>OU744243.1:19102948-20413172 GCA_916610215.1 Omphaloscelis lunosa
AAAAAAAACTCCGTACCCTATAGAGTGGAGTATCAAAATAATGGGTTTTGAAAGATGATTACAAAAATATATTTAATTTATATATATTATGTTAAAATGTAATGCGGAATGAGAAACGATTAAAACTAAAATGCTGAAAGTAAAAAAGTTATTTAAAAAACTCAAAAACTTGACTGCAAAAACACATGTGAAAAGAGAATAAAAACAAGCATTATAAGCTCTTTTGCGTTATGTTGTAGTTTTTGCAGTCGCGTTTTTAATTCAAGTTTAAGATGGGAAACATCTTTCCTTAAACTGAGCATAATTGGACATGTGCCTAAAAACATTGCTATTAAATATATAAAAAACAGAAGTTATTGTATTCAAGTAACAATAATAAAAACAACTATAAGTATACGTATTATTCTGGCTTGGCAATTTTATACGCTGAATGAGATCTGCCTAATCTGCTCCGTTTTTATTCTTAAAAATGCGATCGCTTTTCATCGTGTTTTTCATTAAATTTTCGCATACTTTATTTTATTATTTAGGTTGGATCCCACTAACAAAGTCACATTTTTTTTTGTCACATTTATTCTGCTTTTTGTATTCAAGCTTGACTACAACACGGCGCTTTAGATAACCCCACAGAAAAAACGTCAGGACGTGTCTCGAAATCCTCGGTGATCAAAATGGTATTTCTTACTCTTTAATGATTTGTTAAAAAAATTGGGTCGTTTATAAATTCGTTTAAGAACTTCAGGATAAAATCACTGAAAGTATTGCGGTTGTCATGGTCTTATAGACTGTGCATAAGAATTTGCCGCATTTTAACTAAATAATAGACACCTAATCAACTGCAAAGTTTGGCGTCAAATCAGAATGGAGCTAAAAAATGTTGTATAATACTTCCTAATTGGCCAGCAAAGACGCCTTACAACACTGGGGTTTTAGACAGTAGAACTCTGACAAATGCTCTATCCGCCTCTTGATGAAAAGGGTCTTGACTGCCTCGTTGGTCTAGTGGTCGCAAGCGCTACTGCTGAGTATGAGGTCCTGGGTTCGATTCCCGGGTCGGGCAAAGTGTTATTGGGTTTTCCATCTGGAATTTCTCAGTAACAGCCCGGAGTCCGGATTTGTGCCTGGTTGATGGCAATAGGCTCGCCCCCTATTACATGGGACTTAAACATAACTGGCGAAATGTGGGTGTACTATAGGTACACCTCTGCCTAACCCTCCGGGGATTACAGGCGTGATGTTATGTTTATGTTAGGTCTTTGGTTACTTAATCTCAGATTGCAAGAGACTAAGCATTTACAAACTAGGAAAAAATCGTTTAATTTCTAGAAAGGTCGGAAATAGTTTGGAATACTTAAACAGCATGGGGCGGGACCTCTGGCAAGTTATGATGATGCGAGGTGAAGGAAGGCAGTGATGGACTAGCTGCCAAAAACTGGAAGAAATGGTTGTGTGGAAGCGAGATGGGTAGATAACTTTATTGCCATTAAGAATAAAGCCTGGATAAAACTATCACAAGGTCTTGGAGATAAATATAAAGAAAGAGAGAGAGGCCTATGATCAGTAGTCTGTGAAGTTGGTCTGCGGATGATGAAAAATGAGTGCACGACAAAGTATGCATATTTTAATCTATAGAACCTATTGATTTATGGCAACTGAAGGAACATGGGTGGGTTTTAGTCAGTAAGAGTCTGACACGCCCTGCCTCTCCGCCCAGAGCGGGAGAAGTTATTTGATAAATACCCACCCAAAAGCAAAAAGGACCTATTGATTAAAATATGCATACATTCAAGAAATTTGAATAAAGCTGGTTAAGCATACTTATTTGTTAAACTTCAATGCATATTATAAAACAAAGTCATCGTCCCCACTGAGTCTGTCTGGCTGAACGCGATAAAACTGAAAAACTACTGAATCTATTTTCTCCAATGGACGGAGAGATTCATGAGTAAGGTCCTAAATCTTACTAAGTATCTCTCCGTCCATTGTATAATTCACTAAAGGTATTGCATAAATTGGCTGAAACATAACAATGATTGTTGAAGATGTCAGAAAAAGTCATGCCGACTGGGAGCTTTGCTGTTATATACATAATCAGTCTATAATGTTCCTAATGCTGCGACACAGGCCTCCTCTTTCTGTGAGAGGGAGTGGGCCATAATCCCCCAAGCAGGTCCAGTATGGGCATTGGTGGATACAAGACCAAGGAATTCCATACTTTTGACTTAACTTTTCCATTCAATTCAGGTGCACTTTCACACAGCATACTCATAAGTAGGTATATCAGGAAATTAAATGAAACAACAGAAATTTTAGCCATATTGCCAGTGAGTATTGCCACAGCTGAAAGTTCATTCTCCACTTTAAGGTGCTTAAAAACATGGCTGCCCACGTGCACAGGGGATAAGCAGCTTTTCGGTCTTGCACTCCTACACATGCACAGGGATGTCCCAGTTGATGTCGATAAATAATAGGTAGGTTTGCCAAAAGCGGCACAAGGCGTGTTAAATTTATTTAGTAAAAATTCAAGCTAATAAAAACTGAATATTTTGTTTACTTGTGATTTTAACCCTAGCTCCAAACCTTGTCAGAATGGCCCCTACCAAAATGTAATCTTTGATCCACCCCTGAGTACGGATTGGTGGATGTCATGTTTAATTTTTTTTTGTTTTAGGACATGCCGGTTTCCTCACAATGTTTTCCTTCACCGTTTTGCGAGCTGTGGTGATGAAATTATCTTTACACAAAGTAAAGCGCCTGACTGGGTTTGAACCCACGACCTACAACTTGTTAGTCGGGGCCGTTACCACCGGGCCAATACAATACACTGTTTACCTGGATTAACACATAGAGTACTTTTAATCCCGGTAGTACGTTCCCGTGGTATATTTTCCGACATCCACCCGGCCCAAGCCGCGGGCAAACGCTAGCGAAGGATCATTTATTAAGACTACTTAGCACAAAATATCGATTGCAACTTACGTCTTTCGGCCCTTCCTTGTACACCTTATAGAGACGAGGAGCAAATAAACATTGCCAAAATAATTTCATGGTGACGGTGAAACGATTCAAGGCAATTTTAATACGAGATCAAAATAATATCAATAGCCGAAAAACCGTAACAATCACACTCAACTCCACGACTATTTTACCACTGAATTAGATCAGTGTTCAATAACTTGACGAATAACCGCTAACAAGTAAACAGACCATTAACCGGTATGAAAGAGTATAATAATTAATATTGATCGGTATGTTAATTACTTATTTTTTTACGAATTATATGACAAAATGCGAGAGTAGTAAATCGGAGCAATAGGAGTCGACCGTGGACACAACATGACCAAAGACTAAATCGATAATTCATTCTGTCTTTTCATCATGAACAAATCACCGATTTTATCTACACGGATACGGGCCATTTTGCGTGCATTTATTTTATCACGTCGGGTTTGCCTTTATGCAGGTCACATACACACATTATGGTGGCACTTCACATCGCTATTCGCCACAGAGTACTTTTATTATACTATTCGCTGTTCGTGTTCGCGTATTCGTCAATGGGTGATAGACGCAAAGTACGCATACTTATTGCTCGGTGACCTTTCTCGCCCGTGTGTCATACTAAGTACGCGTACTTTAAAACCAGTGAGTAAGGTCGTCGGCGATCTAACAGGTTTGAAATTTTGCTCGTAGCCTGCCATGGTTCGTAGTTTCGTATGTCTGTCATCGGCGCGAGTTGCGAGCTGCCATTTTGTTTCGACTTTTATTTAATGATTGTTTAGTTAGGTTCAGAAAATTCATTTTTTGCGGGCATGAATAATATAATATTATAGATGTAAAAATTTGTATGTTTGTATATTAGTATGTTTTACAGGATGTCGGCTACCACAGGAAAGGCCCACTCCACTAAAACGTTCTGAAGTTTTTTTTAATGATTTTTCTGTGAGCACTATGCAACGTGATTGAAAAACACCCAAATTGGTTTAAGGGGGAAGCGCTAAGGTAGCCCGCGAAATTCAAATTTTCTTACGTTTTTTGCAATTTGCTGGTCAGTATTAAGTTGTACATCGATCAAAATATGATTCGCGGCCGTAACAAATATATATTTACAGAATTATAATCATTAAAGTCATCAACACAACTCTCCAAGACCACGTAAGTCCAAAGAATGATGATTTCATGAAACAGTTATTCTTTGGACTTACGTGGTCTTAGAGAGTTGTGTTGATGACTTTAATGATTATAATTCTGTAAATACATATTTGTTACGGCCGCGAATGGTATATTAATCAACGTACAACTTAATACTGACCAGCAAATTGCAAAAAACCTAAAAAAAATTGAATTTCGCGGGCTACCCTGGCGCTTTCGCCTTAACGGTAAAAAATTGCACCAACATTCTTAGAGTCAAAAAGTTTAGAAATGACCTTGCCCACGCCCCTATTTGATTTGATCCATACTATCCAGGGACATTCTGTTTATGTATATATTATTATTATTATAAATGTGAAAGTTTGTACGTTTGGATGTTTGTTTCATAATCACGCAAAAACGATTGAACGGATTTAGATGAAATTTGGCACACAGATAGTTTATAATCTGGATTTTAACAAAGCACACTTTTTATCCCGTTAAACGCAGATGAATTCGCGGGCAGAAGTTAGTAAGTATTTCATGGACTTATCCAAATATTAAATACCCAACTGGATGACAACTTGGTATTACAAACTTGACAGTTGACCCATCATTCAGCCTTTCCAAAAGTAAGTAGTTGCTTCTTGGAACTTACTAGAGTTCCCTTTCATTTCGATAATAATTCGTCTTTCATTGCGATAATCATGTTTTCGAGTAGTCAAATGGGGATAAAACTGCTACTTACTCACTTCAGAATTTGACAGCTAGCCATACATTTTTTGTAAACAAGCGACTTCTTTGAAGCATAATTAATTATTGAACCCAGTTGCGCAGCTGTTAACTGCAAAAATATGGGAACCCAGGTATTTCCCGGGCAGAGATGTTATAAGAAGAAAACTGTGGTAGAAAGCTCTCCGAAAAAAATTGAAATCCGATATTTCGTCAAGACGATGTGCTATCCTTTAAGCCTTTTATGGGAGAAACAGTTTATAGGTGATGCTCCCAAGAGAACTAAGTCTGTTTTCATTATATACAGGCACTTGTTATATGATATTATGTAAATAATAGTAAAGTATGTGTGTGTTTATATTATATTAGTGCTAGGAGTACTATCTCTGTGGTTTTTCAGTCAGGAAGATCATGCCCGAGTTGGATTTCAACTCTGATCAGGTTATTTCTATCGTACGCTTCCAGTCTTTAACAAAAAACGAACTTAAAGTCAACAAACACAAAATAACCTCTAAATTATAAAACGTTAATAATTTATTGACTTTACCACTAAAGCTGCTTTTTTACCAGTAGTAGACGCTTCCCCTGCCCTTAGCTCGTCTTTTAATAGTGCTACACTCCAAGTCTCATTCATATTTATCTAGTTTTCGTATAATTTGTGATCGACACAAAAGTAAACATAAACACAACAATGGCGGTTAAAGACGCACAACTGTGCTGTCACCTATTTTGAGCTTTCCGTTTTTAACCTCACTGAAATAATATGACAACCGAAATGTCCTATTCACAAAATTGCGCTTGCTAAGGTTTTTACCTTGGCTATTTGAGAGTGTGTGTGGTTGTACATTTAAGAGCTTGCTACACGGCTGCTAACGGCGTTCCAACAGAGGTGACCCTGGAGATTTACAACTATGTAGATGGTGGTTTACGACCAAATTTTGAACAGCTATGCCTGTCGCCAACCAAGGTCACCTCTGTCGGGGACGCGGTTGGCAGCCGTGTAGCAAGCACTTAACTTATGAGAACCATAGACAAAAAGTAAGTCATAGATAATCTATCTTGTATGAAAGTTACCTGCCGTGTTTATCTCCGCCACTGACTGAGGAAATGTTTTTGTGAAGAATTGGTATTTCAGACAATAAAGAATATAATTTAATTTTTCAAAATTAATGCCGTCATGAAACATGATTTGTGTGGTGAAAAAGGCTGTATTGTGCATCTTGGTGGTAGCTGCAACCGTGTCTTGCAGAATACACAAACTGCATCTTTCGGTAAGTTAAACTTGTGACTTGTAACTGTAGGAAAATTATGATAGTTATAGAGCAATCCATTCATGAAAACCATATGGTAATTACTTAAATTAACTTATTGTCGTGGTGTCATTTTTCTACAGGTTAAGTAAAAAAAAAGTGAAGCCCTGCATTGTCGATCTTAAAACATTAAACATTGTTTGATTTGGACCAGCTTTGTCTACTCGTCTTGTAGGTCCTCATAGTCGAATAACAGATTACTGTTCTCACACATAATACAGCTAACTTTTCTTCAAGAAACTATCATAAAATTCAGATCTGAAATTAAATTACTGTTCTATTTATTTGGCTCAGTTTTATTGATAAGCATGTATCTTTATTACTAAGGGATCACAGTTATCTCAAATAATAAATTTGGCCATTGAAATTCTTTGTCTTATCTTCTATCCTGAAGGGTATTTATTTAATAAAAGTATTAAAGTCTTAATGATTTACAACCAATAAAATAACAATTAATGAAAACTTCCTGTAATTTTTAATTAAAACTATTTTCAATTTCACTTAAACTTAGTTTAAATGAAACTTCAGAATGTGCCAGCAACCACAACCAGCAAGTGTAAACTAGAACCAGCAAGTGTAAAGAACTTAGGTGTATAAAAAATCTGTAATGTTCTCAGTCAAATGAAGATTCAAAAATACTTATAAAAAAGAAAAAAATAATTCAATGTTTTTCTTGCTAATAGTTTACAAAGTCTGTGAAAAAACAAGCAATAACAACAACTACTTATACAGTATTATTGTATTTAGATTGAGATCGGCTAATAGATGGTTGATAACTATTTAACAAAATATTTCATTAATGAGGTCCAGAGCATGCGCAGAAAGAATTTATAGTGCCAAACATCTGTCATCAAAATAGACTGAAGTTATTTATAGCTTTTTGTTACACATTTAATATGGGTTTAAAATTTGACCTTGGTCAGTTCTGTAACAGATTTAGGTGACTTGTTATAAAAACATGTTATTTAACAACACATATTGTATGATTAGTCAGGCCCATGATTTGGTAACAGCTTCATGAGTAAACCAATGAAACTTAAAACTTTGCGGGACACTAGGCTATAGGCCCATAATCATTATAACAATAAAACTTCTTTTATGACTCTTTCAGTGTCCTTTAATGTGTGAAGTTACACTTGCTTGGGTCAATCCTTGAATGGCATAAGTAACCATCCATTTCATTTTGTGGCCTCTCCATCTCTCAAAGCATGCCAAGCAGACAGTCTTCAGACTTATTTGATATTTGGCGTGGTCCAATAATGATTGGTGAAAGTATTTTGTAATCACGTTATTTCACAAGTAGATTAATAATGCCAGTATGATATAATTAGGTTAATTAGTGGTACAATTGTTAATATATTTTATTATTTGTAGCATAATTGCCCAATGAACTAATAAAGACCATTATGGTTCAACTAGAAATGATTAAAACTGATCTAATGTACTTTTAATTTGTAATCAAAATGCCTGATTTTTCAAGCAACATAACTATTTAAAAAAATCAAATATCAAAATATATTTTTTTCACATAAACCTACAAGGGCACTTACAAAACGTCAGAAGCTTGGTGCACGGTTCCAATTGCTTGCTTTCTATGGAGAAGACCTGGATTTATTGGCATTACAGCAGAGGACATACACCTTATAACTATAAAAAACAGAAAACAATGATTGCAAATGCCAAAAGCTCAGCATATTGTCAGATGATAACACAAAGTGTACCACCTGATGCTCATTTTCAGCTGCAACCCACAAGTGCCATACACTAGAATAATAAACAGGGAAGTGTGTGTCCGCTTTAATAAATTAGGTATCAGAATAAATAATGTGATAAAAGATAGGATAATATTAAAAAAAAAAGGTTGCAAAATCAAATATATTGTAGTGATATATATGAGTGTGTTGTGCTGTGAATCATAATAACTACAAATAATAAATCTATCATCTTTTTATAGAAAGAAAGTAGGTAGGTACCTTCAAGGAAAAATTGTATGACTGCGTTGTTCTTCTAAAAGTACGAAACAGAACAGATTTTGATGCGGTTCTTATATCTGGTTCTTATATAGCGTTGACGTTATGACGTCGACCGGACTTCTTAATGGGACATTAACATTAAAACAAACACAGGCATTCTGGATAAGTTTAATTACACTCTCCGTTCTTGAAAGCAGACAGAACAAATTGTTAAATTATTTTTATATGGTAGATATGTCGGCTGGAACATTGTTAGCCTCCTTTTGATTTTTTATTAAAAATCGTGATTTTATTTTTTGTTGAAAAATGTGAAGCAAGTGGCATGCAGTAAGTGTAACTGCAGTCGTAAGGCCAGACCTATTACGCCTGCAACCTACTTTACACATATTATAATTTGTTAAGATGAGGCATTTTATTGGCGCCTTATGTTACCACGTGCGATCCTGTACGCGCGTAACGTAAGGGTCAGCGCAGACAGAGCGGCAACTTTGCGAGCATGATCGAGAAAAATCCGGTGCGGGGTGCCGGGACCGGACTCAACAGATGTTCGAGGAAACGCACGCACGCAGCGTACGCTCGTGCAGTCTCGCGGTTGCTCGCGTGCGCTATAGTCACATAAGGGTCGATTTAAATCAAACGAGCGAATGCACATTCTATCCCCACTCTACCAAATTCTTTTTATGTAACAGAGAAAACATTCGTTCGTTTGTTTTCTCCCTACTAAACTGTCAAGAATATCAACAAAAGAATGCTCTAGCTAGCTCTTATTCTGGTTCTATGTTCGTTTAGTCTAAACCCACGAATATTCAATTCTCTTTTGAAAACTGAGTACATAGTCTTTGTTATCGTTAAAGTTATCAGCACGAAAATTATGTAAATTAAATATAAATAAGAGCCAAAGTAGTAAGTCATGGTTTTTCTATATTTTTATGACATGCAAAACATTACAATGACTATACAGAAATTAGATCATGAAGAGTACAAAATACAAATAAGTATTAATACATACTTTTAGTATTTACTAAACTGACCTTGAGCGGGCCTAGCGTAGTACGGAATTTCAATAGAATGCGAGGCCCGGTTATACTGGTTTTGTTACCACTTAATGGCCCCCGCAGACAAGCGCGATGCGGCGACGCGACACCGGTAGAACACTGTCTGTGAAGTTTTCATAGAAATTGTCCCACCAGAGTCGCGTCGCGCCTGTATGCGGGATCCTTAAGTCTGGCCTACTGTACCAATACTCCATTGATAACAACCGACTACGAGAAAGGTTTTGTTTAAGTTGGCTGAAATATGACGATGATTGTTAAAGATGTCGCAAAAAATCATGCCGATCTTACTGGCGTGCGCCACGTAAACCAATAGAGTTTTATAAATAAAATGTATCACGGAATTAATACATTGTTAGGGTCTTTTAATGTCGGTAGTACGGTCCCGTGGGATATTTTCTGGTACATCCACGCGTGATTAATAAACGAAAAAAAAAAAACATCAATGTTAAATTGTAGCTCTTTACGTAACTTGCTGCAAGTTCCATTGTACCAGTTACGCTTCAACGCTTAGCTGACCGTATTTAACTTTGTGTCACCGTAGACACACCTCATTAACCACAGTCTTGTTTGTCATAGAGTTCTGAATACTCGCTGCCATGCAATTATAACATGATTGGGCTGTTTTCAAGGGACAAACCATGTTCCGTGAATATACATGAAAACATCTTTAATTCCTTACATATGATATTATCAAACGCAAGGTCTGTCCTTCACTTCTAACTCGTAAAGCTGCTGACAACCACTTATCCTATACGTGTTTCCAGTTTTTATTTTAAGCCAAGGGTATGTTTGGCCTAGGTTTCCATCCACGCGAGTGCAGTCACAGGCACTTCTTGCATAGCAATAACGATGTCAGCGCCAGCGCTGCGGTATTTATTTTTTTAAATATCGCAGCATTATGCTGAGATAAGGGCCTTTTTGGCCTCGCACAGGTCGTTTTTTTTTTGTTAGTTTAAAATGCTCTTTTCTTATTTTTTATTACTATTTCCTGTTTAAAAAAAAAAAAAAAAACCTGTGCGTGTCACAAATAAAATATTTTTCTTTCATTTTTCTATGTCGTAATCAGGGGAAGTTCTGCTGGCTTCTTTGGCAGTCTTTAAAATGCGACAAATATAGCTGTAGCATTTCTAGTGTTTCTATTACGCATATGTTGTATGTACCGTGTCGATTACAAATTTTGTTATGTCCTTGATTTATTATGTAACAGCCGGGCAGTCGTACTATCGGCAAACAATTTCAAATGCGGCACGTCGCCCGTGTGGGAGTCGCAAATAATCCCACAGGACCGTACTACCGGGATATAAAGTTTCCTATGTCCTACTGATCTAGGATTTAGATGAAATTTGGCACATGGGGAGACCATATGACCCAGTTACTGGGTCAGATAGGCAGTCGCTCCTTGTAAAATACTGGTATTCAGCTGCATCCGGTTAGACTGGAAAGGCGACTCCAACATAGTTGGGAAAAGGCTAGGCAGATTGATATTAGCCGTCTAGACGGAAAATCTTGTCTCTTCCAAGACCAATGTCTTCACTCTTCAGACGTAGTGTGGTCCAAAGTTAGGTAGCCAAAGGTTTCCCTTGCAAATCAATTATTATCGTAGCAAAATATATAAAATAGTTTTTTTGACCAATAGCAACAATTCTTACTTGAATAAATCATTTTTCTTCGGACTTAATTTCCAGGCAGGTACTTACGCAATACGAATATTAATTCTAAAAACGATCAGGAACTCCGAGCACATTAGTCATGTGTTAAGAGTATGTGTAGAGCAGTGGTGGCTCAGTGGTAACGGCCGCGAGTGGTCGTAGGTTCGAACCACGCTTTACTTTGCGTAAATTATTTTATTACCACTGCTCTCAAAACGGTGAAGGAAAACATCGTGAGGAAATCGGCATGTCCTAGAGCCAAAAATTCGAAGATATATGACATCTACCAACCCGCACTGGGCCCGCGTGGTGGATTACGGCTCACTCCATCTCATAGAGAATAGGCCTGTGACCCAGCAGTGGGAAAATTATAGGCTGATTATATGTTACGAGTATGATCAGAATCTTTGCCCGCATACTGCGCCCACGATTCAAATAGGTCTTGTGATAACATGCTTGATTATAGATACTTAATATGAATTCATATCAGCAGCACTGATTCCGAGAAACTACTGAACTAGTTGTATGTAAAATTACATAATTTAGTATCGATTGCATGGATGTATACGGGTACCGCCAGCGTATCTTTAAAGAGGCGTTTATTTCCAATTGTTCTTCATTAAGAACTAACTACTTTTTGGAAGGAGAGCCTAGAATCAATTATATTTTCTTGAGTGCCTTTTAATGGTCTACTTGAAATAAATGATTTGACTTTGACTTCGTTCTTAGCTGTCTTAGGCAGATAGAAACGACACGATTATTCCCGATGTCCATCACTTGTTTGGCAACCACTGGGAGATCGCGAAACAACTTTAAAAAATATTTTCGCTGTCCACCACTGGGGGACAGCGTCACAACTTTCCAAATTATTTCCATTCGCCACCACTGGTGGACAGCGACACGGATTTTTAAACATTCCCTATGGCCTCCGCTGGGGAACAATGGTGCTGATTCTCTTGTACACCTAACTAAAATAACTAAACTATCACTAAAATTCCTTACTTTTTGACTATGAGAATCTCAATGCTATTCTGCAAAATAAATTCTTTAAATCTAAAAATTATTTAGACGCATCTAAATCGAATTTGACAATCTCGACTCCACATGTGATACCTAACCACGTGAATCTTTTTAGAGCCAGAGGCGCGCAGGCGGGGGGGGGGCAGTCTGGACGTGTTTTATATGGAATTTTTACTTTTTGTATGGAAAATAAGAAAAAAAATTAAGTACATGTAGAGTGTTAGGGTTTTAAGGGTTTTATAAAGAGGGTCGAAATTTTCATTATTTTTGCGATTGGACACACCGTTTTCGAGAAATAAATTTAAAGAAAGAAAAAAAAAGATTCAGTACTATTTTTGCATCTGAAGTCGAGGTGTTGGTATGAATTTAAAGTTCATGACAACCAATTTTATTCCACACGTTTTTAGTCGCGATTAAAAATGGTCAGATTTAATTAGATAATTTAAATTTTAGATGAAAAACGTCAAATTCAGAATAGCAAAATTGCCATTTTCACTAAATTTATATCTCAGTACCATCTTAGTGCTGTCAAACTAAAATATAGTTAAGTTGTGTCACTTTAGTCTATTCTAGAATGGGAAATCGTCGTTTGACAGGTATAAACTAAAATTTGGTGATTTTTAGTCTACAAATACCTCTAGTATTTGTGACAAGAGAATCGGCACCATTGGCACAACTTTTGATCCAATTCCTACTGGCCATCGATTTAAATTATTTTATCAAGAGACCAGTACCCTGATTGCGCAATACAACACAATATGTTTCGATTTGAAACATATTGCTAATACTCGTACATTGCTTCATAAGTTGGAAAAAAAATCTGCTCAACAACGTAAATAATGCAATAAATTTTGTTGAACTGTCAAAATGAAACAAATTAGCCATAATTGTTTACGAAAATAAGTTACGCAATTAGGGAAGGATAGCTTAATATATTTACGGATTTGGTTTTTAGCATATAATGCTAAGGGTGAGACTAATATAAATATTCCTAAATTAGGTTGTACGTAATTAATAAAGTCATATATATTCTTTATTGGAGGAGGCCTTCACCCACCCCGGGGTTCTTGCCTTAAATCGCATAAAACAGAGAGATTTTCAATGAAAAAGGGAAGACCTTTGCCCAACAGTGGGACACAAGACAATAGGCTAAAAAAATGTTTTTTTTTTTGTATTATTATTACGTTAACATTTGAATTGGATAAAAATAATTTGAGCATTAGTGGTGGCGAATGGAAATAATTTAAAAAGTTGTGACGCTGACCCCCCCAGTGGTGGGCAACAAGAATAATTTTTAAAAGTTGATTCGCTGTCTCCCAGTGGTGGATAACGAGAATATGTTTCACTATCGCCCACTGGTGGCCAAACAAGTGGTGGACATCGGGAATAATCGGAAACGACATGTCGATTTTTGCGGTACAATTAATGTTATGAACTCCTTCTGTCACCCTTTGTCGTCTCAAACGATGTTCTAAATTCTACTGTTTTACCATTTTGACCATATAAGGCTTCCTGTACATTAAGCCGGAGCCGTACGGGCGCTGGATCGCAAATGAATAAAAGCAGAATATATCATAATGAGTGTAAAATCTATGCGGCGTTTGGTGATGCCTGGGTGATATTCATTTACAAACATGCGGTCTGGCGCCGCCGGCGCCGTCCGTGCGACTGCGGCGTCATGTATGGGAAGCCTAATTGTATGAAATTCATGCCTCTACGACTATACACCTATTCACTACGTGTTTACAATGTGACTGGTTCTTTTTCCTGTTATTATGCGCGAGTAAGAATGGCAAATAGTTTGGCTGATAAGAAAATACACATTGTATTGTAATTGAATTGCCTTGGCTAGCATTGCCTAATATTATAACCTAACCATTTATGTGGGTACCCATATGAAGAAATGAGACAGATGTGTCCGTTTTCACTACACGACACTACACTAAGCAACACCTAAATTAATGCCTAAATAAAAGCGTGCTGTTGAGAATTTTCAACTTTCGGCGTTGAACCGAGCGTTAAAAGTCCAACAGTCATAGAAATATGTATTTTAAACAAGATTTCTAAAATAAATGAGCCACAGAATTAGTTAAACAATAATAAAATTTCTACCGAAATATCGCAGATATCGTTCACTGACAATTTAAGCAAATTATATTGGTAGTTCTAGTTTCCGTTATCATGTTGCTATGTAGTATTTATCGAAATTGTAACACGCTATGTAATATGTATTTGGAACTAACATCTTTACAAAAGGAATAGCTAGCAAGAATTATAATATGTATAACATATTTTAACAAAGGAGAGGAGCTAGCGAGAATTACCTTACAATACCATTATTGATCTATAGTTATTACTAAATTAGTGCTAAGGCCATTGATGATTTAGTCGAAATTATACTTTTTCATAGAGGCATGTATTCAATTTTAATTGAAGTGAAGGAAAACATGATGACACCAGCTCGCACTGAGCCCGCGTGGTGAATTATGGCCCACTACCTCTTTCAAAGAGGAGGCCTGTGTTCAGTTGGAACGTTATATAGGCTTATTATGCTTGCTTATGCTATTTAATTGCCAAGTATTTAGTTCAAGCCGTGTGCCCGATGGTATTTCCCTTCGGCAAAAATGACAAACTTCCGAACAAACTTTCGTCTCCTTTGAACCCCAATTAGAGTATGGGCTTTCAAAAATCTGTCCTTATTGCTTGCTCACTTTCGTTACATAGGAACCTCTTTTGCAAAATTTCATGACCCGGTGGCAGGCTGTGCGTGGTGTCTCAGTGAATGAAAGAATTTAAGATTTTTATTAAGTAGATTGTCTTTATTGCATTT
Organism: Omphaloscelis lunosa; assembly: GCA_916610215.1. Taxonomy (NCBI): domain Eukaryota; kingdom Metazoa; phylum Arthropoda; class Insecta; order Lepidoptera; family Noctuidae; genus Omphaloscelis; species Omphaloscelis lunosa. The sequence continues at coordinate 19,117,649 of OU744243.1, forward strand.
TTTCTTGTCATTTTTCCTTAGTATCGCTGTGCTTGCTTGGCTCTGCTCTGCATTTGCTTTAATTAATTATCAGCCCCGAGCTATATTCGTCCATCTTGCCCTGCGAACTTCCCTTTAATATAAATTATTTTTGTTTTTGTGTCTTAAGTTTGCACTTGCACATTTTATGAACACTTGTATATTTGGTCTCTATATTAATGTAAACATAGACTGTAGGCGGCTCGTCAGTCAGTAGTAACTTGAGCTGGCCTAAAAAAAATGAGGCCATCTTATAACTAGGTGCTGATTTTGTTACCACTGACATGCGGCCTACAGTACCTACCTATTACTAAACTAAAATAAGACCCAGTCCTTCATTACGGCCTCTTCATGAAAATAATCTTTTTATATTTATTCAGTTTTCATTGAACGAAAATTCTTGTTAATGAAAACATTCTTCATTTGCATCATAATCGAGTGTTGCGAATGCTAACAACGTTGATATAAAATTGTACAGTTATTTGTTGCCAGACAGTTTTTCAAGAAATATACTTTTTTACAAAAAATACAACCGACTTCCAAACTACAAAGTGAAAAATAACTTCAATTTCTGAAATCAGTGGCAAAAAACTAAAATACTGATCTAAAGACTCCAACTTCCGAAATTAAAGTTATGTTTCACTTTGTAGTTTGGAAATCGGTTTTATTTTTAACCGACTTCAAAAAAAGGAAGAGGTTTTTCAGTTCGACCGTGTTTTTTTTATGTGTTCGCGGATAACTTCGTCGTTTATGAACCGGTTTTGATGATACTCTTTTTTTGTTAGAAAGGAGATATCCCAAGGGGGGTACCATGATAAGGAAACCACGATCTGATGATGGGATCCTAGAGAAATCGAGGGAACTCTTCAAATATTATAGGCAAACCTATAATGATTTGGGTATTTTTTATAGTAACTCGTGCAGTTGCTCTTGGAAAGCACCATTTGGTGCCTATAATATTTGAAGAATTCCCTAAAAATTAAAAAAGATTCCGACGAACTGAGAACCTCCTCCTTTTTTAAGCCGGTTAAAAAGGCCTCGCCAATTAGGTATCATTAGTAAAAGAAAAATTCGTGTTATGCCTGATTGGAAAAACAACCTATTTCTGAACATAAGTTCAACTTCAGACAGTTAAACCTTTATTGGATCTTATTATGTTAAGGCTAATTGGATGCTGGAATAGAGCATATTTTTTTTTATTCTGTAGAAAAATCATAGACTGTTTGTTTTCTGATTCAGTGTAAATCTTTTTATGAATATTTTTGAAGCGAATCTGTATTATGGCCAACGTTTCGCTCAAGCGAAAAGATTATAATTGCGATCGCCTAATCTAAAATGACGTCTTTCATCACTGCGGATGTAAATGTATTGCAAATGTAGCAATTGCTGTTATGTAACATGCAATATATGAGTTGGGTTCCGGGTTACGCCTATCTCTAAAGGAGTGCAGGAACAACTACGCGAAAACTGTTACCATGGATTCAGGACATGATTCTAAAACTCCGAGCGTTGAAATATTTCGTCGGCTATTAAAAAAAAATCTGCCGTTCCATAAATTTTGACCGCGTAGGTATTGCACTTTTCTATGAAAAAGCAGATTTAAAAAAAAATACCGACGAAAATTTTTAACGCATTTCGACGAATCCACTGTAACAGTTTTCGCGTGGATGTCCCTGCCGCCCTGTATACTGACTTTAGTCATACTTTTAACCCTGTGAATTAACCTTGGAAAATAGTTTCCTACGATTCTTTATTTATTATCTACTAGCCATCCGCCTTTGCGACATTTTAGAACATTGAGATTTCTGTCTGGGCTATATCTAATTAAATATTAATGAATTATTGATATGTATAAACATTCCGGAATAAATTCTCTAGATGGTGATGAAAACTGGATCAAAAATCAAAATCCATTGTGTAGTTGAGGAGAATTAAGACAAATAAAGTCACTTTTCGCGTCTGTGTCACACGGACGCGAAATGTGACTTTATTTTGTACTACTTAGTTCATATACAATTTATTTAATGAATATACATTTGGTGTGCCCGTACTAGTCGTAGGTACACCAAACCCGAATCTTCGGAGGGTAATTAAAATAGCGTAGACGACTGATGGTGATATCTAATTGTGCGTAAATGCATGCACTACAGAGTGCGTCAGCTTTGCAACCAACTTGCTGACGCGCTCATATTTTTACTGGGCAAAGGAAAGTGATACCTAGACACCAAGATTTCCGACGCATTAGAACAAGCCAAAGATCGTCACAAATGGAGGGAGATCGTCAAAAAGTTTAGTCGGGCACATCACGATGCTCAGCGATGAGCAATCGACTTAAGTAGGAGAATCAATTAGTTGAACCTATCATTCATCAATGTCAGATAAAATAGATTCATATAAGTTACGTTAACAACATACAGCTACACATTACATACAATGTTATAACCTGCAAGCCGTCAGTTCAATGGGATTTCCCATCGCGAAAAATTACGAACTTCCATATAAACACTCATCCCCTATTTAACCCGTTTATTATTTCTATATTACTAGCGACCCGCTCCTGCTTCGCACGGCTTTTACGATTTGACAAAACATCGAGATTTCTTAGGTAAACATAACTTTAATATTAACGTATTATACACATAAACCTTCCGAAATAAATTCTCTAAACGATGGTGAAAACCCCATCAAAATCTGTTGCGTCGTTTAGAAGAACAACGCGGACTTACAGACAAATGCGAAAAGTATTTTTATAAAATACTAGCGGACCCGACAGACGTTGGCCTGTCCGAACAGCCCCACCTACCGGGTTCAATTATATTTTCGAACCGTCCAGAGACTCACTCAAATATTCACACAAAATTTCATCCAAATCGGTCCAGCTGTTTAGAAGGAGTTAGGTGACAAACACCCGTACGGAAGAATTATATATATAAAGATGTATAGTTTATATTTTTAGCCTATGTTGTCCTACTGCAGGCCAGGATTTTCAAAAAGCCTTTAGTGCGTTATATTATAGAACTCTCGTGCAAAATTTCATGCTTCTATCCCAGCGATTTAGGCAGTGCGTTGTCCGTCAGTGAATTACTGAATGAATTTGAGATTTTAATTAAGTAAAAGATTTGGGATTTTTTCTGTCTTACCTTTATGGTAAAACATCTCCCAATCACCATCATCTTTTGCTATAATATTGATCTTGTTTGATGTACTGTTACAGGACGATGAGCGACGCTACGTGGACCTCACGACCTTCGGGTTCTTTAAGGGCGGAGTTCTCGACGTCAAGATGGTTGATTTCATGATGCCGTCGGGACCTGTTTATGGGGAGGTAAGGTCTTCACATAACATAAAATATTACGCATGTTACGCCCGAAAGGTTAGGCAGAGGTGTACCTAATAGTACCCTAACAGTACACCCACATTGCGCCAGTTACATAACTGGCGCAAGTCCATGTAATAGGCGAGCCTATTGCCATCAATCGAGAGCCTATTGCATAAATCCAGACTCTGGGGTGCTATTGAGAAATTCTGGAAAAACCCAGTAACACCTTGGTGTTACTGGACCTTGGTCCAAGGACTCACAAACGCTTTATGTAGACTAGAATCTCCCGCTTGCCGTAGTATGGCGGACCTTGAACTTTATCACCTTAAGGTTAAATGCCTCTTGCACGTCTTTAAACGATATCGTCTATTCGTCTATGTTAGATATATAGTTTCGATCTTAATGAAGTTTCAATTTACTGGGAATTGTAAAAAGTGGTACTTAGATCAATTACGAGATCAATACACGTAGTAGTAGCGATGGTGTTCTTTACTCGTGTTCTCTATCCACTTGCCCAATTTTGTACAGTTCCCAGGCATTTATATGCTATAGAGATCTAGCTGTAGAGAGACTGTCAACCGACACGGGCATAAGTGACGGATACATCGCTCTACAAAGCCGAACTTTTTCTAAAACTCAACTTTATTTACGGCCGCGTACTGTACGTCGTCTTTGGAGGTTTTTCTTGGCCACGTCCACTCTAATCTTCGGAATAGTCCTACTATGTAGTATCTGCAATAACAATTTCTTTATACAAAAGCTTTCTACGTATGGTTTGTAAGTATCCATCTAATCGCTCCCTCAATCGATGCATACTAATAAAAACATTACGAGGCCGCCGCATGCAATAACCGGGCATTGGCATCAATAATTCATAAACTGTTCGTCCGGTCAATTTGATCAATAATGCAGTGATGCATTGGGCGCTCGTCTAATTGACATTTGTATCGATCCATATAGATAAGTAGTGACAAAGGAATATTATGACATTTTTAATGACATTTTTTTTTGTATTCTGAAATTAAATATTTGCACACCACATGTAAGGGTAGAATGTAAACGGGCCACATTTATAATAAAATCATACTACTTTGTACACCTACATTTTTAGTGCTATCCACGAAAACGCGCCCACTCCGCTCAGCCGCGTACTTAAAGTACCTACAGGTTACAGTACAGTAGTCGCGGAGTAGGGCGCGTCTTCCTGGATGGCACTATTTGTACACTTACACTTACAATAAACCATGACTGTATTTTAGTCGGTCGAGAGCTAAGCATAATGTTAGTTGACAACACTGGATACTAGCACCTGACGTTGGGATTCAGCTACCAGTTATTAATATGATAACTCTCTGTACATAGGATTGTTGCTACGTACTTAGCCATTTACATACCCGTCATAAGCAAATTAGCTATGGATCTCAGTATTTGACGTATGTACAGGGGTATACTATTGTTTGTGCTGCCAATCATTTTGAAGCAAACTATTAGTTAACGGGGAACAAAGGCCTGTAAGCCTGCCTTTGTCTAGAGTAAATGACAAGCGTATTCAGGAGTCTGATGGCACGCTGATAGAAGCGTGTCAGCTGATTGGGGCATAGGCAAGGAGTATATGTTTCAAACGGATATAGCCAGTGATTCAGTATGTGTTTACTATAGTGATAACTAGCTTTTGCCCGCGGCTTCGCTCGCGTGGATGTCGGAAAATATCCACGGGAACGTACTACCGGGATTACATACCTAATAGCCGAGGAAAAGGTCATTGACTCAACGGTCAACCATAATTATTTTGTCACGCGTAATTTTGAATCCGTGATATAATATCTTTTAATTAAACTATTCATTTAAATGATATGATGTGAAGAGGCATATTATAATCGAAATTAAATGCCCAATTTAAATAACATGTTTTATTGGATAGGGATTAATATAATACTGGTCAAAATAGTTTCCGAAATAACAATGAAATTTTATCAAATTCTTAAAAATAACAACGGTTACTGTCATCCTTAGGGAACGTACCCATACTACGTGACCCATTTTTTTTTTAAATATTCTCCCCTCTCGGTGACCACCCGTAGTATATGCCAAGACCCCCTCCCCCTCCCTCTCTAGTTTTCACGTAGTAATTCATAAAAATAGTTTCAAATCATTTTTTGTCGACAGAAAGTAATAAAAAAAAACAATTTGCCTCATATTTGTCTTTATTAATGCAGCGCTTGTCGCGTGACGCCAAGAGTGCGTATATACCGATGGTAACAAGTGAAAAAAAAAAAACATATAGAAAAATCATATTTAAAAACATAATTATTGTAACAAGAACTTAACACAAAAACAAATGTCTTTTTTTTTTCTTTATTATTATTTACTTTTTATCTTAATCATCCTCAACTAACACTTTCCCAGCATCAATCCACTCGGACACATCGTAGATCACGGGGGCTGTCACAACAGAAATTTCCTTAGACGTGATTATTTTCCGTGAGAAAGCGTTTTCTTCCACGACACACAAGACCTCATTTGTCTTTTTTATATTGCTTGCATTGACTAGGAATCTTTGTAACATTTAATAAACGCATTGTACAGCCGATCCTAAAACGACATTATAGTATCGGTACGAACTCTCGTCAATTTACAAACTGTCAGTTTTCAATCATATGTACGTCAGTGTTGCTACCTGTGAGTTTCAAAAGCCCTAAACGCTGCTCGCCATATTTGAATATAGCTCGAAAAAGCACGAGATTTTCCTAGAGGATATTGACAACGTGACAAAAACCTGAGCCCCCTCCACGCGCCCCTGCCACCAACCGTAGTATTTTGAAAAACCCTCTCCTCAGAATGGGTCACGTCGTATGGGTACGTTCCCTTAGAAGATAGACATATGCCATCGCAGACTTTTTTGTTGAATTTTTGTAAGATGAACAATCTTGTAGAACTAGCACCACCTGTAGAGCTTCCAGTTGGTATGATTTTTTCCGACAACTTCAACAATAATCGTCAATTTCAGCAAATTTACACAAAATCTTAATGAATTATACACAAAAACCTTTCGCATGAATCACTCCGTTCGTTGATGAAAACCGCTTTTTAAACTGTTGTTTTAAAAGATCAAATAAAAATACATACATAAACTCACGCCTTGTTCCGTGTTTCCATGGGGGTAGGCAGAAACTGCAATACGCCACCTGCTACGATCCTTACATGCTCCTTTTGATAGAAGCAAATTTTTCATGTGGCATAACAAAGGAATTTTTTTCATTATCAGCTCGAATCGATTCACTGCTGAGTAGGCCTGCTCTACCGGTTTGCTACTTAACTTGTCAGCCTAATGAAAATGCCAGGACTAACCTTGTGTCTGGTCTATTTACAGATCATTTAGTTATTTTAAATTCAAATCATTTCATTCGAGTAACATAGATTCATAATAGAATAGGCATATACAAATAAATTAAAATAAAAATAAAAAATATTAAAATTTTTCAGAGGCCCATGGGTGGCTTTAAACTCTGACACCAGGTTAGTCACCAACCACGAAAAAAGAAAGAATCACAAAATTTTATTTTATTCCTTCGCAGTATGGCTTCACGTTGGACCGGACAATAAACGCAGCGATCAGTCCGTACCTCGCGCAGTCCAACTCCGCAACATGCTTCCTCAAGGATAGCGATAACAGCATACTGTCGCCGCAGCATCCGGCTATAGTGTTCTTAAAGATGGACTTCAAGAATCTCAGGTCAGTCTAAACCTTATATAGAAAGAAAGAACATATTTACCACAGACTACACAACATATTCTTCAAAATAAAAACAAAAGAAGCAGGAACTCGCCTCACGACTGGGCCTCAAATGCCAAACAAAGTTGTATATATGTATGTTCAAATTGCCCTTTTCAATGACTATTTTATGAAATCACCATATTTATGGCCAATTCTAACTTAGTTGTATTGATGATAGGAGCTAGGATAAAGAGGTAGGCAGAAACGACTGATTAATTATAACAATTCTGTAAATACATATTTGATAAGGCCGCAAATAATATTTTAATCAACATACAACCTAATACTGACCAGCATATTACAAAAAACGTACAAAAATAATTATTTTTCGGGCTACCCTTGCACCTTCGCCTTAACATGATGAAAATCCTGCATCCGGCTAGTTCCTATTTAATAATTCCTAATGGAACTCTCAATAATACTGCGTGATTTGGTGAACGAACCCTAGAGGCTTTTCTTTTAACTTGCACGCGTACTATGACCATCATAGAAACAGGTTTTGTCGACGGAAGAATAGACAAAATGACAGATTGTGATTGTGAATCTGTCATTTTGTCTATTCTTTCGCTTTCGATTTCTGTGTTAATATCTATAACACACTAATAAAAAACGTAACTTTATTATTTTGTAAAATGTTACAGATTGAACGTGACGTGCAAAGCTAAAGTTCTGCATCTGTATCCGAACAAGTCAGCGATACCAGATGGTAAGTTAAATTATAACACAACATCACACAAGTTCAATTGTAATTATCATTAATTCGATATTTATTATACAGAGACAAAGGAAAAAATACGAACGAAGCGAAAATATTATGTAACATCACGCCAGTAATCCTACTGGCGTCATGTTATATAATATTTATGTGGTTGTTATCAAAAAGTTATTTGTATCACCGAGACAACTTTATACTATTCGAAAGGTTTTCGATAAACTGTACCAAAATAGGTTACCCTTTAGTAAAATCTAAAGGGTAACCTATTTTGGTGCAGTTGACGCGCTTGTCGATAGTTTAAATCTATACTCTGTTCACTCACTAAAGGGAGTTAGTAACACATTCATCTGTATTTAGAAGGTATTAACTTTGTATCTCACCATTCTATCCAACAAATATTTGTTTGAATTACATTATTTCATTATAATTGAAAAATTGTCACAGAAAATTAAGGTTATAAAATTCAAACAATCATACCACGCTATAAAAATTAGCATCCAACAGTTAAGAGCGTTTATTCTGAAAGTGGGCAACGTCGCAAATAGATATCAAATATTTCGCTGTTTTGATTAATTTGGCAATGTTACTGTATGGAAATAAGAAATGTGGCTAACTAGCCAACTAGAATATTAATAATTAAATGCAAATATAATACTAAATTTGATGTTGTAACCGTTTTAGGTGTAAAAAAGGCACTAGGAAAGTTTCCAAATAATTTTTTTTACATATAAAACTAAATATTCGGTGTTACGATATTAATTATTGCATTTAATAAGCAATGTTTTAGTTCCCTAGTTAGCCACATTTCTTAATTCCATACAGTAATATTGGCAAATTAATCACATCAGCACGCGTAGCATGACCAACGTAGAAACGGGTTTTGTCGACGGAAGAATAGACAAAAATGACGTTCCGTGTAGACAGTCGGACGGCAACAAAGTAGAAAGACTCAACTGCATTTTTTACGAAGTTCGACTCAAAATTCTTTGTTTTGTCATAGGATTTGTTTCTGTTTGATTCTCACTTTTTTACTGATACTAAGTCACGTCAACTACTAAAAAAAAAACTCAGTGTCGAGGTACCGAATTTTGGAACAAAAAAACATTACAGTAACATTGGCTTTAATCATTTCCTTGGTAATGCCATATTAACTAAATTATTAAAAATAGGAATAGCTTTGTTCTTCTATTAATTAAAAACGCTTTTCTGTAAAATCATGATTTTATAGATAACCGTTTATAATTTTATGACCGTCGAGTAAAAAGATTCCACTGTCTTTAGCATGGCGATTACAAAATCAAATTGTCTTCACTACCTTAGTTATTTTGACAGTTTGGGATAGAAAACTTTGTTCTGAAATAGTCTACATGTAAAAGAACCTAGACAAAGATCGTTAGAAACGAAAGACAAAATGACAGATTGTAGAATGATTTCTACGGTGCGATGTCAAAAATGGAGAAACGAAATGTCACTTTGTATAGAAAGAGCTGTGTCTATTCTTCGTAGAAATAGAAAGCGTCATGCTACGCGTGCTGGTAAATATTTGACAGTTATTTATGACATTGCCAACTTGAATGATAACACCTCTTAATATAAATATAAGGTAATAAAGTTTAAAGTTTCTCTGCATTTTATCCCATACCTATAGTGATCATCATCAGCATTATCTTGCCCTTATCTCATATTATAAAAAATATTTTTTTTTCTTCCATATTTCTCTAATAGTCATCATCTCAGTACCCACCCCCTTTCAAGCCATATCATCTTTTAAACAGTCCTTTCATCGTTTCTTTAGTTTTCCCCTACTCTTATAGCCATCCACATTCGTACCTAGTAAATTGGCGAATATCTTTTTTTCATAATTAGGGTTCCGTACGTCCGAATGGAAAAACGAAACCCTTGTAGGATCACTCGTGTGTCTGTCTGTCGGTCCATCTGTCACAGCCAATTTGCTCCGAATCTAATGTATCGATTAAGTTGAAATTAGGTACCCATATGAATTACTGTGACCCAGACACGGACTTGTAACGTAAAAAAATGAATTTTGAATATGGGCGTCACGTTTGGAAGGTAAATAAGAAAATTATAAAATAAACTTTTGCAAACCGTACCGTGTGATATATCAAATGAAAAAGCTTACTGTGAGCGTCTCAAACTTTTAAATAAATAAATCAAAATAAAAAGTGTTATGGTTATTTAAAAAAATAGACTATAATTAAAAATAAAAGCAGAAAGCATGAAAATATTGAAAAAAATCAGAAAATAGTTCTATACTTATAGATTACAGAAAAACCTATAAGAAGTCTATGGTTTTAAAATAACATGGCAAATCTCTCAATATTGTGTATAAAAACTTACAATTGCAGTTGGAATTGGAATGTATGGGAGAACATGTTTTTCAATTACAATGTTAAGTTTGTTCTTGGAATAAATTCATCCCACCTACGGAACCCTTCATTGTGCCAACCTTTCGTGGTCCGACACGCACGTAGTCGGTTTTTATTTTACACGGTTTTATTATATTTTTCCAGAAGTACCCGCTGAGGAGAAGTGCTACTATTCAGTTCTACCGATCACGAAGGAGACGAGGAATGGATTCGATTACTACAATACTAGCGTGAGTTTCATAATTACATTATAATACCAAAGATGTAGCTTGTCCACTCTGAAATGACGCGCCCCACTATCGCAATACCCATAGAAATCTGCATTACCGTGTGCGTAAATGCGGTAGTGGTGAGCGTCATTACAGAGTGGACTAGCTATACTTATGTCCCATGAGTGAGTATGCCATAGATTATTAAAAGAATGGGAACGACTTTTTTAGGGTTCGATAATCCCTATAACCACAAACTATCTGTCTGTCTCAAGGCTTTATTTTTAGTACCTAATAGGCAGTTGAAATGTTCACAGATAACATGAACCTATAGCCAGGACCACGTGGCTAAATAATAACTGCCGCACGGGTCCATTTTTAAGGTTAAGCTACGCTTAACGAGGTCGGTCTATGGATCAGCGACCATCCATTTCATACCTAGATTCCTCCGTGCTTCGGAAAGCTCTTTAAGCACTTGGTTCCGGCTGTCACTTGCAGATCTTTGACAGTCGTTACGGGTATTCAGAAGCCCGAAAGCCTGACAACCAGTCTTGCCAAGGGGTACCGTGGTACACAGTAACTGGGTCGTAGAGGTCAGATAGGCTCATGTAAAATACTGGTGTTCAGCTACATCTGGTTAAACTGGAAGCCGACCGCATAGTTGGGAAAAGGCTAGGCCGACGTGTAACTATGGCCGCTATCATAGCAAATAATAAAAGTGTATATTTTTAAATGTTTCAAACAATTAAAAAAAAAATTAAATTAAATTAAAAAAAAAAATATGTGTAAATAATAAAATAAAGGAAATAATAAAAGTGTAAACCTAAAGGGTGGTACGAAATCCTTAGTGCGATGGTTCACTCGTACTTGGCCGGTTTTTTTTTGCAATCGTGATGTGCCAAAATGACTTTTCTTTTTAATACAATGTATTCATCGTTTCAGTTTGCTCTATACGTGGCGTCGCAAAAAGAGGAGGGTCTCTACAATCTCTACTTGAATAATTGCCCGAACAGCAAGTCAGGAGCGACCGCAATCAACACGATAGTAAGCGTTTCTTTTCATTACAATTTGTAAATGTATCGGTTTTATACAAAGTTAAAACGCGCTAGTTTGAATGTCAAGATTAAAAGGGATGACGGACAAAAAAAAAATGTTTTTTTGTCCGTCAGGTAGGTTATTAAAAAATATTGGACATTTGTTTTTGCTTTTTTTTTACTTTATCAATAGATTACGGCGATACATTGGGTTAAAATATGCCATGACGTCACGAGTATGTAGATTTTATACTTACTTGTGACGTAGCGACCCCCACTCCCCAATTTTAATGCGTTTTACCGTAATCATTTTTTATTAATATGTTATAGCAAAAATACGTGTCTAATATTTTTTTATTTACTGACTGACGGACTAAATAGAATTACTTTTTTTTACCTATGCATCATCCCTATTCATGAAGGGCCTTAGTAGACATGGTACTATTAACATCGAAGATTAGCGATTTCGTTGCCCTTCGAAAGCTTCTAGCCACAAAGCTGGCATTTTTAATACTTCGCTCAATACAGCGATACAGCATTTAAACAAACACTGAAATGGGCAATTTTAAGCGCTTTACGACAGAATGTAGCGACTCGCCACATACTGCATTGTCTCAAGACGAAAGTCTTTGACCAGTGCGTGTTGCCAGTGATGACCTATGGCACTAAAACGTGGTCGCTCACAATTGGCATTAGTAGAAGGTTAAAAGTCAACCAAAGGGCAATGGAGAGGGCTATGCTTGGAGTTTTCTTACGCGATCGAATCAGAAATGAAAAGATCCGCAGGAGAACCAATATAACCGACAGCCCGAAGAATTGCCAAGCTTATGTGGCAGTGGGCAGGGCACATTGCTCTCAGAACGGATGGTGTATGTATATACACACATCAAAAGTGTCTAGGGATCAACATATATTTTTGCAATAACTTTTCTCCTGATTGATATTAATTAAAATTTTCTTTAAGGATTCATCAAATAAAGTGTTTTCGTTTGTCACAGTAACGATAAACCAAGTCACCTTTGCATTAATAAAGAAATTTGCCATTTTCCTAATAAAGGGATTTTTGACATTTGAACCACTAACATTAAAGTTCGAAAAAAAGACTGAAATAACAGTTTTCTTTAAAATTTTATTGGGTAACTTAAACAATTAATAATCCGTGTTTCTACCGCGAACACTAACAACACAAGAACATCGGTTTGGCATACTCAAAATGAGTTCATCCAAATCACGCTGTGGAATGGCCGCCCATGTTCGTTGCAACAACAAAAAAAGGTCTTCTTGCGACTGGATACCCTCCATATTCGGCAGAGCTCTTCTCTGTAGCATATCCCATGCATGCTCAATCGGGTTCAAGTCTGGCGACTGAGCAGGCCAGAGCAGGACATTGATGTTAGCTGCGGCGAGAGTCTGTCTTACAACTCTTGCGGTGTGCGGTCGTGCATTATCATGCATTAACTGAAATAAGGGACCGATTTGCACTTGTAGAGGAACGATGACGTCAGATACAATCGTCTCAGCATAAATTTGAGCGTTGAGGTTGCCTCTGATCCAAATCAACTCAGTTCTTCCGCCGATCCAAATACCCGCCCATACCATGATGGTTCCACCACTATAAGGATGGACTTCCTGGCAGGATTTTAATCGCTGTTGGCGTCCAGGGGTTCTCCAGTGTCGTATACGTCTTGTATCCGGGTCTCATACCAAAACGAGACTCATCAGAAAAGCACACGAAACGCCATTGTTCTTCTGCCCAATTTCTGTGTTCAAGAGCCCATTGATATCGAATCCTACGATTGTGCATTGCTATAGGTGGTACCCGTAGCGGTCTTCGGGAATGAAGGTTCACTTCATGCAAGCGGTTTCTGACTGTTTGGTCGCTAATTAAGTTCCCTGAAGAGTGATGAAGCCTCACGGCTAACATCATGGCGGTTATTGTTGGAGCTCTTCGAGTTAAGATTTGAATGTATCGGTCTTGTCTCCGTGTGGTGCAGCGATACCGTCCTCCATGGCGCTCAGCCACGGTACCAGTGCTTCGGTAACGTGTCCAAAGTCGACTGATAACACTCTGACTTGTATTCAGAGCTAAAGCCACAGTACGTTGCCGGGAACCAGCTTCTATCATTCCCACGGCTCTGAGCATTTCTTCCCTGCTTAAATGACGTCGCCGCTCCATAATAACGTTGGTTTTAATCAGTAGTAGGGAAACAGTAGCACTAATAATGTCTTCAATGCGTTGTATGTTTTTATAGGGAAAATATTGACAGCTGATTTTCATCTTTTACTCGAATTTGATTAACAGTTCCTGTTTCAAATTATGAAATGCACCAAAAAGGATCCATATAAATTTATATAATCATAAATTTATTACAAAGCCACATCTCAATCTCAAGAAATCCGCATAAAAATGCTTGATCCCTAGACACTTTTGATGTGTGTATATGGAAATTAAAGATAAAAAATGATGCCTTCGAATTTTTTGTTATAGACAAATATTCTTAATTCCAGGTACAAATCTACGAAAGCAACGCTGGCAACTTCCTATCAGCTGGCGAGATGCCTCTCCCCGTGCTATACAGCATGATGTCTCTAATATTCCTGATGAGTGCTGCAATATGGACGTTCATACTGCGGACCAGTCGCCAGCCGGTGTACAGGATACACATCATCATGTGTGTGCTGGTCTACTTAAAGGCGTTGTCGCTCGCCTTCCACGGAATCAACTACCATTTTATACAGACGAAGGGGGAACATGTGACTGCTTGGGCGATCCTGTTTTATATTACGCATTTGTGAGTATTGATTTTTGGTTGGTTGTTTGTAAGGGATTGTTTAGATAAAACGTGGATTTAGAATCGAATAGGATGTACACACTATGCTAATACTGTGACTTTGCTCCTAGACTGAAAGGCGCGGTGTTATTCGTGACGATAGTGCTGGTGGGCACCGGTTGGAACTTCATCAAGCACATCCTCTCAGACAGAGACAAGAAGCTCTTCATGATTGTTATACCGCTGCAGGTGGGTGTTTATTATTACTACACCAACATAACATAATCGACGAGACTGAAAAGTATTTATTGTCACTTACATAAAGATAACCCACACTCGCTCTCACACACTCATACTCACACATACACGCACTCACTCGACTCAGCACATCTACACTCCTGGTTCTACTTGGTTTTATTTAATTTAATTTTAACTTTAATTGTAAGATTTTATATTTTGTGTTTTGATACTGAAATCTCCAAAAAGCATAAAAACATTATTTTTTGTGACACTCAAATTGGGAGTCGAAACTGTCTCTCCTAAATACAGATTACTCTGTGATCTAGCTAGGAGAGTAGCGATTCACCCAACAATTAATTGTACCTACACCATGTAAATTAATGTATAAAATGACCCTTAAGACACTTCTCTGTACTTTCGCTGTATATTTTCGTACAAAATAAATATATTATAATAACGCCTGTAATGCCCGAAGGGTTAAGCAGAGGAGTACCTGTAATAAATAGTACACCCACATTTCGTCAGTTATGTTTAAGGCATTTGTAATAGGGGGAGCCTTTTGCCACCAACGAAATTATTCCATTATTATTAATAGGCAAAGCAAGATGCGTTTTTATGGCAGACAGTGCTGAAAATAAATAAGATTATTTATGGTGGGGTTTCCTGTTAAACGCTATCGGTGACTTTTGGCGTCAGCGTTAACTTCACAGATTATTTTGAAACTAGTACTCGTTTCGAAGAGATATCATCGTTCGCCCCATGAAGTATGAAAATTTATCTTACCAACCATCTTGACAGGGCGAACGACAAGACGTTGTATGGAGCCGATGATGTTCTTATAAGACTCAAGCCTTGTGATTTTCAAATACAGGTGATTTTTTAATCACCATCCAATTTTTTTCAAGGCATTGGGTGCTATTCCATTTTGCCCCACCACTGGGGCGGCTTGGTGGGGCAAAGTGGAAGTACTTATTACGGGTATTTTTTACAATAAAATATTATTCTCGAAAGTATTATCCAGCAGCGTGGTTAATATGTCATACGTTGAATACTATTTTTGCCCCGTATTCTATAACGATTGAGAGATAGCGGCGACGTGCGGGTGTATCCACGGAAGGTATCCAAAAACGTAGGATATTATCAGATCTTAATATTTTATTACTAATTGATACTAAAAGAAAAAACACGTATTCTATCATTTACACCGAAGATCTTATCATTTTAATTTGGATGGTGAATAAAATTCTTACTGTACGTATATTGTGGCGGTTTCCGATACTACTTGCTGATTATTTATGCAGTGTGTCGTCAGTAGCTAGGCCACAAGCATGATGGTCTCTATGTCACTAACTGTCCTTCACCTTTTAATACCACTTAGCCTCTGACTCTGACTTGGTGTTTTTTAGGTGTTAGCCAACGTAGCTGAGATAATATTGGCAGAGAGTGAAGAAGGAGCGGCGGAACACAACGCGTGGCGGGATATCTTCGTGCTGGTTGAGTTGCTGTGCTGCGGAGCCATCATGTTCCCGGTCGTGTGGTAAGTAACATTAAGAGTCAATTTCACCGTTCGTATTAAATTACGCGTTTAAGGAAACGTAAGTTCTGCATCAACGAGTTCAAATGTCAATGCTGATCTCGATTTACGTCCAATCGATTTCACCAGCTACATTTTGACCGCATTTACGAAAACAGAATTTCGATGGCATAGAATGTAAATGTTGTCACATGACCGTAATTTTTTAAGTGAAAACTTCTTTAAGCGTGTCAAGTATTTTTGATATGGGAATAAACCATTACGCAACACCATGACGACACCTCATTTTTGTAAACGCGATTGTGATCTTTATTTATTTTACGATACGGATCAATGTTCTATGCAAGTATTTTTACTTTAAAGGTTTCGGAAGTTTTTTTTTTTTTTGTATAAACGTGATTGTGCTCTTTATTTAGATAAGGCTACGGACCAATGTTCTATACGAGTATTTTTCTTCCACCAAGGCGATCTTGTTCAAATTTTCACTTCTGTTAGCACTCCCGGAGTGCCACCACTTTTTTTGTTCTTTATTATCACTCTCAATAAAGATGCCCATAACAATTTTAAAGGTTGCAATCATGGATTTTGCCCTCATCATTTATCTGTCAAATCGTTCCTAAAAGGTGCCATCTTGTTCCAGGTCAATACGTCACTTGCAAGATGCCTCGAGTACGGACGGCAAGGCTGCCATCAACCTTCGGAAGCTGAAGCTGTTCCGACACTTCTACGTCATGGTCGTCTGCTACATATATTTCACCAGGATCGTTATCTCTATATTGAACGTAAGTCTAGTATTTGCTTTAACTAATCCTACTAATATGAAAGAATGGATTTTTGTCAATTTGGATGTTGGTAAGTTTGAATTTTTTGAGTTTGGATGTTTGTTACCAACGTCGCAAATTAATCAAAACAGTGAAATATTTGTCTTTCGTTTTTTGCCACCGACTTCCGAAATTAAAGTTATTTTTCACTTGGTAGTTCTAAAAAAAAAAATATATTTTTCACTTTTTAGTTGTAGTACCTACCCCACACAAATTCGAATACCACTTGTTAAGTAAATAACAGTGACAGGAACTTATTAAAATATAACAAATACTAAAGTGGGAAAAAAAAACGTATTATTGAAGCTTACTCAAATACTACATCTGAAGTATGACCTACCAAACAAAAAAAAAAAGAATCATTAAAATCAATTCATAATTGGCAGAGTAATAGTGTAACATACATACAAAAAAAAATACCGTCGATTTGAGAACCTTCTCCTTTTAGAAGTCGGTTAAAAAGAAGTTCTAGACCTAACTTAATATGTTTCCTTTGTTCCTAGATCACAGTACCTTTCCAGTACGCGTGGATAGACGAGATGTTCCGTGAGATGGCGACGCTGGTGTTCTTCGTAATGACGGGCTACAAGTTCCGCCCGGCGGCCGCCAACCCATACTTCACGCCTACGCATATCGACGACGTGGAGCCTCAAGTGTGAGTATATCATACTAACTAATATTATAATTGGGAAAGTCAGTTTGTTTGTGACGGTTTTACGCTAAAACGGCCGTACGGATTTGGATAAAATTTGGCACATGGGTAGACCAGGACCTAGAGAAGGACATAGTCTAATTTTCAGCCTGGATTGCAGACGAAGTCGCAGGTAACAGCTGGTAACTACATAATGTAACTGCTGAGCATGAGTCCTGGGTTCGATTCCCAGGTCGAGTAAAGTGTTATTGGGTTCTTCCATTGATTCTCCGTTGCAGCCCCGAGTCTGTATTTATGCCCAGTTGATGGCAATAGGCTCGCCCCCTATTTCATGGAACTTAAACATCTGGCAAAGTTGTGGGTGCGCTAGAGGTACGCTTTTGCTTAACTCTTCGAGGTTTACAAGCGTTATTTTTTATGTAAAAATACGCCGAAATTCCAGTTTAAGTGCAAAATCCACCAATAAAACTAGGAAATGGTTGGTGGTAAAAATCTGTCTGGTTTTCATACAGGGCACCCAGGTTTTGTCTGTTGTTGTTTTATGTTAGTCGCATGGAGGCGAGTCTATTGTTATTTATCGAGCATCATGTTGACTTCAGGCTGCTAGTGAGAATTTCGTAATGTAATAGAACTGACTCACCCGGGGATCAAACGACAGCCGGATCACGTAACGCTGCGCTCTGGACTCATGTTTTGGTTTAACGGTCATTAGTTCTTACTTATTTAAATAATTACACTACATTGTTAATTTTTTTAAAAAATATGAAGAAAAAAAAAGAAATAATTCTCTATGGTCGTTCAACCTTCTCTATATTTATTACCAGTGATCGGAGTAGGTAGATTGATTTGGGGTCAATGAACTGGCACGTATATATTAGTATATATGCCTCTGGGATTCCGGGATTTTGAAATTATTAAGAGTTTTTTAAGCAATTTCAAATGTTGTTGTGTGTGTAGAATAAAGAATACATCAATATGAATAAGAAATGTTTAACCCTTTTGCTGTTATTGCATTGAATGCTAGAAAATATTAAGAAGTATAAAAATATTTTTTTATTTATTTATTCAAGAATAGTAACAATTACAAGCAGCAGATATTATACTTACAAGAAATAACTACTAAATTAGTCATATTATGAAATTTTCGAATAGACGCACAACAGTAAGATTCACTTTATTACTTGATAAATAAGGAAAAATCAATTTTAATAATTCTATAAATTTCTAATGTAGTAGTTTAAAAATCCTTACTTTTACAATATTTGATTCAATCCCATGATGCGAGTACGTAAAATCAAACCACCTACTCCGATCACTGGTCATTACTATAAAAAAAGTTCTCACTCTAACATCACAGAAACGTAAAATATAAACCGAAAAATCGGCTTGTCCGCAGTCTGTCAGATATCGGAGTACTCGAAGGAGTGACCCGGATATCGAACCGAGGCGACAGAAAACGGGAGGACTTACAACCACTCATGCAGGAGACTAACTATAATTCTGACTAGCTGTAAGTTTAGATTTAACATATAGGATAAGTAAATGCTTGGGGAGGGTCGAACCATGGATTTTATTAATACAACCCCCGGTTTCTGATATGTTTGCGTAACACACCTACTCGTTATGACAATCCATTGTTTCATATGTTTGGACATTATTCTACTGAGTTGCCTGCAATAATAATAACGCAAAAAGGATATTGTTGAACTGTCAAAATGAAAGGGATTGTCATTACGATCGTGTTACGTACTTAATTTGCTGTACTCTAATGCCCGTTTTTACCTTCACTAAGTGACTTAAATGAATCCCTAAATAAAAGTGAACTGTTTGATTTTCAACACTAGGCTGAGCACTGAGAGTTGAAAATCCAACAATGCACTAAATGAGAGGTGAAAACGGGCATAAGTCTAGTGTTCTCGACTTAAATACCTTGACTCCACTAAATCATTGATTATAATTAATTTGAATAGGCTTTCAGAAACCGGGGGTCAGTAAATGATTCTAGTATACCTTAGTATTCTTATTTTAATTTTAAGAGTGTTCATTCTAAAATTTGGCAACGTCGCAAATAGCTGTCAAATATTTACCCGTTTCGTTTAATTTGGCAATATTACTGTATGGAAATATAAAAAAATCGCTAACTAGTGAACTAGAATATTAATAATGAATTGCAATTATAACACTGAATTTGATGTTGTAAGCGTTTTAGGTGTAAAAAAGGCATTTGGAAAGTTACCAATACTTTTCTTACATCTAAAACTAAATTTTCGGTATTACGATATTAATTATTGCATTTCATAATCAATATTTTTGTTCACTAGTTAGCCATATTTCATATTTCCATACAGGAGTATAGCCAAATTAATCAAAACAGCGAATTATTTGACTTCTATTTGCGACGTTGCCCACTTTCAGAATGCACGCTCTTAAGTTTAGAGAGGCAATTCCCTTATATTAAGAACGGTTGTATTATAATCTCAGATTCAATCTGACAAAAAAAAACAGCTAATTTACCTACATTTTTGACAAGTTTTTGACCTTCGGGTGACAAGATATTTGTATTTAATAGGTTCAATTTTCGTACTATAAAGGCGTAGTAATAACAATAAAAAAAATCAAATAAAGTAAAAGGCAAGTTAAACAGTTGAAGTGAAAACTTGTTTATAGGCCGACCGCATAACTGAGTCCGTGCGCGGTGCGGAAGGGGTGACAGTTGTCACAAGTTGACAAATCACTGAGTTCTCGCATCCCGACACCACACCCCTCCCGCACCGCGCAGCTACCTCAGGAACGGACTAAGGCTAAGCGTATGCTGAGACGCAGGTGACGTAGCACAGCACAGTTCAGATTTTGCAGGGTAGGGTAGGCGAGACAGACATATGCCGCGAGCGCATGCTGCGACGCAGCTACACAGACACAGACACAGACACATTCGTGTCATAGCTAGTACACACGGCTACCATCAAGCTATACAAATCCAGTTTATGCCGATCTCGCATTGTATAGGATTTCCGTAAAATGCGAGGTCAGCTTATACTGGAAATGTATAGCTTCATGTGTAGCCGTGTGTACAAACAATCTGTCATTGAAACAACAGTATGAATCAGTGGTAAAAAACAAGTGACGATCTGGAGGCGTCGCGCAGAAATCTGTGCCGACTTACAACGAGACGCAGAGCAGGTCAGACACATATTTGCGTCGCACGTGCCTGCGCCGCAGCGTATGCAGCTGTCAGTACGTTCATGCATTACAAAATCTGCTCTGCCCTGCACTGCGAGAACCTGCGTCACCTGCGTCTCAGCACACATTTAGCCTCAGTTAAGCGGTCGACCTATAGGCGCGTTAAGCGATATTTGGTAGCGGAGGATCTTGTCGGTTCGCGTCACCGACATGCTAATGTAAACAGTATATCTGTAGCTATGACTATGTCGTGTTGCGTTTGGCCAACAGTGAAAGTAAATATATATATGTGTATATAGTTTAATTTATTTATTTATGTAAGGATCGTAGCAGGTGGCGTTCTGTAGTCTCTACCTACATGGAAAAAGGCGTGAGTTTATATATGTAATTATGACATAATACTTAATATCTACTTATTGTGATAATCCGGCTATGGATATACCTTCCCCAAGACAACGTTAATGCTAGTCCCTTTTTCATTGCATGCATTTCTGTACATTATATGTGCAAGCTGCAGAAAATAAGACTTTCCATTTAACAAAATTAATTTAAGAGCAATCACCGAATCCATTTTTATATATTTTTGTTTAGTTTTTAGTTTCTTTTTAATTTTATTTATAATACCTATGTGTATGTTCTTAACAAATTTATTTAAAAGAAAAAATACATTTTTATTAATATTCCTCTTTTTTGGTAGTTATAAATATTTCTCACTCTTGATTATTTTTGTATAAGTATAGGTAGTGGAAAGCCACTTCAAATATGAAATCGAAAAATCGAATAATATATGCTCTCCGTATGTTTCGATTTCTGGCAATATTAGGAGCTACACACAATGATCGCGGTGTGGTCGGTGCGACCTATAAGCTTTTAAGGGTCGCCACTAACTCTCCGCCATTAACTCGTGTTATGGGTTTTGAATAAGTTTATACAAGGTGTTCCATCGAGATGCTAAAGTGTCTGTACGAAAATGCCACTATGTCAGTCCAGGAACATATGCTTCTGCAGCGAGTTGTAAGACAGGGAGACGTTATCTCTCCGAAACTGTTCACCGCTGCACTGAAGGATATCTTCAAGGTTTTGGACTGGAACGGGCTAGGCATCAACATCAATGGCGAGTATACCACTAACCTGCGGTTTGCCGACGACATAGTTATCATGGTTGAGATCATGGAGGACCTGAGTACAATACTCGATGACCTCAGTAGAGCCTCCGAAAGAGTCGGTCTTAAAATCACAATTTTGGTGTGCTGTGTCTGTGTGTGTGTGTGTGCCTTGGGTCACAAGTGACCCTCGTTTGACTTTTGACAGCGTTTACACGCCCCCCATTTACACGGTGTAAGTTTCTGGAACGTTCAAGAGCAATCTCATGCCATAAATCACGTTCAATTATTGCCATTCAAGAATTACATGTAAGTGTTTACACGTAAAATGGCATACCATAATTTAATGCAGGTTTTGCCCTTCAATAATTGTATGCTATTTCTGTTTACACCAAGGCAAGACAAAGCAAAACATCTCATGCAAGTTTTGCCTTGTCTAAACAGAGTTGCACGTCCTTATACAAGTTATTTAAGCATTGCCCGTATTTGCGATGCCAAATATTTCATTCAATTTTATTGTGCGATTTTTTTTTCATTACATCAACGTACATACAACATTTTCATGCCAGAATTGAAAGCGATTTTATTGTACGTGCGATTTTATTGTATACACACAGCTATACCAGTTTTGAACGACAACTAAATTGCCCGTATCGTGCAACAATTTTAGGTGTTGTTTAAACGGTCAATTGTTGCTTCAATTTTATGGTATGCCACAGGCAATAAACTTCAACCGTGTAAACGGGGCTTTATGCTAGACCTGTTAGACGAGGCCAAATCTAGATTATAGACCAATCTATACATTATATACACAATGTGTTACAAAAACTGTCCGATCCGAGAAGAGCACTTAGGTAGGTACTGCAATAACATGACTAAAAAGTAATAAAAAAGGGAGTGCCTCCACTGCCGGCGCCGGTTGCTGAATTGGAAAAAAAAAGCGGAAAACCGGGTTGGCAATTTGGCATATTGGAGTAGATAGGCATAATTGAAAAAAAAAAACATGTAATAAAGCATTATTTTTGTCCATTAATATATTTCCATAATCATTGATTTCCATATTCCAGTAATCAAGTATTAAGTACCCGGAAACTAGTTAGATTAGGTTAAATATTTTTACTTCCAAAAAAAGGTTAGGTTAGGTTAGAACTGTGACCCCTACGCACGAGCCAAGAGCGAAGCGAGCGGTGCCGCGGCAACTGCCGGCGAGTGCAAATAGAATATTGAGAAAAACAATACTTTAGTTAGGGTTAGTTAGTTGGAGTTCTGAATACTGAAAGGATTTTCATAAACGCCGCGCCGCCGGTGTCCATTATGGGAGCCGGCGGTGCCGGCAGCCGATGTTTTTAATCTCGGCTGCCATCAGTAATGTCATGCCGGTTCCCAATGGCGTTATTTTTGGAGCCGGCGCCGGCAGCGGAGGCACTCCCAATAAATAAACTTATTATTATTGAAAATAAAAAATTGTTATTGCTATTTAAAATTCACGTTCTTGGTACTAAAATTATCCCAATTCCATAAAATTTCATTGGTAAATTTTCAACAGGAGTCATAAGTTATGACTTGTCACCCGCTAAAAGACGGCCGCCTGTGCCCCATGTAAATAACCCAGTAAAATTCCCCATTGAAAAAAATGAGGGGTTTTTTTTTTAATATTTACTCTCAGTATGATTCTTAACAGCACCCTCACGGATCGTACAGTGTTTTGTTACACGCTGTATAGTGAGTTCTACACATAAAGGTAATATTTATTATTACACAAGACTACAATTTCGGTTCCATAATTTTAGACGGTAAAATGCCATAAATGTAGAAAGTAATTACCGGGAATATGCCCGGGAAGGAAAAGAAAAAAATATATTTAGCCACCCTTGTCTTTGTATCGTGGAAGTTCCTATTTTCATTTTACCGACTCGAATTAAGGATCGGACTTAAGATTTAAATAACATAATTTTATTAAGATTGTCATAATCAATCAGTTTTTAAAAACACTTAAGATTAGTTTCTTTTAATTTTTAGGTTGTGAAATAAGTTTAAATGTTATTCTTAAAAAAACTATTTCTTCACGAAGTTTTTAGTCACTGGTTGTAAATATAACTATCATGGTAAAATTAAAAGTAAATAATAATGGCTTTCCTTTGTAGATATAAAGTAATCGAGGGTGTCTAGGATAGGTGTATCGACATGCGACACGGCGAATGATATGCGTATAAAAAAAAAAAAAAATATTGTGTCAAATAATTGGTCTTACAAATTGTTGTGTTCGGAATCTTCTTTTAGACAAATAATGCCTGTAGTAGAAGACTCCATATGATATGACTCCATATGCGTATGATTTGTATTATTCACTTTTTTGCCCAAAATGTATGGCAGAAAGTATTTCCAAAGTGTTTCAAGAACACAGCGTCGGTAACTGGTAGGTACCTGCCATAAGAGCTAAATTGGTGAAGAAAATAACTTTATATCGTTACTGTTAAGTTGTATATGGCTACTATTTACTAACATTTTAAATTCGTCATTGTCATAAAAGAGAACTTACAGCACCTTTTCCTCTAGAAACTTGTATCCCAAAATCACACACATCGCAGTTTCAGTTTTCAATACATATTAAAGTAGGCTTGTAACTTCGTTACGTCAAACTCAAAGCATTTATTTAAATTAAACTATTTACAGGCAGTTTTGAATTGTCAAGGAATCGGTCATTCAGAAATATGAAGCTAGTTGCCCATTCCAAAGCGTAGTAGGTACCTTTGGATTAGAACGGACAAGAAACTCCAAGGACACTCTTTTAAATAAAAAAATTGTTACAAAATATTGGTTACATCATTCATGTTGAAATTATACATGTGAGAACAATGTAGAAAGACGTGCACGTTAGAAGCACGTAATAAAAAGACAAAACAAGGAACAATTCAAAAAATAAAATAAATTAAAAATTAGCCATGGTAACTAAGAGATGATCAGTCCCAACTGACGGCGCCCGTTCACGACCATGACGCTTGGATTAGCACCATTCAGCTCAACCATTTTGAAGGGAGCTAAATGATCCAACACACGCGCCACCATCAGCGAAACATCTGAGTGAGCATGACATACAGCCGCCATGGCACATTCAAGTCAATGCAAGACATATTACCCGGTAAATGGTAACTCTTTAGTACATAGTGCTCACACCTGTGCTATACAATTATATAATACTAAAGAAAT
The DNA here is from genome assembly GCA_916610215.1 of Omphaloscelis lunosa. Classification (NCBI taxonomy): domain Eukaryota; kingdom Metazoa; phylum Arthropoda; class Insecta; order Lepidoptera; family Noctuidae; genus Omphaloscelis; species Omphaloscelis lunosa. The sequence goes on from OU744243.1 coordinate 19,142,614, forward strand.
TTGAGTTTATACAATGCAAAGATGGTCTTCAGCAGCTCCAACAGTATTTGCAAATGTTAATCAATTAGTTGTGGTTGTGGAGCAGGACCAGCATTGAGCCAAGCATTTTTATCAGCGATGTAATCCCCAACGTATAATATGCCTGCCTAATATACCTACGTCACTAGCAGACCACACAATACATTTATGAACTGCTCAGGCGCAGCCTTCAGCAAAATATTGATGGTGCAATAAAAGACCCTCTAATCACGACGGTACTATGGCCCTATGCACACAACAACCTTTTCGGCGCAACTAGTGCAGGGGGTCTACTCCGAAGCGATAAATCCGAAGTATCAGCTGATTGTTCGGACTTTTTCTACTACGAACTTCATTTTATTTCGCTCGGTCGCCCGGTCGGTTCGGATTCAACCGGACTTCATTTTGAAGTTTGTTGTGTCGTAAGGCTGCGTTTCCACCAGAGATGAGCGAGGATACGTAGCGAGGGATGTGTTTGTTAAGAACCCATAGAAACGCTTCATTTACCTAGCCTCGCTCAGCGCAGCTCCGGTGGAAACGGCTTAGCTGTGCGAGGTTTTTGTACGTTAAAAACAAGCGAGGGATGGGTGCGAGGGATGTGTGCGAGAAATGTGTGTTACGGATGGATACGAATGAGAAATTTTATCTGAAAAGAGCTCGCTACACATCCTCGCAGCACTCATCTGCACACCGTTTCAAAGTGTCGCTATGCATCCTTGCACCGCGCAGCGGCCTAGCACATCTCTGGTGGAAACACTCACATCGTTTTACAGCTTCGTTACGCATCCTCTTGTGGAAACAGCCTAAACCTGGTGTCTTAGTCTAGCAGCGCTGATAACGCGCTGTCGTGTTCGTAAGCCCTAAGCGAACGCTGAGGTAGATTTAGAGGTAAATAAGAGAGCTAAATCTACCTCTTGACTGGCTAATCTTATAACAAAAGAATGAGCTTGTATTGTCGTCTATATGCCATCATGATAAAATTAGAAGGTTTCGTTGAGACTTTTAATTTTGTTCACTTCAACCTAATTTTTAAGCTGTCTTGTCCACAGCAAACCTTTCATTTTCTGGCCGCCCAACAGAAGTTGAGTCGGCTTCTTGGATTGGTGCAGTTTCAAACAATATTCCCACTTTTTCCCTCAGGTACTTAAGCTTATAAGTATTCAAAGCTGGTACTTTTGGCTGTAACCAGGGTTGCTCGCATTCGTCAAATGTTTTCATGGTAGAGTTAGAGATCACCGTCCAACAAAAGCTTGTAGCTAATAGTTGAATCGGCCTCTTGTCTTGGTAACCTCTAACCTAACCTTACTAATTCGTAACCTCTTATACATTAAGGTTACCAAGCTCTGCTCTGGTGAAAATAGAGAATGCTCATTTAATAGTATAGGATAGTACCTACTAATTCCATGCTGCCATGATAATAGGTACCTACTTACTAATTCCATGCTGCTATGGTAGTAGGTACCTACTTACTAATTCCATGCTGCTATGGTAGTAGGTACCTACTTACTAATTCCATACTGCCATGATAGTAGGTACCTACTTACTAATTCCATGCTGCTATGGTAGTAGGTACCTACTTACTAATTCCATGCTGCTATGGTAGTAGGTACCTACTTACTAATTCCATGCTGCTATGGTAGTAGGTACCTACTTACTAATTCCATGCTGCTATGGTAGTAGGTACCTACTTACTAATTCCATGCTGCTATGGTAGTAGGTACCTACTTACTAATTCCATGCTGCTATGGTCATTATTCTAAAGTCAATAATGTCATGTCATTATTCATTGTAGTGATTATATACTCTCTGATTCATTGTCTTGTTCTAAACTATGGGGGACCGAGCTCTGCTCGGGTGAAAATATGGAGAAAACGAATTTTCAGATATGAGACCTAGCTAGATCCTTTTTTTGCCCCTGGAAACCCCTATATTGCAACCTTCATACGTGAATGAAAGAGACAGAAATATATATATACAAACAAATATATATACAAATATTGCTGGTTTAATAATATAGGATATAAAAATTTAAATAAACTTATTTTATCTCCCGCCCTATGTTTCTGATAGTTTTCATGATTAATGTTTCATATTGCTAGCAAGTTCAACAAATGTGTTTACGTCTTGAAGTGATGATAATTAAGTTCTCTTTTGAGGATGGTTAAACGCATGTCATTCGCTTGTCGGGTAACTAATAAGATGATTATCTGTAATCACGGTGTTTGTATTGTCCAAGCACATTATTATTATGGACCAAAGTAACATTCGCTAGATTACGATTTAATTAGGTAGTTGTGAACTATTTACACTTAATGTTCTTAATATTAATGGAAAGCGTATAATTAATAAAATTTTGAAGGTTTACAGTGAGTATTGTGAATTCTCGAGAAAATTAAAGCCAGTTTTCGATATTTTCATTACTTTTTTTGCAATTTACAGATCATGTTGATCAAAATTTGATTCAAGACTTTAGCAAATAGGTATCTACATAGTTACAGAATTATAATCATTAGAATCTTCGATCAATAAGAATCATCAATACAACTATGGCCTCAAATGTCATTATTTCATTGAAAGGGTCATTTAATAGGGTAATTTGAAGTTATACACTTATATACCTACACCTAAAACTTAATACATTTCCTATGTGCAATCACTACCACATTGTATAGTTACTAAATAGTCGAGATTGTGCCCTGAGCGCACATGAAGTTAGCATAAATAAGTCTATAATGTATCTTGATTTTATGTGTGACTTTTATGCACTTTTATTGTATAAGTTACTGTTTTTAAAACATACCCGGAAGTTAAGAAGCACACAATGAGTTAAAACGATGTTTTATAGTGGTAGAATTTTCGAATAACACAATTAGTTTTTGTAATTAAGAAAATGTGAGTGTGGTGTGGATCTTAACTTCGGGGCCTGAACTCAACCTTTGGCGCTATTCTTGTTTTCATGTCCATCATTGTAATGGTGGAAGTAAATTTAGTGTTACGCTAATAATAACTATATTGAATTGCAATAATAAATACAATAACTATTTATAATATTAGTTTAAGCACTTTCTTGTTGGTAAGATAGAGCCTTTCATTTCGGCTGAACTTATTTTGTAGATGAACAGCAAACCGATCTAGCTGTTGGATTTGCGTTATGTATCATAAATTGTACAAAATAAAATGATAATTGAATTATTTTATGTCTTATTGAAGACCTCGTCGTTTACCTAACCCTTGATACTTCTGTGACCAACTCGGTACCACAAGCTAGGTATCCACAACAATTAGTTTACACAAAAGTCTTGCATCGGATGTACCGGCCAGACGTAGTCGGGAGGAGCCTCTTGAGATCTCTTCTGGAACCCTTAAACGATACTCATGCACTCCATAATGACTTCACAAATCGCATACAATAAGGAATGTCATAGTAGGTACATTGGTGCTACCTACCTTTATAAAAAAAGAACGCGCGGTATCTTTCACCCAACGTCAACAACCAGGGTTTCTTCCCAGGCATAGACAATGGTAGAAAGATATTTTCGTTACATGAAAGACGGACTTTGATTCAGATATGAAGACCAAGAAAAAGTTAGTATCTATTATAAGGTTCTTTACACACAATTCAGTGTTAGTGCCTGTCAGGATCCAAGCCGTCTGGTGCTGAATAATATACCTACCAACCGGAAATTGGTCGTGTGCGTCAGAATATGCTTGCAAAATACTCATAGGCCATACGACACCCCGGAACCCCGTAATGTGTGAAAAATTTAATATAAATTGTAAGTATTCAAGCAATTCCTTCCCGACCCTGACGGGACACTGAACGAACCAAATGTTGTGGGCGAAAATAACGTAATATTTTTAGTCAGCGATCTACGACAGCGATTATAAATAAATAAACAAACACGGGCGTTTAATAAAATATGGGTAACATTTTATTACACGGAAGTAGAGCGGCTGAGACAACATTCTAATTTTAATGTTAAATAGTCTATAACATGTGATTTTACTCTTGAAATTTCTAAATCTTAACTAATATTATAAATGCAAAAGTGAGTTTGTTTGTTTGTTTGTTACGCTTTCACGCTAAAACGGCTGAACGGATTTGGATAAAATTTGGCATATGGGTAGGCTATGACCTGAACAAGGACAGGCTACTTTTAGTCCTGGATCGCAGACGAAATCGCGGGGAAATGCTAGTAATAATAATATCATAAATCCGAAAGTGAGTTTGATGGTTTGTTACGCTTTCGCGCTAAAACGGCTGAACAGATTTGGATGAAATTTGGTACACAAGTAAATCATGAGCTCGATTAGGACAATAGAATACTTTTGCCGACCTCAGTGCGGGCGAAACCGCGGGGTAAAGGTAGTTTATTATAAAAACATTTTTTTGCTAGACTGGACTGCCTCGTTGGTCCAGTGGTCGCAAGCGCGACTGGTCCTAGGTTGTGCAGATGTTATTGCGACATTATCAGCAGCTGCCCGAAGTCTGCATTTGACTGAGAGGACATAAGTTAATTTTTTTCTGCCTTATAAGTTTCGCCATATAGATTTCACCTTACCTTATAGACCACTGCTGGATCTCATACAATAACAGCTTACGGTAAGTATTATGTAAGTAGGTACAGTCACAAGTATAAATATCTAACATTTACACAAGATTCAGAAGCGTTTTACTCCTACAGTAATGGTAGATATTTTATGGTGCTACCAACACAGTATCATCAAAACCATTCTATTTTGAAATTGGTATTTTCTCAAAGTTGCAATTTTTATTTCACGAAAAAACGCTTTTGAATGTTGCATAACTGTAAGGTATTTATGCTCGTGACTGTACATGAATAATGAAAGCCAAGGTCAAAACGCTTTCTTTCCACAAAGCTGTATAATAATGAGGATTTGTTTAGTTGTAACCAGCAGATGAGTGGCAGACCGCCAGCACTAAGCACTGGTTGATGCATATATACCTAATACTGCGGCTGCATTAAGACCACGTTCACACTATTCCTGCCACAGTTTACGTTTCGAAGATCACAGTGCTCTACCTAATTAATATATCTGCTTAAACCTGCTGATTCCTTTATTTGGACTATCAGAGAGCCTTGTCCAGGCAGAAGTTGCCGTGGCCGTCTTAGAAAACCCTAAATAGACTTCGTAGCCAAGTCGGCCGCAGCAAAGACAATCTCCACAAGTGGTTCATGGACGACTCTCCGGTGCGTATGCGGCGTTTCTCCCTCCACAAAAATAATGGCTCGCCTTCCATCTTGCGCCGCATTCGTCCACTACACCTATGACTTGCACATGTGATGACCTAATGGCTGCGTCAGCGAACGGTATCTGAGTAGCTGCAAATTGGACAAAAAAAATGCTATCGACACACTAAAAAGAAGATCCAAGTGAAATAGACCTGTACCCTAATTGCGTAATGCACGATTAATCACAATTTGTTTCGATTTGAAACAGATTGCAAATCCATTGCTTCATAAGTTGGAAAAAAAATCTGCTCAACAACGTAATTAACACATTGAATGTTGTTGAACGGTCAAAAAGAAACAAATTTGTCATAATCGATTACGAAAATAAGTTACGCATTTAGGGTACAGGTAGGGTTACCATTTAGAAATTTGGTAAGTCCTGACAAAAATATTTACATTTCAATAAAAGTCCGGACATTTTAGTCACAAAATCTAATTATTGTTTGATCTCGTTTAGTTGATTGTTAAAGAAGATTTATATTTTGTCTTTAGATGAATGAGAAGTTAATAAATATCAAAGACTTATTTGGTATTACTTAAATAAGTTTTATTATTCGTATTCCATCTAAGCCAAAAAATCCGGGCAAATTAAAGAGCCGGATAAAGTCCGGACAAAAGTCAGTAAGTCCGGACATGTCCAGACAAATCCGGACGGATGGAAACCCTAGGTACAGACTAAAGAAGCTGGCCAATGTGGTGTCATTCTAGCTACTCGCGTGGCGGTGTGGATGTCCTTAAAACATGTCAAAATCAAGTTAAATCTTGTACAAAAGTACGCAAGTCCGACTCGCACTTGGCCGGTTTTATATTTTCATGTACATTTTATTATTATTATATTAAGATTGTTAGCTTATACATATAATAAGTAAATATTATCTTATTTGAAAATAAAATGTAGATCTGAAAACTGGCCAGCTCAATGTCAGTTTTCTTTTAATTTTGTATTTGCTAGTTCTATGTACATGGCCTAACTTCGCATAGGATCCGGGATTAGCGAAACGACCGCCATAAATAATACTGCCCTTTATTACCGACGTCTAGTAAACACACAGATACCCGAAACGTTGTATATATTGTAAACATCTTAACGTCAGTTGTCGTAACGATTTAAAACTAAAATGGGCCGTTAAATTGTAACCGATTTACGTGAATCTTGTGTGAATACAGGAATATCGTCGATATAGACGAAGTGAATTAGAGAATAATTTTCGAAGCTTGTTGAAAATCTCAACAGAAACGAAAAAAAAAAAAATAAGGAACCACTCATGCCATTACCAAGTGACAACTAAAGCGGCTCAGAAATATCAGGGAAAAGACACGCGATGTGATGACGGGACCCAGTTTCGACATCCTCTAAGGCCCAAGGAGAAACCCTTGTAAGTCCAGTACCTTAATTGCGTAATACAACTCAATCACAATTCGTTTCGATTTGAAACAGATTGCTAATCCATTGCTACATAAGTTGAAAAAAAAAAAACTGCTCAACAACGTAAAGATCGCAATGAATGTTGTTGAACTGCAAAAGTGAAACAAATTAGGCGTTTACGAAAATAAGTTACGCAATTAGGGTACAAAAGTGTAAGATCATGGTCATTAGCATGGTGATTCGTGTGTTATCACAGCAGATAAAGGTAAAACTTCAGTGTCAGTACGGTCACCAGTAAATGTAAGAGGTGTTAGAGACGTGTGTCTTAAACAGGCTTATTCTGATAATCGGTTTTTGTTACTACGGACGTCCTACAAACGTATTAGTATAATGTTTTGCCATTGCAGTATTCGCGTGTTTTAACATTGTTTTTTGGTGGCTATGCTATATAAGACAACAGGTGGGTGGGCCTAACTTCCTATGTATGGCTGTAAATACATGATTACTAGTGAAAATTACAGTGTTATAATATGACGGAACAGATTTTTTAGGAATCCGTAGCTTTATACCGTAAATTAGTCTCACGCGTGTTAAGTACAATCAGTGAAATTAATTGTTAAGCAAATTGACACCCTACTTCAATTTGCCGTTTTATAAGTAATCATTTTATACAAGTGTCAAAGATTGAAAGTTGTGATTAGAATATTCGGACAATTTATATTAGTAGGTACGTAGGTACCCATTTCCTGACAGTACCTATCTATTTGTTTTTAAATAGTGAAATTGAGAATAATCTTTCTTATGCAGGTATTCTCACTTTAGATAAGAAGCGGGCGGAGCCGAGAGGAAAAAATAAAACTGAAATATAAGCCTTTATGTGTTGAAAGTGTTGAAACTGACCCTTATTTTCACGCCCCCTTGGACGGATCTGAACTGAGGACGCTGGTCGCTTTCAGTGTTATAAGCGTAAATAATTCACTTTTTATACTGACTACACATCATTAAAACAACAATAAAGGTAATTGTGAACATTACAGAATTTCGCAGCATTTTGTTCAGCCGTAACCAGGGCCAGATAGGTGAGAGCTTTGGTACTTATTTATTTATTTATTTATTGCACAATGGACACATCGTTACAAGCATAGCTTTACAAAAAACTTACTTAAAAACTAATGGACACATTACCCTGTTAGGGCGCAGCAAATTACTTAAAACTATAATATATATCTATAGAACATTATACTTACCTATTATTATAACTAGCATCGTAACAAAGGAATAATGAATAGTCAAAATCAATATACATAGAATCACAATGAAAGTAATAAAATCAAAATATAATAAAATCGTGAATAATAACTAAAATAAAAATAATTAAAAGTAACAATATTTAAAAACAAAATAAGCAAAATTGTGTATATAGTCAAAATTTATCTGTCATAAACTCTTGGATACTATAGTAACATTTTTCTAATAGTAAAGATTTTAGCTTACATTTAAATAAACATAATGACTTGTTGGACCTTATGCTTTCGGGCAATTTATTATATATTTGAATGCTTCGGTACTCTGGGCTATTTTTATACATTTGTATTCTAGGTGCTGGTAGGAGTAATTTGGTTTTGCGGCGCTCGTTCTTATCAAAATTAAATAGATTTATGTTTTTTTTTTTACGAAAGTGGCTATTTCTAATATATAAATGGAGGGTAAGGTTAAAATATTTTCGCCTATAAAGTGGGGTTTGCAACTATCTCGAGGTTTAATTTAAAAAATTATTCGCAGATATTCAAAACATAACATAACCTTTAGGTACACCTGTACCCTTCGAAGTGGTTAGCAGAGGTGCGATCATCAGACGAACTGTCGAACCTATACAATATGTAACAAAAACGATAATAGAGAAAAAAAATTATTAAATAGCTGTTTTATATATTTTTTATTATAAATAATAGTATGATTTTTTATTACTTTTTGGAAATTTTATTTCAGTAACTATGTGTTTCGGATCGGACAAGGTTTTTGTACATACGTATTGTTTATTGCTTTGGTTTTCATAGAGGTACCTATGATACTTTAGTTTGTTTTCATCTTCATAATTTAAGGCTGGTTGCAGACCACGATATCGTGCTGGTCTGCAACCAGCACGATATCGCGGGCGCTACAGGCAGCGCGACCCTTGTAGCGCCCGCGATATCGCGCTGGTCTGCACGAGCCTTTTAGAGTTACTACTGTAGGTAGTTATGAATATACATCACCTGTTTGCTTTAGAAGTTAAGTACATAATATATGGTTCCATTTTAGCAACTAGATATCGTTTGCAAGCACAGCGGTCTGTGCCCACAGGATGAGCCATGCACGCATTGTAAGACAGAATAACAGTCGCCTTCAAATCGGCAGTTGGTATGTCTTTTCATTTTTTATCCTCATAAAAAATGCTAAGTAGTTTAAGTTTAGCACTAGAAAGGTTTCTCACGCCCTGAAACCAAAAGTAGGTACCTATATACAATTAATTTGAATGGCTATCGCTTCTATAAATTATAAACAACGATGACGACATTAACGTATATATACATCACATTTATTGAAACTTGACATACTTAATTGGAATGTAGGTATACACTTCTGCCTTGAGTTTGATTTGAGTTTGCCTATACTGTATCAGTAAATATAGGAGTGATAACTGTGACCCGCTACGCACGAGCCGAGCGAGCAAAACGAGCGTTGCCGCCGCAGCGGCCGACGAATGCCAAAAACAACTAGAATACATAGAAAAAAATACTTTAGATAGGGTTAGTTAGAGTTCTGAATACTGGAAGGGTTTCCATAAACGCCGTACCGCCACCGGTGTCCATTATGGGAGCCGCCGCCGCCGGTGCCGGCAACCGATTTTTTAATCTCGGCTGCCGGCCGGCTGTCATGCCGGTTTCCAATGGCGTGACTCCCTTTAAGAAAATATTAAAATTCTGTTTATGTAAGTTCTAGTGCTGTTTTATTTTGTATTTGTTACTTTATTAAAAGAGTTTTACATATATTTTATAAAACCAGAAATCAAACTAGGATGTCCATGTTTATAACTCAGAAAACCAAGCCTTTAACAATTCACTATTAAAATATGATTATTATTGCATACCATAATTACAGGTGCAGTAAAACTGACAATAAAACATAACACTGAGTGCGCACACGCCGTGTTTATACCCATTGAGTTGAATTGAGTAAAAGCGTATTACGTTTCATATGATATTGATAAAATTGACCCACTACGTCAATTTGCTGTTTTATAGCCACTTCATACAAATGTCAAAGAATGACAGTTGTGATATGAATATATACAGAGTGTTTTTTTAACTGGGGTAGCCTGGGGAAATCTGAATCTATAAGAGATACGGGGAAACTGTCTTAGGAACTATTATCGCTTTTTAAAAGTTTTAACAACAAAGTTATTAAACATTTAAAAAGTCAAAGTCAAATCATTTATTTCAAATAGGCCCATGTATGGCACTATTGAACGTCAAAATTTACAAAATAATATAATTGATTCTAGTCGCCCCTTCAAAAAGGTAGTTTTCGTATGGAGAAGAATGGGCAAGAAACTCCACCGTTACTCTTTTAAAATGTTTTACAATAGTTTGTATAAGTACGTACATTAGTTAAATAATTATATGTGAAGACGATGCACCTAGAATAAAATTACTTTACCACAATAGGTAAAAAGAATTATAATAAAAATGAAGCAAAGACAGATAATTTAATTATGTGACAGATAGATGGTGCTCACATATTTCCAAACATTGTAAAAGTAGACAATTTTCCATTTTTTTATTTTTTTTATTTAAAAAGTCAGTGTGTGAGGAAGTAATCATAGAATGTAAAATCAATATCATATAACACAAAATTATAAATATTATACTTAAATTAGCAACCTGTTTGATTTTGTCGTGATTCTAAATTGTCCTATGGAGCACGACCAGCATGTTTCCAAGCACTCTTATCTTGGATATAATCCTCTAATTTGTAATATGCTTGTTTACAAAGTGTACTTTTAATGAGCTTTAAATTTTCTTTAATTTAATTGCGTACAAGTGATAGTAATCCAGTTCTGCTGTCCAAATTTTTCTTCCGATCCAAGGGATTAATCCTTATTTATAGAGTCGAAACGAATATTTATTTTGGACTATTATACTAATTTTTATGTACAACTCACACGACCAAAAAATTAAGGAATTATGCCAAAATTGTTTTCATGAAAATGAGGTAAGTAAATGGTTTTTAAGACATTTTCTTCATATCTCCTATGGATTAAGATTTTGTAAACACCTTTATTTTATGTAGCTACCTAAAATTCAAAACTTTAAGCATTTATTTCAAATAAACCATTTACAGGCACTATTGAATTGCAAGGGGCGGTTCAGACAGAAAGATGAAGCTAGTTGCCCATTCCAAAGCGTAGTAGGTACCTATGGAGAAGAACGGGCAAAAAACTCCACGGACACTCTTTTAAATCACAATATGGTTACAAAATATTAGTTACATCATTCATGTTAAAGTTATAAATGTGAGAACGATGCAGAACGATAAAAGCGTACCGTTGCGTTACGCCTACGTTTTAAGTAAACGATTATTTTATTTTATTTTATAAACATTTCCCTAAACTGTCCCAGTAAAAAAACACTGCAAACGGATAATATTGGAAATGAATGGTTTATCCAATTGACTAATTGGATAAACCATTAATTTCCCAGACTTTACATCCTTTTGCTATAGGTACCTAACGGTGGAGAGTTACTAACTGTAGTGTTTAGGGTTCAGAGGTAAAAGTAGTCCCGACGAGTGGTTTTACGAAAACGTAAGTGTGGGTAACGTCCGGTAAACGGAGCATTCTGTAGGCTGTACACACTGCGGACTGCGGACTGCCTACTTGCCCGACTTTTACCAATTTCATGAGCTTCCTCATTTTTCCAGGTAGCCATATAATATTGATGTACTAGCTACCTTTATTTAAGCTTGTCAATATTGCCTCAAGAAATAAAAAGCAAGCCACAGCATTACCTATGATTTAAAACAAGAGTTTTTAAGTTTAAAAGCGCATTCATAATCAAAACCAACATCGGTTATATTCAATTTAGGCAGAAAATTAGCTTTTGTTGTTTTGGCAACGAGAAGCACTTCCACCAGCTTTAAGTTGATCATCTTGTCTTCAACGCTGACAGCAAACAACTGTTTAACATTGAGGCCTTCGACAAATGGCGTCATCCGTCAATAAGCCAAAACGTTCTGGAACCGAACGTTATTAAAAATATTGACGACTAAATTACATGCATATAAATTCCACCAAGGAACATTTGGGCCCAAGTGGGTGTGATGCCCGTTGGCCTACCGCCATACTCAGTCGCAGTGAGGAAGCCGGTGTAAACAGGGCTATTTGCACGACTTGATCTTGGCCAGATCTTGACCTACTCGTATTAACACGCAGTCCACGCAGTGGATGTCAGTGAGTGTCGCTCCGTGTATTTATAGATTGGGGCGCTGAAGCTTTTTGTTTAGAGTTCGCGCGCAATCGGGGTACGGACGAAGTACGGACGCGTCGCGTCGGATGTAAAATGTCCGCGAGAGGGATCAGACGGAAGAAATCGTCGCTGTCCGAAGTGAAAGTCGCTGTGATCGGTGCGCCATCTGTCGGCAAGAGCGGTACGTGGAGTGGAGTGTTTGTTTATTATTAATGCAGTGTTGTTTTTGTGTATTGTTGACATTTTCACGAATATTGAAAACGGTTCTTTTTTCCGTTTTAAGTTAGGTATTTTTCTTAAAAATTCTAAGTATATTTTAGTTTTTATAAAAATATACTTAAATGCGTAGGTACGACATTGCTTTATTAAACCATTGCTAAAAAAAACGTTGATGGACTACAAGTGGTTTTGTCTCAAGGCCCTGAATATTTTCAGATCGTAAATTTTACCAATAAAACGTGAAGGATCGATGAGTAATAAAACAGCAAAATTTATCATTGCCTGATATTTTACAAGACGTTATACTGAACATTAGCAGAGATAGCGGATATTAAAAAAATATAATAAACTTATTGTAGCTGTTGCGATTTGACAAGTATTAATTCAGAAAGCGTTACTTAATTGTCCTTGTTTTAAAATAACTTGCGGAAGAGGTGGCTAAGCAATCGTGATAATTGTGAATGTTAATCAGATAGCACTTCTCTAGAAAATATTTAAAAGGGCTAATTGACGAGCTCAATAACGTTGTACAAACTTCTCCCGCGGGACGTACCTACCTACTACCTAGAGTAGCTACACAAAAGATTTGTGTAGCTACTCTTATTGACCAATACACTTATTGACAAATTTGCTCGTGTAAAGAGAGAAAACTGCAACATTTAGAAATTAAATAATTTGCCGGATGAGCTTCCCTGTTTCTTCCCCCGGAGCTGCCAAGCCGCGAAACTGTGTTCCGGTTTGTAACCTTTAAGAGTTCATAATACCTCAGCTCAAATACACTCCTTATCTCACTCGCACGATACTGCTCGTGGCCTGAGTGAGAGGGAGACTAAGCGGCGGGGAGAAGGCTCCAAGGCGCCATAGTTTAGGTAATTTCTTTTAACGACGAAAATAAAGGGATCTAAGGAAAAAAAAAATCTGCTTTACATATATGCAAAATTTCGTGATCTAATTTGAATATCCTTTGAGTAGGGTTAGGAAACCTACCAGCAGTTTATTGTTTGGTTTGGAGGAAACTTTGAATTTTTTTATACTAACAAGAAAATTTTATGGAATCCTGTTTTCGTCAAACAGCATTAATGTTGAAAGTTGAGGATAAATCCTTACTAAGGATTAATTGTAAACTTTTCAACATTAAAGCTGCAGTATTTTCTATATAACAGAGGATCATGCTGAGCAATTTGAGGTATTATAGACTCTTAAGTGCCGAAGTATCAAATCATAGGCACGATCAGCTTTTTCTCCCAACGCATCAACGATACCCATACTCTGTAGATGTCTACATATAGGCCACTGTGTCCTTCAAACTGTAAAAAAATCCTTAGGTAATTAGTTCCAAATATTTCACCATTGAATGAATTACCTATACCTCATTCCAGCGCAAATTTCATGGCATATTAACTCAGTGGGTGACGTAGAGTAGTATTGTTCGTATATTTAGAGTCATTAACGTGCTTTTAAGAACTTGCCTCGTGTAAACACGGCAGAAGTGACGCATGCCCGCCACAGTTCCGCATTGCTGGGCAAATGTGACTGAAACGCCGGGTGGAATCTGTGAAGGTATTAGTTAAATATTTCAAAAGAATTTTGTTCAGTTGAATCTCCGTCTTACAGTCCTATCTCATGAACATAGTTTTTATCCATTTCTCGTAATTCGTACATTATTAGAATAACTATCCAATATTAAAGTCAGTACTTATCTCTCTAGGCAAAGCTAATAATATATCGATGATAGAGATAGAAGCTAGGAAGATCCATTAGAGCAAGATATACACGAATGTGAAATAAATAATTCAAAAATATTTAGTTGAAATCCCTTTTACATGGGGCTTTACCCGGTGTACCTACTATACGCTTTTGTCTACCCCGTTAGGAGAACAGGCATGATACTATAACATTATATTGTACGTTCTGATGTAATAAATTATATGTTAGCGAGGTATTAGCCATATAAATAGTCCATCGTTGCGGAATGTGCAACATTTTAATTATACTGACGTTACATACGTAGGTCGCTGTTCAAACACAACAGTATTAAACATTTTGCAAAACGATTATTACAGTAATAAAACATTACGAGACAGATGAAAATAAACATTTTCTTTGTGTTTGCATCCGATCCGAAAATATATGGGAGAATTTTTCTATTTTTACGTAAAAGATACTTACTTACGACTATAGAGAGTGTTATTTTTAGCTGGGACAGTTACCTATATGTAAATCCGAATCTATAGAAGATACGGAGACATTATAATGTTTACGACTGACACTTGACAGGGGAAAATGGACAATCCCAAGTAACATGGGACTAGGGCAGGAAGCTGATGATGATGAGGAGATACAGAGAAACTATCTTAAGAACCGTGCCAAGTATGAGTACGCACGGAGATACTGTCTTAAGAACCATGCCAAGTATAAGTACGCACGGAGAAACTGTCTTAAGAACCATGCCAAGTATGAGTACGCACGGAGAAACTGTCTTAAGAACCATGCCAAGTATGAGTAGATAAGGATAAACTGTTTTAAGAACCATGCGAAGTATGAGTAGACACGGAGAAACTGTCTTAAGAACCATACCAAGTATGAGTAGACACGGAGAAACTGTCTTAAGAACCATACTAAGTATGAGTAGACACGGAGAAACTGTCTTAAGAACCATACCAAGTATGAGTAGACACGAAGAAACTGTCTTAAGAACCATACCAAGTATGAGTAAACACGGAGAACTGTCTTAAGAACCATGCCAAGTATGAGTAGATAAGGAAAAACTGTCTTAAGAACCATACCAAGTATGAGTAAACACGGAGAAACTGTCTTAAGAACCATGCCATGTATGAGTAACCACGGAGAAACTGTCTTAAGAACCATGCAAAGTATGAGTAGACACGGAGAAACTGTCTTAAGAACCATGCCAAGTATGAGTAGACACGGAGAAACTGTCTTAAGAACCATGCCAAGTATGAGTAGACACGGAGAAACTGTCTTAAGAACCATACCAAGTATGAGTTGACACGGAGAAACTGTCTTAAGAACCATGCCAAGTATGAGTAGACACGGAGAAACTGTCTTAAGAACCATGCCGAGTATGAATAGACACGGAGAAACTGTCTTAAAAGAACCATGTTAAGTGCGAGTTGTCTTTAAAAATGATAAGATGATAAAATTTAATCAAATATTTTTTCATATAATTTCAAAGTAATCTGCGATACATTCGTAATATATTCGCCAATCGTCTTTATTTAGAGATACTGGTAGATGTGTTCTGAAACGTTCCCGTACATGTATACAGCAACATGGAGTCCAAATTGAACATTAATTTATTGCACGCACTAGTTTTATGAGGTAGGTACCATGTTACCCACTTACAACTTAAAAGCATTGAGGAGAACGGGCAAGAAACTCCACGGACACTCTTTTAAATCAAAATATTATTATAAAATATTGGTTAAATCGTTCATGTTGAAATTATACATGTGAGACCGATGTAGAAAGACGTGCACGTTAAAAGCGTCCATAATAAAAATATAAAAAAACAAAAACAATAAAAAAAACAATTTGAATAAGTAATCCGTGGCAGATAAGAGCTGACCAGTCCCTACTGAAGGCGCCTGTTCACGAACATGAGATATGGATCAACACCATTAGCTCCCTTCATGATCCGACACACACGCCACTATCAGCGACATATTTGTGTGAGCATGGCATACTTCAGCCGTCAGGGCAAATTCAAGTCAATGATAGGCGTTTCTAGTAAATGTTAAGTTTATAGTAGGTGCATGTGCTTACACATGTGCTATGTTGTTCTATGTTACATGAAACAGAGTCTATTAAAAAAATATTTGTTTAATTTTATTCTTTTTTATGGGCGACTAAAGAAAGAAAGAAAAGAAAGAAAATTTGTTTATTCTGTACAAAATAAACGCACATCACAAAAAAAAAAAAACAAAAAATACACGAGACTCGCACTTGACCTTAAAACGAATTATGCTAAACTTAATTGTTTTCATGAAAAATGAGCTAATGGTTCCTATACTGTTTTCTCGTATGTCCTTTGGATTCAGATTTTCCCATACTGTCCCAGTTAAAAAAAAACACTGTTAATTATTTACTTTTAAACATTTTCTCTATATCCTTCTTATTAATTAATAATTCTGTTTCCCTAAGTGCATTAAGAGTGCCTCCAGCAGGAGTGTGGCTGTATATTATATTAATTAATTAATAATCACCCCGCGCGTCCTGTTGCTATTCTTTTTAGACCGTAGATTTGTTCACCACAAAGATATAAATATGTAAAGTTTCACATTAGTCCTCTCAAACCTATTATCATTTTAATTCGAAAATATTTTAAAAGCCGATTACTTGAAAAAAACCGTGTAACCGTGGAGGTTTTGCCGGCTCTTCTCAATAGGATACGACCAATTGGAGCCGTGCACCTAGTTTCTGACGGTTCATGAGTGCCCATGTAGGTTTATATGAAATAAAATATTTTGTTTTTGATTTTTCAAACCACATGATACATACTTATGCAAAACGTCTTTTGTGATAACATTTTCTTATTCCATTGCCATCCATCCAAGGCTATTGGCAACATTGGCAAACATGATGTCATCTAACTGAGCCACAATGTAGTCGAATGATTAATATAACCTGTAATTACACTAACTTTATACGTAAATGAAACTTTATTAACTTTTAACCCTCCATATCTGAGCCAAATGCGATTTCAAGTAGTGCTCGCTACTAATATTAACTCCGCTTATTCCATTAGCGTTTCGTAATAAGTGTTACGAACGGTACATGCTAGCTACTTACCTAATATTATTCAATGAAACTCTGTTTTTCGAAGTACGTATAAGATTGAAAATAGGCTAAACAAATTACCTAAAATAAGTATCTACATGAGGTACATTTAGACTATGTCCGTTTACACTTATTCATTTGAATGCGTAAATAAAAGCGCGCTTTTAGTTTTTCAACTCTCGACTCTAATTCAATAGCGCGCTTTTGGTTTTTCAACGCTCAACTCAGCGCCGAAAGCTGATCCTTAATCGAATGGCGCGCTTTTGGTTTTTCAACACTCGACTCTGCGCCGAAAGCTGATCCTTAATCCAATGGCGCGCTTTTGGTTTTTCAACGCTCGACTCAGCGCCGAAAGCTGATCCTTAATCCAATGGCGCGCTTTTATCTAGGCATTAATTTGATCTTGGCATTAATAAGTCATATTAAATACATATTTACTTAATTAAGTATAGCATCGGCATGACCGACGCTAGTTGTAAATCCGTTTTATTGATATAACTATCATCAAACCTATTGACTTTTACTTTGACGTTTTTTTTCCTATATTAATAAGAATAAAAGTTCTTAATAATTGATTACAATCTACCCTAATAGACTAATAAACAATTTAACTCTAACTTATTATATTACGTGATAGATTATGTGATCACTAAGAATAGTGCACTTTCAACTTGCACTTCGTAGCACTTTCTTAGATAGGTAAACTTTTGACACAAAGCATCTTCTAGCATTATCTGAAACCATTTTCAATTTTTATACATAGCCCTCAATTTTATTACAAGAGTGTTAAAGTTAACGATAGCAAGGTTCTATTAAATTAACCACTAAGCGAAAATCCACTTATGCACCTTTTTACAAACCTGCAACGTGTTATTTATGCTGAAGCTCTAAAATAAGAACTTGTAACTATGCGATGCTCAGCGATTGTTGTGCACAGCGAATGTTTAGAAATACCCTTTATACATGGGTAGAGAATTAATTACAGTCTGCAACAAAACTCAACGCAGATATGGACGGGGTGGGGCCCGTCCATATCTGCGTTGAGTTTTCATGCGGTGAGCCGCATTGCAAAATCCTCCTACATCACGGCGCACCTCGCCTTTTTAACGCCTGACGCGCGACACAAATCGAGGAGTATTATAGGTTCAACGTGTGTAGCTGTCTGTGGCTTCGTAACTCCCAAACATTTTTATTGAAATGGAATGCGCTGCGACCCGACGCTTATGTAATGTGTGTTTAGCTTTGAATTTCAGTTTTTTAATCTAAATTAGGTATTGGGCAATTACCTAATTAACGTTAAAAAACTGAAAACAAAATAACAATATTAAATTAAAATCAGAACAAAAGTAAATTTTAAATAATTATATATTCGTTAACTAAAAAGCAGGTTATCGAATCATTTACTTTAATTTTGATGACAATTATGTAGGTAAAAATAACAGTGTTAATTTAATGGACTTTTCTTCTTGAACACGTTAAATTTTCATTTTTTCTTTTAAGTATAGTTTTCATCTTTGATTTATTGTCATTCAGTAATCCTAATAATTACAAGAAAAAAATCCGCTTGCGTTAAATATAACGTTAATTTTAAATATATTACTAGATACACACATAAAGTCACGCCTTCTCTCAATGGGGGTAGGCAGAAACTACAGAACGCCACCTGCTACTATCCTTACGACTTTCCATACTCCTTCTGCTTCGTTTACGTTCATACATTGAATCTAATTTACAAGCACGCTGGTTGCGAGAATTAAGCTACTGACCATTCTGAAAAACACCACCAATAAGTACAGTAAAATGTTACTAGATAATTAGATATTCTTCTTTGATTTGTCCCATTAAATGCAAAATTATTTATCACACAAAGAAAGTGACATCTACTGACTTCTTAAGTGACTACACGGAACAAGAATGATTCGAAATAATTTTATACATCGTAGGTATAATTACTAGATTTTCTTTTTTAACTTCCACCATCGAACGCGATTGCGTTTATATAGTAAAACATTTACTTTACACGGACTAAGAATGATCAGTTTTTTTTTGCTAATAACCCTAATCTATTTATTTTTTTCACACAAAGGTGAATGCCCGTTCTCACTACCACTAGGCGACACTTAATTTAATGACTTACTAAAAGCGCGCTGTTGAAATTTCATCGCCCGGGTTAGCACTGAAAGTTCAAAATCAAATCAAAACGAAAATCAAAACCAAAATCCATCAGCGCGCTTTTACTTTGTGATAGTGAAAACGGGCATTCAGCTTTGTGAAGTGTATTGCAGAGCAGAAAACATTTTTCCCAGCAAAAATTGATTTTGCTGTAAAAATGTCCAGTTAGTTTATAACTTCACAAAGAAAAACATTTGACGGTTTTTGGAACGAAGTTCTTCAACGCGGCTTGCGGTAGCAGTTGACTGGTAGAAATCGTAACGTTATAGCACTCTTCGAATCTTTCTTCAAATCGTACGAAAAAGCGTTATGCTCGAAAAAGTCAATTACAAGTTTTTAGTTTGCTACAAATTAGATGAACTACTTAAAAAATATTTTTTACTAAAACGTTTTACTTTATGGTCACTAGATGGCGCTACGTGATTGTTGCTCGACAAATGGTTAGGTCCCGTCGAAAATTTTGTGTAACTGAGTTTTGTTAGGTGTAAAGTAGCTTCAAAAGTAAAGTCTCGTGTTTAACAGATAGTAGTTGGTTAGTTGTGAGTTAATTCATTTCTGTTTAATAATCGTCTTGCCACCATGCTTTTTAGTTACCTACAGCTGCAGTCGGGTTTTTTTTTAAAGTTGTATAGGGATATTAGTTACCTATACGATTTTAAACTGACATGGTTTTTTTCACTACTAAAGTTATTTAAAACGGGAGATTTAACATGTTTTGAAGACAAAAACATATTCAATAACTTTAGTGGTATATTGATTGTTGCAATAAAGTTTCTGCTCGTGAGGTCTCTTGTTCGCAGAACTACGAGTATAGAAGGGATCTATACCTACTTACCTACGCCATCATGGTTTCACTTTTTCAGTCGACTTTCTATGCTTTCTTCATTTTCCGGCATTCAAGCGACATCTCAAATTAAAACAAGTTGTCCTTTCAACCGTTAAAATATTGGTCATCCATTTACTCGCAGCTTAGCCTCGTACATCGATCAGTCTGCGCAAGCGCCATTAGGAACGCTTACCTCGGTGTTAATAACAAGAGCGTTGTCAACGAGTGTCACGACTGACGATTCGCAAACAATATAAACAGTTGGCTACCTCCCAGATTGTTCACATATTTCGCATTTTTATTTACTGACTTCGAAAAATGGAGGAGGTTATGCATTTTTTTTCTTGCATTTTTCTACCTTTTCTCCGTGATTACTGGGCCGATTTACGTGATTCTTTACATTTGGTAGAGGAAGCTCGCAAAAATTTATATGGGACCACCCATATAAATTTTATTAATTTTGCTTTGGCAGTTTTTGAGTTAGCTTCAATAGTACGTATTTTTTCTACTTAGCCTATGTTGATGATTTTATAAATAGCTTTCTATCATTGTATACAAGGATGGTTTGTTTAAAGCTTATTGTAGAACTCGTGATCTGGCTCGATCAGGAATTCTATTGATCTATACAACAAGAAGCAAAATTTTCGTTTAAAAAATTTAAATTTCTTGACCGGATAGTCGACATCCGACATTCCGCAGCATTTTAAACTCGTGGAACTCAAATTGCAGATGAAAGCTTAAAAATCAAAAAGTTTTTAGTTATTTTGGTAGAAGTCGGAATTCCTGACTAGTAAATAATGTTTCGCAATACAATTATGAGACAATAGTCTTGTAAATACAAAAGTGGCCCGAACCTTTTAAAAGCATGAATTTGTGAACAAACTAAACCTATTGTATTTAATGTATTTTTTAATGAGAACAGATACCAAGTAGCTTCTCTAGTCTGTTTAAGTGAATAATTTCACATTTGGTTAATTTTAAATTGATTTGGTAAAAAAAAAAAATACCAGAAATGTTTTTAAAGTTCCTCGGGAAGTGATGTTAAGCAATTTGTTTTTCTTTTTTCCAATTTATTGTTGTGTACGTTATGCTATCTGAGCTGTGCAGTTGCATGGGTTCATGCCTATACCCCAGCATAGGATCGCCGATTTCAAAATACCAATTCGTATATAGTTCTCCAGACCGGATTTCGGCCATGGCGGCAAATCTTAACGGAGACTAGCCTTCGGTGCGGGAGATATTATAGTGCATAAGTGTGTGCACAGAGACAGGTGCACTCACCTACCTCATAGTCCGATGGGACGGCAATCCGACACGACCGGAGAGATACCTGCGCCTGAGTGCAGGACCAACGGATGTTGGCGGTGTGACCCCCGTGATTAATCGTAGATAGGTATCGAACATACCGGAGCAGTAGTATCTACTAAAACTTTTGAAAGCAAATAAATCACGTTATTAGCAGCTTAACTGCACTCATAAAGTACCATATTAACACATAATGATGCCAACTACGATAATAATGAAAATTTATGGGCTCGCAAACGTCGATGTGTATTATTTACTTAATTTCGTACACTAAGCGTTTATTTCTGTTGCTACACGTGGATTTTAATGGGCCAGTCTATTATAAGCGCGCTAAGAATAATCTTTCCGGTTTGGGACGCGAAAAGGGATCATAATTTTAGTAACCTTGATGTCCTGGATGTGGCTGTAGGCAGAAAAAAGTGAATCAAAAGCATTTCCATTCCTTATCTGTAGTAACTGCTAAAGCTGTAATTGGATGGAACACAGCCATCTAGTAAAAATAAAGTACGAAAAGGAAATAATATATGTCATGTTTGTTTCGGTGTATATGTATGTAGGTACCACATTGCACCTCATTATTATCAGTATGTAGTAGGTATAAATTATTTGAAAGTTCTTTAAGAATTGTGTGTAGGGATTAAAGGGGTGATCATAAATAAATCTAAGGATGACCAAACATAAAAAAATTGTCGGCGCAGTTCGAGTCCGCGCCGTTTGTTTCCATGAAAACGTTTGGTAACAGCAGCTGTACCCTAACCTGACCTAGTGAGGGGTGTTCCCTGAACACTCCCTGAACAATACTTAGTCAGTTTTAGTTCGTTGCCAGCCACTATCTCGCCAACCTTGCTCTATGCCAACTAATGAGAGGTGGTCACATTCACAACAAGCTAACGTTTGCGATAGTTTTACTTTACGAAAAATACTTATTAAGACCATAAACTTAATTAAAGAAAGATGTTCCATCAGAAACTCCAGCTTCGACGGTTTCCTTTGTTTAAAGACGGTTATTTCACGGAAGTTTCGCAAAAACCTTTACATACTGGTTATGGGTATTTGTTTGTGATGTAAGTGCGATAGGTTCAGAGTTTTTTCTTAGGAAACTCTTCAGGTATTTTCCGGATATCTTTTTCTTCCTGCATCCGGCGGATTCCCGCAAACTACTTATACCAGCTATCTAATTACGTAATACATTTTCATAAATGATTAAAAGACTGATCTGTTTCATTTTGACTGTTCAAATTCAAATTCAAAATATTTTTATTTCACATAAACCTACAAGGACACTTATGAAACGTCAGAAGCTAGGTGCACGGTTCCAATTGGTCGTTTCCTATGGAGAAGAGCCGGCAAGAAACTCCACGGTTACTCTTTTAAAAATAATGGGCTTTTACAAAATTCTTTCAAATAACTGTGTGACTAGGTATGGGAGGACAGTGTAGGTCTTTCAATAAGTACCAGGTACTTAAGAAAATAGAAAATGGCCAACAAATAAACAGTCCACTAAGTCTACAGCGTTCTCACATTCACAAAATAGAAAAGAGTCTATACAAAAGATATATAAATTAATAAAAATAAAAACCTATTTTAATTAAACGTAACTACATGACTGCTATTACAACTGTAATAAATGAAGATTGATCTAAGAGTTGAAATTAACTCGTAGGTATATAATTTCAAATAATAGGATGAATATGTCAAGGACGAATGTAAAAATAATAAAATTAAAATAAACATGGTAATTTGGGAGCAGTTAATAAACTCTTACATAATTATGCCGTTAATGAGATACCAGGAAGCCACATGTGCAGAAGGAATTATTAGCAAACTTCCTTATCTTCAACGTAGTCTTTAACAACATTCATTGCGTTATTTACTTTGTTGAGCACATTTTTTTTTCCAACTTATGAAGCAATGCATTAGCAATATGTTTCAAAACGATTCAGATTGTGATTGATCGTGTATTATGCAATTAGGGTACACGTGCAGGTTGTGGCGCTCCGTGGGGACTATTAGAGGAGCCTAAATCCAACAATTAATGTAATTTAATTGACCTGATATTTCGCTGTTTTATTCCGATTATATTATGTCTTAAGGTACAATTCCGTAGCCGACCGCAGGCGGCAGCAGCAGGCGACGTGTCGCCGCGACACTACTGGTTTCTATGAATTAAAATAAATACCTTCCGCAGCTAGTGACACGTCGGTTTCATAGATATACATAGAAACCAGTCGTGTCGCGGCGACACGTCGCCTGCTGCTGCCGCCTGCCGTCGGCTACGGAATTGTACCTTTATGGCCGTCGGCACCAGAATTGTATCTTTATGTTTTGATTTTATGATCACATGATTTTGAAGTGCATCCATGACACGTCTTTTTGCCTTCCAGGCGGCCAAAATTCTGTTTTAATGAGGAAAATTTTTATGTTCATTTTAAAATGCGGAAATCTGTGCCTGTCTGCATCCAGTCGCCCAATTGACAGTCTGGTCAGTTTCTGCAGCTTATTTCGATCAATCGGTCGAGACCGACTTATTTTCGTCTTATAATGTCAGTTTCTCGCTACCTACGTAAAAATATATCATGTGATTTTCGATGTGGAACAAAATTATGGATTAAGGTAAAGGTTGGTTTTATTTAGATATCGGACACACGTGCCAGAACATGTGTACCAGATGTTCAATGTTGGGAATGGGTGTATTCGATACTTATTTAAATGTTATCAAGGTGTTTTTTGTAAGAGCAACGTTTTCTTAAATACAACTAAGGTCCAAGACCTACAGAATATGTTGGGCCTGCGGGCCTGGGGGTTTCCATAATTCACGACGTGACGACGATAAATAGACGAGCACACATCGAATAGTGGGTGAGATTCCATATTTTGAAACCTTATCTGAAAAAATCGACTGCGAAAGCTTACGTAAGCAAAAGAGTGTCAGGTCCTTTTTTTGTAAATCAACAAGATCATCATCTGCCTAGCCTTTTCCAACTATGTTGAGGTCGGCTTCCAGTCTAAGCGGATGCAGCTAAATACCAGGAATTTTCATGGAGCGTCTACCTATCTGACCTCTACAACCCAGTAACTGGGTAACACGATAGCCCTTGGTAAGAATAGTTGTCAGACTTTCGGGCTTCTGACGCTCCGTAACAACTGTCAAAGATCTAAAAATGACAGCCGGGACCAACGGTTTAATGTGCTTTCCTAGGCACGAAGGGATCTTAGTATGTAAAGATGGTCACCCATCAACGAACCAACCGCAGCAATTGTAGCTTAACCTGATCGAAAAATAATATCTGAGGCAAAGAATGACAACATATCTGTATTAGCAATTTTTCTAGACATGAGTAAAGCCTTTGACTTCGTAGATCATAAGGTATTACTAAGCAAATAGATTAGATAAATAAATATGGCATAAGGGGCCAAGCCAATGACTGGCTTAAATCGTGCCTAAGTGATAGGCGTCAATGCGTACTAATATCAAAAGTCATTGATGGAAACAAAATAGAATATAAATCTAATTATAAAACTAATGCAGTAGGAGTACCCCAAGGCAGCGTGGTGGGGTCGTATTTATTTCTGCTATATGTTAATGACCTTCCTAATACAACATGCTACGAAACAATCTTATTTGCTGACGACACTAATAATATAATGTACTGACAAAAATAAATTGGAACAGCAAATTGATGAAGCAATCAGAGACATAATAATTTGGCTTAATAAGAACAATTTAAAAATCACTATAAATAAAATTAAAATAATTCAATTTCAAACATATAAATATAACTTTCAGAGTCTTAGTAAACACAAAATTCTTGGATATAATAGTGGATCAAAACCGTAACTGGAAATCACACATCTATTACGTATGCGATAAGCTTGGCAAATTCGTATACGCAATAAAACGTCTACGATCAACAGTGTCTGATACGTATTGTCTGTGCTATCATATGGTCTGATACTTTGGAGAGCTGAAGTTTAATGGCATTTAGGGAACAATAAAAAGTGTGTTAGGACAATATTTGGCGTCTGGTTTTTGGACAGCTGTAAACCTTTATTTAAAAAACTTCACATTCTACCTATACCATGCATGTATATCAAAGAACTATGTATGCTAATAAAACAATATCCGCACTATTTTTGTATGCAATCAGAAGTGAGCCACATCAAGACTTTTGCTAGAAATAAGTATAAATACGTATTTAATGTACCTCAATGTAGATAGCGAATATTTAGGAGGAATGTATATGTCAATGCCATTCAAGGTGCATAACAAGTTAGCTAACTCATTTAAGGAAATTCCTATCCCCATGTTCAAAAAAAAGCTGACAAGTTATTAGATAATTGCTTTTATGACATTGGCGAATATATGGAATAATGTAAAAATCCAAAATGACGTGTACTTAATTTTGACGTTGATTTTAAAGTAACGATTAACAATATTATTTCATATTGGACTGATTGTAAATCACTAATCTTAAAATGAATTGAACTTAGTTATATGACATTGTGAATGACATTTGAATATTTGTACACCATAAATGTTGTGGTAGAATGTACAGAACTTAAAAATAACACCATATATTTGAAATATGTAACTAAATTCTTACAAATAAATACATTCTGATTATGATCGACCAATCGCGGCTGTTATTTTTACTTAACCACAAGCCCCTCTTAATAACCAAGATATATATTATTTTAATTAGCATCATTACTACCAAGCTAAAGCATTTAATCGAGTTAATAATTAAAATAAAACGTACAAAAGATTCCTAAACGTTTAAAGTGCTTGTAACTGTTCAAGTGGACATTAAAAATAGAACGTTTCATGACTGAACTAATTTTAGGCGTTAACATTGTTACCGCGTGTTCGCGCATGTGGGTCAATGGCTATGTACCACGATAACGTCACCACAATGGAGATAGGGTCAGAGGAACTGCTTCACACAATTTGCGATCAGGGGTCATCTATAAATTCAATCAATTCAGCGTATCGCAGTCCGCTGATGGACAAAGACCTCTCTTGGGCTGTGCCATAACACTCTGTCCTCCGCCATCCACATCCAGTCTGTCCCAGCCACCTTTTTAAGGTCATCAATCCATCTAGCTGGGGACGTCCCACACTACGATTGCCGATACGCGATCTCCTCTCCAGGACTTGTCTGTTCCACCGGCCATTGGCCCTTCGATGAACATGGCCAGCCCATTGCCGCTGTACCTTGGTTAGTCAGCAACTTATATCGGGATAAATTACGTCACTCGAATTTCATGATTTTTGGGGCCCCCCGTGGTGGTGATATTTGTGTGATTCCGCTTGGTGTGACGTCACATATTTTGCACTTTTTTTATGAAATCTTATAATAATACTGATACAGTTGCTAATATTTAAAAGTTTTTAGGGTTGAAGATTTAATACTTTAGATTTATAACATGTGTCGTCACCAAGCTTATAGTCATATAGCTTATGACTCTTGCCCCCCTTGTCGCACTTCGTTGACCCCCTCACTCCCCCGTTACGTGTCACGTAATATGTGGATGGCCGCCGCCCTTGTGCTACGACTGCCACCTGGTCAGCGGCAACCCTTTTAAACTGTTATCCGCCAAAGGCTTCGGTGCATCATCAGTAGCATACATTATTCTACCCAATAATTATTATTTATTATGTTTCTTTATTTATAAAACGTTTACAGCAGTAATACAATTAAAACCACGCAAAACTGTTAACACGGTTTGCATGTGGGAACAGAAATATCTCTCGTCATATCAGTAATCAACCCCTTTCCTATAATTTCAACTGCACTGGACCCGCGTGGTTAATTACGGCCTACTCCCTCTCAAAGAGATGAGGCCTGTGTCCCTGCAACATTAATACATTAATAATAATTTGGGAACATTATTTAAGGCTGAGTATGATGTACATTTCATAATTTATTTGGCTTTAATTTATTCTTTTTAAGGCGACAATAACCGACTTTTAATGATTTTATACTCAAGATGAAGACTCAACGAGTAGTGTTAATGATTTGGAAAAAAATATATATTTAATTAAATCATTTTCTTAATATTTTAATATAGCCATATTTTGAATTAAGTTTATATTACATAGTGAAATTTATTTGTAAAGTTATATCTAACGCAGATAAAAAAACTGAGAATCACGCAAAATCTATCAAGCGTATTTTTCTGAAACCTTCACCATTTTAAAGATAATTGAATTATTGATCTTATAAAACACATATTATACTAACGTGTTTTATTAAAATACCTTTTGTTTTATGTATAATAAATTAATAATACGTCTCATTTGGGACAGCGCTCCTTGATGGGCGAGTTCTATTACTGGCTGGACGTACGACGCGTTGCGTGAGCAAGGTAACGACTCAATGTCACTGTCATACATCTGCGTCTTAAATGGGACTCAAAGTGGTACTTCTCAATCAACTTCTTGGTACAATAATGGTTCATATAGTATTGACGCGCAATCACATGATTTATCCAGAATATTGAAAAGCGTTGTGAATGGTCTTGGCAGCCGATTGGTGAATATTGCGGTGCGAAACAGAGTTCGTGGATTATATTATGTCTAGTTGAACTTTTCGACTGAACCAAAATCTAGATTAATGTTAGCACTGGGTTAGTTTGGAAGTTAACAGGAGTTGATGCGTGTATGCGGATGTCTCCGCAGACAATGGCCCATCTTTCGTCTTACCTCAATGCAAATAAAAGGACTTACTTCTGATTGCGGCGGTATAAGAAGTTCGTATTTTAGTAGATTATTCATAGTCATCATAGTAGATTATTCACTTAGGGAATAAAGCAGTGTTTTTGGCACGTTCACTATATTGAACCCCAACGTAACGAAGGATTGCAAAGAGTGGAGTAGTTCCCTCGGGGATAAAGGTTCTTTCGTCTTGGGCGAGCTTGAATCCGAATCTTGAATCTCGCATTGCGGATTCTAGTCTTAACTCCCTCGCTGTGCGCGAGAGTCCTAAAAGTTTGTTACGTTCGGGATTAAAAATAGCGCCCGTGACAAAAGGCACTGCTTTATGCCCTTAGTGAATAATCTAATATTAGTGTGTAGGTAGTTGTTACCACATACTACAGTCATTTGGTGGTCAAATAGGGGTAACCCCTTTGAAATTTAACACCCATCCTAACAAGACTAAGATAAGACCAACTCATTAATTCCTTTTCTTACAATTTATTCCGAACGTGTTATACTGTTGGCTGGGTGCTAGACAAGATGATTATTATTGAAGTCTTGATTGCCAAGAAATAGAAACGTCAATGAATGTTTGAGAAAGAAAATGAATCACTGTTATGTCTTTTAATGATAACTCATTAGAATTTAAAATTACGGTAATTATAGAAATTTAACAGAAGCTCAATTAATTCTCGACTTAAAATCAGCTGTGTGCGAGTATTTAATCTTCTGTGTAAATAAACACGCGGACACGCCATGCCTGAGTAATTATTTGTCGGAAATGTCAAAACGCCAACGATAGTAAACGAAGTAGTAATTCGTCGGCGCGGGCGCCGGTATAAAACGTAATACTTAATTGTTCCACCAATTGTTTCGGTTAAAATTACAGCTGAATTTATTACATATGAACCGTAGCCAAAACCTGTTACATTTGGCGTTATTTTCCGTATCTTAATACTGCATTATTTTGACGGCATATTTAATTTTAGAAAGGTTCCCAATGTTCCAGAAATAAATGTCTAAAAATGAGACCACGATTAATTTTAAACTTTGAAGTATCCACTTTGTTCTATCATAAAAAGTTACGAAAAATGACGATCGTGTTGATGTGAATGATCAAATGTGATATTTATAACACATATATCTGCTTCGTTTAAAGTTGCCCACGTATAAGCCCACGCCATAATGGTCGTCACAGTTTTATTATCAAATAAAATAGTCTTGTTTTCTTCGGCCAACAACGGATAGGCGTTTTAATGTATCAATCTTTAAATGAAAAAAAAGCGAATTTATTATTAGACGCGAATATTATATTTTTAAATTAAATGAATGTGTTTTTATTAGTAGCGTGTTGCGACTGTCAAGCGAGTTAGGGTGCTCTAGTTAGCTAAAACACTTATTTTTCTTAAAACACTTTATGAAAAGTCGCTTTTTCAAATCTTGACTCATTAGCACAGTTTTTGAAAGAACCCCATTCAATTGCCACTAATTAAGACAGATAAGCCAAGCATACATTGCAGCCGCAACGGATCGCAGCGCAACGCATTTTTATACAAAAGAGTGCAGTGCCTGCCTGTAATGTGAGTTGGTAAATACAAAATGTGCGAAAGTAATCAATGAGGATTTTTGTAACTCGTTGCGGCAGTTGCGGTGCGCACTAATTTGCGCTAGCCTTTATAGTATGTTGTAGGCTTATTATAGCTTCCATAATTGTAGAACATTTTGCTTATTCACTCGATACGATTGGTAGTTATAATAAATCATTCCTGCACCAATTGCGCAACAAAATTTCAATCACAATCTGAATGATTTCGAAGCATATTGCTAATCCATTGCTTCATATGTTCGAAAAATTTGTCTGCTCAACAACGTAAATAACGCAATTAATCTGGTTGAACTGTCAAAATGAAAGCCATTGCTACTGCAAGTGTGTAACGCAATTACCCCGCAGTTTTTAATGAATTCATTGGTTTACTCAAATTATGTTACAATGTTTTTGAAAGTCTTAAACATTACCTAAGTACTCTGCTTACCTATACCTATTCTTTGCCATGCCGTAGATACAGCATCAAAACTATTCAATAACTTATGTACCATTTTGACAAGCCAGGAAATTCACGACGTCCGTGTATGCAAACCTGTCGAATTTTAAGACATTATGATCTTACTCAACAGACACGATAATAGGTGAACCAGACAGATTGCGTAAATATTATACGAGGTGTCGACGATCAAAACATTTGCAAGTAATCGCAATCAACGTCGGACCACGTGTGGTCTCGCCGCGACAGGAATAGACTATCCATTCACTTTTTGTGTGCATGCAAAGGTAATGCTCTTGTGACTTGCCGGCTAGTTGAGTGCACTGCACTACCAAAATAGTAAGTGGTCGTGAAAGATGTTTGAATATAAGTTATGCTCTAGAAGTATTTAGTGAAGTCTCATTCTCTTTCCTTTAAATATTCTAAGAGGAAGTTTCACGCGTCTACAAATTTGTGACGATTCCGACGATTTTCGTTCCATGATGAAGCTATGTAGGTACTAAGTTGTTATCAAGTCCTTGAACCTCGTCTTTTAGCTTTCAAATTTATAAACACACGTTCCAAAAAAGGCCCAAAGAAAAAGAAACTCACCCAATGCGTAACCTCCTCCTATTTTTGAAGTAGGTTAAAAATAAGGTTCTTTATCGAGTTGTAAAGACGTGCCGCACATTAACCTAGGTAGGTACCTAAAATTCCACATACAATCGTATATTCGAGTTTTACATTGAGAAAATCCCGATTACTCATTCTGAAAATAATACAAGTTCGAGTTTTCAATTCGGCACATGTTTTATATTTGTAATCGACAATGTTGCCATAAAAGTTTCAGTATGATTACATTAACTTTGTATTTATGAAACCGATTGCCACATTTATTCAAACGAATATCGATTCCGTATGTTTATGTTTACACTAGCTTTTGCCCGCGGCTTCGCCCGCGTGGATGTCGGAAAATATCTCACGGGAAAGTGCTACCGGGCAGTACCGGGACTACATACCTAATAGTCCAGGAAAAGGTTATTGACTCCTACCGCTGCGCTCCAACCATAATTATTTTGTTACGCGTAATTTTGAATCTGGGATATCTTTTAAACCATTCATTTAAATGAAATGATATCAAGGTATATTTAAATCTAAATTAAATGCCCAATTTAAATAACTTATTTTACTGGATAAGGATTAATATGATACCTTAATGAATTATACGCAAGAATCACTCCGTCCATTGGTGAAAACGGTTTGAAATCCGTTCAGTAGTTTTTGAGTTTATCGCGTTCAGACAGATAGACGCGGCGGGGGACTTTGTTTTATAATAAGGATGTACCGACGTAGGTACACCTCTGTCTGGCTTCTGAACACTCGATAGAAAAACAGATATGAAGCCGGCATGGTAATTGCGTAGCGCGCTTACCTTTCATTTTGACAATTCAACAACATTCATTGCTTTATTTACGTTGTCGATCAGACGAATTTTCAAACAAATAGATCAATGGATTAGGAATTTCCTTCACAATCTTTCGGCTTGTGATAGAAAATATGTTACGTAATTGGGTTGCTGATTTACGCGGTGCTATTCAATTCCTTGTGGCATACCATAGGTTATATTAAATATACATCGACACATGCGAACTACGCATTACACTGACGTCACACAAATCCTGCATCGCACAAGCAGAGTTTACCGCACGATCAGCATATAATATATAAATTTCCGACATTAATCGTTGGACAGTTGCCCACCAGACACGACACGACAGGATGAGTGAACTACCCTATGTTCCTCACGCTTCATACCAGTGGGCATAGACTAAGAATGAAGTCACAAATGACTTCTATCTCAACTCTTATTATTACTTTAAGTATTACTCTATAATACCATAGGTTGAAGTAACAATAAGAGTTGAAATGGAAGTCATTTGCTACTTCATTCTTATTCTATGCCACTGGCAAGAAAACAGAATTAAAGAAGGATGATTTAAGAGACGACGATTTAAAAGACTTAAGAAACGACGGATGGATTGTGTGAAAGATGATATGGCGAGAAAGGGGGTGACTACCAAGATGACGACTAATAGAGATGAATTGAGGAAAAAGACATGCCGCACCGACACCAAATAAATTGGGATATAAGAGCAGGAGAATTATGATGATGGCAAGAAAATTAAAGCATGTAAAAGGGACTTTATATGCTCCCGCAGACGGCCGCGACGCGACACCGGTAGTACAATATCCGTGAATTTTTCATAGAAATTGTTCCACCAGAGTCGCGTCACGCGGTCTTGTCGCGCCTGACTGCGGGAGCCTTATTGCAAAGTGCGTGTCGGATCACGCACAATGAAAGGCTCCGTGATTGGTAGGAATTTATCCCAAGAACAAACTTAACATTGTAGTTGAAAAACATGTTCTCCCAAACGGAATATATGGGAGAACATGTATTTGCAACTGCAAATGTAAGTTGGTCGATTATTATTTGTTAACTTGTAAAGCTTACTTAACTGTGATAGCTTTCCTTTTAATTTCGTTATATATACTACTGCCGTGAATTTTTTCACATATCCAATACCAACCATTTAGCTAGTTTAACACTTGACTCTAACAAAAGTGAGCACTTTAAAGCTTAATATTTCGCAAACGGATCCCTGTATCCTAAAATGGTTTTCACACATTTGCAACATTTTTGAACGACCTTTCAAACGACAGAATGGGACGGACGAGAAAAAAAAGAACATCCCAGTTTATGAGCAGATCCGAGCGATAAAAAAAAATACAGTGGCACTCCGGGAGTGCCGACAGAAGTGAAAACTTGAACAAGAAAATACTTGCATAGAACGTTGATCCGTAAATTAATATAAATAAGGAGCACAATCGCGTTTACAAAAATGAGGTGTCGGTAACGTTGTCGCGAGTTCAATTGTTTTTTCCCATCTCAAAAATGCCCAACGCGCCTAAAGAAGTTTTCACTTCAAAAATAATTTTATTTTACCACTTTTTCAGCGTAATAAATATGTATACCCATGCCAAATTACAGCTTTCTAGTACTAAGAGTCTCTGAACTATGCCGCAGACAGACAGACATGGCGATACCATAAGAGCTCCTTGTAGACTACAGAACCCTAAAAATATAGCATGTCTTTATTCTGGCGTCTGTTTTTCAAAGTCAAAGTCAAATCATTTATTTCAAATAGGCCCATGTATGGCACTTTTGAACGTCAAAATTTACAAAATAATATAATTGATTCTAGTCGCCCATTCCAAAAGGTAGTTTTCGTATGGAGAAGAATGGGCAAGAAACTCCACTGTTACTCTTTTAAAATGTTTTACAATAGTTCGTATAAGTACGTACATTAGTTAAATAATTATATGTGAAGACGATGCACCTAGAATAAAATTAGTATACCACAATAGGTAAAAAGAATTAAAAATGAAGCAACGACAGACAACGACATAATTTAATTATGTGATAGATACATGATGCTGAAACATTGTAAAAGTAGACGATTTTCCTAATTTTTTAAATTGAATAAGTCAGTGTGTGAGAGAGTAATCACAGAATGTGAAATCAATGTCATATCACACAAAATTATAAATTTTACAATTAAATTAGCACGCTTTTTTTTCACGTTGATGTTTTGATATATTTTCAGAAATAAATTCTGTTGTCATTTGTTTTTAATAATTAATAAGTTGTCTGTAGTGTCAGTTTGTAAAAGCAGGTCAAACGAGGTGGAACTGCATAATAAACAAGATAAACAGAACTGTTAGATGAAACTTTATTTTATAATATTAAAAGTTGCATGGATGATAGATTCTCGTTTCCGTTGGAAGGTTTGTTAATTAATCTTGTGGTTCTTCATAGAATTATATAGCTTAATTAGTAGCTAATTACTAAAAAATTTGCTGCTGTCATGCTAATTGTAAAGTATACCCTACTTTGCTTTGACAGTTTTGTCGTGTAGGTCGTGAGGTGACATAGAAAGTCTCCTTCCGTGGCCTAAAATGACGGGATATTCTTGAACCTCCTGTGTGTAACATTAACTCATGATCATCTATCTGCCTAGCCTTGTCCCAACTATATTGGGGTTTGCTTCCAGTCTAACCGGATGCAGCTGAATACCAGTATTTTACATGGAGCGACCGCCTATCTGACCTCCACAACCCAGTAACTGGGTAATACGATACCCCTCGTTAAAACTGGTTGTCAGACTTTCGGGCTTCTTACGACCCGTAACGACTGCCAAAGATCCACGAATGACACCCGGGACCAACGGTTAAACGTGCTTTCCGAGGCACGGAGGGGTCTCGGTATGTAAAGATGGTCAACCCCGGCAAGCGTAGCTTAACCTGGTGGATCGACCCGTGCAGCTGTTATTACTTAGCCACAAGCTCCTCAATAATACTAACTAACTATAGCTTTTTCACCGGTGTAATATGACATTTTTTCCATATACGAATAGATATAAATATATTTTAACAAAAATCAGTTCATGGCTTCTGAGGAGATGACGTAAACGGTTTCGCATTCACAACAAGATCCCGAAATCATGAAACAGTACCTAAAGATTGCATAGCAACTGTCTATCCTCATTCCTCAGCGATTAAGGAAACCGTAACACTAAAGTTATTCTTAGATCGATAAATCTATAATTTCTCCACATAAATGTTACAACATGCAATAAATATCAGAGTCGTATTATTTATTTGATCCAGAAACTGTTTGTAAAATTATTAATAAAACCTATTTTCGTTGGACACGGTCAGTGCTAGAGCCAAATCAGCTGAATTGAGAAAAAATAACTTTATAGTGAACATTTTAGTAGGTATTTTTACACAATTAAGGCATATGCAGACCAGCATGATATCGCGGGCGTTACAGGCAGATCGACCAATGTCGCGCCCGCAATATCGCGCTGGTCTGCACGAGCCTTGATTGTATCAATATATATGGATTGCGGAGGCCTGTCTCATAATAATAATAATATCAGACTATTATTGTCCCACTGCTGGGCAAAGGCCTCTTCTCATACAGAGAAGACACGAGCATTGATCGCCGCGCTTACTCAAGACGGGTTCGTGATTTCAGACTTATATATTAACTATAAGTCCAGGTTTCCTCACGATGTTTTTCCTTCACCGATGTTAGTAATGTCCAAGATAAACTCAGAAAGTACGTATGAATTGAAAAAGTCACATCAGTGCTTGCCCGGGTTTGAACCCACAACCTCATGCATGAAAGGCGAGGCCTTAACCACTGGGCCATCATTAGAAGGTGTTTTTGACCGGAATTCGTAGTAAAACTTTTAAAAAATTACAGTAAGTTTAAGGTGGTTTAAATCAGACGTCTGAATTGAGGAGCCACCTTCGATCTCGAAAACCCAATGAATATTTCAATCAATTTTGACTGCCTCGTTGGTGTAGTGTTGTCACAATCGCTGCTATTTAAGTACTGGGTATGAGGTCCTGACTTCGATACCCGATGTTATTGGGTTTTTCGGTCAGGAATATCTCAGTAGTAGCTCGGAGTCTGGATTCGTGTCCGGTTTATGGCAATAGGCTCGCCCTTTATAATATGAGACTTAAACACGTCGGACGAAACGAGGGTGTACTTTAAAGGTACCTCTCTGTCTACCTTTCGGGGAAACAAGCGTGATGTTATGATGATTATTTTAGACAATAAAGTTATTTGCCATCAATAGGCTAAGAAGGAAAATTAATAATGTAATCCTATACTTTAATATTATAAATGCGAAATTGAGTTTGTTTATTTGTTACTCTAAAACGGCAGAACAGATTTGGATGTAATTTGGCACATGGGCAGATCATGACCTGGGTTAAGGGATAAAGGATACTTTTATCCCGATATTCTTACGGGCACGAGAGTTATGCGGGTGAAACCGCGGGGCGCAGTTAGTAAGTTATAATAATGATAAAAATTTTGTCCAATTCTAGGTCAAAACAATAGTACATTACTGTCGTGACCTTCAACAACGGCATTTTTTTTTTAAAGGTACGTTTCCCCACACTAGGAATTTCCCCTGTATTGTGGGTGCGTTTACAAACATTTAAACTCACATACAAAAACAGCCAGACCCGGAACAACTGCTTGTAGGTCATACAAATATTGGTTCCGTGCGGGAATCGAACCCGCGACACGCAGCGCAGCAGTCAATCGTTTAACCACTGTGCCAACCGTGCTGGCATTGATGGACGGTCGGCACACATAATGGTTGCGGCACAGGCTTGTATAGTAATTTTCTCAAGTAACGCGCGGAAATTCAAATTGATTATAAATATCAGAATCAATGACGAACGATGATAATTTTTGACACGCCAATATGTTCATTTGTTTCTTCTTTACTATTTGCAAGACAAAATAAAATCTTTGATAACTTACTCCTTGGTTGCCATGTGTTGAAGTAAAAAGTTCGTTCCATTTTTAAATAACACGACAGTTAGGAGTTTTCATAGTAATTTATTTGGCCGCTAAACACGACAGATATGGATTTTCATACAAACATTGCCGGCCAGGCGCTCGCATGTATTCGACCAGTATCGCAATTTCGATTTATCTCGCAGATGGTTGTCAAAATAATGTTTGAATTTCCAATCTTGTTTGAAAAAAATAAATTAATTAAGAATTCCAGAATCAATGACGAACAACGATAATTTTTCACGCGCCGTTATGTTCATTTGTTTCTTCTTTACTTTAAACAGCTCTATTTGCAAACCAATTCAATAAAATGTTTGTTAAGTTACCTCCTTGGTTGCCATGTGTTGATAATAAAAAGTACGTTCAATTTTTAAATAATCTAGCTGCCTAGCCTTGTCCCAACTAGGTTTGGGTCGGCTTCCAGTCTAACAGGATGCAGCTGAATGCCAGAACTTTACATGGAGCAACTGCCTATCTGACCTCCACAACTCAGTGTCTGGGTAACACGATACCCCTTGAAAAAATTTATTGTCAAACTTTCCGGCTTCTGACTACCCGTATCGACAGTCTACGAATGACAGCCGAAGACCAATGGATAAACGCGCTTTCCGAGGCACGGAGGGGTCTCAGTATTTAAAGATAGTCACCCATCAACCGACCAGTCTGACCTCGGCAAGCGTAACACACCATAGGCACCATAAAGGAACATTTTCTATAATTTACGCAAAACTTACTCTCGTCTTAGTTTTATTTTAGGAAATGTCTTGGAAGTACATCATGTGGTGTTGACAATGCGAGCTAGACTACAATAATATTGCTCCGAAGAGCTTAGAATAAAACTGATGACACCTAGCTGTGCAGAGTGACATGACGATGACATTTTAAGGGCAGTGCGCCATTGAGCGTGTTCTTGACTCGACTTCTTTGATATAATCTGACTAAATAAGGTGATCTACTTGCGCTCAGGGGTCTATTTAATAAAACTGACAGGCGAAAATCTGTCAATTTTGAAAAATTCTTTCATAGCTATAAGCTGTATGACGATCTACGAATTACAGCCAGAACCAACTACTTAACGTATTTTCCAAGGCACGGAGGGGTTTCGGTATGCAACGAATAATCAAACATCCACGAAACGACCTCGGCAAGCGTAGCTTAACCTTGAAGATCCACCCGTGTGGCTGTTAGTTAATATTTAGCTTCGAGTCCCTTTTGTGCGTGTTAATTTCCGGGTCAGAAAATCTCTGATTGCATCGAAAAATAATGCACATAGTCAATACATTACGGTGATACATAACTAGATCGGAATATCATTTGGTTACTCTATAAACACAAATAGCGTACCACAGTCACGCGCCACAGCCACAAGTGCCCCGCCACAATCCGCAATTCCGCATATTCCAATGCATTATTTATGAACTCGACGCGACCACGTGCTAGTAGAAAATTATATTATTCAGGATTTCAGTCAGCCTTCAGCATTATCTTAACAGCAAACGATGAAATAGTATCCCTGTTGCTATCTTCTTTTGTATATATTTTGTTTCATCACCTTTTGTAGACAGCAGAGAGAGAAAACTAAATAAGCAGATAGGTAGATATTAACTCATACAATTTATTTGATTACTCATAAATTCTCATACATTTAATTCTATTATTATACTCATCAGTCTGTTCCTCTTGTTTCATTAGATATTTCAATTAGTCTTTTGTTACTGAGTTAGTTAATTATAAGTATTGTTAATTAAAACTCGTAGGGTATAGATAATTTTATTCGTTGGAAACTATGATAACAGAGACAAAAAAGTGTCAGACACAATAAAAACATTGGCATTGCTAATAAATAGAATTAAATGAATTTCAAGCCGTGCGCCCGCCCGATTGTTTTCTCATCGGCCATAAATGTCAAAATTCCATATCAACTTTGATCCCTTATTTAACCCCTTAAGGGGATGCTGGACATAGGCCTCTCCCAGGCTGCGCCACAACACCCAGTCCTCCTTCCGCATCCAGTCTGTCCGACCCACCTTCACCTAATTACCAGTAATTGACCTCAAGGTCAATTAGTTATTTGAATGATTGCAATAAAAACTCTAAATGAGTACCGGTCAACTGTCCTAACTTCGCCAGGCGTCCTATGTTTGCCTATAATTAAAAATGTAATATCTTTTTCATTTTATTTGTATGGCAATCGAAACTTTGAGTTTTCATAGAGAGCTTTAAGTTTCGATTACAGCTTTTTCATCATAGACAAACTTAGGAAGCGAAGTTAGGGCACTTAACGGTAGTAGAATACTCACCACAATTACCTATTACAATGAAAACGATCTATCTACTCTAATATTATGAAGAGGCAAAATTTTTCAGTTTGTATGTAAGGGGTAATCTTCGTAACCACAGTATTGCTGAGTGTCATAGGACATTTTAAGTTAAAAAAAGAAATTATACGTGGACGAAGTTGCGGGCAAACTAATAACAGCTGCATGAGTTAATGCATCAAGTTAAGCTACGCTTGCAGCGGTTGGTCCGTGGCTGGGTGACCATCTTTACACACCGAGATTCCTCCGTGTCTCGGAAAGCACGTTAGGCTGTTGATCCCGGGTGTCATTAATGGATCTTTGGCAGTGGTCGTCAGAAGCCCGAAAGTCTGACAAACAGTCTTATCAAGTGGTATCGTATTACCCCGTTACAGGGTTGTGGACGTCAGATAGGCAGTCGCTCCATGTAAAATACTGGTATTCAACTGCATCCAGTTAGACTGGAAGCCGACCCCAACATAGTTGGGAAAAGGCTAGGTGGATTGATTGAAGTTGCGAGCAAAAGCGAATATTAAGTGTCTACGTCATTCTAGTTCCGTAGCCGCGTGGCCTGGGTAAATCAGCTTAAGCCGTACTGTACGGCTGTCATCATAGATGTAGGTATATCTATGGTTACAATTCAGTTTCAGTCGACGTTAATTGCATTCCAGTGTTCTGCTGATTAGATTGTTGTGCAACACGTGTCTTGACGCAATCAAGTGCATGGGAAATGTAGGGAAATGTCACTTTAAATGTAATAAATGAAATGGAACAGCACGTGTGTGGATAGGTAATACATTTTTTAAGATCTTTTATTAATAACTTTATTTCATTTTTAAAGCTCTAATTTTATACGCACTTTCTAAGTTTATTTTGGCCATCAATAGTATCGGTGAAGGAAAATGTCGTGACGTACTCACAATTAATGTAAGTCATTCCGTCTTGAACAAGCGCGAGAAGAGGTGTGTCTGCAGTGGCACAGTTTATATTACGTTTTATTTCAATTCAAAAGAATTTGGATAATTATTTTCATTGAATTTCCAATCATTTTTGAGAAAAAGGTATTTCTACATCGCCTCCCAAGGTTCCTTCATCAAGATACCAAACGTCATACCTGAAATATTGCTGTATTGGATAATTTGCCAGTCAACGTGGCAATGTCACCAGTCTCTTGGGTACATTACCAGGCGACAGCGATACGAAGGAACTTTTTTACGCCATATGTTAGCTTGTCAATTTTTGGAACCAAGTGTTTTATTGCGGCTTGCGGTAGGAGTGCACTGGCAGAAATCATCACGCGAAAAAACGTTCAGACTTGTGACTGTCATCTTCTAATTCAAAGAGAAAGAAAGAGAAGATTGAGAGAGTTTGAAAATTTACACTTTCTCTCCTTGTCTTTTAATAAAAAGAAGACAGTCCGAAGTTTGAAGGCATATTTTGGATTATGTTTTTATTACATAGTGAAATTAATTTGTAAATTATGTCTAACCCGGATTAAAAACTGAGAATCACGCAAAATCTGTCAAGCGTATTTTTCTGAAACCTTCCCAATTTTAAAGATAATTTAATAATTGATCTTTTAGTATACGCGTTCTATGAAAATACTTTTTGTTTTATGTATAATAAATTAATCATGCGTCTAATTTGCGACAGCGCTCCTTGTTGGGCGACTGGCTTACTGGCTGGACGTACGATGCGTTGCGTGAGTTCAGCACAGAACACGCAAGCTAACCACTCAAGGTAACTGTCATATATCTGCATCTTAAGGAGAGAGAGGATGCTGGTAAAAGTAAGGGTTGTTCAGGGAACTCTCTCGGTATGTTCGATTACGTTAGGTTAGAAAACAAACGGGGCGAATGCGAACAGTTTGCCTGCATGTGGCTAGTATTACTATCACCACTAGTTTAACACATTACGTTGTTCGTATTAGCACTCTGAGAGTAGAGATTTAATTACAATCCATACATTTATTATATTAAAGTTTATTTGTGTCTATCTGTGTGACTGCGTTTAATTTTGATGTGGTGTTCAAACTTTCAAATAGGTATTTGATCAATATTTTGTCAAGTCGTAAAGCAAGGGCGAGTCACTAGTTAAAAATTATACAAAGTAGGCTGCTCAACTGCTTGCTACGCCTTCGTAGCAGAGTGCTACGGCTCCGAGCCATCCCTATTAAGGTGAACCCACACTTATCCGAGCCGAACTAATCCAAGTCAACGAGAACGCTAGGAACAGTCTTCCGGATTCGGATGATTCAACGCGGGCGGGCGCAGTTTCATAGAATTTCAAATAAAGAATTCTAAAATTCGCTTCGTTCGACGCGTTCGGCTCGGATAAGTGCGCGTTCACGTTTATTGTGGCGTTAATGTACGAAGCAATATTTTAAACTCATGACAACATTAGTATGTATGAAATAATAATAGTTTATTATTTCATTATTTTTAAACTCATTCATTTGCCTTGTAATGGCTGTATTCGACAGCGGGATGGGATGCGTTTTAAGTGACGGATTGCTTCCTAGATGGCGTTGGCGTCGAATTAGAAGTCGCTATGGTTTAGTTCAGAAAGTTGAATATAGCTCGTCGGAGTGTTTACAATTTCTTGTTGTCACAACATTATTATGATACTTTTTGGGTAGCTGGAAATCGTGTCAAGCGGTCTACAGCTGAGAATTCAATATCAGCTAAAGAGATAGAAGTTCTATTATCTTCCAAGACACCGCGTCAATATATTGGCGACTGCGACTGCCGCACAGCTCAGGTTTTTCATATTTCCGTAGTGTTTTTTTTAATCATAAATAATAAATTTTAAGAATGAAAGCTCCCATAGATAGAAGCTTCCTTAAATACCAGAAGTGTTTAGACTGACCAACGTGCGGTTTTAGATAAACTAAAGAAGAAGTTTGATATAACCCCGCGCCATCACACACATTTTTTACATGATTCGTCACGACTTTATTCCTATGAAAAATACAATCTTACCTTAGTTAAAACAGTAGATGGGTACTACTGTTTTACTCCCATGATCATAAATGGAAACTGCTTAAAATGCATACACGAATAATTGATAAAATTAAGCACATCGCAGTACTTCAGCACTATTGCAATTTAAATCAGCGCTCACCGACAAAAGTTGAGTTCAATAAATAAATCTTACAGACGCCATACGTTACCTCAACGTCCAAATATGTTACAGGCATAACAAGCTCATGTTATGTAAATATCCTATTAAAATCTACTGCAACACTATGAAACGGATATTGTTTAGGATACAAGAATCATTGTTGCAAAATTGCAGTTGCTTATTATGTTTCGTAGAAAAGCTAGTTAAAACCGTATAAAGGTGAAGGAAACTGTTGGAATAATAAATACGCGAGCATATATGTAGCGAAAGACGAGTGACGTATGTAGGTAACCGTATGGGGTGCGGCGAATATACAAGAACTTTTCTCCCGGGCCCCCGACTCATGTTACTAGAAGGAAAAGTAGGGTTTTTTTAATGAGTAGGAGTCGGACGTAAGCCTGTTCTGCCCAGATGGAGAATTCGCCATTGAAATAAAAAAAACATGTGCGGTCGTTTGACCTCCGTCAGGAACTAAGTCCTTTCTCACGAATGATTTAAATCAAAAACAATTTTTTTCAGCCGCCATCTTGTATTGACATTTTGACCTCATAACGTCTTTAGCACCATCGAAAACTATGAAAAGGAAACCAATGACGAAAAATTTTAAAACTTTCGCAGCCGCCATCTTGGATTTACATTTTGACCAAATTCACACTTTCTCTTTCTCCGGCATGCAGTGTACTTAGGCCGATCGCGATGTGTACAATTTTATCCCACGACACTGTAATCACTTTACTCTTTTCTTTTGTTTTTTTTTGCCCGGAAGAGATCGCGGAAAGCGATAAGGCCGCCCATTGTATATTTTGTAGTGTTTGATTTATTTTTTGTTATGTATTTTTGTGGTGTACAATAAAGTATATATAAATATAAATAAATAAATATTATTTGAAATTAATATATTAATACATTT
The DNA here is from genome assembly GCA_916610215.1 of Omphaloscelis lunosa. Taxonomy (NCBI): domain Eukaryota; kingdom Metazoa; phylum Arthropoda; class Insecta; order Lepidoptera; family Noctuidae; genus Omphaloscelis; species Omphaloscelis lunosa. The sequence goes on from OU744243.1 coordinate 19,185,581, forward strand.
CATGCCCTTAGCCTAAAAAGTAAATAAAGGGGGTAAACCCCTTTATTTACTTTTTAGGCGTGTAAAATAGGAAATCTACGCAATCAATTGAACTTTTATTACGGTGATCACATGATATTAGGACACACGGTTAGGAGGAAAAATGGTTCATAGTTTATAACCAGAACTTTAAATACCAATAATCATTGATTTTTGTTGCGAAATAACGGATAAAATTCATACAACATTTTATCCCCTATTTAACCCTACCCCATAGGTTTCCAAAAAATCCTTTCTTAGTGAATGCCTACGTTGGAAAAGGAACAACTGTCCAAATTAAATGTTTCCAGCTTCTGTAGTTAGACTCGCGTGGGGTCGCGCCTTGAAAATCTCTCATTTTGTCTTCCGTTTGCTCCGTTTTTACGGGGATCATCTCTGTATGTTTTGTGCCATATCTGCTGGATCCACGACAGCTGTGCAACTTTTTTATAATCTATACATATTTATCCATATCTGTTATATAAACATAATATTATTACAACATAATATTTTAATTGAGGTGTTTGGTGGTGTGCGTCCGGGACATATTTAAGCGAAAGTGAATTTGTTTTTAAGTATTTTTGAAATGATTGTTGCTAATAGGTTAGGACTTAGGAAACTTTTTGTCCCGGTGGGATAATTTCCGAACTCCAAGTGGGCGAAACCGCGGGCATAAGCTAGTTTATAATATGTATGGAAGTGGATCGATTTAGGAGTCCGGAAGTGTGTTATGTAAATATTATCTTGTTTTAAAATAGAAAACCAGAATTGGTAGTATTTTTTTTTGATATATTATGTTTATCTAATCACCAACAGTCCGTTCTTAGTTGTTTTACTTACCAAAATACTGTTTTGTTATTTTAGTTCAATGAACGACATTGAGGGGTAACACCGAAGTGACCACGCTTGGCACTTGGCAAGGTGATCGGCGATCTCTTTGACTCAATTTATGTCCAAACCTGTCATTCAACCAGTGTATTAACCTATTTGGCATTCGTTTAGCGTGTCACTAACTTTACTATTTTTTAAAGTACTTTTAACGATCTACATTATAGTCCGATTCCGATTTAAACTTTACTGCACTGTACAGATACACGCCCGCACACACTATAAATATTAATAATTGTGTCACTCTCTGTATTTCATATTTTTCTGTATACTTCGTAATTGGCGTAATGTTTACAATAATAATAATGTTATACTTACTGCCAGCTGTGAAGCTTCCATAAAATAAATAAATAAAATAAAATTAGTTATGAAAGTCAGTGTGAGCAGTCAATTCTTTTGTCTCTTCTCGTATTGACACCAACTATGACAATTGCTTATGGCGTGGTAAAATTGCCGACTGGCTATTATGACAATTCAGTCAGCAGCAGTCTGCCCCGGTTGCCACCATTCTGACTATCATGGTTGTAACCATGGCCATGAAATTGGCTATTTGAATACAACCCTTACGTTGATTTGATGTCATTTAGCTTATAATCTGTTTCCAAAGTGTCTGATGAAAGTGTAAACAAACCACGCAATCACTCACGAAACGGAATAGGTAACACATTCATCTGTACCTATTTATAATGTTTCAACTTTACATTTCACCACTTTTTAACCGACTTCCAAAAGGAGGAGGTTATTAATTCGGATGTTAATATTTTTCTTATTTTTTTTTATGTATGTTTTGGCATAACTCTGTCATATATACACGTATTTGCAAAATTATTTTTTGTCTGAATGGGTATACTTTCGAGGTGGTGCCATTGTCACCAGGTCAGGATGTGATGATGGGATCCTAGAGAAATCGAGGGAACTCTTCAAATTTTATAAGCACACCTTTAGCGATTTGGGTAAATTTTATTGTAACTTGTGCAGTTGCTTTTGGAAAGCACTATTTGGTGACGTAGAACTGATTATAAAGACCACAGATGCCACCGGAACTACTCAACAATAAGTATTTCACGGGTTGCGATTCGATTACTTTAATATGGTTGCCAACTCAAGTTGTTACTTGGGTCATGCTGCGTATCAGTCATGCTGAATAAAGTTTGAGTAATAGCGATCCGCGAAACTAAGCTGAAACTATTGTGTGGGTAATGTCTGAGTAAACGTGTATTCAGCTGTTACTCAAGCAATTTGGGCACATTTTTAAATGCTTTATTAATTTGTATAACAGAGATGTAAGGTCTGGGTAATAGCTTAGTATAGGCCCATTTAGCTTAGTAAAATCTTAAAAAAGCTGACATCTCTTTTATACAGCTGATATTTCATATTTATTCAGAAAAATGCATATGGATATTGATATTCAGAAATTATTCAGAATTAAATTTATTTGCGTAATAATTTTCAAACAAAATTAAGAGTTAAGTTGTAAAATAGCAAAAAAGTGGTGTTTAATCGTGCAGTGCGTCTTTGTTCTGACACTTCATAATTTAGTTGTATTAAATTAAATCAATAACGAGGTGCGCGGTGAAACTGAGAATCGGTATAAGTAAAAATGTTATTATGTATTGAATAAGTTACTAAATATGATTGATTATACAGCTAATTAGGGTTCAAAATAAAATGCGATCGACCCAATTTCTCAGGAAAATTGTTACTTACCTATTTAAAAATACTATTATACCCAGAAAAACTCTGTGTTACTTGTTTGAAAATGGTACTTTTACAAGTAATTGCGGAATAAGAATACATCATGCAGCTTCCATTTGTGTTAGTTAGACTACGAGAACTATGATTTTATATTCATTATACCGAAGTAAGCTCTATAAAATGTGGCACCTTATGTGGTTTGAAGACAAAATAAAAGCGGTTATTCAAAATCAAACTTTTTAATAGAAATTAACTACATTATAATTCAGAAGACATTTACAGCATATAGTGGTTTCATAAACAATAAGCTGAGTAAAGTTTGTATATTAGTATTAGATATCCACGTTTATTCAGCTTCTTATACTATTATATATATAAATGCTGTCACAAGCACTCTTTTGCAAATTAAAATCATCTGTAATGCTTTTGGCTTAATATTATCTGTGTTATATGCGGTATAGAAGTTATTACTATGATTTAAGAAAAATAAACTTAATACACATTTTACTAAGCTTAAAGCTTAAATTTAGAATTTGGCTCTTTCAATAGCCACTTACTCAGAAGTTATGTAGCTTATAGCTCTAAACATTTGCGAATTGCTATTATAAAAACTTTATAAACTTTATTCAGCATGACTGTGTTACTTGGGAAGCAATTTATGCTCGTCACAATGCATATGGAGAAATGGAGCTGATGGTGAAGTACCAGGAGAACTCCTCAACGATTGAACGTCCCTGTCTCGGGAACAGCAATATGTTGTAAAAGGTCATGAGCTGTTGACATTAGGCTATTGTAACTGAAAAATCATCGACCAAAATTGAAGTTACAAAATTAACCTCAATTTTCAAATGAAAAACATATTTATGGCGATTTAAAATTAGAATAACTTTAGGTTTAAGGATTTAAATAAATAATCAAAGCACTCAATTTGTAACTGGTACTCCCAGGTACGTTTTCTGATAATTTTATTTATGTTTTCATCAGATAGTTTTGGAACATACCATAAGCACATTTAGTCATGTGCAATGATTCACACACAACAACACGTTGTGGTTGCGTGTGACCACACCATGGATAAAATGACGTTCATTGCTGCTGTTGTCATGGATAAAAATAGTTCATTAGGAATTGGTGCAGTGCTTTATCATCGTAAAAAATTGTTCTGACAGTATATATACATATTTAGCTCACGAATTTTCAACACAGTCGCAACCAACATGACTCCGCAGTCATGTCGCTTGCAACTATGTTGAAGTTGAGTTTGATTTTTGTTACATTGAGCTATCAAAACCGCGGGGTTTTGGTGACAAAAATGTAACAAAAAATCACGGAAGACAACAATATATAATTTTAAAGTGTTATTTTACAAAATTAAATTCGTAATACGCGTAGTATTTTTGCCAGACCATGACCTCGAGCGCAGGGTCGAGGGAAAATAGAATCCGGATGTAACATAACAACTGTCATATGAATGTTTTTGTTTTACGAACAATTTTAAGTGTTGGGATGTTTCTTCTCGTTTATTTTAATAATCACCTACGTAGAGGTTAACTAAAAAGCATTTTGACGCGTAGATAAAATATAACAAGCATAACTAATAAAACATCTAAAAAAAATCTAAACTATCGGAACTTGCTTTTTAGGGTTCCGTAGCCTACCTTAACTTTCGTCATGTCCGTCTGTCCATCCGTCCGGATGTTACTCAGTCATTACTCGGAGACTGTTAGCACTGCAGGGTCAAATTACCTAGCAAAACTCCACAGACGTGATGGGTATCTATTCATAATCAAAGAAAAACAAATTAATTTGATGAGTATTTTTTGGAGTCATCAACCGCAGGTTCGCAAGTTGTGTAAGACACTTGAAGTATCAGTTTAAAAAGTCAATACCTTTAGAGTTAAAGGACAAAAAACAAAAAAAAAAAAAACAAACAAATGGTATTAAAACATTTCACTTGTTTAAACACCATGCAATGTTCTTGAATGCCGAATGAATACACCTAAACCTTCCTCATGAATCACTGCGTCCATTGGTAAAAACCGTATGAAAATTTGTTCATTAGCTTTTGAGTTTATCGCGTTCAGACAGACAGAAGACGCGGCGACTTTGTTTTTATAATATGTAGTGACAATAGGTAGTCGATCGATAGCGCAGTACCGTCTGCTCAGGAAACGCCACAGTGTGTCCGTTCAGTATTCAGTGTATCGCAACACCATAAAACACAATGCAATCACCTGTTAGTTCTGTACTCCTGGTACATCGCTGCTTCTAATTTAATCAGTAAAGAGTGTTTTTTCTCCTTTTCAGCTCTTACAGTCCGGTTTTTGACAAAGAGGTACATTGGAGAATACGATCATCAACAAGGTAATTGATATTTTGTTACTAATTTGGGACATGTTGTGTCAATGCAAAATATGTATTTCTACAAAGATTTTTTTTGGCAGTTCATCTTGTTTATTGTAGTGGTGATTGTAGTGGCGATTTCGACTGGTCGTTGGTAGATGTTGACGGAAGATTGAAACTGGAGGCGTGCAATTTTATTAGATCATGTCCATTACTCGACTGCTAGGCTGATAATGAAAAGGACAGTGCCGATGATGATCGTTAACAGCCTCTTTTACAAGCCCTATGATGGCTACTTTAAAAAAATTATCTAAGTACAAGCCGTGCAAGTTCCCATCGCCAAAATGTCGAACTTCCAAACAAACTTTCATTCCCTGTGTAACTTCTTTCTTCTTGTGCAAAATTTATTTCTTCTAGACTCAGTGATGTAGGCTGCGCTGTCATTGAATGAATGAATTTAAGATTTTTTTTAGTAGTAGTAGTAGTAGATTACTGTTTGCTATAACTGAGTTACCGGCTTTATCGGATACTTTATTAGCATGATAGATAAAAACTTGATCCCACTCTGCCTGTTAGTTAGGTACCTACTAGTTAATTGATTGATGAGAGTGTCACGCGTGACCTTGCGAAAATCCATTATAAAATAAAATACTTCAACTATTGTTTTTTTTACGAACCTACTTTAAATAATCTCCTTTTTTTGCTTATTTTTTTATTTAATCGGAAAAATTAAAAATAAACTGATACCAAATTTTGTTTAAAAACGATCTGTTTTAATTTTCTTTCTTATATCACAGATTATTTATTTAATTATAGTATTCATATACAAATGTATACGCTAACAGATTTTCTTTCACAATAAGTATTTCATACTATCATTATTCTGTTACAGATAGCAAATATAAACACGAAGCGCTGTTGGATGGCGAACCGATACTGTTCGAGATTCTGGATACGTGTCCAAAGGTAAAAAGCTTGTTACAAAATATTTGATTAAAAGAACACTACTACTAAATAAAAAAGAAATCGTAGAAATACTATACAGCGTGTATCAGACATTCGTGGACATTTTTAAGGGTGAGATTTAAGGGGCAGACGATCAAACTGAACAAGTTTCTTCATGGGACCATCATCGTCATCGTGAAAAAATAATCATCCGTCCCATGCCTTTGGGTCGCGTAGTATCGAACTTTTGCATGGGACAGCTGATTGACCACTCTCTTAATATGACCACGTGTTTCTGATATACGCTGAAGAGCAGTGGTGGCCCACTGGTAGTGGCCCCAATTTGTGTCATAGGTCGTTGGTTCTAACCCAGGTATGAACGCACTTTACTTTGTCTAATTTATTTCATCACCACTGCTCTCAAAATGGTGCCAGTGACGGAAAACATCGTGAATAAAACACATGTGACATCTGATCTACCGATCCGCACTTGGCCTGTGTGGTGGATTATTTCCCACTCCCTCTCACATACAGGAGGCCTGTGTCCCAGCAGTAAGAACGTTGTAGGCTAATTATGCTACTACTCTTAAATACCAAATGAAAAGAATGAATAAAATATTAATATGATTGCAGAATCTATTTCCCAAAACTTACAAGATGAGAAAGCTTCCATTTTCAGTATTAATCATACACAAAAATAATAGCGCAGGTATAAACATAATATAATAAAATCGTAACGAAGTCTAAACTGTACATTTGTAAAAAAAAAATTGCTACAAGATGTGGGAACGATTATGATGTCGAAAATATAGTTTGTAGAATCTTTGTCCGTTTTTCTGTTTCGATGTATGTTCCAGGTTGACGCAAAATCTACTGAATAGATGGATTATGTTCATATTTTGCACATTATTTCTTAAAAGTCTGGTCTACGTAATATATTATCATCACACTATTTACGATTGGGATGTAGAATATTACATTATTTTGCGATTCCTCTAAAATAATATTATAAAGAGAAACGATTTGATTTTAGTTTCGGTGATTGTCTTTAATAAAAAATAATATATCTTTAACTTTCAAAGAAAATAATAATTAACAATTTAACACCGTTTGCATTCCTGTTTTGTACATTTTTTGTAACATTCTCCAGAAAGTAGTAGTGAATAGAAGTCTGATAAGACTTCAAATTGTTATTGTGTAAGAGTCGTTTTCTTCCTTTTTGTCAGGATAAAAAGCCAGTATTACTGACACCTTGAAGAGTAAAGGCTCGTGCTAACTCGCGCGATATCGCGGGCGCTACAGGCAGGGCGACCCTTGTAGCGCCCGCGATATCGCGCTGGTCTGCACGAGCCTTAGGGCTACGCGGATTTTCCTAAAAAAGCGGTGGCCACGTAACGTATATTGTTGTGTCTTACGACTTCCACGCGAACGAAGTCGTGGGTAGGAGCTAGGTTACAATATTACGACTTACCATCCGTCACATTAAATAGAGAAACTTTAAAAAATTAATTGATTTATCGTTTCAAAATACGTTCTTTGCCAAAACGTATTTCTCATAGTCTCACTTAGTGTAACGTGTCGTTGTATACACGGCGACACTTCAACCTAGGTATACTTTTCCAGTATAAACTGGTCTCGCATTGTCTAGGTTTTCAGTACTACGAGAGATCAACATAAACTGGAAATGAGCGTCATGTCTCGTCGAGGTTACGAGGCGTAAGCAAGCGTTCCATCTAGTTACGCTTCGTAGTACAAGCTTGGCACGGCACGCCGGTAGTTTGTGACTTTAATAATCTTGTTCAACAATGTCTAATGTGTTATTTTATTGTCTACAACCTTGAATTTGATTTCACTTTGAAAACATGTGTTTGCTTTTTCGAATTTACTTTTCAAACAAAAGTGCTAGTTATCCATTTTTAATTTTTAATCATACATTTTGAATATTTTTTAATGTTTTTAATACTTATGTATTCAATTTTTTGTATATGGGTATTTTACCTGAAATAAAACAAGATTTATTTATTTTATTTTATTTATGTATATATTTTATAACCCTAGTATGCATATATCATTATCACACATCACACATCCAAAACGTCACAAACAACTACGTATTTATTAAGCATCAAAAGTAGCAACTCTTGCGAAGTGTCTCAACAAGAGGCCTCAAACGTTAAAGAACTCCAATTTGTTCCAGAGTATAGAGGAGTTGCCGGGTAACGACATAGCGCAGTGGGCTGATGGCCTGTTCTTAGTGTACTCGATCACCGACCGGGAGTCCTTCAACTATGTGCGGCGCGCGAAGCAGAGCCTGCAGCCTGAAATACCACTCGCCCTCGTCGGGAATAAGGCTGATATGGTGCATTTGAGACAGGTTATTGTTTGTTTTTATTATGTTTTTTAAGTCGATTACAATCAATCATAGATAGGATCTCTGGTTGATGAACTGAATTTGCACCCCAATTGCGGAACACGCTTACTTTCCGAAGAATTTTGAGGGAAATCCATAATCCAATGTTTCATAAATGCTTGAAAAGTTCGTCTACTTGTCAACGTAAATAACGCAATGAATATTGTTGAACAACAAAAATTTATGGCATTATTGGGATTGTGAGTGTCTTACGCAATTATTTCGCTGTTTAGAAAATAATCTGAAATGTTTGGATATAACCGCAGTGGTAAACGTGAACAAACAAAGCTATTTGGTACTGTCGAAATGCCTCATTGGCTGCTCGCTGGTGACTTATGTAATCATTATCGTATCATCACAGGTCAGTCCAGAGGAAGGTGAGATCCTCGCTAAGGACTTCGAATGCAGTTTCGCCGAAGTCGCCGCCGCCGAGCAAGTCAACCAAGTCGGCGAAGTCTTCCACGAGCTCTGCCGAGAAGTCTTAACGCATAGACGGAGAGCCAAACACAGTTTACTGGACAGAATGCTAGGCTCCAAAACAGCTTACAGAGTTTACTCACGAGGGAAGAGTGATAGCGCGTTACCAAAAGACTAGCTGCATTTAACTGTCTCCGGGACTAAATACAATGTTAAGGAATATGCAATACACGAAGAACTGAACAGAACAAGAACGCCGAAGCACGGAACTTCTTTTGAACCGCTTTGGTATGTGACTACCCTATGAATTATATTCCACATTTAATGGCAGAATGTTAGGTAGAACTGTAGAGGGCCTTATATCTTGAGGTGTATCCAGACAGTGCGAGGCGTGCGCCGCCAATGTATTTTTTTATATTATATCAAATGCCTCAGCCTGGGGCTTGCGTCACATGCGTAGCTTACAAATCGGAGCACATGATATCTGGACGCACCTTTAAATATATGTTATGATATGATGTATAAAAGATTCAAATAGATGTGTAGAAAAAAAATTGTGTACCTATATTATGGTCAGAGGCAAATATTATGCTTGAACGGGAAGTGGGAACCCTATTTTGTGCCAGGGGTTAAATGATCCCCTCTTTAGAGCGAGTATCAGAGATCGACTTAAATACTTTGTTGGGTATAGAGAGGACGACTCAATTCAGTCACTAACCGATCGTGTTCATTAAGCTCTTTATTGAATTTAGAATCTGCAAAAAATATTATTGTTCACACAGCACTAAATTATTGTTATGGAATTGTTATTTGAAAGAAAAAACAGTGTTTCAGTTCTATTTATCGTGGCGAGGACTTATAAATGTGTAGGTACTTAACTGTTATAGATAGATCTTGCTAAAATAAAGCTATTAGAGTTCGAGGCCATGTAGGTATCCTTGCCGAAGAATGTACCTCTGCTATGGCCCCATAAAATAAGTACTTAACTGTTGTAGGTTGGTAGGTCTCGCCAATAAATAGCCCAAAATCTTTGAAAGATTCGCGGATGAATGCACCATGCATTCATCTGCGAATCTTTCAAAGATTTTCTTCTCGCGGACACAATATAGGTAGTAATGGGCTCTTCTATATACGTAATCATATTTGAGGTTAGGACATTAAACTGTCCTATTAATTTATTTGACAGTGTGATAAAAAAAAAACATGAAATATCTCATGTTTGGTTGTTCGTTTGCTAAAGACAAAATCCAATTTAGTTTTGTACTTAGGTAGTGTTGTGTTTAGTTTAAAATTATAACCTCGCCGATCTATTCTGTAGAAATCTTACCGTAATAACTTTGGTGCAGCCAGCTGTCAGTAGTGTGATCAGGTGAAATGACAGCTTACTTCAAGCTCATAATCACGGTGAGATTTTAATACAATGGACCGGCTGCTGTGGCCAGATTTAGTTCTCCTAATTTTCAGATTTTATAATACTATAATATCGAATATAATATAATACTATAGTAGGGATACTATAATATCCGCCCGTCCGACGGTCAGCGTCATCCAAAACGTTGGCTACACAGCAACATTCGCGGTGTTCATTTCCGCTTATGGCAGGTTGGTTCGGCGAAGAGTGACATGTCCGGGCATCGTAGTCGTAGCATTGTATTTCAACTGAGTATTGCAAAACTTTACAAATGATTGGCATAATCAACATTTTTTGTACATTAATTACTGTTCAACAAAAAATTGGACTTGGATTGCCCCGTTGGTCTCATGGTCGCAAGCATGACTGCTGAGCGTGGGGTCTTGAATTCGATTCCCAGATCGGGCAAAGTATTATTGAGTTTTTCCATTAGGAATTTCTTAGTAACAACCCGGAGTTTGAAATTTGGCGGTTTGGTACCCCTGTGCCTCGTAAAGCACGTTAAGCCGTTGGCTCTGCACCTGATCTCTCTCCGATCGTGACGGATTGCCGTCCTATCGGACTATGAAAGTGAGGGAAGAGAGGAGTGCACTTTTGTCTGTGTACACACTTGTGCACTATAATATCTCCCGCGCCGAAGGCTAGTATCCGCTGAAATTGGCCGCTATGGCCGAAATTCTGTCTAGAGGACTACTATTATTATACAGCAAATGTTGATTCTACCATCTCTTTGTCTACTACCATCTACCGTCTCTTTGTAAAACTTTTATCAATTTATTATTCTTGGATAGCCATGTCTGGCCACGGCATTAGCAAAAGTGAAGAGATTGAAGAAGCTCTGTTTTATTCAACGCTCAAACTCATAATATCATAACGACCAAAATTAAACGAGTTGACTTGAAAAAATGCTTCTTATTTTATTGGAAAAATAAAAATATCCAGTTGTGATTGCATACGTTCTTCAGACATGCGGGTTGTAAAATAAGGTGGAGTTGAACACCAAAACCAGTTGAAATTCGAAACATCCAAACCATCCCCTTTTAATTCAACAAACAAAAACTGGTCAGAGCAGTACTAAATGACCTTTCTGGTCACGAAAACGACCTTGACCTGAACCAGATTTCAAACCTTTGAAAGATGTAGTCTTCTCTTACACGTCATAAGTCGGTTACGCCACAGGTTTAAATCGTTGGAGTCGCCCTACCGCGTCAAAAGATAGCCGCGTTTCTGTTTCTTGACTTGATTGGCATGGAAACACTATTTAATCAAGTGTGAGCTCACTCTTTTAAGTATGGACACTTTTTCACGTTACTACATACATGTACGGTGAGGGCAAATCTAGTGATTTAAATCTTTGGGTTACGCCGCATAATTTCTTACCGGAGCATAGAATGGACCTTCTTCTTCTTCATATCTATTTACTTCCTGCCTAAAGGTTGTATGAACTGTCCACACAGTGTATGTTGAGTAATGCACGAGTGAGTGATGTTTAGATACCGTGGCATTTTATTTGTTAGCGAAAATGTTGTTGTTTATTTAATAATATAACTATTTGTAACAATAAAGAATGTTGTAAAATAGTGTTTTTTTTTATTTTATTCAAACTCGCAATCTTAACTTCCCTTTTAGAAAGATCTTAGTTCAACCCACAGTTGTATGAGTTGGTCAATAAAAATTTTCAACGGAAAAATTTTAATTAAAAAATTGTACGCTAAGATTTAAAAGAAAAACCCTAAAGCCATTCATGCCATTCAAGCACTAAGCCCTAGTGTTGTTGTATACATAGGTATACAACAACACTCGTCGGTCCGATTTGCGGAGTCATTCAGACCATTTGGTAGCGCATCGGTGCAAATTGATCCAACGAAATCCTTGTTTGTAAAATACAACCCACCTCTGCTACTTCAGTAGGTATTAATCTGAATACAATGCCAGAAATAGTATTGTAAATATGTAATGTATATGTGTCTCCGATGGTCCAATTTGTATTGATATATCATATGACATTGGTTGGCCGGCCGCGAAATAAGGGCGCAGCGCGAACCAATTTAGTCTTATGTGGTTGTTTTCCATTTTATCAAAAGTACCTAAACGATACTCGCTCATGATCCGGACTAAATAATTCCTACAGAATTGGCATCGAGCTCTGCCTTAGCATAAGCATAATCAGCCTATAATGTTCCCACTGCTGGGACACAGGCCTTCTCTCTTCGAGAGAGAGCTCTGCCTTAGATGGACAGAATGGATCAAGGGAGGACGCGACGAGACGAAGAGAGCAATCTTCCCGGAAAATTAGCGAGAACGAGCGCAAAACCACGCAATACTGGGAATTGTAGACTAGATCTTTTTTCCAATACCTAAGAAGTATTCAAAAGAATGATAGTTTTGGGTAAGTATACAGCAGGTACAAAGATACGAAAATCAAGCTGTTTAATTATGGTCAGCAAAATCACCCACGAACTTGACAATAGAAAATGATCCTGCAACCAAAACCCAACACAAAACTGTTGAATTCTAAACTTTATTTTACGAAAGCACAACACAATGACGCTAGACCTACTCCCCCTAAAAGCATCACAGAATTGACAAACAAAGAAATAATGAGCTGCGATTAAAAAATGACTAGCCAGTCACAAAGGCAACCCCGGAGTCACACATACAAAGGGTAATCTCGGCAAAGTGGCCCTAAATTAGAATAAAACAGCCCCCAGTACCGTGCGTCAAAAACCGACCAATCAGAACACTGCTTTGATTTTGCGTCACACTTTTGACAGCGCAGTGACATGTTTTAAAGATGGCACCCTATTCTATTTGTCTGTGGATGCGGCTGGCCATGCATTGTTTGCAGTATTTTATTGTGGGGTATTATTATCGGCATGCGACCCCCATGCACTATCTGGCTATTACGCATCTGATCTGCAAAGTAGTGGTTTTCTTAAAATAATACGAATTATGTAGTTAGCTATTACTTAGGAATCTGCTTTCGAAGATGTTTTTCTTGCGCTTCACTAACTTCTGAAAAGTACTGAAGTAGGTTTTAAAGTTTTGTAAAAAGTGTCTCTTCTCTGTATCAAAAGTTAGGTACTATGGACAGTCCTCTAAAACTGTTCAGTAAGATGCTCAGATTTATGATATAAATGTTGATATAATTATGGATTTGAAGGCGACTTTTAATGATTTTATACTGAAGATCACGTCAAAAAAGTAGTGTTTATGATTTGGTAAAAATAAATGTTAAATTAGAGATTTTTTTAATACTTAACTTAATATATGAATATTTTAGATTATGTTTATATTACATAGTGAAATTAATTAGCAAAGTTATGCCTAACGCGGATAAAAAATTGAGAATCACGCTAAATCTACCAAGATTATTTTTCTGAAACCTTCACCATTTTAAAGATAAGTTATTAATGTTTTTTTTTTTTTGTATACGTGATTAATTAAAATACCTTAATAATGCGTCTCATTTGGGACAGCGCTTCTTAATGGGTGAGTCCTATTACTGGCTGGAAATACGACGCGTAGCGTGAGCTCAGTACAGAACACGCAACTAACGACTCTAGGTCACTGGCATATATCTGCGTCTTAAGCCTTAAGTAACTGAACAGATAAACTTATATTAAGCTTATGTATGTAACAACGCATACCTAACTATCTATTATTTAATCCAGTTTAGGTAGGTTCAATCTTTGTTGCATACAAATTGCCTCTACAATATTTTTATATCCTTTCCAATGTCATGAAAGCTTGTTTTCTACCGTCAGGCAGGAAGCCGATCGCAAAAAGGATTATTGCCTGCAGGCAAATGGCGTACAGTCTGTTCCAAAAGTATTTGATGGGAATGAAACGTATTTAATAAACAAATGGTTCAGACACGTATTTATGGACGACAATAAATTAGGAGTGATACTTACCTAAAAATTTTGTGGATCGATTTGATTATTTGAGTACTTAAAACCAAAATTCTAATTATGTATCACGTTAACACTTTCGACTCCACCCACTTTTCATAGAACTCATACATGCCGTCATATATATTGGAACCCTCCGGGTGGGTTACCGGCATTACGTTTGCCCTAAAGTTAACTATCGCAGACGGTCAACGGCATTCGGTTTAAAACGGTGTTATAAAACATTGTAAAACGAAGTAAAATAGTGTTTTCAGGGCGTCTTGTTGCTTACGTAGTTTCTAACCTTTTGTGAATATTTGTCGAGAACAAAAAATTCAAAAAAATAAATAAAAAAATGCTTTGATTTTAAAACCAACGCATGTACTAATAAATCTTGTTAAAATAAACATTCGATTTTATTTTCACGGTTTATAATGCTGTATCCGCTAAGAAAAACCTACATTTAAAATGAGCCCCCCGCGAGGGCTCCCGGCATCCCATATGTGACTAGGTGCTAGGTGTAGAAGGGCTCCCGGCACTGAATGTGTTAACTTAAATTCATTTTTAAATAGCTGCTACCGTAATGAACTCAATTATGAAGCAAATAATATAATTAAATAAATAAAAAATAGTAAAGTTTTATTTGTAGCCTTAAAAGGTCATGGGTAACGAAACGTATTCGAATGTAAAGACGCTAACGTTTGACAGTTGTCACTCATCGTATGCACTCCACTCAGAGTTGAGAGCATCTATCGTACTCCTGTTTGATTGACACCATGACATTCCCGAAGTCCGCAAACCTACACTACGAGTATACGCCAAACCAACATGATATACAAAAATAACAGATCTATACTAGGAGAACTTAGGATGCAAGAGCCAGTTCGGGATTTGGGGCACCCCGACTTGGACAGGTTAGATATTATAAAAATTTATTAGGTTTAAAGGAACCTAACACGAAGGGGATTACGGGGCTTAAGTGAGTGAGCAAAGCCAGCGAACAAACCCCCATCATCCCCTTCGTGCTAGATTCTCTTAAACATTATCGACTACGCATTATTATTATTGCTTGGAAAGAAATTTAGACACCCACGTGATCTTCCCCACCCTTAATACTCCCACTATTCCACCATTACCGAAAGAAACTGGTGATTTTTGTCTCGGCACCTAAGGTTTTGTTCAATTTGTTTTTTTTTTATTAATACACTAAAATGGGTCTATTATACCCAAAAAGAATATGGCTACTATAAAGAAATGCTTCCTTAATTTTAGTTTAGTGAGTGTTTGCAGGTTTAGACTTTCATTAGATGATAAGAGGAAGTGTTTTTAATTCAGATTGCAAGGTTTGACCAATACTGTATACTAACAAAGCTAATTAAATAAAAGCATATAAAATTAAAAGTTATGTAACCATTCCCGATGTGAGAAAAACCAATACCAAACCATAGTGCCTCTCGTTCGCAAACGAATTGAAAATACACCTTTTAGTGAGAGCGTTTAATTGAACATGGAGTCACTTTTGGACGACCTGCTACGCAGAAAGCTGCGCCCGGCACGTAAGTACCTTTTTTACCAAATTGTATTTCGGTTTTATAATGGGGCAATAAATATAATATATAGGTACTTTTTTTATGTAATTTTTGGTGACGTACTAGAAATACAATGTCGCCCATGGGCATGTGACCGCTCGTACTTTTATGAATATTCATGAAAAAAAAAATCCTGTAAAAGGGGGGTCTATCTTTAAGATTTTTTATGTTATTCAATTTTTATTTTTGAGTAACGTTTGTGACCTTGCATTTTTTACCATATCTCCGACCGTTATTGGCTCGATTTGGATTCTGTTTCTTATTTCCAAAAGCTTAAGAGTTATTTTACTGGATTAATTAAAATTTATCGACTATGAAAAAAAATACAGAGGTAACAACATTTTTTTCATTTCCTACCCCTACCCCTAACTGTAACTAAATCCGAGGAAAAAATCGAAAACTCCAAGAGTAAAATTTTCGAAAAAAAATATGGCAATTCAATTAAATATCCCTGTTCTTAGCAGTGAGCACTAAAAGGTTAAAATAATTATGAGGATGATAATGGAATTAAAAACAAACAATTAATAGACAGAGCTTTATTAATAAATTAAAAAAAAAAACAAGAATTATAGTTTATTATATTTTCGAAATGGCCCTCATCCTCCTGTAAATAAACCAAAAGCCATAATATATGTAACAGCTACGTCTATGATGGGCTTAAGCCTAAAAATGCTTTCAGATTAGTACCTAATTAAGGTCCAAACATTTAACGATATCATTTGTGTAAAGCCTTTTCCCTATTTCTATTTGATTGTCATTTTTGTTCTAATTTCGATGGTCAGTTCAGGATAATCAAAAAGGTATCCTTGTTAGGTTAGTTAACGAGCCGAAATTATGCAAATGGAAATCAAGTATTGATTCATTTTCCGCCTGCATCCACCCACCACCCCCTGTGCGTCACGTTTCATGTTTATCGTTCCAAACAATATTTGCATTCGTCACATCTCCTATGAAATCGCAAATATTTCAGTGATAAGAAAAGTGATTAATTAGTAATGAAATTATATCAATAAGGATTTTTTTTAGTTGCTCTTAGTTGTTCTACGACGTTTGTTAGGTCGGCCATCTTTTCGGTCATGGTTTTCTGATTTCGATTCTCAAAACTATTTTACGACTGAATTTGATATAAGAAACCTATGGATTCTTACTCAAAGCTTCCTGAAAGAAATCCTGTAAACCAATAGTAATTGCTTTACAGGATTTTGTTCTAAAACCTTATTATATGCTTGTGCTTTTGTTTTTCAAATTCCATATTTATTGACTAGTTTATGTTCATCTGGAATATTTTGTCTAACTAATATTATGATGAACGATTACCTATGTAGGTGAATGAAAATTATCCTAACTTAATATTATAAATGCGAACGTGAGTTTGTTTGTTACGCTTTCACGCTAAACGCCTAAACGGATTTTGATAAAATTTGTCACATGGGTAGAAACCCATGTGACAAATTTTATCCAAATCCGTAAAAAGGTATCTTATGGCCTAACCCAGGTAATGGTCCTGGACAAAGGATACTTTTTATCCCGATATTTTTACGGGATCAAGACTTATGCGGGTGAAACCACGGGGCGCAGCTAGTATATTAATAAAAAGGTATAATAGATGAAATACTTTCTATAAGATTATGGTGATTTTTATTCTAAAGTAGCTGTTGCCCGCGACTTCGTCTGCGGACCAAGATTAAATGTAGTCTACGTCCTTCTCCTGGTCATGGTCTATCCTTGTGCCAAATTTCATTTTATTTAGGATTATTAAATGAAGAAAAACCCATACATTTTTTGTAATACCTACTATTATGGAAGTGAAGTAGCTTTTGTTTCAGAATTCCATAAAAATTTCCATAAGAATTTTATTAACTACAAGTTTTAAGTTCACAAGAAATAGAATATTGTTTCATAAATTTTTCTTAGTATTATTTTATTTGTGAGAATATTGGTTTTATATTGCTTTGTCTGTGTGATACTCTGTGGAAGATTTAAAAATGATTTATGTATTTAGTTTGAAAATGTTCACAACCTACTGAAACCGACGTAAATTTTAATTTATAAAAATATACCTATTCATTTATTGTTACGTGATTAGAAAATATTTTTTACCACTGGAAACACTTTTTATTGGTAAGTAGGTATTCAGCCGATTCAGCGACTTAACCGCACTCTCTGCCTTTGTCTTACAAAAATGTTTTTCCTTAAGTGTTAAGTTTTTTTTTTTTAAAGTGGCCACTTTCTGAATTACGTTCAACAATGATCAAATAAATTATTTTAATTAATTTTAATAATTATTTACACGTTGCAGGAATACGAATACGAAATATATTTATGCGGATAACGTTTAAAAGTAGTGTTACGAATTAGCACATGATATTGTAAATATTCAGTTTTATTGTACCTACTAACTTTTGTGACGATGCTCATCAATAAATCATTGATCGTTCCAAATATGAATGACTTCAAATGGACAACCGTTGGGGCGGGCCGCGCGCCCCGCCGTTGCCGCCGCCCCGTCCAACCCCGGCGGCCTGCGCAAGCGTCACTCAATCACCAACCAGCCCTCTGACGTAAACACTGACGTAGCCAAATAGATCACCATTATTTCCTATTTTTTTAAATAATAGTGAAGTGCGAGTTAATTAGTGAGAACTTTAGAAGTGAGTAGTGTTGTAGAAACTAGTATTAGTGAAATTATTGATAGTATTTTAAAAAGTAGTGTACTTTACTTATAAAAAATAAATAAACTTAATTTCACATTGAAAATAAAATCGTAAGGTGAAAACTATCGATAAGTACTAGTGCTGCAACTGTTCTTGCTGTAGATATTGTGAGTTTTTACTAATTAATTATTTACTAAATAATGTATTACAAACGCTGTCTGGTTTACAAAAGCTGTGCAAATTAAAATAAAGTTTTCAGTGCACAAAAATAGCTTGATTATCAATGCTGTGCGCATTAAAAGAGCCACTTCACATCAGTGTGTTCTAGTAATGTTAATGTGTGCATTATAAAAATATGCCTGCGTACTTGTAAATCCTGTCTATAATCCTAACTATTATCCTTATATAATAATATTATAAATGCGAAAGTGAATTTGTTTATTTGTTTGCTTGTTACGCTTTTACGCTAAAACGGCTGAACGGATTTGGATGAAATTTGAAAACATATGGCGTAGACCATGACCTGAGTCAGGACATAGGATACTTTTTATCCCGATCGATACTTATGGGGGTGAAACCGCGAGTCTTAAATAAAAATGATTTGATTGAAACAATAATCAGCTATTTACATTTAGAAAATCAACTATAATTAGGTTATGGTAGCCAAACACGTTACGATATACTTGCGCATGTTAAGACTTGAACAAATCTGCAGGACACCGAATGGCTCGGATACTTACTGCTAATTGGTCTTAACACGTTAATGTATACGTCTTGTGCAAGTCCAATTTTGCGCAAGTATATCTTAACGCGTGTGGCATTAAGTTTCAAGAATATTGTTTGAAAAACTATTAGGGATTGTGTGTTTGTGATGACCTATATTATAACAAAATGCTGCTGAAGAGTTTTTTTTGCGCCATTTCTTCCCAGCTAAAGCACTAGGAAGTAGTGAAGGGCGGGTGTGTTGGGGGACGGGCTTATGTGATTTTGAAGTTCAAAAAGTCCTAATTCTCAGACTAATAAATGACATTCGATTTGCGATTTGATAACCCTCCAATCAATCAATCGATATACCATTACAAAAAATATAGCAATGGTTTTGTAGGTTGTCCTGTTGTTTATAAAAAGGTTCAAACCAACCTTTTTATTTTCAAAATATCTTGTAACCCAAGACAAGGACAGGACCTTGACATGAAGGGTCCTGACCTTCATTGACGGTCACAGTCATGAAGTTACTTGTCTCCAATCCTCTCATTCTTCTCTTTGTAAATAGTCTTACACATTAGAAGCATATTTTTACAAAAATATTAGGAATCGATTCATACAAATGCATTGCTATTTTGTAGTAGTTAAATAATATGTTATTATTTGCATTTATTTATAAAACTGCTAGCGAAATTATTATTTTACTAGCTGCTGCTTGCGACTTCGTCCGCGTAAAATTTATCTTATGACACTCGGCAATACGGTAGCTTCCAATTAGTGAAAGGACTTTCGGAATCGACTCACAAAATTTACCTTTTTATAATATTAAGTAGGAAGCATAATAATGCATAATCAGCGGGGACACAGGCCTCCTCTCTGTCAGTGGGCCGTAATCGACCCCGCGGGCCCAGTGCGGATTGGTAGACAATTTCACATGTCTTAGAAGTTGTTGTTTCTCGGACGGTTTCCCCACGATGTTTTCCTTCACCGTTTTAAGAGTAGTGGTGATGAAATAATTTACATAAAGTAAAGCGCCTGCCACGGTTCGAACCTATGACCTACAACTCGTAAGTCGCGGCCGTTATCACTGGGCCACCACTGCTCTAACAATATTGATGAATTACTTAGATTGAGTGTATTTTTATATAAAGTATTTTACTGTTGTAGGTTTTCTCTGTAAGTACATAATTATATTTATCATGCACAGCATTTATGTATCTTAATTACTGATTACTTAGATGTTATCATTTATTCACCACTATTTGATACCAAGACCACCTATTGTAAGCTGCGGTAGGTTGTGCCTCTGCTGTCAAATAGGCTATCAAGTACATGCGGGTATCATTGAGAGGGTTAAGATGTATTACTTTTGAAGAAACTTGATATTTTCGACTTGCTGCGAGAGTAGCGGGGTTGTGTTTATTAATGTCATTATTCTTGAGAGAGGTGTTAGGAAAATTGTTCAACTTGAGTAAAATTAATTATTATATTAGTATAAAATCAGAAAAAATAATTATTTACGAACTTATTTTCGAATCACAACTGTATTTTTTTTACTGTTGTGTGAAATGTGGCTCTAACATGGCATTGAGGTTCAATGTAAACTAGAGCAGACACCGTTAGCGTTTGTTGTCCCGAACAACAAAATATTGCGTAAAAATTTATAGTAAGTACCTACCTAACTAATATTTGTATACGTACGACTAAGTGTACCTACTGTATTTATGAAGAAACAAATAAATTTGTAACTAATATGACGCATAAAAAGAAAAAGAAAACAAAATGGCTTCACTTCAGCGCAATTAAACGGCCATCACTCTGCATAATGCTGCGGCTCTTCTGCCAAACAGAGCCGAAATTATACACTCGTTTGCAAAAAAACGGTCAGTTTTGATTTTTCTATGTTATTGGTAATCATTTAGTTCTAAAGAGGTTTTAATAGCCAAACTATGTTACTGGCACTTAATAAAGAGTCTGGGTATGAAAAAAAGTTAATTCCAAATTCGAAACTTTTGTTTAAAAAAAA
Source organism: Omphaloscelis lunosa (assembly GCA_916610215.1). Classification (NCBI taxonomy): domain Eukaryota; kingdom Metazoa; phylum Arthropoda; class Insecta; order Lepidoptera; family Noctuidae; genus Omphaloscelis; species Omphaloscelis lunosa. Next base: position 19,206,575 of record OU744243.1, read on the forward strand.
AAAAAAAACCTTTTTCAGTTTGTGATTTTTTACTTACTTTTTGCGGGTTTGCGGTTATAAGGTTATCAGGCAACAGACAACTAGTTTCTCGTTATTTTTAGTCGAATAATTTATGTTTTTCGCATAATCCTGCCTTAGTGTGAATTAAAACGGATATCTTTAAGAGCGGAGAGCTAGTAAAATGATACCGCTGCTGGAACAGGGGTGTAGCCAATGTTACGTCTCACAGCAGATAAATAAGAAATTTCTAGTCATTTATTTCAATGAAATACTAAAAATATTAATATTATCCATAGAAAAACCAATGACTGTAAGATGCCCGTTTTTTTTTTTTTGCAAAGGAGTTTATATATAGTATTCTTTTGTCTTCATCCCAATTTATTTTATATCTATTATTTATATTATTTTCTTCTCCTTATCCCAATTTATTTTATATGTAGTATATACATTATTCTCTTGTCCTTATCCCAATTTATTTGGAGTCGGCACACCATGTCTTTTTCTTTCATACCTACATCTCTATTAGTCGTCATCTCGTCGTCATCTGTGAGAACGATGTCAAGGCTAGAAATGGAGAGATTACTTCCATATCATCGTTCACTCAGTCCATCCATAATTTTTTTGTCTTCGGCTATTCTTATAGCTATATACTAAAATAGATTTTTTTCCTGGCGACATTTTCCTCATTACTTCGAACAAGTTACCGAATTAGGTATTGGTTGTCATGCTCATATCATGAAAACCAATTTCCATGTTATAGTTTAGTGTCCGTTTAGTGCAGCGCTATATATCATCCCAAATAAGCTCTCTTTTAGCCCTGTATAGGTAATTAAGGGATGATATTATTATACTAATACTTTGCAATGAAAAAGTTAAACATTCAAGCAATCTGGCATCGCTACGCCACATTTTTAAATATTTTTTAATGTTTTTTATAAAAATATTTTAATACCTAATTAATGTGTATGTAAATGTAATAAAGGGAATAATAATACAATATTAAAACGGGAATGGAAAACATGGTTTGGTGAATACCATATTTACCCACCTGCCCCAGAAGGAGGTTAATGTTTTTTGAGAGTATTTAAAAGTAATACGATGAATTGTTGAAGTGATCGGATGCTACGGCAAGCTTGGCCAAGTCTTAGTTAATTGGGTGACGCCACGCATTGGGTTTTCGCAATTATTTAGAAAATTATTTTAAATGTACCTACCTTTGTTATTACAATAGCATCTTTCACTAAAGTGTTAAAGATGTTATTCTGAAAATATAGTCCCTTATTGTAATTATAATTTTTCGCAGTAAAACGAATTGGGTTACGATAGAAAAGATACTTTTAGATAAATACCTAAAACCTAAGGTGCTTTTCATAAGAAAACCATTAAAACATTTTTGTACTAATAAATTTATATTGAAAAATAAAAGAGATCCATTGCATTCAGATTATGTATACTTTCACTAAATCCTCTAGCAATGTCATTCGCTTTACTATGGCTGATATAATTATGTTTTCACAAAGTCACAAACAGGCCAGTAAGGTCTTTTAACTTACACAAAGTCAAAGTCAAATAATTTATTTCAAATAGGCCCTTATAAGGCACTTTTAAACGTCAAAATTTACAAAAAATAGAATTGATTCTAGTATACCCCCTTCCAAAAGGTAGTTTTCGTATGTCAAAACTCCACCGTTACTCTTTTAAAATGCGTTACCATATTTTGTATACATTAATTACGTAAGTACATAATTATATGTGAAGACGATGCACCTGGAATGAGATTACTATACCACAATAGCTAAAAAGAATGAAAAATGAAGCAATGACAGATAAAAGAAATTATGTGATGGATACACTGTGCTCACTTATTTACAAACATTGTAAGTTTACGATATTGCAATTTTTTTTACAAGTAATACTAATAAGTCAGTGTTTGAGTTCATGTTCAATTATATAGGTACAGTAGTACTTATATTATGCATAATACTTGGTGTAAGACGCGCTGAAAGTCACGACTATTGACAAAATAAGTTGACTCCATGCGTTCTGACCTCCGCAGGATCAACTCGGGAAACGTAAGGGGTACCATACGCTACGATCAAATAATTTCCATCTACACTTAATTCGTAATAGTTAGTCATTGAATTTAGAAGCTAGTGTAAATAGTTAGTTCTGTAATAATTTTATACGTAATCAAACCTCTTAAACTCGCTAATCTCCTATTACAAAAATGTAATTTTCACAGGAGGTGGCGTTAAATGAATTTTCCGATAGAAAACTATAACCAAGCCGTTAATACTAAAATTAATTTTCGCTTATTTGTCAAGTTGTTAAAGTTTTCTATTAATGTGCTCTGGTCACGCTTATTGGCTTAATTTTTAATTGTTTTAACACGTCAACACGTTTGTTATCGGTTCTTTGCTGGCATTACACGGGAGATCTTGTAAAGCAGCGTAAGTCATATTTGTGAAACGATTTCTTTATATTTGATATTTCAGAAATTTCTGCAGTTTTTCATTGTTAGTCGTTTCTAATTAGGAGTACTGCATCTAAAGGCGGAGACTGACTTGTAATGTTTGTTTGTAACGTATCGAGTTCTTGTAACGTATTACAATAGTCAGTGCAGCGAGCCGAGCCGCTCGATGCGAGCGCCGGATCCTCCACTCGACTGTTTCGCGAATTCCTTTGAAACGGAAATATTAGAAACGATCATTTCACTATGCTCGTAGCGAGCGTTCGCGTCTTGTGTATCGTCATTTTGTAACCAAGCTCGCCTCGAATGATACATTCATTACCTACTGATACATTACAAACAAACGTTACAAGTCAGTATCCGCCTTAATACTTATGTAAAACAGTGCATATATACATAGAAATTGACCACAATAAAAAAAAAACTACGTACTAAATGCGATCCGATCCTTATTCTGTAATCAGTTCATTATGCATAGTTTTATTAATTAAGTATTTCTTACTTTCGTTTAGGTACCTACTGCCTTCTTGTATTCACCTTAGGTGAATGGGCATTGTTAATTTAAAAACAAAATCGTCTTTGGATAAGAGTCTTTTCCTTCGGTTGTGTTTATTCATCATAATTTGATCTCTAACTATCATAAAATTACTTAGTTCATACGGGTTCTCTTCACGCACTTCATGCACATTAAAATACATTACATCCTAAATATTACAGATTAATAAACCCATACCGTACATGTTTGTTATTACAACAGCTGCATAAAGTCAAACTAAAAAAAAATGGTCCGCAAATTCTATTCGCTATTTAGTCCCAAACATTCAAAAAACGTATTAGTGATTTTTTGCGCCATCTCAATTTTAAAAGCAAGAAGCTACCGACTTTCCGATGTTATTATTGGTTTCGCTTTTGTTGTTAACCCTCCGGCGTACACCAGGCCTTTTGGGCCCGGCCATAGTCCCGGCTCATCCGAGCCTTTGTCCCGGCACTTACCGGGATTATCCGAACCTAATTACCTGTTTTGCAAGTCCGTAATTACGTTTGAAAAAAGTATGCAATCCCAACTACTGAGTGACCGACAGACAAAGAGTAAGAAGTTCTGCTACTGTGGCTCGGGATCCGGGATTCGGCAGCTCTGTGCTTGACGCAAAAATAATGTTTATTGTTTGATTTCGAAGAAAATGTTTTGTCTCCTTTGAGTAACTTCTGTTTTTTTGTTGTGAACTAATCTGTATATTTCTAAGCAAATCGATTGTAAATATTTTTTATTGACATCCCTTTTATTGTTATCTGTCTAATACTTAACGCAACTTAAAATATTGGTTCTCAAATATGCAATGTCATTTTATAGCCTAACTCTAGTCTAAACTAAGTATAATAAGCAACTGCAACTGCTAACCATTCTCGTATGCCTACAAACCCACTACGAAAGGAAAGCAATTAAAACTCTAAAACATAATAATCGAAATGCAAATAAAAGTTCAGTTCACACGAACATACTTTGTGGTATAATTGAAAGAGTACCAAATCAAACGGCAGCACTTAATAGCCATTCATACCAATGGCCGTTTATAACAAGTGGTGCTAAAAACAATCAGAATAATGAACAAAAATACAAGTAGCTCTCACCTTTGTGGCCAAAAGATGTCAGCCACAAAGCCAAAATACAATGGAACTTTATTTTCTTACATTTGTTGCTATTCTTGATTGATTCTTTTCTTTGCATTGGGCTTGGAGTGCTCTTGAAAACCGCGAGCGAAAGATTTGCACTTAAAATATATTTCGTGGGACGGTTCCTGTGTGAAAATGTTTCTGATGATTCTGGAGATTATTTTTAAAGTTACCTTTTCTGTTCTCAGATATAATGACGAAATAGCAGGAGTATCATGCACTCCCTTACGGCTTCGTCAAGTAAGTATTTTTTAAATTATTATTTCAGAATATAGCCCCTTTTCATTCATTAAATAGAATAGAATAACTAGAATAATATATTTGTGAAAGACGTTACAGGTCACAAAGATCTTAAAAAATAGTTAGTGCTCTATGTATTGCCGATAATGGCTGGCTATTAAAAAAATTAACCTAACCTAACCTATTATGTCCCAACAATTGGTCATAAAACTTTTCTTAATGCTCATGTGAATCAATAATTTTAAGTGAACAGCTCAGTATAAAATATTCTTAACACCATTCTGGAATAGGTACACGTGTGATGAGAATAATAAAGTACCTCTCACTAAAAAAATAGCTTGGACATTAGTAATAATCATTTTATGATAATCTAACCTCCATGCCCATCCATCGTCAATTAGCAGCGAACGTGATGACGTGTCCAAGCCAATTTGTCCCATCCGCGGTATTCCCACGAGGTGCGTGTGCGCATCTGCCGCTCTCACTCCCCCACCCCGCGAACTGACCCAATACATACTGATACCATTTATTAGCTTGTTTGGAAATTGGACTAATGTTTAGATGAGAATTGTTTATTGATTCCCGTTTTTGTATTAATAATATTATATTGATTTGATGTAATCACTTAAGTATCAGCGGTGTCAGTAACATTATGTAAAGTTAATGAAATTTTTATTAGGATATACATAAGTAAAAAAAAACCTACTTACAACATTGAAATAAAATACTTTATACCGATATATACAGTAAATATTCTAGTTATACGTAGTGAAGTAACCTATGTTATATGTTAAACGACTTACTTAAAAGTACGTCTTTTACCAAAGTCATTCTTCTAACAAAACGATTACCATAGAGCAGCATCCGTTACTAACAATGATCACATATCAAATTCACAAGTACGGTTCGTATTTCTCTCAAAAGTCACACCAAAATTGATGTGGGAACTCCACTGCCAGATAGTTGAAATAAATTGTAATTTAAATAGCATCCTTGATTAATAATCGAGCGTTTGTTTTGACCCTAAGCTATCGGAGTCACGCCATGTCATGGGATCGGTCCATTTGACACAGGTGGGCGTTCGCACGGTTGATAAAAATCGTTATGGATGATTCAGAAGCGATAGGCCTAATATCATGTCTGGTCACAACTACCATTAATAAAAATAAAAGCTTTTTTGCAGGTTTGAATTGACAATTCATTGAATTTGCCACGCTTTCCGACGATTCCGCGTTGGTTAGAATTGTTTCGTTGATAGGGCTCACAATCACTTGTAAGGACTTCGATAAACTGAGAGAGGTATTGCTTATTATTGTTTAATTCTCATACTAATTAGCTACTAGTTAATACCTATACATAGGTACGGTTTAAGGATTGTATCTTACACATAAAATATACAGGTAATATATAGGCTCGCAGGTTGAACACAACTCAATTTCCGTTGAAAAAACAGTTCATTTAAAATCTATTTCCAAACCTCTTCAACAGCGATCAAGTGCTTGTGGAACACAAATAAATCGAAAAGCGACAAAAAAACAAAGCTCTTTCCACAGCTTTTATTATTAAGTTGTCTTTGTATGAGAAGCTATAATTATCTATCTCGGCCGTTTTATTCCCGCTCTCGTATGTTCATTGTTTAGCCCGTTTTTACCGAACACTCGACACCGCGTTTCCTGTATCGCAAGTGTATTCACGTATTGAATAGAATGCTTATTCAGTTTGCCTTTATGCCTTTTCGACTGGTCGCTTTTGGGCGGCGAACAGAAATGGCGTCTTATCTTCGGAGTCGTGGGATCAGACAGTGTTTTGTGTTGCCTTTAGGGTACCGTAGCGGATAAGCGTTTGAATATAATAATTTATGTTTTGACTTGTACTTACCGCGTGTAGAAAAGTGATAGTAATTGTTGGATTATCAAATAATTTTATCTGGTTTTTCTGGCGTAGTCGTCTGGATAAGTTGTTTTGAGATAAAAATACCTCAATGCAGAATTAGGAATATTTATTTGTAATGCCATTAATTTAATGTTATAGTCATAGGTAAGTACTGAAGCAGGCTTGAGCAACACACTAGTTAATGTCCTTTTCAATAATAGTCATATTTCGTTACATTGTGATGATGAGATGTCAGGGATTTTTAGATGAGTTGAGACTAATGATATAATCAGCTCCCATGCTTCGAAACATCTCAAGACGTCGACGGTTTTTCTGAAGTTCAAGTAGTTAGTACTTTATCAGACCTTAGAGCATAATATGGAAAACTAAGCAAATCTATAATAACAAGCACCGAGCCGAACTAGGTACTCAACCATTTTTATTTATTACATAGCTCCACATAAAACTAAACAAAACGAATAGAACTTACATTTTCTGTCCAATTCTAACTCCAAAAAGGCCTCTATTTTAGACGGAACCCACATCAAAATCATCCAACATTACAAGCAGCTAGCGTGCCAACTTTTTACAAAAGTGCCTCGAATGGCAGCACCGGGTATTTTTGGTGCTGGCAGAGTCCATTCACATTAATTATGCCTTTAGAACGAACTGTGTTCAGAAAATATTTTGACATGAAGATTTCTATCCTTTGGTTTTGTCGTTTTAATAGAGAGAGAAGAAAAAAAACTGCATTTTTACGTATTAACAAATGTGTATTTTATGTATCTACACATTTTCTAATTAAAATCGCTTTTCATGTCTGTCTGTATGACCACGTCGTTCTTTTATATTGCGCAACGGTTCTTATATTTTATTACGGAAAGGTTAATGTGTATAATAAATTAATGTTACACTTACGTATTCCTAAGATAAGGAAATCTCGATGTTTTGTCAAGTTGTAAAAACCGTGCGAGGCAGGGGCGTGTTGCTATTTGGTACTAAGAAGTTAAAGTAGTAGGTAAGTACGCGGTTCGCATAAACTTAAGTTAGATACTCGTACTACGATTACTTAGTGCGTAGACAAAGCGAGCGTAGCTTCGTAGCGCTACGAAGTCTACGAACGTAGCAGTCTGTCTCTACCTTCCTAATACACAAACATCGCGGCCGGTAATTAGACGCAGTTTGGAAATTCCTATTATATTCCAGAATATAATTAACATTAATTGTTGTTTTATTCCGCATATTATTCATTTCATTAATTTTGTTGTTTTGTTATTAAAGAATACTTAGCCTTAAGAAATAAAAGTCTTTACGTAAATTAATGAACAGATTTTTAGACATTGCACTAAAAAAATATTTTGTCTGGTCACGTCATAAACGTTTTGTCAAAAATTTAATTTTAACTAATTGAAACAAGTGAACATCGCGTAAGCGGGCAAAAACTTAATTGCGTGTCAATTGTTTGGCGCACTCATTCAAACGTTGACGATTCATCACTCGACTGTAAAAGGCCGGGTGTCGATAAATTATGCCTCCCCCCGGGGGCGGGGCCTCGGACCGGGTCGGTGCTCAATCATAGCTCAGTCGGAGGCCTCACACTGTGTGCTGATAGTTAACTTTGATTTATTAGTGGGTGGCAGCGTTTGTTAAACAAATCACAAGAGTACGTAGCTTTGGGACTAATGGAATACATAATGTATTTGTTGAAACTATTTGGTTTACCTTTTTTTTTTTAATAGAAACACCCTGGCCACTTGTTAAAGTAATTTCAGGTACCTAGGTACTTATTTTGAATTTAAAAAAAAATATTGTTGTTGTCATTCTTTGTGTCAATCCAAATGTGCTCCATAATATAAGCGTTGTAACATAAAATCGTATTTTATTCCAAAAGGTTATGGGCAATTAATCGATTTTAAAAAAGTGGACGCTCTACATATATTCCTATTCAAAAATGGCAAGTGGCGATTCTTCCCTGGTAAGCCCAATACAATCCACAATGACATTCTCAAAACTACGTGGAAAAGAAAATTTTCACACCTGGTCGTTCGCAATGGAATGCTACCTAGTAGATCAGGATCTTTGGGACATAGTGTCAAAACCGGCAGATCTTACAACAACAGCAAATGCTAGAAAAGATGCCAGAGCGAGGTCTAAAATATGTTTAGCATGCCACGAAAATGTTTATCCTGTGATTCAAAATGTACAGACGGCATGCGATACTTGGAACAATTTAAAAAAGGCCTATGCAGATTGTGGTCTTGTCAGAAGACTATCTCTAATGAAAAAGCTACTAGCTGTGAAATATGAAGGAAATATGGAAAAGTACGTGAACTTAATGTTGACTACTCAGCAGGAACTGCGCGGCATGAACGCTGCCATAGAAGATGAGTTTTTAGCCATCATTCTACTAGCAAATCTTCCTGAAAGCTACAAACCACTTGTTATGACCCTGGAGCACTCTAACACGAAGATAACATCTGAAGCTGTAGTCTCAGCACTTCTTAAGGAAGATAGCCGACCATCACCGACTACAAGTCTTACTGTACCTGATGCAGCATTACAATGCACCGTGACTAAGAAAAAGTCTTTTCATTCGAAGAAATGTACATACTGCAAGAGATTTGGACACTATAAAAATGAATGTAAAATCTTAAAGAAGAAGCAAGAAACTCCTAGTATTAATACTACTAATTACACTTCACACATTACACTTTCATCTTGTTTTAATGTGTCTCATTCCTCTTCCTCAGATTCTTGGTACATAGACTCCGGTGCTACTTCTCATATGTGTAACAGAAAGGAATACTTTCGTGAAATAACCCCTGTAATTAAGCCTGTCACTGTGGCCAACAATGACCAAATTATATGTGAAGGTGAAGGTACAGTCGTCATTAATAATATTAATACAATTAAAGATGTTCTTTATGTTCCCCAACTAGCTGCAAACTTATTATCAGTTAGTAACTTAGTTAAAAAAGGCTTTATTGTTTTATTTTCCCTAAAAGGTGCCACTATTCTTCAAAAAGAAGGATGTAAAGTCTCAGGTTCTATTATTGCAACCGCCTCAAACTTCAATGGCATGTATAAACTTAATGTTCCTGATTCGCAAGCTCTTTTAACTACTTCCACAGAGTCTGCATTATTATGGCATAGACGCCTTGGTCACCTTAATACTAAAGCCATGAGTATTTTAAAAAATAAGTTTGTGGGCATTAACTATAATGACACACTGAACAAAATCTGTGTGCCTTGTCTACAAGGCAAACTAGCAAAGAAACCGTTCAATAATTCTTCAAGCAGGTCAAAAAATGTTCTAGAAATAGTGCATTCTGATGTTTGTGGACCCATGAGTACTCAATCTTGGGGCAAAGCTCTCTATGTACTCACATTCACTGACGATTTTTCTCGCAAAACTTTTGGATATTTTCTAAAACACAAAAGTGAAGTGTTCTCTAAGTTTGTAGAATTCAAAAGTATGGTAGAAAATCAAACGGGTCACAAAATAAAAAAGTTTAGGTCCGATTGCGGCTCTGAATATATTAATCGCAATATGACTACCTTTTTGAAAGAGAACGGAATTTTGCATCAAACTTCTGTTCCCTATAATCCACAACAAAACGGTATTTCTGAGCGAGTCAATAGAACTATTATTGAAAAAGCTAGGTCCATGCTTCAAGATGCTAACTTATCAAAAGCATACTGGGCAGAAGCAGTAAATACTGCAATTTATCTCAAAAATCATTCACCTACTCAAGCGTTAAATAATAAAATTCCAGAAGAGATTTGGACTGGAAAGAAAATTAATCTTTCACATTTACGTGTCTTTGGCTGTGAAGCACATGCACTTATACCCGTAGAAAAACGTACAAAACTAGAGTCAAAAACTCGAAAGTACATATTTGTTGGGTATTCCAGTCAAAGTAAAGGCTTTCGTTTAATTGATCCCCAAAATCCTCGAGTGGTTTTGACCGCGAGAGATGTTGTCTTCATTGAGGATAAGCCTTCTACTAGCGACACTCAAGATGTGTCTCAGTCACAGACAAGTGACATAATTCAAGTACAAGATACTGAAACAGGTTTAGACATGGAAATACCTAAAGTTTCACAAACTGAAACAACTGAAGTTCCAAATACGGAAATACAAGAAATCTCAGAAATAGAAACACCTGAAGTGTTTTTTGACTCCGAAAGTGAGACTATTGTGAAACATCCCCATGTTAATGTTGAAAGCAAAAGGAGATATTCCCTTAGAGACCGACGTCCACCAATAAGATATCCCGACAATGACACCCTAGCAAACTTGACTTCTACGAACTTTGAACCTGAAACGTTTAAAGAAGCCATGGAAGATGTTCATAAAGACAACTGGCTTAAGTCAATGGAAGTCGAATACGATTCACTAATTAAGCACGGTACCTGGATTTTGGTGGACAGACCAAGTGACCGTAAAATTGTGAAATGTAAATGGGTATATAAAATAAAAAAGGGATACATCGGGAAATATAATAAAATATAAAGCCAGATTGGTAGCCAAAGGGTTCACCCAGATTTACGGGGTGGACTATCATGAAACTTTCTCACCTGTAACTAGACTATCAACTGTCAGATTGCTAATAGCTTACGCTGTTCAGCATAACTTAGAAGTCGATCACTTAGATGTTGAAACTGCCTTCCTTTATGGGACCTTAGACGAAGAAATTTATATGACTCAGCCAGAAGGATTTATAAAAGAGGACAGCAAAAACAAAGTATGTCTTTTAAAGAGAGCTTTGTATGGATTAAAACAATCCCCTAGACAGTGGCATAAAAAAGTTTGCGAAGCAATGGCAAAGTTTGGTTTAATGAAATCACAAAATGATAATTGTGTATATTATCATAAAAACCAAAATAAGCTTCTTATCGTCGCCATATTTGTGGACGATTTTTTCATATTTTCTAATGATAAGGAAATGAAACAAAAGTTTAAAAGCGCTATTAGCAAAGAATTCTGTGTCAAAGACTTAGGTTCCTTAAAAGACTGTCTTGGTATGAGAGTTTTGTATACCAAAAACGGCATTACTCTTGACCAAACCAAATACATAGATAAGCTTATTTCTAAATTTGGAATGAGTGATGCCATATCAGTTTCCACACCCATGGAACCTGGTCAAAAACTCACTTACAGAGACATTAATGACGATCAGCCAGATTTACCTTACCAGCAGCTCATTGGATCACTAATGTATGTTTCCATTGGCACTAGACCCGACATCTCACATGCAGTGTCATTTTTAAGTCAATTCAACACACATTACGGGGAGGTGCACTGGAGAGCTGCCAAGCGGGTACTGAGGTATCTTAAGGGTACCAAGGACCTGAAACTTCACTATCATAAAGTCATGCCAGACTATCCCATCGGTTATGTAGATGCAGACCATGGAAGTAATATCATCGATCGTCGTTCATTCACAGGTTTCTTTTTCATTATGAGTGGAGCACCAATTAGTTGGGAGTCACGCAAACAAAAAACAGTCGCACTCTCAACTACAGAAGCTGAGTATATGGCTCTTAGTGAAGCGTGCAAAGAAGCCATATACCTCAAGGCGTTTTTTAAAGAAATATTTTCTTTGGATCGCCCAATCAAAATTTATACAGATAATCAAAGTTCATTAAAATTATCTCATAACGACACCTTTCACGCACGCACCAAACACATCGATATAAGGCACCATTTTATTCGCGATTCACTTAATCAACAAAACCTTGTCTTAAATTACATTAACACACGTAATATGCCAGCCGATGTCCTTACTAAACCTTTAACAAAACTTCGACATTTCATGTGTCTTAAAGGTTTAGGTATAACCGAGGCCATAAGCTAGCTTGCTTTTGTTTTTTGTATTCATTGTTTTGTTAAGTGTTCGTGATTATTGTTTATAGTGTTTGTTATTAATTTATTAGGGTGTATATATTTTTTGTATATCTGTATGTACAGGATGTTTCCATTACGGGGAGGTGTTGAAACTATTTGGTTTACCTTTTTTTTTAATAGAAACACCCTGGCCACTTGTTAAAGTAATTTCAGGTACCTAGGTACTTATTTTGAATTTAAAAAAAAATATTGTTGTTGTCATTCTTTGTGTCAATCCAAATGTGCTCCATAATATAAGCGTTGTAACATAAAATCGTATTTTATTCCAAAAGTATTATACAGAAGAAGAAATCCAAGTCGTTAACCTTTTGTTGAATCATTATTTCTGTGTATCTCCGTTTGGTTTTTCATTGAAGAGCGGGGCCTCCTAGCACAGGTATATCTTTTACTTAAAAGGAGGTTCCTATGTAAGATTCACTGTAAAAGTTGTACAAGTCTCTGCAATAAACCTTTTTTTTATTTATTTATTTACAGGCTGAAGAAAGTAAATAACACTTGCCAAAAAGCTTTAAACGATATAAAATTTAAAACTAACGTCATAAATGAACATCGGCACTTTGCGATAAAGACCTAATCTCAGGACGAAACATTGTATAGCAATTAAGTAATTAGGTCATTCCGTCAATTACCTGTTCACTAAATGAGCTTATAAATGCGTCAGTGAACGGAATTGGCGTAGCTGAATTTGGGCGTTCCATTTTTGATCTTTTTGTTATCGATACACTTAGAAGAAGACTAATCAGATCAATATTTCTTCCTCCAGGCCGCATCCTATACGACGTGCCGTGTGCTGTCTGCCGGGACCACTCATCCGGGAAGCACTATGGCGTGTTCGCGTGCGACGGCTGCGCAGGATTCTTCAAGCGATCCGTGCGACGCGACCGGCGGTACACCTGCAAGGCACGTGTCCCGGGGGGATGCCTCGTGGACAAGGCACATCGGAACCAGTGCAGAGCCTGTCGCCTCGAGAAATGTCTGCAATCTGGCATGAATAAAGACGGTGAGTTAATATAGTGGGGGAATATTGTCATAAGCGTTTTTTCTGACTTTTCAACTAACATTCTGGACGTCTTTCGGCTGAAATGATGATGATGATTCTGCTGAGATGGAGAGTCTCCAGTGTGTTAATAAGGAGATATATTTACCTACCTACGTTTATTTGTAACGATGGCCCGCTCTGATTCTTATAATAAATGAGATAGATTTAAATTGTTATCATGTAAAATTTATTCCTGTTAAAATCATATTTAATCTTTTTTATAACAAAACAAGGTAGTAAGTACTAAGACTTACATAGGTAAACGTTAGAACTATTTACAAGTATAATTTTCTTTACAGCTGTCCAACACGAAAGGGGTCCCCGAAACTCAACTATTCGTCGTCAAATGGCGTTGTTTATGCAAGAATCTCCGCCTCGCCCTGACGTGGGAGGACCTGTCCCACCACCATTGAACCTAACTTTGCCGAAGCACAATGTAATACCGCCGCCAATACCAATGTATAACCCTTACAGTTATCCCATGCTCTTTGATCGTCCGGTGCCACCTCAGCCTCTGCCCCCCTCGCCTGTTCTCAGCCCGATTCTCTTCACCCCCGCGTCGATCTGCGAAGCGGCTGCTCGACTGCTCTTCATGAACGTTAGGTGGACCACAAACATTCCGGCATTCGCGAACCTTCCCCTGGAAGACCGACTCATCATTATAGAAGAATCCTGGAAAAAACTCTTCATTCTTGGAGCTGCACAATTTTTATACCCGATGGATTTAAACGTCCTAATAGATAGGAATATTTCAATTGTAGATGATAATAAAAAAGAAGTTGACATTTTTGAATCGGCTTTAATAGAGATTTGTAAAGTGAATCCGGATGCCAATGAATATGCGTGTCTGCGGGCGATCTTCCTGTTCAAGACATGTTTGGACAAGCAGGGGGAACGCAGCCCCAACAACATGGACACAGAGAACAGAAAACTACAGAATGCTGCCGCCGTCGCTGTCCTGCATGACCAGTCGATGTACATGTTGACAGAAGTAAGAATCGTTTGAATGAACATAACCTTAAAGTAAAAGAAGTTGATGATACTTCAAATTCCGTAACTTCCAAAAGAAGAATTGAATAAAAAAGGTTTCAGACGTTAAGCCCTTAAAAAACAAGAAGTACCATTACTCTTCTTCAATCTCAACCTAAAACACTAACAAACTTTTTTGTTTCCAGTATTGTCGTCGCACATACCCGCTGCAGCCGACCAGGGCCTGCAGACTACAGAATCTGCTCCCCATCATCAGAAGCGTGCCCAGCTCTGCCATCGTTGGGCTGTTCTTCAGAGCCACAGTTGGAGATACACCCATAGAACGTATACTTACCGATATGTACACAAGCGGTAAGGAATAATAGCGGGAACCTCTTCGAATAGGTCCATTGTATTTTGAGGACCATACACTCTTATTTTGCAGGTCTTTAATGACAAGCAGTGAACTGCTACTGCACCTTATGTCACTATGTAAGTGTAAGTAAAATGTCTACAATTATATCTGTTAATATATGGTGTATACAGAGTATTCTATAATGTTCGTGGTTCACACGTAACGTTCATCTGTTTCTTTGTAAACACAGTTTGGGAATTATCGGGATTATTGATAACACATATCTAGGTTAGGTAGTTATATGTACTAGCTGTATGAGGCTTTATGAAAATCATGATATCATATTCAAACATTCTGAAACTCATTTTTATACGTCGCCACACTACAGTTATAAAATGTTCTATTTTAACGGTTGTTTCCGATGTCAGCTACCTCTCAATGTCCAATCTGTGTACCATGGAAATAAAACAAATATTTAAAAAAATACCAGTAACATCTTTCAGTGCATAATGAAATATTGACGAAGATGTACAAAAGATTGTTCTCCTCTCTTATGGGTCATTAAAACTTGAAAACTTTCATAATTATCTATGTGGTAGGTAGGTAAGGTACTGAAAGTCAGGTGAACCAATCAATAAATTACACCTAATATTTAATTAATTATGCACTTTTGGCCTAGGTGTTAGGTATTAACTACTTAAAGATAAAGATATATTTACTACGTAACTGTGCGTACATCAGTTCTAATTTTATTTAACATGTAATATGAATAAGCAACCGATCCTTTTTACAATATTGTTTTTGGTTTATTTAAATATTCAGAAAATTGCACCTTCATAAGATATTTCTAAAAACTCGATGTATGTTGTACCTAGTACTTATTCGTATCAAATAAGTTTTTAAATTAAAAATCAATGTCGTTTTCGTGTACTTAAGTAATAACCGAATTAAATATGTACATAGATGTTAGTAGTTTTGTCGATTCGAGCTATAATGTTCACTATATCCAATCAGTATGATGATAAATAAATGTTTTTATTTTTATTAGTTTATAATTGAAACTACTCGTTTTAAAAATTACTTTTTCGGAACCGGGATAAAAAAAAATCCTTCTTTTTTTTTAAGACAAATCTCGATGTACCTAAGTACCTAGATATCAATGTTCCTATGTGACTGTGTCAAACTAAATCTGTCTCATCTACATCCTATGTATTGTCAATAATTTTATGTAACATAATTATAAAAGAAAATAATTTGGAATTGTCAAATAGGTAAAGAAAAGTCTAGTCAAAATTGCCAATTTTCTTGAATTATACATTCCTCAAAAAATTCCGTTTAATGTTGTAAAATATTAGTTATTGTGTTAATTTTTTGTTAGATATTACTAGCACTATTAAAATTGCGACCAAATGATATTAATTCCCTAGGTATATTATTTTTTAGGAGAGAGCACAGTAAGACGATTTGGGCCTTAATATTAATATAAAATAATTATGTTTAGTATATTATGTATTACGTAAAATATATTTACACTTAAGTGTTACTATGAATAACTATTGTAAATATTACGTATTATGTCCCAAGCTTTAAAATAAATGTATATTATAAATTATGGTGTTAATTATTTTAAACCGAAATAATTACATAGGGATGTAATTTCTCTTTCTCAATCAATGGCTATTGGATATTATTTAGGGTAAGATAAGAACCTCAGAAACCAGGCATTAAGATTTACGAATTCCAGAGAGATTTAGAATAAAAACTGCCTAACTATTACGTGTTTGTAATCATTTATTAAAAAGTGGAGAGTACTTGAAAAATACTTGATAGTTAGAGAGTATAATTAGGTTCTACAATATTTAATAATTTACCTAATTCCGAAATGATCATTGACTTATATCGCTGACTGTACTTACCTATCCGTGACCGAGGTGGAGAATCTCCTTTAGCTCAAACAATCCAAGTTAAACCTGCCTTAGAGTCGACCTACCGAACTACTAGTACCTAAAATCCTATACTATACTAATAAACGAGCAATATTTGTATATATATAATATATATATTTGTATCTGCTCTAACGATTTCGATGAAAGTTTGCAATATAGGGGTTTACGGGGCGAAAAATCGATCCAGTGGAACTCATTTTCCCAGATATGAGACCTATATCATATCATGGCAGCATGGAATTAGTAAGTACCTACTATCGTTGCAATATGGAATTAGTAGGTACTACCCTTATACTATTAAAAGAGCATTCCTATTTTCACCAGAGTAGAGTTCGGTACTGAAATATAATAAGTCTAGTGTAGTGTAACAGAACAGTAAAATGACTTATTCTGTAATTGTTTGCCCTATCGTCTTACGCTCGTCGAATACTGTTATTATGGTAAGGTACCGAATGGAACAGTTTAAATTAAAACTAAATTAAATGCCTAACTTAGCCCGTACTACGTAGATACCTCGTACCGACTTAGATCAATAATAATGATGTGCCCCCATGACAATATGACGGACAAACAGACGAACTGCACCACGTCAGCGGCATGTGTGTGTATTATTGTGCCCAAATCCCCGATTAATCTCAAACTTTTATGAGCCTTTGTTCACTCCCTATTGAAGATTTTTTGTGGGCTCATCCCATCAACAAAAGAACCCCCGTCTTTGCAAATTACAACTTTATCTAACTACAGTTAGAGCTTAGTTTTCTATTAAATGCAAATTCTGCGGCACACCAGCCATATCGAGCTTTCAGTTCAAAATGATTAGGTCCAAATTGTATTGGCAAGTCTATACTGCATCCGCGCATTAACTTTTAAAGTTTATAGATTTTGGGTCGCGTCAATCTGTGTATTGTCATATCAGACATAATAGCTATACCATCCACACGGATTTATTGGTTGAAACCCGATGACAGTTGCTATGGTTTTTGACAAATTCGTTTCTGCATCTCTTTCGCACGGGGGAGCATTTTGGTTTGAGAGAGGGATGGGGACAGAATAATGTCGAAATGAAAGACCTACTTAGGGAAATATGGCTGTTATTGAGTGAATTTAATGAAGTATAATAGGGTGACAGTCCTTTATGTCTGTGTCACAGTCAGGGTACGTGACAATATTTCTGAATGTGACTTATTGTCGTCGGTTAATGCGCCCCAAATATCTTGTAACCAATTTTATGAGTCACTTTTTTGACGCGTTGGGTTACTCTTGAATTCTTGATGCAGAATTAAACTATTGAGACCTTCGTACTTATGTAAATATAACATGCATTTGATCAACGTTTTAGAAACTTGAATGAAAATTTGAATGAAAAAAACGACTCTGTTGCTATTTCAAGCAGATGTTCTCATGGCAGTCAATTAATAATAAGTATCTACCTATCGGTTTATTAGCACACTGGACTATTAGATATGGATTCATTATTAATTAATATTCTAGTTCGCTAGTTATCCTCATTTCTTTTTCCATCCAGTAATATTACCAAATTAACTAAAACAGCGAAATATTTGACATCTATTTGCGACATTGCCCACTTTCAGAATAAACGCTCTTAATGATTTTTGAAAATGGTTAGTAAACTTCTTCCTTTAACTTTTAACTGTTTAATGTTTAAACAAATTTGATTGCATCAAAAGGTTTGCTAAAGTATTATGTACCCAATGGAATAGCAATGAAGGCCATTCCATTTGAGAATTTAGATACGAGTGATATTTAGTGACGAATTCTGAGAAATTTTCAGAAAGGCATAAAAATTGGGTTTTCTCGAATCCTATGAATTTTCACCTAGGCTTTATGGGGTGCTTAATTGTTGCAAATGGGTCACACTATCACGCCCTAGAAGGAATACGTCAAACTACAAGTCACTCTTTATGTATTCATAAACAGCTAATACCTACTCACAGCGGCATTAAAATTGGGTATAGGGGATGTTTCGCCGCTTGGATCGTCTGTTTGTAAAACGTTTTAAAATAGTTCTCTGGCTAACATATATAAATGGAGCTTCAGACTGTAAGTGAGATTATGTCATTTTTTTAATACTGCCGACGGGACATGTCTGGCAGTTTTGATGATAGATTTTTAACGATATTGTGTAACATTTATGTAAAAATCAGCTATCAAAATAGTAGAGTAGCGCTTTTACGTATTTACCATGATATCTACCTAGATAATGGCCGTCTGGCCAAAGTAGCAGGTATGCCTATACGATCATAGTAAATACTAAAACTACTCAATTTCACTGTGCGTTTGCACTGGCGAAACATTCTCAACAAAAGTAAGTTTAAAAAAACGGCCTAGTGCATGTCGGATACAATGAAAGGTTCCGTATTTGTGATGAATTTATCCCAAGAACAACATTAATTTTGTGGTTGAAAAACATGTTCTCAATGTAAGTTGGTCGATTATTATTACCTTACCTTTTAATTTCACCCAAAACCAACCATTTATCTGGCGGGGGGGGGGGGACACTAACAAAAATTAGCTTAGTGCTAATTTTAGCTTAATATTTCGAAAACGGATTCCTGAATAAAAAAATGGTTCTAACGAATTCCCAATATTTTTGAACGACCTTTCCAA
Organism: Omphaloscelis lunosa; assembly: GCA_916610215.1. Lineage (NCBI taxonomy): Eukaryota > Metazoa > Arthropoda > Insecta > Lepidoptera > Noctuidae > Omphaloscelis > Omphaloscelis lunosa. The sequence continues at coordinate 19,225,676 of OU744243.1, forward strand.
CGATACCCCACACTATGGGATAGACGAAGAAAAAAAAAAACATCCCCACTTTACGTGTGAAGGAGGTGATTTTATTTCACCACTTTGTCGACGTGATTAATATATATACCCATACCAAATTACAGCTTTCTAGTACCAAGAGTCTCTGAGCTATGCCGCGGATAGACAGACAAACAGACAGATGGACATGACGAAACTATACTGTTTACTACGGAACTCTTAAAACTGGTCGCATGCCATTATAATTTTTAGGTGTACAGGCATACGACCAGGGCTTTATCTTAACCATTTTTGTACCTATGTCTTGATTTTTGTCTGAAATATTTTCTTGTTTCGCACTTTTTAGAGTGCGACTTTTGAGTAGTCACTCAAAAATCACACTCTTAAAAGTGCGAAAGGGTTTTAGTTTTTAAACTTACTTTTTATTTTAAATTATTTTTGGGGTTATAATTTCGTGATAAAGTGTTTGCAGAGCAGCTTTAATGTTTTTTTGTTTGGGTTTTGTTGTATAATAGTAGTTATTAATTTTACAGCCGCGCCGCACGTACCACAGTCTCACTTATATGCTTGTTTTTAACAACCTAAACATATTTATCTACTTAGACAATATTATATACATATTTGTAATATGCTCGTCAAGCCCTTTCATTTGATACCTATGTTTTTTGTTCATGACTTTATGTCCTCTAGAGAGCGCCATATTGCATTTAATGTGACGTCACATAGCCTATAACCAGCGGACAATCAACTAACGCTTCCCATGATACCTCATTTTTCAAATTATGATCGGGAGTTTAGAAGTTATGAGGTAACCGATGAACATACATACATACCGATCAAAATCATAACCTCCTTTTTTCTTCGCCGTCGTCGGCTAAAAACATATTAGAATCTCTATTTTCTGTCAATTTTCCATACAATGTTTGACAGGAACTAGAGATTTCAACATGTTTTGTTGTGATGTTTCGCCAGTGCAAACGCACAGTTACACATTTTGATCATCAGAAAATAAGTGACGTCTGACGGCCAAGGGCGGATCCAGCCTTCGAGTCAGGGGGGTCACATAGTCGGGGACAGATTCCAATTGCATTTCGTCTCCTCAATAGGCTATTTATGTAGGGGAGCAAGCAAAGCGAGCCAGGTTTCTATTTATTCTCACGGAAATATGAGTTGCTTTGTCGACTTATGTAGAAAAGTTGGAGAGGTAGAAGAATATAGAATTCAAGAGCGAGCGAAGCGCGCTTGAAAATTTTAGTAACAAGGTACCGCCTTGTGTAGGTAAGGTTTTTTTTGTTGAAAAGTCATACATTTATAGAAGTTCCTTTGTCGACTTATACAGAAAGTTTGAGAATGTAGATTGTAGCGAGCGAAGGGAGCTCGAAAATTTTCAAATTCAGCCTCCAACTCTAAACAGGATGTATGTCGGCAATCCATTAAAGGATGTAGAAGAGGTCATTTACAACCAAATTACCCCTTTTGACTCCTATGCAAATGTCAACAATTTTAGAGTCATTTGACATTTATGTTTTATATTTAAGTTTTATAAAATAAATAAATTATAATTTAGAATATAATACTATGCAAAGTAAATATTTTATGTTTTTATTTCATACATTTTAAAATTTAAAATGTCAAATTACTCGAAAATTTTTGACATTTGCATGGGGGTTATCAGGAGTTATTTGGTGGCAAATGACCTCTCCTACATCCCTTTAACGGATTGCCGACATATAACCAATAACCCTGTATGATGACCGTGGTTGGGATATCATAAAAAATACCTCTTAAGATTTAGGGGGCCGCACTATGAGACCAAACGGTGCGTTCCATCAGCAAAAATCTATTTTAAAAAAAACTTGTCATATTTAATAAACAATAATTGTTGTTTAATATTAGTAAATGCAGCGTTATGACTTTTTGTCGAGGGTTGAGACCAATAAAATACGATTATAACTAGGGGGGTATACTGATCACTCGTGTCACCAGCGTTAAGGACTTGGGAGTGACCTTCGACCGCAGTCTGACATTTATAGACCACGTGTCTGCCCTTGCAAAGGAATCCTTCAGGCGTCTGGGATTTGTCTTGAGGAACGCTCGTGACTTTCGCAATCCCAGTATTATTAAACTTCTATACACCACTTTGGTTCGGAGTAAACTTGAGTCCGGCGCGTGTGTCTGGCATCCACATACTGCGTCACAGACACTGATGCTTGGGAAAGTTCAGAAAACCTTCCTGAGATTTTTGTATCAAAGACTGTACCATTACTTTCCATTCATGTACCCAACGAACTATCTTCTGGGGGTGTTGGGCTTCAATTCGCTGGAGGTAAGAAGGGGCGTTGATCACGATTGGCTGTTTTTACCCTGCACGGTCGTATTGACTGCCCTGAGCTCCTCGGACTTTTTGCTGCCTATTTGTGCCCGGCAAATACCTTGGGCACCGTCAAAGCCGCCGTCATAACCTGTTCGCACTACCGCTATCGAGATCTGTTGCTAGAGCTGAATCCCCGGTATGTCGAACCCTAAGGATGCTAAACGCCCTCCTGACTGCCGACCCTGAATGTGATGTGTTTGCTGATGATTGGAAGGAAATAATGCGTGCTTGTCTGGTGTTTTGTGAGAGACAATATGCGAGGGTGTCCACTGTTACATGTTAGTTTATGTTGTTTTTAATTTATTTAACCATTCAACCATTTACACAAATAATAATTAATAATTTTATCCACGAATTGTATATCTTAAATGTGGCCTTGGACGACCGAGCTTGGGCACAAGCTACTCTTCCTATCCGTATGGGAGGCCTCGGCGTCCGCAAAATTTCTAGTATTAGTTTACCGGCTTTCATATCCTCGGTTCACGGTACTGAGAAATTAATCAGGAAAATCCTAGCTTCCACACTGATTAATTTTGATGTGCCGTGCCTCACCGAGGCTATGGATGCCTGGAGACTCGCTTGCCCGAATTCAGATCCGCCCGACAACCCATTTTCCCAAAGACGGTGGGATGAGCCGCTCTGCAGAGTAGTACAGAACAATTTACTTGAGACGTCTGTTACTACTGCGGAGCGTGCGCGCCTGTTGGCTGTGGGTAAGTGGGAGTCGGGCCTGTGGCTTCATGCACTACCGTCGTCGAACTTAGGCACTTTGTTCGACGACACTACCTTCCGCATTGCTGCTTCCCTGCGTCTAGGAGCTCCTTGTTGTTCTCCTCATCGCTGTCACTGTGGTGAAGTTGTCAACAGCCTCGGACACCACGGCCTGTCCTGCAGCCGAAGTGCGGGTCGCTTAGCGCGGCATGCAAACATTAATGACATCATCTGACGAGCTCTTGTCACCGTCGGCGTTCCAGCTGTATTAGAACCCAACGGTTTGGCACGCGACGATGGCAAGAGACCGGACGGCATGTCTTTATTTCCATGGAAGGTGGGTAGGCCTTTAGTGTGGGACGCAACGTGTGTCGATACTCTAGCGCCATCCCATCTTCCTGGCTCGGCGTGCTGTGCTGGCGCTGCCGCTGCGGCTGCGGAAAACCTCAAGCGGCGAAAGTATAATAACCTTATAGGTCACTATATTTTCGAGCCGTTTGGGGTTGAAACCCTAGGGCCGTGGGGTCCGAGTGCTCACGGTCTGTTCAATGAAATCTCCAAACGACTGGTTGACACTTCTCGTGACCCAAGGGCTGGTTTTTACCTTGGCCAGCGGCTAAGCATTGCCATACAACGTGGCAATGCGGCCAGTCTCTTGGGTACATTACCAGTCGACAGCGACGCGGAGGAATTTTTCGACGCCATATTTTAGTTTAATTTTAGTTTAGTTTTAGTCTAATAGTTTTAGTTAGGTTAGGATATTATATTTTTTTAGTTTTGTCATACTCTTGTACATATATGTACTTAATTACATTATTGCTATTACAACTGTAATAAATGTGAACACAAGCTTCTTAATAAAATTGTATATCTTTGAATTTGAATTTAATTTTTGTACTGTATGTTACTTGAATGCTTATCTTATTTTAATCTTTATAATTCTATGTTAATTAATGTAATTGGACCTGTGCCGTTTTAATTAACTATAAATAAATTAATTGTATGTGTATTCCTGAATACTTTGGCTATTGCATAATTAAAACACCGCTACTTTAAAAACTACATTTATTTCGTAAAAAAATGACAAACGAAATTTTTTTATATTTTTTTTCATTTATCTACTAAAATACTCTTCACGTTACAGGTTGTTCTTATTATTGGTATAAACGGAGCATGTCGAACTAATGAACTAACACAACTTAATGTCAACAACATTGAGAAACATTCAGATGACTTACTATTAATTAATTAACCTGTATTAGGTAAATTAATTAATAGTAAGTCATCTATCAATAGTAAGTCATATCATAATACAAAGACAAAAAGAGACCGCAACTTTCACATTAAGCCTCACGCCCGCCTAACACAATACAATATCCAAACGAAAAGTGTGTTTGACAGCCTATGGGTGCTAATAAAATTGGCAGTATCCCACGAGAAATAGCAACATTTCTTCAGCCACACTTTTGGCCGATTCAGGAGCTGATCTCCTGTCCCTTAAGCGCCATGGAGGCTGGAATGCGGTTGTAAAGGGATACATAGAGGATTCCATCCAAAATAAGTCTAAAATATATAATGGCATCGTAGGAGCCATTACACTGAAAGAGCTTCAGTCAGATCCTTGGACTAGCCCTTCTACATCAAAAATGAGCCGTAACGAAACACCTATCCATCGCCCTCTCGCCAACGTTTACGTCAAGGGAATTCGATTAATCGGTACAACTATTAAGTATGACAGATAGTTTATCGAAAAACAGTACATAAGTCACTAACACCAACATTACAGTACCTAACAAAAATATTACACTCAAGTAACTGTAGCAACGTTACTTTAAATTTTTCTTAATTATACCTAAGTATTATTTGTTATAATTTAAAGATTATTCTGTAATACTTACCTATCATAATGTAGTAGTTAATACCTAAACTGAAATAAAAGTATCTTGTGATTGTAAATGTTTTTTTTTTCATTTAGTCATTTCCTCGCTGAGGCAGGATGAAAAGTTTCGTGTTGCACTCGAGTGCAAAGATTTTTCATCTCGTGCTTTTTTTATTCCCTCGCTAATGCTCAGGATACTAATTTTTGAATCACGAGCGCAGCGAGAATCCTTCGCTTGCTGTATCATCAAAATTGAGCACGCGGTTAAAAATTAACTTTGCACTCTAGTATAACAAATAACTATTTCAGTTTTCAAGTAAAAAAATACAGTATTACACTGATGTTAAATATTTATGCTCTGGCCCAGAGGATAAATATTTAACATCATCGACGTTAAAAGTTGTGGTAATAGCGCCATCTTTAGATATAGTGCAGAATCTTTTGTGCTAGTGTTTCCGTGTGGAGCTAGTGACATCTGATAATTATCAAACTAAGATCTATTTCAATGTCCTTGCCAGTTGCCCGGTCTTGTCTTGAATTTTATAAGTAAAAAAAAAAATATTTGAAACTTTTATGAATCTAGCATAAAACTGCTTTAGGGTCGCTCATTAAAGGTCAGCGGTCCGGCCAATTTTGCGCAAAAACAAAAACCTAATCTTGTGCAATATTAAATCTGACAGCCAATGTTGCCATCTTCTTCCATTTTCATTCGTTCATACGAGGAAAATTATGAAATTACATTCGAATAATCAATGACAGGTAGGTAGTTTATTCACCATAAAAAAAGCTGTAAAAAAGATACCTAAAATATTTCAAATTCACTCACAGTCATGGTTGTCGTAAATATTTTTCATTGTAAAGTAATTTCTTTACATTCGCTAAAGTTATATAACTGCTAAGTTTTCCAAAAATAGCAATCATAATTTAACAATAGTCTCAATTCTTTCTTGTAAAAGCTTTTTTATTTCATGCTGAATCATCATAATTTCGTCGTTTGTGAAATGTTAGTATAAAGAACACAGATGGCGTTACTCCAAGTTTTTGGCACACAATAAAATAGACCACACATGAATACAGTCAGAAACATACGCTGCACTTTAGTTAAATTTTATTTTCTGCGTGTTAAGGTTGATATTTCGTTATTCATGTGAACTATAAAGTTCTTTTGTCAAATAGTAGGACACGAAGCAAAAGCTTTGGGAGAATTCGTTCTTGTGCATGTAAGTGTGTGTCTGTGTGCAGCAGTGCGGCAGCAAGTAGCTGTCAAATAACTACTGGATGAAAAACGAGTTCGCTTTTTTCCTCTAAAAATGATTTCTGTTACGTTAATAGTTTAGCTTAGAGTTATGTTTGCCTCTACATACCCATATGAAATAATAATAACTTGTTATTTAACAAGCCGTACTTACGCCGACTCCAGGAACCATGGTTCAGTGTCATCCACCTTTGCAACTAGAGGAAATACCAAAAGAAGACGAAGAAAGGCTAGAGAAATTGTTTTCTAAATTAGACACTGATGGAAATGGGAAGATCGACATCCACGACCTGTCCGCCGCCCTCAAGGAGCTGGCTCCGCACATCAACCGCAGTTACGCAGAGGTTAGAATCTAGACATTTCCTATAATTTTTGCTCTAACGGTTTCACCTGACGGTGTGTTCGATTGCCTGTCGACACGTAAGCCGCAATAAATCTGCTATTTCATGTCCAATACTTTCAATAAAGCACATTTTTCTAAGCCCAAGATTTATTCTTTTTCATTACATAAAACTTCAAAATGAACACCTAGTGTTTTACAACTTTTGGTTTTGAATGGTTCTTTATCCGCTTTACCTATTGTTAAACATATGCATGAAAGTTAACAGTAGATTCTGCAAAATGAGGTCAGATTTGTAAGAAATTCAGTAAAAAAAGGCAACACCCTCATTTCTGGTTATAATTTTATTTGAGTGATCCCTAACCAGTATATGCAAAGATGTTCTAAATTTGAAAAATGTGATGGTAAAAAAACGATAAATCACTGATAAAATTATCTTGTGTCAAGATTTATTGTTATGAGTCTGATGACAATAGATAATCTTTCCTCATCACTAGTTTCTAAAAGTAGGTATTTCAAAAAGCTGAATTACATTATACTTATCTGATTTTAATAACAATGAATAGAAAGGATCTTGATTAAAGAGAAGTGATTCTATGAACCACACAACCTCTAACACTATTGTTATATTTAGTTTCTTTAATTGTTTTATTTAGAGACTGAGTATTTTGTCAAGTATTGCTATAGTTTATTGATTCAGGCGTGACCTTGCGGAAATCCATTATAAAATGCAATTGATGTCTGCGCTTGGTGTGGTAACACGCCGTGTTCGAGTCCACGACAAGTCAATCGTCATCCTGAGGATGCCTAGTTGAGAGGTGAAACATGTGTAGCTTTCTTTCAGGGTCTTTATGACTCTTTAGAAATAGCTAAGCGGAACAGGTTACTAAATATATCCACTTCAATTGCATTTTTTAAGTTTTGCTGTCTCTTATGGCACAATTCTTGTCTCCAAACCAGCAAACCTTAATTTTTCTAAGAGAATATTTTAGACCCCTATTAGTTATTGAAATGAGGAACCAAATTACCTTTGATAAACCAAAGTAATATTGGTGCAATATACATTTTTTCCTAATATTTGAAGCAGTTCTAATGCCTTATGCTCACCCCATGTTTTGGCATGCAAAATTAAAGTAAGAGAAAATAAAAGAGGTTTAATGTCTTCCCTTTTGTAAGTTGTAACACAGAATCAAATAGAAATGAGAAAAAATGAACCTTTAGTTAAAATCACCTTCCTTCTAAGGAAGGTGATTTTAACTAAAGGTTCATTTTTGTGGTTCTAACCACTGCTGCACTTTGGTTAATATATCCCTTACACATAATGTGCACAATATTAATATTGAGAGAATACCATATTGAATAATATTTACCTAAAATCGTAGAATTGAATCACTGTCAGACTTAGTTTAATTGAACACACAAAGATCAATTTAATCATTGTTTCATCAGATTTATATGTCCACTTTCATAAAAAATATTGCAACTGTAAATGATATTTATAATGTTATAAGTTATGACTTTTCCAAACCATGTTCGGATCGGTTTCCAGTCTAACTGACGACCCGTAAAGACTTTCAAATATCCACAAATGACCAACAGCTTTACATGCTTTCCGAGGCACAGAGGAGTCTCGGTATGCAAAGATGGTCACCCATCCACGGTCCAACCCTGGCAAGCATTGATTAACCTGATGGATCAACCCATGGGGCTCTTATTGCTTAGTATTAAAAAAAAAGCATTCAAATATTAGTGTATTGTGACAATTTTATTGTAAAAAACAGACATTAATTAATGTTTAAATTGAACTTCCCGCTTCAATGACTTTGGTCTAGTTATTTACATTTAAAATACATAATGTTTGTTGCACCAGTTCACACTAGGATCATATTATAACAAATTGTAAACATCAACTGATACTTATATAAAATTGTTATTAATTTATTAATTAGTTTCACACTAATTGTAAACATGAACAGCCTCACAAATAAATGTGGTATAACAGTTATACTCGAGAATTAACAAACAAAAAGTAAGCCTGTAATTGTACAAAACTATTTATTTTCAATAGGACTGCATACACCATCTTTTGTATAGGCAAGTGTAATACGGCCGATATAACCTGGCAATTCCGAACTTCGCGCAGAAAACTGCGCAATAACATTTTTAGGAACCAAATGGTGACAGGAGGCGAGTGAGAGAACATACTCGAACCTTCGCAGACCTTATGTTCAGACTTGCCAACTTATATCGGCCGTATTATAACTAAATGTGAAAATGACGAATAGAATCTAGCTCAGTAATTAACGTGCACCTTTGAATTATGATCAAAGAATTGACGTTGAATTGTAGTAGTAAGCACTCTGCTATAATAATTTATTACAACATTGTCATTAAAAACCCAGCAAAGCGCGATTTAAGCTCGCCCACTAAAGGTTCTGCACCATAATATAGAGCAGGGATAGAATTATTCGGGATAACGACCCCTTTCGAAGTTTGGAGTTTTAAGATATTTTATAATTGACTATGAATCAAGCATAGTTACAAGTATTCTGAAAAGTTTTCAACTGTCTATCCTATAAAGATCTGATCTTTATAGGATAGACAGTTGAAAATTTTATTTATATGCTTTGATAGACGGCGTAGCCGCATAGGCCTACTAAAACGGATTACAGGTTCCTCCTTTAGTACCGTTAGTGTACGATTCACTTATTATTATGTGGAAATATCTAAAAGCATCTTAATCTTAGATACTCCTGTTCACACATTTTTTTTACGATTCGATTTAAGTACATAAAACACACGTAGGTACAAGTTGATCGAAGGGTACAATAGTTTTAATTGTTCCACCTACAACGTTGCACTATTTAGCTTCCAACAGCTTCCCCATACAAATGTGCGAGATGATGTAACGATGTGATTCATACAAAGCTCATTGTGTCTAACCTCACTGATTTTATTAGTTTATAACATCTGTCAGCCGCCGTAAACGATAGCTAGCAGATTTTTGGCATGCCTCGAAAGAGTACCAAACCCTGTGGGAAATGTTTTGCTAACAAATGAAGCAAAGGATGCCTTAAGTCACTAAGAATAATTCTCAATTCAACACTTTTTTGTCTTACCACCGTTTTCTCTGCTTTTTCCGATACCTACAGAGTTTATGCGGTATTTTCCGTCTGACCTTCAATGATCGATATAATATCTTATTTGCTCACTGCTACAGTCGTATTTGCATGAAATATGTTAACTGACGGTCCTCCGTGTTGATGGGCTTGATAAAGTACATTGTATTTTGTTAGAACTTAGCTAAGACCGTGAATGATGGAATTGTTTAGGTATTCAATATTTTGCATGGATGACGTGTCACCCTGCTGTTAGTTGGAATAAACGAGATACCTTCCCGTTAGTGCTGCAATAGGCAACTAAGTATGGGAAAATACTCGTGTTCCTACATCAGGTGAATAGCGGCGTCGATTTTCGAGCTGTTCTTGGCAATGAAGTCTATAACAGACTAGGCATAATACCCTATATGTCTCGTCAACTGACGTCCCTTATCTTCGAACGTATGACTTTTTTATTGCAGGTTACGTAATATCGTTACGCCCATACTAAAGTTGGCTTAATTATTTTTCAGAAATTCCTGGCGAAATCTGGCTGGAAAGATGGGGGTGACGTCACTCTATCGGAATTCATCCACTACGTGCGCGAACATGAAAAGAACCTTAGGCTCCAATTCTCTCATCTCGACAAGAACCAAGATGGTAAATATCTCAGTCACAATTCAGGGGTTTATTTATTAACGTTGCTTAAAAGTTAAGTAATGATTAGCGACTGTTTAACCATACATATTTGACGTTTGAATGTCACTTAACTTTAAGCAACGTTTATTAATAAACCCCATAATGTTTAGCGGTCCCTTGGTTAAACCAAGGACATCCTTTTACCATAAGTGCCGATTCTACCTTTTTTGCCATAATTGTACATTATAACAATCTATAAGAAAGCCATCACTTTTCAGGACACGTTGTTAGGCTAACCAGGAGCGTAGATTGATTAATTCCGACGATATCGAGTCGTTATCTCCGCTCGTTAACATTGACATTTCTCGGCCAACGTCAGTAGTTTACGCAATGCACAGACGATCGTCGATCGTTAGGTTCATATATAACCTTTATTTCTATTTAAAGGATAGATGACGTAGCTCGCCCTAAGGCTTCGGGCCTCGACGACTGTATGGATTCATACTCACATTGATCTTTTGTCTTTGATCATTTCTTTCAAGAGTTGGTATTATCAGTCGCCTGAAAATCACGTTTTTCAAATTCGGCTGCAGCCTACGAATAATAGTAGGCTGCAGCTATTTTTGTTCGGAGCCCAGTAGTCCCACATGACGGGCATTGACTTTTAATTAGCGTTAGTGTTTCTGCTAGTTGTTCATGAATTAATACATATTTCTAACTGTGGGCGGCTGTATAATTAATTTAGTTATTTGTTTAAGCGGGCACCCAGACAGTTCTATACAGTTTCTGTAACTTTCAGCAATTTATGGACATCACAAACGGCGACGGAGTAGTCGCGTTTTCATTTGGACGAGTGCCCATTCCGGCTGGTATGGCAGTAGTAATTCCACAGTCGTATTGATTTCCATTTTGAACACTTCGCAGACAAAATGGATGCTTGACATTTGTACGTCCATTAATAGAATGTATTACAATAAGTTGCATAATTATTTTGCATGCAAAATGAGCATTATGCATATTATAAAATATGCACGCGTGGCTCATTTGAATAAGTTAGAATATTTAAGTAAATAATAATTTATTTATGGCACAACGACGTGTATCAGATGTCCAAGTCTATGTACAGTGTTTCCTGAAGTCTTGAATTAATTATTATTACTGCTGGCAAGCAGTGCGTGGTACTTTGTTGGCTGCATGCGTGTATGTAACAGCTATCAATGTTAACAGACTATGACGCCCGGCGGTATGTAGACGCCTTAGTCACAGTATAATAAAGTAATAGTATTATGTATCGGCAGTGACCTTGAAATAATTACCTACGGCCGCTCGGTAGATAAACCTTCCGCGTCCGTGCGTAACTGCCGTGCGTTCGAGATTGTTGCGTACTGGTATACAATGAGATTTCGAAGCGCGTCGTTTTGGCCGTTTTCTATGAAGACATAATACTGTTACAAATTTATACTGTGACTTAGTTTATACGACGGGCTCCGATGATTGCGTAGTCTAAACATATGGTTGCCGTTGTTTTACTCAACAAATGCCGTAGCTTTACAACAATGGATATAATAAAACTTGATAATCTACTAATCTCCCATTCGGAGGCTTGGAGAATAAATAACATTCTTCTTCTTCTTTTCGTGTCGATGGAACTTTGTTTTTATATTCTTTGAGCCCAGTAGGTGGCCACGTTGATTGCGGCATCAGTGACGTTCATTTGGTCTTCTTTAGTGCAAATAAACGGGCACCTAGGACACAGCAATGTTTGATCAGAAGCACCGCACTCGCACTGAGTGTTGGATGGGTCGGTAGTCCCCCACTTCGTCAGATTGTGTTTTCAACGTCTTACGTGGGTACGCAATCTATTGAGAGCTTTCCATATAGGCCACTGCAGATCTCGCCCGAGCGGCAAATGTTCCTGGGAATCTCTAATAGATTCCTTACAAACTTACATATATGAACTTTTTCAAAATTAATGTACTAATATTATGTTTTTCTCTTATTTTCCAGGAAAAGTGGATCTGGAAGAACTTATATGCGCGTTTGCCGATATGGGGATTGTGGTTGGCAAAAGCGAAGCTACTAATTTGCTGAAAAGGTAAAAATACTGTCACATGTGTGTGATGGCAACATATTGTTATCACGATTCAAAAGCACCGCGATTACAATATTATTGAGTAATTTATTTTTAGATTTTTATGGTTTGCGATAGCGATTGTCGAATATCCTTTGTTTTAGAAATAACCCAAGTATTAATTATTAATAAAATTAATCTTTTAACTTACCTTTTTAACTATAAATACTAGAATACAAGACAAGGCCAGGAAACCAAACAAGTAAAAAAATATTAAAAAATAAATGTTTCAGAAAAGCTGTTTGGCCATTATTCTGGTGGTAAGTCGAAAAACCACAAGTAGTCAATGGCTTAGACTTGCTAAACATTTACGCTAAGTTCAAAACATCGTCATTAAAGATTTTATAAAGATTTATATTATTGACGTTCTATCGAAGCCTTCGACAGACTTATGGCATTCGTTGACATGCCATTTGAATTTCGAATGTGACGAATTTTTCATCTTTTTTCAGTTCTATTTAAATGTTGTCTACCTACAAGTTGCTTGGACAATTTTTTTGTAGTCGGGTGTTGCGTTTGACCATGCTAATTATCATGTTATATTCATTATCCAAGCAGTTTGTACTATAATACAATTCAGAAATCACAAGCAACAACATAAAATCACAAATGCTTTACATTACGCTGCGTACATATCAAACTCGCGAATGTAGGTAGCCATTTTTTCACAATTTCTATTTTATTTGTTCTCTATCGTGTGTTTATAAAAACTTCTTTGTTTATTTATTTTCGTCTTTTTTACATCAGCTAAATTGTGAATTGTGTTCGCTATCTTGTATCGATAATGTAACAATAACATTGTATACGGCCACACCTTCGTCGCAGAAAATCGTTCGCACAGAATGTCGCCCGAGCGTTACTTAATACTAAAATTAGAGCTAGCCTCGTTCCGCATTAGTGTTTCAAACACGTGTGTTAGTACTTAATGTGCTAATTTTAGTTGAACTAATAACCAGCTCAATGGCAACATAGATATTATTTGCCACAAAATATCTACCATCGTCATGAGTAATGTGAAACTGAGAAAAGAATGTTAGTGTTATTCGGATTAAATGTCCGATTTTCGTTATGAAAATAGCTCGTGTCCCATGCACTTACCTCCACGTCTTGCATGGCGTCTCTCTTGCATAAACAGTTATACCCAAGTATAGTTAGATCTTCAATTTTTGGTGAATAAGGACCTCCAACGTTCCACACAGCTGTGATGCGGTGCAACTGCTAGGTCGTAATGCTTAATTTTTTTAAATCTTCTCTTCAAATTCTGTTTGATATCAGTACATCGATCAAAACAAAAGCTAGTCTTAAAGCCCGTGCTGTGGAGCTCCAAACTCCAGGCGCAAGGGCGTTGATGCTACACATTGGCGACTGCTCGCGTCGCACGATGTCACCAGATATCATCACTTATTGAAAATTATGTAGTATTTAGAGTTCTCACGTAGTAAGTTGTGTCATCAGAAAGAGGGAATTGTAACTAAAGAAATGTAAATGCGAAGGAAAAAAAGCGTCCTATAGAGTTAAAAATATTCACAATTGCAACTTATATTATGTATTTAATGCTTAAGTAGTCACAAACAGGCAATTGTATCACAGTTTACTATAGTTTTCTTTGTAACTCTTTATAAAACTCTTAATTTCTAAAAGAGTAAGTATTTTGCTTTAGTGTATTTACTTATTACGGTGTGGCCCCAGTAAGTTAAGCTTCTCTTTAGAATTATTAATTGAAAAGCATTAAATCATTATCGTCAAATTCTACATCTAGTACAAATACCGGCTACACGAATGCTCAAACTCGCCGCTCATCAAGTTAGAAATAAACAAATATCTTGATCGATTTTTAAACGTTGTTGGTGTGAGAGTTCAAAGAACAATAATCCAAGTCATCAACAATTTCCTTTATTAATAATTCAAACATTAACTTATTCCTCCTTTAGGAACACATACCAGACACAAAAGTGACACTTTTGTTTAGATTTAGAACCTTAATGTACATAAGCATACGAACATTTAGACTAATTTCATGTCATTTGGCTATTGGTGTTGCTAATAGTACACGTAATAAATAGTTGGGGCCTTGAGCACTAAAACAATTGAATGCAAAGTTTTGTACAAATAGTTGAAAATCTCACAACAGGCCTTGAATGTTCTTGCACATCAATAAGAATATCATTTGAATAAAGACATTTATTTATTCTATACAAATAGTTAAATTAGGGAAACGGTTATTTTAACTAAAATATTTATCATATTTTGTAAACGATCGTTTTTATACAAATATAATTATGACACGTATTCGTTAAGGCGTCGCGTTTGTCAAATTGATTCAACAATTATCATATATTAATTTATTATGCTACCTTATATTAAAGTTTTATTTATAATGATGTAGGTAGAGCCCTTGGTGTATGGCTGCCAAGAGATGGTAGAAGGAATGTTGGCAGACCAACAGCCAGATGGGTGGAAGCAGTATTCAGAAGATTGCAGTTATACCTGGTTGAGAGACGGACAGACCAGGGAAGCATGGCGCAAAAGGGACAAGGCCTATACTCAGTATTGACTAGAACAAGACTGCGAATATATGGTCCTCTCGAGCCATCAGTTCACTAGCGGACAGAAAGGGACACATTTTGTAACATTTTAAGATGAAATATGCTACTAAAAGATTTATTCTAATTAACGTAGATTATGAAACAGAGTTACAAAATATAAAACATGGAAGCTAAACGTTATCGGATTTTATTCCCGATCTTCTGCATAGGTACCTAGCCTAATGGGCAACCAGCTGCATCTTTCTGACTGGCCGACCTCTTAAAAATTCAAAAGTGCCTGTAATTAGTTTATTTAAACATACTTTTAGTTTAGGTCCGCGATACTTGAAATGTGAATGTTCGAAATATTGTGAATATAGCAAATGATATTCAAAAACAGCACAATGCATGTGCACTTGTATGAAATACTGCACGAAATAACACGCACTTGAAATATATTTTTCACGCTTAGTATTAAATAAACTGTTCATTGATATAGTTAAGTTTAATCCGATCCAGCCAATCCCTTGCTGCCCTCCCCCAGCGACGCCCTAAGCCGAGGTCTGTACCCCACAGGGGGCGCCCTTAACGTGTGGTCGCTTATTTTTTCAGTTTTATGCCCTAGCTGAAGGCCTTAATTTATTAAGGCACCCACAGGATAGTCCGGTTAAAGCAACCGACAACCTCCTAGGTTGACATGCAAGATGCCATCCACAAAAAAAAAAAAACTTAAGTGATAATAATAACTTATTGTTTGTGATTCGAAATAACAAGACTTATTTACCTTTTCAATAAAATTCTAATCTTCTTACCAGCTTACGGTCATTAAAAAAAACTACCCAAATAATTAAAAATATATATTATACTAATAAATTAGAATATTATTTCGTAAATTAAATCCATATTTAAAGCCTTTTCACCACACATCTCTATAAAATTCTAAAATAATATCTTAAAAATAAGTAATAATAAAGAAAACATTTATTTTGAACAATTTTTCCATTTACAATAGTAATAGGAATGAATATCTCTTCTTTGTTCACTATTTGCAGCAGAAGCAGCTTTCAACGTCTTGTCTGTCTCCCTCACTCATTCAGTTTGTCCCCAGGATGGACCAGGATGGCAGTCTCACCATCAGCTACGACGAGTGGCGGGACTACATGCTACTGGCGCCGGACACAGACATACACTCGCTCATACATTTCTGGAGACACTCTACTGTGAGTACTAGCTTCTAAGAGTTAAGAGCTAACCACACAGTTCCGTTCCTCCAGTCAGAGTTTCAGTACAATATGGTAAAAAATTCTAAAGTCTTGCCACGTCGGTGACACTGCATGGATATAAAAAGGCCGTTAAGGAGTAACCACACGGTTACTCCTTAACGGCCTTTTTGGTCTGATGCAGCGATACTCAATCTTAAGGGTCGCGTGGTATACAGATAGCTTTTACGATATGGCAGCAGTATGGCCCAAATAACAATAGTACCCGTGAAAACAGAGGATTGAGTATTGCTGGAAAAGTTGTTTTAAATTCATTGGTCGGATTTTCAAATAAAATGTTGTGATCTTCAGAACAGCTCGTATACTCGCTCACTGACCTAAATCACTAATTAATATTATCGTCCGACCAGTGTTTCAAGACTATGAGATTTGTGTTAGACATTATAATTAGAATTACAAATCAGAATTGAACCAGAGCGCGTTATCTCTGTCGGGGATAGTAACAAAAAAAAAATTTTGTGTCTTAATTTACTTGTAAACTAATAGATGGCGCTAGGCGTTCGTCTACACTAGTAAGACCATTTACAGAGAGAAACAAACAAATACTTATAAATTGTGCTAATTAATCCTATGTTATCTATCTAATATTATAAATGTGAAAATGAGTTTATTTATTTGTTTGTTACGCTTGCACGCTAAAACGGCTAAACAGATTTGGATCAAATTTAGCACATGCGTAGACAATGACCTGGGTTAGGACATAGGATACTCTTTATCCCGATATTCTCACGGGATCGAGTTTTTGCGGGTGAAACCGTGGGGCGCAGCTAGTACTGTATAATAGTAATACCATTTACAGAGGCATAGATATTACAATAATAACGAAGGGAACAAATACTTATATTATGCTAATTAATAAACTATAAACACGTCATGATTATGATTATGCACGGAAGTATGATGTCACGGTTCTCAATAAAGGGGATCGGTCAAAGTTCGTAGAGGGCAAAGATATTTCTTGCCTAAGAGAGACTTACCTGCTGCGTATGTTTTATACATGCCAATGATAACTGTACTGTGTTCACTGTTAGCTTCAATTTGTAATGGAAAAATTGCAGAGCCGTAGTTGGGGATGTTGTTTTTTCTGTTATATTTTCTGTTTACCGTTGTATTTTTATAAGTCACAATATTTATTAAATTTAGTCACATATTTCTATTGCCTTTTGGAGGCTTATCAGCAGTGGGGCATTAGGTGGGACAGTTTTGATTGAGATATCGTTGGGAGCATAATGGCTGTTTGCGCTATTATGGTATGGCAGCGTACCGGATTTTGCGATCATTATGTCCCAAATGTCAGAAAATATATAGTGAAATAACATGTTTGAAATAGCACTATTATACATGGGCCATGCAGTGTGGGGCTCGTGGCTAAATGATGCACGCGCCGTTGATCCCGGCTGTCATCCTTAGATCTTTGACAGTCGTTACGGGTAGTCAGAAGCCCAAAAGTCTGACAACCAGTCTTACCAAGGGTTTTCGCGTTACCCAGTAACTGAGTTGTGAAGGTGAGATAGGCAGGCGCTCCATGTAAAAACCCGACTACTGAAAAATCACGCTCTAAAAAGTATGAGACAAGGAAATATTTCAGACAGAAATCAAGATATAGATACAAAACCCTAAAAACGGTCAAGGTAAAGCCGTGGTTGCATTTCATTATATATTTTTTGTAGGTGTACAGGCATACATACATACTCTAAGATACATACATACATACATACCGGTCAAAATCATAACCCTCCTTTTTGCTTCACCGTAGTTGGGTAAAAATACTGGTATTCAGCTGCATCCGGTTAAACTGGAAGATGACCCTAAAATAGTTGGGAAAAGGCTAGGCAGATTGATGCATGAGCCAAGAACTCTCTTAAGCAGTTAGTACATATTTCTGTCCTTTCCTGTTTTCTTTCATCTGATGCAATGTCTGAAAAATACTAAACTTGACATCTAGCTTATCTAGGAATGCAAAAATCAAAACGTCAAACGATCATAATGCCTCTTACAATTGTGTACTAAAATAACTTTAAATTACAATTGATCTGCAAAGTCATCGTAGTTTTTTGTTAGAAAACAACCGGCTTATCTTATCGCGATCATAATATTTTTAACAATACATCTTATAGGAAATGTCAGTTATAGGTTATGGCGTAGGCCATACGCCACCGTGCATACCATTACCACAGATAATATAATAATATTAGCTGTGGTAATGGTATGCAAGGTTAAAATTACGCAGCGTGTATCTAGGTACGGCCCAACAACGTGGCCCAATGCATCGCAGGAATCTACTGGAACCGGCGCAGGACAAAGCAATTCTTGTGAACGAACCAAGTTCAGCTGTGGAAGTTTTTGCCTGAATCGATGACGGCTTCAGAAATCGGACGGCCTGGAAAATACTTAATCCATACTAACTTTATAAATGCGATAGTAACTATCGTCTCTCTTTTACCTTTAACGGTTTTGGATGGGCCTACGGATAGACCATGAGCTGGTTTAGGACATAGAATTCTTTTATCCCGGTAGTATGTTCTCGTGGGCCATAAATTCTCGTCGGATCTTCTTGAAGCCTGAGGCCGTTTGTCCACCGGTACCGGGAACGGGACGTCAGCGAGAACAAGATAACGGCGGCGCCGAAGTAGCAATACACACATTTGCTATGGTCGCGCATCCACCGCACATCACCGGTGGCGGAACGTCACGTTCGATTCGAATAATCTCGTTTCCCATTGTCGTCCCAGTGACGGTGGCGGTGGGCAAACTATCCTACCTTAGTCTGTTGATGCAAGAAAACAGGATAAATATTGAGCTTGACATAAATCCGCAAAAACCTTCTTATTGCGCTTAATTTTCGCATTTGTAGATGAACTGGACGTCAGCACACAGTACATAATTGTGTACTAAAATAACTATAATATTCACAATTGGTCTGCCAAGTAATTACAGTTTTTGTAAGGAAATAACCGGCTTATCTTACCTCGATCATCCTGTTTTTTTTTGTAATTTTAACAATACGTATTATAGGTAATGATGCCATTTTGGTATGACGATTAGGCCGCGTCCTCCTAAACAAAAAAGACTCGCGCGCGGGGCTCCGAAACCGGTTAATTATCCAAACCGATTTTGGTTTTGACCTCGAACCAGAAACGATTGCGGTTTAGATTTCAGATACCGGTATTTTAATATGTTAGTGGCAGTATCTGTTTTTTTACAAATTGCCATTCTGTTTAGCGAAATTAACCGGTAAATTTGCGTTTTGGCGGTGTAAACGAGTTCTATGTATTATGCCATCTCTCTTACACCTACAAAAACAAAGCTTTCGCACTGTGGCAAACGGCGGCGGCGGGCTAGCGTCTTAGTAAAACCGGTATATTCAGGTTAGCGCGAGTATTAAAATTCTGTTCTCTGTCATAACCGGTAACCAAAATTATTAAGGCTTAGTCGAAACAGTTTAGTAATTAACCGGTTAAGCGATGAATGGTATTATAACGGTTTTGTGAACAATATTAACCGGTATTTCAAAACAGGTTTAAAGCCCTGAACGCGCGAATACGCAATCGTTTACAAATAATGACGTATATAAACGCGATAAGATTATTGATCGCGCGAGTACGTAATATTCATATAAACGCTTTCGATTAAGACATTGTCACGGTTTACAATGATGCTGCGTGAAGATAGAGAGCCCCCCTACAAAATGGACCAACGACCTGCATAAGGTCGGAAGAATCTGCTGGATACGTGCAAACGAAATGTGAGATGGACGTTTTTGCCTGAAATGATGACCACGGTTATAGAAATCAGATGGTTAGAAAAAAAGAGGCTTGAATTTTTTTTAGGTAATACGTATGTTATAGAATTGTGTGTACCTAAAAATAAATTAAAAAATAAGCCTTTATTGAAGATACTAACATTATAGATGTTATAATAGTAGCAGGGTTGGAAACTTTATCTCGCCGTCCGATCAGTACCAGGCCCGGGTCGATGGCGCGTTGTGTTTGTTCCACGCGCGCCTCAAAGAGATGTCAGCAGAATTGACGGGGTCCGCTAGGACCGATGCCTGCCGGGGTTGCGAAGAAGTCCGAAAGGGAGATAGTGGTCCCCGGCAACATGGCAATTGAAGGAACACGGGTGGGTTTTAGTCAGTAAGAGTCTGACACGCCCTCCCGCTCCGCCCAAAGCGGGAGAAGTTATTTGATAATTTCCCACCCAAAAAGAAGGGATGGAAAAAACCCAGCCTTTTTTAAATTTTATAAAACGAATAGTTCAAAATATTTTAAACAAGGGCTGTTTTTGTTTTTCATTGTGCGTTTCATCAAATTTATTATCAACACGAATCGATAAGGCCTTATATAATTCATTTCTAAACAATTTAAATATTTACCTGAGGAAACATTTACAAGAAAACGATCAGAATAACATAATAAACACAACAACGCTAGTTAGTAGTTAGTACTAACTAATAAACTATCTAATCTGTGAACATACTTTTTAGTAGGTATGTTACACAGATACTGAACCACTCAGTACACTCGGTACATTCAGAATTCGGATTTTCGTTCTTAGATCTACGTAAAGTATTTCAACAAAATAGTTGCGGGTAATTACCTGCATTTCGACCGGCGACGAAGTGCTTAAAACTATCTAATCTTTTCCAGGTTCAAAAATTTTAAACTTTTCATTTATTTCCGTTCATTCGCGATTTAAACCATGTTTTTTTTTCTTAATGTTGAAAACATTATTTTAAACTTGTTTTGTACTGTGGTTTTAAACACTTAATAAAAACATTGTTTTATTTCAAACTGTATAAAATACGTGTTTTAAAACAACTTGTTTGTTTTATGCCAACCCTGCATAGTGGCAAACTGTTTTAAGACCAGGCACTCTAAAGACCATTTCCACGTAAACTCCGCCCCATGCACCCCGCCACTCCGATATGCGCTAAACGCTAACACATCAGTAATAAAGTTGAATATCGATTGCGCTCTTTGATCGTGTTAGAGCACGAAACTTAATAGCGTAAGTCTCAATTCTTATTCCGTTTATAACTAAAGTAATAATTGATCTAGCTGGATAATAAACTATATTTTCCCACTGTAAATACTTATTTCAGACAAAAAAGCCGAGTAATCTTGATTTTATTTTAATAATCTTGAAAAAAGGCATGATTATCTAATAAAAAATTAATCGAGCGAAATTGTTACAATTACGTAATTGTCTTGTACATGGAAAGAAAAAGATCCAATAAATCATCTACTAAAGTTCCATTTTGATTGTACGCGTGACAGTTTCAGAATATTAATTCAAATTAACATACAATTTAGGGAGCCTCCTCTTAACTTATAATCTAGCACATTGTATTTCCCGGTTTAGTGGTCAGCGTGTCCTGTGACACATAGGCCTCGAATAACTGTTTTTGTAATAAGTAGATTGTCCTTCCAATAATCTTGATATCATCCGTCCATCTTTTAGCTTGTCCGCCTCTTTTTCTTTTGCCGTCATGTGGTTGCGATTCCGTTATGATTTTGGTTTTTATCCTGCTATCCCTTGTCGTGTGTCCTGTCCATCACCATTTCAACTGTTTTTAACAGAATTCCAAAAATGACGAGGTTATATGTTCGTAGCGCATGTTTGTTTTTTTTTATGTATGTCCACTGCGATTTTTCCGTCAATTTTGGACTGATTTTGAAAATTATTTTTGTTTGAAAGGGTATGCTCTCGAGTTGGTCCCATATAAATTTCATTAATTTTGCTTGGATAGTTTTTGAGTTAGCTTCAATAATACGTATTTATTTCCACTTACTATGTGGATGATATGATAAGTTCCTGTCACTGTTATTTAAATATAGCAGGTAGTGGTATTCGAATTTGTGTGGGGTAGGTACCACAACTAAAAAGTGAAAGTTCCATTCCTTTGTAGTTCCATCTTCTGCTCTTTTGCGGTGTTCTCTTTAGCGTCACGCTTAACATACTTCTTTCAATTGCGTGTTATATTCGCTCTTAAGTTCAACTTGGTACGTGCGTGTACGGGTCGCTGGCTAGTTTAGACTTTAGACCTTTAACGCGATGGCTACACCACTGCCCGCCCTTTCGTGCTTCAAAGCTTATGACCTAATTAAAGTTTTAAAACTTCTATTGCAAGTCTCAAAACTAATAGACTTCTAAGAATATTGTTCCTATGCTGGAGTATTAAGATAAGCATTGTTATTGGTTACAAAGCACCATTCATAGGTTTTAGCTACCGACGTTCAATAACAAGTTGATAGGATCACTGAACCAAGTAATTTTCCATTATTTTTCCATCCGGACGAAAGCGAAATATTAATAAAAAAAATTGTTTCCTTCGCTTTTCTTGTATCTTCATTGTAAGTGCTTGCTGGCTCTCAAAAAGTTGGTTTGAAGCGAGTAAATTTTCCTTAGTCGTCGAGTTGGAAATCACCCTTATTCACCACACAAACAACAACTTCTGTCATGCACAAGTTGCAATTTGCATCGTGAGAGACAACATTTACAGCGATATATGCAATTTCCTGCTATTGCGTTTGATCTCGGTGGTCCGACGGAAACGGGGTGTGGATCTGATTGTTTGTGATGGGTACAATAGTTTTCATATTAAACGTCCAGGGCCGGGTTCGAGCGGCCACTAGAGTTGATAATATTTTTATCATTGTCATAAAGTGCCTAACACAAAAATATTCTATAAACAGTTCCTAGATTAATTACTAAATTAGTTATTTGGACAGTTTCGGGTTTTACTTACTGGCAGTCAGAAGTAATAACGTATGTTCATGTTTATGGATCTGTTTAGCGCGCACATAATAATAGAAATTAATATGATCCCAGACAAGGGTCGTGGCTTATCTGCGATCATAATTTCTATTATCTTCTTCTTCTTAGTTTCAACAATTATTAAAACGAAATAGCAAAAAACTCGACCATCTAAATGCATCGCTGTACGGAGGTGTGCGCTGTGGCGTATGTATTACGAGGCGACGATTTTCTTGTGACGACGTTGTTCACCACTCGTTAGGGCTGCCCAGACATTGACTGTATTCAAAACAAATTGTTATACAAACAATTATTATTATGAATTTGTAGGTGTGCCGCGAAGGTGGCTTGCCCAACTTTAAAAAATATTGTAACATATACAGACAATGTACTCGTGCGGTATTACTTAGCCATGAGCCCTTCATTTATCTTTGAATAAATAATTTATTGTTTGTTATTTTTCATAAACTTGCTTCACGCTACCCGTTTTTGTGGGGATGCCAACATGTACGGTCTCATCAACCGTACAATACATACACTTTGCAAATGCAGCAACCCACTTGGAATGCGTCACGAATATTTTACTATAATTAGAACTTGTTAAATAATACATATCGAGTACCTACAACAACTACTGTGAAACTAAACAGTTGTCAAAAGAATGAATCGATACTATGTATTTCTACTTGTTAACTTTTAAATTAACCCTTACACAGAGTGACCTACATTGATTATAGTCCGTGGCGATTCTATAGGTTTTGTGCCTGCTTCACACACAGTGAAAGTAATCATAAGACAGGACAATCACTTCACTAGCGATGATCGGAAACCAAATAATGTCGAGTCAACGTGTCTAAAATCTAAAACAGCTTACATTATTTTATTCAATTGAAGAACCATACGCCTTAATAGCTCGGAACGCGAACGTTTCATAAATTCGTACGATTTTTGAATCGAGCATACATCGATACATATTGGTTTGAATTTATACGCATAACTCATGAATATGCATGAAGTCTTAAAAGTAAGTAAATATAATGTGCGAAACGAGTATTTAAAATAATAATATCGTTCGAATTTACGTTTATGTTTACTCCATGCGTTCGAACTAGACCCGCATCCTAAATACGCAATTACAATCAATCATAATCTGCATAATTTTGAAGGATATTGCTAATTCATTGCTTCATAAGTTCGAAAAAGAAATCTGCTTAACAACGTAAATAACGCAATGAATGTTGTTGAACTGTCAAAATGAAACAGATTAGTCTTAATCGTTTACGAAAATGTTTACGCAATTACATAGCCGGACTTGACATTCGTCTATCTGTAAAAAAATAATTGTGTTTTCCATTATTGTTACCAGACAGCACTATTTCATATCAGTACTTTCAGTACAAATTGAAGTTTACGATAAAGCGATCAAATATAATAATATAAAAATTACACTAAGCAAACCTGATACCACTAAAGAACGAAGGCAGCTCAAAGGAAAATGTAGTCATTGCAAATAATGAGCATGCAGCATGTGAATTTTATCTACATTGACATAAGGTTTAAATTACAATCATTGCACAGCGCTTGTTAAATACTCACACGGTTGTTGGATATTATGACGTCATAGCTAGGCAACAAAGCTTTGCATTGTTGCTGTTGAAAGCCTGTCTAAACGAAATCCGTTACCGATTAGAATTTTTATAAACCGACGATGTGTTGCCTGTATATTGTTTTCTTGGAAATGTATGATGCTGTAGGCATGTTATTGAAAAATCGTAATAAAAATAAATAGTTTGAAAAACAATACTGATAGGTAGAGCTTGTTTGCTGATAGTAATTTAGCTCGTATGGTAGATACGTAAGGTTCTATGCTTAGGGAATAGGCCTACTGGTATGAACAGAGAGAACTGCCGTTTAATTTTGTGAAAAACTGATCCGTTTCTCCATTACCAAACAAAAAAAAAACATTGGCACTCCGGGAGTGCCGACAGAAGTGAAAACTTGAACAAAAAAATTCTTGTATAGAACATTGATCCGTAACACAATATAAATAAAGAGCACAATCGCGTTCACAAAAATGAGGTATCAGTAACGGTGTCGCGAGTTCAAATGTTTTTTCCCATCTCAAAAATGCCCAACGCGGCTAAAGAAGTTTTCAATTCAAAAAATTTGTATAACAGTCTGCATTGAAGCGAAAAAGTATATTAACATAATCGAGCACTACTTGTAAAATATTTTAAAATCACGAATGGCAACTACGTTGTTGGTGCAAAAAAAATATTGATCTGAAATACTCTGTATTCGGGACAGCCCTAGATATAAAAATGACACCTATAATTCTGTAATTGGATCATCCATCAAAAATGGAAGGCGTGGTCAGACTATGACTGCGAACTGCGTAGCTATACGTCACCATTTAAACTGAATTGATTACTACAGAAGGTACAGACGGCGAAGACAAAGTGTAATTCTATACATATAATTATATACAGCGGTAAAGATGATGGAAAAATCTAAAATGGATTCATGTAAACTGCCAAAAGCTTATGTCAATCCTGTTAAAATTCGCTGTAAGAAACGCTCTGAAAGGAAAGCGATTGTCATTTGTCTGCCAATTGGCACCCTCAGGCTTTGTTAGAATTACTGCCTAACCAGGTTCCTGATAATAAAACGATGTTATCCATCGTACAAGGTGACAAAGCAATGCACAAGCAACGCATTACCGCAGCAAAGCGGTGAGAGATCTGTAACAATGCTTTTCAAATGACTGTTATGACAATAGTATATCACAATCTTGGTATAACCATAATTTTCTTTTCGGCATACAAAGTAGGTACATATTAGATAATAAATATACTTATGGCCAAACCAATAACTATCTATCACCAGTTTTGGCAAACTGGAGATAGAATAACCTATCTAACTATGGTTTTAACGTCCCAATAATCTGTCAGTAAATAAGGACCTTACGGAATTTTGGGACGACATTTAATAACAGACAGAATTCTACTATCTACCATCAATAGCGATCTGTATTTTACTGAAAAAAAAGTATGATACCTACCCCACACAAATTCGAATACCTGCTATGTGAAAAACAGTGACATGAACTTAACATATCATCCACATACTAAGTGGGAAAAAAATACGTATTATTGAAGCCAACTCAAAAACTATCCAAGCAAAGTTAATAAAATTTACATAAATATACAATTGCAAACAAAAAAAAAAAATTTCATAATCGGTCCATAATTGACGGAGAAATCGGTGGACATGCATAAAAAAAAAAAACATACATACGCTATGAACATATAACCTCCTCCATTTTGGAAGCCGGTTAATTAAATTTCACAGCAATATTGACATGCCTCTCATATGCCACGGTTCTATTATACTCCCTGAGTCTGTAAGATCCTGCGATCCCATTTAGATCAATCGTTGGTGGAAGTGGTCTTTCTGCACCTTTATTTTTGCAACTTGAACCCTAACAGGATCGATGCTTCTGGAAGTTACATGAGTTTATTGAACGGAATAGTACTGCTGTTACTTTCGAATATTCTAACTGTTATTACTTTTATTGCATTTATGAAAAATAAATCATCAAGTGTTGAAATGAAACGGCTCTTAATACTTACATTTCGTTAGCCAGATCAGAACGGATATCACAGGAATTTCTCAGCATTCTCCTGAGAAACTGTAGTTTGAAATCTTGTTTTCAGGTAGGTAAATATATTTATTTTGATTGAAATCATTTGGCCTTAGAAGTTAGAGCTGGAATTTCGATCAGTGACTGACGACAGAAGGGTTTATGGATTAAAGACAGATACCGCATAGTCCCAACGAAGCCCAGCAAGCTGTGAAAAATCTTAAGTGTAAACAGTAAATAATTTCCAGCCCCATTTCTAAATGGTAAATAAGGTTTTCATTTCTGTAAGTTAGTTTTTACAAACACTTATGCGACAATCTGGCTACTCTGAGAAGAAAGGCCGAAACAAACTCAGAGGTTACAGTCTCTTATAAAGTCTATTTTCCTACTGTCCCTTACAATTCTTACTGAATACAGAACATTGAATCAAATCTTCCGCACGTACGCTTTGTAGTGTTGAATCAGAAAAATCTTGCACACACAATAGTTGATAAACTTCTGAATCTAAAAGCTTAACAGACTCTATTTGAAAAGGAATTCAGTATCACAATTCCTTTATTGTAGACATAGGTACCCACTATAGATCTTTTACGTCCGCATCTTTTCTTGATAATGTCACAATAGGGATAATGACTAATATTACACATGTTCGAAAAAACTATTTAATTTCAAGGAAGGCATTGTAAAATGAGATAATCGAAAAAATCTGTAAAATCGATGAAAAAATATGGAGAAGCTACACGCTTAAAAAGTTTTTAACGTAACTTCTGTGATATTTCCGTCTTTGTCTAGATTTTTTTAAAGCGTTTACATTTTTTTTATAATACTGTTGCAGTATTTGCAAAAAAATATGTTTATATAACTTGAAATAAAAAATAAAAAAATGTCCCTAATTACTGTCCTTTGTCCACGTTGTCTGTGCCCTTGACATTCGTGGAAGCAAATAGCCGGATATTAAGTGTTTGTAGAAACATTAGTCTGTCCTGCGTGTTGGCAATTGTAATTCATTCAAAATATTGTGTGCCAACAGAAACATACACGTGTTTATTCTCATTTATGTTCCTATAACTTTAGCCATACCTGTCTATCACTGAGAGTTCTAGTCTAAATGTACTAAAAGGCCTGTCACAAAAAGAGTTAATAATGTATCTGTTTCAAATAACTGTCGAGCCAGGAAGCGGACGCCGAACTGTCGCTCGTAGAGTGTCGGTACACTGTCGCTTCGCGAACGCATTGATATCTATCCTATAACCGGAATAAATATTTTTAAAAACATGTTGGAACCACAAAATTAATTAAATACCTATATTTTTTAACCCTGGTCTTAAATTAATGCACATGGTGTGTAGGTTTCTTACGATGAATAATAAAAATAAAAAAAATATTTGCCATAAAAACAAGAATACAGATGGAAGTCTAGGTTCCTTATGAAATAGGTACAACACATTGTATAAATCAGGTTCTATGTTAGATCTAAACTCAGTATTATAACCCTGTCTCTTAAACTAGGTAAACCTTTATCTTAAGAGACAGGGATAAATAACTACTAACTATAAAGTAGCGTAATCGCAATCTACAGTTTTCTTCCATTCACCTTTATTAATATCGTCATCATTATCATTATCCAGAATCAAACTTCACCCACTCTGAGAACAGGCCTCTCTTTTCTTGTACAAACCGCCACACCTCATCCAGGGGGTCTACCACCAGCACCACTTCAGTGTGGGAAAGAGATGAAGCTCTACAGGACGTATAGCTCCATCTCTTTATCCCACTATAGTAATATTAAAATAATACTGCTTTATGAGCTGGTGGTATAGGCCCAGGTTCTCCCCGCGATGGTAACTATCTCGTTCGCCCATCTTATATCGTATTAATATCGTAGTTAAACTTAATTACAGCACATGATTATTAAATAAAATTAACTCAAACATTAATTGGTAAACTCCACCCAACATCAAATGTTTGTGGTTTGACTACCAGTAAATTCAGTTACGTTCGTTTTCTAGTTCCGGTAAGCGAAGCCAAATATATGATTTCAAATACCGTACGCTTCAGAACTAGTCTAAAGTAGAAATACAATTTTTTAACGGACTTTGATAATATAATTTTCGAACAGAGGAACTGTATGTTGTTTGCTATTTCTTTTTTTTATGTTAGACTTTACGTCAACATGTAGCTACTCTGTTGCGCTGCTCTGTCTGCGCGTCGCGTGTGGCATTCGTTTTCCATTTCCAGTAAGAGAAGCCAAATATGCTTTAATTACGACACGCTTCAGAACTAGGAATAAACTTTTTTTGCCTTAACTTTGGTTCGATAACACGGACTTTGGTGGTATTATTAAACAAGGTTAAAGTTACGTACGTATACGTTGACTTTTAGTAAATGTTTTGTATTTTATTGCACAATGTTGATTTTCCATTGATTCCTGTACAATTAATTAAATCACCACAAATTCAGCTAAACTGGTGTGTCGGCACGATAGCTACCGTGCCGAGTAAATCAATCAGTAAACAGACTGACGATAACGATCCCTATAGGGTTTCCTTTTGTATCAATTTGTAACGGATGCTTAGGTGCAGGGCTCCATTTCACTTTGAGCGATGGAATAACGTTGATTTGTTGAAAAATCTTAAAATCATTCAAATAAACACAGGGTACGAAAGAAAATATTGGTTTTAATATAGGCCTTATGTAGTTTTAACGAGGTAAAGAATCACCATCATTCTCTTGACCTTATATCAATTTATTTGAGGTCGGGTGTCTTTTTCTCCCATACTTCTCTTAGTCGTCATCTCGGTGTTCATCCCCTTTCTACCCATATATCTTTCACACAGTTCTTCCATCAGTATAAAGAGCATCATACTAAAAATACCTCATCTTTTACCCTTTGGAATTGGTGGCAGCATGTCGCTTTGTTCCATAGCCTCTCTTAATCAGCCGTTGTGGATTTACCCCCTTTTTTTAGCCATATCACCTTCCACAACCAACTTTTACTTTGTCTTGTCCATTAGTTTTTATTAGCATTGTCTGTTAAAAAGTCTCACCAAATTGATGCTTCTTATTCAATTACTGTGTACCATACCATATGAGACTTGTAAACGTATAACCGATAGTTATACTAAATATAGGAACTAGGTATTACGTTGCGGAATGAACACCAACCTGCTTGTTAAATAAAACTGATAACCTCTCCAGAGGTCAGCATGCGGTCAGCAAAATCGGGAAGGCTAGCATTGTTGGTCATTAACAATTTAATTATGACGAAGCCCAATATTCACAAGCTCGTTGCCTGCTTATTTCCATTTATTTCACATTACTTATTAAGTACGTATGCTCAAATCGTATTGAGAAACCTTTTAGGTAGGGGTTGTTTTGGTAAACTACTAGTTCAGTTAACTTTTTATCAAGTTTACTTGTATTTAATTGGGCGTGTGCACAAAGTACTTTCAGTAAGTTACATAGAACTTTTTTAATTTTTTTTTCTTTGTGTCGTCCCTACTCACTAATAATCTCCTACTAATAAAATTGCAATTAAACAGTAACTTGTAATTAATTACAAGTAACTGTTTAATTGCAATTTTTATTCATAAAAAAGATGCACGAATAAAAATTAATAATTTATTATTACCTCTCCTATAAACATTAAATAATATCCGTAAAAGTAAGTGTCAAGCAAAACTGACATACTTAACAAAATAATTGATATCTAAGTTTCAAAAGCGGACAGAAGGCGGAAGGCACTCACTAGGCCATTTCAGGCTCTATGCAACCCGGTTATGTCCTAGTTACAGCGACGACCTGGGACGAGAGGGACGGCTTTCGGGACCGGCGACTCTTGATAATTTTAAACTACTCGTTCCTTTTTTGCATTTTCAGTAAATGCTGAAAGTTTTTAAATAATTTTCCGAAGTTTTGTTACTTGTAAAAAAAACATAACTCAATTAAAGCAAGTATCAGAACATCCAAAAATGTGGTTAATTTATGACAACGATTGTGACAGCTTGTTTTTATTTTTGAGTAAAATAATGACCTACGCTAATAGTCTTCAGTTCTTGTTCCTTTGTGTTACTTTCTCATGTCTTAAGTAACTAGAACGATATTAGTGTTGGACAATATTAGAAACATCGTAGGCGGAAACTAGACGCAACAAGTGACAAAATGATACTCTTATCGGTGTTAGCGAAAATGGAGGACGTCTTAAACAAAGAAGAGGTGAGGAAAATGATCGTGACGAATTTTTGTTTTAGAAATGTTGCCAGTATTTTTATTTCTTTTTTATTTCGTATAACCTTGAGTTTTTATTCATTTGGGAATGATAGATTCCATTTAATTAAAGTTTTTTTTTTTTACTTTTTTCATATTGCATTTACGAAATTAGGTTTATTTTTTTAAACTTCGCCCCACACTAGGAATTTCTCCTGTATATGGGTGCCATTTATAAATATTTTCTTTTTTTTCAGCTTTGGCTGTTATGTATTTTACTTATACGAATAGTTTTGTTGCAAATTGGTTTTGCGTTCATTGTCACAAAATCTTATTATTTTTTATTAAGTCTAAGATAATTTATACATTTTACAGACTGCATCATTAAAATTATTTGTAATAAGCACAAACTCATTATTGCGCATCTTTCAAAACGTAATCAGTTTTGTATAGTGTTCCGGATTGGAAAATCTATTCAACTCGTAATGTTACAAATCTAAACACGATTTGTGGAGTTTGTATTGGGCGCCCCAACCTAATCTTCGAACTGGCCCAACTAGCTTGGACCTCTGAATGTCGCCTAAATCATGTTGCAGTTTCATACAATATTGCGGTTGACACACGGTTGGCCACACACAGTCGACGCGAAATAAGTCGAACATAATTTCCTCATCTCATTATACACAAGCGCATCGCAAATGAGCACGCGGTTTCATTCGCCTTGCTCTACCTTTATATGATAACCTGATTCCAACGGCATCTCGTCCTAAAGATAAACGACTACAATAGATGAATAGACAGATGGACGTAAACAACTAAGTATATCTCTAGCATAAATTTTATCTCCACCGTTTACTACAGAGACTGTTCGTCTTTCGTATCAGGACAAATTATACATTTTCTCGGAACATTTTTTTATAGTAATTTGGGATTTGTGCAAACAAAATTAATTGTGAGGTGTAATCGATGAATATTATTACGTCCTCCATCACCCAGCCATCCACTCCATTACCATCTTCCGTGACACACCTGTATATGTGAATACCTCTAACATGATCTGATCAAGATTTCGGCCCGTATTACAGAACCTCGCTCAAAACTCAAGCATTACTTAAAACATATTTGAAGCCTTTTGATTGGTTGAAACTAGTTTTAAGTAATGCTTGAGTATTGAGTGAGGTTCTGTAATACGGGCCGAAGTCTGGACTTTTAAGACTGTGACCTCAGAGTTTGTTTTGGCTTTACTTCTCGTAGTAGTCTGATAGGAAACGCCAACCACATCTAGTTTTTAAAATATGATTGGCGTGTATGGTTTCATACGAAGCGATGCGCGCTTTACTTGTGGTAACCAAGTGTATAAACATGCTGTGAATGTGTGCATGAAGAAGAGTAGCGTCAGCACATAATACACACACCGAGAGCTCCTGCGCTTACACACATTCACAGCGTGTTTGTACACTAAATTGTTTACCACAAGTAAAGCGCACGTCGCTTCGTGAGATAAAAATACTGTGAAAGTGTTTGTACTAATCTACTTACAGAAATAAAAACATTTATCATTTATCTAAATAGCCTGTTACTCAAGTGGCTGCGGGGATTGCCCTGTATGCCAGACGATTAAAGTGTCGCCACTCATAATGGAGGCTATTTTAATAGACTGATGACGTTTACATGATGTTTGTTTACCCACAATTGCATCAAGATCTGTAATCTTGATGTAATTGACGGCACGGTTGGCGCAGTGGTTAAGCGATTAACTGCTGCGCTGCGTGTCGCGGGTTCGATCCCCGCACGGAACAAATATTTGTATGACCTACAAGTAGTTGTTCCGGGTCTGGCTGTTTGTGTATGTGAGTTTAAGTGTTTGTGAAACGCACCCACGATACAGGAGAAATTCCTAGTGTGAGGCGACGTTTTTTCAAAAAAAGAAAAGAAAGAAAGAAAGAATTGAGAGCTATATATAGATCTCTCAATAAAGATATTAGAAAGAAAGAAAGAAAGAAAGAAAGAAAGAAAAATATTTTATTTGAGACACGCACAGGAAATACAAAACATAATAAAAAAGGATAGACATAATAAAAAAGGAACAAACATTAACAAAAATAAAAAGGAGCATTAGATTAAAAAAAGTACGACCTGTGCGAGGCCAAAAAGGCCCCTGTCTCAGCATGATGCTGCGATATTTAAAAATAAATAAATACCGCAGCGCTGGTGTTCTGATAGGGCCCGCTGTGATGCCACGGACATTATCTACGGACCTATAAATCCCAGTAGGGGATTATAAAATAAATAAAACAATAAGAATAATAATATAAAACAATAAAAAAGAAAAACAAAACTATTGTTCAATAAATTAAAATAATCGACGCACACCCGACACGACGTTCCAACATCACTTGTCCACGATGTGGTGACAAGCGAAGTAATGTAATACCCAGCCTCAGGCGACGTTTTGCAATTCAAACACACGTGTGGGTTGCATGAACTCTCGTCAATGAAGACCTAGCCTCTACTTGTCGTGATTTTTCCCTCCTAATCGCTTATTATGCCGAACTAACCACCGGATAACCGAAAATCGCCGCGTATAAAAAAAAGTGTGGGCAAAACATTAGATTGGAGTAGTTTTCGTGGTTAACCAGATGAATATTTAACAGATGGACGTGCATCTTCCTGTAATATGTGCTGCCCAATTAATTTGGGGCTGACACAGGTGCACTTCTTGTTTTAATCATGTCTATCAGCCGTCATTTCAATATAAACCAGACTCCACTTAAGTCAAGTAGATAGCATTTACAATGCTCAATTAAAATATCACGCTTCAAGAGCCGACAAAATGAAGTCAGTCAAATAAAAACGCATAAAGAGCATTTTTTTCACTTGGTTTATCCGGGGTAGTCCAACTGCATTTAATTTAATTAGTAAAATGTGACTGCAACTCTGTACTCAGACTAAATAAAAAACCAATGCGCTGCGAACAATACAGTGAAGGATGCCAAAACTATACCAACCATTTACAATCAAACTCCACCTCACTAGGTGCACATGTTTACGAAACGGGCCTCACGTCACTGTTGACAGCGCTGTCTTATTTGGTCTGAGCCTCTGTATTAAATGTTAGGTTCTGGGAAAATCTATTTATTAAACATTTATCTATTTATTCATTCGTTTTTACTTTGCTGTGGTTGTCTTCTATTTTTCTACACTTATTACCTCACAACGTGAACGAAGTTGTTACGAAGTTGTTCTTCACACTTTTCAATACTTTGACATCTTACTAGCGTTTTCCCGATTTCGCTCTGCTAAGAGGCACGCCCTACGCACGGACTTTTATTAGGTACTTAGCTCACAATAAGTCCTTCCAACTATCATCACTCATAACTTTTTGAGTAATTGTCGTAGGAAGTATGATATTATCATGGCTTCTTCTTCAAGAAACCACTACGGGACCTTTTCTCGAAACGTTTTCGGATTAAATCGTTTCTATTTAGGGTAGATTAGGGCAACGTATGTTCCGTAAAATGTGTTCCATTTCACGTAAAGAGTTTGTGACCTCCTCCTCTTACATAAACTTTACTTAACACGTACTTTGGCTAAGCGTTATTTCTGTCACTGTCGCACAACTGTCAAACTACAAACGTAAAAAAGAGACTTCGACGTCACAAAGCCAAAGAACGTAATGAGTAACGTTTATAGATTTCAAAATTAAAATCAATAGTTATTTATTCAAACTAAGTTGAGAATCAGCACGTAATTTTGACTTTCGAATTAAAATTACATAAGACAGTCCCCCAAAACGCCTCTTCACCACTTCCTAGAGCTTTAGCTGGGGAGAAGTGGCGCAAAAAAATCCCGAGCAGCACAGACAATACAGTGTGTGTGTATGTTTGTCTCTTCTTCACGCTCAAACGGCTTTACAGATTTTGATGAAATTGGTGGCACACAGATAGTTTATAGCCTGGATTAACACATAGGATACTTTTTATCCCGATATTTCCACGGGATCGAGACTAATGCGGGTGAAACCGCGGCGCGCAGCTAGTCTTTAATAATTCCTCACGTGTCGTTTCATCTGTTGCCTTTAGAGTGAGTGACACACTGATCGATGCCCTGAACTTTATTTACTCTTGAAACTATCATTCCAAGACCACCCCATTGGTTTGTTAGTCACTGCCAATAACAATGTTGGTAGAAAATATGATAAGATTCGTGTATCCGTCTGTTATCTCACTAAATTGTTTGTTTGTTTTTATTATATAAAGTGCGTGATAAGAACAATTAAGCGTAAGTTTACAATTTACACAACTTCAGCTTCGTCTGCTATATACGATGGATGAATTGAAGTTATATTTTGCGTCGTTTTTTCGACATGTCTGTGTCAGTAGTCTTTCCATATTTCAAAAACCCGGACAAGTGACAGTCGTGCTAGCATTGTAGATTTTAATCCTAGCGTTTCTTGCGTTCTAAACTTCAGCATGACTTTTTCAAAGCTATTAAACATAAAGGAAATAATATTTTTCTTGCGAGCAACATCTTCTAGCTACTTTTCTAATTTTCGTCCTTCATTCATCAATTTGTTGCACTTAAACCATAGTCTTCATATTTTCAGACATAATTTGAATACTTACTTACCTATTTGACGCGAAGTAATTGCCTTCTGACCTCGCGATCAGCTAAAGATTGGAGTCAAAGACAAAAGTATTTATTTAAATTCATATATTTTTAAATTGAACATTATTGGTAATAAATTGACAAGGTGTTGGTCAGTTAATCGGAAAATTGACGTCTAGAATTCTTAGACAGGACCAGGACTTTATTTTACATATCAAATCGACATCTGCAGATAGGCACTTTGAACTAGAAATAATCCAAAATTATTGGTAGGTACTTGCTTGTCAATCCATTATCATCAGTGATCGGAGTAGGTAGATTGATTTTGCGTACTCGCATAATGAATAGTCATAGAAATCATAACATGGATAAGCCTTATTTCCGGGATTTTATTTTGGTACTAACGGGATTGAATGCGATAGATAAACATTTAAAATAGTTTTTTTCTTATTTATCAAATAATAAAGTGAATCTTACTGTTGTGCATCCATTCGAAACTTACATAATAAGACTAATTTAGTAGTTATTTCTTGTAAGTATATTATCTGCTGCTTGTAATTGTTACTATTCTTGAATAAATAAATAAAAATATATTTTTATACTTCTTAATATTTTTTCGCATTCGCACAGTAACAACAAAAGGGTTAAACATTTCTTATTCATATTGATGTATTCTTTATTCTACACATTACAACATTTGAAATTCCTTAAAAAAATCTTAATAATTTCAAAATCCCGGAATCCCGGAGGCATATCCATATTAATATATACGTGCCAGTTCATTGACCCCGAATCAATCTACCTACTCCGATCACTGATTATCATCCAGTGTTCCGGCTGTGTGTGTTCTGTTTGTCCAGGATGTGACGTTTTACTGATGTTGTGTGCACAAGCAGTTCGGCACGCGTGAGGGAAACGTGGCAATATGTGCAAATGCATACAATTAAAAGCTTATTTCATTTGTAATCAACAATACAATGAGCGTTATGTAAACTGTTTTATGTTATCTCGATACGAATGAATTATACGTTGTGAGGTCACTCGAAAGGGGTCCAGCCTCCAGCAAGAATGTCATAATAATTAATTTTCCGTTCGATTTTCTATTAATAATAACTAATTAGTAATTAGCTGTGTCGATTGTATGTAAATATTATCATATTTTGGTTATGGTAAAATACTGAAAGTAAGTGGTACCTATTGATTCGATTTTTCTTTATTATCGGGATATCCCTTATAACTACAGACGGACAGACCGCCTGCACGAGAATATAAGATTAAGAATGTATACTATTAGGTACAGCCCCACTTAAACTGTATGGCGGCCCGGAACATGAAGCGAGTCGCTGCGCAGTAACGAATTGAAGTGTCACCGGGGGTGAGGGGTGAAGTACTGCGCAGCGTGTAACGCTCTTCAGAGCCGCCATAAAGTTTGATGCGTAGTATAGAACGCTTGACTGCCGCCGTCCCGTCAACACGGCATTTTCTCCCAGCTGTTTATAAATTACACGCTACTTTCAATGAACCTTCGCCGAAGGCACGCGCCGTAGAATCAGCCACGGTTTGTAGATAGGTTACACGTGCATGACCTGGTGCTGTGTACTAATAGGTCTTAAGTACAGCCTAGATTCTAGACAAACAGATAATCATCCACTATTCAGTCGATGCAAATAATGATAGATACTCTATGAAGGCGGCGTTTTTTCTTGACAGCGCAGACACTATTGCACTGAACTTGGAAGCCGCTGTTTTTAAGACCCTTTCCTTCTTATTGCAACACGTGAACTTACTTTAGCCCAACCTTCGAGCTGTCTTCGAGTCAAGATTTGCATTTTGAACTTTACATTAGCTGGAATAAATATTGAAATTTAAAAATGGCTGTGGTTTAAATCTGGGACTGGGACTGAAGATAAACCTTGTTTTATAATAGAGCGGTGGGCACCACACAACGACCGCAGTGACGGCTGTCATGAAAATGATTGCAGCGGGGTTTGACAACCGTACGACTTCAAAAAACGCTCTCTAGGAATTAGGAAAACATTGTACTTTCATTAAATAACATTTCGGTGACGTCATTCGCCGGCAAATTGGGGACCGTAACTTTACCTAATTTGTAGAAACCAATAGATTCAAAATAAGCTGAAACGCTTTAGGAAAAGATACTGTGGTAGCCGCTCATTTGTTTGCCTCGTCTTGACTTCTTGAGTCACTCGCGCCGTGCCCCCAGATCCGCCTTAGCTAGATGCGTAGGGAACCTATAGTTAGAATAGATTGTTGTAAACAAGATGATTAGAGAGAGACGAAATTAATCCGAGATAATGGTAGGATTGAAAGAAATAACAGAATGCCTGTATTGGCTGTATTCAAGGCGAGGGCAGTGGAGATCCGACACACCCACATTTAGTCAGATATGTTGTAAGTCCCATATGATAGTGGTCCACTTTCTACCATACCACCAGGTGTAAATTCAGACTGTGGTCTGCCACTTACTGATAACTTCCTTATAGAAAACCCCACGCAAGGATCAGACCCCTACATTAAGTTAGGTAAATCAAGCCATCTAGCCCACAGACAGAAATAGTACCCACATCCGCCAAATTCCTTGGCGATTGAAGATTGTCGTCAAGTGCACCTTTCTCTTATAGAAATCTTACACTTGACAACAATCTTCAATCGCCAAGGAATTTAAACGTCAAAAACAGTATTGCCATAAACTTTCCAACGCACAAGAGACCCATAAGCGCCATTCCAATGCATTTAATTGACGCTACCATTCCTTGGCAAAAGGGAAGTGTCAGTAACTCACTAATTTATTACCTTAATAATCTGATGAAAGAATAAATTAATGTCACAAAGTTCACGTGACTAGTCGTTCTAACTTATTTACATAGTGATGCCAAAAATAAACATCTAGTTTATTTATTATAGGATACGACATAAGATCACAAACGATGCAAGTGTCGAGTGTATTACCGTGCATGTGAACATACACTGGCTGTCAGACTTTTTGGGCTTCTGATTACCCGTAACGACTGCCAAAGATCTAAGAATGACGCCCGCCGGGACCAACAGCTTGACGTGCTTTCCGAGGCACGAAGAGGTCCTGATATGTAATGGATGGTTTGGACCCATTCACCAACCGAGTGCGGCAAGCATAGCTCGACCCGTGCGGCTGTTATTATTTAGCCACGAGCCCCTCGAAAATAGGATAATAGGCTCAACAAATGAATGATTAATATTTCGAATAATCAGCGATATTCTGATAATCTGATTAACCTTTGTACCGACTCACAGTTAGAAATATAGTTTCCTATTCACTGGATAGTAGATAACGTAGCGCTACGTACTTTAATTATACTGAAGGAATTGTTTGTTGTGGAAATTTCTGTTCACAGACGGGTTCATTTTATTTGTACACAGACTTTTCCATCCTATCTTTTACACTGATCAAGCTTTCTTCTTCAATTAACAGTCATCATAATATATTTTTTTATCAAAATGCTTTTATTTCTGTTTTGTGTAAACTAAACACAAGTATTTCCACAGTTTCCCTGATTTGCGACCATTGCATCAAACGACCACAAATCCAACCTCCGGGCTGCTACTGAGAAATTCTCGATGGAAAAACTCAATAACACTTGCTCGACCCGGTGATCGTATCCAGGATCTCACGCTCAGCAGTAGCGCGCGCGACTATTAGACCATCGAGGCAGTCCCTTCCCGAGGCACCTTCTTTTTTGTCTTTAAAAAAAGTACCTCTAGCTAGAGAGACAACCTTGTATCTTACCGTTCTTAGCTCAAGATATCTGTGGCTCAAAAGAACTGCACTCTACTTGATCTCGAGTACCTTACGTTACTCTATAAATAATTTGATAAATAGTTCACATCGAATGTAACAGCTGATTGTGACACACAGATGATTGAAGGGAGAGAGTCAAGAAGGTTATGAGGTCGAGAGGTCTCGAGCTCGTTAGCAAGCGCATACATCGGGAGCATTATATTCGCAACGCGAATCGCGAGACCTATGTCAGATGTACTCTCTTAACCGTATTTGTACAAAATACTTGCAATAAGTAGGTACACACTGCTACACATCAAGATACACAGTTCCAGTTCATGCTGTTGTCGCATTGTATAGGATTTCTGTACAAGCGTATGTATTATGTGTGTAGCCGTGTGTACCTACGATGGATCAAACTATTCGGCGAATTAAAGTCTATCTCTTTTCTTTGTACTAAGTTGCCAAAGGACGGTACATACCTAGTAGTATAGTCTGATGCTTCAGGTAGAAAACAAAAACTGCGAAATAAATTCCAGAGCAAAGTTTTTGCGGTCTGAATCTTTTTACTTTCCTTTACTTCCCGGTTGTAATATCATTCGCCTCTTATCATTTGTTGAGTGGTCTATATTTAGCTTTTCCATGTACTTATTGCAATTAATCAGTAATCTCTAATCTTACACACCCCTTGTGTAAAAATACAAAAAAATAAAAAAATTACCAAATTATGTTTTTGGTATTTTTTTTTTCACTTTTTAGTGGGTTGGTTTGTAATTCATCAGTTCCACTTTACCAAATGGTGCTTTTCTAGAGCAAATGCATGAGTTACTATAAACAATACTCAAATCACTATAGGTGTGCTTATTATATTTGAAGAGTTCCCTCGATTTCTCCAAGATCCCATCATCAGATCGTGACCAAATGACAATGGGACCAACTTGGAAGTATACCCTTAAAAAAAAAAAGAATTTTTCAAGCCGTCTTCGAGTAATCGGGGAAAAATCCAAAAAAAACATCCGACGGACTGAGGACCTCCTCCTTTTTTTGAAGTCGGTTAATGATCTAATTTAGCATTTAAAAAACTCTTAACGGTTTATTCAAGTCTCAAAAGATAAATTGCCACTGTTTTTTGTCCCCAAGTGCTTGAAAATTACTGTTGATATAACAGCTTCGTCAATATTACTGTCAAATTAACAATTGAAGTTTTATGAATATTATTCAAAAATTATGTATAAATACATACTTATTTAAAAAGACAATGAAGGTCCACTTTTGCAAAAACATGGAAACAACGGAATGCTTTATCCTAATGAAATGACAAAATGAATGATGAATGAAAAAACTAATTAAAAAAATAAGCAAGATGGAGTCGACATTTCCTATCTGACTGGCAAAACAAACTCAGGGGTCAAAGTCCCTTTTAAAGTCCAGACATAATCTTGGACATTCGGTAAAAAGCAAAAACTAAGTCCTTAGACCGTTTATTAATATATGTAACCTACACGTAATTATGTCACGGCCTAATGATCACAGGCTGAACCCCGGTCCCTAGCTTCTTGCTGCCGACCAAAGTCCACAGGGATTCCGCGCTTGATATTTTCAAAATCCACTTTACTACTCCTTTTGAATCTAACATCTCAACTTCATCTTACACATCGTGTTCGTGTGTACGATTTGAAAGCAAAATTTTAAACAAACATATCAGGTTCGAACTAAGAGACTCATCCACGTAGATACCATTAGCAGTGGACTCTAGGCAGTGTCAACAAAGTCAGCTGTAAAAGCTGTCGGCAAAGCATCATTCTGCTGACGAATGAGGCTCTGAAGACTAAAAAACTCTATGACGTGTACCGATCTGTCCAGCCAAATCCCAAAGATAAAATTGCTATCAGCGAGCGTCACCCAGGCTAACTCTGCAGTCAAACAAAACTGTTTATTCAGCGTAGTTACAACAATAGGCATTCTTCCATTTAGCGGTTTTTATTAAACAGTAGAGTGGAGAAGTCGTAGTAATAATATATTATTACCAAAGGCCAACAATCCGGCAAAGCGCTAGAAAAACTCGTTCGTCGCAATCAGGCCAAAGTCAACCTTGTCTTGGCGATGTTCGATGTCATTGACATATGAATGTAAATTCTCAATAGTGTCTATATGCTAAGCTGACACTGTCTGTGGACTTTGCCCGAAACGTGCCTACTTTTTAATACTATACACATTTAAAGGTCACACGATACCCTCCTGTCTGTTGCTGTAGGCACGGCAGTCGCGTTTTATCGAAAGTCCGAAATACGAGTAACGATTTTATACCGAGTGTAACCTGCCCAGACAAGCGAGGCCATAGCGGGTTTCCTTTGGTACAGTCACACAGAAATGCTTCGAACACAACGGAACCGTATCGCGCGAGTCGAGACTAATTGTTATCGTCGCGTATTGCAACGATGTAATCGCAAGCGCATGACTTGGCATTGTGTTAATTGATCCTGTGTCACTATGCAGGCGCCGATTTCTCGAATTTATTAAGGAAAGGGTGCATACGTAGGGCCTCTTTACAAACAGTACTAAATTTGAAACGACGTTAATTGCATCGTGCTCTAATTGCATCTTGAAGATACACATTAAACTTGGGACCGATATTTGATGTTTTGACGGATTTTGACAACTTTTAATTCAAAAGATAATAATCTCGTTTTTTTATCAGGATGATAAATCATTAATTCTCAATTCCTATTTAACTAATTTAATAACGCGGAAATAGACTGGAATTTTACTTCGTAGTCTATTACATAATTAGTTAAATAAAAGCTATTGTAGGTAACTATTTGACCAGCAAATTACCATACATTATTGCTATTTACGTCAGTCAGTAAATATGTGATCAAAACTAATAATAGTAAATTAATCAAAGAATTACCTAAAAGGAATCCCCCCCATAAAGAGTATTAATTGTTGTCAATGAATATAAATAATGGGCACGTGTAAAATTAAATTATAAGGTCCATTTTGTTTAGACCTTTACCATACGGCGCTCGGCGCTAGCTTAATTCAAAACTTCGTACATTTTGGGGAAAAAAGAGAAGGGGGAGGTCGTTACAAAATGGTCGCACAGTGAAGACTAAAGACACTCGTCACGCATACGTCACGTGACATTTAAACAGCTGTTTATTTACACACCACATGACTGTAGTTGCTAACTCAAGGATTATACTTTTACTTTGCAAAGGTTCTGTCGTCAACCATGTTGGTGATCTAAAATCAAGGGTCAAAAACAACAGCATGCATGTTACTTGATTTTCTCTTTCTTCTTTCTTGATTTTCCAAGTTACTTACTGGTAACATGAGAAGGATCTCATGTTACCTGTAAGTTGGCTAGTTGTTGTAGAGTACTTAGCGCATTTTTCATAGCACATTCAGAGAAGACTAAAGATCACCTCTTTTCAGACATTAAAAAGTGACAAAGAACAGCTTCCAAACTCAAAATGACACAAATTCACCACTTAGTGTTTTATAAGCTGCATAGCAGCAATTATAAACAAAGGGGTAAAACACACACTAATTCCCCGCAACTTCTAAGTCCTACATTCTCAGCTCCACTCCACGATATGCGCCCTCTACATATCGTTCCCATTTCAAACTTAGCAGAATACATTGTAGGAAAATATTTTTCCGTACTTCACTTTTCAACTACATTTCTTAAAGAACCTTGTAATTTTTTCTCAAGTAAAGGTGTGGCAGTAAAACCAGCTTCTTCTGACGTCAAAAGCTTAAACATATTTCCTACATGGTCTTCAATAGTCGATCCTTATGTAATGACGTATTCAGAGTCAAGGAGGTAACGCGGGTTAATCGAAAGTGCGAGACTTTTCTAGTTAAGTAGCTACCGTTTGTTCATATGGCAAAAGCATTGATATCATCAGTAAGGTCGATAATTTTAATTTATGTTCCTTTGGGGATATTCTAAATTCTCTGGGTACTGGAATAATCAGCTTATGACGTTCCGACTGCTGGGAGAAAAGCCTCCTCTGTGAGAGGGAGTGGGCCATAATCCACCACGCGGGCCCAGTTGGTGGATAGGTAACAGCCAGTTGGGTACTAGCGATGTCTCCCTCTGTCAAAATATTTGGACAAAAAATTGTTAAAGTTTTAAATGGTAATTATATGAAAGGTAACGATTTTAATTTTAAATTGAATTTATAATATTAATTTCGTAGTTCAAACCGGCCTTAAATTTTTTGCAAGTCTTCGATGTCTTCTGATTGGTCCATTTGAAATCGCATACTCAAAGCATAAGGCGAGCAGAACGGCAAATGGCATTTAACAGAGATATTTTCGTTCCTTTTGTTAGGATCAACATGACAGCTGTCAGCAATCTCCTTTGCCGTGTGCACCTATTCCATAAGGTGTTATAGCACATAAAAACTCAGTGTTATACCTACATAGAAGAATTTCAATCGACACTAATTCTAGTAAGAGTAAGTAAAGTACACAAAAGTTTTAATTTAACCAGAGTTAGCATTTCCTAGTTAGGGGCGCGCCATTCATACAGTTTCGAAAAGCATTCAACATTTAATAATTAAGCCACGACGACAGTCTACTTCACTGATCCGGTTGTAACTAGTTAGCTGGCAAGTTGCCGAGTGACGTCACTTTTAACATTATGGCCGCTCGACGCGACGTTTGGCTAT
Source organism: Omphaloscelis lunosa (assembly GCA_916610215.1). NCBI lineage: Eukaryota > Metazoa > Arthropoda > Insecta > Lepidoptera > Noctuidae > Omphaloscelis > Omphaloscelis lunosa. Next base: position 19,269,581 of record OU744243.1, read on the forward strand.
GAGCTATAGACAAAGATCCGTCAAGAGGTGCGAACACAGCGAATCACTGTGAATAATTAGCTCAACACTCACCATACTGTGAATCTTAGTAACCGTTTAGAACTCTTGGGGTATCCCATACTTTTGTTATCCCTCTTAACCGATATGTACTAAGGTTCCTTCAGAGGGTTGAATCTTGATGTAATTTCTTTGCCAACAAAATTAATCAGTTAAAACACAAATTATTATTTAACCGTAATTAACAAATAAGTATTTCTTAATTAGAACAAATAACAGACTTAATTTCTTTTAGTTGGCAATTTCAGAAGGCGTGGATGCCCGAATTTTCTTATGTTTCCAATGAAGACTCATTAGTTCATGTCATTAGGGTTCCGTACCTGAAGGGTGCCAAATGGAACCCTATTACTAAGCCTCCGCTGTCCGTCCGTCAGTTTGTCTGTCAGCGGGCTGTATCTCGTGAACCGTAGTAGACATAAATTATACAATCTTAATAGATAATTTACACGTATAATTATTTACAGGTATTTTTTTAGCCAGTATAAAAACAGATAAAAATTATATAATTTATTTTCATGTGAGTTTTACTTTTAATTGATAAAAAACCCGTGCACATATAATTTATTATCATATGCCCAGGGAGGGGGACGATGACGACGACACTTGATTCTAACCAAAATTAGCACTTTGCAGCTTAATATTTCGAAAACGGATCTCTCAATCCAAAAATGGTTTTCACAAACTCACATTATTTTTGAACGGCCATTCCAACAACACCGCACACTATGGAATAAATGAGAAAAAAAAAACCCAGTTTACGTGTGGAGGAGGTACCTTAAAAAATTGTTTTTTCTTGATTTCATTTTACCACTTTGTCGGCGTAATTAATATTTATACCCATTTCAAATTACAGCTTTCTATACTAAGAGTCTGAGCTAAGCCGCGGACAGACAGACAGACAGACATGGCGAAACTATAACGGTTCCTTGTTTACTACCCTAAAAACCGAGATTTTAATATTCTATCGATATTACTAAATTGATGAAACACGTGCTCACTTGCTGCATTAAATAATCATACATAATGAAAAGTAACGATATAATCTTATCGCTTATAGAATGTAATATTTTATTGTCCCCGATTCAATCTATTTCTAGTTTTATAATGAATTAGCCGGAAATTAATCCAGGTATGAAGACCCAACGATAAGCTCAAGAACTCATCCGGCTCCAAGGACCGATTTCAATCTTGATTAATTACTTGATAAGGTCTAATGACAAAGCAAACAAAAATATCTAGGAATTCGTTTCTAAAATCTGGAGCATATGCCACCACTGATATTGATAGTTAATATCCTAACGCTTGGAAAATTTCCACGGATCAAGAGGAGAATTTAATCAACAATAGAACGAATAGAATTATTAACCTATATTAATTAACCTTGGAAGTTTAACCCTGAAAACTTATTTCAATGACTCCTATATGCTAGGATAATGAAAACTCAGCATGAGCCCCAACTTGTGCAACGAACAAACACTTGTGTAAGGAAAATTATATTAACTTAAAAACCAAAGAGTGAAGATTACAATCTTGCAATCTTTTGTATGTACTGGAATAGAACTATGATTGCGTATTTAAATTCTAGATTTAATTTTAAATAGATATTACTTTTAATATAATCTAGTGTCTTCTGTACATTGGACTTGGATAATTGACCTTAAGGAATACCTAGACCAATTAAATATTTTATAATGATAATGTGAACCTTTATCTCAGCTGCTTGATCTTTGACCTATAGTTTACTCAGCTAAATGTTATTTTCTGCGAATTTTGTTTTAATAATATTCTTCGATCAAACGCGAATGGAACAAACAAACTGGCAGGTATATTTAAAAAATATGGTATTTTGTGTGTGAATTATTGTTAACAAAATATTAGTTACACCATCAATGACGAATTTATAAATTTTATGTGTGAGAATGATGTGAAAAAGACGTACACGTTTAAAGATTCCAGATTACAGCAAATAGAAACAAAAAGAAATGAGTTAAAATAAGCCGTCGCTGCTAAGAGATGACCAGTCCCAACTGACGGCGCCTATTCACGAACATGACGCATGGATCAACACCATTCAGCTCAACCATTTTGAAGGGATCTAAATGATCCAACACACGCACCACCATCAGCGAGACGTTTGAGTGAGGATGACATACTCTCTGCCGCCAGGGCACATTCAAGGCAATGAAAGACATATTAACCGGTAAATGGTAGCTCTATAGCGCACAACTCACACATGTGCTATGCAATTATACAATACAAAGGAGATTGAGTTTATACAATGCAAGGATAATCTTACAATCTTCAGCAGCTCCAACGGTATTTTCAATCAATTAGTTGTGGTTGTTGAACAAGACCAGTATTTGAGTAAGCCAAGCAGTTTTATCAGCGATGTAATCCCCCAACTTATAATATGCCTGTTTGGATAACTTCATAGTGTGCGTTTTATACATAGAAGATTTGAATTTCGTCTGTCATCGCGCCAGTTTGCACAAGCCTTCATTCAGTTGTAATCTGGTTGCACTTCCCCAAATACTTATTTGGGGAGGTATTTTATTGTAACCTATGAAAGATGAGTCTACTTTAGCCATCTGATACCTAGTTGAAACGTCCCTGTTTCTAGTACTATAGTTAGGTCTTTCCGTTTTTTTTACAAAAAAAAGTTTTTCTTTTTTCGTACACGATGTTTTAGTTTAGATATTGACAAGGTACCGTCATGGTGTTAATATCCCTAAACAGTTCCCTTAGAGAATCGATCCTGCGAAGATTATATATGGCTCTGATGACTCTTTTCTGCAGAATACAGAAGGATTCGATGTCTGCAACCCGTCCCCACAGTAAAATACCTTAACACATGATACTATGATAGTAATTAAAATAGACTAGCCTCGCGGTGACTACTTCAGTAAACTGACGGATTTTTTCAGCATATGCTGCTGAACTTATCTGTCCTGCAAGAAATGAACGTGGAAAACAGTTCTGTCGGCGAATTCTAGTTTCTCTTGATTCAGTACTATCTCAAAAACACTACTTTTGACATTTGGTAAAGAAAATCTAATGCCATTAGTTTTTTTAGCATTTCATACAAAATTTTTATTAGTAGTGAAACAATTTTGGACCTGCAGAATGGCTGATTTGTAGCACGTCCATATACCTTAAAAATTAAGGAAGTATCGTCGGCAAATAACACTTAATATGATGTTTTAATAAATGGAATAATTCATTAATATAAATATACGTACACTAAAAAGAGGAAAGGACCCAATCTCAAGCCTTGTGGAAAACCCATTTTTACTTTTAAATCGAGTGAATTGACACCATTTATTTGAACTTGCTGTTGTCGATCATTGGCGGCCACCGCTCTTTTAGGAAACCGTAGCTTATGCTATAATAATAATAATGATTATGTTAATCCCATGCTTAACATCCCGCGGGTTGGTCTTTTCATCCGAAACCATCCAACGATATAATGGGACATAAACGTAGTACAATTAAGTGGTGGATTGGATCATGGAAGATTGAATCATGGTATGCAAACACATAGCCTATTATGTGGTCAGGAATGAACCGGATTAGGTACATCAGCAGTTATTCAGCTGTAATGGGTTACGTCTAATATTTAATTCTTTTGTGTAGAACTTTTTGATCATTGCAGTAAGTCTTGCAGATCAATTGAGCTCTATTCAGTCTGATCAGCCTAGATATACCACAAAGGGTTAGATTTAAATCCTTATAAAATTTGCTATTTACAGGAATCCCATGTTTATTAGACAGTAAGTAGGTATTTTATGTAACGTACGTATGTGCATGAAACATGTTACGAAGACTTCATTAATGTATAGTCGAATATTGTTCGGTGAAAATCAATTCCTTACTTAGTAATTTTATCTATTCTATTTCAAGCATGTCTCCTTTTCATCAAGTGAAATACTTGTAACAAACCATTGGTATGGTATGGATGGTATTGGTATGTCTTTAGCATTTAGTGACGTTATCAAGTGATTGGTCAAGTGAAAGGTCCGTCGATCGCAAAAAGACATAGAATGAAACTCGAAATATTTAACTCATCCTCTAAAAACATATTGACCTTCTAATGATGAACACTTTAAAAAATGATTGAACGTGTAAACTAGGGTACCCCGACAAAAAGGGTTAGGTTAGAACTGTGAGCAACTACGTGCGAGTCGAATCAGTCGCAGTATCTAAGCTAGGGCACTCCGACCAAATAGTTTAGGTTAGAACTGTGAAAAACCGCGCTCGAGCGAGCGGTGCCGCGGCAGACGTTACATCCAAGTCAGTCGCAGTTGCTAGTTGGCTATTTAGTATTTTTAGGATCTAAAACAGGAATTATTTAAGGTTCGCAAAAAGAGGCGTAATTATTATATTAGTTTTCAACAATATTATTAGGAGCGCAAAATATGAATTATTAGAGGTGCGATTAAATACCTGCCGAATAAAATTCGTCGCAAACCGATTAACGCGATTAACGCGAACGGCCCTGAAGTCTTTGTTATAAATGAGTGAATGAATATTGAATATTGGTAGCAAAAATGTGTAATTTCAGTCTGCTTTAAATGTGCATGAGTACATAATAACAGGGTTTCAGTTATCACGTTGTTCCAAGTTTATTGAGGCAATTGCGTTCGCGTTTGACAGGGTTTATGGCTTATCTCGAGTGTCGACAGCACGTGTTTCATTAACTTGTGTAATTATTGGATATTAAAAATGTTTCAATACATGTATCAACATCGTGCATGGTCTATCACTCTAGCCCACACATATGGCTAACATTGCCCAGCCATTGACTAATTAATTATTTGAAAGTTGAAAAATCTGAATGATTTTTTTGTGCTCTTTGTACTAACACACCCCATGATTGTGCTTGAAGGATGTAAATAAAAAAACTATACTACTAATATTAAGACCTATAACCATTTTTATTTTTAGCATAACAATTTGTGACAGCTTCTAGTCTGATTCCACTGCCGCATGGAGTGCCAACAGAAAAATAATCCTATCAATGCTATTCTTTATGCAACCAATTGTATTCATTCTTCGGAGAGGAGTGCGCTGTGCGATCCACGATAAAAAATACATTACCATCCTTTAGGGGCAGTCGGGAAATACTCACAGCGTTTTCTACACTATCTAGCGTGTCGCATTTTTAAGTGATTGATATCTTGAAAGTGCTCTATTGAATGCACTATTGACGTCCTGAACAAAGACAATAAACCTTTGCTAAAAGAACAACCGGCCAAAAGCGTGTTGGACCACGCACAATAAAGGGTTCCGTAGTTCGGATATTGTTTGAATGCTACAAGGAGGGGTGATTTAGAAACTTAAAAGCTCTAGATAATCTAGTTGTGAATGCGTTTTCATTCTAGTCAAATCCCCTACAAGAGTTGGAAATTGAATGCTTGAGCATTCAACTTCCAACTCCCCCTACTCTACCTTACCTAGTTTGAACTAGGTCACACTCTGTTTATTTTATTGAAGTATGTTTGAAAGTAATCCGATCTGCATAATCTACGCTAGAATTTACAGGAACTCGTCCATCACACTTCATACAAGTAGACAGCTAGTGATTTATTGCCTATTTACTTGCGATGATAAAGGTACATGTTGCAATAAAATTAACTCTTCTATTCAACTTTACATGCATCACCTGCATGTGTGACCACCTAACAACATAACCACAAATCGAACTCCATTAGGAACCGCAGGAACTATAATTAGCATGAAGTAAAAACAAGTGCAAGTCGGATTCGCGCACAAAGGATTCCGTACCATTATCTATAAAAACGAGCAAAAATCACGATTCTTGTATGGGAGTCCCCTTAAATATTTATTTTATTCTGTTTTTTAGTTTTTGTTGTATTAGCGGCAACAGAACTACATCATTTGTAAAAATTTCAACTGTCTAACTATCACGGTTCATGAGGTACAGCCTGGTGAAAGACGGACGGTCAGTGGAGTCTTAGTAATAGGGTCCCGTTTTAGCCTTTGAGTAGGGAACCCTAAAAATCATGAAAACCCATAAAACTGTTTTCGATAGAAGAGCAGAAGATCTCTCCGATATATTAAGACACAAAGCCAACTAGAAAACCAAATAGAGATATAATAAATATCGAGGAGACATCTCTGTTCGTTCATTTGTTTAATAACATAACAACACATCAAGAAACACCGATTGTTTAGTCTGTAACGTATTAACACACATGCTCTTGAGCGAACGCAATGCTCCCAGTTCCGAGTAAAGAAATATCAACACTTACATACGATTTCTACAAAACAATTTGGTATGCCATATTTTGAAAACTGAGTAGGTACTAATGTTGCTTTAATTCTGCTAAGATGGTTGTTGTAAAAGATTGTGCGTTTGTTAGGCTTGTTGTTTTGTAACAAAGGGATCATTTTGCAACTAAATTGATAGTTGTAAGAACTTGCTAATAAATAAGCCCATAAATTGTCAGCTAATGAAGCTACCTACATGCCTATCCAGCTGCAGCGGAATCTCAATCGGATATGTACAGGAAATTTCTGAGCACTTCATTTCTTTTTCTGCTGTGCAAATTCAGATCTACAAATGTATCACACTTTTGACGTTAATTTACAATTAGTTGACATTCAAGTCGACGTATATTTTATGACAATCTCTGTTTAAGAGGTCACACACGATCCCAGAATCATTATACAAGTGCGGTGATCATAGCAGTATCTCGTTAAATCCGCGCATTATTAATTTGTAGGCAAACTGATAAAACGTATAAAAAAACAAATTTTGGTTCCGGTTCCGACAAGGATGAACGCATATATTCCAAGTTCCCCATATTCATTACAGTGTAAAACAATAATTAAGTACGTCAGAAGAAAACACAGCGAATCAACTTTGCTGATGACAAGTTGTAATTCTGCCAAATATTATTTTCCTGTTTTTGCGCTGTCTGTAATCTTAGTCACTAGTCATTACGGTCTCGTATATTATGATAATAATGATATAACGGTTATTCTATTCATGTTCTCTATGGCATTCATCTTAGCTCTATTCCGACACTCTCGACTTTCGACCTAATTTGTTTATTGCCAGGGTTCGTTCTTGGATCAGCGCTCGTGGCTCCTGTGCTTCAACACTTTTAACAATTAGTTCATTCGACTCTTATTTCGGTTTTAACGTCTCGCCAACGTCTTTTGGACCTTCCGCTTGGCAACTCTTATATTTATTTAAAACCCTGCTAACCATTTTTGTTTGCGGAAGTGGCAACGAGCGGTAATTCTTGGTATTATATATATGGCCCACCCATAGCAAATAGCAACGTCAAAGCTTAATAGGAATCGTCTTTGTATGACATACTATATTCGCTCTCCTATTCGTAAGAAATAGAAATGGCATTTTTTTTCCAGTGTGTATACCATTTCGATATATGTATTATTTGCAATGTGGAGAGACTGATAGCAATATTTATACCACTATGGTATAATAAGCACATTGCTTTAAAGAAAGATCATCAGTATTGATTTTAAAGGTTTTTTTGTTTGTATCTTTCATCAAGAGTTGTGTAGTTACTCGCGCCAAATTTGAATTAGGCAAACGAAGCGTGAAGTTTGAATTAACCAATTTAATTGAGAAAGAACATAAAAAATGATTTAAAAATGTGTTTTACTGAATGAATTAAAAAAATGAATTTGAAGTACAATGCTTCAAGAGAGATTAACCAGTTTGTCGCTGATGTCCATAGAATGATATATACTCTAAAACGTAGATTTTGAAGAAGTTATTTTGCCCATCTCTAATTTAGAAGAGTACCTCTTAATCGACAAATAATTTTAAGCACTAACCTGTGCATGCTAAAAGAGTTACAGTATTTCTATTTTCTTAATGTCCCTCGGGAATCATCGCATTTCCAAATACAAACGAATGCTAATTTCCATGTCCATCAATTATTAGATTCTTCTTGTATAATCATTTGAATTCAGAACTAAGTCCTTTATTGTGATTTTTATTTTATTTTCGTGTGAACTACACTGGTCAGCAAATAAATCGAGCCACCCGCTACCTAGGAACTCTGATTCGATTTTCTCAAAAAGTATAAAACTTACAACTATCAAAGTTATACCTACAAAAAGTGCGTTTCATGGTGATTAAAATGACTACAAATTAATTCGAAAGTACCCTCAACTCACATTGTAATCAAGCAACAAACACAATGCTAACGATTTGCTCTGTTTTCACCAGAGTTTGAAATTAGCGTTCTTTTTCTCTACAATGAGGGTAGTCGGATATTTCTTATCATTTCTTTAGTTTTTGTCCATCGTTTGCTCAGACGCGTGTGTTTTTGCAACTTTTTTCGATTAATAATGGATACAACACCTCAGGAAGCAGCTCAAGCTGTAGCATTACTTCAAGCAGGCATTGCGCAACGTGAAGTCGCTCGAAGGCTTCGAATCAGCAGATCTTCGGTGCAACGAGTTTACAGACGATACCTAGAGACTGGAGCATTCGATCGCCGTCCAGGTACGGGCAGACCTAGGGCTACATCAGCAGCAGATGATCGTTATATCCACCTTACTGTTCTGCGAAATCGCCACCTCAACGCAGTTCAAGTCCAACAAAGTCTGCGTGACGAACGCCAAGTGGTCATAAGTTCAGATACCGTCAGAAGGAGACTTGCTGAACGGAACCTGACCCCAAAAAGAGCTGCAACAGGCCCAGCATTAACGGTAGCACACCGTCGAGCACGACTTGAATTTGCTCGAGAGCATAGGGATTGGACATTAGAGCAGTGGAGTAAGTCTCTTCACTGATGAGACCAGGGTGAGTCTACATGGAAGTGATCGACGTCAGAGAGTATATCGTCGCCCTGGAGAACGTTATTCTCAGTGTTGCATCGAGGAAACTGTTGCTTATGGAGGAGGATCTGTAATGGTCTGGGGCGGCATCTCGTTAACAGCACATACAGCGTTAGTTTTCATCGAACCGACGGGCCGTACACGTGGACTGACTTCTCATCGCTACATTACTGAAATCCTCGCAGACCATGTGGTACCTTACGCAGGATATATCGGACAGGATATGCAATTGATGCATGATAATGCACGGCCTCATGTTGCTCATGTGGTGACCCAGTATCTATGCGACGTCAGCATTCGTACGATGGACTGGCCAGCTCGAAGCCCGGACTTGAATCCGATAGAACACTTATGGGATGAGCTGAAACGTCGGGTTCGAGCCCGGGTACCTGCTCCAACAAGGCTTCCAGAGCTGCGAATCGCAATTGAAGAGGAGTGGAATACAATTCCTCAAGATTTTATCGTCAGGCTCGTAAGGTCGATGAATACAAGGATGCTGGCAGTTATCCGAGCAAGGGGAGGAAATACGGAATATTGATCAAAAACTTTTTTTTTATTTTATCTTTGTTTTTGGCTTAATTTTTTTTTTTCACTTTATCATTACTAACGATTGTCACGACTGGAAAACGACTCTTCTTTGTAAAATCCTTAATAAACACTGAAATATTGATTAAACCCAATGAGTTTCCTTTCATTTAATCACCATGAAACGCACTTTCTGTAGGTACAACTTTGATAATTGTAGGTTTTTAGTTTTTGAGAAAATCGAATTAGAGTGCCTAGGTAGCGGGTGGCTCGGTTTATTTGCTGTCCAGTGTATATATAGCTGAAAAACTATTTTTCTATCTGTCGTGCCTGCGACTTAAGCAGCTTTCTTACCATTTTTTAAATAAATTACATTAATTAAAAGAGTATTAACAACTCTATATACTTCCAAGTCGATTGAGATTGAGAGCGTCCGGTCTGCACCAAGTGCAAAGGGCAACTGATAGAAATCCGACGACTGACGAAATAAGAGGTTTGCCGAGGGACATTAAGAACATATTTGTACTGTACTTTGTGGATTATGTTATTTTATCCATTCATTTAATGTGACTGTAAAGAAATAAAAATAAATCTAGAACTTGCTTATCTACTTTCTTTGTCTATTCTATCTTAATGTGCCTAGGGCCTCCAATAGTTTAAAGACGGCCTTGCTTATTATGATCCGACATCCAGAATACAAGCAATGTCTCTTGGGATATGTTATGAATTTATGATTGAATCTTATGATCTCATATTAATGTTATGATTAGGATACTATCTTCAGGCTACGGGTAACTTCAACAATCTCAAAGTGAATCTAAAACCTCGTTATTACGTATGCCATTTATCGATATTTTTCTAGCCCGTATTAAACAGAATGTCTGGTATTATAAAGTGATTTGTTTGAATCTATTAACCAAACATTGGCGACGATACGTGGAGCCGGACATGAAAATTCATTTCCTTTACGCACAACGGCACGATTGAAAATTCCTGAAATAATGACAGCTAAAACAGTCTGTCCCCTTTCTGCAATTCCTCATCGAAGCTTATTCAACATTCATCATAACATTAGAGTATCAAGAGGTTCTGTTTAGCAACTCTGTACTAAATGGCCTGCAAATAAATACTATGGACCAGATGATTTGACGTCAGCAGCACAGCACTCCGTCATTTTATTATCAACACGTGCCAAAGATATGATAACATAACAGGTGTGACGTTAGAAAATTAAACACAGATGTTTAATTTCTTGAAAACGGCCTCGTTTACAAATAATCTATTATATTTCACTATTTGGGGGTACAAAATTACCCCATGACTTGAAACCTCTTAGCAGTCCCACATTTTTTGTAAACACGCTAGTTCAATCAAATGGACCATCTCATCAACATCAAATCGGTGGAGTTACTGGTGATGATGGACACATAGCCATTTCTTTGGCACCGAAAACAACATAGTGTTTTGGAGTTCTAATTTGATGATTTGGAGCCCTAGTATTCATGAAGTTAGAAAAAAATCAAAAGTGAATGCATTGCCTAAATGAAAGTCCTAAATTACACATTGTGCAATATCCAAAGCAATAGCATTTAAGACAAAAGAGGAGATATCATGAGGAGAGGAGACTTTGCTATTGGACTCTATCTTACGCGGTTAAGAAATACCTTGAGTTTAAAAAATATGTAAGGGTTTGCCTTGTTCGAATCACCTTAATCATTGTTATAGTAAAATTTCTTAATAAATTCTTGTAGCGCGACCACTTTCACTCACATCGCTTGAATACCAACGTGGAGCACGGTTGCTAACCAGCATCGCAGTACCCTGTCCTATCGCAAATCACAATACGTATGGGGCGAGCCCCCAGTGAACTTGTATATCGACCTGAACGCGCCTTCATTATCAGCTGTTTGTCTGCCCGTACCACTGTATCTGAATTCCCGCCGATTTCACTGCACGATCGGGTCCACCAGCGACTTGGAAAGCGTGCGAATCAAACCTTGGTATCGGGGGCTCGGTACTCGTCGACCACACTAAACCGGTGGCACGCGGTTCTCTGCCCGATCACAATGACGAAACCGTATCGTTCGTCGTGCAGTTCACGCTGAGTGCTCAGTGTGAGGCTGTCCGTTGGCCGAGTGAGACGCGTGGTCGTTGTTGTACCAGCAGCCGTACGCACACTCGAACTTTAAATATACGATCTGATATAGTTCCAAAGAAGAAAATCGTCTGTGATCTTAGTTTTAAATAGTTTTATTATATTTATCTTATTTACAAAACTGTAAACTAGATAAAATGTCTCTGGAGATGGAGGAGTTAACTGTAACCACCGGCGATGTCTTCGAGGATTTCCTGATCGTCTTTCGTCGCTGTTTGGCAAAGGTAAATGCATTCTAAATTCGGGTTAGCTAGGACAGCTGGTCGAGACGATGGCAGTCACTAAAAACGTTGCGTTGGGAACGGGTCCATAGTTTCTACTTTGACTTTCGCACCGATGGATATGGAGTCTTACGACGACGCTTGGGAATGGTTTTTAAAGGTATGACCTAGAGTGTCATTTTACATAAGTACTTGCAATTTGGAACGTTTTCAAAAGTCAGGAATAAAATTTTGTATTACGTGTACGAAAAAAATTCATATGTCCCGCTATTGAAAAGCATGTTATCTCTTTCACACCGGACGTAAGCGTTCGGGAATATCCAATTACGGCATATAGCGGGAAACACGTGTCATAGCATAGAGTTTGGTTATATGTTGCAAAATGGGTTTTTTGGATTTTAGCCGGTTGATAAAATATTAGTCTTGCGGTACTTATACCTAGTAAGAAATTATAAGTAATACATTACCTCTCAAAATGTTAATTTCAATGTTAACCTTGGAAGCGTGACATTTGCGTTGCCTAGGCAACAACGGGCATGCGTGGGGGCATTGATGTTTAATTTTCGTTAAAGAGAATTATGTTTACATTATCACCATTATTACTTATAAGTTTTATCAATGTTGTAAATGTATGAATATTAAAAATGTCATAGTGGGTACCTTCCATGCTGGGCGTGGGCGACGCTATGCGAATTCGCGAATTTTGATGAACTTTCTTTCGCATGACGATACTTTCACTTTTCTCTATGTTATAATTATAGCTTAGTGTGTTGAGTCATTTTACTTTGCTCTTAGTTTCCTCTCATCATCATTAGAATTTACACTTAAAATATTTCTTAACCATCGGAGTATACTATTTCTAAAAGGTATTATCAAAAGCTTGCAGATCATTACTTTATACTCTATCTATGCTCATCGTTAGAGTCAGCTTGTTATCATGGTGATTTATTCTTTACACGTGTCAGAATGATATTGCGATTTCAGTCAGCAAATACTGGCTTATCCTAAAATAATCTTGCTTGAGCGTACAAAATTGACATACCCACACTATTCATTAGCTCTGCTTAAACATGCTGTGCGAATATCTTGAACTTGGTACTACGAAATGTAGAATCCATTGTGCAGGTAACATATTTTTAATTTTCCTTAATCTGCGTCATCGTATTATCATTTACATGATCTTTCATTTTTAAAATAAAAATGAAAGATCATATGATACAAGTGTTAGCTGATTTTTTAGTTGTTTTTGACTAAATTCTTTATGTGTTGAATTACAATAAGTATGATCATCATGGTGATCTTAGAAGGTTCTAGATTCCCATTCCTTGGTTTCTGACTGTTTTAGACCATAATGATCAATTGTTGACCAAAGTTAGCTTGAAAGTGTGAGGATAATGTTTGACCTGGTAATGAGCGTTTGTAGGTCATAATTTAAGTCTGCTATAGCGAATTACATACACCGCCACCGTTAACTTTCAAGTTATATCTGCGCCAAAACGCATGCCCTACATATCGCAACAGGTACCGTAGTGATAACTATGTGGGTAGATATTTGTTAAATAAATAAAGTCAACAGTCTACACTAACCATATTATTATTTATATTTCGTCGATGCCGACCACCTTAAAATTCAAATCGATGACGACTGAATTAGTGCGCGCGACAGTTCAAATATTCTTGTACTACATAGTTGTTATTCGATGTATCGATTTATTTATTCAAGACACGCGAATAGAAATCTAACTCTTATCGGTGTAACGTCACCAGGATGTAACGTCGGTCGCTAATATCAAATGAATCAGGGGCGAGTACAATTAATTGTAAATTATATGAATCACTTCTCTCAATTAGGTTAATGTTATATTAAATGGAACAGAAACAAGTTAGTAGTGTTGTAACGATTGTAACATCAATTATTATATTATTTTAATGTAACAAAATGAAAGTCAGTCGGTGTTTATGTGAACAATAGCAAAAAAAACTTGTTGTCTGGAAAATCATATACAGAACATAAAAATTAATAAAAATATAGCTCTGAATACACATTTGTTATCATTGACTCCTATCACTGAATTTGTAAGTTTATTATTCATATCGTCGTTATTTTAAATTACATCATTCTGATTGCAACATTTTCCTATCTATTATTAATGGTTTTATTTGTTTGAGGCGAATTAAATAGTATTTTATGGACAGTGTTTTTCTATTTTAATATTAAAAAGTCACTAACTAATGGCACTTCATTTAACTCTCCTTACCAAAGTCAATTCTGGCTTCCTTGTTTTTGTATATACCTAATACATGAGTGAAGTTTGCGCACACGTGAAAGATTTTGTCAACTAATAAGTTTATTCGGATCAATGAAAGTAGGATAATACATTAATATGCACTTCGGATCTACACTACCGCGTTCTTGCGAGTATATCGATGCTACTGCAAGTAGTTGCTAAAGCTCTCTCCAAACATTATGGTCGCTCTAACTAGAGGCGTATCGTGCGAAGTTAGCAATGAGTGAATCATGCAAAGTTAGCAATGTGTGGAACTAAGGTGTGAAGATAGGAGCGCGGGGTCGAAGACAGCGCTAAATTCAGACCGGCCATGAAGTTTTGCGAAAACTGTACATGCTGTTTAGGAAGAGTAATCAGTTACTTAAGTAAATACACATTTCCGTTACCATATCTTCTGCTGTAATCTTTGATGAATGTTACCTGTTTAACCGGAAGAGCCGGAAAATGTAATTAATGACTAAAGATAAATAATGAATTAAAGACACTTTTTTATGAAGGGCTATTACTAAACCTTCGCTGTCCGTCCGTCTGTCCATGTCTGTCAGCGGCTGTATCTCATAAACCGTAATAGGTAGACAGTTGAAAATTTCACAGATTGTGTATTTCTATTGCCGCTATAATAAACAAAAGTTAAAAATAAAATAAAGGTACAAATTTTACCCCCTTTAATTTGTAACTTTTATTTTATTAAGTATTTAGCTTTTACTAAAGTATTAAAAAGAAAACTGTAGTCTATACTAAAATATTATAAAGAAGAGGTAAAATTTGTTTGTTTATTTGTACGTAGGGGTAATCTCCGGAACTACCAGTCGGATTTGAAAAATTCTTTTTGCATTGGATAACCCAATTCTTGAGGAAGTTTATAATCGGCAGAAGCTAGTGTTCAATAAATTAGGTGGTACGGAACCCTTTCTGTGCGTTAATTTGCTTTGCGTGCGTATTTGAAACCTGAGAATCAATATTCTTAAAATGCAATGGCCTCGACTGAATTGCACTTTACCAGAAAAGCATGCGTTTTTTATTTATTTTAAATTGGCATAGGCTCCTCAGAGGCCTGTTTTCCCCTTCCCATTTCAGTATAAAACCATCTCCAAACAATTTTAAGATTGTATTCGATAGTATTTCGATAGAGGATCAGAAAGTGTGTATACATACCGCGCCTGAACGTATCTGACGCACGCGCATGCTTCGCGACGATGCGATGACGCGTCATCCGCGCATATTGCGTCATGCGCCTGAGTAAGGCGGCAAACTACATTCATTAAACATGTCGGGGAAATCCTAATAATATAAAATATTGTAGGACACATATCCTTATCGCAGTGATTCACACTTTCCTGTACTTGTGACTTTTTACACTTATCAATTTATTTGAACAACCAGTGCTTACGTAGAACAGTTTTTTAATGTATCTGTGCTCGAGACTATTATTCTAGATCTAATTTTAAAACCAAGGTCTAAATCTAGAGCTAGACGGATGGCTTTTTTTAAACGTTTTGCTTGAAATTGGGGCACATCTCGCACATCTCTCGTCTAATCTCGAATATTTACAATCTGACGTATAGTAGTCGCAGACAGACAAACAACTCATAATTTATTTACAGGCTGTAAACAATCATGTGCGTAAAGAATGATCAACTTGTAAACTTAAGGCTGATATCTAGTAATTCAATGCCCACAATAGTAATGTTCTCAATGTGGTGACTGGTGAGTTAGTGACTAATTAATATTGATTACGAATTCCAATAATCAGCAGTTGTCAATAATCGGAAAAAACCGGCCAACATCGGACTCGCACACGAAGGGTTCCGTACCACCGTATAATTTTTAACATCTTTATGCGGAACCCCTTTAATTTTTAACTTTATTTTTATTATTTGTTGATAAAGCGTTCAGTACAGCCCGCTGGCAGACGGACGGACGGAGGGACAGCGGAGGTTTAGTAATAGGGTTAAGTTTGGCACCCTTCTGGTACGGAACCCTATAAAATAATGACTTGGTTTACTCTGTCTTTTATCTATAAGGTTAAATTAAAGATCAATACTTTGTATTATTTATATTAGTTAAGAAAATGGAACTTCGTTTTGGTACAAATTAAAATAGATCAAATAAAATTAAAACGACGAAGTAGATATCATTTTAGATTGAAAACTATATTTATAACAACACTTGACTTCTCAAACTCATTTCGCAGCATCATGCTGAGATAGGAGCCTTTTGGCCTCGTACAGGACTTTCTGCTTTTATTTTATCTTTATTTTGTAATTTTTTTTGTTTAATTTGTTTGATTTTAATGTTTTAATGAGTGTATTTTAGTTTAGTTTGTGATTTCCTGTGCGAGTCTCAATAAATACCTTTTCTTTCTTTCTTTCTTTCATTTCAGTTCTTATTGATGGTTTGACATTGGTCCACAAGTGAATTGAAATCTCACGTCTCTAGCTTGCATGTGCCTGATGGCATAATACTTGCATTCCATTAATATTTAATTATAGGACTTATACATACGTCTCGGCCTTTGCCCGCCACTGCGTCTTTCTCTAAATGAGATAACTTGCAAATATGTTGAGTAAAATATTCCACAGTTTTTGCTTTTTCGTACATAGCTGACCCATATTTAATCTTATCGAAAGCCCACGTCTGTTCACGTGAGCTATTTGGGATAGGATAAAAAAAATTATGTTTAGTTTCATCGATATTATTAGCACAAACGTCACATGACATACTTTTAAAGTTTTCGTTTACGACAAAACTGTGGTGCAGTACCATTTCGCTATGCTCTGTTGCTAAACAATTAAACATGACGTTGACGTTATAATGTCTGGTTAAACCCATGTTATTGACCTTACAGGAAACTGAAAATTTTGATCATGCGTGAATGCCGTGACACTGAACCTCGTCGCGACACGTTATAAATTAACACATTAACGTAACAGTTGGCTGTTACGTAACAAAACGATAATTTTGACTACGCTACGTAGAGTACACCGAGCTATTCGCTTTTGAACGGAACGGTATCGTTTCCCCATTCAAGTTGAGTTATTTTCGCGTGTTTTGCGTCCTTTGAGTTTTCCGGAAAGATAAGGTAAACCCTGGCCTCATGAGTTTCCGTTTCTGTACTCCGGCTTCGGGTTCTTACATTTTCTACGAACTTTCAATGTTTTTAATGGCTTTATCTAAATGTCAATATGACTAATGATGATAAAAATGTATTATTGTTGGATTTCAAATGTCACTTATTTGCCTCATTTTATATGGAATTGATATTCAAAATAGCATAGCTAACAGAATGACCTTTATTTTATTATCTGTTCGAAATAATTGATGACATTAATGTGTAAAGATCTTTCTAGAATAGAATGGCAGTTCCTGGGACATTATGAAACCGGTTATATTAAAAGTCAATGGTCTTTCTAGAGATGTTTCTGCCAAGGGCATTTGGTCACTTTTGCCTGTATTGAACGGGAACCTTCAAAGGTCAATAGAACAAGTTTGTATCACCTTTATTTTATAGTCACTGTTCGCCCGATGCTCTCTGTTCCTATCAGGTATCTTAGTAAAACTTGCAGATATAGAAATAAAAGCTGCTCCTTAATTAGGTCAGTAAAAAGTTTTAAAGTTCGCAGTCACTTTCAGAAAACGACACCAGAACTCATTTGCATAGCTTATACCTAATGGAGGTCCAAACTCACTGTTAAGTAATAAGACATTCTCTCTTCTTACGATTGATGCTACATGGCCGTTCAGAGGCATGGACCATACCTACCTTTCTCGTTGTACCCTTGAACGACTAACGCACCTTTCATGCCTAGGCTACCGATCCAATGCCTGTCCTCAAAAATTATCAAAGTATAATGTCTAAGTTCTCCGAAAATTGGAGTTACAAAAATGTGCTGAACCAATTTCTACCTCTACGACACTTGTAACTGCTTTTCTAAGACGGCTGGTGCCACAAATCTGGTATCGATTGACCAATCGCTTGACTTTGACCGCGTTACCTAAAAACTATTATCGCAAGGTTAAGCTTTAAAGGTTGAGAAAATGATGCATATTCTATTGCTTGGTGTCATTAAAATTAAACAAATATATGGGTAACAATACGTCAATACACTATTTCCTTCTTGTATTGTGACGTTGATTTACGAAGAAAAATAATTGAACTAGTCTCAGCAATTACGTGTTCAGAAAAACCACTTTTCAAGAATGCAGCGATGTTTGATCAATGACACTCAGTTTTTCATTGATCATCACTATTGTAACGAATTATTCAATGCAATGTTTTAAAAGGTATTTTATCTTTAACCTTGTGGCTTCTTACGTTAGGCAATGAGTCTCAACCGACTGCGAACCCACTGACGGCCACCCTTGACACTATTTGTCTAACGACCCAAATGTATCAAATTCTTGTTTCAATCTGCAAATATTACCCAGGTTTTGCTGTTATCAGTATTTTACTGAAAATCCAAAACTATTGATAGGTATTTCCTAAACGTAGGTACTGAAGATTATTTGTTATTTTCCTTAAAAAGATGGGAACGTAAAGTAATGTTACTATTTAATAACAAAACTTTTCCTTTTAGCGAACAATCTATACTAATATTATAAAGACGTTAAATATGTTTGTTTGTTTGTAAGTTTGTATGTAGGGGTAATCTCCGGAACTACCAGACGGACTTGAAAAAATCCTTTTGCTTTGTATAGCCCAATTCTTAAGAAAGGTTATAGGCTATCGGACGTAGTCGCGGGTAGAAGCTAGTCACTGCATATATTGGCTAATGACTGACTTTAGGCTTCTATGCATATTACCCATCGCTAAGATATTCTCAATTAATGCATTATACACTACATGAATGGGTGACCACGGAGACAGCCTATCCATCCTCTTAATACAATCCTGAGAACTTATTTTACAATGATTGATAAGTTATTGGTTTTCATAAAGACGTCACGAGACTGGATAGGACCTGATTATTTTGACGGTTAGTGGATGCGTTAACACGGTGACGAGTGACGACACATCCAGGCCATTTAGTCTTGAAATGTTTTCGAAGACGGAAGGTTTTAATTATAGGTCTAGGTATGTTGCCTGGTGGATAATGTGATAATTGTAAAATAGTAGATATGATAAGCACTGTATTGCCAGGCGGATATAATGTGGAAAATTGTTGTATTGTTATCCTTGATTCAGATTTTTTGACGAGTGAGTCTTCTTTTATTTAATCGCAAAACAATTTACTTTTCAGTCTAATTAATAAAAATATCTAATTATATAATTTTAAAAGTTAAGTAGGTTAGGTACTACCTTGTTCTGAACAATTCCCATTAAAGAATCCAAAGAAACGAGTTACTCGACATGAATCCGCAATTTAACTTTCTAATTAGTTCTCAGACGATACGTAATCGAAAAAAGATCAATTCGCTTGTAGTCTACACTTATCTGAGAAACCGGATCCGGATATAGGCAGTCTCGGCACAGTTTAAATTTAACAAATCATAACTCGAGCTATGTCAGAAGTAACTTACGTTAGCAAAATAATCAAGTAAGTACCTAAAACCTAAGGTACTTTACATAAGAAAACCATTATAACATTTTTATGCAAATAAAAGAGATCCATTGCATTATGATTATGTATACTTTCACTAAATCCTCTAGAGATGTCATTAGTTTTACTATGGCTAATCACAAAGTCACAAACAGGCTAGTAAGCTCTTAACGTACACAGACATCAATTTATGGACAAATAACATAATTTTTGCTATACATTTTACCTCCTTCACTCTTTAACAAAAAACTCTTAACGTTAATAAAAAAATAAACGTCAACGTATATTTGACGTCTTTCATGTAGTTTAACTGTCAAATACTCATCTTCAACCATAAAACAATTCAAAATAAATAAAATGATTGTTTTCTGACTGTACTCTAAATTACCTCGACAATGTGCAGGACGACAAAGTATGTGTTGAAAATTTTCGTTCATGCAGGCTTACTCAAGAAATCAAAGATGCCTTGGAAACTCTACGTTGCCCTTTTATCGCTCACATTGGATTTTGATTTGAAGAAGCTGCGCCTTTACAAAGATGCGGCGGTAATTGATGTTCATTAAAAACTTTTTGTTTACTTGTAAAACAAGGGATGTCGATCTTGGCGCCACACAAAATGATAAAGAAGTAATTTGGGGAGGCTAGTGGTTATAAGAAAGTTGGAACAGTTCAGCATCCTAATTGCGTACACACTATCAATCACAATCTGAATGATTTTGAAGGATATTGCTAATCCATTGCTTCAAATGTTCGAAAAATCTGTCTGCTCAACAACGTAAATAACGCAATTCGAACCGATCAATTTGTTTCTATAAAATGCAAGTAAAACAGAGGGATCTACGAGTAGCTTGACTTTCAATTTAATTTTTGAATCAAACGCATTAAGATATAATTTACATATTATATCTATATATATATATAAATTATATTATACAAATAAATTAATGCTATCATTATTACGGCAGGCGGAACAACTTAAATATGAGACGGTATGGAACTTTAAGAAACCGGATGAAAAAGACCCGGAGCCACGAAAAAAAGGAATGAAGGCCGGTATTACCTACTGACACATTACTTAAAACTAGTTCAAGCCATTTGATTGGTTGTTTTAAGTAATGCTTGAGTCTTGAGTTAGGTTCTGTAATACCGGTCTAATACTATGACAGAATAGAAATGTTATAGTTTAGATTGTAATGCTTAGTCTGTGGATTACAGCTTATTCTGTAGTTGCAGTAGCGATCATTTAGAATGGATTATGAATTTGCCACAATAACAGTATTTAGCTCCTTCACATTAGTCGAAATGCAAACTGAGTGCATTTTTGACATGTTTTTTTTTATTGAAATCCTAAATCTTTATTTAAGAAGGTGGTTTCACTTGTCTTGTCTAGAAATCTAAAACTTGCCACACAATTCTTACGTCTCGACCAATGCACGTTCCATTTTCAATAAGTAATTTTATTTTACTCAATCACCATTTCATTAAAAACTATGGGCTCTGCAATGTAGATACGAAATGTCTTTAGAAAATTGAATCTTCGACTACAGGTTTAATTCTGATTTGATTCTGATAAATCTTATTTGGTAATTTTATTAAGATTCCTAATTAACTACTTAATTTCTCAAAATACTGACGTGCTAATTTTTGTTTCTAGTACCTGGATATTGGGGAGGACATGAATGTGCCTGATGACTTCACCCCAAGCGAGTTACAAACGGGCAAGTGGTGGCGCCATCTACTGGCCGGGGGCATTGCAGGCGCAGTCAGCCGGACCTGTACAGCACCTTTAGATAGACTTAAAGTATTTCTGCAGGTATGTGTGTCTATACTCTGTGTAACTATCTCTTGAAAAGGCAAAGGTGGGGCCTATATGCAGCTAAAAGAATTAGCATTGGATAGATAGCAATCCAAGCAAGTTTGAAACACGCATCAGCTAAATAGGTGATAATGAAACGATTATAGTTATAACGATTATAGTGCCCCACGTGTGCGCCTTCCAAATGCCCGGGACCCCATAGTCCCGAGATGTGTAAACATAACAATAATAATCTATATATAAAAATGAATCCCTATTTCCCTTGGAACCGATTTGCATGAAATTTGGCATATGGGTAGACCATGACCTGGAGAAGGACATACGATATTTTTATCCCGATATTCTCACGGGCTCTCGAGACTTATGTGGGTGAAACCGCGGGGCGCAGCTAGTATATAATATATTATTCAAAAAAAAAACATTATTCACCCAAACCTGTTAAGTCCTTCGTCCTTTTTTTTTTTGAGTGGGAAATCCTCAAATAAGTTCTCCCGCTCTGGGCGGAGCGGGAGGGCGTGTCAGACTCTTAGTGACTAAAACCCACCCGTGTTCCTTCGGTTGCCCTGTTGCCGGGGGCCACGATCTCCGTTTCGGTTTTCTTCGTTGATTTAGTATGCATTTATACATTATCAAATAATAATAAACTAATACTTGGTGTTATCTATTTTCAGGTCAACCCTGTAAGAGAAAACATGAAAGGATGTTTCGCAAAAATGATTATTGAGGGAGGTATAAGCGGCTTATGGCGGGGGAACGGCATAAATGTAATTAAAATAGCACCAGAATCGGCACTTAAATTTGCCGCTTATGAACAACTAAAAAGACTAATAAAAGGCGATATGAGAGCCAATCACCCATTAGAAATTCACGAGCGTTTCGTGGCCGGCGCCACAGCCGGCGTGATGGCCCAGACTGTGATCTATCCATTGGAGGTGTTGAAAACAAGATTAGCTTTAAGAAAGACTGGCCAGTACAGTGGGATACTGGATGCTGCAAAAAAGATATATTTAAGGGAGGGGCTAAAGTGTTTCTACAAAGGATACATTCCAAATATTTTGGGGATAGTGCCGTATGCTGGGATAGACCTCGCGGTGTACGAGACGCTGAAGAAGAAGTATATATCCAAGTATCAGGCTAACAACGGACAGCCAGGCATGCTACTTCTGCTGGCGTGTGGCAGTACCTCTTGCACGCTGGGGCAGGTCTGCTCGTACCCTCTCGCGCTAGTGCGGACGCGGTTGCAAGCTCAAGGTAATTCAAGTTTTATTATGTTAGTATGATCAATTGATCGATTTATGTATGATGTTATGACGATGTTAGTATGATCGATTATGGAGAAACCCTAATACAATCTACCATCTCGCTCGTGGTGGGCTTAGTCGCATAATTTCCATTGTTTTTTTCAATGTACATTCAATCCTTCATATCAGTACAAAATCGGTCAAGTGCGAGTCGGAATTTATACACGCAAATCAAAATAAAGGACAGAAATAGAGTTTACGAGATTTATTTATTTTTTGATGTGATCGTTTGAAAGTCAACCGAAATTACAAAAAAAGAGACATTCTGAGAAATAGACATTTTGTGAAGTGGTCATTTTGCGATTGAGCCTCATGAGGCTCAGTTGAAAAATATCATAAGTTAGGGTATCACACAACACAAGTAGAAAGTATATGCTAGATTACTCTCCGATGTCTCTTAATCCATAGTTTTATCTACATCTTCAATTCAAAGTCTTAAATTTTTACGTAAATCTTAGCACACCAATATTCTAGAGCTAACCTACGTAAACTCACAGTGTCACCAAAACCCAAAAAAAATTAACGAAATATCCTGAGTCGTTAGTACAGAACAATCAAATTATCCTTTACGCAGCGGAGGCCACACGCAAAGGATCAAGTAGCGTTCAATCAATATTTGACTTCGACACATTGGATCGAATCACAGCCAATCAACGTTCAAGTACTGATTCGATTTGTATTGTTAAGAACACTTTAAAGTAAGCGATCGGCTTCTCTGTCGAGTTCGAAAAGGGATGGCTTTCTTTTGTGTACAGAGTGATTGATAAATTGACACAAACATAATGTTAATAGTCATCAGCGTACTAATTCTGCGAATACTCATATTCTGCAAGTATATTTTATCTGTGCCTGATATTTATGGAATAACCAAATTATAATGTATGCTTTCAAAACTTTTAAGTGTATCAGCACAGACCATTGTCAATACGCCATTATCAATATCAAATATATTTTAATATGGTCCAAAAATCACTTAGAGCGACCTAACTAATCAACGTTATCACATGTCTGTCTTCGCAATGATAACAGCGTTAGTTGGCACTTCCTTGTCCGCAGATTATACCTATATTAATACAGTTTCTCATATGTTTTATCAACGTGTGATAACGGTTACTAGGCTTTACTTATTACATCATTAGAATATTTATATACATTTAAGGAAAGTTAGGGACGTCAATGGTGGAGTTAGGAACTCGTTTTTATTGCTCGATAACTCTTCAGCCGATAAGCGTCAGCGATAAAGAGTGGATTTAGGCAGCTATCGATCAGCGTCAAACTGAATACATATGTTTAAAAGGTGGTCGCAACACTAGTGTTAATGCTCCCAGATTAATAATCATGATCAAAACTTTGATCCAGCCCATCCCATCTTTGATGTCCTCCCTCCGGTGACGCCCTAAGCCTAGGCTCGTACCCCCTGTGGGCGATTTGCCCTTAGCGAGCGTTCACCTAGCTTTTTAGCTTAGTTTTTATGCCCCTGGCTGGAGGCTTTGAGTTTAGCAGCTTAAGGCAACCACAGGATTGACCGGTTAAATAGTCATGATCTCAGCTATGAGATGCCAGACAGAAAAAAAAAAGTTAAGGCAACATAAATGTGAACAGTAAAATTAGGTACAGCTAACCTAAGTCGTTTAATTTTGACTAGGTTTTTTGGAAACCACATTAGTTTTTCTTCTGTTGATCACTTGGTTGGTGTACAAGTGATCATCAGCTTCCTACGTTTTAATTACCCTTTAACTAATACAGGGTTTCTCGATTTCCAGTTGCCACTCCCAGTGTGTGTTTCTGAACAATATTTAACAGAACTTTCTTGTTTTTTTTTTCCAGAGAAAGCAGCACATGGCGCGGAGGGCACAATGCGCGGTGCGTTCCGCGAGATCGTTCAACGCGAGGGCCTGCGGGGCCTGTACCGGGGCATTACGCCTAACTTCATCAAGGTGATCCCGGCCGTGTCCATCTCGTACGTGGTGTACGAGTACGCCAGCCGGTCGCTCGGCGTCAACATGACGTGATCGCGCCGCGCCTCCTCGGCCTGTGACGTCACGCGGACGGTCGCCACCGAACCGCCCTAACGCTCGAGCTCAAACTCGCATCACATTCTAATTTAAGCATATTAGCAAATTGCATTTCGTTGTACATAGCTCTTGTGCATGTTAAGTCTTATTTATTCTACATACGTGACATATTCCAATTATTATAATTGTTTTGAACGGATATTGTAATCTTTTAAGCTTGTACTTGTGTAGCGAACAATTGGTTGGATTTTGATGGTAAATTGAGGTGGATAGAGTAAAATGATACACCGATTGAACATCGGTCTCATAACTGTGATTACAATAAATTATCATTTTTTTTTTTTAAATTTATTTTATTTATTTCTATTTATTTACCTTGAGTGCTCTCTCTAATTAGACCGTCCATGTTGGTTACAATATTAAGTTTCTGACTGTATGCTGACATTACCAATCTAATTTGAAAGAGTACAGTTGCTTCAAAAGAAAACTTTCTATTTTTCTATATGAAATATAGAATATATAGAAGATTTCTATTTTGAATTCAAAGGGGTATGGAAGTATATCTTAGTCAAATGCGAGCAGCTATACTATACACGAGGTAAGGAACGAGCTGTGATTAGTATAAGCAACATGTTTGGAACAAATTATATAAGGTATAACCTTACGGATGTCTCAAAAAAAAGGTTTAACGCCGACGTATAAAGGACTGGTAAAACTGAGGCGAATACCGCGACTATTCGCGTCACTTTGAACACCTACATAAAAGTTGACACAATCCGCGCTAGTGAATTTGTCTCGCAACCCGCGCAGCATTCGCCTCAGTTTGACCAGAGCTTACTTAATATGGACCGAATATCAGAGAAAAGTTATAAAAACACCAGAGTACATTATAAAGTTACATACCTGGTACTTTATACGACTCTATCAATGGCATAAGGCCAATCACATTGACTTTTTTATTTTTAGTCACGAATGCTCCCTAATTTATTTACGTGTGCAAATTTTATAGAATATTAGAAAGCCTGCTATGTTGTTAAAAATGTAGTTAATCATTTTACTAACGAACTCAAATAGTGGTTCTTCATATAAATTCATGAATAAATTATACCATTTCATTGTGTTGTGCGTTTGTTTGGGGAAATTAACTGTTATGTATTGTTGTGGTATTGCTTCTTAAATATGTTTCAAAACTAGGTCAATCTGGATATTATAAATGTATAACAAGTTAGACAATATCCGCTTCAAAATCATCTGCTTTCTGACTATAACCAGTTTCATTCAAATTCGAAAAAAAAAAGAAAAAGTTAAATTTTAAAACCATCTATCTTCTTGTTTTCATAGTAAAATCTTATTAAGTTAAACAAATCATTTAAATAAGTAGGCCTTTAAAATTGTCTACTGCCTTTCTTAATGTTTATCCCCTAGATATTAGAATAAAAATTAGTAAATTTTTCCTATCTTAATATTCAGTGTTAGGTAGACTTTTCAAATTATTAAAAATATGTCGAACATTATAGGATTAATATCGCCTCCGTTTGCCTATATACACTGTGTTAAAAATTATTTAATTTTTGTGTTGTACATTATGGGGTACGTGCAGAATGTCCGTGAAAGAAATATCAACATTAGCATTATCAACGATTATTGCACGCTCCATATAAAATCATCCAATAGTTCTGATTATAAATGAACGTTGAAAATTTATCATCACAGGACATTTTGTACGCAAAATACACGCTTTGAATTGGAATTATGAAAACTAGCCTGTATTGCCTATGGGTGTTGTGTTTGATGTTTACCTCTTCATGATCCCGCGCGATGACTTCTCTAACGCTCCTTGACGAATATCTAACAATTCCACATTATTTCTTGTGTAAAACGAAAACCTTGCCATACTGAATGTATAGCAAGTTTTTCGCACGTGCATATTTTGGAATTTTTTTATGAATTCATCATGAGTGCTTCTCTTTTGTTCCTGACACCCTAAAATATGCACGTCGGGTAACGAATCAAAGAGAGCGTTAAGATGTGTCATAGTGGGCCGTTGTATTTAAAACAAATATAAATCCTATATTAACATTTGGCTACTCAGAAATTTTATGTAACATTAAGGTTCTGTGCTTTGCAAAAAAACAAATTGCCCTTATGCACGCTCTACATGCATGTTTGTTTGTTTGTTTATTAACAAGAATTGAATAACTCTTATGTTTCTCCTGTAAACTACTGTGACAAATATTCGGTAAGGAAAGATATCTTGTTCCTATGTACCCAGCTGAAATATGTGGAATGGTTGAAGGGTGAATATCTACTTACACATGATAATAGCTAAATCATGCAGTTTCCACGCCGAGGCGTTATGATGTATTATGGTATGTACACTTTAATCCCTAACGGCCGAACCCAATAACCTATTTATCACCATTTTCGGCATACTAGAGATAGAAAAACTTATCTATCCATAGTTTAAACGTCCCAAAAATCTGTTAGAGAATGGATACTTACGGAATTGTGGGACTACATTCAATGACAAATAGAATTATACTGTCTACCATCAATAGCAAACTGTATTTTACTGAAAATTGGTTATTGGGTTTGGCCGTAAGTGGTTGACTACCTGCCTACTGTATCTAATTCTTTGTTTCGCATTCACCATGCTAAACAAGCTATGGAACTATATATGGGAGGTATTGAGTGTCTTATTCCATGACTTGGAATCTCCATATGATAAAGATATTTACAGACATTGGGTGGATCATCAAAGATGTCTGAAGGAAGCAATTATGAAAAAAAAAAAAACTTGTTATAGAAGTTTGGATGACGGAGACCTACTTTCCCCATCTAAAAAAGAAAAATATAGAGAAATATGTTAAAGCCGTGATTTTTTTATATGTTATATCAATGAAACGTAATCAGCATTATATTTACAACTATATCCACATACTGTTGTTATTCGTTTTAATTTGTTAAGAGTATCATCATCCATGTATCGTATGTTGAACCGTAATGCAATTTTTGGTGTAATTTAGTTCTAGACTATAGTTAGGATAGGTAGAAACAAATTTCGTATTGTGCTTATTATGTAGTTTTGCTAGTTTACCTTCTCCCCTAAATAAATAATATTATACATTATAGTTGTTGAGGATGTAACTATTGTAAGACGTATTTGTAACCCTGTCTATGCATTGCCTTGTTGATACTAAGCAAAAGTACTATTTCAGAATAGATAACTTAAATGGGGCAAGTTTCGTATGCATTAGCCAGAGTGGGGTGACATGTAGAGGGGCCCCAAAATACCGTTAAGCATTACACCTCATATAAAGAGAATCAAGTACCTTAACAAAGCATTTAAAAAATATTTCTACTATTAAATCTCAAGTCCATATTTAATAAGAAAGAATATAGTATACTATAATAAATAGTTGTCATCGCATGTAGCATATATACGCAATAATATATTATGCAATGTGTATCAGCAATATGCTTATATCTTTCGCAGGAAAATGAGGTTCCCGTTGATCCTTTCGAAAACAAGTACGCGAATGAAACTATAGTATACAATCGTCAAAGTGAGATATAAGCATTGTGCGATAAAACCAGCGTTCTTATTACTTAAAATAACCTGTTATAATACATAGTACAGATTTAATGTTATATCCGCAGTACGCCTTATTCTCAAATACTTTATTCATTCTTTATTACTGTGAAATATATAATTATTTTGTTGAAATATTTCAATAAATTATTATTGGCTGTTGATGGATATTTACCTGAATAAACAAATAAAACTTTAGGATTGATTTAATTTTTACCTGTTTTTAATTGCGCGCGCGTTATAGCCTTTGAGCCCATAGACTACACTTTGAGCCAGCGCGCGGTCACTGTCAAGTATCAATAAAAAAATCGTAACCATAGACATACAGGTCGACCATTGAGATAGTAAAAACACGGAGGCGCCGCGATATTCTATACATAAGTTTGCTTATACAAATATGGGTGAAAAACGAACTAGAATGTGAAATATCGTGTTATTTCACTCTTTCTAATGTGGTAATCGTATTTGATAAAAGAGACAACAATATTTCAGTTGTTCCTGATAATGGCAACATTTTGTTGAGACGTAGTAACAGTTGTAGGTAAGTGCCATATCCGCCATATTATGCGACAAATAGTTCTGCTGTCAAGTGGTTGTTTACTTTTTGTTTTATTGAGATTTGTGAGAAAATTACGAGGAGTTTTCCTTTAAAATTACATATATACGTTGGGAAACACCAATTCAAGATGCCTGTGTGTTGTATTGTGAAGTGTGGTGCAAGAAAGAAGGAAAATCAACCTCAATTATCTTTGCAAAGGTTAGTAGCCGGTTTTCATGCAATAGTACATAAAGTGATAAACTTTCGATGAAAAAATTGCTAGGCGATCATTAAATACGGCTTAAATTTTAATATATGGGTTTATTTCCGTCCAACAGACCTTTTTATTATTTCATAATTTCATTCGTTTGTTTACAATGATATGTCATGGTGGAATAGTGTTGTACCGTTTCCGTAATAGTTTCTGATACTAGTTCCTTCGCTACGCTGAAATGATATTGCTAGGTCCGGCCCGTGGTTTACAGCAAACTGTACTCTTTGGTTCATAGCACCGAGAGACCGTTCCGTAGAGTTTTATGTAGTGTATACGATTTTTTTGTTGAAGTTTTTAAGATGAACAATACTGTAGAACATACATTTTATGTAACTTTTATGATTTCCGCGGCGCACGCTAATAAAGTTCCCAGTCCGCATGATTTTATCCGACATCTTCAACAATAATCGTCAAATTTTAGCTAATTTACACAAAACCTTAATGAATTATACACTAAAACCTTCCGCATGAATCACTCCGTCCATTAGTGAAAATTGATTGAAAATCCGTTTAGTAGTTTTTGAGTTTTTCGCGTTCAGACAGACAGAAAAACAGACAGACGCGGCTGTGGACTTTGTTTTATAATATGTAAGGATGTGTATTATTCCGAATGTTCATTTCTGATAAAATTGTTAAAAATTTAATTCACTAATGCCCGTTTGCACCGACAGCTAAGTGACACTTACATGAATACCTAAATAAAACTGCACTGTTGGATTTTAAACTCTCAGCGCTCACTCTACCGTTGAAAATCCAACAGTGAACTTTTATTAGGGATTCATTTAAGTGTCACTTAGTGAAGGTGAAAACAGGCATAAGACTTGCATGCTCACTCGATATTAAATATTTGGCTTTGTTTAAACGTTCACTTGCCAAACATTAGGTTTGCGTTACAAATATTTGTGAAAACTTTATTTGCTTAATAATAATTCTATAAATGAAATTATAATTATGCGGAAAATTGTTTGGGAAGTGATAAATTGTCAATACTCGTTTTTTCTGTTACAACGGACTATTAGCTAATATTTTTTTAATATGATTCAACCGTGATATCTAGTAAGATTCGTAATACTATTACGTACTAGTATCGATACTCGAAATAGTAACACTATGTTCCCTGAATGACACAACCCTAGCATTGGCAGCCATTTTATGAGACATTTTGAGTTGTAGGTATGCACCTTTTTTTTGTAGGTATTTCCAGTCCATACTTATTATTATGTCTATGAGGTCGACATAGAAGAGTGACGTGGTGACATTTGGAACTAAATATTTTACTTCATGATGATGAAGGCACCACTTATCTGACAAGTGTAGGTCTTGATTTGAGTCCATCCACTATAAAACCCGTTTTTTGTTGTACATTTAATTTAACATTTTAATTCCCATTCGAAGTGACCTAAGTACGATAGTGGCACCCTAATTTTTTCCAAACTTTTTTCCAAAAAGTTGACGAAACTACAAAAAGTGTCGATCGTGTTGAGGTTCAATGTTCACACAACCTATGGTTTTTCCTAAGAGGAAAAATAAATGGAGTCTTTGTATCTGTGGTCTAAAAAACAAACGATTTGAAAAAGAACGTTAAACGGTATGAATTTTACAGTGATCTGAGAAAAATATTATTTTATTGAATATGTATAAAAAGTAAAGAAACCAAAACGAAACAAGTTTTTTATTAAATATATAACAGTGGTAGCAGAGCGTGGTTCATCCCGCGCCGACGAAAAGAAGTGCGAAGTACACACGAAGTGAAAAATATGGCGGAAAGTATTAAAATAAAACAATTTGCTGGCGAAGATTTTGCCATTTGGAAGTTCCGTATTAGCAGCATACTTCGGGAAAATGATTGTCTAAATGCAATAGAAAATAAAGTATTTGCGAGTGTCCCCGAGAACAAAAAACTTGAAGCTCGAGCTCAAAGCATAATTATAAGCGGCGTTGCCGACAGCCATATTGATTATATTCAAGAGGAGAAAACAGCGTTTAACATGATATTTAAATTAGAGCAACAATTTATGAAAAGAGGCACCAGAAGCAAATTATTGTTACGGCGGGAATTAAATAATATAAAATACAAAGAAGGTACGTCTCTCGGAGACCATTTTATTTCGCTATCAAAAATATTCGGCCAGCTAAAAGACGCAGGAAGTCCCCTAGCAGAGGAAGAAAAGGTAAACATATTATTGCTATCCATGCCAGAATCGTACGATGTTATTGTTACAACGTTAGAGTCATTACCAGACCTGACAGTAGACATGGTTAAGGCGAAAGCGCCAGGGTAGCCCGCGAAATTCAATTTTTTTTAGGTTTTTTGCAATTTGCTGGTCAGTATTAAGTTGTACGTTGATTAATATACGATTCGCGGCCGTAACAAATATGTATTTACAGAATTATAATCATTAAAGTCATCAACACAACTCTCTAAGACCACGTAAGTCCAAAGAATAACTGTTTCATGAAATCATCATTCTTTGGACTTACGTGGTCTTGGAGAGTTGTGTTGATGACTTTAATGATTATAATTCTGTAAATACATATTTGTTACGGCCGCGAATCATATTTTGATCGATGTACAACTTAATACTGACCAGCAAATTGCAAAAAACGTAAGAAAATTTGAATTTCGCGGGCTACCTTAGCGCTTCCCCCTTAAGGACAGATTATTAGGAGAGGAAGGAAAGAGGAATAAGATGGGTCCTCGGATAATAGAGCAACAGAGGAATACCTTTTTGTGTTTTGGATGCGGCAAGCCAGGCCATAAAAAATTCGAATGTAGAGTGAGACACCAATACCAACAGGGATCAGCCCGTGGACATAGACAATATTTTTCAAGAGATCAAGGACGAGGATATAGAGCTCCACATCGGGCAGTATTTGGAGGCAGAAGTAGGTCTCAAGGAAGAGGTCGTGGAATTCCAGACAGTAGATCATGGCAACAACAAGGCCCTAACCAGCCAGGGAATAATCAGACATATTATGCGGCATCAACCGAAAATGAGTATGCATTTTTATCTGGCAATGCATGGAACCGAGAAGTTAACGATCAATGTAAAATAACTTGGTGTGTGGATTCGGGATCATCAGACCACTTAACAAATGACAAAAGTACGTTTTATAACTACATGGAACTGACCACACGAAAAATGATTGCTGCGGCCAAGAATGCCGTGAGTTTAACGGCGGTTGGATTTGGGAATATAAAGGCAAGATGTTATGTTGGTAAGAGATATATAGACTGTACTATTAAAAATGTTTATTACGTGCCAGATTTGAGGAAAAACTTGTTGTCTGTTTCTAAAATTGAGAGTAATGGCTATAGGGTTGAATTTTTAAATAGTAAAGTTAGAGTTTATAAATATGATCAATTGACAATGATTGGAAACAATGAAGGGTCTTTGTATACAATTCACATGCAAATATTAAAAGATGAATGTAACTTAAGTAACTGTAATAATGATCAAGTGATGCAGCTGTGGCATAGACGTTTTGGTCACCTTGGATTTAAAAATTTAACTTTGCTTTCACAGAATCAAATGGTAAGTGGCATTGATGACTTGACAAAATGTAATAATAATAATAATTCTGTGTGTGAACCGTGCTTACTAGGTAAAATGACGAGACAACCTTTTAATAGACAAGGACGTAGGGCAACCAGACCACTAGAATTAGTACACACTGATGTATGCGGACCAATCACCCCACTGCTGAGGAAGGATACAAGTACTTTCTGACATTTATAGATGACTATACTCATTTTGTTTGGGTTTTTCTACTTTCTAATAAAAGTGAAGTTTTTGACAAATTCAAGCAGTACTATTTTTATGCAACCAACCATTTCAATGTTAATATATTAAAGTTGCGATCGGATAATGGCGGTGAATATGTGTCAAGGGAATTTCAGGAGTTTTGTTAAAGCAAAGGAATCCAAATGCAATATACTGTGCCATACAATCCCCAGATGAACGGAGTGGCAGAACGGATGAACCGCACGTTAATAGAAAAGGCAAAAACAGTTTTGTTAGATTCACAGCTTAGTAAAGAGTTTTGGGGCCATGCAGTTTTGTTTGCAACCTATGTTACTAACAGAAGTCCGACTGAAGGAAAATGTCAAACACCATCAGAGCTATGGGAAGGAAGGAAACCTGATGTAAGAGCTATGAGAGTGTTTGGTTGTACAGCATACAATCATGTGCCTAGAGAGTTACGACATAAATTAGATAATTCAGGAAAGAAAATGATTTTTATTGGATATGTTAATTCAGGATATAAGCTGTATGATACAGAAACAAGGTCAGTAATATCGGCAAGGAATGTAGTATTTGATGAAACAAAACCCGGACGTGAAAATTGTGTGAGATACACAATAGAGAAAAAAGAAGATGAAATAAATGAACAGGAAGAAGAAAGTGAGGAGGAGAGAGATAGTCAAAGTGGATCAAAGGACAAAATAGAGCGAAAAGTATCAAAGTATAGGAATAAAGGAAAAAAGAAAGATAGTAAAGAAGAAGAGACACTAGAAATGGAGAATGATACAGACAGAAAGACAGAGTGTTTAGAAACAGGGAGAGAAAAGAGACAAATAAGAAAACCAGTGTGGCAAAAGGATTATTAAATTGATTTAGACCAGGATGATACATTTTATGATACTTTATATGCATTATTATCAAGTTACCAGGAGGTTCCAACTAATTTTGATGACATTAAAGGGAGAAAAGATGAGGAGCTTTGGAATAAGGCAATAAATGAGGAATTGAAGGTTTTAAAAGAAAATGAAACATGGAAGTTTGTACCTGAACCACAGAAAGAAAAGCTACACGCTTACAGATAGTAAATGGGTATTCACAAAGAAAAACATAGGAGAAAAAAATGAGTTATATAAAGCAAGATTGGTAGTGAAGGGTTTTCAACAGAAGGAAAAGTTAGATAACACTTACTCACCTGTTTTGAAAATGCAAACATTGAGAGTTCTTTTATCGATTGCTGCTCAGAAAGAATATGAAATACACCAGATGGATGTCAAGGGAGCATTCTTATATGGACGGATTGATGAGACAGTGTACTTAAAACCTCCACTAGGATTGTCAGTTCCAGAAGGCCAAGTTCTAAAATTACAAAAATCTCTTTGGTCTAAAGAAGAGCCCAAAATATTGGTATGAAAAATTCACAGAAGTTATCACTGAATG
Organism: Omphaloscelis lunosa; assembly: GCA_916610215.1. NCBI lineage: Eukaryota > Metazoa > Arthropoda > Insecta > Lepidoptera > Noctuidae > Omphaloscelis > Omphaloscelis lunosa. The sequence goes on from OU744243.1 coordinate 19,303,930, forward strand.
TGGTTTTACGCGGTCGCAAAATGACTATTGTCTTTATAGTAAAAGCAATCTCTATTTGATTTTACATGTCGATGATATACTTATAGTAGGGCCTAGTACTATTGAAATTGTAAATGTGAAAAACTTCTTAAAAACTAACTTTAGCATGAAAGACTTAGGGAACAGCAATATGACATATCTTGGCATTAGTATTCAGAAGAAACATGATGGGATTTATCTTAATCAATCTAAATATCTGCAAAAGGTGCTTGAATATTATAACATGGACAATTGTAAAGGAACTAATTCTCCAATGGACTATAATTTTAAACTAGACTTTGACGAATGTGAAATTGACATGACTTTAGCATTAAAATAAATAATACTGTTATTTTTGAGGACAATCAAAGTACTATGAAAGTTGTAAACAATCCAGATCAGAAACGATTGAAACATATTGATGTCAAATTTAACTTTATTAAACAAAAGGTAGAGGAAGGATTAATAACTGTTAAATATGTATCAACCACAGATCAAATTGCAGTCATTTTGACGAAGCCCTTATCAGGAGAAAGATTTGTAAGATTGTGTGGTATGCTTAAATTATTGAAATGTTAAATAGTTTAGATACTTAATACTGTCTTATGTGCGAACATTGAGGGAGAGTGTTGAGGTTCAATGTTCACACAACCTATGGTTTTTCCTAAGAGGAAAAATAAATGGAGTCTTTGTATCTTTGGTCTAAAAAACAAACGATTTGAAAAAGAACGTTAAACGGTATGAATTTTACAGTGATCTGAGAAAAATGTTATTTTATTGAATATGTATAAAAAGTAAAGAAACCAAAACGAAACAAGTTTTTTATTAAATATATAACAGATCGCATATTCGCGCGACAATCGCTTTATAGAACGCAGGGATAAGGGTTGATATCTGAGTATAGGGGTCTATACTCAGATACTGACATATTTATTTTTCGGTATCCATTAATTATTCAGCCTTATCTTTAATTAATAAATGACTGACAAAGTCACGTATTGATTGAAGATAGGTCTAAGTGACGTCAGTGTTTAGGTACTTACTCAGTGGCGCTGTCTGTAATATTTCATTGTAAACCTGTAGCTTTGTGGTACTTATAGTGGCACTTATGTGGACGCATAGGTGTCGCTAGTTCCCACAAATCTAGTTCCCCCTGGTTCGTTAGGAACGAGAATCTCCGTCTCGACCTGAAATTCACCACTATCCACCAGTTTCTAAAACGCAATTCAAAGCGTTTCTTTGATTCCGCGACCAAACATCGCAAACCTCTAGTTGTCGTGGTTGCCAGTTGTATCAGAAGTAGAATTAGTCAGACCCGCCGTCCGAGGCATATTCTCACTGACCCAGATGACCCCATAACCCTTCTCCAGGAGAGCAGTAGGGCCACCAGTACAGTGCACAAACAGAAACACCCAATTTCCGACCACGCTGACGAGGTCTTCCGCGACCGCGACCCCGAGTAAATGATACTCCCTCGACCCTTGCTCGTAATCGTTAAAAAAGCCGTTACAAGTTTCAGTAGCACTTAGAGTGTCCGGAACCTGACATTAATTTTACGGTTTAGTACAGAGGTCCCCAAACTTTATGTTGTCTACCACTTGGTATATTTTTCTGTTTTGGGTAGACCCCCTGCTTACCTAATATTTAATTTTTGCTAATTCATCAACTTCAAATGTGTTTTTGATAGCTGGTTGATATAGCGCTACTTACTCACTTTGAAAGATTTAAACTAATTGTAGTGAACGTAGTATGAAAAAAAAAAACACATTTGATATTTTATATATTTATTAATTAAATTCAAATGAAAAAGTTAGGAAAAAAAAATCTGTGCACTATAATATCCCTTATTGCAAAAAATAGTTTGTATACAAAACCGTAGTAGTAAATATGTCTATTTCAGTTTATTACGTTTTCACGTAAAAACTAAGCAACAAATCTCCGTGATCTTTTACACAGATAAAGTTGCAGGTCTACACTATTTGCGCTGTAGCATGGTGCGGGTGACAGTTGCCCGTATGACGTTGACATTTGTCAGTACCACGTAGGGATGTGAGGTTATGCAATTCATTTTTATCGCTAACGATACTCGCAGCGTGAATCTAGTTCTCTTTAATATTGTTATGAAAATTAGTGTATTATTCAGTTGTGCAGTGTAACTACGTGTGTGCTACGTGTATAAACTTGTCAATATAAATGTTTTATGGCTACATAATTATCTTTGTACTTATATAAAATAATCAAAATCGGGTTTATGTTTTTTTTTTCGTGACAACATTTTTGCTCTATGGTGCATCGGCGCGGCGGCCATGTTGTTTACCCGTGCGATGCTGTGAGTGCGAGTACGAGTGCAAGCGCGTTATATTGTGACTTAATGTGACACGTATTACGATTTCATTGTTTGTTTTCATTTTTGTTAAATTGTTATTTGTTATAAGTTTGTTGAGTTTGTTGTTATTACCATGCCTAAGCATACAAAAAAAACTGTTTTGGGTAGTCAGGCCAGGGAGCTTGTTGTTCGCCTCCGAGACTACTTTGAAAGAGAACAACAAAATAATGGACCGTTGTTACCATTGAATCATATTGTAGAACGAGTAGCCGAAGCTCTTGATATTGGCCGCAATACTGTTTCGCGTATAACACGTGAGAAAATTGGCCAAGATGGGATGTTTGAAAATAAATTATCGACACCCAACAAAAAGCGGACCAAGGTGAAGCCAATCACAGATTTGGATGATTTTGCTAAGGTTGCTATTAGAAATCATATTTATGATTATTATAGAAGAATGGAGCTACCCACATTGCTCAAGCTTCTAAAATCATTAAAAGAAGCTGACTTGTTCAAAGGAGGTATTACTTCGCTACGGCAAGTTATAAAAGATATTGGCTTTGTTTACAAAAAAGTTAACAAAAGAAAGATTATTATGGATAGGACTGACATTGCCCTAGCAAGATGTAGATTTTTAAGGAAGGCCAAAAACATAAGTGATTGGAGCAAAGTTGTCTTTTTGGATGAAACGTGGCTAAACGCCAACCACACAGTGGGTAAAAGTTGGACCGACGATACGGCACAATCGTGTACCAAAGTGCCGGAAGGCAAAGGCGAACGCCTTATTATTTGTCACGCAGGTACAGCAAGTGGATTCGTCCCTGATTGTTTGCTGGCTTTTAAGTCAAAAAAAACTACGGAGTATCATGAGGAGATGAATTACGAAAAATTTAAAGATTGGTTCATAGGTCTATTAAACAATTTAAAAGAGCCTATGACCATAATAATGGACAACGCACCCTACCATTCGGTGCAAGTTAATAAACCCCCAAACCAATCCAACCGCAAAAGCGAGTTGGTGAAGTGGCTGAGTGAAAACGGAGTTACAGCAGATATAAAAATGTTAAAGACGGAGCTTATTGCCTTAGTCCGACGCCATAAGCCACCAACTCCTACCTATGCTCTGGACGAGATGGCAAAAGAAAAAGGCCACCAGGTCCTTCGACTACCACCCTACCATTGCCAGTATAACGCTATTGAGCTGATTTGGGCCCAAATAAAAGGTATGCTTTTAATTTCAATTCCCATTTTGAAGCTTTATAAAAAAATCAGCTTTCCGATCGTAGCATGTACCTACACACATCAAAAGTGTCTAGGGATCAAGCATTTTTATGCGGATTTCTTGAGATTGAGATGTGGCTTTGTAATAAATTTATGATTATATAAATTTATATGGATCCTTTTTGGTGCATTTCATAATTTGAAACAGGAACTGTTAATCAAATTCGAGTAAAAGATGAAAATCAGCTGTCAATATTTTCCCTATAAAAACATACAACGCATTGAAGACATTATTAGTGCTACTGTTTCCCTACTACTGATTAAAACCAACGTTATTATGGAGCGGCGACGTCATTTAAGCAGGGAAGAAATGCTCAGAGCCGTGGGAATGATAGAAGCTGGTTCCCGGCAACGTACTGTGGCTTTAGCTCTGAATACAAGTCAGAGTGTTATCAGTCGACTTTGGACACGTTACCGAAGCACTGGTACCGTGGCTGAGCGCCATGGAGGACGGTATCGCTGCACCACACGGAGACAAGACCGATACATTCAAATCTTAACTCGAAGAGCTCCAACAATAACCGCCATGATGTTAGCCGTGAGGCTTCATCACTCTTCAGGGAACTTAATTAGCGACCAAACAGTCAGAAACCGCTTGCATGAAGTGAACCTTCATTCCCGAAGACCGCTACGGGTACCACCTATAGCAATGCACAATCGTAGGATTCGATATCAATGGGCTCTTGAACACAGAAATTGGGCAGAAGAACAATGGCGTTTCGTGTGCTTTTCTGATGAGTCTCGTTTTGGTATGAGACCGGATACAAGACGTATACGACACTGGAGAACCCCTGGACGCCAACAGCGATTAAAATCCTGCCAGGAAGTCCATCCTTATAGTGGTGGAACCATCATGGTATGGGCGGGTATTTGGATCGGCGGAAGAACTGAGTTGATTTGGATCAGAGGCAACCTCAACGCTCAAATTTATGCTGAGACGATTGTATCTGACGTCATCGTTCCTCTACAAGTGCAAATCGGTCCCTTATTTCAGTTAATGCATGATAATGCACGACCGCACACCGCAAGAGTTGTAAGACAGACTCTCGCCGCAGCTAACATCAATGTCCTGCTCTGGCCTGCTCAGTCGCCAGACTTGAACCCGATTGAGCATGCATGGGATATGCTACAGAGAAGAGCTCTGCCGAATATGGAGGGTATCCAGTCGCAAGAAGACCTTTTTTTGTTGTTGCAACGAACATGGGCGGCCATTCCACAGCGTGATTTGGATGAACTCATTTTGAGTATGCCAAACCGATGTTCTTGTGTTGTTAGTGTTCGCGGTAGAAACACGGATTATTAATTGTTTAAGTTACCCAATAAAATTTTAAAGAAAACTGTTATTTCAGTCTTTTTTTCGAACTTTAATGTTAGTGGTTCAAATGTCAAAAATCCCTTTATTAGGAAAATGGCAAATTTCTTTATTAATGCAAAGGTGACTTGGTTTATCGTTACTGTGACAAACGAAAACACTTTATTTGATGAATCCTTAAAGAAAATTTTAATTAATATCAATCAGGAGAAAAGTTATTGCAAAAATATATGTTGATCCCTAGACACTTTTGATGTGTGTAGTTTAAAAACATTACCAGATACTAGATTAGGCTGATTGATGATTATTTGAATACTTTTTTTTATAAGTTCGTTTATTTTTAGGTTACGCCGCAAGAAATAATACTTCGCCGCCATTTACGGCAAATAAGATGTTGGCCCTATTACAAGAGGCCATCAACAATGTTCAACCTGAAGACTGGTCGAAGGTCGTGAATAAAACAAAAAGGGACATTATGTCTGATTGGGATCGTGACATACATATTGACAACATAATTGAGTCATCGTTAATAATATCCGTCACAGATTCAGATGATGAATTGAGTGACAATTCAGATGTTCCTGACTCTGATATGAGTTTAGACGAATAACATGTATTTTTTTTTTAGCAACCTTTTAAGCAACCTTACCCTATAAATGTTCTGTTGTATAATTAGACCTTTTAAAAATAAAAATTGACCTACGCACAATATACGTTTTTTATTATAAAAAATATCGACTATCCATCGTAGCAGTACATCCCATCACTAAATACGTCTATGGCGTTACGTTATACGCATAACACTTTGCTTAATTTTTCATTCAATTTGATTTTATTTCTTGATTAGAACATTCTGGTTGGGTTTAATTTAATTTACTACAGTTATTAATTATTTAATATATTACGAATGTGGTACAACTGAAATATTAAGTCATAAATTGTAAATCGCGGCAACTTTCAAGAGTGAAACGAAATGTTACTGAAACTGTCACCCGCACCATGCTACAGCGCAAATAGTGTAGGCAACAAACTTTACAAAATAAAAACTTACACGTAGAGAAAATAAAAACATAACTGAGATAGACATATTTATCTGTGTTTAAATAATGGGGATAAAAACTGCCACTTGCTTACTTCAGATGGCGTTGATGTCTAGCGTTTAAAAATTGGACAGCTAGCCAATACTAGTCGTAGATTTTATGTAAACAAGCGATTTCTTTTATGCATAATTGATTATTGAGCTCAGTTGCGCAGCTATTTACTGGTAAAATACGGGGACCCAAGTCTGTTTTCATTACATACAGTCACTTGTGATGTGAAATTATATACAAAATTAAAGTAAAGTATGTGTGTGTTTATATTATCATATTAGATCAGTGCTAGAAGTGCTATCTCTGAGGTTTTTCAGTCAGGAAGATCATGCCCGAGTTGGTTTTCAACTCTGATCAGGTTATTTCTATCGTAGGCCTCCAGTCTTTAACAAAAAACGAACACAACAAAAGTCAACGAACACAAAATGACCTATAAATAATAAAACGTTCGTAATTTATTGACTTTTCCACTAAAACTGCTTTTTTATCAGTGGTAGACGCTTCCCGTCGTTAGCTCGTCTTTTAATAGCACTACACTCCAAGTCTCATACACATTTATCTAGTTTTCGTATAATTTGTGATCGACACAAAAGTAAACATAAACACAACCATGGCGGTTAAAGACGTATAACTGTGCTGCCACCTGTTATGAGCTTTCAGTTTTTAACCTCATTATTTTGTCTACCAAAATACCTGTTCAATGTATTTTTAGATGTTGTAACACCATTTGCAAAAAACAATCTTGTCTCTGACTGACATTTGTTTATCTGTGATTTTTCAAATGTCTTTCTTTTTAATTCAGCACGTGTAGACGCTGACGACTTGCTTATCATCCCATAAAAGTAATTTAGGTAATATTAATTATTCCACTAAAAACACGTGAATAAAGTAAAGTGATTGGTACAAAGGTTATTTCTTCAGTGTCGTGGGATTTCTAGCGGCGCCCTACTTTATAAGATTTACAAAATCAAGAGTTGATGTAGCAAATATCATAAAGTACTGCTACATTTTTTTGTGTTCGTGTAATAAAAAATTGGCGTTGACCAGGTAGCCAGAATGCCGTCTGATGCAAAGAAAAGGGCCCAGCAAAAGAAGAAAGATCAGGCGGGCAGCAGGAACAAGAAGCCTGTGGCGAGAGTGAATAATGAGGAGAATGGATCTGCTACCAATGGCAAGGAGGAACGTGAGCTTACCGCAGAAGGTACCACCGTGAAATTAGATATTTTGAACTATTATTCATAAATACTTACGTATTTGAATGGGACAGAATGATTAAACTTTAAAGTATGTGCCATCTAGGCTTTGTTGTTGGAGGCTTCTAATAGGCTTGATTAAGGTCTAGAAGAAATTACGTTATATTAAACGCTATGAAGCACATGGCACACTAATTTGAATTTACATGGTTGCCTTTGGTTGATTATTAACTTTAAAGATGTTGTGTAGGTGCTGTATTGATTTATTTAAAATTGTTGGGAAGTTATTTCATGTGTCTAGGTTATTGAAATAACAACTCTTGGGAAGAACTTTGAAATACTCTGAAATTCATTAAATTATACATTTAAGTGTGCTGTTTGCGGTGTTCCTTCAATTTTCATATAAGAAGGTATAAAGAAACTTGAGAAAGTATGATTAGATGAATGTGTAGGTACAGGGCGCCCAGTATGAATAGGCAGTTCAGGGTGGCGCTGCTGGTTGAATCTAGTGTCAAACATATGTCAAAATCAGTACAATAAATATTAGTTCCATATTTCGCCACCTGACACATTTTGCTTGCAATACCAATATTAATTTATTTTTGAAAACCTTTTATTTACTCTGACAGCAGTACAGTTACAATTCCATTGTACATCGTCGTGAACTTATCATTGATTTTTTTATAATGATAGTTATGAGTACTAGATAAAAGCACTAAGCAGTGCTGAATATAAAAAAAATACTAATAATTTATTGGCACTCCCATAGATAGACTGTAAAAACGTAGGTTATTAAATCCAACTGAAACCCCAACCTGGCCCAGTGCATACCATGTGCCATAGTAAAAGCACCTACATGTTGAACAAATCAGCTGGCTCTGCACAATCAGGCCAATACCTTTGTGATCTAAGGCCTGTAGGGAATAATTTTGGACCCTGGTGTGCATGAAAAAGGTGTGTGATTATTTAATGTCAGCACAATTTTTTGGAGAACACAGTTATTTTCCTGCAGTGTTGTAAAAATCAGTAAACCTGCTAACTTATGGCACTTACTTTCGGCTGTTGCTCTTTTAATGCAATGTAACAAAAAGGATATAAAAGAAAACCTTGCATAAAATTTGTTTATAACTTCAGGAAGTGAAGCTTGGACTGACAAACAAATCAATTTGTTATGATGTGGCAACTTTCTATTATTCTGTGTAACCAAGTCATGGGCCACTGGCTAACAGCTATCTACTGTAGACTTGAGAAAAAATAAACAAAAAGTCACACTGCATTAGTCATGCTTTCACCAAAATGTTGTTGTGAATTCTCCCTCTAGCTAAAAGCAATTATTGTTAAATTCAATGCAATTATTGTTACTTGAGAAACATTTGGTACTTGTTACATCATAATAGTATCCATTATTGGTAATTAAACAGGCCATTATGCAACAACTTTTTATAATATTCCAAATGGTATTGGAACTGCTTTTAATAATTAATGATAAGTTTGAGGTTTCCAGTAAAACAAAATAAACCAACATTTTTGCACTAGATACTTTTAATTTGGTAATGTTTAGTATACTCCATCTGTGTTGATTAAAACTCCTCTGACAGTCCATCACTACAGTTTGATGAACGGGTGGGAGGTTCATGTTTAGTTGTGGTAGTCTACTCACTTAATTATTAATCAGCATCAATAAAAGTGTATTAGATCAGTGCAGAATAGTCAAAGTTTATGCCAGCACATAAGTGTTTCTGACTTGAAAAAGCCGGAAATGAGTGTAAAAACCTTTATAATGATCCTGAAATAGCTAGGGGAAAAATGTTTAAATTCTTTCTTTAATCCCTTTGGAGTCATTCTAGGATTCTCTATAGTATCCCTTGTTTCTGAATATCCTGGAAATAATACACATTTATCTGAATCTGTCACGTAAAGAGGCGAGTTCTGAGTATGACAATTGCAGCATGTGTGTAAGGGTGGATATGCAGTTGCACTCCCATAGTGCAAGAGAAAAACACATACATCAAAAAGATTGTCTGCGAAACGCAGTCTAATAAAAATAAATGTACAGTGTATGACATTTGAATGTTTTTGATGACCTTGCTAACACTACACAAACACATACACAGATTTTTGTTTTGTTTGCCTCGTTGGTCTAGTGGTCGCAAGCTCTACTGCTGAGCATTTGGTCCTGAGTTCGAATCCTAGGTTGGGCAGTGTTATTGGATTTTTTCATTAGGAAATTTTTCAGTAAAAATGTATGATTTAATCAAGTGTCTTTAATTCTAACTTCAGATTATCAAAATAAATCATAATATCACTCAGCTGTATCAATATCAATTATTACAATTGTTACAAAAAAAAACTCATTTTAATGTAATATTATTATTTTTCGGGCTTTGGTTTTAATATTTTATCATAGCAAGTAATTTTTTTAAGTTGCTGAAATGTTTCAAGTAAAGAAAGAACTATTATATTACTATACTTGAAACATTTCGGCTGGTTTACTGCAGGGTTTAGTATCTTACCTTAGGCCCAGTCTATGACATTCGCAAAATTCAATCGAATTATAGGTAAAAAAAAAAAACGACCGTCTTAAAAAAAAAACACTACAAAGTGAAAAATAACTTTAATTTCGGAAGTCGGTATCTTTGGTTTTGAATTTTCGTTTTTTGCCACCGACACTTTGGTAGTGTTTTTTTTGTTAAAAGATTTTATTTTATACTTTTAAGTTGTGGTACGTACCCCACACAAATTCGAATTCCACTACGTGCTACCAGTGACAGGACCTTATCATATCATCTACATACTAAGTGGGTAAAATACGTATTATTGAAGCTAACTCAAAAACTATCCAGGCAAAGTTAATCTTTATATGGAACCACCTTGAGAGCAAGTCGACGTTCATAGCGAAAGTTGTTTAGTATGATGGGTAGAATCACCCCCTTGACGGATGCAGGTGACATAATCGCCACCCTGTACAATAATGAGTGACAACAATTTAATTCAAAACAATCTTTGTTCATTATGCAGCTGTTGCGCATCTAGTGCGCAGGGCTGCGCGGCATTCACTTTGTTATGTACTTGTGTATTAATCACCAAAATTATATAAACAAACAAAATGCTTTCCTTGAGCTATGTACTTAGAATCTTGTTTTGTTTTGGTATGACTTTAAATCCAATGTGCTATGCAGATAAATAATTGATTCCATCATGTAAACCAGTTTAAGGCTATCTACTTGAGAACTCATTATTAAGAAGCAAACAAACTGCTAAAGTAATGATCAAAGTTATATACATAGAAAGAAAACAGCTATCCATCCACGGGTGGTTTATAACTGCGGGCCTACCCTGCATATGCAAATTAATTTCCATACATATATGTAAATAAATATGTGTTCTTGGAAAAATAACTTTATTACCCACTCATAAAGTTTAGTTTGAGCTACAACTTCGTCAACGTCATAATGCTGATACTTGTTAAGTGGAAATAACTAAAATTGGAAACAAGGATTTGAATAAATAGTTTTTTCGAAAATGTGGTTGATCCCTGATTTTAAACAAAAGTAAATACTATTGCTAAATCCTTTGTTACAGAGGCACTATGCCTCAAACTCGAAGAGGAAGCCAAGATGAACTCGGAGGCCAGGTCGTGTACCGGCTCCCTTGCCGTTCACCCCAGGTCCAGGGACATCAAGATCGCAAACTTCTCAATCACATTCTACGGAAGTGAACTACTCCAGGATACCCTCCTCGAGTTGAATTGCGGCCGAAGATACGGCCTCGTGGGATTAAACGGATGTGGTATGTACTATTTTTCCCTAAAGTTTTTTTTTACCATCTTCAGATTGGTTATGCGAGGTAATTGCATAACACCTACAGTATACCATACCTTGCCATACCTTTAATTTTAACAGTTCCAAAACATTTATTGCGTTATTTACGTAGCACGTTATTTGAGGAGACGAATTTTTCAAATATATGAAGCAATGGATTACCAATTTCCTTCAAAATCTTTCGGATTGTGATTGAAAGTGTGTTACGTAATTAGGATGCTAGATTTGTGGCACATTTTTTTTATACAAATGCTGTCCTATTTTGGTATTTATTTAGTGGATAGTGCCTGGACAGTCTTTAAAATAGACTCCTTATAGTATAAAAATAAATGATGAGTAAGAACTATACTCAGCTGTGAGCAATTATGGAAGGGCCAAAATAATTTATGTTCTGCGCAAAAATTATAATGCTGGCGTAATTTCGGTTCATACAGTTACTTTATGAACTTGATCAAAATATTTTAATAATGCGTTGCAGCCATGCGAAAGTATATTTTGTCTCGACAACAGTATAATGTTATTTGTTTGATTATTATATTCTGCAACATGTTTGTAACATGCCGTGCAACAGAGATGCGGGAAACACTGCTGAAATAACTTAGGTAGTACGTATTTCCGATAACAAGCCTAACTATTCCGGACGTGTGGGAAGTTGCTTTATCGGCATTTCGATCAGGCATGTGCTGTACCTATATTAATTTAATACAAAATCAGGTGAGAGTATGTAAAGTGTAAAACTATTCACATGTGAGCTTCATCAGACCGTCTCAACTATAAAAAACAATAGTATGAAATGACGTGTTTCTAGCATTATTACGTCATTAATTCGTCATTGTAGGTATTATTCACTATTAAACACTTCCGATACGGAGTGATTGCGTTTCTATTGTACAGCATTATCAGTTTTTCCTTGAAACAGAGTAAAGGCAAGCGTCGAATAGATTGTTTTGTAACGTCCAGCGGGGAAGTTTAATTTATAGGCTAAGTGCTCGTTGAGTCCCTCGACAGTTCTGTACTATTGAATCCTGCACTTTGTGCAGTCGTTTATTCAATATGCAATGTGTCGGAAAGCTATCTCTTGGATAACTCTGCGATAAGATGAATTTATGATCGAAATCATTGTTGCTCTAAATAAAATGTTTAATCAATTTCTTCATACGAATTTGGTTTTTAACAATTTAGTAACGAAAACGCGAAGCGATTAGTTGTTGGGTCAGCTTGTTTCTTATCGGTTGAGTTCGCCGCTATTATAAATTATTCTCAACTACAAATCTGACGGGCCTAGTTTTCCTCGTGTAACGAGCAAAACAAAGGTCATTTGTAAGAAATATAGGTACCTACGTTCCTGTTACCGTAGAAATACAAACCATAGAAAATTCTTATTTGTTCTCGAGTTGTTATTTATAGAGTTCAAGTACAAGTTCAAGTACAAGATTCAAAGTTTCAAGAAAACTTATAACGCCGCAACGTGCTGGGGGAAGTAACAATAAAAATATTTGATTATAACTTAAACGTGTCGTAGAAGGGAAACAACGTGAGCAAACCTGAACAACGTTAGGAAACCTGAACTTAAAAAATGTGATGAGCATGCTTGGTGATCATGCTTATACCTTCTCTGTAGCAGAATAGGCCTTTGTTCTGCAGTGGGACAATAATATTGGCTGATATTGTACCTACGTATTGATAAAACATAACAAACGAAGACGGATAAGTACCAACAAATATATTCTTCTTTTGCACGACTCATAATGCGAAGCATTAGGCTGCCTGTCCATTGTAGCGGAGCGATGCAGCGGAGCGCAGAAATATGCCAATATTAACCAATAGGAGCGGAGCTCTGAAGCGGAGTTTAGATTCTATTGGTAATATTGGCACATTTCTCCGCTCCGCTGCCTCGCTCCGCTCCAGTGGACAGGCAGCCTTAAGGTAGTTTTACACCGGCGAGGCGAGGTGTGGATGGGATGGGCGAGAATTGAAATTTCTGTGGCAAAATTTCTATCCACGCCTTGCCCATCTTTGGTGTAAAAGGTCTAGATGCGCGAGGATGTGCGAGGCGAGGATTGAAATATTTGTTAGTACAATTTTGAACTTTATTGCTGTAAGAATAGAGTATTTATTTACTTTGTTAAACGGATATACAAATCTCGCACCGGTCATCGAGGGCCCGCACGGTCTTTCTCCGTCTCGCGATGGCACGCGCTGGCACGCGCTGGCACGCGCCGCTCGCTCTTGCTAGCCTGGCTAGCCTAGCTAGCCGGGTAGCGCATGATAACGCGAGCCGGCGCGTGACATTGCGAGCCGGCACAAGGCAGCACGGTATAGCGATGGACATGTTTCGGTGTAAAAGGGTAAGCGTGATTTCAATTCAAGCCCATCCCATTCACGCCTCGCCTCGCCGCTAAAAAAACACCTTAGAGAGTGCTTTGCGATCGAAAGAATTGTTTTGCCTCCTTTCTGCAACTGTTTTTATTGTTACACTTCTGCTAGAACTCAGAACCTACTTAATTTATACACTTAAATTATCGTATAGATAATTTAATGGATATTAATTCTGTACTTTCCAAAAATTGATAAAAACTATTTTGTTGCTTGTTAGTTTCTGCTGCATTAGCAGAAACTAACAAGCAACAAAATAGTTTTTAAATCCCGTCAATCAACTGTGAAACCTGAAAACATTTTAGCTTGCGTAAAAATCAATTAATTGATTAATTTTTTTTAAAGTTTCGTTTCTGCTATAGGAAGAATCCTATTGAAAATGACTCATTTATTCAAAGTAGTTTAATTATAATTAATAAAGAACTAACAAATTTAAATATCTATTTCCAACTTCGACTCAACTCTTCCGTTGCCTAGCAACCAACAAGCCAATCCTAATTAGTCTGACAGTATGTAAAGATTGCGAGGTGAGAAATTTTAACCGTAATGATGGGTAAAAAAGCAGCCAAAACATACTTTATAAGAAGTCGTTTATATATGTTTCTGTTCTTGAATGAGCGTAAAGTGGCATGCACTTTTGGATTTTTCCAAATATTTTCTTACTGCAACGAATATTATAGCAGGGAATATAATCTTATGCTTGGTAGCAGTTATTGATTAGCACTAACCCACCAACGTCTCGCTGACCCATTTTTGTTTCATCTCAGTGTAGCGGAGCGCTATTTCAGAATTATACGCAGAAATTCTAGGTTAAAGTAATTATATTATTAAGATTAGGTGTTTTGCGGGCTTTAATTAAAGCAATGGAAACCCACGAGTACGAGCCCCCATACGAGTTTGTAGACAGTGTTGCATTTTGCCATTATGCTAATGACGTAAACGTTATACAGGAAAGACCATGGTGACAAAGAAACAGCAGCTTTTATAGTTAAAAAATATTAATTTTGCAGTACATCAACTGCAAAAGCTTGCGTATTCATCTATCGACCTCATTTTTTTACCCGACTACGGTAATGAATGCCTTTTCTGGCAGCTCTTAAAACGGGCTTATAGAATGCACATCGTCAGCGGCCTTTGTTATATTTTAAAAGAAGAAAGCCCAACTGTACAAAGATGTTTAATTACGAAAGTTCCGGCAAATCTCGTGTAGCAACAAATATATGATAGCAACAAACTTACTTCGCTTCGCAATATTATGAATGGAAAATTTTACACAAACCTGCTTACCGACCTTGATACTACCGTATTTGCTACAAACATATAGGTATGATACATAGGTTCAGAACACAACTTAGTAACAGCTATCATTATTTTGTTATAATATGATAGTTTTATGGGCCGTTAATTCAAAGATTGCTTTTCTCCGATGCGGAGGTGCGGTCCGGATATTCGGGTCACCGTTAAACGGGCGCGGGGCTTAAACATTTTTATTTTTATAAAATCTTTCTGAAATGGTGCATTAACAATTGTTCGAGTGCAGAAACAAACGTTTGTAGAGTACTTAAAATTTTATCAGTGCTGAGCGAGTCAAAATTGTTCCACGTTGGAAATGTAGATTTAATTCGAACAACATATGAAACTCATTCGATGGACGAATGCAAATGTGAGATAGGCTGTCATGCATACATGTATGATGCTATTGTAGCAAAACAATGTAGTTCATAGCCAGTGGGTATTTTGCCACCGATTACTTGCGAGAGGGGAGCCGGTTACCATGGGCGCTGAAACGCTTACAAATAACGACTGCACTTTGTCATGCAAATATAAAAATTTATCGTTGACTACCCACATATGATCTTTACCATGTTACAAATTACAAGTTTTTTAAAATATTCTTTTTTATTTATTTCGAAAAGGGTAGGCAGGAACTTTTCATTTTGAGGAGGTTAGTTTGCATTTTCCCCTCAGATCCCTCTTTTTTCTTAGCGAAAATCAAAAAGACTCCATGTGCTAAACTGCTAATTGCAACTCTCCTTTTATATAGTTGTTGTAGGCAGTTTTAAGTTTAAGGTTATGTTTTATTTGTAAATCGTTGTAGGTACAGTTCAAAGCTTAAAGAAGTGTCTGCTGAATCCAGCTTATAAAACTAGAAATAACCCTGATGTTCTTCTAACAGATGCCTACAGTTAAAAATTTAATAAAAATGGAAACAGTCAGACACCTTCGAGACCTTTATTTCTAAAAATAGAATATTTTTCGATTTGTAAAATTAGACTTCCTCTTGGCCGGTCACTACAAGATGATTCGCTGAAACTTACGAAGAACCAAGTTTCTTTTTAACATAACATCACACATTGTTTCCCCGAAGGGTTAGGCAGAGGTTCGGTTGGTTGTACTATTACAACCACCATAGTTACTGAGAAATTCTAGATAAAAAAACACAGGCCCAAGTTTCTTTTTGTATGATACAAACAATCAATTATTTATTTATTATTAGGCACAATAAAGGTAATAAGGTGCTGAGTCTGCTGCGTAAATATATTATTTCCAAATTTTACAAAGATAAATTCAATTTAATGAAAATCGAATCTATCAAAAATTCCTATTTATCACTTGTTTGAAATATAAAATCCTGCAAAAATATCAAATCAATCCTGCTGATTTTAACAAGACAGTAAAGACATGCTGCCGCCCACAAATATATTGGGATATAGACAGGAATATGATGATGGACAAAGAGTTCCACATAGGTTACTATATCAATTTAAATGGTCGATTCGCCCGGATTCGGGCGAGTAAATTCGTGCAAGTCACCTATAAGTCACTTTGATCACCAAAGTCTTTGTTGAACGCGGTGACTGTTGCAACATTTTTATATACAGGAGAACTTGTAGTTTGCTTACAAATATGACATACGGTTTTTTTTTCTATTCATGATCTGTTTCCTGGGCTAGTGCCAGGTTTGCTGTACTTAAGGACTAGGTCATGGATATTATGTGAACCATTTAGCAACTAGATTTTACTGGTTGAAATTAATCGTTTTCTACCTTCAGAAATATCGATGAGACACCACACTCGTTTGAAAAATGATAAGACTATCTTTAGATAGCCATCCAATTATAAAAGTTTTGTTTGAATAGGAATTATTAAAACGCAACGAATCGTTCATCAAAAATTTGTATTATTTTTGCATGAATGGATACGTAACGTTACTCAAATAGTTTCGAACAATATCTAATCTAAGAAGAACCAACAAAAATGATTCCAAAATTTGCCAGTGGCATTTTTTGTGACGAAAAATAACAAAGTGTGCACCGTGCCTATACGGCCCTAACGAGCGTCCTTATAACACCTACGACTTGTACAAATTACCCACTTGATGCATTGTTATGAGAATGAAAATAATGGTGCATTTACCGATAAACCAATATAGTTAGCCCCTTCTTCGATCGATATATGCTACAAAGAAATGAACCGTCGGCACTAACGGACGGACGACGGTCGTAGTGTTACACTTTTGTAATTAAAGACAACGATTAAATAGTTTGTTATTGATACATATTCTAATCATCCGCCCTAAGGACTAGTTGTGTTGGACAAAGCTGTCTACGCCTAGATTCTCTTCATCATCATGGTTCTTGTCCGCGCCCGCGTCTACATACTTGTGTCTGATCTGACGAAATCAGTGGCGAAACCATTGGATGTAAGATTTCTAGTATGTGAATGTCAAAAGGAAAGGAAGCGTTTCTTCTCGAAGTCTGTTGTGCACGTCTGGACAAACATCAACATGTACTTGGATGTTTGTGAATGCGTGCCCGAATGTGAGTGCGAGTGCATTTTTGAGTTCATACTCATGCACTAGAAACAAGAAAATGCTTATTGTTACATCCGGTGTGAAGGCAAAGAGCTCTTAATTTGAGAACTACAAGGGCTGATTAAAAACTGAAGATCGTGTCAAAGATGGGCACCTGCTGCCTCTGCGTAGAAAAGCCAAATCCGGTTTGACAAATTCTTGTGTAATTTTGAACTACCTGAACCTGGAATGCCGTTTTTGTCATCAAAAGAGAAAACAATTAGAAGACAATAGTTTCTAGAAAAAGTTTCGTTCATCAAGCAAACTAAACGAAAACTATTCATTTGCCAGTGACCTAAGTGATACACAAAATGTTGTTTTTTTATGGGTCCTTTCTGTATTCAAATTTACCTTGCATATTGTATAACGAAGTATAAGTACAAATAATGGCCTTGTAGACATGCTAGGATAAGAGCATCGAGGAAGTTATAAAGTAAGTAGTAACATGTACCTAGATGAAATATATTAAAAATATGTAGTGCATTATTTGCGTTTTTCTTACCCGTCATATCTACCCTACCTACTCTATCTACCCACTCTAACTACCTACCCTACATACCTACTTACCTACCTGCTTACCCTACCTACCCTACATACCTACCCTACATACCTACCTACCTATCTACCTACCCTACCTTCATACCTACCTGCCTACCTACCTACATACATACCTACCTACCTACATACCTACTATCTACCCTACATACCTACCTACTCATCTACCTATCCTACCTTCATACCTACCTACATACATACCTACCTACCTATCTACCTACCCTACCTTCATACCTACCTATCTACCTACCTACATATCTACCTACCTACATACATACCTACCTACCTACCCTACCTTCATACCTACCTGCCTACCTACCTACATACATACCTACCTACATACCTACTACCTACCCTACATACCTACCTACTCATCTACCTATCCTACCTTCATACCCACCTACCTACCTACATACATACCTACCTACCTATCTACCTACCCTACCTTCATACCTACCTATCTACCTACCTACCTACCTACATACTTACCTACCTACCTACCTACCTATCTACCTACCTTCATACCTACCTACCTATCTACATACCTACCTCCCTGCCTACCTACCTACATACCTACCTCTCTTATCTGCCTACCTACCTACCTACCAACCTACTTATCTACCGAGATATCATCAAAAAAGCAGATCCACACAAAATGTATGAGAACGATGATTTAATAATTATTCTGCTATTCGGGGCGAAGACAAACATCCAACAAATCAAATATCATAAAAATCGTTTCTTGAGTTATAAATGGTGTAAATAACCCGACTTTGTTTTATTTATATAGATAATATGTTGTTCTATTTCGTGTTGCGAAATGTGTATTACCTGTAGAAATTATCTTTAAGTGGTTAAATACGAGAAGGAAGTTTGTTTTGCAAGTTTGCCATTTTTGCCGAAGGGAAATCACTCCGAGCCCACGGCTTGTATTTTATAAGAAGTAAGCTTAAGCACATTGCTGGACGAAGGTCTTCCCAGTCGCATAATGTTTAACTCTGTCCTGGTTAGTCTTATCCAGATTCTACCTTGCTAAAATCGTCGCTCCACCGAGACCGAGAGTACCTTACGATTCGCGTTCTTCATTCAGATCACGTCATCGGTATTCATTACTTCTATGGCCCATATGGCCGGCCCACTGCCACTTCAGCTTGCTTTGCTGTGGCTGTCTTTCGACTTAGCCCACAGAATAAGCAAGCTGAAATAGGAAATATTTGGTGATCCGGCAAAAAGCTAAAGTATTCACTTTAGCTCGCTGATGTTCGATGATGTTGTTCAGAAAGGTTTAGGTGTGTAGTACTCGCAACCGGTGTGCGTGTTTGTATATAAACGAATTAAAAGGAGTAAGGATAGTAGCAGGTGGCGTTCTGTAGTTTCTGCCTACCCCCATGGTAAGAAGGCTGTATGTAGAAGTATGTATGGATAAGTATACGTATTTACTCTGTCGGATCACCTCATAATTCCCATTTTTGAAGTGAATATAAATAAATCATCAGGGTGGCAGGGACCTGGTCCAGGCCATGGTACGGAGCGAGAGAGCATGGGAGGCCGTCGCCTCCTGCGAAGCAGTAATGCTCGCGAAGGAGGAGGCGGAACGCGCTAAGGAGAGGCAAATTTTGCGCCCTCACGCCCCTAACCGCCACTGGAGACGCTCTGGGCGTCGGGAGTGGCAGGCCGATTCCCGGCCACTATAGGCAAAGACTTGCGGACGGTGAGCAATGGGTAGCTTGCCGTCCGATAAGGACTAGGCCCGGGTCGACGGCACGTTGTGTTCCACGCGCACCTCAAAGAGATGTCAGCACAACTAAAGGGGTCCGCTAGGGCCGATGCCTGCCGGGGTCGCGGGAAAGTTCGAAAGTGATACCGTGACCCCTGGCAACATTTAGGTAACTGAAGGAACACGGGTGGGTTTTAGTCAGTAAGAGTCTGACACGCACTTCCGCTCCGCCCAGAGCGGGAGAAGTTATTTGATAATATCCCACCCATAAAAAAAGGGTGGCATGGACATCAACGCGAAAACTGTTGAAATTCTTCGTTGGTTATTTAAAAAAAAAAAATCAGCTTTTCCATACGTTTTGACCGCGTAGTTATTGCATCCTGTATAGGTACAGCAAAATTTATACAGACCCTTATAAAATCGATATGACATAAGTTGACGGAAGGCTGTACTGTACTGCACGTTGCTTATTCTTGTTGCTGAATAAAATATGAAGACACTTAAAATAGCATGATCGATCACGCGCCAGCCCTGTAGCTGGAACGCCTTTATAATTGACAACGGTCCTAATACCCTAGCCAAGTGACAATGGAGTTAAGAAAGTGGGGGCAAGAAATGGGTTATTTATTTAATACTTCAATTACATAAATGTATAGAGGCGTACTTAATGCCATAAGAATTTTCTACCAATCAACCTTTGGGTGATGCAGAGATAAACAGTGGTAGATGCAATATGAAAATTGTGGAATAAATATTTAATTAAATATAAGAATATACCTACCTATTAAAACTATATATATAATATACCTAAATATATATAAATATAAAAGGGTTCGTGACATTGCTGCTTTCTTGCTGGCGAGTTTCATATTGGTATAGACAGTGTTTGCGTTCACGAATTAGGGTTCATCTACCCATTGAAGGCTTCCGTGCTGTACACTGTCACGTCAGGGTCTGAAAAATATACATTTTGAAAGAACATGTCCACATGTGCATGCAATGCATTGTCGTACAAGGATACTGAGTCCGTAAAGCTCCGAGCCCGAAAGGCCCTGACACGATACTGTTTTAAATAGAGCTTTACTCGTCAAAAGCCGTACAAAGTTAATCTATTCGTTTGCGACTTCTTGGCACAGTTAATATTTAATCAAATATGCGTTATTTGCATTTATGATCCGTTTGCAACTTTAACGTGAGGCATAGTTTGAATTTATTAATGAACTAGGTATTCTCGAATAAATGTTCCTTCCATAACTTCAATTTTCTAAAAACTATTTTCGGTTTTAGGGCGTTTGAATTACACTTTTCTGTAAGAAAATAATGTATCGTTGCGTTCTTAAAGCGAATGTTTTAAGAATTTTGTCATAGTATAAATAAGTTTAATTTCGTACGTCAGGCTGAAATAATAAAATAACTTATAATTTTATATTATTAATTTTATAACTAGAAATCTAAGAAATGACCATGTATATTCGTCATTGTCACGGGAAGTTAATGTTGCACTTCTTCCGACAAAAAACACGAAGTGCTCACTCTCACTATTGGGAGAGGGCTCCAGAACGCCCGGTTGGGCGCTCACTAGTGCCCTTCACCTATAAAACATACGGACTTAGAGCCAACTAAGATGAAATGTTAACTTCACATAAAAGCGCCTATATTATGTCCGAGAGATACCAAACCTTATAAATTGTGTTCATGCGTGCGTATTGTAATGCTAAACGAATATGTACTTATACATTAAATTAAAGCTACTGTATTGCTTTTGCGAAAATGCTATTGAGTGTCAGTCTAGGTAATTGGTATCAGATCTCATTTTTTGGTCGTGTCTGTCGGCAGGGGTCTGTCTAAGATTTGGATAATGCTCATGATAAGTTCTAAAGAACTGGACAAAAAATCGTCACTCAAAAGATTTAACAGCGATACAAATTCTATGTCCGACGTGAAACAGCGAAAGTCTTATTTATTTAAAGTAAACGCGAACGATATTGCAATTTCTTACCATTGTCTTTTACTGCGAGTGAATATTAAAACAGTGCATTGCTTTTCTTGGAATTATGGATTTGATGTTACGAAGGGATTTTAAATGCCTGGCAACATAGTGTATTTGAAGTCTGAACCCATTGGCGTGTGAATTATGAATTTATAACATCGTTTGCTGTATGCTGTTGTCCAGCGGGGTAATTGTAAGGTAAAGTATTGCGATCGATTGCCATTTTATGTTTGTTATGCAGTAACCCCGCTGGGTTACAGGTTAATGGCTATAAATGCATAAATGTTTACCTAAACGTCTACGTTTTCAAGAAAATACGCTATGTACTAATATTAATACTACTATTCAGCTGCATCTGGTTAAACTGGAAGCCGATCCCAATACAGTTGGGAAAAGGCTTGGCAATGAATGAGAATTACGTTGTTCCCTAACACAGTCGTTATAAGACCTTCGTTATCAATGTTTGCAGGCAAGTCGTCACTGCTGGCGGTGCTGGGTCGGCGCGAGGTGACCATTCCCGCGCACATTGACATCTTCCACCTGACGCGAGAGATGCCCGCCTCCGATAAGACTGCACTCGAGTGCGTCATGGAGGTCGACGAGGAGAGGATCCAGCTGGAGAAGCTCGCTGAGGAACTGGCTCAATGCGAGGATGATGGTAAGATTATACAGATTCCCCAGAAAATATATGCACTTCCGCAATCATTGTCTGTTTTCGGAAATTCGAACGCGTGATGATAAGATCTAATGAAGAGCTGTTACAACCATGGAAGTACTTGTCTATTTTAATATCCGACTGCCCCAGAAGGAGGGTAATGTTTTTCGAGAATATGTATGTATGTCTATTTCTTTGGCACGCTCTGTAGCCTTAACGGCTTGATGGATTTTAACATACGAGATGTCGTTAAATTCGTCTTGATTGCGGGAGTGACATAGGCTATAATATTTATAAATCGCATCTGCAAATAAAAAAAGAGAGGGAAATGTTTAAAAATAATTAATAACAAATATTGGTATCAAATAAAAGCTAGTAATGACTTAATGTGTTAATTCCAAATATATAAATATATTTGCTGCCTCTTTACTTTTTATTATATATATAATAAAAAGCTTGAAATAAAGCAAATTGTATTAAAAAAAAGAGCAAGAAACCTGACTGCAAAAAACGCAATTGAAAAGAGAAAAACTAAGCATTAAATTTTGTTTTAGTATGGTATTGCAAGTGGGGACAAACCAATAACCTGAAATATGGTGTAATTTTTGTTTGTCCCGCCTGTGATATCTTACAAAAAAAAAATCAATGCTTGTTTTTCTCTTCATTTTCTATCTGGTGAGTTTTTGACGAATTTGAATGGCAAATCTGTCAAAAATTCTCAATAGGGAAGGCCATTGAAACATTATTTTGTAAAATAGTAGGTTTTGTAACTAACATGTTCATTTATACCTCTCCACAGACGCGCAAGAACAGCTAATGGACGTGTATGACCGTCTCGAAGACCTCAGCGCCGACACAGCGGAGGCACGCGCCGCTAACATCCTGCACGGTCTAGGCTTCACCCGCGACATGCAGCAGAAGGCCACCAAGGACTTCTCTGGAGGTCAGCACCTTACTGTTACATACAATGTGCAGACAACAATACAACACTAAATTAACCATCGTATTTCTTATGACGTGCCTGGCTTGTATACAAAAATTCAATTAAATAGTTACTATATAGCTAGTCGCCTGATCGGCAAAACCATTAATATTTTCAATATCGGTGTTCAAATTTTCAAAATACTCCTATGCATCCTATGTGTTTTCATTTATTGTTTTATTGTTTTCAATCTATATTATTACCATTAAAGATATCATTCATTCCACATTGCACAGTAGAAAACATTTAGCACGTATAAATATTAATAACCGGCCTTATATTTCCAAAGGACTCCTAAGTATCTGTGTATCTATTCTAGTATAATGTATACTTATTATTTGCACCAACGACTGCACCATTTTATGTCCAGACAAATCACTGTCAATTCCAAGGTTGCCTGGAAGAGACCGTGGAAAGCGATAAGGCCGCCCATTGTATATTTTGAGTGTTTTATTTATTTTTTGTTCTGTATTTTTGTGGTGTACAATAAAGTATATATAAATAAATAAGTATGTCTAAGGAATAGCTTAATGGTTCAAGAAACCTCATTGGCCTAATGGTCGTAAGCACTACCGTTGAGCATGGGATGAAAATGTCACTGGAACTTTTGCAAGTTCGCTGTAGTAGCTCAGAGCAGAGACTGACAATATGTTCACTCGCTATTGCAAAATAACTGCCAAAATCTAGGTGTACTCATTCTTACCTACCATTCCGAGGTACACAATCTTGATGAAATAATTACATAAATCCGCGCCTCAATTCACCGGACCTGAAAGCCCGCAATCAATCTGTCTAACCTTTTCCCAACTATGTTGGGGTCGGCTTCCAGTCTGACCGGATGCAGCTAAACATCAGTATTGAAATCACTATTCAGGTCCAAAATCAATCTATCAAAAAATCCCGTTGTCCTACTAAATGAATCCTGCACATGTCAATAGACAACTCTTTTAACCAGCACTGGTTCCGCAGGTTGGCGCATGCGTATTGCGTTGGCCCGCGCGCTGTATGTGAAGCCTCATCTGCTGCTACTGGATGAGCCGACCAACCATCTGGATCTGGACGCCTGCGTGTGGCTCGAGGAAGAACTTAAACAGTACGTACTTATTCTTATACTAGGTGTTGATTGATAAATATACCATTTATTTAGTGCACACAAAAGCACAATTAAATGATAACAAATTACAAATGAATACGACGAAAATACAAGGTGCCAATAGAGAAAGAAGCCAACGGAGAAATCTGACGTTGAAATAATCTGCCATGAAGCCATTGAACACAAATTTTCTACCAGCACGCGTAGCATGACCACCGTAGAAACGAGTTGTGTCGACAGAAGAATAGACAAAAATGACGTTCCGTGTAGACAGGACTGCAGTAAAGTAGAAAGACACAACTGCACTTTTTACGCAATTCACTCTTTTCATAATTCGACTCAGAATTGTTTGTTTTGTCATAGGATTTTTTTTTCTTTGTTCGATTCTCAATTTTTATTGATATTAAGAGTGTCGAAGTATCGTATTTTGGAAGAAATCATATTACAGTAATATTGGATTTAACCATTTCCTTGGTAATGGTGCCGATTCTCTTGTACACCGAACTAAACTATCTAAACTATCACTAAAACCCCTTTATTTTTGGCTATGAAAATCTAAAAACTATTCTGCAACAAAAAATCCCTAAATTTAAATATAATTTTGACACAACTTAAATCGTATTTGACAATCGCGAGTCCACATGGTACTCGTTTTTTAGAGCCGGAGACGCGAAGGCTCGACGTATTTTATATGGAATTTTTCACTTTTTGTATGGAAAATAAGAAAAATTATTACCTACATGTTCAGTCTTAGGGGTTTGTGGATTTTATAAAGGGGGTCGAAATTTTCATTATTTTTGCGATTAGACACACCATTTTCGAGATATAAGCAAAAGAAAAAAAAGATACAGTACTATTTTTGTACATGAATTCGAGGTGTTGGTGTGAATTTTAATTATGATAATTATTACTTATCACAGTTTTGCGTTCAAAACGCAAGTGTTTCATGATTTTGTAGATAACCGTATATACTTTGTGGCCGTCGAGTAAAAAGTTTTCTACCGTCTTTAGCATGGCGATTACAAAATCAAATTTTGTCTTCACTACTTAGTGAATTTGACAGTTTGGATAGAAAACTTTCTTCTGAAATAGTCTACATGTAAAAGGACCTAGACAAAGATCGTTAGAAGCGGAAGACAAAATGACAGATTGTAGAATGATTTCTACGGTGCGATGTCAAAAATGAAGAGACGAAATGTCAATTTGTATAGAAAGAGCTATGTCTATTCTTCGTAGACATAGAAAGCGTCATGCTACGCGTGCAGTGCAAATAATCCTGACATAACCTTCATTATTTTCCAGCTACAAACGCATCCTCGTCCTGATATCTCACTCGCAGGACTTCTTGAACGGCGTGTGTACCAATATCGTCCACATGAGCAAGCGCCGGCTCAAGTACTACACGGGCAACTACGAGGCCTTCGTCAGGACACGCATGGAACTGCTTGAAAACCAGATGAAGCAGTACAACTGGGAACAAGACCAGATCGCTCATATGAAGGTTTGTTACTACGAATTTCAAGGCCATGTCAAAAGGCTCATGTTTATCTATTGTAATGTGCCATATTTTCTGTTGAAAGGAAATAGCCGATCTTTCACACCGTAACATGTGAAGACTTAATGTTCCGTCTAACGAATATCAACGAAGTGCACTTTAAAATCAACATTGCAGCATGATTAAAATTTCTCCTTTGATCGCGTATTAGGAGGTTTATGTTAAGCAGTGGTTGTATATTTCCTGTTAAATGATGAACATATGCTGAGCAAGATTAGAGCGACAATGATGTTGCTGCCCACGTCATCTTCGGTCGCGTGATCTTAGCATCGGGGCTCAGTGGTTGGACTTTGGACTAACGCCTGCGAGTGAGTCTATATGTTTGAAGAATTTATTGTTGTGTACTTTTATTTTTTTCTTTCCATTAAGGTTTATTTAACAGGTTTTCTCTCGGGTTACCGCAGTGTTTTATTTGAACAAATGAGAATGTTGCTATTCATTTTCTTGTTGCATCCAACCAAGTTTTCTGTGAAGTTGCCGAGACTCATTCATTATTCAAAAACTAAAATCGCTTTTTCAACTCCTTACAAAAAGTATTTAATGGATATTTTATGATATGACACAACTGCTCATATTCGGCTCACATACAACTGCGGACATTTGCGGTGAACCACTATTTGGCTCACATAGCACAGTTTCACCTAGTTAATTGATTCACTGGTTCACTGCCAGTGTCCGCGATGGTACATTATAACGTTTTAAATGTCAATTTCTCCAAATAGCCTGTTATCAGACCAAATCTCAAAATTATCCAGAAATGCAACAATGCAGCTGACAGATATTGAAGAGTACGATAAAAGAGAATTAATTATTTACTTCTGTTCCTCCGGTATACCTAGTGTCCATAACTAAAGTGGTTTCCTAATATAATGTAAGCTGGCGACCCCTTTGCTATAGTGGCGGCTTTCGTGAAGGAAAGCGCAAGGGATGCTTTATTCTTCAAAATTTACAGTTTTGTTCAAAGGGGATGCGCCAGGGTAGCCGTTAAATTAGGCCGAATATTTCATGAAAACAATGATTGCCGCCAATTCTAACTTAGAGAGTATTTGATGATTTTTATGATTATACTTCGGTAAATACAGATTTGATACGGGCGTGTATTTTTTTATTACCGTACAACTTCATACTGTGCTTCAAATTGCAAAAAAAAAACAAAAGACATTTTTTATTTGGCGGACTACCCTATCGCTTTCGTCTAGAGTAGAGAGTAGCACAGTACTTCTCACCTTGAAAGACCTCTGCGCTCTTATTTGTGCCCATTCTTTCGTCCTTAAAAAAATGATCAGCACTAACAAAACGAGAAACGTTACATTTTAAATATGCAACGTCAACTCAAATAATAATATTTCATACAGAATTATGACTTGACCATCTTAGACTTTAATCTAAAATGTACGTAATTTTTTCAGAACTACATAGCACGGTTTGGTCACGGTTCCGCTAAGCTGGCTCGACAAGCCCAGTCTAAGGAGAAGACGCTTGCTAAGATGGTGGCCCAAGGACTGACCGAG
Source organism: Omphaloscelis lunosa (assembly GCA_916610215.1). Taxonomy (NCBI): domain Eukaryota; kingdom Metazoa; phylum Arthropoda; class Insecta; order Lepidoptera; family Noctuidae; genus Omphaloscelis; species Omphaloscelis lunosa. The sequence goes on from OU744243.1 coordinate 19,331,259, forward strand.
AAGGTCACAGATGACAAGATCCTTAACTTCTACTTCCCATCATGCGGAAAAGTGCCGCCACCTGTTATTATGGTGCAGGTTAGTATCTTCATGTGGATAGAACATTTGATCTTTAATAATAAGTATAAGTATATTTATTTTCTTTTCACAAATATATAAATAAAATTTATTAAAGTATAAAGTAAAATTATGATTTACATTAATTAAAATCTCGAAAAAATAATTCTAACTGTAATGTGGTCTACATTTCAGTGAGAATTAATGTCTGATCTAGGTTTATGAAAACCTGTGTTTCAGGCCATCAATTTACATCAAATCGTTTTAAAACAACACAACAATACATTTATTAGTAGCTAAATTAAAAAGAAGACAATATTTTCAATGACTTAAACAGTAACTATTTGGGTATATTATTTTAAAATAAGATTATGTAAGATATATTATGTTTAAATAAATTAACGAATAAATATTAAAGTAGATAATGTATTATTAATTTCGTAAAGGAAGAGATTTATATTAGAGTAGGTAGTTTTTTTTTAATTTCTAGTAGTTTTTCCGTGTCTGCATAATTTCGTTTTGCAAAATGTACAGTGTAAATGCTTAAAAAGTTTACATTTGTTAGAGACTGGTGCCTGAAAAAGTCATTGCAAGCAATGCCTGTGGTACAATTGAAGATAATGACAATAATATAAAAAAAAGGACAACAAAAGAATCCATTGTGTTAGTAAAAAAAATACCTTATACTTAACTAAAATAAACAAGATCATTCTGACCACAATGCCTCAGAATAGAGTACCTGAGAGTCTCCGCCACTGTTTTCAGAATCTGCGCCCCCCTCCCCGCCTTGTGGTGAAGGGTGGGTGTTTTTGTATTTTGACATTCATGATTCTCAGGCTAATTTGAATAAATTAATTATTATAGGAATCTATCAGTTAGAAAAATTAAGATAGTTGCACATTCCAAAGCTACAACAGAATTATTTACATTATAGCTTGAGCCCCAAGATAGACTGACTGTCTAGTTCGGGCTCACTGGCAACTAACACTGATGTAACCTGGCTGTAGGTTATTTTTAAGCCATTTATGACATTACCTGGATAATAAACTATTTTCTATTTCTCTCCTTTCCAGAACGTATCATTCAGATATACGGACACGAGCCCGTGGATCTACAAGAACTTGGAGTTCGGTATCGACCTGGACACGCGGCTGGCGCTGGTGGGGCCCAACGGAGCCGGCAAGTCCACGCTCCTCAAGCTACTGTACGGAGATGTAAGTACACAGGCTTTCAGTCCCGCTTGCACCACAGATCAATAAATTAAATGCGTTTAGTGCGAAAAGTATTTAAATCATATTCATAGTCAAAACTAAATTCAAACTAATGCTTGTGGTGGCATCTGCACCGCTACTCCGTATCAAAAGACCTGACGTCACACAAAATACTATATCGCGCAAACAGAGTTTACCGCGCGATCAGCGTTTACCGCGCGATCAGCATATATATAACTTTCCCGACGTCAATCGTTAGGCAGTTGTCCACCAGACACGACACCCGTCTGGTCGGAAAATTCTCCCTTTTCTATAGAGATGAGTGAATTTTACAACCTGTTCCTCATACTGCTGGAAACGAACTTAAAAAACAAAATGTCATAAAATTAAGATTTCACAATAACATAGGGCATATCCCTATGTTATTGTGAAATTTCTTAAGATTGTGATAATTCTTAAGATATTGTAAAAAATATATATTTTATAGTAAAATTTTAGTTTTAATAGTTCTTATTAATAATAGATGACATGTAGATTATGACACTGGTAAGCAGTAGTTTTGTTTTATGAAGTTTCATACCCGATTTCGTATGATTCCAAATCTGTTGTCAGTTTTTCTTTAGCAGCTCTACTGTTTGTACATTTTTAGCGAAAAATACTTGAATTACGAAATGAAAAAAAAATTGTTTCTCTAACCTAACATGAAAAAAACTTTCTTTTATAAGATTTTCTTGCATGAATCGAAACTTCAGCCTTGTTTTGAATGCTCTAGCAGCAATCAGCCATCATATTTGCATTCCAACGACCCTGGTATCGCTCTTCCATTATGCGAATTTCCTGATGAAAGCGTTGTCCTTGTTCTTCGCTTAAATCGCCTAAATTTTTTGGGAAGGGGTCTAAATTGCTGAAGAGGAAGTGCATCTTGATGCTCATGTTACATCCTAATCTTTGAAAGGGCAACATGAGCTGCTCAATGTGTTGAATGTTGTCTGGAGACTTTTTATTTCCTAAGAAATTTTGCACAACCCAAACAAATTCAATCCATGTAGATTTCTCTTTATTTGTCATACAGTCAGCAAAATTTTGATCCTTTATTAGTTCCCGGATTTGAGGATCGTCAAAAATACCAGCTTTTATTTTTTCTGTGCTCAATTTCGGGAATATTACTGATTTATTTAAAACATCCATCCTTGTTGAGAGCTTTTACAAATTGTTTTATCAGACGTAATTTTATATGGAGAGGAGGTAATATAATGATCTAATAGCTGATTTTAAATTCGGTTAAGTCCATTTGAAAAGATTTTTGCGGTTCATTCCGGTAATATGCATAACACAAAAATAACAGTCCTCGTGATGATTAGTCGGTTCACGCCAAATGATAGGACTTTTGAACTTCAAAGTAGGTCTTTTTTACTAGCCCATAAACGCAATGATGTTACGTAACTACCACATACAAAATTTGGGGTTCATGGCTTACTAAACACTTGTAATGGCGTCCCAAAGAAGTCCAAGTAGGCCTTTTTTTATAAAGGCAGACACATTTAAACGACATTCTCGAAACATATATTCACCACAAACAGCACAAATAATTTATTATGGAATTTATTAGTAATTCATGATCAATGTAGTGTATTTTATTTTATTTATTTTATCATCATTTTGTTTCTGTCAGTCATTTGAATTTGTCAGAGACAGAATTATGTTTAGCGCTAAATGCATTTAGTGCGGATTTCACCAGTGAAACTGAACGCGATCAGCACTTCTAAACCGCAAGAGTTGTTAGTGTCAATATTCCATAACAATTTTGACACTGACAGCTCTTGAACCCGGTCCAAATATACTGAACGCGTTCACTTTCATTGTGAAATTCGCCCTTAGTAATTTGAAAGAAAGAAAGAAAGAAAGAAAGAAAAAACGTTTATTTGCGGTAAACATGACGCAAAAAAAAAGTTTTAAATACATAAAAAAGTTTAAAAAAAAGTTGGGGAAGCATGCGTCACATCCACGCAATTACACAATTCACAATTCACGCAATTTGTGGGCCAAGCGTGTCTTAATCAGGTTATATGTTTCAAGTTCAACATGCGTATTCAACTGTGTTGGTTGTTTCGAAGCTAATCTTCGTTACATGACTAGAACAAGAGAGATAGATCATGTCTAGCAGTTTCCACAATAACTATTGGGCATACGTACTTATATATTGAGGAGTATGAAAAATAACATTTTGTGTACGTACAAAAGGCAATGATACTACTGTTACTAGGCGGAGCATAGCATGCAAGAACGAGCGAAGCGAGCTCGGGACTTGGGGCACCCCGTAATTTTTTTAACCATTCAGAAATGTTCGTCGACTACGTCGTATAACACTGCATGCGGTTTTTTAAAATGATGTACTAGTATGCCGCCAGCTGACGGCACTATAACCGATGGCGTTACAATGCCGCTTGCGGCATTCAATACACATGCCTAAAAAATATTATTGCTTAAATTAATATTTTGTAATCTAACGTTACCCTTTTTCTTCGCAGCTCGTCCCATCAACAGGCATGATCCGCAAGAACTCTCACCTGCGTATCGGGCGCTACCACCAGCATCTTCATGAGCTGCTGGATCTGGACTTTTCTCCACTCGACTATATGATGAAGGAGTTCCCAGATGTGCGAGAGCGAGAGGAGATGCGCAAGATCATCGGACGTTACGGACTCACTGGCCGCCAGCAGGTCAGTACAGAGTAGAATAAAATTAGTATGTTCAATGTTATATTTGCATGGAGTTTACACATCTTTTGCACTGACATCAGTCACTTTATACAACTATGTAAATTCAGTTTCCTTTGACACATTGCAAAATGCGCTCCGATGTGGCCCGACGCGCGGCTATCAGTGGAAATCGTACATATGTACACTATCATCATTCTCTGACCCTTATCCTAATTTATTTGTGGTCGCTGCAACATTTCTATTTTATTTTTTCCGTACTTCTAAGTTTTCATCTGGGTAGTTCTTTTTTTTTAAACATTGCCCTACACTAGGAATTTCTCCTGTAGTCACACCCTTTCTAATCTTATCATCTATCACACAGTCCATCCATAGTTTATTTGGTCTCCTCCTACTCGTATCCAACCACATTCATACTCAAAACTTTCCTGATCACATTTTCATAATACCTCCGCGTCACATGCCTATACCATGACAACCGATTTCAACTACTACTTTTCAGTCTATAAGTAGTTCAAAGTAGCATAAGCTGTCACAATGGGCGGTCATATTATATAATCATATATCACATCTGTATATAAGGCTGGACAGAGCTCCCAAGACTCCCAACCACGGAAACTCCTTTAAGCCAGAATCTACAGTGGCAACCACTGGAAAACGACGAGACAGCGCTGGAAATGTGCGACGCCTTCCACATGATATCCATTGTTGGATGACTTTCTGCTGATATGATTATGAGATTTCTTTGTATCTACTTAATAAACATCTTAAACTGACTGACAGACAATACACAGCCTAAGCCGCCGCCGGGTCTAGAAGAGAGATTTTGCACAAGAGTAGCCTTATACAACGAAATTGAACATTCTTTCTTTCTTTTTCGTGTGGTTAGTGATTTAACCTCGTGTCTTAAGTTTTTATGCTGCATGGCTTCACATGCCGTCAAGAAATAACTCTATGGCATCCGGTGCAAGTGAGCATTAAGGAAGGATTTTTTAAAATTAATCGAGTAAAAATAGGAATGAGAGTTTCTATGGAAGTTCGTTGCAGTTAGAAACATGGAAGTTGGTACTTAAAATTTTCTTTAAGTAATGGAAATTCTTCCTTTAAGTAATGGAAATTCTTCCTTTAAAGGGGTTAAATAGGAGATGAAAATTTGTATGGATGTTCGCATTTTTTATAGTAAAGAACGTAGTAAATTGGCCTTTACGCTCCTATTTATAAGTAAACATTAGTTGTACCATCGTTTTTTTTGTAACTCATCTTCTAAGGCTCCCAAAGAACAGGACTTGCCGATAGGAAATCCCATGGGGTACTCAGCTTGTAGCAAATAAACTAATCTATTAACCCATAACTTCTTTCGGTTCAGGTGTGTCCGATGCGCCAGTTGTCTGACGGGCAGCGTTGCCGCGTGGTGTTCGCGTGGCTCGCGTGGCAGACGCCACATCTGCTGCTGCTAGACGAGCCCACCAACCATCTGGACATGGAGACCATCGACGCGCTGGGCGACGCCATCAACGAGTACGACGGCGGCATGGTGCTGGTCAGCCACGACTTCAGGCTTATCAACCAGGTGCGTTATCAAACAAAATAAGTTGACTGCCTTGTTGGTTCAGTGGTCGCAAGCTCACTGTTAAGCATGAGGTTCTGGTTTCGATTCCCGGGTCCAGCAAAGTGTTATTTACTATCAGGAATTTCTTAATAGCAGCCTGGAGTCTGGATTTGTGCCCGGGTGATGACAATATAGGCTCGCCCCCAATTGATTACATGGGACTTAAACATAACCGGCGGCGCACTACAGGTTAACCCTTCGAGGACAACACAAGCTATGTCATATTATGTTATAATAAGTTTATTCGACCCAAACTAGCTAAATTGTGGTTTTACTCACATCAAACGGGATATATTTAGTGAAAATATTTTATCCAATTTAATTATCAATATTCTCCTCCTCTTAACCCAACGCAGTGTGGTGCCGTGCGTGGGTGCGATTACAGTTACGTCGATCGAACTGTTTGCCGGTCGGGGCAGAGGTTAATTATCGAATTGGCCTTCAATTTTGTTTGTGGCAATGAATATTGACTGATCGACGCTGACCGACCGCCTGCACCTGTACCTTTATATTTACTTACCCAAACAATTTGTCGTCACAGGTCGCGGAGGAAATCTGGATTTGCGAGAATGGCACCGTCACGAAGTGGCAGGGCGGCATTCTGAAGTACAAGGATCACCTCAAGTCCAAGATCATGAAGGAAAATGCCGAGAACGCGACCAATGTCCGCAAATAGTCCAATGCCTAGCTATTATCCTTAGTTTATGTTCGTCCGTCGCGCGACGCTCCCGCTCCACCTGCGACTGACAAACTGGCTGCTACAATCAGGTGACACACTTCTACACCAGTGAAAGGGACACTACAACGTATCATATTATTAAATCGTGCACGAAACCGCCTCAGTCCGCACATTGTTGGCATCGTGAATGCTCGGCTCTCAGATTAAGATCTCCGCGTGAGTGTTAACACTTCTAAATAATGTTTGATCCTGAAACAATAATGTCTGAAACTAAGTTATGTTACATAGCACTTAACATATTTACTTAATCTAGTTTACTTAATGGCACTTGGAAGTTATTATAGTGTCCGTTATTTAAGAAGTTGTTGTTAAAATGACTGTACACAAACACGTACACGGGTTCGTCTAGCCGTAGTCTAAATTCCCCGTTAGTTCATAGTTATAAGACATTGATGTTCCAATATTAAATATTTAATGAAACATTGCAATCATTAGTCGATATTTAAATGAAATAGTGATGAATAGTCGTATATTATTGCTAATAAATGTATTTGTAATGTTGGTATACACTAAGCGATATAGTCGTAGCTGCGTCAATATACAGGGTGGTAATTAGCTGCAACGGTTAATGTAGCTGTCCTTAGTGCTCCAACTCAAACGAGCACCCTGTATACTGCGACTAACTGTCGCGGAGTGTACGTAGTCACAGGTGTAGTTGAGATGTCGCTTAGACCGGTTTGTGAACGATAATTATTATAGGATTGTGATTCCTTAAGCTGCCTATTGAAGCTTAGTAATAGTGGTATTATAAATAATTTTGTGATATATTTCCCGGGTGATCGCAACCCAATTATGGAGCAAAGTATCTTGCAAACACTTTGAATGTAGCTTAATATGGATTATATTTTTACACCAGTACTGTCGCCCGGTAAATGTTCACAGTGTTAGGACATTTACATTTGGTCATTCACAATTTAATATATTTCTCCTTAATATTCCAAGCGGTATACAGTTATTGTTTGCAATGGAGATCAAATTCATTTATTTGCATAACACAGGTTTATGGGATGTTACATAAAATTGACTCCTTCGTAGTGCCTGACATGACAGTGCATTAAAGGTTGGCCCAAAACTTCGGAACCACCATGGTATCGTCGATGACAGCGCAGCGGTCTCTATGGCTGCATTTTTTGGGGCACTGAGTGCAGTATAGGAGGTTGGACATAGTTTGAGATCCATACCCTACTGCCCTGCTGTCGAGATAGCCCCACTTTGCGAGTTACATCTATTGTAACCATAGGTATGCAAATTTTGTTTACATAATTATGCAGTCAATTTTTAAACAAAGCCATTCAAATTAAATCATGTCAGAATTTTTTTTTTATGTTAATCGTAATTCAATTGTTACATCATGTTTCATATAATTAAATTAATTACTTTTTATTAAATTATTATTACCAAACAAACAAAGTCGTTCAATAATTGCAACATTAATTATACTATTGCAACAGTGGCAGTATTATTGTTAAATAATAATAATTTAGCAATAATACTGCTACTGTTTTTGCTGTACTATGCTTGTTTATATTTTTAAATAATAATTAAATTAAAATTTTCTGAATGAAACAAGCGTTGTCTAGAGGTAAGATGCCAAGTACTACCTACCTATTATTTAACTGGATTTATCTGTATTTTCCCTGAAGGAAAATATAAATTGTTTTAGTTTATTGACTATCTTTGTAATGGTATCTTTTATTTAAAGAACATGGGATCATAAAACCAGGACATATAACAAGTTGAATAAAATCTTGAAACAAGTAGGTGGTCCCATGGAGGCTCAACTGTCTGTGCTATTACAATCATTGCCAGGACCTAGCTGTAACTGCTCAAAAATTACCTCATTCATAATGTTTGGCGTGGGGGTCCGGGCCTTTTGCTTCTCATGATAAATTCGGGGTAAAATGGGTAGTCTTTGTTCGTGCATAATATTCCAAGTACCTAATCCTAAGCATAAGCGAATAAAATTGAAAAGCTATTGTTGTCCGTCTTTTAAAATGTTGTGTCGAAGCTTTTTGTATGTTACCATGGTATGTGTCAGACACCGTCACGAGTTAATTGCGTGGTGAACGACCAAATGTACGTGAGCCCGCTCAGTGCGCCCGCGCTGGTGACTATAGATGTAATAGTGAATGTTTCGGCTTACATAGGTAGCAACACGGATGCCTTCTCAAACGTTTTTGACTACATTATTTATTCTATATAATAATATGCCTCGTCTATGGTTGACTCTCAGTCGTCAGACAAATATAAAGGCGTTGACAGTGATACCAGGGTTGTGATGTTCGACTTACGACATCTCTTGCCCTTTCAGAAATGTATTCATGAAGCAACTGCAGTGATAATCAAAATGTTCACTAGTTATGGCAAAGTATCTGTGTGATTTCGTTTATAGAGATTGTTTTAGCCTTAGGCTAATCAGCTGTGACAAATAGTTTAATCTTGTAAGATGAAATTATTCAGCAAGTATGTTTATGTAGCAAGACAAGGCTCGACAGTGAGCTGGTGTGGTTATCTGTGTATTTAATACATTTAATTTGGCTGTCTGTCTTCAGAACTGAACTTATTTTTACAACAGTGCCTTCAGTTCGTAACTAACCCGCGTAATAGTATTAACTTGTATTCAATGGGGGTATAATTGTAAAATTTTCATTTTGTAAACTGCTTGATCTGAGGCAAATTTATATAAATCAATAAAATTAAACACATGGATATGTTTGTTTCCTTACTTTATTCCTTTCCTTGTTATTATTCTGAAAAGGTGACCTGCGATTCACAACCATTCGACGGGCTTCCGAATCGAAAATGACACATTTTCGGTTACACGATTTGTCTATGAGCTTGTCCAGATGACGTGATTTACGCGCGAGTTGACTCGCTCGTTAGAATTTGCACTTTTTATGAATCTGTACCTTTGACACAGTTTTATGAAAGACCAGAAATAGTGTGACTGACACTGGCATGTCCACCATCAGGGATTTTAATTTTAATAACACAAATGTCGCTAATTAGTATTAATTTGTCGCCAGATATCAGAATTTGTCGGTCACTGGTTCAAAAGTTATAATGGTTTATAGGTGGTAAAGAATTTATGAAAAATGTTCGATCTAGCTCTTTGACTATACTTAAAAATTGAACTCATTATATCTCTTCTAAACTAAGACCCTACTAAATCTATGACTTGGCGAAAAATTGCGACTAATTAGCGACTAAATTTTGGAGAAAACGGATCTTCACTAGGTGCCCTAGCTTTTGAGATTCAAATGGACCAAGCTGGGGCAGGCTCTCCCCAGATCGGCCACCTATAAACCCTTATAACTTTTGAACCAGTCCACCGACTAATTCTGATATTTGGCGACTAATTTCGATTAATTAGCTACTAATTGTTTGTGTAATCAAAATTAAAATCCCTGATAGTCGCCATGCCAGTGTCAGTCACACCTCTTTTTCGGTCTTTCATAATATTTTTTTTGCAGATATGTAATATGTCTGTGATCCCAAGTAGGTATGTCTCAAAGTCGCTGTAGAAAGTCGACACCACCTGGCCCGGCCGGCAATGGTTGTATGAAAATTCATATTCATGTTCAGCGGCTGAATAAATTACAATGAAAAGTCATAATCTTTCGTGTAATTTAAAAATGGAACGAACTTTCTACTTCAACAAGTAGCAACCAAGGAGGTAGGCTTATCAATTATTTCATTTAAATTTAGATTTGGCTTGCAAATAGAGCTGTTTAGTAAAAAAGAAACAAATGTACATAATATTGGCGCGTGAAAAATTATCGTTATTCGTCATTGATTCTGGAATTTTTAATTAATTTGCTTTGTATGATTTTCCGCGCATTATTTAAGTACTATACAGACAAGCCTTGGGCGCAACCAGGCATTGATGGACTCACGTATGTGTGCCTCGGCTTCAATGCCTGCGTTGCAGGCCGTGACCCGCGACCGTAATGTACTATAACTACTTCCAGATATTAATAAAATCTTTGATGATTTGATTGAAATTATAAAAGTAGGTAGATAGATCTGTCCTTGTGAAAATAAAATATTTATAATAAAAAATAATAAAATACATAACATAACATCACTCCTTGTTTCCCCGAAGGGTTGGGCAGAGGTGTCCCTGTAGCAGGTTCACCCACATTTCGCCAGTTATGTTTTAAGTCCCATGTAATAGGGGGCGAGCCTATTGTCATCAACCGGGCACAAATCCAGACTCCGGGCTGCTACTGAGAAATTTCAGATAGAAAAACCCAATAACACTTTGCCCGACCTGGGAATCGAACCCAGGACCTCATGCTCAGCTGTAGCGCTTGCGACCACTAGACCAACGAGGCGGTGTATAATAAAAAACGTTAAAAAGAGGTTTTACGCTTCTTATTGGGTCTAACAATATTCTTAAATTTAGAATAGCCATCAAGAAGTATATTTAATACGTCTCCCGTGCCAACTATCGCCCAAGTATCTCGACTCGCGCGTAAAATGCGTCGCCGTCGTTTGCACAAGCTCCTAAGCCCCGTTTAAACTGGCAAGATGTTCGAATTTCGGATTTTGGATTTGTGGATTTGTTTATAGGACTTACGTCCTTCTTACCGTCCTACTTACGTCCTTGGATTACGTGGATTAATGTTCGATTGGGCACGGAACTGTATCTAATATTTGTGAATAGATGCTGATCAGTGTTCTGTGTGGCGAGTGCGAGCCGAACTGTAGATCACCGCCCACCATAGTGTACGTAAGGCAGTCAGAATGGTCTGTAACTAAATCAATAATAAAAAAAATTGTACAAGAATATCAGTGACTAGACAGGTCAACTCAATCTGTGTGGTTTTTCTTCAAAAGACCACTTCAGAAACGAATCTGGCTCCGGCTCCACTGTACTTTACAACCTACTCTGTCTGTTACATTTACACGCCTTAACGGCTGAACGGATTTGGATGACAGGGATAGGGATAGGCCATGACCTGGGTTACGACATAAGATACTTTTTATTCCGGTAGTAGGTTCCCGTGAGATTCCGACATCCACGCGGGCGAAGCTTAGTAAATTATAAATATAAATCACTAGCGACATCTAGTTAACACACATTGTCATTGCAAAACATCTCTACACTCTTTATGGGATCCTAGTACAAAGCGGAGACCAATCTGCGCTTGGTACTGGTCTGTCACCTGTTGAATCGAGTTAATTCTCCAATCCGCAGCCATGTTCGGGCCACGCGCTCGTCGTTACTTGGCCACGCGCCTTCAATCTCTTCAAACGACTGCTTCGACGGCTATCATCTGCGTTTATACTTTCCTGGTATAAACGGGACATATAGCCGAATCCTATGGCCCGTTGTACACAGCACGGTTTCTCGATACGCGGCACGTTAGCCGCTTTGCAGAATAAATATATGAACTTGTTTAAATAAACACTGCGCTAGCTAGTAGCTGCGATTTTCAATGGATACCCACGCAGCACTAAATCATAATAATTATATCGATAACTTTTCACTTTTTGGAAAAAAAAAATGCCCATTTTGTCTAACCGTATCTTTGCAACCGATATACCTAGAGCGCTTGAGTTGTGATCAGATTGTAGTAACTTTAGCTTGCTTCACAAAAAATGGAACAAAGATACCTAGGTACCTAAAAACACGTCCTTAAGGTAGGTATATTTTTCAAATAAACTTAAACAAGTGCATTTCATTTCGCAATTTTTAGAGCATAATAAGGTTTTCAGGGTTGCAAACTTAACTTGGGTAAGTATTATAAACTACTCTCAAGCGACCTAACAACATATAAAAAAATCGTAGTTACATGCGCGTTTGCGACTTTTGCCTTTTTTTTTTGTGTCGATAAAGACTAAGCTAAACACATTATCACTGCACTCTTGAAAAATTACCAAAATTGCATTTATAATATTTGTATTCTAGACTAAACAAAAGCCGGGCGGACGGCGCCAGTGCAACGGTCGCGCCGATTTACTTGAAAATTCGGGGCGCTCGGTTGATGTTGTGCGGTGGACACGCTGCCATAATAAATGGAGCTGTTATTTATAATTCACTATTCAAAACAAGATGGCGTTGTTAGGTTGAGGTTTCTGCCAAATTACTCCCTTGTACCAGGACAGAATGAACGCGGAGAAGTAATTCCGTCTCTGTAGTAGGTACTCGGATGTTTCATTCAAACGCAGAATGAGGTGGTTGTTTGGGGTGGGTGATTGGCACCCCTAACTTTAGTGCGGGAAATGTAGTTGTTTCATTCTCGCTATCCCTGTCTAGACTAGTGTTGGAAAAGCTCTAATGAATCAGCAACTATATATTCGGTTTGTTCTTTCGAACGCAACCTCGGTGGCGTGGGGTCCGGCATGACGGAACGCAACGCGTGTAAAATAAATACAAGGATAGCATAATCGAGAAGGAGTAGTTCGCATTGTCGAAATATGAATTTATTTATTTTCTTTTAAGAATCACGTATTTTGTATGAGAGAGAGCCATGTTCAGGACTGAGATAAGAGTTGATTGAAATTACGACCAACACAAAAAAAAAATTGTAGCCGCTGTTTTCGTAAGAACGTTTGGTCACAACTATAACCTGTCCTAACCTAGTCACAGGAGTCCCCTCAAAAATCCTTAGCCAGTGCTCTAGCAGATTGCCAACCACTATAACACGCCAAGCTTGCTCTATCCCAACTAATGAAAGTTGGTCACATTCACATCAAGCTAGAGATTATCACACCTTCCTGGGTATAGAACTGTGAATATTTCTTACGAGCCGATCGAGTGGAGCGCACTTTCTTAATAGATGATCGAGTGAGGCGAGCGCTCTCACGATACGATGAGCGAAGCGAGCTCTTAACACAAATGAGCAGAGCGTGCTTGCTCACAAGATGAACAAGCACTTAAGACCAGCGAGCGAAGCAAGCCCATCTTTGACACGGGTGAGCCGAGCGCCCCTATTCAAGCAATGAGCAATCGAAACGTCCCCCCCACAAGACAAGCGAGTGTAACTTTAAAAACATGTCAGAAATGTCCAAAACAAACTCAGACAGTAGATTTATGAATTGAAAAAGTCACATTGGTACTTGCCCAGATTTGAACCTATAACCTCGTTCAAAGAATCTAACTACGGTTTAGTTATTTTTTCTTCTGATTACTGTCCTGTTAAGGCCTCGCACCTCTTGAAATGGCGTCGCGACGCCAACAGTCGGTCTGACCCGCCACTATAGAAGTTTCACATAAAAAACTTGCCTATTTAATGACGATTAAAACGAGGTGTAACACAGCTGTTTGTACCTAAATATTTTTTATGTTCCATTTTTCATAGCAAGGTATAAATAAAAGTAAATCAAAGGATTGTCAAAAACAGCTATTAAAATTCATAATTTTTTATTTAGTATCAACATAAAAATCTAGTTACAATAATAGTTCGAAATGCCTTCCTCTAGCGACAATACACATACGACATCGTCTAATAAAATTACTTCACAACCTACGAAATGTGTTTCTGTTGCGTTTAACATTTTCTTTCGCGATCTCGATTTTATTTAATCTGCCGGCAGTAAAGCTTGGACTCGTTGTACGTGGTATATATGCAATTGATTTCTCTTTATGTATCCTCGTACTACCGACCTTAGAATGCCTAAATATCGGGATAAGCGACGCTGACTCGTGGTGGGATCATTTCTAGTTCACGTAATACTTCTTCTTCTACATGATAATCGTGAATTGCTGGCCGACCACGACCATCTTCTCTATGAATACAGAGCCAGAGCGCAGTTTTGCAGAGAAATGCTACGACGTCACAGAGCTGACCCCCAATTTATCAATTAAATTTTGTGGTCTTATGAATCAAGTTTTAGAAGAACAGGAATATTTAACATTCATAATTTACAATACTACGCCGTTGGAAATCCTCTCGTAGTTAAAAATGATCGCTTCCAACATCAGTTTAGCATCAACGTGTGGGATCATTGCATGACAGCTGGTAACTTTTGAAATGCCACCGAGATCGAGCAGCGCTCAGCTTTTACACTTTTTACAAAATGATTTACATGAAATTTTGCGCAGATGATGTTGTTGAAAACATGTGGCTGCAACACGATGGCGCTTCACCACATTACGCTCGGGTGGTCCGAGAACATTTAAACGCCCAGTACGGTGTCTTTGGATCAGTATTTTAGTTTTTGCCACCGACTTCCGATTTTTTTTCACTTTGTAGTTTGGAAGTCGATTGTATTTCTTTTTTCACTTTTTAGTGGCAAGGTTTGTAATTTATGTAAGTTACAATAGCCATATGTCAACTGCTCATCACCGTTTTACAAAATATTGCTTTTTCCGATGCAGGGACTTTAATTGTTTAGGAGTTCTCCAGGTACTTCACCATCAGACATGACAGCCGTCTGGTCGGAGGATCCTCCCTTTTCTATGGTGGATGAGTGAACTTTACATCCTATTTGTGGAGGACAGAGGACTAATCAAGTAGCAATGAAAAAAACACACGAACACTACTACAAGATTTATTGTCGGTATATCCACAGGTTTTAGTTATTACAGCTATTATTTCAAATATTATTACAATCACTGGTTTCGGGCAAGGATGGCTACAGTTCACAATTCTATCTAAACGCGGTTAAAACTTACGAGACTAGTGCACTCTTTCGTGTCTGGAAGCGAACAGGCCAGTACAATCGAAATGTGGGCGGAAAAGAACTCGTTTACAATCAACTTCCGGTTCCAGAAACTTCTAGAACATTCAAGTAATCTCTACAGTGCTGCCTCGTAGTGTCAAGAAGCGACTACTACAACATTCATTCATAATATTACAATGCTCATTCATAAAACAGCGCCTCCAGTGTCGAGTAGCGAGCATTCATTCATAATATTACAATGCTCATTCATAAAACAGCGCCTCCAGTGTCGAGTAGCGAGCATTAAATCGATATTTTCGCGTAAACTATTCACTAATTCACTGCTTCCGCTACACGACAACAGAGGACGCTACTTGTGTATCAGTCACACTATTCCTCATCCCTCTAAAATCTTACTCCTTTGGTTGAAAAGTGGCAATAGTTGCCTCAATAAATAATATTCATTTTTTTAAACAGGGGTTGTTCACAAAGGAATTACGGGGTGTCAAAGCAAGTAAGGAATAATTTTAACGCTCTGTCGGATTAACTCGAAATTCGGTACCAATATTAAAAGAAAAAAAATATTCCGTCGAACTGAGAACCGCCGTCTTTTTTGAAGTAGGGTAATAAAGTTCAGGAGGTGGATTTTACTGCTTGCTTTAATAACTCGAAAATGGATATAAATAAGGTTTAAGTCATATAATTGGAACGTACGAAACGCTTTTGTAAAACAAGCCCTGTCGTGGTGAAAAGGGAGGATCAGTTTATTTGAAAAATCTCATTCCTTCGATCTATAAACTTAAAAATTGGCCCGAATACTTATTTATCTAAATAAATGTTAAAAATTGTAAATCATAATTTTCGAAAAAAATCTTTCAAAGGGTATGAAAATCCATAGCTGTTGTGTTTCGCGGCCAAATAAAATACTATGAAAACTCATATCTGTCGTGTTATTTAAAGATGGAACGAACCTTTTTTCTTCAACACAAGACATGGCAACCAAGGAGGTAAGGTAGCAAAGATTTTATTTAAATTTCGATTTAGTTTGCAAATAGATCTCTTTGAAGTAAAGAAGAAACAAATGAACATAACAGCACGTGAAAAATTATAGTGGTTCGTCATTGATTCTGGAATTAATAATTTATTTACTCAGATTGAATTTCCGCGCATTATTTGAGAAAAGTACTATACAAGCCTTGGCCACAACCAGACATTTGATGAAATATTCAAGTCAGGTTGTTTTGCATACAAAGTATTGATTAGACGGCAATTTGTGTTAGGTATCTATTACAAGTTTATTTCTTACCTGATTCTGCACAAAATCTTTCATAAAAATTTTGTCTGATAGTCCTCGAGATCTGACAGAGAGAGAGAGGGGAGAGAGTCTGACAAGCAGTCTCACCAAGGGATATCGTATTACCCAGTTACTGGATTGTGGAGGTCAGATAGGCAGTCGCTCCATGTAAAATACTGGTATTCAGCTGCGTCCGGTTAAACTGGAAGCCGACCCTAACATAGTTCGGAAAAGGCTAAGAGATAGTCCTTGAGATTTTAATAAATTATATAATAATAATAATTAGCCTATTATAATGTTCGCACTGCTGGGGACTCCAATCGGGAGAGGGAGTGGCCAGTGCGGGTTGGTAGATGTCACAGGTCTTCGAATTTTTGACTCTTAGACAGGCCGGTTTCCTCACGATGCTTTCCTTCACCGTTTTGAGAGCAGTGGTGATGATATAATTTACACAAAGTAAACCACCAGTCTGGGTTCGAACTTACGACCTACAAACTCGTAAGTCGCGGCCGTTGCACTGAACCAGCTCCGTTCTTATTAATAAAACTTTTTAAGAATTATGTACAAATAAAGAATAACGTAACTACTTAAATATATCGGATTAATAATAATTTAAAAACTTGCATACGAACAAGAAGGTTAAAATTTTTTTTTTGTAGTTTTTCATTTTTCTCGACATCGAGCTCATGGTTCGTTTGACCACATTGTCCTACTCTTCTGGCACAATTTTCTTGTATAAACTATAATTTAATTATCTTAGTTTGATGTTTCCGTCAGATGTTTTTGATGATTAATCGCATGTAAAGAATATAGGTAAATTGGTATAGAATATCGGTTGATTTGGTAAATAATAAGTTTTTCAATGGCGGCCAAGAATAAAGAAGCACACATGTCTTATTTTCCTGGGGAATTTATTCACCAACAACTTTTAAATTTAAAGAAAACCTCGAAATAATTTTAATAAAATGTCAGTTCCGGTTCCATGAAATGGAACGCAATGTTCCGCACCTACACTAGGAGATCATTATATTATCTAAGTGAAGGTTGCATCGGCAAAATGTTCAGAAATTCTCTCCCGCCAAAGTACATAGCAGCATATATAGGTAGTAGTAAGGTGCAGGTACTATTTGGCAATTATGATAATTAATGTATAAAGCCTCGTGCAGATTGGCGCGACGCGACTCTAACAAAACAATTTCTAAGAAAATCTCACGGTAGAACAATTACCGGTGTTGCGTCGCTCGATAAGTCGCACTAGTTTGCACGGACCTTTAGTCTGATCATGAATTGATTTGCATTTGATATAGATTTTTGACATGGGCTACTTTTTTATCTCGGAATAATGACGGTTCCTGTAGGATAGACCACGGCATTGTGCTGCTTAAAGAAGTTACTAACTTAAGTTTCTACAAATACTTTTAAATATAACGGGTGTAGGAATACCCTTAACGAAGGAAAGACTCACTTGTTATGATATTTTTTTTACTGGATCAAAACTGGGAGGACCTTCTGGTTACAGAGATATTGAAGCTCAAAGTACCAACTTCTTTTGATATTTTTTTACGACAACAAGTTCTAAATGTTATAACTTAACTTTAAATACTCCCATGAACTCTGTACCGTTGCATGCACCCATATGCACAATATTTTGCGTACGTTACGTTGCGCACTACCGTAAACAGCCAATTTCACACAAAAAAAAGGTATTTCCCAGCAATTATTTTTGCACAAAGTAACTTAGCTTTATGTACAGAATGCGTAGAGGACGGGTTTGTGAAGGGTCTTGTTATACTCTGTGTATATTGAAATGAGAAAATAAATACCAATGTAGCTAAAATGAGCAATTTTGAGATAGAATACATTTTCTTTAACGCTGGGACCTCAGTTTGGCTTTATATTTAAGTATAGCATTAATGTGTTGTTAACTATCGCATTATTAGACACAAAAACAATAGTTCTAGTGGAATAAGCTCAGTTAATATTAATTATATTTGGAATTATGTCCGAACAGCGATTAAAACAGTACAACTTATTTATTAAAAGCGACATTTTTTTACGTAATTTATAACATAACTTTGACTTTCATTTTATTTTCAAACATACTTAGATTTAACCCTTATCCCAGTTATTTCTGTTTGCCTAGTCCATTCGTAGACGGAATATCGAACGATGCGATACGTGGACATTTGCTAAAGGATAAGTTGTTAATAATCCCCAAAGTTATTAGTGAAATAGCTACAAATTGTACTAAGACCTTACTTTTTTATTAATAATTTGATTGTCTTTATAATTTTTATAATCACTATCCTATATTGTCTACAAAGTTAGAACAAACAAGTAACTATTCTAATACCCAGTTCTGTTGTTAAGTCTGAGTTAAGGTTGATAAGAAAAAACGTCAGCCAAGTATTTTTTATTTGTAATTTGTACATAATTAAATTCATTCAATGCAGGGAAAAATATCTCTCATCTTCATAAATTTATGTTTACCGGTAAAGCTCGGCTTCGTAGACCGTGGTGTTTGCTACGGCGTAGCAGTGGCTACGCCATAGCAGACGCCACGGCTTCTTGAGCGTAGAGATATGAAACGCTTCAAAAAATTGTCGCGTCAAAATAAATACGTTTAGCAAACGGTTATTACAGTTATCTTCTAGGTTTACAATAAAACAGGTGTTACTTGTTTTTTTTTTGAAATATGGTTTTTTAGAGCAGAGGCTATTAAAAAAAATAGTTTTGTCTTCTTATTGTTATGAGAAGACAAAATGTTTTTTTTTAATAGCCATTTTTTTCACGTTTTTCTAACAGTTTTTTTTTTGTGATGTGGTTCTTTTATTGAGTCCAACAAAACATTTTTTTTAAGTGTGCTGTTACAAAATACCTCGGTAAATACTTGAAACTACGACCTCGCTTTTTGTTTTTGAATATAGAGCAAAAATAATATAAAAAAATCACAGAAATCATGGTCCGGTGTATTGAAAATGACTTTATTTTATTAGGGCACTTAAAAATCAAAGGAGTAAAAAAAAAGAACTTCAGTCAAGCTTGTTCTGAACGAAATATGTTAAATTTCCAAAAAGTTGTCTCCAAAAGGTGTAAATAACTATTCTTAATTATACTCATATTGAAACAAGAATGATATCATTTTAAAGAACTTTAAATTCTCCAGATTTAAAAAAAAATATCGATATTTCATGTCGTTTTTGAAAAGGTTCTTTTAAAAAAAGTCCCAAAAGAAACGGTATATATATATATTTTTTTTTAAATATTATTTTATATTAATTTATAATATGTGTACTGAAACTTCGCTGACGTGATGGGCAGTTATATCGAAACACGACAAAATAAAAAACGGCCAAGTGCGAAGCGGACTCGCGCACGAAGGGTTCCGTACCATTATATATCAAAAGGAGCAAAAAAAAAACACGTTTGTTGTATGGGAGCCCCTTCAAATATTTATTTTATTCTGTTTTTTAGTATTTGTTGTTATAGCGGCAACAGAAATACATCATCTGTGAAAATTTCAACCGTCTAACTATCACGGTTCATGAGATACAGCCTTGTGACAGACGGACAGACGGACGGACAGCGGAGTCTTAGTAATAGGGTCTTGTTTTACCCTTTGGATACGAAACCCTAAAAATGGGCTCGACGACCACTGATGGTGTTTTACATGAAGTATTAATTGAGAAAATCTGTTTCTTTATTATTTTATCTTATTTTGATACCATCACGTCTGTGAAATTTAAACTAAGAAAACTGTTTTTTAAATCGATATTTCAAGTAACTACTCCGGTTACTTGCGGTTCATGACCCTAAATGAAAACTTATCAAATTAATATATTTTTCTCAAACATGCTTGGATATTCGAGCATTGTTTTGACAACCTTCTTCGCTCTGTGCTTGGTGTGGCAACACGCCGTGTTCGAGTTCGCGACAAGTCAATCGTCATCCTGAGGATACGTCGTTGAGAGGTGAAACACGTGTCGATTTCTTTCAGGGTCTTTTTAAGACTCTTTAGATATATCTAAGCGGAACAGTTTAGTAAATATATCCACATCATCATATTATAATGGATATCCGCAAGGTCACGCCTGAATCAATTAACAACCTTCTTCGAGATAAATCGAAATTGTTGTACCTTCAGTAGGTACAACAATTTCGATTTATCTGTTGTTAAAAACAAGTGAGTAGGCGGCTGACAATGTTACTATGAAAATCGATATCTGTCGTGTTTATCGGCCAAATTAAATTACTATGAAAACTGATATTTGTCGTGTTATTTAAAAATGGAACGAACTTTCTACTTCAACACATGGCAACCAAACAGATAACTTATCAAAGATTTTATTTCGAACTGGCTTAGCAAATATAGCTGTTTAAAGGAGTGAAAAAGAGCGGCAAATTGTAAAAAATTACGTCGGATCAACTATGAAAAAAAACGTATTTGATACTTGAATGTTGTTATGCAGAATATTTATTTTTGTTTTTACAAAATAATAGGATAGCATAAAGAAAAATATTGTGTAGATAAGCTTTTATGATCATAAGGTTGTAAGTCACATAGAAATTAATGTCACAAAATAATTTATGTTAATTATGTAGGTCATATTTTTTAAAATATTTGATAAGTTATCCTAATTATATGTATTAATACTATGTTTTCTTCTATGAAGGTTTCCATAGCAAAAAACCTAGGATGTTAAACTGGATTACATAAATTATAACACAGATTTTTATATTGTTTTCACGCGATTTCTCATCGCTATGTACAATTATGATTCCACGTTTAAAATTGTTTTATTGATGGACCAGGTGTAATAAATATAAATCCTGTTACTTAAGTATCAAAACTAAACGAATAGCTTACCAGTAATTTTAGAAATGATTGTAAACATCGTCCTTCAATATTTTGTTTGATCATGCCTAAATATCGATGCCCACCACGTCTGCTGAGTTACCCTCTAGTTATACCAAAACAAAAGTCCTCGATTTTTTATAAATTCTGAATCAATTGCCATTCAAATGGTACTTTATTGTTATTTTACTCATGATTTGAAGGGGATTCTTTAAGATCGGAGGTGCGATTTTTGTGACGCCGAATATATTTATAACTAGCTGCGCCCCGCGGTTTCCACATAAGTCTCGAGCCCATGAGAATATCGGGATAAAAAATATCCTATGTCCTTCTCCAGGTCATGGTCTACCCATATGCCAAATTTCATGCAAATCGGTTCAGCCGTTTTAGCGTGATGCCGTGACCAAGGGAAATAGGGATTCATTTTTATATATAATATATATATTTTATGTACTTCCAACAATAGGACGATTCCCTTCAGAGCTTTGCCTTTTATTGTCAATTACTAAGAATTCTTCTAAAAGTGCAGCCTCCATGACGTAGCATCCCGCTTTTGTTCACGGCTCTATAAAAGCCTGGTACGAGCTCCGATACGGCAGAAGGTGCACGAACCGCGGCGCCTTCGGATGGCAGCCGCGACTCGTGCACTTTCATGTATAAATTATTGACTTGCACTGATCTCTTGGTGCAATGCTGTAAACATTTTTAGGCGACTTTCAGTAAAATTTGTCTTTTGGGACTATAGTAAAAATGTGTACATGCCCGTTGTTTAAATTCAAGTTTAAAACTAATGCAAAAATAAGAGTATATTTATGAATTACCTCGTTATTAATCGACGCAAATACTGATATTTATTCGCTTCCTAGAGGATGGCTAGCGCAGCTAGCCAACAGTAATTTGTGATTTGGTAAAATTTTGAAGAAAAGACATTTTCGTGTTAAAGTTTTAGGTTTCAACTTTAAAAAGAAAACTGAATCTTTATAAGATCACTTTTTAGGGTTCCGTAGTCAACAAGTAACCCTTATAGTTTCGCCATGTCCGTCTGTCAGTCTGTTCCTAAAAAAAACCATTTCATGATCCTATTTTATGTAAAATAAAATCTTGAAATGTTTTTTTAGGTCCTCTCCTACACGTAAAGTGGGGATGAAAGCTAAGGGATAAAGTCTATCCTATGGTGTGTGGTGTCGTTGGAAAGCTCGTTAAATTATGTGAGTCTGTGAAAACTATTTTTGGGTTCAGGGATCCGATTGTGAAATATAAGCTTTAAAGTGTAAATTTTTGTTAGAATCGAGTGTCAGCTAAATGAAAATGAAGTGTAAGTTTTTGTTAGAATCGAGTGTCTGCTAAATAAGAATCTAGTGTCTTCTGCCAGCTATATGGTTGATTTTGGATATGTGAATAAATTCACAGCAGTAGTAAACATAACCAAATTAAAAGGACAAACTATCACGGCTAAGTAGGCTACAAGTTAACGAGTTTTAATCGACCAACTTACATTTGAAGTTGCAAAAACATTTTCTCCCAAACATTCCCTATGGGAGAACATGTTATTCAACTACAATGTTCAGTTTGTTCTTGGGATAAATTCATTCCAACTACGGAACCCTTCATTGTGCGTGGTCCGACACGCACTTGGCCGATTTTTTGTCCTTGAATCACACGAGATCTATGCGACGTAATTTGAATTTTGGAATTTCGGTCCTAAGTGTGGTTTAAATGACACGCACACACAGATAGCTAGTCAAAGACAAGCAAATATAAAAAAAAATGTACGGATTTATTCGTGATACTTAAACTTTGTTATTCTAAAATATAATTCACCTCAAGGAGTGTGTAAAAATCGTAGAAAGTAGCGCTCTGTAGTTTCTGCCTACCCCTATGGGAAGAAGGGGTGAGTTTATGTATGTGTAATAATTAGTCGAAACAATACCTACTATTTGTTCGTTAACGATGACAACTTATTTTTTTTAACAGCATTGAAAAATAAACAACTTGTCTTGTAATCATTTTAATGTCGGACACTATTCGTTACGTAGTAATTTAAAAAAATTGTTACAGAGAGTCTTAGCTGCGACTCTCTGTAACAATTTTTTTAGCTAGGTTGCTCTAGGGAGCGATTTAGTACAATATTCTTACTAGAAACAGAATTTTTAGGGAATAAAACATATCTAGAGATCTTGGAGAGGATTTCGAATGATATAAGTCTGTTTACAGCGTTGGCACGTAGTTGTTACAGATGCGCAATAATTGAAATCATATTGAAAACAAAATGTAACGGAGACACAAACTTGAAGGAATATTAATCCTAACTAATAAATGCAAAAGTGAGTTTTTTGTTACGCTTTTACGCTAAAACGGCTAAACGAATTTGGATGTTTGGCACATGGGTCTAGTACGACCTGGAGAAGGAGATAGGACCTTTTGTCCCGATATTCCCATGGGATGGAGACTTATGCGGGTGAAACCGCGGGGCGCACCTAGCAAATAATAATTTAAATGCACTTTTTCACAGTTGATGTACCTGTAGCAGCAGCGGTCAAGGTTGGTGAAAACCCAGGTGTTTTATAGATTGTGTTGAGGATTTTCAATAAACTGGGTTATTATGTGAACGCGCCACACTCAATTCAAGAAATGACCAAGCCGCTGTAAACAATAAAAAAATAAATTACTGCAGTTACTGGGGATGAAGTGGTTTTGGAATTGGTACACAGCGTCCTTAATCAGGACGATGTCACTAATTATCCAGTTGAGTTTTTGAGTTGCAAGTGGTCTTCCTGCTGACAAAATGATTCTTAACGTCGATGTTCCAATAATGCTTCTGAGGAACATTACTCCCTCCTCTCCTCTCCCTCTCCTCTCCCTCTCCTCTCCCTCCTCTTCTGAGGAAATTTTTGCAATGGATCCCTCTACAACGAAATATAATTGAATCTGAGATTCTTATTGGATTTGGTTCAAGTGAAACTGTTTTTATACCGCGTATCCACAATAACTCCCGTTCGAGTTCAAGCGCGGTAGCCGTTTGCTTCGACATGACAATAAAGAAGTCCTAGGGCCCTTAAGGCTGTTGGTGACAATCTTTTCATACTAGCTCAAGACGGGAAAACAGTAATGTGGTTTACAAAGAAATTCTATGATGGGTCTTCCTTATATTAAATTTGAAAGTAGAGGCTTATTCACCAAATTTAGGCAGTAAGCTTTTG
Organism: Omphaloscelis lunosa; assembly: GCA_916610215.1. Classification (NCBI taxonomy): domain Eukaryota; kingdom Metazoa; phylum Arthropoda; class Insecta; order Lepidoptera; family Noctuidae; genus Omphaloscelis; species Omphaloscelis lunosa. The sequence continues at coordinate 19,355,554 of OU744243.1, forward strand.
TTATTGTAAAGATTGAAATAGAGGTGGGCAGTTTATCATTTGTGAACATAACAATACTAGGTACTACAACTGTATCAACTGTTAGAAGACTACAATATTTAAATTTCTAAGTGGTGCAAGATAACACAAAATTCTACGCGGGCGACAGCTAGTATTATATAAAGCTAAGATTCCTTAGACCTCCTCATTATTTATGTTATGTTGGTGATATGCAAAATTTATTCATATTATTCGGTTTACGTTAGCTCCTATTACTTCTGTTATGCTGGTGAATTGCACGCAGACCGTTACCATGGTTACGGACCTTCCAGCCTGGTGTGACCAATGACGAGTTTTATTGGGAGGGGGAGAGAGAGGGAGAACAACGGAAAATCAACAGGTGCTACTGTCATTCAACTTTTCGTTTTTAGGATAATAGTCTAGACAAGGATAGCAGGAGTGAAACGACCATATTGCTGCCGTTGCCACTGCAAACAGCCAGCCGTTCAAGTTGTATTTTTTGGTTGAACAACGCTTGTTGCTAAAAAAAAACTATACTGTTTTATTTCCAAACCACAACTTGTCAATGTCATACTATCAATCAACTTTTTAATTCGGGTATTCAAGTCTCATTGCGCATTGCGTAAAGTGCAGTTTCAAAGAACTTAATTAAGATGTGATTACGTCATTTCATATTTCTGATAATTCGGGAAACGTGAAAAAACGCGAAAATTTGACCCGTGGTCAAAGGTGCCAGTTCGACTAAGGAATAAACTAAACTATTATATTTGGCCTTAAATACACACATGCAGTATAAGGAAACGGTTATCGCTTTTTATTTTCATCTGAAACTCACATTCGATGTGAAAACTTTTTGGTAACCTGACTTTTCATCTTGAATAATTCTGATAATAAAATTCTTTTGTATGTGTTTACTGATTGAAATGAAGTGCATAACACGTTCCTTCACGCCTCAAGGGTCGTGCATATAGCGCTACAAGGTTAGCGCGTGACCAAAATCGGGACTTAACGCCGCTATCTTGTTTTTAGAAATTTTCAAGTGCCATTTAACAAAACAATTGCACAATGTTTACTAACAGCGGTGGTCAACAGTAAAGGACCGCCAAAATATCCTTGTAACAGTGTACATACCTACATGAAAGCGAATATTCTTTTTAAAATAACCTGGACCCTAATTGCGTAACTTATTTTCGTAAACGATTATGATTAGTTTCATTTTGACAGAGTTCAACACAAAGGCGTAGCGAGGTACGGGCAGGGGGGGCTGCCCCCCCTAGAAGATACAGGAATGGTCATAAACTGTTAAGAAATATTACGTAGGTAGCCTATTAAGAAAAAAACAAAGTTGAATCTACATATTAACAGACGAATTTTATAAGATTGTACTAAAAATTAATTCACTAATGGATATTTTGTTTTTCATGCAGTATTTACCTTAGATATATTCTTGGTTTGTCTACGCCTATCCCCCCTTAACAAAATCCTAGCTACGCCCTTGGTTCAAAAACATTCATTACGTTATTTACGTTGTTGAGCAGATTTTTTTCTAACTTATGAAGCAATGGATTAGCAATCTGTTTCAAATGGAAACAAATTGTGATTGCATTTAGGGTACTGGTTCACAAGAAAAGAGTTTTTCTATCTAATAAAACAAGTCGCGATTATTAAAATCGTAAAAGTAGACCACAATAACTTAGCCCAAGCACGTACCGGCGATTTTTCTCGCGGCAATTTTTTTACGTCCGTGCGAACGAGGGCTTACCCCACACCGCGGTTCCTCAGAGAATCACCTCAAATACGAGGCATAATACTAGGAGTCAATAAACATGAGTTGTTCAAGTCGGTAAGATTGAGACTGCTAAACCGTCGAAAGTACTACTGTGCCGCTGTACTGTATTTATTTCTAACAGCATCGTTCTAAAGTTTATTTCTACTTGTGTTTTATATTCACTTACACTTTACATATACTTTTACTTGGATGGGGTTGAGTTTTCAGAGTTTGTAATCAGATTTCTTAAAATTTGTGACAGAAAAGTGATACAATTTTATTTGGATATGAAACGTCATAAAATGACGAATGAATTAATATCAGTAAATATTGTCATGGAAAACGATGCCAATACCTACGTCGGTTTTAATAGTTTAATTCAACGGCTCCTCGAAAATGCAATCTATCGGGTTTTGACACTTATTTAATAAATATCATAAAAATAAAACGACTTAAATGGAGGAAAGAATAAACGTTAAATGTCGTAATTGACAACAGATAACAATAAGATAATAACAAGACTTTTTCGAGTTTTATTACTGTGTCGATATATTATTCATTGTTTAAAAAAATCCTGATGAAACGTGTTCAACATAATTGTAATTCACAATTATTGCATTAAGCACTGCAGTTGTTTGGATAACTTTCGTCGCTTGTTTAGCCAACTTCACGTGGCGCATCGTTGGCATAATAACTTAGTGGCGTGGTATGTGCTCGGGAGACAGTATTGATCCATCCAGACCTTACAATATTTGGAGCACTAGGCTCTAATAAAACACTAAGAGGTTTCCAGGAATGTTACATTGAAAGTACACGCCATAAATGTTAAGTAGGAGGAGTATGAGGAGTCGCTAACTACACATGCTTCGCACGCTCCTGTAGATTGTGTGTTATAGCTAATAGCAGACCATTTCTATTATATATTATAGGTAAATGTAACGTTGAAATAAAGGAAATGTACATTCATGTAATCCGCTAATTAGGAAGCTAGCTTTAGAAATGGTAAACAAAGTGACGCAATATCTGCGCGAGCTACGCCGTAACAGGAAAGGAAACTACGCATTTGTATTAATAGCCTTCTTATTGGAACAAATTGCGGACAATAGCCCGATATAGAATATAATAGAAGATAAGCTATCGTTGTATGTTTTATATTTGTTATTATTTTCATTTTGCACACTGTCCGACCCTTCTTTGACCTACTCCGTTGTATAAGTTGAATAAAATGCGATACTTACTTATATGATGTAATTTATGGAATTGCTACAATATAGGTAGGTTTTCACTTTTGAATTACGTACCTATGAGTTATGTTTCCCTAATAGTCGAAGATAGTTGTGGAAATTTTGTATTCAATCAAAGAAATAGAGAACAATATTTGTTAACAGTTTTATTTTCGCCGTGAAAACGTCTTGATCGGTGTACGGTGTACTGGTGATAAGTTCAACGTGTTAACCTACCTTTAGCCAATAATATCGCCTCTTCTTAACTAACATAGTCTTTAAATAATTTGAATACTTATAATTTGAATACTAAAATATGGACAAAAATAGTCTAAAATACGAATTTTCATCACATCTATGCACTATGTCGTCATGCCATTCACGGTTTCCTAAATTTGCCCATGAAACGCCGAATACGTAGCCGAGTACTAGGAGACCACGAAGATCGGAAGGTTGAATAGGAAAACTTCTAAAATTTTTAATGGGACATGTTCCGCACACGCTGGTCTTAAAGCATTAGTAGCCCGCGAAATTCACCTATAAAAATAATAATTTGCAAAAGAAGACGTAAGATTTTTTTTTAATTTGTCGGGCTATTGTACTTTCTAGGATTTCCAGTTAATGCGGTAATGCACATTTATTTTGCGTAGACTCCGTTAAATAAGTTTCAATATGTTGGGCTAATCATTATTAAAAATAATGATTAGCCGGTTCCGTACCTCAAAAGGAAAAAAACGGAACCCTTATATGGTCACTCGTGTGTCTGTCTGTCCGTCTGTCACAGTGAATTTGCTCCCAATTTTATGGACCGATTAAGTTGAAATTTAGTATACATATGTATTTCTATGACCCAAACACGAACCTGTAACGTAACTAAAAGAATTTTTAATATAGGGGTAATTTTTGGAGGCAAACAAGAAAAGCAGAAGAAAGAAGTTTTGCTAACACTGCCGTGTGACATATCCAATGAAAAGGCTTATTACGAGAATCTTAAAAATATTATTTTTGTAATTTTAAAATAAATACTTTTAAAGATAATAAAACCTATAAGAAGTAAAAGTTCCCATGAGGCGTCAACAGGTTTAAATTGGAAAGTTGCTATGTTCACAACGTTACCATTAATTTGGTTACAATTTGACCGCGCAAGTACTATTTTTTAGTGTACTTAAAACTTTAAAGCTTATTATCCTTTACTAGTTTACCCACATTTCGCCAGTTATGTCGTATTAAGTCCCATGTAATAGGGGGCAAGCTGCCATCAATCGGGCACAAATCCAGACTGCCAGCTGCTATTGAGAAATTCCAGATCAAAAACCCAATAACACTTTGCCCGACCCGGGAATTGAACCCGGGACTTCATGCTCAGCAGTAGCACTTGCTACCACTAGACCAATGAGGCAGTACTAGACCAACGAGGCAGTACTAGATCAACGAGTCAGTACTAGACCAACGAGGCAGTACTAGACCAACGAGGCAGTACTAGATCAACGAGTCAGTACTAGATCAACGAGTCAGTACTAGACCAACGAGGCAGTACTAGACCAACGAGGCAGTACTAGACCAACGAGGCAGTACTAGATCAACGAGTCAGTACTAGATCAACGAGTCAGTACTAGACCAACGAGGCAGTACTAGACCAACGAGGCAGTACTAGACCAACGAGGCAGTACTAGACCAACGAGGCAGTACTAGACCAACGAGGCAGTACTAGACCAACGAGGCAGTACTAGATCAACGAGTCAGTACTAGATCAACGAGTCAGTACTAGACAAACGAGGCAGTACTAGACCAATGAGGCAGTACTAGACCTACGAGGCAGTACTAGACCAACGAGGCAGTACTAGACCAACGAGGCAGTACTAGACCAACGAGGCAGTACTAGACCAACGAGGCAGTACTAGACCAACGAGGCAGTACTAGACCAACGAGGCGATGCCTTTAATGTTGCTTATTACTAAAGTGAGATGTCAGATGTTACACATCATAGGCGACTTCTGTAAGACTAATTCGTTTTTTTTTTAAATTCCATATTTAATAAATAAATTCAAACAAAGAAACACTTTTAATTCGACGCACTGCGTTTTTAAATTTACATACATACATAACCTCGTGCCTTTTTCATTTGTTATTTATTAGTTTGCGGAATCTTTAAAACCACACAAAACGATAGCTTGCCCCAATCAGTCAAAACCGATACTCGTTGGCCTTAAACACCAGTGTAGCAGAGATGAGAAGGCTGATGCATTTAATTTTGAGTGGTAGACCTCTGTACCTATTTAGGTATAGGTTTATCAACGAACTAGTTTTAGCTCGAATTCTATTTGTAGAGGCAGTGACTAGGATAACACGAATAAGGGTGTGTAGGATACTTTCACTTTCCACTTTCACGTTCCATGAGTCATTGGAGGGGAAGGTACACTACCTACTTAGTACATTGATAGGAGGTATAATAGACGGTGTTTATGAATGTAGTAATTTTTTGTAAAATATTGACTTATAAGGTGGCAGGCACGAGCTGGTATTTTTCTTTAAACCTATTACGTAATTCTGCATAAACTGTAAAATGTGCAGTCCTATAAGAAAATGCTCCTTGAGCAATGATTCGAGATTTAGAATAAAACCTATACCTTTTTAATAAAAGGAATTAAATTTTTGGGCATCCTTTGAAATTTTTCTACTGCTATTTAGCTTTACTCGTATCATAAAGGTAACAGTTTTACCATTTTTGCGTTGCGTAGCCAGACATTTATCTACTACGGCCGCGTAGCTGTAGTAACCGTGACGTCACAAACTTCGTAGCTGTTGCTACGAAGCGTAGCCTTTGCTGGTGTGTTCAATTTGAACTAGGAAAAGAAGTTGGATTGCGATTGGATTTTTGGATTTTTCTAAGTACACTATAATAAAGTTAAAGGAACACGAGATATACAAACTTACTTATAGATTTTATTTAATTGTTAATCACAATTAACAAATTAAAATGGTCGATTCGATCTCAGACAAAACAAAAGACGGTCAAAATTTATGACATGTTGACAACCATTCTTCCAACACAATTTTTTTTTGTTTGCGGTCAGTGGCAATTATTTCAGCGAAAGTTTCTAATCAGTTAAAAATGTGAGGAGAGTGTAAATAAGAAGTTGCATAGTTTTGAATACGAAATTATTTTCATTAATTTATTTTTTAGGTAAGTGTTACTTTATTATTATTCAGTACCTAACTTCTTATTATTTTCATGAATCTAATTGTAACCCTCGAATTTATTCTCTGGTATAAAAAAATGAGATAGCGTGAATTAGTTGGGGTATTGCCTCATAAATTGAGCTAGCGGCAATCTTTAATTTCAATGTTTATACACGGTTCATTCGGCTTCTCTCAATGTTCTTCTACTGAAGCCACCATGTGAAGGTCGTCACCTGGCAGGACACAAGGAAGCAGGTTCATTATTTATTAGCTAGTAACTCTTCCTGACTCATGTTGTGCTAGTGCTCCTGGCAGGCGTACCGTTTCCATGGCAACAGATGCGCCATGCGTCTCCATGTCATCATTTTTTATTTGTATGACACAAACGCAGCAGAAAAAAGTTAAACTGTGAAATATATTTGGAGCGTTGCTAACTGATTGTATTTCTAGAAATAGCCGATGCAATTTTAGTAGTAGTGCATGGAGTGTTAAAAAAATGAAAACCTCGGATTTCTGTTACAGTGAACGAAATTTCAAAAAGGAATCTTTAGCTAATCTATATATATAAAAATGAATCCCTATTTCCTTTGGTCACGGCATCACGCTAAAACGGCTGAACGGATTTGGATGAAATTTGGCAAATGAGTAAACCATGACCCGGAGAAGGACATAGGATACTTTTTATCCCGAAATTCCCAAAGAATCGAGACTAATGCGGGTGAAACCGCGGGGCGCAGCTAGTTATATATAATGAAAACGTTTACCTATTAAAAAATTGTGATCTTGATTTGAAAAAAAAAAAGACGTTTTTTGGAACAATTCGAGTAGTATACATATTAGGCGGTAGAATTATTTTAGTATATCAAAATTAAGATACCCTATCTATTTAGATAGTCGTCGAGAAAAATAAGTAAATTAAGGAAAATTAAATAAAGAAGAAAATTATTAATATTTATTTGTTCATTTAAACAATTTAAATCTTTGTCCATATCAAGTATTTTCGTCAACTTCATTTATTTGAATGATAGGTGGAGTATTGAAACATATATTTCTACCTAGCGTCCTCAACTATTAAGATAGAGAAATGAAAATGGTATCAAAAGAAATCGATTTTAAAAAGGTTACAAAACTGCAAACATTATTTTATAAAATATTTTAAAAATAAACTGTAAAAAATGGCCCTGTTTTTTAATTTAAAGATTAATTTAAAAACAGCGCCATTTTTTTACTTTCTTTTGGGACTTTGTTCAAAGAATCTTAAACTTATCTGAAACGAAAAAAGATATCGAAAAAATAAAAAAAATATGTTCCTGGCAAATTAAAAGGTTTTTAAAATTATACCATTCTGGTTTCGATAGGATTAGCATTGAAAATGCTTTTTCGATCGCTTCAATAATTACCCGTTTTCAAGAAAATTGCGACCGGGAGGGGGGCTGACGTCCTCAATTATTATGAAAGATATTTTGTTGTTATTTTTAAATGAAATTATTGACGTTTTAAGTTTGGGCAACGCCGAATTTCGAATAAAATTAAAATGTCATTTAAAAAAATCCGTGTGGCCTGTGTCTTGTAATTGGGCGTTTTAGGGAATATAACGGTTGGAGTTTAATAGTTTTTTTTTAAATAAACACAAAAATAGTAAATCGGGTTAAATCGGCTTGCTCTGAAAGTCAGTGTATTATTTTATGCTCAAAGTCTTACGGGACATCTTCGAGGGTAACCAGTGTCTATAATAAATTCGCTCTCCCTCTTGTTGTTTAAAAAAAATCAATTAAAAGAAGAACACATTAGATATGAAAGTGCAACAGCTCAGAAAGATGTCGTATTTATATTGAAGTTTAAAAAACATCATAATATTGTTTTCGAAAATGTGATTATTTCTATACGGTATTATGACGTTGAATAATTGTCATCTTACAATAAATATATTACAAATTATTATCGATATAATTATAGTCAAGTGCGAGTCGTACATATTTTTTATCGTCGTTTGTGATGAGTTTTTAATCAGATTCATCCATATTACTACTACATTCACTCGTGTGTAATACAGCAATCGTTTGATGCACACATACATGAATGTCAGTGGTGCATTTCCCCTTCATACTGCTTTCGCATACCCTCTCGCAAATCTTCCATATCGCTGTCGCACAAATGCATACAGGTGAATATTTCGCAATAAAGGTGTGTGAATACTACGTGTCCAGAGGGGACAGGAAAACTACATCCTAGCATTCATCGGATCCTGGTGCACGGAATCTATTTTTAGATTTCATTTGCATGAAGCAGGAAACCTTCAGAAAATTAATTGCAATAAAAGTAAAAGTTACTTTAGAAAAAATAAGCTTAGTTCTCAAGTGAGTTAGTGAAAACGGGCATAAATGTAATCTTTATGAAATCTAGATCAAAAGCCCATAATAATGTATCTCCCAAACTAAAAGAAGTTCACAAAGTCAAGTAAACATTTTGCTTCGGAACAACGTGTGTAACCGAAATAAAATCTTAAATTGGTTTAAAGCAGTCACCTGGGGCCCCAACCTGTTTTTTTGTGTTTGAATGCTTAATTTATTTATTTATGCGTCCCGTTTAGAACAAATATGTGTATTTTGTTTCTTATTCTTTTCTTAGTTTATCGAATCATATGATGTTTTCTTGTTCTACTTTCGTGTTAACCTATGGTTTTTTAACTTACACAAGCACTAGCTTAAACGAATCGGGGAACACAAAGGATGATTATTTAATTTGGTATAAGCAGGAAAATGCAGCTGTTTCCCCAAGAATGCGCATTTCACGAGTGCGTGAATATAGATACCATATGCATACAAGCAACTATTACAGATATCTATCTATCTACTAACAAAATAACAGTCGACAGATTTTTGCTCTGCGCAGTTTAATACGAGGATGCGCCGTTGACCATAATGTACAAGGATTCAATAAGAGCTGAAGAGATATCAAGGACGTTATTCTGAATTCGTGACGTCACTGAGGTCGTATGCCAGCCATCACTGTGTGCAGCTTGTGCACTCATACGAATACTTTATTTGCATTGGTTCAGTATGCAAATACCAAATTTAAGATTGCTGATACAAAGTCTTCCTAATTGAATTGGCCATTAAGGGGCTGTATTTGTATCGTCTTGAAGTATAAAAGTTGATAATAAAATCTAACAACTCATCACTCAAACCTTAAATTGGGGTTAGTTAGTTGGAGTTCTGAATACTGGAAGGGTTTCACGCTATAAACGCTGCGCCGCCGGTATCCATTAAGGAGCCGGCACCTGATGTTTATAATCTCCGCTGCCGGCAGTAATGTCATGCCGGTTCCCAATGGCGTTATTTTTGGGAGCCGGCGTCGGCAGCGGAGGCACTCCTTAAAAGCTTTGTACTTTTTGGAACGAAGTTCTTTAACGCGACTTGCGGTAGGAGTAAACTGGTAGAAGTCATCACGTAACGAAAAAGCGTTATGCCGAAAAATTCAGTTGCAGGTGTCAAAATTAAGTTTTTGATGTGTAACAGCTTTCCTCTCGGTTTCCTGCAATCTGTGGGAATGATTTCGTGAAAATGGACAGAAGCGTTTAACAGGAAGTCGGGGAAGCGCGCGTTATTTGATTTGACCAATGAGCGCGCGCGATGCTATAGTTGGCCGTCAGAGACGATCTTGAGGAGGTCCAGCCCCTTTAATGTTGCTTATTACCAAGGTGAGATGTCAGATGTTACATATCATAGGTGACTACTGTATATAGTTCGCTCGTATTTGTTTTTTATACAGAGCCATCTAGTATGAGTTTTTAGCTTAATAAAAACTTATACTAGATGGCTGGCAAGCTTTTAGCAGGTTAAAAACTAGATGGCTCTGTATTAATATATAATATATGGCGAAAGGAACTTCATTTCAACCGGGTGTCCCACGATACCATTCGACTTGTTATCCATGAGATATTTATTCAAATAATTATTATGAGAAAATATAAAATATATACAAATGAAACACTTGCTCAATGATGTTATTATTTCATTGATAAACGCGTATGCTCAAACATGTATTTCTATCACAGTATCAGGTTCCAGTTCCAGTCATAGGATGTACGTTGTAACGTGCAATCTATTTAGCAGGTTTTGGCGCGAGATTGTTCTGAACAATTCGCCCTTGCCTCCTTCTCTATTATCATGATCTCCTCGTCTAGGTGTCGAATATAACGTTCCGTTTCCATGGAACCGCAACTGAATAGGAACGCGTTTTTGAGATTTTGAAATTTTCGAAGTTATAAACTTGATATAGCATGCATGATTATAGCCAATATAATAAAATTACAAGAACTGTTAACTGCGCCTGAACGCTGTTTTGGAGAAACATAAGAACAAAAAAAGAAGTAGCAGATCAGGTAAAAGAAATCCGTAATGAAGTTAGTAAATTGATAAATTAATTAACATTTTAAAATAAATTATTTTTTCAATTTGCATTTGTTGAACATGGTACAAATTTCATTTAGTTTTGGCGTGAGAGTATTTCGAAACTGTTTGCCGTTGCAACCTTCTCTATATCCTTATCTCCTGGTTAGTTGGGGAAAATTACGTGAATTTCTGTAGGAAATGAGTAGGACGCTTTATTTTGTTGTGTAGCGGTAGCGTCGTTTGGACACAAAAAAAGCTTCGCAATCGACGATAACGAAGCTTTTTTTTTTGTGTGACGTTATCGTATTAGCATTATCTTATAATTATTTTATTTTCTTTGAATTAAATGAAAAGTGTTAGGACCGGTAATGGGGTCGTCCCGACTCGACTCACATCCGACCAATGTCTCGTAAAAATAGCACGCGTCCTATTTTGAAATGTGTAATAAAGATAGCATGCATCCGTGAATGTAACGACAGAAATAATGTCTTTTACTTATCTATTACTAATGATCCTAAACCTAAGATCTGTTTGTAAACAACAGCTGAAAGGCACCTAATATGCAGGATGGCCGAGCTGTAGGAAAGGAGCTGGAAGATATTTTATTTTATTGTGTGTCCAAACGGGACGCTTTAGCGCTCATATGCACTAGCGGTTGGCCGCTTAGGCGGTTCTTTAGACGGGCCACACGCTTAACGCGGTTGGAATAGCGCCTGACCGCCATGGCGGCCAACCGCTATGTTGAACCGCGTCAAGCGGTTGGACCGCTCGAAGGCGGAGTTAGGTACTGTCGGTCCATAAACAAAATGGACACCGTCGAGGTAGCTTGTGTTATCTATTATAACTTCCAAAAACAACGAAAGAAAGAAAAAAACATATTGTCTCCGTTTTAAATCTCGATTCTTATAGGCTGCTCCTTCACAATTCCAAATATGTTCTCGTTGTTGAATTTCAACAATAAATTTCTCCGAGTTCAAGGCTGCGCAACTCACGGATGCGAACTTGCAAACTCACCGTCTTGAACCTTACCTACCTTATCTTGCTGTATACTTTATAATATTACCAAGCAGTGTGGGTTCATCATCATCATTTCAAAGACGTCCACTGCTGGAAATAAGCCTCTTTTCTGTCTTTCCCGCATCCAGCGGATTGCTGAAGCCATCGTCGTGGCGACTTGTCTCTACTATTAGCTAGCGGGGTGAGAGCTCGGGGCGAACGTAGACACGCTGCGCGGCGCGGTGTCACTCTGCGCCACGTTGTGTCTCGTTGTGCAGCGAGGCGTGGCGCTGCCGCTGCCAGCGTCTTCACGATGCGCCTCGCGACGTCGCGATGCGTCTCGCAGCGGCGCGCTGCGCAGCGCGAAATTACTGGCCTTTTCAAGCATCGTCGCGTCGCGTCACGCCTCTGTGTGAACGACTTTTAAGAATATTATTCATCACATAATGCTTATCTTTAGCCCAAAAGTTTCTATAATAATAAACTCCATACACGTGGTATAGACAAAATTAAAATTCAGAAAGGCTTGCATAGTCCTTGTAAAGGCGTCGCAACGATGAATGGAATCCAAATCGATACCGTTGCCATGAAACACCAGGATAACAGAAGGATGCAAGGGTGCATTCAATGTGACGTTTTGGATATAATATATGAAGGTAGGTAGGTATGCATATCCCGATCGCTATTTATGGAGTGTGTCACTAGGAGATCAGCCAACATAGAGGTTCGTACAATTGTAGCCTTTCGCTGCAGTGTGCAAGACGTGCTTATTATACACACTGCATAATACATAGTTACGTCAATTGTTTGTTTCTAAAAAAAAGATGTTATAACCGAGTAAATTCATTATTTGTCGAACAATTTAAAGTTTAGAGTGTCACATTTTTAATAATAGTAGGTCAATAAGTCAGTCTTAATGCACCGATTAAAACCGACTTGTTGACGATCATTGCGTTGAAATATATCCACTAAAAGCATCATAGTAGCGAATATGTTTTTTCAACATAATGTTCGTATGGCCCTGTCTCGTGTTGCAATACACGCTGAGTCCCTGAAAGCTCATGCAAGTGTGTGATAGAAGCTGCCTTGTACAAGAATTGATGAACATCCTTGTGTTCTTATACTCCTAGTGTGGTGCTCGAAACGTAAAATGTGTTCACATTGCAATGCATGCTAGAACGTTGGAGTTGTACAGCATTAATTTTTAGCCTGGAAAAAAGGTTTCTCGTCTTTTATAAATTGATAATTAATTAATTAGTAACAATTATTTAGGTGATGTTAATTCCATAATAGGGCTTAAAACTGAAAACCCGCTTGTACGATGGCAGCACTATTGAGCGTCTTTTACTGTCATTAAGCGGTCATAGGCGGGTCTGCATTGGTAGTCCGCGAAATGCAAAATTTATATGATTCGCTACTATAACTGATATGTATTTACAGAATTATTTCATATAACTTTTCTATACTTAAGAATTTGTTCTTGTCGACGTACAACCTGACACTGAACTGTAAATTGTAAAAAAAAAAACGTAAGAAAATTGAATTTCGCGGGCTGCCACTGCGGATCCACCTGAAACAAAGATTAAAATAAATCAATAAAAATGTGTGCGACTTAGAGAGTTACCCATTAAAAGACATGGCATCAGTTAGTACTATTTATATTGGCAAAAGATGAGATAGGGGAAAGTATCTATTATTGGTAAAAGAGCAAACTTAGTGCGGCTTGCACCAATGAAACTGAACGCGATCAGTATGGGTAAATCGCGTTCAAGAGGTGTCAATGTCAATTTTGACACTTTTGTTAGCTTTTGAACTGAACGCGTTCAGTTTGATTGGTGAAATTCGCCCTTAGTGGGAAATCACTGGTTTTTACACGACTGCCCAAAAAGGAGTGTAATGTTTTCAGGGTTCGTGTATGTATGTATACGAGTTTCTTTGTGGCACCATAACTTCAAATGCCTGGACAGATTTAAGTGTATGGGGTATCGTTAGAATCCTTACATCATCCTGAGTGGCACAGATTATATTTTAAAAAAAAAACAAAACAAAATGGCGGCAGTATGGCTCCATATTCAAATGTGTAAATAAAACAATTTCTTCATTTATTACAATATGGGTATCCAATTGAAGGCCTTGATGAGCACATTCCAAAACTATATAATATTTTATTGGCATATATTTTACATAGGTAGGGTGTACATGCAAAACAAACATTTCATCCCTATGCCATCCACCACTCGCCTCGCCTAGAGAGTATAAAACCACCATTGTAGCGGTTACACCGCCACATATGAACTACGCATCAAAGACATGACGTCACACAAATCCTGCATTGCGCAATTACCGAGCGATCGAAATATATACAAGATTCCGACTTCTACCGTCGGGCAGTTGCCCGCCAGACACTACACCCGTCTGGTCGGAGGATCCTCCCTTTTCTATGATGTATGAGTGAACTTTACACCCTGTTCCTCATCCTACTAAACCTTCAAAACTTAAATATTAAAGCCACCTAGCATGACAGGTTTTAGATAAAAATAAAATTTGACATTAAATGTATATAAAAAATATTTAAAAAAAACCATAACCGCCCTGGCAAAAAAGTAATAAACAAGTTGTATTAATTAGTACATACAACTAGGTTAATTACTTTTTAGTTCGTTTTTTGCCAGGGCAGTCGCTTTTTTATTTTTATTTTCTCTTTGCAGAGCTTGCTCCCATAATAATATTATATTTGGGGATATATACAAACTGAGTTACAATATGGCAAGTTCATGAGTATTGTAGAAAAATGCTGGAATTCAACCAAATTTCATTTTGACATAATTATCAACAATATCCATTGCTTCTGCATAACTTAACGAATGACTTGTTGCGCAGCAGGATGCGCGAAAGAGTTAACGGCACAAGGAGTTCAGAAACGCTGTGAAATTAATACCACGTGGATATAATACCTGTCTATACATACAGCACAGGTTGGAATCGGTCCACGTGCACTGGTAAAAAATGCGCTTGCGTAAAACTCCGCTCAAATATCCTGCATGGCAGGAGTCCACGAAGCACCAAGAGCTGAGAACGCGAAGGCGACGTGTAGTAATTACATTTTTTATGTAAGTATGCCAAAAATTTATGAAGCCAGTTTTTTTTATAATTTTTAAGATTTCCTACTGAATATTCATGGTCTCTAAGGTATCGGTAAGCTTAAAAAAGACAAATTTTAATCCCTATATTCTTCTTCTTCATTATAATTCTTACTTCTCTAATAGTATCTAATAAGATAATTACATAAAATATTATCTTAGTACCTAAATACAAATAAATATTTTTTTTTTCGATAAAACATTTTACTACATTTAACAGTATGTTACTTCTCACTCTGTCTTTTTATTTCCATAGTATTATTTCATGAAATTTAACGTAGGAAAAGCAACCGATACTATTGATGATGACTTGTAAAAAAGATCAAGTACCTACACATTATGTACGTACTACTACACGCTGTATACTAAAAGCCTTTGCACATGTACCTAAGACTGGGTTTGCGATTCCACAAAACACTGAAATGATGGCAAATAAATATCGCAGATTACTGGGATTGTCGCCTCTGCGTTCAAAAAAAGTCGGTGTCTTTTGATCAGTCAGTACTTAAGTTTTTTGCCACCGACTTCCGAAATTAAAGTTATTTTTCACTTTGTGGTTTTAAAGTCGGTTGCATTTTTTGTAAAAAAAGTTTTTTTTTTCATGTTTCATTCTCTTTGTTTGAAGGGATTCGTGCGGAATAGGGGCGGGTCGCTAATTTCAATAAATAGTTTCATTTTATAAGTAATACCAATAGGCTCGCATTAAGCTCGCCCCCTATTACATGGGACTTAAACATAACTGGCGAAATGTGGGTGTGCTATAGGTACACCTCTGCCTAACCCTTCGGGGAATACAGGTGTGATGTTATGTTATGTGTTATGTTAAGTAATACCAATGACAATGTCCCGAGATACTGTGCACATATACACCTAAATCACAGGTCAAGTTTGTAGGTCAAAACTAGGCCTGTCAATAAAAAAAAAGTTTTGTTTCCGGTGTTACTAGGATTCCATAAGCACGAAAGCGATGGTTCGACTATCTAGGGCATGACGTAACGTGACGTCACAGATTGATCGAACCCAATCAGTGACTGGCGGTTGCAACTGCACACATGCAAGATCTACCGACATGAATACAACCACAGACACCCACTAACACACACATACAAAAGAAGAGTTCTTTGCGGAGTGATAGAATTTGGAACTAATATGTTAGCATTAATTTACATTACATGTTAGTGTTTGGGTCATAGAAATACATATGTGTACCAAATTTCAATTAAATCGGTCCATTAGAACACTAAAAAATATTTTTTGTGTATGAGTTTTAGGGATTTATCATTTAAATATTCGTTTACACTGATGTAATAACATTTACTTATTAAAAGCTTTTTTAATTTATTCGTGAATAGATGGAGTTCTTTTTTCTTTTCTCATTGATTCGGAATTATTTTATTGACATAATATTGTAGAATATGGGCGGGATGTTGGTAAGGTTAGTCGTGTTTTATATCGGAGGGTGTATCGTGTTCGTGTTAGTGTTTATGAGTAAATTTGCATATTTCAAGTATATGTAGTATGCAGTAAACAAGGGACATTAAATATATTCAGCTTTATAAAATGGGGTTTGCAGATCTGTTGTGTATTTACTAAGATACTGACAAATTTCTTTTGAACTGTAAACTGTGTTGCTGCATTTGTAGTGTTTCCCCCCATATTATTATGCCGTAACTAAGCCATGCATAAGCATGCATGAGCATAGCATAGGCGTAGTATAATACCAGGGCAGTCTGTATTTTATTTTTTATTTCCCGAATAGATTATAATTTTGAAACTGTAGATTAAATTTTTTGTACGTTTGTCTTCCAATTTATATTCTTGTGTTATGCCTAGTAATGTAAATTCGATGACTGTTTCCATTTTTTATAAGAAAAAACTACATTTACAAGACCTTTTGGTGGGGATCGAGAGTTATGAGTTTAGTTTTTGTAAAGTTGATTTCGAGGTTGTGTTCGTTGATACAGGTAATTATTTTGCTAAGTATATAGTTAAGGGTACTGTTTAGGTTTATGTTGTCATGACATGGGGCAAGAATGGAGATTTCGTCCAGAAACATTCAAGATTAAATAATGTGACAGTCATCGCACTAAGTTTGCTCTTTTACCAATAATAGACACTTTCCCCTATCTCATCTTTTGCCAACATAAATAGTACTTACTGATGCCATGTCTTTTACCCATTAAAAGACATGGCATCAGTAAGTTCTATTTATAACTCTCTAAGTCGCACACATTTTTATTGTTTTATTTTAATCTGTGTTTCAGGTGGATCCGCAGTCCGCGAAATTCAATTTTCTTACATTTTTCTTTACAATTTACAGGTCAGTGTCAGGTTGTACGTCGACAAGAACAAATCTCTTAGGTATAAAAAAGTTCTATGGAATAATTCTGTATTCAGGGCCATACAAACGTTATGTTGAAAAAACAAATTCTCTACTATAATGCTTTTAGTGGATATATTTCAACGCAATGATTGTCAACAATCGATGAATTAAGTCTGACTTATTGACCTATTATTATTAAAAATGTGACAGTCTAAACTATACATTGTTCGACAAATGAATTTACTCGGTTATAACATATTTTTTTTAGAAACAAACAATTGACGTAACTGAAATACACAGTTACGTCAATTGTTTGTTTCTATGTAGTGTGTATAATAAATACGCCTTGCACACTGCAGCGAAAGGCTACAACTGTACGAACCTCCATGTTGGATGATCTCCTAGTGACTCATTCCATAAATAGCGATCGGGACATGCATACCTACCTACCTTCATAAATAATATCCAAAACGTCACATTGAATGCACCCTTGCATCCTTCTGTTATCCTGGTGCTTCATGGCAACGGTATCGATTTGGATTCCATTCATCGTTACAACGCCTTTACAAGGACCATGCAAGCCTTTCTGAATTTTAATTTTGTCTATACCACGTGTATGGAGTTATTATTATAGAAACTTTAAAACGGCTAGCATTATGTGATGAAAAATATTCTTAAAAGTAAGGGTCGTTCACACAGAGGCGTGACGCGACGCGACGATGCTTGAAAAGGCCAGTAATTTCGCGCTGCGCAGCGCGCCGCTGCAAGACGCATCGCGACGTCGCGAGGCGCATCGTGAAGACGCTGGCAGCACCACACCTCGCTGCACAACGAGACACAACGCGGCGCAGAGAGACGCCGCGCGGCGCAGCGTGTCTACGTTCGCCCCGAGCTCTCGCCCCGCTAGCTAATAGTAGAGACAAGTCGCCACGACGATGGCTTCAGCAATCCGCTGGATACGGGAAGGACAGAATAGAGGCCTATGTCCAGCAGTGGACGTGGACGTTATAAAGTATACAGCAAGATAAGGTAGATAAGGTTCAAGACGGTGAGTTTGCAAGTTCGCGTCCGTGAGTTGCGCAGCCTTCAACTTCGACATAGCGGTTGGCCGCCATGGCGGTCAGCCGCTATTCCAACCGCGTCAAGCGGCTGGCCCGTACGAACCGAATAGGCGGCCATCCGCTAGTGCATATGAGCGCTAAAGCGTCCCGTATGGACACACAATAAAAAAAAAATCTTCCAGCTCCTTTCCTACAGCTCGGCCATCCTAATAAAAATGGTCCTAACACTTTTCATTTAATTCAAAGAAAATAAAATAATTATAAGATAATACTTATACGATAACGTCACACAACAAAAAAAAGCTTCGTTATTGTCGATTGCGAAGCTTTTTTTGTTTGTGTCCAAACGACGCTACCGCTACACAACAAAATAAAGCGTCCTACTCATTTCCTACAGAAATTCACGTAATTTTCCACAACTAACCAGGAGATAAGGATATAGAGAAGGTTGCCACGGCCAACAGTTTCGAAATACTCTCACGCCAAAACTAAATGAATATGTACCATGTTCAACAAATGCAAATTGAAACAATAATTTATTTTTAAATTTAATTTAATTTATCAATTTACTAACTTCATTACTGATTTCGTTTACCTGATCTGCTACTTCTTTTTTTTGTTCTTATGGAAACGCGTTCAGGTGCAGTTAACAGTTCTTCTACCTTTATCATATTGGCTATTATCATGCCATGCTATATCAAGTTTATAACTTCGAAAATTTCAAAATCTCAAAAACGCGTTCCTATTCAGTTGCGGTTCCATGAAAACGGAACGTAATATTCGACACCTAGACGAGGAGATCATGATAATAGAGAAGGAGGCAAGGGCGAATTGTTCAGAACAATCTTGCGCCAAAAGTTGCTACATGATTGCACGTTACAACGTACATCCTATGACTGGAACCGGAACCTGATACTGTGATAGAAATACGTGTTTGAGCATACGCGTTTATCAATGAAATAATAAATCATTGAGCAAGTGTTTCATTTGTATGTCTCATCATAATTATTTGAATAAATATCTCATAGCTAACAAGTCGAATGGTATCGTGGGACACCCGGTTGAAACGAAGTTCCTTTCGCCGTATATTGTATATTAATACAGAGCCATCTAGTTTTTAGCCTGCTAAAAGCTTGCCAGCCATCTAGTATAAGTTTTTATTAAGCTTAAAACTCATACTAGATGGCTCTGTATTGTATAAAAAAAAAACAAATATGAGCGAACTTTATACAGTAGTCACCTATGATGTGTAACATCTGACATCTCACCGTGGTAATAAGCAACATTAAAGGGGCTGGACTTCCTCAAGGTCGTCTCTGACGGCCAAGTATAGCTTCGCGCGCGCTCATTGGTCAAATCAAATAACGCACGTTTCCCCGGGTACCTGTAACACAATTCCATTTTCACGAAATCATTCCCACAGATTGCAGAAAACCGAAAGGAAAGCTGTTACACATCAAAAACTTAATTTTGACACCTGCAACTGAATTTTTCGGCATAACGCTTTTTCGTAACGTGATGACTTCTACCAGTTTACTCCTACCGCAAGTCGCGTTAAAGAACTTTGTTCCAAAAAGTACAAAGCTTTTAGGGAGTGCCTCCGCTGCCGACGTCGGCTCCCAAAAACAACGCCATTGGGAACCGGCATGACATTACTGCCGGCAGCGGAGATTATAAACATCAGCTCCTTAATGGACACCGGCGGCGCAGTATTCAGAACTCCGACTAACTAACCCCAATTTAAGGTTTTTTTTTTTTAAGTCGGTATTGGCACGGCTCGCTTCGCTTGCTCGGCTCGTGCCTAGGGGGTCACAGTTCTAACCTAACCTAACCTTTTTGCGAGTAAAAATATTTAACCTAATCTAACTAGTTCGTTTTCGGGTACTTAGTACTTGATTACTGGAATATGGAAATCATTGATTATGGAAATATATTCAAGGAAAAAATTAATGCTTTATTACTTGTTTTTTTTTAAATTATGCCTACCCCGCCTATTCCAATATGCCAAATTGCCAACCCCGTTTTCCGCTATTTTTTCCAAACTCAGCGCCGGCAGCAAATTCAGCAACCGGCGCCGGCGGCCTATTCGGGAGCCGGTGCCGGCAGTGGAGGCCCTCCTAAGCTTTTATTAGATTACTGCAGGACGACATCGTGATGATCACGAGTTGTTAGATTTTATTATCAACTTTTATACTTCAGGACGATACAAAAACAGCCCCTAATAGCCTCAATTAGGAAGACTGTATCAGCAATCTAAAATTTGGTATTTGCATACTGAAGCAATGCAAAAAAGTATTTGTATGAGTGCACAACTGCACACAGTGATGGCTGGCATACGACCTTGGTGACGTCACGAATTCAGAATAACGTCCTTGATATCTCTTCAGCTCTTATGGAATCCTTGTACATTATGGTCAACGGCGCATCCTCGTATTAAACTGCGCAGAGCAAAATTCTGTCGACCGTTACTTAGTAGAAATCTGTAGTGTTGCTTGTATGTATGTGGTATCTATATTCACGCACTCGTGAATACACACAGGGTATTGTTTCACGCGCATTCTTGGGGAAACAGCTGCATTTCCTGCTTATACCAAATTAAATAATCATCCTTTGTTTACTCTGATTCGTTTAAGCTAGTGCTTGTGTAAGTTAAAAAACCATAGGTTAACACGAAAGTAGAACAAGAAAACATCATATGATTTGATAAACTAAGAAAAGAAAAAGAAAAATAATACTCATATTTGCTCTAAACGGGACGCATAAATAAATAAATTAAGCACTCAATCACAAAAAAACAAATTGGGGCCCCAGGTGACTGCTTTGAACTAATTTAAGATTTTATTTCGGTTACACACGCTGTTCAGAAGCAAAATGTTTACCTGACTTTGTGCACTTCTTTTAGTTTGAGAGATACATTATTATGGCCTTTTGATCTGGATTTCGTAAAGATTACATCTATGCCCGTTTTCACTAACTCACTTGAGAACTAAGCTTATTTTTTCTAAAGTAACTTTTACTTTTATTGCAATTATTTTTTGTAGGTTTCCTGCTTCATGCAAATGAAATCTAAAAATAGATTCAGTGCACCAGGATCCGATGAATGCTAGGATGTAGTTCTCCTGTACCCTCTGGACACGTAGTATTCACACACCTTTATTATAAAATATTCATCTGTATGCATTCGTGCGACAGCGATATGGAAGAAATGCGAGAGGGTATGCGACAGCAGTATGAAGGGGGAAATGCACCACTGACACTCATGTATGTGTGTATCATACGATTGCTGTATTACACACGAGTGTATATAGTAGTAATATGGATGAATCTGATTAATAAATCATCATAAACGACGATAAAAAATTATGTACGACTCGCACTTGACTATAATTATATCGATAATAATTTGTAATATATTTATTGTAAGATGACAATTATTAAACGTCATAATACCACATAGAAATAATCACATTTTCGAAAACAATATTATGATTTTTTTAAACTTTAATATAAATACGACATCTTTCTGAGCTGTTGCACTTTCATATCTAATGTGTTCTTCTTTTATTTGAATTTTTTTGAACAACAACAGGGAGAGCAAATTTTTTATAGACACTGGTCCACCCTCGAAGATGTCCCGTAAGACTTTGAGCATAAATAATACACTGACTTTCAGAGCAAGCCGATTTAACGCGATTTTTGTTTATTAAAAAAAAAAAAAATTTTACTCCAACCGTTAAATTCCCTAAAAATACAATTACTTCCTGATATATCCAATTTCTTTTTGTGCTTTTTGTTTATTCATTTTTTTTTGTGCTGTAATCAAGAAATACTACGAAACATAGTTTTGAAAACGACCCTGTTTCGTTATACAATACATTTTTAACAATCTAATTTACTATTAAACTACATAAAAACGATAATTAACAGAAACAGTAAACAAAGTGGACCATTATGAAAAACATTTACAGAGTGTTAAGCAGACGGTTGACCATACGAAAATGTCGGATCCGTGGGGCCGTCTGCTACGTGTTACGCCCAATTACAAGACACAGGCCATACGGACTTTTTTAAATGACTTTTTAATTTTATTCGAAATTCGTCGTTGCTCAAACTTAAAACGTCAATAATTTCATTTAAAAATAACAACAAAATATCTTTCTTAATAATTGAGGACGTTAGCGCCCCCTCCCGGTCACACTTTTCCTGAAAACGGGAAACGGGAATTGAAGCGATCGAAAAAGCATTTTCGATGCTAATTCTATCGAAACCAGAATGGTATAATTTTAAAGCCCTTTAAATTTTCCAGGACCATGCTTTTTTATTTTTTCGATATCTTTTTTCGTTTTTGAGAAGTTTAAGATTCTTTCAACAAAGTCCCAACAAAAAACTGTAATAAAAATGGCGCTGTTTTTAAATTAATCTTTAAATTAAAAAACAGGGCCATTTTTTACAGTTTATTTTTAAAATATTTTATAAAATAATGTTTGCAGTTTTGTAGCCTTTTTAGTAACGCATCTTTTGATACCATTTTCATTTCTCTATCTTAGTAGTTGAGGACGCTAGCTAGAAATATTTGTTTCAATACTCCACCTATCATTCAAATAAATGAAGTTGAAGAAAACACTTGATATGGACAAAGATGTTAATTGTTTAAATTAACAAATAAATATTAATCATTTTCTTCTTTATTTCATTTTCCTTAATTTACATATTTATCTCGACGACTACCTAAATAGATGGGATATCTTAATTTTGATATATATATTATTAGCTAAACATTCCTTTTTGAATTTTCAAATTTCGTTCACTGTAACAGAAATCCGAGGTTTTCATTTTTTTAATGCTCCAGGCACTCCACTAATCGCCCTACCTACAAAATTGCATCGGCTATTCCTAGAAATACAATCAGTTAGCAACGCTCTAAAAATTTTTCACAGTTTAACATTTTTCTGCTGCGTTTATGTCATACAAATAAAAAATTATGGCATGGAGACGCATGGCGCATCTGTTGCCATGGAAACGGTACGCCTGCCAGGAGCACTAGCACAACATGAGTCAGGAAGAGTTACTAGCTAATAAATAATGAACCTGTTTCCTTGTGTCCTGCCAGGTGACGACCTTCACGTGGCGGCTTCAGTAGGAGAACATTGAGAGAAGCCGAATGAATCGTGTATAAATACTGAAATTAAAGATTGCCTCTAGCTCAATTTATGAGGCAATACCCCAACTATCACGAAGGCAGGTACTGAATAATAATAAAGTAACACTTACCTAAAAATAAATTAATGAAAATAATTTCGTATTCAAAACTATGCAACTTCTTACTTACACTCTCCTCACATTTTTAACTGATTAGAAACTTTCGCTGAAATAATCGCCACTAACCTCAATAGCAAACAAAAAAAAATGTATTGGAAGAATGGTTGTCAACTTGTCATAAATTTCGACCGTCTTTTGTTTTGTCTGAAATCGAATCGACCATTTTGAGTTGTGAATTGTGATTTACAATTAAATAAAATATATAAGTAAGTTTGTGTATCTCGTGTTCCTTTAACTTTATTATAGTCTACTTAGAAAAATCCAAAAATCCAATCGCAATCCAACTTCTTTTCCTAGTTCAAATTGTACACACCAGCAAAGGCTACGCTTCGTAGCAACTGCTACGAAGTTTGTGACGTCACGGTAACTACAGCTACGCGGCCGTAGTAGATAAATGTCTGGCTACGCGACGCAAAAATGGTAAAACTGTTACCTTTATGATACGAGTAAAGCTAAATAGCAGTAGAAAAATTTCAAAGGATGCCCAAAAATTTAATTCCTTTTATTAAACAGGTATAGGTTTTATTCTAAATCTCGAATCATTGCTCAAGGAGGGTAGAGATTTTTTTTTTTATGTAGGCATTTTCTTATAGGACCGCACATTTTACAGTTTATGCAGTATTACGGAATAGGTTTAAAGAAAAATACCAGCTCGTGCCTGCCACCTTATAAGTCAATATTTTACAAAAAATTACTACATTCATAAACACCGTCTATTATACCTCCTATCAATGCATTAAGTAGGTAGTGTACCTTCCCCTCCAATGACTCATGGAACGTGAAAGTGGAAAGCGAAAGTATCCTACACACCCTTATTCGTGTTATCCTAGTCACTGCCTCTACAAATAGAATTCGAGCTAAAACTAGTTCGTTGATAAACCTATACCTAAATAGGTACAGAGGTCTACCACTCAAAATTAAATGCATCAGTCTTTTCATCTCTGCTACACTGGTGTTTCAGGCCAACGAGTATCGGTTTTGACTGACTGAGGCAAGCTATCGTTTTGTGTGGTTTTAAAGATTCCGCAAACTAATAACAAATGAAAAAAGGCATGAGTTTATGAATGTATGAAAATTAAAAAAAAAAAAAACACGCACTGCATCGAGTTAAAAGTGTTTCTTTGTTTCTGCCTCGTTGGTCTAGTACTGCCTCGTTGGTCTAGTACTGCCTCGTTGGTCTAGTACTGCCTCATTGGTCTAGTACTGCCTCGTTGATCTAGTACTGGCTCGTGTACTGGCTCGTTGGTCTAGTACTGCCTCGTTGGTCTAGTGGTCGCAAGTGCTACTGCTGAGCATAAGGTCCTGGGTTCATTTCTCGTGTCGGGCAAAGTGTTATTGGGTTTTTGATCTGGAATTTCTCAATAGCAGCTGGGAGTCTGGATTTGTGCCCGATTGATGGCAGCTTACCCCCTATTACATGGGACTTAAACATAACTGGCGAAATGTGGGTAAACTATAGGAACACCTCAGCATAACCCGAAACGAAATACAGGCGTGATGTTATGTTATGTGACACTAAAAAAAAAACACACACACACACTAAAGAAATCTTACATTATAGATAAAACGCCCTTTTTTAAAACTAGTAAAGGATAATAAGGTTGAAAGTTTTATGTTGAAATGCTATTAGAAGGATTTCAATATAGTAGTACACTGTAAAAATTAGTACTTGCGCAGTCAAATTATAAACAAATTAATGGTAACGTTGTGAACATAGCAATTTAAACCTGTTGACGCCTCATGGGGACCTGGTAAGAGAGTTTAGTCGTGCGCTGACTTCCGACCGCATTGGCGCTTGTTCCCGTGATATCTTTAAACGTAGATTCATTCAGCTTGGAACTGCCATTGGTGGTGGCAGGATTAGAGCTGGATAAGTATAGCCAAGGATCAAGTTAAATGGCGCGGCGTTTTATTGGAGAGGTCAATGTCCAGCTGAGTATTGCAGTGGCTGTTAATAATGATTACGTAGAAGTTTGATAGTTATTTATAAAACACGGATGAAAAAGCAATGTTGAGCTATCTATTCAGCTACGAGTGCTACGACCGCGTAGCTGCCGTGGCAATGACGTCAGTCACGTCGTAGCAACACAACTCTTACCTTATCATTCAATTTCGCGTACAATGCTAAAGCAGACAAAGTTGGGGCTTACAATAATGGCATTATTGTAGGGTTGGTATTATTAATCAATCAGCCCATAAAGTTTCCACTGATGGGACACAGGTCTCCTTTCTGCGAGAGTGGATGGGCCAGTGCGGGTTGGTGACAATCCCAGACTAATCCAAAATAATTTATTAAACGCAAAAATTTACGACATTTCAGTTTGTGTCGTTTCATCCTATTTATTGTACGGGGGCGATAACAGACTTCTGTTGCAGTTTGCATGAATGTATTGATTGCAATTTTGACCCTACAAGCTTTGTAATAAGAACTTTTATGAACGTCACACCATGAAACCAAAAAACATGCATCCAGCTTCCATTCGTTCTGTGTCCCCAGTACTTCAGTGGATGCGATATCGACCCTGATAGTTTGACCGTGGTACGTAGAACCTAAATATCACAATCAGCGCGCAATGATTTGAATACGAATACAAAAACTGGTAAGTCTGTAGATGTCTTAAAAATGAATAAATAAAAATCAATAAAATACAAAGCCTTGTAAAGGCACTAAATTAACAAATTAATAATTTAAAAAATTAGTCAATAGCGTCAAGTCTGGTCTGCCTTTACAAACTAAATATTCATTTTATATGTGGAGTTGCGGACAACAGCCCGTGTTACCTATCTCCTAATAAGTTAAAGTATCGTACAGCGTGCTTATAAAATAACAGTTTACTTCTGACCTAATTATCATTTAGTAAAAAAATAAATTAATAATAATATAGGAATAACTAACTATACTGAAAGAATATAGGTGACAGCATTATTTTTAATTCATCTTTCGAAACCTAGAAAAGAACAAATTTCCAAAAAAAACTATATTGTGAAAACTAAAATTTGGTGGCACTCCGGGAGGGGAGTGCCGACCGAAGTGAAAAATACTTGTATATAGCATTGGTATGTAACCTTATCTAAATAAAGAGCAAAAGTGAGATTACAAAAAAAAAAAACTTCCAAAACCTTTAAAGTAAAAATACTTGCATTGAACATTGATCCGTAACTTGATATAAATAAAGAGCACAATCGCGTTTACAAAAAAAGAGATGTCGTCATGGTGTCGCGAAATCAATGGTTTAGTCCCATCTCAAAAATGCCCAACGCACCTAAAGAAGTTTTCACTTCAATCACTTTATGTTCGTAAGTCGGTGTCTTTACTGTCTTTGGTTTTGTATTTTCGTTTTGTTATCCACTTCTGCAATAAAAGTTATTTTTCACTTTGTAGTGATTTTTTGGAAGTCAGTTGTTTATTTGTAAAACAGTTTTTTAAATTTCCCTTTTTAGATGTGGTACATACCCCACATAAGGACTCAAACCACTACTTACTATGTAACTAACCGTGACAGGAATTTATGATAACATCATCAACTTACACAAAATTAATTATATACGTAGGTATTATTGAAGCTAATTCAAAAACTACCCCTGCTAATGAAAACTAAATCACGTAAATCGGTCAAGTAATTTTATTTAATGTAGATACATTTAAAAAAACTCGAAAATATCTCAATCGTAATTACCTCCTTCTATTTTTAAGTTGTTAGATAAATGCGAAGATTTTCAAAAGCGTTTTGAAGTAATATGCTAAATTGCACTGCTGAATTGTGTCATTTACCAAGCGAAATTAATGAATTAAGGAAGTTAGGTTCATATAAAAATCCAGACGACCCACGTGGTGTTCAAAGCACGTGGTTCTCAAACGCTTGAAGTCAGCTCAAATACATGGTTCAATACTAGGAGCACATGAACATCTTAAGGGTGATTCGGAAATTTTGAGATCATAATATAATAACCTAACATGTGCTGCCATACTACTAACACTAGCTTTAAGGTGTTACTAATATTATGGATGTTTTGTTATCCGAATAAAGAAATTTAATAATAATAGTGATGTGTAAATTAATTTCTGACAACGTCAAGCTAAAGTCTACCTTTACTTGTATGTATCTGTAGTCAATTTGATACGTGACTCTTTTGTTTCAATCACGGTTTGCTTGGCAAAGGTAGGTTTTCCGACTTTGTAAGCAGTTGTCTTGAGGATTATGATAAGAAATACCGGAAAGAACAAATTTAAGTAAATTCTGTCTTTGTAAACCATGTCGTTCTGTATCAAGCAGCATCCCAGAATAGTGCAGTTCAAGGGTGGGGTGACATTTTCTTGGCAAAACTCTTACGAAAATAGCAGGATTGTAATGAAAAATGACTTATATTGGGGCAGAATTAAAAACTGAATAAAATAGAATAGATTTTAATCGCCAAATGCATTTGTTTATGTCGTAATTTATATTTTTCTCAGGGAGTGGGAGCAAAGTGCATGACGTGTACAGCTTACTTCACTCTAGTTGCATCGTTGTCATGGAAACCGCTTAGGCGTGACATGCGCTTGGAAGACACTATTGATCCATCCAGGCCTTACAATATTCGAAGCACTAGGCTTTCATGTAATAGTAAGAGGCTTTCAGGAATGTGACTTTAAAGGCCTGTTCGCGCCATAAATATTACGGAAGGGACATATTAAGATGGTATTCAAGATTCCTAATACTAACACACAAATAACAGTATTAGTTTAGAACCACCTATTTATCGTGTCTTTGCAACTTATAGGGCGTTTTAGAATAGTTATATTGTAGCGTTAAAGCCCATGGGTTAAGGTGTTAGCTTTTCAAGCAAGAAGATACGTTTTCAAAACCGGCCAAATTACCATTGTGACTTTATTGAAATACAGATATAGTTTTTAAGTTATTTCGTGAAGAAACTGGAAGGTAAATAATAATCTGAAACCATCAATTTGTATTGCGTAAGCGTATGGTAATCAGTGCTCATGCCTTCTGAGTATGCGAAAAGGCCTTTAATCCGCAGTGGGATATTAAACGAATTTTATTTCTAAAATTCATATAAGTTTATTATAGTTTAATATATAAGTTTATTTGTGAATGTATTAACTGAAGTTCGTTATGCCTGAAGTTAGCTGACTAACTTTATTCATTGCTTTTGGGAGCGCTTGTTACATAGAAACAGCAGTCATAAACTGAACAGATTATTTTAATCATTTCATCCCTGCATATAAACCTTGTCCTAACTCTAAAAGGGTAGACAAAAGCGTCATCAGTAATGAAAATTAAAAATAGGAAAGTTAAACTAAAATCAATGCCATCTGTCTCGCATGGTCTGTTCCTGACCTTCAAAAGGGTTTATGCGCGTGTTAGTAGTTCCGCGTCTGTCCGCAGCTGCAACCGTTTATTTTGAAGGGCATCGGGCGCTGTTGTCGCTGAATGCACTCAGAACGATGATACAGGACCCAAATTTGAAACCCATTTCTAGTGGCACATTAGCTCAGCTGGATGGTATAGAGCATCGCGTTTTCTGAAACGTGAAGGTCGTGGGTTCGAGTCCCACATGTGCCCTTTTGAACTCTGAAAACTTTTTTGAATGACTTTTGTACTAGTTTTGCATTATAAATACATGAGACGAATCATAAAGTTAGAGACACATGATAATAATGTCTAAGAAACCTGTTCCTATTGACTTTGTGCATTTAAAAAAAAATGCTTTTAAATAACACGGATATTTATATTTAATTACAAAATGTAGTGTTACAGAATAATTTAACTTGGAACACAAAATCTGTAAAAACTGAAACTTTTTGAGAAAATAGTAGGTATGTGTTACAGCCACACGGGTTCATTGATCACCAGTGCTACTCTGTTAAAATCTCGCCGTGAACGCTTAGATGAAGTGCGCTGTCATTCCACCATATGTTAGGGACTGAAACTATTGACAGCTCAATTTCAAGCTCACTTCACCTAAGCGTTCACGGTGAGATTTTTACAGAATACTCACTACGCACTGCTGGATAGCTAAGCTTGCCGCGGTTGGACCGTGGATGAGTGACAATCTTTACATATCGAAACCTCACCGTGCCTTGGAAACCACGTTAAGTTCCGGCTGTCATTCGTGGATCTTTGACAGGCCTTACGGGTCGCCAGAAGCCCGAAAGACTGACCAGTCTTACCCAGCGGTATCGTATTGCCTACTAACTGGGTTGTGGAGGTCAGAGAGGCAGCATGTAAAATGCAGATTTTTAGCTGCATCCGGTTAGACTGGAAACAGAACCCAACATATTTGAGAAAAATGCAAGGCAGATAGGTACTAATGGTACTTTGTAAGTAACATCTTTAAAAGCGGCAGATATCTGTGTATCAGTTCTGTGTGTAGTTTAGTTTATTTTGATAATTCTTCCGCTAAAATGATAAAAATAGGAAATAGATTAGATTTATGAAGTGAAAACTTCTTTAGCGGCGTTGTGCACTTTTTTTGGAATGGGTAAAAAATGTTAAACTCGCGTCAGGACACGTGACCTGATCGAAAATTCGTAAGACGGTTAAAAAGACATCAACGCGTTGATTACCGCGATGCCGATTTTTTTTTCAAGTTTTCACTTCTGTCGGCACTCCCGGAGTGCCACTGTTTTTTTTTTCCAAAATCGTTTGAAGAATATTTTTTAGAATTTTCATTTTCCTATAGAGAGTAACACTGTCTCCTACCGTTCTCTTAAATACCATCTACACTGTAGTTAGCAGTCTCAACGCGCCCGGAATCAATACTAACAACGAAATCAAATACCAGAACAGCATGAATACGGCAGGATGCATATCCTGTGACGTATACAGATACTATACTGTGCAATGAGTATATTCATGTTGATGAAACCCGATTGCTATTAATAGAACCGGTTACTAGGTGAACATCAAATATGAAGAAGTTTGAGCTGTCAAACTTCTTCATATTTGATGTTCACCTGCAGTAGGTTCACTTTAGGTGAGCATAAGAAGAGAATTTAGAAGGTTTTTGACCGAGGGGTGTGAGACGTTTCTAGATACTTACGGCTAATGGTCAGGCTCGTAAAACCTCAAGACCTTAAACTCGTTTCAACCGATCATGGCTTTAAACGAGTTTTAAGTAATGCTTGAGTTTTGAGTAAGATTCTGTGATACGAGCCGAAAGAAAACCTGTAGCGCAAGGTGTCGACTATCAGCCAAACAATCTATTTACTTTAAATATGATCATCAATCAAACTGTTATTTGTGCTTAAATCCCTGAATTATTTACGTGCATTTTTCCATCCCAACGCTAACAGAACATCGTATTAAAATGATTAACAACTCTTTGAAGTATAAGAAGTTTATGCCTACACTAGTTTTTACCTATATTACCTAGCTGTGGGATAGTCAAAAGTAACGTTGTTATCCCTATTTTCTTTCTCCCACTATTGGTAAGTTTTATTTTTTACCAAAGCTTTATCGAATAAACTTTATAATTTAAGTACAAGAGAGTTCTTCTGACTACACTTTCATAACATCGTGCTGTGTTAAGAACATGTTCGATAATCGCTGAAACACTAGTGCAGCAGAGATGTGTCGGTGCAATAGAGGAACGATGTTTGTTGTCGTCTGGCACCGAATTCTATTTATAGAGACTGTGACTAGGAGGACATAAATATTACGGGGTGTGAGAGAAATAAAATAGTTTTAACCATGTTTCGCCATCTTTGTCATACCACCTGTGAATTGAAACCCCCAACCTTGCGATATCAGCATCTGCAATACCAACCGCTATTATGACTAGACAAACGAGATACAATGTTAGTGTGAATGGATGGTGGATGGATTTTAAATTTATTGTTGACTAGCTGCGCCCTGCGGTTTCACCCGCATAAGTCTCGATTCTGTGGGAATTTCGGGATAAAACGTATCCTACGTCCTAACCCAGATATGGTCTACCCATGTGCCAAAACTTTTTCTACTGTAAGTGCAAGAACGTATATGTTTATTTCATCATCTGCCTAGCCTTTTGCCATCTATGTTGGTCGGCTTCCAGTCTAACCGGATGCAGCTGAATACCAGTATTTTAGATGGAGCGGATGTCTATCTGACCTCTGCAACCTAGTAACTGGGTAATACGATACCCCTCTGTAAGACTGGGGTTCAGACTTCCAGGCTTCTGACGACCCGTAACGACTGTCAGCAATTCACGAATGACAGCCAAACCAGCAATGGCTTAACGAGGAGTCTTGGAATGTAAATATGTCACCCATGGATCAACCGCGGCAAGCGTAGCTTAACCTGATCGATCGACCTGTGCGGCTGTTATATCGTCACGTATATTTTTATACGTGACGATGTATAAATAAATAAAATGTAGCTCTTTGAATATTGAAGTTTCAGATCAAGCTTCTGATACCTTTGGGGTCCTAGTATTAGTTTCGAATTGCAGCTGACTTCACATTTTCACGCAAGCGCTTTACTGAATAACGTACGGACGGACCTACGGAGGGAACTTTGCCCGTACCATCATAAACCGTTTGCAGGTCAGAGTAAGATAAGGATATGGCGACTATAATAACTGCACCACACAAATTTTAAAATTCCTTTGATATTTTACATTTTTGACGATAATCTTATACGTTAAACATTTTATCAGTAGGTACCATTGTAAGTTTAATATAGATTAACTACTACTTTACTATTTCCTAATATTATTATTGACTGAACTTAACTGAAACTAGTTTTTTTTAAATTGTTGGATCATTTTTATCTATGGAAATATTTTATTATGGCTGTTTGGCAGATATTCTTTAGAAAATATGTCTATTACCAGTTTTCTCTTCAGTATAAATTAATCAGAAAGGAATTAATACTTATCGCTCAGTGGTGAATAGGGTGCATGGTATGTAGTATCATTGATGTTGCGTTAGTATTTCAGGTTCATGGGATATCGACGGGGTGACATCGCAGACGATACGTCACAGGACGACTAGACGTCTCGGTAGTCTAGAAATCATTAAGCTATCTATTATCAACTTTATGACAAAAATACCTTACACTTTTTGTAGGTAGTCATGCATCTGGATAAAAAATATTTACTTACATTCGTCGGTATAAATATTTAAAGTAAATGTTAGTTTTATTATATGTATATCCATTTATGCAAACATAGGTAATTTAAACTGTACATCTATGTATAATTAACGCAGAAAATACATCTAGTAACTTTCTAGACTAGCTGTGACAGATGTCTTTGCTAAATTGAATATGCTTGTTGCTCCTGGACCTTTTTTTAATTTTTGTCCAGTACGGGGAAACTCTTGGCCTGTATCGCACCTGTTGATAAGTGATGATCAGGCCGAAGGTAGAGGCGAGCTTCACCCAGAATCCTCAACTACAGAAGAACTGGCTATTATGGCGATAGGCTTAGATAAGATGGTGGTAGCTAGCCAGGCGGACCCACACCAACCGAACCGAGCAGAAAATTTTGCCCCACTGGAAATCGAACCAGGGACCTCTGGGTCTGAGACAAGTGGTCAAACCACTAGACCACAGAGGCGGTTCCTTTGATTTATAACTTCAGTGTGTCGTTCTGGCCGTATTGATAAGCTAATTAATATAAGTTAAATGAATTCTGTCTGTACTTTGTAGAGTAAAGGGTCTTTCAAACAGGCGCGACACGCGACGCGACACAAAGACACCGCTCGTCGCGCGACGGGCGGTGTTTTTGTGTCGCGTCGCGTGTCGCGCCTGTTTAAAAGTGCCTTAACTTGTTAGTTATATTCTATAATTAGAACCGTCCATCCAGTTAACGTTCTTAATGTAATGCATCATTATTTTAGCTGAAAGACGTCCATTGCTGGACATACGCCTCCCAAAGCATCGCCACTTCGACGGGTTCTATGCTTCTCGCATCCAGCGGATTTCTGCGGTCTTCACAGCGTCATTAGTGAATATAAGACAATAATGTTAAAATCAACGGAACAAAATTAGAACAGTTAAATACATGGGTATTTAACTGTTCTAATTTTCAAGG
This sequence comes from Omphaloscelis lunosa, assembly GCA_916610215.1. Taxonomy (NCBI): domain Eukaryota; kingdom Metazoa; phylum Arthropoda; class Insecta; order Lepidoptera; family Noctuidae; genus Omphaloscelis; species Omphaloscelis lunosa. The sequence goes on from OU744243.1 coordinate 19,388,975, forward strand.
CATTTTCTATCGCATCATGAATTTTGACATGACAGTGATTACAACTACACAATAAGTATTTGTATATACTTGTTTTGAATGTATGCATTTATTGTACTACATTTCCATCATCTGCATTAGTATTAGCTGAGTTTAGGGGTAGGTTCAGTGACGTCATGATCACTACGATAATTGTATCTCTTCAATGTTTATGATTCCCTGGTACATTGAATGTCCATACTTTTTTCTTTTCTAGGAAATGGACAATTCTCGTTTTGTCAAAGTTAAGCCCCTAGTCAATTTCGACACAAAAAATGCAAACGTCGTAAACGCGCATGTAACTACGTTTTTTTTTTAAATGTTGTTAGGTCTTCTTAAGAGTAGCTTATACTCAAGTTTGCAACCCTTAAAACCTTGTGCTATTTCCATGGTGCTCGAAAAACCGCGATATTTTGGCACATGTTTTTTTTATATACCTTAAGAACGCGTTTTTAGATATCTTTGTACCGGCTGAACTAATGGTCCTTTTAGAGAACTGTTTAACAAGAAAGTTCCATAGCGTCAGCGTGACAACAAAACAATCAGATGAACAATTGAAGCAGCATTTTGCGTGTGAGCTAGCACCGTATCCCCTGTTAGTTTCCTTTAATGGATCTTCAATTTTTTCCAACAAGTAAATATTCCGTGATTTCAACATTAAGCAGGCTATACATGCTAGGGTGTCAATAAGGTCTACGTTTCCCACGTGGTTATCTAACGCACGTGGACTGTTTCGAAGTACGCCTGCGTGATATTGTGAAGGTGCCACGATTACGATGCTTGATACTAGGAGTCTATGAAGCATCACAGACTTGATGCTCGGCCGCAATGACTCAACTACCTCTTGATCGTCATATCAGAATGAACACTCTATCATTGGCTGTAAAGACTACTATTGTGTGCATTTTATTAGGCCTTTGAATATTGTTTTATGTATCATACAGGGATTGCTTTATTTGGTTGCCGTTTTAAAACATATTTTGCAGATTTTCAACGTATTATGACATAAAAGTCATGAAAATATATTTAAAAAAGAAACAATTGGTTATGAAAGAAATACTTAACAACCAAAGTTGTGTAAGAAATCTCCAGCAATGTATTAGTATTTTGAATTTAATCAGGGAGCGATGTAATAATACTGTACTTTTTTGACGAGTGTCGGCGGGTTTTTAGCGAAAATCTTTTAAAATATCACATAAATACGGTATATTAGTTAAAGAAAACGGAGCATTATGAAATATTGAACACTTATCAATAACTTTCATACAAGATAGTTTTGTTTTAATAGGCTAAAACATCAATAGGTACAATCTGTTCTCACGTGCGCCATGAGTATCGCCTATTATAATCGACAGACACGAAGACATCGAATTAGTTTTCCAAATCTTGAAAGGTGGATACTGGCATTTTGTTTCGTTCTATAATGTTTTTATTTAAAGAAAGACATTGTATAAACACGGATAAGAATGAAAGTGTATAATTATGTAAATCTGGTTTATCAGTCAAGAAAGTAAGTGAGAAGAGATTACATTGTCACACATGAGCATAACTGTTAGAATCCCTTCTTTATAGGTTTAAGTGCGTTGTCTTGTCTCGAGCACATTGTTTATATAATTACTGCCAAAAAGTTTTTTTCTGAAATAGACCGTTGAATAAAAAGCGACTAGAATCTAACAAGACATGATGAGATGAGATCAGCAGACAAATAAATTAATACAAACATATTTATATGAAAACATTTTTCCAGAATTACTTTAATTATTTTTCATATAACTTAGCCATTCAATAAAAAAAAAAAACTAGCTAGTTTCTAGTATATTATGACTATTTACATATTGGTGGTATTCTATACTCTGCGATATACCTAGTAAGCAATGAAATAAATAATATTACCAATCAAGTTCTTAAAATTAGATTAAGACCTAAGGAACAAAATAAAAATCTAAAAGGAGGTTGCCTGATTCCTTTTTTTTTGTAATATCCTTTATAAATCGCAAGCAGTAATTATTACTTTCACTTTAAAGTTCATCAAACGTCATATACAACAGGTTGCAATGGCCAAAATATTCCTAGGAGCGCATACAAACTAAAAAGTGGAGAGGAGCAATTGTGGAGTAACGCAAGCTTCACTGCGTGCAAAAGACAAGGACACCGCATCGCAGGTGTAGAACCTAACCTGACATGAATAACTCGACTGGTGACTGACTAGCTAGATCTAATTATCGATTAAATAAGTTGAAATGCCCATAAACGTACTATATCCCCATCAAAAAAGGGGGCATCGGAAAATGCAGTAGGTATAATTATTAATCATAGTATTATTATAATGTATGTTTATTAAGCAACGTAACAAGTGATGCACGATGGTGCGTGCAGAAATAAATACATACACGCAAACGCATATAACGCGAAATAAACGCTTATAATAAAGATTATTATTTTGGGGAAACCTTTGCCCAGCATTAGGGGACAAGGGAAAAACTTTTTGGGAAACAGCTAACTTCATCTTTCATCACACCTATTTTTTTTGCACAACAGTGTTCACCGTCATCATAGAAATTGTAATTTCTATAAAAGAGTTTGGAAATGATATGACCCAACGACCACTGCCGGTCGTGATCTCCTTGCACACATTTCACTCCACAAACTGGGAGCACTCCACTGCGAATAGAGGTAGAGTTTCACGGGCCTCAGCGTTGATCATGAGGATGCTGGAACTTTCTCCAACACATTGCAAACCTTGTTTATTATTTTTACTTGGTACTGAAATAAATAAATAAATTACATTTATGAGATATTGGATCCAATAACAGTAAAGCTTTTCATATTATTACCGTTTCATTATGTCACCAGGGTTGCATACATTTTAAAGGTAGGCAGTTCATAAAGCTGGAAGATAGGGCTCAATATAGGTTATAGATATCGCCATCCTTGTTGCAGAAATAATAATTAGTCTCACCAATTGATTTATTATTTAGTATTAGTTAGTTTCCCGTTTATTTTATTTTGATATTATTAAACACCTTTCCTTTATTACATGGAAACAGTTACAGTCAAACATAGCTGGCAAAATGTATGTATAGTATAGGTAGTACATATGGGTAGGTACAACTCTACCCAATCCTTTGGCGAATGTAACAGGTGAATGTTATGTTATGTTATTCACTTATATAATTTAATTATTCTGTAAAAAAATATATATATAAAAAAATCAGTTTTTTTAGATTCATGGTTACATTTTTTTTTGTAGACAGCTGCTTAATGCATACAGCAAATAACAAAATACAATACAAAAAGAAGTGCAATAATTATGAGAAAGAATGGAGACCTAAGAAAAAAAAATTCAAATAATTAATTTTAAATTATTTGTTTACAGTACATCCTCATTGATAATATTTGATACGGCCAGCAGGCCGTATCAAATATTTATATATAGAATTATAATCATAAAAATCATCAGTACAACTTCCTAACTGCGTATAATCCAATTGATTACTTCATGAAATCATGACATTTTAGGATTATTCTAATATGAAGAGTTGTATTGCTGATTCTAATGATTATAAGTCTGTAAAGCCATATTTTTTTTTTGTGTGCTGGCTAGAGCGGAGATATGGGCTGGCTAGTTAAGACTCAGCTGCGTGGCGCGGGTGTTTGATGTTGAGATGAACGCACAGTTTCGCTCACTGCACGCCGCTCACATTTCTTCTTGTTTCCGCTGCGCGCCGTCGCCAGCTTGCGAAGCACAGCTCAATCTCGGCGAGGCACAACTCACGTCTCCGCTTTGATCGCGCCATACAAATATACATCTCCGCTGACTGGAGACGAGATGTGTGAATAACGAAATTCAATTTATTGGTTGTTTAAAACACATCTCTCCTCTCGTCTCGCCTCCGCTTTGGTGGAGTCCGGGCCTAAAGCTCAAACAGATTCTGCCTCTACAATGTATGCTAGCCTGGTACTGAGTGACTGAAACCATGGTATGACTTCCGCATTGGTTTTCGCAATAATTTTATCAAAAAGTTTCATGGTACAGGTGCAATGATATTTGTCTTACTAGGTTCGATATCCTGCGTGGGAACAATACACGCACGAATTTCAATAACTAATTAATATTACTACTAATTACTACTTATAATTTTTATTCATTAATAGTAGTTATTTAAGTTATGACAAAACTCTAAATATAATATCCTAACCTAACTAAAACTATTAGACTAAAACTAAACTAAAATACTTTTAACCATTTGATAATATTAATTTTTAATACTGCTGCCTCGCTCGTTGTCGAGCCTCAGAAGCCGTAACCATGGTAACGCTACGCGTTCGTTTTACCAGGAGGACAGAACTTCAAAAGAGTTCATTTCAACCATGAAGTTGTTCTCAGTTCACATCGTTTGCATGAAAACGGTACGATATCATTTTACAACATTTTTATACATTTTTCATGGCACTTACGAACGGTTGCATAAACTGTTTACCTCGTTTTATAAGGTGCATGCGTGAAAGGTGCCAACATAACAAATAAAGGCGTTTATCTATTGACTGCGAAATGATTAACTTGATGTTGTAAATGCAGTAAATACAACTGTTAAAATAAACTTTGTTTTTTGTTTTTTTTTTTTTTACACAAGGTGAAGGCGCCATGATAGCCCACCAAATTCAATTTTCTTTCTCGTTTTTTGCATCTTGCCGGTCAGTTTTATTAGATTTGATGTTGTTCAAAAAAATGATGCCCGATCGGAACAAGTATTTATTTACAGAATAATAATCATTAATATCGTCAATACAACAGCTCTGTTCAAATTAGTTAAATATAGAAAGACTATTTCATATAGAAAATTCAAATTTCGCAGGTGACCTTAGTGCATCCCCCTATGATGGTTATTGTCAGCTGCTGCCTTATTGCCGGGTCTTTTTTCTGTTTAAGTATTTCATCAGCCTTGCGGCTACTGTGCGTTCATTTTCACGGTTGTAGCATAACAATAAAATCTGCTACGAGTGCTACGACCGCGTAGCCGTCGTAGCCGTGACGTCACTTTCGTAGTAGCAACGTCGTAAACCTATTCTGTCCTAACTTTAAATAGGCAATGTATTAATAACGGAAGAAAAAAAAAATGTTTAGCTTTATTAAATGAAGTCACGATTATGGAATTTGCCTTTTATTTAGCTACAGGCACGCTCTAAATTTTTCTATCGTAATTTGGTTTTTTATGCGAGAAATAAAAAGGTATTAGACGGTATTTTGTTTGAAAAAACTTGCAAGCGGTTTTAAGCTCTGGTCAAAATGTAGCAAATCCATCGCGGTATGTGGGATGAATTTCGTTCTCGCTGATTATGTCAACTAACTTGTATCGAGGTGTTCAAACTGGTGCAAATAGTCGCATGACTTCCTGATCATCATCCGCGCGGTATTCGCCTCAGTGTGGCCCGAGCATAAAGTTTAAAATTGTGTAGGTAGTTCTTTTATGTTATGTTACCCGAATAGATGAGCGACCCGCCCACCAGGGAATGTGATCGGTGAGAATTTCGCAAAAAAGGCCGTTCGATTATCATATTTGTGATTAGATTACTGTATATTTAATTATCACCTGTTGGTACGAGGAACTCTGGACGGAGTATCAAACTCCGCCCAGAGTTCCTCGTACCAACAGAAATACTAGAAATTGCTGATAATACGGCTGTTGCACTCTATCACTATCTGTGTCTAGACTTGCGGCACACACCGTTTAATTGTTGGTAAAATATTATTTTCACTTTTTATTTTGTTATTTGTATGTGTGTTTCACGAACTGTGTCCAAATAAACTTTATTCTTTCTTTCTATATTCGTTTTATATTTTTACTAGATCAATTTTATTATAAAAAAATATACATTAATTTTTATGTACCTACTAGCTAATGTCGCAATGACTTTTTTGTTAGGAACCTTCTCCGGCGCGCACACAACAACTTACAAAAATTTCCTCACAATCGGTCGAGTCATTTTCGAGTTTTTGCGAGACTAAAGCACGGCGATTGATTTTTATGCGTATAGATGATTTCATATTTTGTTAACCTTAATGCTTCCATAACCCAATTTTAATAGAAACCAGGATGAAAATTACCTACTGCAACCAAAAAGACAAGAATACCTTTGACAAAAACTGTTTTAGTTATTAGCGAAGATACTTATTGTTCATTCAGGATGTTGGGCCACGAAAAGGATGAATGAAAGCATGCAGCTGAGATTAGAACCGTAAAAGGGATGTGTAATGTTACGCGAATGGATAGAATAAGAAATGAAAGTATAAGACAAAGCCTGAAAGTGGTAACTGTGAAGTTGTATAGGCGCGGGCTTGCGGACGGTGAGCAATGGGTAGCTCACCGTCCGATAAGGACCATGCCCGGGTCGACAGCGCGTTGTGTTCCACGCGCGCCTCAAAGAGATGTCAGCAGAATCGATGGGGTCCGTTAGGGCTGATGCCTGCCGGGGTTGCGAAGAAAACCGAAAAGGAGATCGTGGCCCCCGGAAACAGGGCAACTGAAGGAACACGGGTGGGTTTTAGTCAGTAAGAGTCTGACACGCCCTCCCGCTCCGCCCAGAGCGGAAGAAGTTCTTTGATAATTTCCCACTCAAAAAAAAAAAGGCTGTACGCCGCGCGCCGTGAGCTATGATGAATGATTGGCCTGCACTGCCCCCCGTCTCGCCGCGCACATACCTAAGGCGCGGAACAGCGGTCTCGGTCAAACTATAGTTAGTACACAGAAGAATTGTGTTACCATGGCAACGTGACAATTTCTAGATTCAGTCTATACCAGCAGGGTAGCATAAGCGCTAGGAAGTGTATAACAAACAACAACTACATCGAAACACTAGGGGCGTGACTTTCATGTATGCACTACACTAGCAATATGGGAGGAGTCTAGCCGCATAGTCGGGGAGTACCAGCTGTAGTAACTTAATAGAGGCAACAACTAGGTAAACAGGAAGAAAGTTTTTCACTCTGAAAGGGTTCGGTGCGCGGCGGAAAACTTCGGAAATCCAAGATAAGACCGGCTGCTGAATGATTTGAATGCATGTCTTACCTTTCTAAAGTTACTGAAAGTTTAAGAACTCGGGTTGGATTCCAAAAAACTGCGGTCAAACTTTGACAAAAAAAAATTGAATAGATCAAAGCATTTGTAAAACAAACACAGGACATTTTTTTAAACACATACCATACTAACGAAATTGAGTATGTTTATAACAATAAGATAATATTCTAGACAAGCATATTTAGAACAAAGTTCATCATTTCAGCCGAACGAAGTCCACTGCTGGACATAGGCAAGCATCGCCACTTCGGCCGGTTGTGTGCTTTTCGTATCCAGCGGATTCCTGCAGTCTTCACGAGGTCATTGGTTCACCTTATGCGAGGCCTTCCAACGTCACGTTTCTAGTACGCGGTCGCCACTCAAGAACCTTAACTACGTTACCCAATTTGATAATGAAGAGGATACTAAAGTAAAATTATTAGGCTTGAAAAATCATTTTTTTAATTAGAAATCTGCTCTTCAGATTTGAGTTCTGTATTCATTGAAAACATGGCGCAGTAAAGTATTCGTGACACTCTTGTGGTGCAAGTGGTCGTCTGACCTCATTTTGCGATACAACTATGCATGTGTGTAGAAAAACGTCTCTGTGTTCGTGTATGTAATGCAAAGACATTCTAGTTTTATATTTTCCTGGTAGAGTGCAACGTATTGAATGCATTTTCAGTGCACTGCTCTGTCAGAAGCATACTTAGGGTACAGAACGCAATCATGAAAACGGTCACCTCTTTCTTATATTATGGATTTAAGGTAATTGATTCATTCTTATAATTAAATGTCTTTATACTTCTAATGTCACCAACAACACCAACCAGATTTATCTGTAAAGACAAATGATTGAATGATGATGATTTTTTGGTTTCGGGCCTTCCTATCGTATTACAAAGTCTATCACTGCACTATACGTAGCGGGTATTAGAACTTGTTCAAAATACAGATATCTTCGCATTTTAATGGTTCATTGAGCCAACTGTGACTTTTATATTTTTCCCGTTAAAAATACGTTATTATGTCGAAAAATAAATTATTGGAGCAAGTAGAGGGACCCTCACAGTCGCCTGATGCTAACTTTTTAATCAGGCGACTGTGAGAGTCATTCTAAGAACCTCGATGATTTGCCGGCTTTTTTTGGTTACAAAACTTATTAAAAAATATATTAATTGACAATATCAACCCGTGTAAGCAGATCGGAGAGTTTGAGTTTACCAGTATCTTCGATACATAGCATTGTGGATATAACGCGACTTTCTGCCCGCGGACTAGTTGTTTCTGTTTTCCATAGGAAAGTGACATTCATACGTGTGCAAAATGTTATTATAGTACATCCAGCCCACAAAATGGTCATGTTCTAGCAAAAGTTGGCAAAAGCAAAAATGTTAGCTACAAAACATTTACATTTCAATACGTATACACCCTTAAGGTTAATTTACTTACTTCCATTTTATCCATATATCAATACTTCCATCCATACCATTCATACTAAAATTATAAATGTGAAAGTAACTCTGTCTGTTACCTTTTCACGCCTTAACGGCTAAACGGATTTCTAAGAAACGCATACGGATTGACCATGTCCTGGGTTAGGACTTAAGATGATTTTCGTATCCCGGCAGTACGATCCCGTGAGATAATATCCGACATCCACGCGGATGAAGCCGCGGGCAAAAAAAACATGCATTAAAATAGTTTTTGAAGTACTTTATGGGCGGGGTGAACCAATTGCTCGCCATCGAGTACTAGCATGTCATAAATATACAGGAAAGTAGTTGTTGCTCTGTTGCAGTCTGCACTATTTACTTCCGTGTCAGCACAAGGACGACAGCAACAAGAAGTGGTGATTTTTAATGTTTTAAATACGATAGAGGCAATAAGTTATGCGTGCAAGTACAAATATATGAAGAAAATGGAGTGAAGTTAATAAATACTAATGAAGGAAACTCACTGCAAGACTTTTCATTGGCATAATGTATATAAAAAAGAGAAGCGTACAGTATTACTGTCAGTAATTAATAACTAAAGTTATTTAATACCCTGAAGAATCAGAGAATTAACATTTAAAATGAGTTTAAATATTATATGAAAAACCTTGTTGTAATGGTTTGCGATTAATGAAATACTATGCTCTCACCATGTTTTGTTTTATAAAAACTATGTATTAGTACTATTTATATCTCTTTAGAAAATAATATATTCAATTACTGAAATACTGGTTTAGTGTATTTCAACTCAGTATGATCATTGCGAAAGTTAAGAGTCTCATAGCTCCCATAGTTGTAACAATGCTACGCTGTAGCAGCAGGTAGGATACAATTGTAAATCTTTCTCGTATTTCAAGGTCTATCACAATAGGTCATTTAGAGAGTGCATTCTGAAAGTTGGTAACGTGGTAAATAGCTGAAAAATAATTCGTTGTTTAGATAAATTTATTATCAATATTACTAAAATAAGTGATAAAATATCGCTTCGAAGGGCACTAAAATTTTGACTATAAATTGCATTAGCACACATATAGACGACGGTGACGTGTAAATTACGCTCTGCAAACACAAACATTAACGCGCTGTCTACGCGCAGCCGACGCACCTTGTCAGCATGGGCAATGTGCATAGACCCGTAGTTTGTCAAAATCCTATAATTTTTCCTAGGATTTTATTGATAAGCATCATTAATGAGGTATACTTAAAATATTTTTGTAAAAGGAATGCCTATGACATAATTTTGTGTGAATAATTTGAATAATTTATGATTAATTCCGCGAATAACTTAATTAAACTTTACATTTAACAATTTACCCATTTATTCTTAAATGATGCTTAAAGTTAAGTAATGATTAGTGACTGATTAACCATTTTTTTTACATTTGAATCTCCGATCACCTCATATTGGGCGTTCTGGCCACTGAACTAACGAGTCTTATCAGGAGTCTCTGTGCTCTGTGTTGCAACTCATCATCTATATTGATAAACGAAAAGCGATCGAGTTACTCATACATTTTTTGTTTGGCATCTCAACTTCCTATACATTATTATTTGGTGCTGGTTAACCTGAGTTTCACTTCTATCTGAACCTGAACAATGAGCATTTTCCATTTAAAATATTGATAACAATGAATAGACAGTGTACAATGTGATATGAAAGCCTAGTGCTGCAAATATTTTACAGTCCGAATAGATTAATGTTAGCTCCGAAGCACATGGCAAGCTAAAGCGGTTTCCATGGCAACAATGCAGTTGCATTTTCCCTTCCGTGAAAGGAAATCATCGTGAAACCTGGACCTTCCATATTATATACTATATTATTTAATATTATAAATGCGATCCAAACCTCCTTTTCCCTGAGGGTCTCGAAAAGCCTCAGGGAGAAGGAGAGTAAGGAAAAAGAACTGCCTATCTGTCTGTTACCTTTTCACGCTCAATAAAAAATGGCACACACATAGACCATGGTCTGGGTTAGAACATAAGATACTTTTTGTTCCGGTCGTTCTTGTGGGATAATTTCAGAAATTCACGCGGGCGAAGCCGCAAGCAAAAGCTAGAATTAATACGTGTAAGTCTGAAATTGCTAATACACCTTCAGAAGCGTGGTGATCAAAACTGTGCCTTTCTGTATGAGAAGTCTTTATCCTGTAGTGGGACAATAATGGGCTGTTATATTATCTCCCTAAAGGCTTTATATATTTCGTGACATTATTAAGATCACTTTGAGTATTATAGTAAAAATATTAGCGAAAAAGTTAGTTAAAGCCGATACAAGGGTAAGTAATGAAGTAATAAGTTGGTTCATTTTGAACTCTATAATGTACCTGTTTAGTACTCGTACAGCTAGTTAACAATCCGTGCAAAAGTTACAATACTAATGTTACGTCGTATTTGTCACCAACCCACTATATAAATGGATATAATAAATATAGTTGTTATACTGTAATGGCATCGTATTTCATTTTCCACATAGTAGGTATTCTGTACCTAACATTTTTCATGATATATTAGTAACCAGTTGAAAGCACTTTTCGTGGTGTCGCCCTCGAACAACTGACGTCCTCTCTTTTTGCTTAATTTAATTAACGAAATGTCATGTTTTTCTTCACTTTTTTTTGCTGATATTTGTTAAGTATTTAATGATGCCTCTATTTAATACATGATTTAGTTATATTTCAGTCATTAATCCTGAGAAATCAGCAAACAAAGTCCTAAAAATCGTTTTATCGAGTCAAACGGTGATTGGAGCTTAAGAGAGTAACACAAAAGTGCCTACGTAATACAAATTATACTAGACTTTAAAGCAATGTAGTGAGAGATGAGTATAGTTCAGTGCTCCAGCAGTTCTTATAACGTTTTAGTAGTCAGAAACTCCCTGACACCAGCTTATGATGTATATGAGCTCCTAGTATTCTGTCACGTAGTTGAGCTGACTTCACAGTTTCACGCAAGCGCATTGAGCACCAGACCACGTGTATCGGGCTCCACGTTGGCTGTGACTGTGAAGACACAGGGATCAAGAGTGTGAAATTCAATGATATATCTGTAATTCATATGGTGTCCATAATAAAAAGTATTCGTTTCAATTCAAAATTTTCACAGGTCCTGTAATTTTTGCCATTTCTGCATGTCAAACATGCTTGGGTTTATTGCTCAGCGAAGACACAATGGCGCGGCGAGTGCGGAACCGCGGAAAGGACACATTTCTGCCGGTATGTAAAGACGGCCCCTTTAATCAAACCAATTGATGCATGATACATTGTCCATTTTTAAACGCAGAAAAACGTCTGGACACAATTAGTGACGAATGTTTCCTAAAAATGTTGGGGTGCGGCAGATAGACAGAAGCGTTTTCGCGCGGCAACCGTCCAAACAAAGCGCGCCAGTCGTGCACGACTGGCGCTCAATGTTTGGACACATCTTAACAAAAATGTATTGCACATAATAAAATTCTAATATTCATTCATTGACTGACAGACAACGCACAGCCTTAACGGCTGGGTGTGGACACATGAAATTTTAACGAAAATGGGCACTAATGAAAGTTCATCCTCTGAATGGGTTAAATAGGGGATGAAAGTTTGTATGGAAGTTGGTACTGGGCTTTTATGTATGAGTGAAAGTTAGTCGTATCATAGTTTTTTGGAAACTCATCCTCTAAGCCTTCCGAGAAGATGAAGATAGGAAACTCCATCGGGCACACGGCGGTTAGTAATTGCCAAGACAGAACATTGAATTACCAATACGTGGAAATGTAGAACAATACGGAGTACCTACATTTTACTGGATCGAAGCTAGTCGAATATGTGACTACCGCCCTAAGAAATATATAAATAACAACATAAATAAAAGTGTACCCTTACAGAAAACCATTGCATCGTGTTCAGTCTTTAATTACGGTTTTGTTAAATGTAATTTCTCACTGTGATTCTGTTATTTTGTGTAAGATATTTGCCAAATAAGCGTCCCTAAATAGTGCAGCCTCGATTAACTGTACTGATTTAGCAATAATGGCAAGGTTTCTCAACCTAAAATTTCGCGAAATTAGTAAAGTTTTGTATGATGCTACGATTATTTATACAATTTAGTTATATTTCAGTCATTAATCCTGAGAAATCAGCAATCAAAGTCCTAAAAATCGTTTTTCGAGTCAAACGGTGATTGGAGCTTAAGAGAGTAACACAGAAGTGCCTACGTAATGCAAATTATACTAGACTTTAAGGCAATGTAGTGAGAGATGAGTATAGTACAGTGCTGCAGCAGTTCTTATAACGTTTTAGTAGTCAGAAACTCCCTGATTCAAGCTTATGATGTTTATGAGCTCCTAGTATTCTGTCACGTAGTTGAGCTGACTTCACAGTTTTACGCAAGCGCATTGAGCACCAGACCACGTGTATCGGGCTCCACGTTGGCTGTGACTGTGAAGACACAGGGGTCAAGAGTGGGAAGTTCAATGATATCTTTAATTCATATGGTCTCCATAATAAAGAGTATTCGTTTCTATTCAAAATTTTCACAGGTCCTATAATTTTTGCCATTTCTGCATGTCAAACATGCTTGGGTTTAGTGCTCAGCGAAGACATAAAGGCGCGACGAGCGCGGACCCGCGGAAAGGACGATGGTGCGGGGTCATGTCGTTCTTTAAACAAAACTTATCACAATAACACAACTGGCAGATAATGAATCTCCACCGCACCGCACCTGCACTGCTTTAGTTCTTAAAAGTTTTTCCAAATCGATGTCTGGCACAACTGAAAGCATCTGTATTAATTATACTTTTTTCAAAATCCTCTGATATACTTAGACAATATGAATTCAAGATAACTTTACAGTTTTTAACACAACTAACTATATATGTACTATTTCATATAGAAAATTGAAATTTCGCGGGTGACCTTAGTGCATCCCCCTATGATGGTTTTTGTCAGCTGCTGCCTTATTACCGGGTGTTTTGTCTGTTTAAGTAATTCATCAGCCTTACGGCTACTGTGCGGTCATTGTCACGGTTGTAGCATATAATAAAATCTGCTACGAGTGCTACGACCGCGTAGCCGTCGTAGCCGTGACGTCACTTTCGTAGTAGCAACTTCGTAAACCTGTCTTAACTTTAAATAGGCAATGTATAAATAACGGAAGAAAAAAAGAATGTGTAGATTTATTAAATGAAGTCACGATTATGGAATTTGCTTTCTATTTAGCTACAGGCACGCTCTAAATTTTTCAATCGTAACTTGTTTTTTTATGCGTGAAATAAAAAGGTATTTGACGGTATTTTGTTTGGAAAAACTTGCAAGCTCTGGTCAAAATGTAGCAAATCCATCGCGGTATGTGGGATGAAATTCGTTCTCGCCGATTATGTCAACTAACTTGCATGGAGGTGTTCAAACTGGTGCAAATGGTCGCATGAGTTCCTGATCATCAAAAAAATCGACGCGCCCAGTCGCAGTGCGTCCCGCGCGGTATTCGCCTTAGTGTGGCCAGATAAAGTTTTAAATTGTGTAGGCAGTTCTTTTATGTTATGTTACCCGAATAGATGAGCGACCCGCCCACCAGGGAATGTGATCGGTGAGAATTTCGCAATAAAGGCCGTTCATATTTATGATTAGATTACTGTACATTTAATTATGATCTGTTGGTACGAGGAACTCTGGGCGGAGTTTGATGCTAGAAATTGCTGATAATACGGCTGTTGCACTCTATCACTATCTCTGTCTAGACTTGCGCTAGGAAAATTAAAATAATAACGAACTTTATAGGTTAGCTCCTTTTCTGGGAAGTGTCCGGGAAATGTCCGACCATAGATCTGCTATGAGTACGCCTGAAAAGGCCAAATAAAGAAACCAAACTAAACAAATTTTATCACAATTTTATTTGATACTACCTTTTTGGCGCAGTCGTGAGGCACACACCATTTAATTGTTGGTAAAATATTATTTTCACTTTTTATTTTGTTATTAGTATCTAGTGTTTCACGAACTGTGTCCAAATAAACGTTATTCTTTCTTTCTATATTCGTTTTATATTTTTACTAGATCAATTTTATTATAAAAAAATATATATTAATTTTTATGTACTAGCTAATGTCGCAATGCCTCTTTTGTTAAGAACCTTCTCCGGCGCGCACACAACACAAAATTTCCTCACAATCGGTCGAGTCGTTTTTGAGTTTTTGCGAGACTAAGGCACGACGATTGATTTATTATGCGTATAGATGATTTCATATTTTGTTAACCTTAACGCTTCCATAACCCAATTTTAATAGAAACCAGGATGAAAATTACCTACTGCAACCAAAAAGACAAGAATACCTTTGACAAAAGCTGTTTTAGTTATTAGCGAAGATACTTATTGTTCATTCAGGATGTTGGGCCACGAAAAGGATGAATGAAAGCATGCAGCTGAGATTAGAACCGTAAAAGGGATGTGTAATGTTACGCGAATGGATAGAATAAGAAATGAAAGTATAAGACAAAGCCTGAAAGTGGTAACTGTGAAGTTGTATAGCCGCGGGCTTGCGGACGGTGAGCAATGGGTGGCTCACCGTCCGATAAGGACCATGCCCGGGTCGACAGCGCGTTGTGTTCCACGCGCGCCTCAAAGAGATGTCAGCAGAATCGACGGGGTCCGTTAGGGCCGATGCCTGCCGGGGTTGCGAAGAAAACTGAAAGGGAGATCGTGGCCCTCGGCAACAGGGCAACTGAAGGAACAAGGGTGGGTTTTAGTCAGTAACAGTCTGACACGCCCTCCCGCTCCGCCCAGAGCGGAAGAAGTTCTTTGATAATTTCCCACTCAAAAAAAAAAAAAAAGGCTGTACGCCGCGTGCCGTGAGCTATGATGAATGAGCGGCCTGCACTGCCCCCCCCCCCCCCCGTCTCGCCACGCACATGTCTATGTTGGCGCGGAACAGCGGTCTCGGTCAAACTATAGTTAGTACACAGAAGAATTATGTTACCATGGCAACGTGACAATTTCTAGATTCAGTCTATACCAGCAGGACAGCATAAGCGCTAGGAAGTGTATAACAAACAACAACTACATCGAAACACTAGGGGCGTGACTTTCATGTATGCACTACACTAGCAATATGGGAGGAGTCTAGCCGCATAGTCGGGGAGTACCAGCTGTAGTAACTTAATAGAGGGAACAACTAGGTAAACAGGAAGAACGTTTTTCACTCTGGTTCGGTGCGCGGCGGAAAACTTCGGAAATCCAAGATAAGACCGGCTGCTGAATGATTTGAATGCATTTCTTACCTTTCTTAAGTTACTGAAAGTTTAAAAACACGGGTTGGATTCACAAAACTGCGGTCAACACTTTGGCAAAAAAAAATTAATAGATCAAAGCATTTGTAAAACATACAAAGGGCATTTTTTTAAACACATATCATACTAACGGAATTGAGTATGTTTATAACAATAAGATAATATTCTAGACAAGCATATTTAGAACAAAGTTCATCATTTCAGCCAAACGAAGTCCACTGCTGGACATAGGCAAGCATCGCCACTTCGGCCGGTTGTGTGCTTTTCACATCCAGCGGATTCCTGCAGTCTTCACGAGGTCATTGGTCCACCTTATAAGAGGCCTTCCAACGTCATGTTTCTAGTACGCGGTCGCCACTCAAGAACCTTAACCGCGTTACCCCAATTTGATAATGAAGAGGATACTAAAGTAAAATAATTAGGCATGAAAAATAATTTTTTTTTTAGAAATCTGCTCTTCAGATTTGAGTTCTGTATTCATTGAAAACATGGCGCATTTTGTGGTGCAAGTGGTCGCCTGACCTCATTTTGCGATACAACTATGCATGTGTGTAGAAAAACGTCTCTGTGTTCGTGTATGTAGTTCAAAGACATTCTAGTTTTATATTTTCCTGGTAGAGTGCAACGTATTGAATGCATTTTCAGTGCACTGCTCTGTCAGAAGCATACTTGGGGTACAGAACGCAATCATGAAAACGGTCACCTCTTTCTTAAATTATGGATTTAAGATAATTGATTCATTCTTATAATTAAATGTCTTTATATGTACTTCTGATGTCACCAACAACACCAACCAGATTTATCTGTAAAGATAAATGATTGAATGATGATGATTTTTTGGTTTCGGGCGTTCCTATTGTATAACAAAGTCTATCACTGCACTATACGTAGCAAGTATTTAGAACTTGTTCAAAATACAGCTATCTTCGCATTTTAATGGTTCATTGAGCCAACTGTGATTTTTATATTTTTTCCGTTAGAAATGTGAAGTTTAAGAAATAAAAACGATGTACCAAAAAGTAGATACATGAAGGACACCAACCTCGCCCGTACAAGCGCTCTCCCACGGAGCTAATGTGCGTACATTGTTTGAATCGAAATACGCGTTCCCTTGCAGCGAGACACGGGGTAGAACTCAGTAATCACTCACTGAGTTCTTCTTTAGCGCTTATCGTTAAATAAGGGAATAAAATTTAATTAAGAACCTTTTTCAAACAAGCATTCAATTAACTAAAAAGTGGTAAATAATCTTCACGTAAACATAGAATTTTAATATTTTCTTAAAAACTTGAGGTGTGCACTTCCTTCTTCAAGCTTTTAAGAAAATATTAAAATAAATTAAGAAAATATTTATATTTATTTATTATTTAAATAATTATTTACAATATACAATATTGTTAATTCTAAAGTAACTCCGTCTGTCCGTCTATCTGTATGTTACCTTTTCACGCCTAAACCAGTAAACAGATTCCGATAAAATTTGACAAAGAAATAGATGGCATTTTGGGAAAGGACATTGGCTACTTTTTGTTTGAACAATAATCGTTAAGGGGTGATAGTTTGTTGGGATGGTTGGGGGATGAAAGTTTGTATGGGAAACCCAGCATTTCTTAAGTTAGGGATAAAAACAATCAAATTTATGTTTTTGGCAAGAAATAAAGAGTTAGGTGTTACAGAGTTTTTTAAAAATCTTCTCTTAATGATACAATAGGGGTGATTTTAAAATTCACATTTATTATTGGAATTTTAATGTAACTCTTTTAAAACATTAAGGCATTGCAAATATAGTCACGGTCCACGCGGTCAAAAGTTATTACTTATTTTAAGGTCATAAAATGAATTTGCTAACATATAGATAGTGTGTACGACAATAGCGTGACCGGAATAATTTTAACTTTCGATTATTATGTCGAAAAATAAATTATTGAAGCAAGTAAAGGGACCTTCACAGTCACCTGATGCAAACCTTTTAATCAGGTTGGTATCAGGCGACTGAGAGTCAGTCTAAGAACCTCGATAATTTGCCGGCTTTTATTGGTTACAGAACTTATAAAAAAAAATACTTGACAATACCAAACCGTGTAAGCAGAGCGGAGAGTTTGCGTTTACCAGTATCTTCGATACATGGCGTTGTGGAAATAACGCGACTTTCTGCCCGGGGATTAGTTGTTTCTGTTTTACGCAGGAAAGTAACATTCATACGCGTGCAAAATGTTATTATAGTACATCCAGCCCACAAAATGGTCATGTTCTAGCAAAAGTTGGCAAAAGCAAAAATTTTGGCTACAAAACATTTACATTCCAATACGTATACACCCTTAAGGTTAATTTACTTACTTCCATTTTATCCATATATCAATACTTCCATCCATACCATTCATACTAAAATTATAAATGGGAAAGTAACTCTGTCTGTTACCTTTTCACGCCTTAACGGCTAAACGGATTTCGAAGAAAGGCATACGGATTGACCATGTCCTGGGTTAGGACTTCAGATGATTTTCGTATCCCGGCAGTACGATCCCGTGAGACAATATCCGACATCCACGCGGATGAAGCCGCGGGCAAAAAAAAACATGCATTAAAATAGTTTTTGAAGGACTTCATGGGCGGGGTGAACCAATTGCTCGCCATCGAGTACTAGCATGTCATAAATATACAGGAGTA
Organism: Omphaloscelis lunosa; assembly: GCA_916610215.1. NCBI lineage: Eukaryota > Metazoa > Arthropoda > Insecta > Lepidoptera > Noctuidae > Omphaloscelis > Omphaloscelis lunosa. Next base: position 19,407,473 of record OU744243.1, read on the forward strand.
AATTTTATATGAAGTAGTTGTTGTTCTGTTGCAGTCTGCACTATTTACTTCCGTGTCAGCACAAGGGCGACAGCAACAAGAAGTGGTGCTTTTTAATGTTTAAATACGATAGAGGCAACAAGTTATGCGTGCAAGTACAAATATATGAAGAAAATGGAGTGAACTTAATAAAAACTAATGAAGGAAACTCACTGCAAGACTTTTCATTGGCATAATGTATATAAAAAAGAGAAGCGTACAGTATTACTGTCAGTAATTAATAACTAAAGTTATTTAACACCCTGAGAAAGTGTACAACCATGTTATTGATAGGTAACAACTACTACGGCTACGTACAATTTATAGATTTATGTATGGTGCAATATTCGAATCAACTGCATAGTGCATAGTATTTTATGTATCCCTGGTACAGTGAGAAATTAGTGAGACTGTTAAAAATCTTGTATATTACTAAAAAATCTTTTCGGTGGTGATTCGATCGATACCCCGGGAAAATACCACTCCCCCAAGCTAAAAGTACATTTTAATATTTGTCATTAATATGAGATTTTTTTTAAAGATAAACTAGATAAACATTTTATTGCTTACCACGGAAAGACAAAATTATTAAAAAATCTTATGCCACGTGATATAGTTGCTTCGATAGTAATAGTAATTTATTTCTCTCAAAAAGGTATAAATTTGGTACTTATATTTTATCTAGGTTACAGGCAGATTCAAACCTTTGCGAGAGCTGGAGTCTATACTGGGTTCGGGAAGATAACATCATCATTCTCTTGCTTATTCCCAATTTATTTAGCGTCTGCGCTTCGATACATAAATAAATATAGATATATTTTATTATTGCTATTCTGACGAAAACATCAATCACAAAAAACTATGTAAGATATGCAAAAAGACAAAACTACAAAAAATGCTACAACGGCCAACACGTGGAGGATTTGAATCTCCGATCACCTCATATTGGGCGTTCTGGCCACTGCACTAACGAGTCTTATCAGGAGTCTCTGTGCTCTGTGTTGCAACCCATCACCTATATTGAGCAACGAAAAGCGATCGAGTTACTAATACATTTTTTGTTTGGCACCTCAACTTCTAATATACCTTATTTGGTGCTGGTTAACCTGAGATTCTCTTGTACCTGAACTTGAACAACGAGCATTTTCCATTTTAAAATATTGATAGCAATGAATAGACCGTGTACAATGTGTTATGAAAGCCTAGTGCTGCAAATATTTTACAGTCCGAATACATTAATGTTAGCTCCGAAGCACATGGCAAGCTAAAGCGGTTTCCATGGCAACAATGCAGTTGCATTTTCCCTTCCGTGAAAGGAAAACATCGTGAAACCTGGACCTTCCATATTATATACTATATTATTTAATATTATAAATGCCATCCAAACCTCCTTTTCCCTGAGGGTCTCGAAAAGCCTTCTCTTCGAAACCCTCAGGGAGAAGGAGAGTAAGGAAAAAGAACTGCCTGTCTGTCTGTTACCTTTTCACGCTCAATAAAAAATGGCACACACATAGGACCATGGTCTGGGTTAGGACATAAGATACTTTTTGTTCCGGTCGTTCTTGTGGGATAAGTTCAGTAATCCACGCGGGCGAAGCCGCAAGCAAACGCTAGAATTAATACGTGTAAGTCTGAAATTGCTAATACACCTTCAGAAGCGTGGTGATCAATGAAACAAAGCGCGCCAGTCGTGCACGACTGGCGCTCAATGTTTAGACACATCTTAACAAAAATATATTGTGCTAATAAAATTCTAATATTCATTCATTCACTGACAGACAACGCACAGCCTTAACGGCTGGGTGTGGACACATGAAATTTTAACGAAAATGGGCACTAATGAAAACTCATCCTCTGAATGGGTTAAATAGCGGATGAAAGTTTGTATGGAAGTTGGTACTGGGCTTTTATGTATGAGTGAAAGTTAGTCGTATCATAGTTTTTTGGAAACTCATCCTCTAAGCCTTCCGAGAAGATGAAGATAGGAAACTCCATCGGGCACACGGGGGTTAGTAATTGCCAAGACAGAATATTGAATTACCAATACGTGGAAATGTAGAACAATACGGAGTACCTACATTTTACTGGATCGAAGCTAGTCGAATATGTGACTACCGCCCTAAGAAATATATAAATAACAACATAAATAAAACTGTACCCTTACAGAAAACCATTGTATCGTGTTCAGTCTTTAATTACGGTTTTGTTAAATGTTATTTCTCACTGTGATTCTGTTATTTGGTTTGAGATATTTGCCAAATAAGCGTCCCTAAATAGTGCCGCCTCGATTAACTGTACTAATATAGCAATAACGGCAAGGTTTCTCAACCTAAAATTTCGCGAAATTAGTAAAGTTTCGTATGATGCTACGATTTTTTATACAATTTAGATATATTTCAGTCATTAATCCTGAGAAACCAGCAATCAAAGTCCTAAAAATCGTTTTATCGAGTCAAACGGTGATTGGAGCTTAAGAGAGTAACACAGAAGTGCCTACGTAATGCAAATTATACTAGAATTAAAAGCAATGTAGTGAGAGATGAGTATAGTACAGTGCTGCAGCAGTTCTTATAACGTTTTAGTAGTCAGAAACTCCCTGATTCAAGCTTATGATGTTTATGAGCTCCTAGTATTCTGTCACGTAGTTCAGCTGACTTCACACTTTCACGCAAGCGCATTGAGCACCAGACCACGTGTAGTGGGCGCCGCCGCGGAAAGGACGATGGTGCGGGGTCGTGTCGTTCTTTATACAAAACTTATCACAATAACGGAACTGGCAGATAATGAATCTCCACCGCACCGCACCTGCACTGCTTTAGTTCTTAAAACTTTTTTCCAAATCAATGTCTGGCACAACTGAAAGCATCTATCTGTATTATACTTTTTTCAAGATCCTCTGATATACTTAGACAATATGAATTCAAGATAACTTTACAGTTTTTAACACAACTCTATGTACTAAATTAAAAGACTAACTAACTGTATAAATAAAAATAAAACAAAACGACGAGACGAGAAATTTCCTTAAAAAGGAGACGCGCTCTCGGGCCCCATGATCCGAGTGTTTCGACCCCAAACGGCTCAAAGCTGTAATTACCCATAAGATGACAGTATTTGCGCAGTTTGAGGGTCAAGGCAGCCGCAGCAGCGGCGCCAACAAGGGCGTTGACACAGGTTGCATTCCACACCAGAGGCCTACCCACCTTCCAAGGCAACAGCGTCATCCCGTCTGGTCTCTTCCCATCGTCACGTACCAAGCGGTTTAGTTCTAATACCGCTGGTACGCCGGCGGTGACAATGGCTCGACGAATAATGTCGTTGATGCTGGTACGCCGGCGGTGACAATGGCTCGACGAATAATGTCGTTGATGCTGGTAGATAGGTAGGCAGGTAGGTACTACAACTAAAAAGTGAAAAATATATTTTTTTACAATAAAAACAACCGACTTCAAAAAAAAATACTACAACAAAGTGAAAAATAACTTTAATTTCGGAAGTAGGTGGCAAAAAACGAAAATTCAAAACCAAAGACACCGACTTCCGAAATTAAAGTTATTTTTCACTTTGTAGTATATTTTTGAGAAGTCGATTCTTTTTTTTTGTAAAAAAAGCCATTCTTCCTGAACTATTTTCTCTCAACGTCTTTTTTCTTTTTCTATTTATTTCGTAAAATTCCCGTGAACAGGAAATAAATCCCGTTATTTATTTATTTTTATATCAAACGTATTACCTCTCACACTTGTGGCTTAACAAACTTAGGGTGAATTTCAAGGTGCCTCACATAGACATATTCGATTTATGTTGATATGTAAAGAACACATGATCGGCATCACATTTTTCGTCGTAAACTGGTTTAAAGAGCGACGGTAGCCATTCGGATTTATGTACCGTGTATTGCTGTTTGTCTGGATGTATGTTCCGGATTGGCGTAAAAACTTTGTACAAATATTCCTTAAAGGTCACACATAGGTGGTGGTGGAAGGTGACAGGTATTACGTTTAGTCGGATAACCACGCGCCCTTGACATTTCTCGCGTCATTTTTTTGTTTTTTTGTTTATCTCACCTAAACCAACGGAGTTTATTTAGCTAAGTGTGCAGTAGGCAACGCAAACTATCGAGGTCAACCGTAGTTAGGGAGTAGTTCAAATTGTAGTTACTGATCGTAGGGAACTTACTAGGAGTTTATAAGCCAGTAGAATGTCGGTTTTTACTACTAACGCAGTCGTCATTTGGCGGGAAAACTTCGGAAATGCAGCCAGATACTGGCTTTTTGCCTGTAAACGTGTGCTGTACATCTAAGAACTTGGTTGGAACCTCTTAAATGAAGTGCCTGTAAAATAGAAAGTTCTGCTCTAAAGTTCTAAACAAATTAATTGGTCATAATAAGGCCGACCAAAAACAAATAAATAACTTTCGCTTTATGATGAAGTCTGGAATCATAAACAATACTACTAAAGACGTTTTGCAAGACGTCTTAATTACTTTCTGCCTTTTAAAATTATCAATTTGTTTCATTTCCATTAAGTGATTTATTTATTGGGAGCGACCATGTACCACGAGCAGACAATATTGCACGGTATTGCATCCATGTTAGTACTAGAGACACAAGACGTACGGAAGTAGGATTCATACATATTTTAGACTCAAGCTATGGCGTTCTTTGAAGTCTTTGTTAAATAGGTAGCTCGTAGGTTCAAAATTCCAATTAAACTACGGATTCAAACTGCAACAGATGTCTATGATTTTACAAAAACAACACAAACTGAGATTTTGCACAATTTTGAAACTAAAATAAATAGTTGAGAAACATCAACGGTAATTTTTTATTGTTGTATAAGCGGATGATTCAATTTACTAGCTACAAAGATTAAGTAGGTAATCGTAAAGAAACTGGTAAACACTGACGGGTTACGAATAAAACGAAATTAGGCAACAATGAAACCGTTTAAGAGAGGAACTGAAAATTACTTGTCTGTCGTCATTGCTACGGCAGCTACGCGGTCGTGGCTGTTAACAAATAGCTAGTGCCACTTAATTATTATTTCTGTAACAGAAGTATTTACACAAAGCATGAAGAAAAACTTTACTCGAATTTAAAAGCTTTTAGTATTAAAATTAAACTTATTAAAGGAAGAAAAAGAGAAAAAAAAAAAGAAAAACTTGGTAGCACTCCGGGAGTTCACTTCCGACAGAAGTGAAAACTTGAACAAGATCGCCTTGGTGGAAGAAAAATACTTGTATAGAATATTGTTCCATAACGTAATATAAATAAAGAGTACAATCACGTTTACAAAAATGAGGTGTCGTCATGGTGTCGCGAAATCAATGGTTTAGTCCCATCTCAAAAATGTCCAACGCGCCTAAAGAATTTTCCACTACAATTAAAAAAATATTTTGGTATGAGAAGAAGCAGAAACTTTTCTACGGTAATGCATTAGATATGACTACTTACATAAAAAAATCAATCTAATAACTCAAAAAGGTCTCAAAGATAATGTTTTATTTTCACCTTTTTGATTTTTTTATAATTTCTCATTATAAATTACATTTAAACATAACTTTTATATATTTTTGGAATCACCTTTTATACTCCTTTATTTTAATAAAAATGCACTTCCAATTTTATCCCACTCGATAGGATTTGGAGTCCTTGAATTGTTAAACTTACTTTTTGGCGCCAAAAATCCGCCAATTTAATGTTTTATCATTTACATATATTCAGTGACACTCGCGCAATTAAGACGAATCTAACGACATAGGTAACATTTATCAAAATCGGTTCAGCTGTTTAATAGTTACGAGGGATCATAGTGACGGACACAGATATATACATACTCGTACAGACATACATACAGGTCAAACATATAACCCTCCTTTTTTGGCTTCGCCGCAGTCAGGCAAAAACTCATAACGGCGGCGTAACCCACAAAGTCATGACATCCTTTACCTGTAAGTTAAAATGTTTCGGAATGCTGCTGGAAAAAATGAAAAATTGATTGAAAGCGAAAATTATTCTCAGCCACATCAGTATTGAGTTGCTGAATTAACGTAGTAATAACGTAACGTAGCAGTAATGTAATTAATGAGAGTTGCTGTTTGCTTTTGTAAAATCTGACTTACTGAATATGAACTGGCCTCTTGTTCGGAGCCCATTAATGATAAGTATTATTCTGTTAATACAAGTTAGTTACTGGTGCGAATAATTATTTTGATACAAACCGTCTGAGCCACAAATTGCAAAAAACGTAAATTAAATAAAACTTTCGCGGGCTACGATAGTTCATCCCCCTCACCTTTTCTGTACAGCGCAGCGTCCGCCCAGCGAGAACGATCGTTGCCATGGATACACAACGCGAGCATATCACTAGCGCAACAGGAATCAGAAGGAGTTATCATCTACCGAGATTATGAATTTGTACTTGTGTGCATAGCCGTGACAGAAAATGGGTTGAAAACCAAACTAGTGTGAAGTTGTATCGCTAAACAATTATTCAGAACCAAGGCCCTTAATTGCGTATTATGATTCACTATTGTCATCATGCACGGCGTGATGTTTTGTTACATTTTTTTTTCTAATATTTGATGCTATGGACTGGATTATAGGTTAATTTTCAAAATAAAAGATATTCGGTACTAGAATTATAAGTTTGCAATCGTATCCGCGGTGCTGACACATCGGGAAGGATCTACTATATCACACACACTATCTTCTTAATTTTTTTTTGTAATTTTTTTAAAATATTATTTTTGAATTATACGCTTTGTGGTTAATATAATAATAATGTCCATCTAAGTTACTAAATTATCCTTAATCACGCTTATCCAAAGTTGATGGATGGTCTCCTTTCGTCGCTCCAACTAGCGTACAGTAGCTAGGTTTTAGGTATCCTAGAATTTTAATCTTTGTGTCTCATGTTGTGCTGGTGCTCTTGGCACGCGTACCCTATCCATGGCAACAAAATCAGGGCGTCGCCATCCTGTAAGGTTATTTGCATAATAAAGCTGGAATCTTAATATGGATTTTATGAAAAAAAAAAGAGTTTTTAATCTTTCATGTTTATAATTAATTGAATCGTGTAGTAGCATACATACTGCCCCCAGCAATGAATGCAATTCCTCTTAGAATTTTCAAATATGTCTGTAGCACAAGTGCTTAAAGAAGAATATTACTTTTCTGTATTCAGGTGTGCGTACAATCACATTCAGAAAAAGCAGGGGGACCCAGGTAGTCATGGTATCCTGGTGCGACGTAAGTTTATTTATAACCTAATAAACTTAATGAACTTTTCTCAAAAAGGTTTTTGAAAGTTCGGACTTATGCAAGTATGAAATAACATGTAATTAAAGAAATTAAACAAGGCCACACATAATGTGTGAATCAGGTTAGGATTTATGATAATGCATTGTTTTTTTTAAGTTAGATTTTCACTTTTCGCTAGATAGTCCCAAGTAATAAAGTGTGAGCCTATTGCCATCAACCAAGCCCACAAATCTAGTCTAAGAAAATCCTAATGGAAAAACGCAATAAAACATTGCTTGAACTGGGAGACGAACACTCATGCATTATAATCTTGTGCATCTTGAAATGTTGTCAATTCATTGGATTTTTTACAGACTTTAAATGTCACTTTATAAAATAATAAATAACATAACATCACGCCTTATTTCCCGAAGGGTTGGGCAGAGGTGTCCCTGTAGCAGGCACACCCACATTTCGCCAGTTATGTTTAAGTCCCATGTAATAGGGGGCGAGCCTATTGCCATCAACCGGGCACAAATCCAGACTCCGAGCTGCTACTGAGAAATTTCAGATAGAAAAACCCAATAACATTTTGCTCGACCCGGGAATAATAAATATATACACAAATATAGTTATATTTGTGTTTAAGACTACACTTATTTTACAGATAAGCTTTGAGTTTTATGTCAAAATCAAATCTGGAGATAAATGGCGCTTTTTCACACATACGTCGACGATTTTTGGACACTTGCATAAAATAAAATAAAAATAAAATCTATTGTTAAAATTTTTATTTGTCCATAAAACATGACATTTAACATGTTTTACCTAACATTTTATATAGACATCACATTATTAATAAAGGCGGAGTAGAGTTTAGTCTGGTTATAACTTCACTTCTCCGCGTTTATTATTAAGGGGATACGAGCTCAAGATACAAGTATAGTCTTTGAACTACGTTCCAAGTTCAATGATAAAGTTCAACAGCCTATTGATTTTCCGGTCGATTACCATGCCTGCTACGCTGCCGACCTAGTAAGACAACGAATATAGTGACGTCAGACAAACTCAACCCCTAGTATTCGAATGACGTCATCAGCAACGATATCAGAGAAGTAAAGGATGAAGCTTACAGCATCATGCCATCCCTTTCTATAGTCGTCAAAAGAAATTTGCTTAATTTTATAGTTCTAAAATGTTTTAGCTGGTTGGAATAAAACTTGAAACAGACAAAATCCTGATTAAAAGAACATAAATATTTATTAATATAACTGCTAGTCCAAATGTCTTTTGAACCATAGCTAATATAAATTTTGTTACTACAATCTTTCGAACTCGTTTTATTTAGATTGATTGCGATATACCTCTTGTGAAATCTGCTTTCCTGGTACATCAAATGCGATCTAGTTTAAAAAACATTAACCAGCGACAAGGTACCAAAGATATTCAACTACTAAATAACTACATACACTATTCGAATAGTTGAATATTTTTGGTATCTTGTCCTCAGACTTCGGGCAGGAGTAATCTCATCTTCGTTATTATCCGTAGTACATTTTGTAAGGTAGATGGCAAGATGTAAGGTTTGTAGAGTTAGGCCTTGAAGAGTTAGGCTTTGATTTCCTAAGAAAGCGGTGAACAATCCCACAATAACGGCGTCCAGACAGAGCGATTTTTGACACCATGTCAAATACTGATGAAAATGACATATTCCTTGGCAATAATAGTGCGGAATGTAAATAATTGACATCTGTTGGTTAAATAGCCAGAAATTTTCCAATTTTTTTTTTCAAAATGATTACTTACATGGAATGGTATCTATCAGCAGTATCAATCAGCTTTGAATGGTTAGTTAGTAGCTATTTATGTCTAGTACTATGTCGTATGGTACAACATAAAGTGATTAAATCATAAGTGTTCACGTTTAGACGTTAATAATGTGCAGATTAGAGATTTACTCCAATAAAGACCAAAATCTTAAAAAAATCATAATTAACCTGTGGCATAATCAACGTATTTACTACTATCATTTAATCCGTATAACTTAGTAGTTCAGTGTAGCTTTATCTATCCGCAGGATGGCGTTACATTCGTTGTTGGATGGGGTGTTTCTGGCGGGAAATCGAATACATGCGCTTTCCCTCTCATTTCCAACGCTTCACCTCCTAAGTCTCATTATTTCCTGGTATAAAAGCGTTACAGCTTCAATACTCGTTGCGTATTCCACAATGCGTTTAAACCCGAAATTTAACTTCGTAAAACTTTACCCAACTATGAATTTAAAGATTAACTAACATATTATTTTTATTGCAGAACTATGTAGGAACATTAGTTTTCTTTCTAGTTTTAGACTCAACGGTCTATTTAACCCATATCGGATAGGCGTTAATAAAATAAATATTTCAATTTAAACTAAACAAATTATTTTGCATACTTTGCAAACGCTCCAAAATGTTGTTTTAAACAAGTGAAGGAAAACAAAACAGAAGTTGTTTTTTTTTTTTTTAATTATTTTGTAAGAAAACGTTCATTTAAATGTGTAGAATTTAATTAAATAGCGGGCACTTAGTTCCGCAGACTTATTTTTTTTAAACCGGTTATTAATCCTATTCACATTCTTAAAACAAAAAAAAGAGAAGTAAAACATTGTTTAGGTTAAATAAATTATTTAATTTTAAAAGTAAAATATTAACGAAGAACTGGCTCAGAAAATTGGACGTCGTTGTTAACTGCAAATACGTCATCAGTTGGGCAAACTCTCGTAATGTATTGCTCCCTAGTACCAAAGCTGCGTGTTCCACGATGTTACCGCGAGTACCGTACGTAGTTCTGAAACGGGATTTCCGTGATTATTTTAGCTCTCTAAATAAAACCATAACCAAACCGTGAAAAAAAAAAAAAAGATTTACAAATAGCTACCTAGTAACATTATAACAAAATTTATTCCCGTGTAATTCTAATTTGAGAGACGGCTGTGTTGAACAAATATGTACCTACAAGATTTGTATTCGCCGTCAATTTTCACGAGTTGAAATTTTGTATTTGAAGTGATACGGTTGGTGCATTTTTTGTGATGATTGCATCATGCATCGATGGCTAAGATTATTTTATCAACAACTCAGCAAGTATCCACATTTCAGTCTTCTGCTAAAAGGATGAGAACGGTGGTGGCCCACTGATAACGGCCGCGGTTTAAGTGTCGCGTAGGTCGTGGGTTTGAACCCAGGCAAGCACTTTACTTTGTGTAATTTATTTTATTACCACTGCTTTCAAAACGGTGTAGAAAAAAAAACATCGAGAGGAAACCTGCATGATAAATTCGAAGACATGTGACATCCACCTCTGATACACACTCGTGAATCCGCGTGCTGGATTATCGCCCACTCCCTTTCACAGAGAGGAGGCCTGTGTCCCAGCAGTGGTTTAATGTTATAGGATGATTATGTTAATAGGACCCTCTTATTGCTATTTCTACCTTCGCTATCGCTTATATGAAGAATCAAAATAAACTTACTTATGACTACCTGCGCACTTTATTGATGCTGTGTTATGAAATTGTGAAAAAGCGATTAAGTTCATTATAATAAGTGTAAAAATGTGTTGTTAATTTTCCCATGCAAGTCCAACTTTACAAATATTTTTAGCGTTTTAACGCTCTCAAGGACACTGAACGAGACACAACAGAAGTGTTATTGTTATGACGTCTATGGGCGTTTAATGTCCTTGAAAGCGTTAACCATATAATGATAACCAAAAAAGTAATCAAAATTAAAATATTTTATTACACATAAACCTAAGGGCACGTATGAAACGTCAGAAACTAGGTGCACGGTTTCAATTGGTCGTTTCCTATGGAGAAGAGGTTACTCTACGGTTACTCTTTGAAAAATAATTGGCTTTTACAATATTTTCAAATAACAGTGTGTGGGAGGACAGTGTAAGCCTTTCAACAAATCTACAGAGTCCACTAAGCACCAGTTCCATAATGTTGAATTGTTTAGTAGATTGATTGATACTGTTTGAAACCAGTCAAAAGTTCCATCGTTCATCTTCGGTAGAACAGTTAAGTGAAGTATGTGTGATGTGGAAATCAGTTCATACAAGTTGTTTAGCTAAATAAATACTGAAATCGAACAAAAATAAAACGCGCTCAATCGTTACCTGTTTTTAGAGACTCGTAAAGGAACATTACTTGTTCTCGTAACTGTAATTATCTACTTCATTTATTTTTGTTGCTTATATATTTTAGTAAGTACATATGTATTTATATATCTATTATTTAGGATATATATATCTATGTATACTTATTATTTGCACCAACGACAGCCCCATTTTATGTCCAGGCAAATCACTGTCCATTCCAAGGTTGCCTGGAAGAGATCGCGGAAAGCATTAAGGCCTCCCATTGTATATTTTGTAGTGTTTGACTTATTTTTTGTTATGTATTTTTGTGGTGTATAACTGTACAATACAGTTTATTAAATACTTTATTTCAGACCATTTGTCCATTGTGTTAGTAACAATGTTCTTATAGACTAGTGTTAGTAATACTTAAAACTACCCACAACAAAACATATAAAAGAAAGTTAACTCAATCACTATTGCGCCATTCCATGACAGATGGCGCAGCAATGATTGATGTAACCACAGTCCAGCCGACTAGCGATCATTCTAAGGATGCTGTTGGCGCTGCCACGTACTCTACGCACCAGGGATGCGCATCTTTAACGCATCGTAGCGTAAAAGCAGTCTACGCGATGTTCAGCAAACATCCCTGACGCACTACAGAATCGCCGCAGCCCCATCAGCACCCTGAACGCATTATTAAATTGGACTCGGAGGGCACTGTAAGACTTTTGGGTATAGTCGGCCCACAGGCTGCACGTGTAGAATGTACAATAAGACTTAAAAAGTGTAATTTTGACTTCTGTCGAACAACGTGCAAACCTGCGAGCTATCATGTTCGCCCGCACTGCCAGCGCCCTCCGTTCCCTCTCGATTTCATCATTGTCTCTGAGGTCAGAGGTCAGCACATGTCCTAAGTACTTAAATTTGGATACCCTACGCAAAGCTGTACCATTAAGCGTAATGCTGGGAAACACGTTACCTGTACTGTTTCCTCTGGCCTCAAAGACCATGACGTCACTTTTGAGTGGATAATATTTTAATCCGTGTTGGTCGGCATATGCTTCACAGATGGCAAGCAATTTCTTAATGCCACATACCGATGCACTCAGTAGCACCATGTCGTCAGCATAGCTTATGTTGTTTACATTAATTCCGTCTATGTGACAACCTACCCGGGTGCTACTGAGTGCCACAATCAGATCGTTCATATACAGGTTAAATAGGATTGGCGAGGACAGTCCCCCCTGCCTCACCCCGCACTCCAACCTGTACGACTGCGACATGGTTCCCGACCAACGCACGCCATTGACCTGGTTTTCGTACCAGTACTTGCAGATGTTGATGAGTTCTATTGGTAGATTAGTGTTTTCTAACTTTTTCCATAGAATATCATAGGAAACCAGGTCAAAGGCTTTCGAAAGATCAAGAAAGCATGCGTGAACTGATGTTTGACGTCTTGTGAAGTATCTGACAGCATGCTTAACACACAAAACTGCACTTTCAGTGTTCATATAAATAAAATAAATAAATCGGTTATATTGAATGTACCTACACCAGAATCAACAAACTTCACAACTAGGGTTGCCACCTTTTGTTTTTGCAGTTAAAGTACATTGGTTATTATAGGTAAGAAAAAAAAGTACATAGTATCAAAATAAAGTATAATTTCTTTTTCTTTATTATTATGTTTAAAAACATATTTTTTATTGCTTTTTGCAATTTGTATCAAATTAGATCTTTACTAAACAATTGCACAGCATCTTTACATTCTATATTTAAATTAAAATAAATAAGTAATTCATTTTTTAACAAATTCAGAGACGCTTTGTTTCTTTCGTCTCGCCATTTACTATTCATCACAGAAAAAAATGCTGACGTGGCGGGAATAGACAATAAAAATGAAATTACTTTATACAAGTTTAAAAAATATCATTACTCTTATTAAATACCTGTTGCCATTTTTGTGCAGTTGATAGTTCTGTAAAATCCTTCAAAGTACATAATTGATCATAACTTTCGTTTAACAAAATAATCAACTTTTCAAAATCTCAAAGAAATCAAATCATAAGAAATAAAGTATTTTTGTGAACTTTATTGTTCTCATAAAGTATAGAGTACAATTACCTGAAATAACGTATAATACTTTATAATAAAGTACGGGTGGCAAGCCTATTCACAACAAACAAAAACCTTCTGGTACGTTATGCTGTCCTAGTGCACTGAGTTCGAAGAAAGCCTATACCTGTTTGTACATTTTAACTAGCGCATCTGTAGCGGCTATGCCGGGTAGCGCAGTTGTAGCGGCTACGCGAGTAGCGTAGTTGTAGCGATTACACGGGTACCGCAGCTGTAGCAATTTCTACATCCAACAGTTTCATTAAACCGGCAAGATTACAGAGACGAAAAAAAAAAATTTGCACATGGTCTACCCATGTGCTAAATTTCTTCCAAATCTGTTCAGCCATTTTAGCTTGAAAGCGTAAGCTGCGTGAAACTAAACTATTACTAACTAAATAATAATAAAACTTAATTAAATAACTTGTTGAATAAATAATTATATTGTTTACATATACAACGTGACATGACATTGGACTTAGACGAATGTATTTAGCGAAATGACAAACCCTATTAAGTTGTTGTGATTTTGTTACTTTTGATCTTTACAAAATGTTGGTTACCAGCATAACTTGAATATGTTTTTTTTAAATCTTGTGTTTAGTTACCTCAATTTAGTTAACCGTTTTCTACATGGCATAAAAAAATTTGTTAAAAAATGTTTTACATGATTTGGAGATCACCTTTTAAGCAAGAATTGCTTGTTAGAAGACTCCGCTCTTCCATTAAGCAATATATCTTTTGCAATTGAATGTAACCAGTGTAAAAGTATGAAAACAAAAATAAATAGTTTACTTTTAAATGATAGAAATAGCAAACTATAAATGAACGAGCGTTATACAGAGAAAAAGGCAAAAATGCGCGTATTCGTGTGATATGATCGAGAATGGGTGAGAATGTGCAATTGTAAGGGTGTGTAGTGTATGTGAGTTAAAATTTTGTTCTATTTATAAGTTTGGATGTAAGTGTAATCAAAGGAGTAAACATTTAGCAAAAAAGAATCACACAGGAACACCAACACGGCTACTAAGTTCACTAGCCACGTGCGTCAAGTGCCACGCACGTGGTCTGGTACTCAATGCGCTTGCGTGAAAGTGTGAAGTCAGCCCAACTACGTGACAGAATACTAGGAGCTCATAAACATCATAAGCTTGAGTCAGGGAGTTTCTGACTACTAAAACGTTATAAGAACTGCTGCAGCACTGTACTATACTCATCTCTCACTACATTTCTTTTAAGTCTAGTATTATTTGCATAACGTAGGCACTTCTGTGTTACTCTCTTAAGCTCCAATCACCGTTTGACTCGATTTTTAGGACTTTGATTGCTGATTTCTCAGGATTAATGACTGAAATATAACTAAATTGTATAAAAAATCGTAGCATCATACAAAACTTTACTAATTTCGAGAAATTTTAGGTTTAGAAACCTTGCCGTTATTGCTATATTAGTAAAGTTAGTCGAGGCGGCACTATTTAGGGACGCTTATTTGGCAAATAACTTACACAAAATAACAGAACCAGTGAGAAATTACATTTAACAAAACCGTTATTAAAGACTGAACACGATGCAATAGTTTTCTGTAAGGGTACACTTTTATTCATGTTGTTATTTATATATTTCTTAGGGAGGTACTACAGTCACATATTCGACTAGCATCGAACCAGTAACTACATTGCAACAACTACACTAAACTTTTATCCCCTATTTAACCCATTCCGAGGATGAATTTTCATTAGTGCTCATCTTCGTTAAAATTTCATGTGTCTAGACCCAGCCGTTTAGGATGTGCATTGTCTGTCAGTAAATGAATGAATATTAGAATATTATTATGTACAATACATTATTGTTTGGACGACTGCCGCGCGCAAACGCTTCTGTCTACCTGCCACACCTAAACATTTTTAGGAAACATTCGTCACTAATTGTGTCCAGACGTATTTCTGCGTTTAAAAATGGACAATGTAACATGCATCAATTGGTTTGATTGTAGGTGACATCTTTAGCATACCGGCAGAAATTTGTCCTGCAAACGCTGCGTGTTGCTGCCGCGCTCTTGCCACTCAATGTTTGGACACATCTTTACATCGACACAAAAATTACAGTTAGTATTTTACTTTCGTAAAGTTGCCAGCTGCTTTATTTTATTCAGTTTGGGTCTCAACCTGGGGTAATTACTTCGTGTTCGCAACGATATTCACGTTAGCTGCATCGTTACCATGGAAACCGCTATGGCGTGCCATGTGCTCGGGAGACAGTATTGATCCATCCAGACCGTACAATATTCGAAGCACTAGGTTTGCATAAACAACTAAGAGGCTTTCAGGAATGTGTATTTGAAGGTCGTAGCGTTCGCTCTGGAGACGGCGCGGCGGGAAAGTTTGTAACATTGCACTTAACGTCATAACATTGTTATGTTCTAGAGTCTCCCTCGACCACAAATGACATCCATTCATGAAAATAACGACACCAGTTTCGTAGCGTGACAGCCGTAGTGGTAAAAGCGATTCAGATCGTCAGACTTTTGGATCATAAAGTAAGTCAATATTATACTATACTATTAAACATATCTGCTTAGTAATCACGTTCTCGGAAACGGATTTCGATGAAACTTGCAATAGAGGTATGAATAATCAATCTAGCTGGGGTCTCTTACCTGGGAAAATTCATTTTCTCCGTATTTTCACCCGACCAGAGCTTGGTCACCCAAATTTTAGGATAAAATGGCTACCTTAGAATAATGACATAAAAATATCAGACTATTATTATCCCACTGCTGGGCAAAGGCCTCTTTTCATACAGAGAAGTCATGAGCATTGATTGATCACCACGCTTGCTCAAGACCGGTTTGCGATTTCAGACTTATATTAACTATAAGGTCCAGGTTTCCTCACGATGTTTTTCCTTCACCGATGTTAGTAATGCCCAAGATAAACTCAGAAAGTACATATGACTTGAAAAAGTTACATTGGCACTTGCCCGGATTTGAACCCACAACCTCGTGCATGAGAGGCGAGGCCTTAACCACTGGGCCATCACGACACATGGCAGTTTGGAATTAGTAAGTAGCTACTATCATGGCAGCATGGAATTATTAAGTTTTATACACGGAATTAGTATGAAATATCCTATACTATAAAATGAGTATTCTCTATTTTCACAGAAAATCTGCAACCACTGTAAACCTTGACATTATTTACTCATCACCTGCTCTGCAAATTGCGATAAAAGTCTAGAAATAATCTGCATTCACGATAATAATCTAGATAAAACAAGTATTCGTTCTCCGTTATTTTTTTTTGGTATCTGCATTTAATCTGGATCAATCAATCATCTAGATTTAACAACCAACCAATCAACAGAAAAAAGTAAAATATGAGTGCCTTATCGCTAAAACAACTTCTTACTCAAAACCGTTGCACAAAATGGGATGATTAAAATCAAATAACTAGCAGTCTTCATCAATTTTGTAATTGAAAAAGTTAAAACTGCAAAAGGGTGGCGGCACATGTGGGACTTGAACCCACGACCTTCGCGTTTCAACCCCGTACACGAATGCTCTAGTCTATCCAACTGAGCTAATGTGCCAGGTACACTTTGCATCCAAATTCGCAACCTCGATCGTCCTTCAGTGCAAGGAGCGACAACAGCGCCCTACGTCCTTGAAATTTTCAGCTGCGGCCAGACACGGAACTAACGCACTCAAAACAAACCCCTTTTGAACCTTGGGGAATCAAGTCACATGGGCCAGACAGATGGCATTGATTTCAGTCAAACTGAAGCAGCAACCTTAAATTTGTACGTACCGAAAATAATAAAAAAGATGAAGTTTTTAAGAGAAACAGACAACGAGAACGAATAAGAGGAACGAGGAAACGACCTTTATTAATTCATAAGTAATCATTTTATTACATGGTTTACCCAGACCGTGTTATTATTTAATTACTATTTATAGTACAGTATTTAATTACACTTCATCTTTACATAACAATGTTGTACCTGCGTGAACGAGCTCTGTACTGGTGAAAATAGAGAAAACGAATTTTCCCAGATATGAGGACGATTTTTCGCCCCTGTAAACCCCTATATTGCAACTTTCATCAAAATCGTTAGAGCCGTATAAATATATATACCAATATTTCTCATCGATTAGTATAGGATTTACAACAAATAAAAAATCTACCTACTGACGAAGGTGGAAACGTGTATTAAATATGAAAGTAAGCAAATCAACATGTAAGAAACAACCATCTTAGGTTGGTAATACTTACATACCTACTCAGAAAAACAATACTGCTATAAAAATTGTAAGCCACCTAGAATATTGTAACATACAACAAAGTCACAAAAGATCATTTTTTAATTTTACAAAAGAGGACTTTTAAATATATTTTTTTCGCTTTTATTTCCTCATTTCTGGATTACTATTTAAAGTGGGTTTGAAATCTTTATAAAATTAATTATTTATTTGTTTGCTATAATTTTAGGTTAAAAATCTTATATGGAATTATCAAAAAAATCCTAATAAAAGACAACAAAAGTGTCCTAAATTGCGACTTTGTTGCACCGAAGGTGCGATATATCAATATTTTTTTATTGAAATTTGCACTATAAAACTCTTCCTCTCGCCTTACGTCGAAACAGTTATAGCGTGTGACAGTGTTCAGACATGTGCACGCAAAATCTGCTATGTGCATTTTATTATATGAGAATCTTTTTATGTGTTCAGATTTGAATATTAGGTTCACATAACTGATTTTTCATTGAATATGAGGTTCACATAATTGTTTTTAGTTGAATATTGGGTTCACATAACTATTTTTTCCTTGCAAATAAACACTTAAAAGTTTTGGTAAATCGAGATACATTACAAATTTTTACATAAGGGTTTTGGCAATAGATGTGGCATTCAAAATTGATGAAGAATACCGAATAAAAAAAAAAAAAAAAATGAAAATATACGGGTTTTGGTAAGCGCACCGGATAAATATGACCTATATTTTGCGTGCTCAACCATTACTCTAGCATTAAAAGTCTTGTAGTTATTAGCGATTGAAATCTTACATGTTCTTGACGGTCAGAAATATTGAACTACCAGTACTTCCAGTACTCCGAGTGAAAAGACGTTTCCACGTCAAAATTGTACTGCACTGATTGTTTGGGATATTGCAAGGATAGATTGCAAACTTGGTTTTACACTACTGGCAGTCCAGTAGTGTAAAACCAAGTTTGCAGCTTCAAAAAACCTGTGCTAAATGCGTGGTGCTCGAAAAACCTCGAATTTAAAAAGTCAAATTACTAGTTGTACGTAGCTTCATTTAATCTAAAAGTGTATGCGTTTCATTTAGCATCTGACTCTTGTGCTTAAGAAGTGTTTTCAGCGTAGAGACAGGCTTTAAGTACCACCAGGTACCACCGGTACTACTGCTATCAAGCATACAAAACACAACTTTTTAACTTATACTCTCGCTAAAGTCTACCGTTTGCTTCGACTACAAACTTTTGTTTGATACAGCCTAGTAGCTCCCTCTATCTGAACAAATTGATAGCTTCGTAGCTGCATTCAAGATGGCGATATTTTCATTGAGGGATGGGGTGAATAGGGCGGGAAAGCGAATACGTCTGCTTTCCATCCCTCTCTGGCGCGCTGTTTTTCCGACTCTAACATCTCCTGCGACTCATTGTACCCTGGTTCAACAACGTTACGTGTTAAGGCGATACGAGCATTGTAACGTGTTGGATGACGAATGGCTATGATATCACACGGTTGAGTTTTTTATTTTATTTTTAACTTTATTCAAAATTCAAAAGTCATTTAATCAAACTAGGCTGACAATCAGCAATTTCGTCAAAATTACATAAGACTGTCCCCCAAAACGCCCACCCTTCACCACTTCTTAGTGCTTTAGCTGAGCTTTATGGTTTATTCATTACACGAATAGAATGGTTATAAACGGTTCTCCCTTTCTTCTCCAAAAATTGTCCGAAAATCCCATAAAACCCATAACACGTTTGCTATAAACTTCAGTAACCATAATGTTAAAAAAATCGAAATTTTGTTACTTCTAAAACTATTCTGTCATAATTTCGAGTACTAATTTTGTATGAAATAAAGTTATTTGTCCTAAGTATTTT
This sequence comes from Omphaloscelis lunosa, assembly GCA_916610215.1. Taxonomy (NCBI): domain Eukaryota; kingdom Metazoa; phylum Arthropoda; class Insecta; order Lepidoptera; family Noctuidae; genus Omphaloscelis; species Omphaloscelis lunosa. The sequence goes on from OU744243.1 coordinate 19,427,110, forward strand.
ATTATTATGTAATGTGTGTTATTCCGAATGTTTATTTATAATAAATTGTTAGTCCTAAAACATTTGCTAAAAATTAGGTTTAAGTGACAGAAATGAATCGCTGTAGATCCGACTCTACGAACTCTTGTCTGCCCTACCCCCTTTTTTTTTTGGTTGTGAAATTATCTAATAACTTCTCCCGCTGTGGGCGGAACGGGAGAGCGTGTCAGACGCTTACTGACTAACACCCACCCGTGTTCCTTCGGTTGCCCCTTGCCGGGAGCCACGACCTCCCTTTTAGTTTTCTTTGCACCCCCGGCAGGCTTCGGCCCTAACGAACCTCGTCAATTCTGCTGACATCTCTTTGAGGCGCGCGTGGAACACAACGCGCCGTCGCCCCGGGCCTGTTCCTTATCGGACGGTGAGCTACCCATTGCTCATCGTCCGCAAGCTCGCGCCTACGGTGGCCGGAAATCGGCCTGCGATTCCCGACGCCCAGGGCGACTCCTCCTGCAGCGGTTAGGGGCGTGAGGGCCCGAAATTTGCCTCTCCCTCACGCGTTCTGCCTCCTCCTTCGCGAGCATTGCTGCTTCGCAGAAGGAGGTGACGGCTTCCTATTTCCTCTCGTTCCGGAACATGGCCTGAACCAGGACTGGACGCGAGAGATCACCGCCGCCGATCGCCTCCACGAGGACACGGCAATGCTCCGCCCGGGCAGACCACCACCTTATGTTCCATCGTGTCCTCCGGGCGATCCACACAATGGTGACACCCGGGCGTTTCCTCCAGCCTTATCCTGAACAGGAACCTCCCAAAACAGCCGTGTCCGCTGAGGACCAGCGTTAGGCGGAAGGTGAGGACGCTGTGGCGCCTCTCTAACCACTCCTCTAAGAGGAGTCTTATCGCCACAATTGTGGCGTGCCTAGCGCTGAGTTGCGACAATCACACTCTCCATGAAGCTATGAGATCCCGCCGGAAGTCTGTCCACTGTACCGTAATTTCTCGCGGCAGCGGAGTTAAGCCCCGGCATTTCGCCTCCTCACGCTACTCCCAGATGTGCGTGAGGACCTTTGCCTCCAGATCCCATGGCGGTAATCCGGCAATGAGGCTTACCCCCTCGCAAGATACCATGCGGTATCCTCGGGCCAGCCGGATGGCTATGACCCTCTGGGACGCGTTCAACCAGCGGACTGGCCGCAGTCTTAATGAACGCGCCCACACCGGTGCCCCGTAAAGGGCCATGGACCGCATGAGCCCCACCTAGAGCCTCCAGCAGGAGGTGTTTGGACCCCCTAGATTGGGCAGGAGCCGCTTCAACGCAGCCCCGGCCCGCTCGAGTCTGGGAGTGTTCGACGAAATTCCACCGGCTGTCGAGGACGAGTCCCAGATACGTCGTCGACTCGACACCGTTGTGAACCCCTCCCGCCATTACCTGGGAACCCGATGGTGGCGCATTCCGAGGACCATGAAAATCCATGGCCTCGGGCTTGTGCAGGTCTGCCCTGCCCCTAGAGTGTAATTTAAAATCGCGTAGGTGCGGAGGAGCGAGGCGGCCCGCGATTTGAGGAGCAGATGGTGAGCGTTAAAACATCTGCGGCGATAAGCTCGCGTGGGACCGCCGGAACCCTGCAGCGCCGGCGCGACGCCGTGACAGAAACCATGCCTGCTCCATGCTTGCTGCATTCATGGTATATGTTTGTTTGCATGTTTCTTACAGGGAAATAAAATATATCGCACACCTAGATCTAAACTGAGACAACTCAAAAAAGGTCATTTTTCAAGAGACGATAAAAACGTATATCTGCGGTTTTTGTTAGGGAAGTTATACAATTTAATTTGATTCTAGATAATAAATAGCTTGTAAAATGTCACTGTATATAAACTGGGGCTAAAATTCAATCCTTTCTATCGATAATTACTGTTTTTCGAGTTGTTACACTTTAGGGTGGTGACTATGTATAAAAAATAAACACCATTTAGACTTGAAACAGTTTTAATGAATCATTTTGAGTTGTACTTATATTAGTACAAAAAAAATATGTAAATAATTATTCAAACAAAAGTGTACTAGACGAGTGGTACAACATAAAATAATAATGAAACATTAATAAAAACCATACACTAAAAGTTATACATTAATGTACAGTTACTACCAATGAAAAAGAAATCTCCAAAGTTAAAAGGGAACAAAAAATTGAGATATTTTTCTCTCATAATCAAGAAAGGAAGATTTTACGTGCCTTTTGATTTGTTTCTCTATAACGCTGTGAACATTGTCACCCTCGTTTTGAGAATGACCGCGTATTTGGAATTTATGCGATATTGATTTAACTTTTTTAGTGACAACAGCATAAGCATAAGCAGATAGTAAATATTTATTTTTTTGTTGTCCACAGCAATTATCAGAATAGAAAATAACCTCAATATCTTTATCTGGATGTTTTTGTAAAAAAGTGTCAATATACTGCAGAACACAGAAACCTATTTCAACAGCACCCCTTTTACCTTCTGTCTCGTCCCAAAAATAACAAATTACATCTTTTGCCCTCAGATCACTTATTGTAAAATTTAAACAATTAATTCGAGATTTATAGAAAAACAGTGAAACTTGACCCTTTGGAACTTGCATAACTGCTTGTAGATCATATACAGCTACGATTACTCCGTCATTTCTGTTCTTATCTTTTTCTTTGTCCCTTGCTAATTTTTTTTCTAAAAGATGTTGTTCATAATTAATATTTAAATTATTTTTTTCTTCTGCATTGGAATTTTTAAAGCCCTCACAGAGATCGCAAAGATCTTTTTTTGGAATATGAAATGCAATATTAAATTCTGTGTTGAATATTCTGTTAAAGGTTGACTTCGTGGCGAAAGGTAACTGTTTGAGTTCACGATCTTCTTTGTAATCGCGATATAAGTCGGCAAGAGATTTGTCACTGCAAATAAATTCTCTTGATGTTTGAGCCCTCAAGTAATGAGACTCAATCCTCGGGATGCTGTTAACGAACTCTACAACACTTTCTTTAATTCCCGCATCAATTTTTGGTTGATTACCGTTATTGCCTCTAAAATCATTGGCTACAATACCGGCATCATTTTTTTTACGGAGTGCAGTCGTAATAGATGTGTTACTCAAGTCAAGTGTGGCCTTAAAAAAAGCCTTACACACTCGGATTTTATTGCCAGCCACTTCGAAATTAAATGCTCTATTAAGATTTCTATACTCCTGTGTGCAAGAATACCTGTACTTTGGTTTGATTTCTTGAGTATGCCTGATTATATACTCCCTCTGCCTCTGAAGATCTGCTAGGCCCCAATAACCATCAAAGATGTTTTGTCTTGTTTCTTCATTAATCTTCAAACTACAACGTTGTCTGCATCTTTTGCTGCAAGCCGGGCGAACTTTCCTTCCAGAAACGACTTTCTTGTTTTTTGATAAAGATTGGTAGGCCTTACCAGAATTCCTCAGGACTTTACAAATATTAGCTTTCCATGCCGATTCTCTTCTTAACCTCTTCTTTCCTCTTTTTACTTCTTCATTTGGTTGATCATTACTAACTTCATTGACAACATAACTCTGAGGCTGTGCAATAGTATCAGTAACATCCCTGTATTCAGTATCAACAACGTTTTGGGTTTGAGGCTGTCTAGCAGTATCAGTAACAGCCGTGGTTTCAATTTCAAAAACTTCTTGGCTTCGAGGCTGTGCTACAGTGTGAGTAATTGCCCTGGTTTCAGTTTCAGAATCAGAACTACTGCTACTAGAACTATCGCTAGAATTCGAAGAGTTTGATGACGTATTGTCACTTGAATAAGATGAAGAAAGAATTACTTTACGGGAAAAAGTCTTCTTCTTTTGACGGACAGAATTTGGATCATTATCAGAGTCATCCACGTAACTTTCTTCACTTGGCGATACAATAAAATCACTTTCAATTTGTCTGCTATGGCATGGTTTAGTCATCACACTAGTGTTTATTGGAATATTTTCATTTTTTTTGTACTTCTACATTTACAGTTGTAGTTAAGTCTTCTTTATTAGCTATTAATAGGTTCTCTTTATATCTTTCATTGATAATATTGACAAGAAAACGGCCTCGCTTCATTTTTCTCTGAAATAGAAAAATCAGTTATTGTAAATTATAATTATCCAGCAATAGTGACTTAACTCAAAAAAATCTTTAAATACAAAGCAGTAAATAGTGTTATTAAAAACAGTGTATTGGAAACAGTCAATTTATAATACCGTGAACCATTTTTATGCGACGCATGTAAAATATCACACTGTGTGCTGAAAAAACATTAAAATAAATTTGTTTCAACAATAGGATGATAACTAGAATTTTACATGTTGATCCATCAAAACTAAGTCAAATCAAAATAGTTATTAAATATTTACGTACCTTATCAAACAAAACTGGAACAAGTCAAAATATCTTTATGTAATATGGCAGAACAATTCACCAACACTGTAACAACTCTAATTAACCTCACGTATACGTATCGTCAAAACTGTAACAATTCGAAATATCCGCGTTTTCGTTCTTGTTAATACGTGCACTCCTTATGACTAGTGAAGGTCAACTGACAATAGACTTGTTTAGGTGGGAGAGGGTGACCGACGTTGATTCAATAAAAGAAAGTTAACGCCATCTAGCGATTAATTTTATAAGCATTTATTGAACCTGTCATGTTGGATAGTTGCGTATGATAACCGAGCATTCGAATACAAACATAACTCAAAATTAACGATTTTTGAGTTGTCTCAGTTTAGATCTAGGTGTGCGATATATAAAATGTTGTTTTAAAAACATTGTTAAGATAAATAAACATTAAATAATTTTAATTTAGGACTTTTATTGAAAACGGTTTCAAGTCTTTTGTATACTATTTATTGTAATATTTATGACAAACTAATTTAGGGCATATTGTATTTAGGGATTTCAATTTTTTAGCATTTTTATTTTTATTATGTGATACAGTTCGGGCAAGTTATCATTCGGACAAATGATGATAAGGAAAAAAAAATGGCACTTTAGATTATGGATTAAAAAAGTTGGGGAACACAATAGAAAATAGTTATAAACAAAAATTTTGTTTTCCTGGTGATCAATAAATACGATATTTAGTAGGGTCCGCTGTACCACAAATTTGTAAATACATTTAACGCTAAACTTAATTAAAACATCAGTTTGCGTCTATCATCTTCAAACGATATCCTACCTTCTGTTGGCGTCAATGCATAGAACTGCTACATTCCGTGGAAGCTTCAAATTCGTTGCCTCTTGCTGCTGAAACGACTTGGGCTATAATAACATTAACACTTTTAGTTCAAAAAATGCTTTTAGTCTTACCATGGGATATCGCATTACCCACTGCTGGGTTTTGGAGGTCAGATAGGCAGTCGCTCCACGTAAAGTATTGGTATCCAGCTGCATCCAGTTACACTGGAACCCAACCCCTGTAGCGTTACAGCTACATAAAAATGACCTGTTGAACTGCTGGCCACAATATAAAAAAAAAAAACATTTTGCTAGATGTACAGAAGAGGTACAAAAATAGAAGAAGAAATAGTCTCGAGTCCCAGCTGGTCCCACATCTAGTAGCCAGGAGTCATACCGCAGCGTCGTGTTGCAGGGGCAATCCGGAATTAGGGCCGTGGTGTCCCACGCCGTGCAGCAGTGGTGCTCCCGAGTCAGAGCCGTGGCGTTCCTACGCCGTGCAGCAGGGGTGCACTTGAGTCAGGGCTGCGGCGCCCCACGCCATGCAGTAAGAGTGCCGCGGCGTCAGAGGCATCTTCTCGCAGGAGTGGTCCTTCGTCCCGTCAGGGCGACCCATGGACTCAGGTGGAAGAGCCGATGGCAGGAGGTGACCTGAAGTGAGTCAAAGCTGCGACGAAGCTACGCTATGCAGCAGGGCGGCCGAGAACGCAGTTGGATAGCTCCGGAATGTACATGTGCGGTGACTACCGGACGTCATTGGACGTATACATTCCGGAGTGTGTAGAGGGATGAGGAAGAAGGACTTTAAATTAAATAAAACTTCGTGTTTTCTACATTCGATTCTGACTTTATTTGGAGCTTTGCCCTGCTTTTATACTAGATCTGTCGAACATTTCAAAATTGTTTTTCTCAAACCCAAACATGCTTGGTAATTCGAGCATTATTTTGAAAACCTTCTTCGAGATAAATCGAAATTGCTGTACTGGTCGAATACATGCAAGCATCCAGCAGTCGATGTTTGTATGACAATCCATATCTGTAGTGTTTAGCGGCCGAATTAATTACTATGAAAATTCGTATCTGTCGTATTATTTAAAAATGGAACGAACTTTTACTTAACCAAGCAGGTGACTTGTCAAAGATTTTATTTTCTAATTATATTTGGCTCACAAATAATGCTGTTTAAAGTAAGTTAATGTTAGTATGAATTTATTCAAGTAATTATTTCTGGAATTTATAACTACTTTATTTTGTTTTCAAATCCGCACATTTTTTGAGAAAAGTACTATAAAAGCCTTGACCGAAACCAGGCATTCATGTGTGCCTCGGCTACGCTTCGGCTCACATTTTCACAATTGTCCATCAATGCCCTTGTTGCAGGCCGCGACAGTTAAAGGCAGAAGTTTACTAACCATTTTCAAAAATCATCTAAGCACATGAACTTTGATACCAGTTATCTCGAAATTTTACTAAGGCATTAAGCGTACAAATTACAGAGATCAGCATCTTCATTTAATCAGCTACCTAACGAGGTACAAATGTAAAAATAAAATATTTAGAGTTGCCCATGAAACAGTCGATAGTGCTGGCAAAGGTCGAATTGGCAAATTATTGAAATATTTAAAAATTGTGAGACAATCGAAGTAATTAATCGGTTTATGCCATCCCACTACTCCCTAACCTCCTAGCAATCCAACACACGGCAGGCAATCAGGTCGTCATGACCAGATAACAAGTTGCGGAGCGGTTTTTGGGTTTTTAACATGACCCACTCGCTCATCTATATATTTGTAATCACGTTCTTCAAAACGGCTCTAACGATTTCGATGAAAGTTACAATATAGTGGTTTACGGGGGCGAAAGATCGATCTAGCTAGAGATCATGAGAAAAAAACAAATTTTCCCAGATATGAATCTGGGAAAATTTGTTTTTTTCGTATTTTCACCCAAGCAGCTCGGTCGCCCAAAGTTTAGAACAAGATGGCCACCTTTGAATGATGACATGGCAGCATGGCATTTGTATGTACATACTATACATGGAATTAGTTATGATCTTTCCTATACTATTAAATGGGCATTCTCTATTTTCACCAGAGGAGTGCTGTGTCGCCCAGGTACTGTATTATTAAAATATCTATAGGTAGACTGAGCACGTAACCGTTTGTTGTCCAAAAATTTTGCTTGCGGTGTCTGCTCTAGTTTACATTGAACCTCGGACGTTGCGTCAATCGATAGTATTTATTTTATTATATCTTGCAAGCATTACGGTTTTTCTTTTGATGTATATATTGTTTTTTTATTTTTTATTATTCCCTTGAAGTTGGGTTTTAATCTATGTCCGTAGGTGAGTCCCTATCAGGATACCAGCGCTGCGGTATTTATTTTTCATGTCATTTTAAATTACATAACATTCAATCCCCCAAACTAATTTTAGCTACGCCTATCTCGGATATACTGGGCATTCTGTATCATTATCATATCTAAAGAATAAAAAAATAAAAAACTCAATATTTATTTTCTTGCTAAAATAACAATATTTTTGTACATCAAACGTATTGAGGATAGAAAAAAGAAAGAAATCCGGTAGGTGTTGCAGGTCGCTCAATAATATAAATATGTCCGACTAATAATTTTGTAATTTAAACTTTAAAAATATGTCACGATATTAACATAATTATTATTATCCTTTATTTCACTTAAATACACATAATTTATATTTTTAAATATTAAAACATATAAATATAAAAACATTTAAAAATATAAAAAATAGTAGCCCACCGGTATCGGGAACAGGATCCAAGTTACGTCAGGGCTCCAGGGAGAGGAACCTTCTGACAATGCGAGCCGTGTCCAGGAGTACCGCTCTTTGGATCAAGCCCTTGATCCAGCTGCCCAACGAGAGCCTCCTTAGGTGTTGGTCGAGGCTCTTGGCGATTAAGTCATTGGCTGTCACGACTATCGGCACAATGATTGCTGAATCTACATCCCACATGTCGACAACCTCGCGAGCCAAGTCAAGATACTTGATTTGTTTATCTTTCTCAGCTTTCACGAGGTTCTCGTCATGCGGGACCGTTATGTCAATAATCATTGTGCGCCGCTCTCCTCGATCCACCACCACTATATCAGGCTTATTGGCAACAATAGTCCTGTCAGTGATGATGGATCGATCCCAGTACAATGTGATATTTCCATTTTCGAGAACTGGGTCGGGCACATACCTGTAGTACGGCACTTCCGATTCCACAAGGCTGTACTTCAGAGCAAGTTGCTGGTGGATAATCCTGGCTACAAGATTGTGTCTATGCAAGTACTCTTCATTAGCTAGACGAGAACACCCGGAGATAATATATATATATAATATACATAATTATTATTACCTAAATAATAATAAATACTTGTTTTAATTGATGTCTAATGTTCTTTACGTTAATTTGTATTTCAGTCGATCGAAGATACAAAAACGGTGTCAGTTGAGATATCCACTTTCGCACATAATTAGCGGCAATTCACACGGTGCTGTCATTATAATAATATAAGGTAAAAAGGTAGGATCACACGTCAACATTCCGATATTCATACGGTTAGAAACAAAATGCAGCATGAAACTGCCAAGAAACTGCCGGATGATGCCAAATCCCAGTAAGAAAATATAGTTCTGATCAACGCTGTGTGAACGGGCCTTAGAATAAAAAAACACAATAGTGGTCTGTGATGTCCATGGTCCCGATATGAAAAAAAAAATGGTGAGTTCTTTTCCATTTGCGGAGTTTGGAAGTCCAAATACTTCATTATTTATTTTGTTGATTCAGCCTTAAACACACTGTCATCGAACTTTATTCATTCAATTCATAAATTAATTTCAATAATCGCAGTTCCTTCATAACCGAGGAAAGGTCACTGACTCCTGTCAGTCATGGCGCCACTCCGCGCCGTCAGTTATAATTATTTTAAGAAAAAAAAAAAGAAAGAACATATTATATCGGATAAGGATTTAATAATATACTGCTCAAAATAGCTTCGGAAAAAAACTATTTTCTCCGAAAAATGGTTACTGTGGGTCATCCTTAGAAAATAGACATATGCTATCGCGGACTTTTTTGTTGAATTTGTTAAGATATACAATCCAGTAAAACATAAATTTTATCTAACTGTTACGATTTAGTCAACGCACCGCATGTAAGCCCTCAAAAAAGTGCCTCGACTTCACAAAACGTCAAGTTTCAGTACTAAGTTTACGTTTAATATGCTCTAAATGATGCTGAAAACCTCATCAAAATCCATTGCGTATTTTAGAAGAACAATGCGAATATAGAGAAAAACGTGAAAAGCGACTTTGTTTTATAATATTTAAACATTAGAGAAGATCAGAGATAAAAGATGCGTTCACATGTTATATTCTCCTAGTAACGTCTGTCTGTCATCCACCCACCTATTTTATTGACTAATGTGAGTTCCACGTGCTAATTGTTACCAAGCGGTTGTTGCGCAACCAACTTTACGTATTGTAGACCCTTCAGAAGTACTGACTAGTTAAGTTGAAATGTAGAAGTTTATTGAAATTACAAAAAAGTTCACTCGAAAAGTTCTGAGCACATGAAGGACTTGAACCCCCGACCTCCGCGTCCTTACCTATGACTGAACGCGGCGCTCTATCCCACTGAGCTAATGTGCTGAATGTGCTGGTGATACAAGGACCGAAACACACGTTCCCTTGAATCCTTGATTGTATTAACATTTTTAGTCATTATCACTCGAAGATTAATATTATGGTTTTAGTTTGACCTTTCTTTATTTTTATATTTTTCGAGGGAAAATGTGTTTTAGTACTTTGAACTGTTTTGTAACTTAATAACTACTTGCAGGCAGACTTTTCTATAGGAGAAGTAATAGTTTGACCTAGTACTCCGGCCCATATTAAGCTTCTCGCAAAAGTCTAGGAAAACATAGGGTTGGCTTTTTAAACTGTAGCTAAAAAAATCACTGTGAAAACTTAAGTGAAGTGAGCTTGACGTGGAGCGGTTGACAATATTGACAGGTCTCTTCATCTAAGTTTACATGGCGAATTTTTTGGTACGAAGTTCTTTAACGCGGCATGTAAACTTTTAGAAATCGTCACGCTAAAAAGTGTTAATACTTGTGACTGCTTTTTTCTAATTCAAAGAGAAAGAAAGAGAGAGAGAGAACGCCGGCAGAAAAAACAAATAAAAAGAATAAAATGATTACAGTGTCGTGGGATAAAATTAAAAACAGAAAGAAAGTGTGAATTTGGTCAAAATGTAAATCCAAGATGGCGTCTACTAAAATTTTCAAATTTTTCGTCGTGGGTGTCGATTTTATAATTTTCAAAGGTGCTAAAGCCGATAGTGAGGTCAAAATATAAATTCAAGATGATGGCTTCGAAAGTTTTTAAATTTTTTGTCATGGGTGTCGTTTTCATAGTTTTCGAGGGTGCTAAAGCCGATAGTGAGGTCAAAATGTAAATCCAAGATGGGGGCTGAAAAAACATTGTTTTTGTTTTAAATCATACGTGAGAAAGAACTTCATTCCTGACGGAGGTCCCCGACCGCACACGTTTTTATTTTTTTATTAGATCGGCTGGTATTGTGATGTTGGCTGATTGATGAGTTTAATTTAACACGTCATTTATTTTTGTCCCAGAAACCGGGTGTACTTTTATGAGAATGAGACACATTCCAATGATATGTACCCAAACGCCTGCAAATGTCATCAGAGGGGTCGCTGGAAAGACATGAGGCAGAGTGGCCAGACAGAGACAGGAATGGAAAAGGTTGGAGGAGGCCTTTGTCGGCAGGCAAAATGACACAAAATATAAACAAACGCCAAATACGAGACTGAAGACAGTTTGTTTGTCCAACTAAAAAGGCTAATAGTAATAATTACTTACTAAAAACTTTTTCTTAGATTTTCTTAAATATCTAGACTGTCGAAACTCTCACTAGTGTCAGTTCCACGCTGAACGTGGTTAGCTAACCGATAGATGTTAGACAGGGGACAGTGCAATGGTTGCGCTTGGAAGTCAGCGAAGTTCTGTCGTCTGTTACTAAGATGCACATGAGGTGCCAGGCCAGGAGATTTTAAATACGAAATGTGAGCTGATCGCACTTTATCATATATTTTCTGTTTTACCTGTTGAATACGGTGGTTAATTCTTATCTTTTTGCTCTAAAATTACTTTATTTTTGCCGAAGCTGTAACGTTACACAGTTTGTAGCAACCCCGTAGCCTTAGCTTGAAAACAAAGAAGTCGTAAAGCAATTTAAAATGTCACATACTGTTATGACACACTAATATCACTACTGTGACATGTTTCATTATAAATTACTTACTTATGAAAGTTTTCTGTTATAATCTGAGATAGAAAGTGCTATTTAAAAAAAAAAAACATATTATTTGTTATGCTTTTGTGAACAGTAAATGTATACAAAAAGTTACCAATCGACAGCGATGCGGAAGAATTTTACGACGCCATATTTGTGAATAGTTTTAGTTAAGTTAATATACAGAGTGTTAGGCAGACGGTTGAATAAAATGGCGGATCCATGGGGCCGTCTGCTACGTGTTTAGACCCATTATCACAATTTTATGATGATGATTCGGTATCAATCACCCTAAACTAAAATTACAATTTTATATAACTCCCAATCTCGATGTTTGCCTCTATATTATCGCCACCAGCCAGGATAAAAAGACGCATGTAGGTTATTTATTATCCAGTAACTCTTCCTGACTCATGTTGTGCTAGTGCTCCTGGCAGAGGCGTACCGTTTTCATGAAAACAAATCCGCCGCGTTTCTCCTTATTTGTTTCACACGTCCGCAAATTGTTTTACGATACATGTGCTCGAAAAGAACGTTTTCCAAGCAGCCAAACTGGGCGGGAAGTGTCACTTTTTTGACTAGTGCTTTTTACTTTTGTTTTATTTTTCAATTTTAACTCCGTCGACAGCCCGACGCAAAGAGTTTTTATTATTTGAGAAAAGTTTTACAAATCAGATGATGATGATGATGACGATCGCGTTGGTGGCGATGACGATGGCGAAGTCAAAGTCAAAGTCATCGATGACGACGATGATGATGAAGAATATTGTTTATATTCTTTATGGACGTCATCCAAGATGTCAGAAGTTACACATCATATGCGACTACTGCAAGGTTCGCATTTTTTTTTCTCGCACAATGCATAGTATAACTTTGTATACACGTGCGTATGATGATTTTCGACTCGTGTTGACTTATACACTCGTTAGAAATCGCCTACTTTCCGCACTTGTAGCATAAAAAACTATATTTTGTTAGCACCAAAAGAACCTATTCAATTATTTAGGAATTTTCAACATATTAGATGTATAAGAATAACCGATGGACTTGTAACAGGTGGGGCAAAAGTAACCACCCGATGTTGTTTTGCGGCATTTTTTTTTTAATTAAGAATTTTGGTTCTACTTGTGGATTTTGTTTATTTAATTAATTATAATTTTTTCCATCAAGTCGAGAAAATGATATCAGTCAAGTGGCCACCGTCAGAATTGATGACCATGCGGGCTGGTTTTGGCATTTTTCATCACTTGTGTCAGAATTTCCGGCGATAGGTGCTCGCATTCCTGTCGGATATTCTCTTATATACACACATCAAAATTGTCTAGGGATCAAGCATTTTTATGCGGATTTCTTGAGATTGAGATGTGGCTTTGTAATAAATTTATGATTATATAAATTTATATGGATCCTTTTTGGTGCATTTCATAATTTGAAACAGGAACTGTTAATCAAATTCGAGTAAAAGATGAAAATCAGCTGTCAATATTTTCCCTATAAAAACATACAACGCATTGAAGACATTATTAGTGCTACTGTTTCCCTACTACTGATTAAAACCAACGTTATTATGGAGCGGCGACGTCATTTAAGCAGGGAAGAAATGCTCAGAGCCGTGGGAATGATAGAAGCTGGTTCCCGGCAACGTACTGTGGCTTTAGCTCTGAATACAAGTCAGAGTGTTATCAGTCGACTTTGGACACGTTACCGAAGCACTGGTACCGTGGCTGAGCGCCATGGAGGACGGTATCGCTGCACCACACGGAGACAAGACCGATACATTCAAATCTTAACTCGAAGAGCTCCAACAATAACCGCCATGATGTTAGCCGTGAGGCTTCATCACTCTTCAGGGAACTTAATTAGCGACCAAACAGTCAGAAACCGCTTGCATGAAGTGAACCTTCATTCCCGAAGACCGCTACGGGTACCACCTATAGCAATGCACAATCGTAGGATTCGATATCAATGGGCTCTTGAACACAGAAATTGGGCAGAAGAACAATGGCGTTTCGTGTGCTTTTCTGATGAGTCTCGTTTTGGTATGAGACCGGATACAAGACGTATACGACACTGGAGAACCCCTGGACGCCAACAGCGATTAAAATCCTGCCAGGAAGTCCATCCTTATAGTGGTGGAACCATCATGGTATGGGCGGGTATTTGGATCGGCGGAAGAACTGAGTTGATTTGGATCAGAGGCAACCTCAACGCTCAAATTTATGCTGAGACGATTGTATCTGACGTCATCGTTCCTCTACAAGTGCAAATCGGTCCCTTATTTCAGTTAATGCATGATAATGCACGACCGCACACCGCAAGAGTTGTAAGACAGACTCTCGCCGCAGCTAACATCAATGTCCTGCTCTGGCCTGCTCAGTCGCCAGACTTGAACCCGATTGAGCATGCATGGGATATGCTACAGAGAAGAGCTCTGCCGAATATGGAGGGTATCCAGTCGCAAGAAGACCTTTTTTTGTTGTTGCAACGAACATGGGCGGCCATTCCACAGCGTGATTTGGATGAACTCATTTTGAGTATGCCAAACCGATGTTCTTGTGTTGTTAGTGTTCGCGGTAGAAACACGGATTATTAATTGTTTAAGTTACCCAATAAAATTTTAAAGAAAACTGTTATTTCAGTCTTTTTTTCGAACTTTAATGTTAGTGGTTCAAATGTCAAAAATCCCTTTATTAGGAAAATGGCAAATTTCTTTATTAATGCAAAGGTGACTTGGTTTATCGTTACTGTGACAAACGAAAACACTTTATTTGATGAATCCTTAAAGAAAATTTTAATTAATATCAATCAGGAGAAAAGTTATTGCAAAAATATATGTTGATCCCTAGACACTTTTGATGTGTGTATATCCGATATAATTCTACGTAATCCCAGATCTTCAAGTAACCCCACAAAAAAGTCTGGAGCGGTCAAATCGGGTGATCTGGCCACACCGTCAAAGCGAGAGATTAGACGATGCGGAAATGCTTCCTGAAAGAATTATTCCGTGTTCTTGAGGAGTATAGAGTTCCATGGCCTATTGCCAAAGATAGAGCGTCTTCCAATAGGGTGATTATTTTCGCTCCACCTTGTATTTTAAAGAAAAGCCAATATTGTCTGTATTTGACCAGTACAACATTTTCAATTTATCTCGAAGAAGGTTGTCAAAATAATGCTGGAATTTTCACGCATCTTTAAGAAAATACGCCTTTCAAGCTTCGCAATTACAACTGTTTTTAAAGGAGATTGCAAATTAATATCCAGCTTCCACATTTCCAGTCTCCTTAGTATTTTAGTGCCGGTGAGCGATATCATTGGCTCGTGGTATGGGGTTGGTTCCAACGAAAACAGCACGTAAGTCAAATGAAACAAACTAAGGTACCTTTGAAACTAAACACTGAAAGTAAAATCTGTCTTATTACTAACTCATGGTAATATTTTAAATACCCAGATAAATAAATAAATACCCAATTTAACTTAATTATAGAATACTAGCAGACCGCCTCCTTTTTGCACTGTTTTTACCACTTGACAAAACATCAGGG
Source organism: Omphaloscelis lunosa (assembly GCA_916610215.1). Taxonomy (NCBI): domain Eukaryota; kingdom Metazoa; phylum Arthropoda; class Insecta; order Lepidoptera; family Noctuidae; genus Omphaloscelis; species Omphaloscelis lunosa. Next base: position 19,442,194 of record OU744243.1, read on the forward strand.
ATTAATTATTATCATTAAGATCAGAACACGCAAACCTTCCGGAATAATTGCTCTGAATGATAGAGATACGCGCATCAAAATCCGTTACGTAGTTTCTAAGAACAACGCAGTCACACAGACAGACACGAAAAGCGATTTTAACTTATCATATGTTTTTTTTTTAAATTTATGTTTGTTATTTTATTTCTTATACAATATTCAATACAACTAACTATTAACCAACGCATCGCTGTCAACCGGAAACATGCCCGACTGGCAGCATTGCTACGTTGAATGGCAATGCTAATACTCTTTGGCCAAAGAACGAGCCAACCTTCTGGTCACGTCGTAAAGTGTCGACCAGTCGGCGAGAAATTTCCTTTAAATAATATGAATAGAATAGATGAAGGGTTTGGCAGATGATGGGGTTATCAACTTGATTTAATAAAACACTTTGGATATCCCGAAGTATGGAAGTCCAGCCTTAGTCTTATCAAAACATTTTAAAATTATCAGTAACCTATGTGATGCATTGTCTCAATGGCCTTGCGTCATACGTCGCTGGATCACATCCGATTCCTCTCGAAAGACTAAAAACTATGTGGAATAAAACTTCGTCTGGCCTTTATAATTCAAATGTAGATAATGGAATCTATGATACACACCTTGCAATGGAGGTGAAAATGGAAAAGACAGGAAGTTCTCAAACATCAATAGATTGAACATGTAAAAAAAAACAGATACACAAGTGTACCAAGCACAAAAAAGTCATTTTGGATAGCCATGTTCTCTCTCACACGTGTTAATTAACTATTTTTACATAATTTATGTTCTATACTGAACACAAGCAACGTCAAGCCTTTAGAGCCCTGAGGATACGCTAACAACATAAAGGAGTTTAAGCTCCATTAATAAGAAGCATGTCTAAAAATTTAGATAAACGTCCGAGACTTGCGATATAAGTTAGAAAATTGCAAACGACACACCTCAACTTCGTTAGTTTCAATACGAGGCTGAAACTAATCGAAAGTAAATCAAGTGCGAAGTTAGCCACAAAAGTACGATTTACAATACTAGGAGCCCATATAGCAGTACAGTATTGAGAGGGAACATTCAAAATAGGTAGAACGGAACAAGTACTACTTCAGCTTTAAACTAGACTAAGCTGTATTTGAGCATTTTTAAGGTTTACTTTGCTTCTCGTTTATTGGTACTTTGATCTAGGATCCCTTCAGCAGAAACATGGTTTTCTTTGTAAAACTCTAGTAAACTTTAAAGTTATGTACCTAAAACTGTATGTTGGTGTTTAGAATACTAACAAGACTTCGACTTATATCTTGTCGACTAACGTAATCGATGAAATTGGGATTTAGGTGTCACACCAAACACAAATAAACACTAATAAACGTTCTTTTATCAAAGTAGTCTATTCAAAATTAAGGTATCCGTAATGTTCTTCATCATTTGTTCATCGACTGTTACTTTTTGAGCGTTTAAGAGATATATTGTTATATTCTTACTTGCGGCGGTTTTCGATTTCCGTGAGTGCACTCATGAGGGTTTTTATGCAGGTTGTCTTGCCAGCGCCCGGCAGTCCCAGCGTTATGATACCGTGACGAACTCGCTAAGTCTCGTATAGCTGGAATTCACATATTACATAATAATAATATTATTATTTATTATGGACCACACATACAAGAACACACAATCCATATAGTATTATAACAACGTCAAAAAAAAAAACTGTAACGGTAAAGTTTTACAAACTAACATAATATCAACTAATAATTACGAGGCCTAACACATGTTGACACGTGCCTCTGTGACTAGTAAAGGGGTTGTCCACTTAGTCAAATAATGTTTTTATGATGCTGTTTCAGGTGCTTCCGTGCAACCAACCCATTATTGACGCTGTTCTCTTCCTCATAGTGGCATGAAAATCATCAACATGGGCTTCCGCGAACATCTGCGAAGCGCTGCAGAAGCGCGGAAGCCCTATCAACATTCTATTTATGTTTGATTAATTTATTGTTTAACCTGTCTGTCGCATGCCTAATTATTGTATTATACAACTTTATAGGACATCCTGTTTATTTATTTTTACGAATAAACATTAGGTACTTACCTAATCTAATGTTAATTATGTAAATTAGTTAATAAGTCTACGTTCGCACGGACGTAAAAATATCGCGGCGGGATTTTATCGCGCACTGGATTTTCAACTCTCGGTGTTAAGCCGATCATACTATTGGTTTTTCTACTCTTGGCGCTAAGAAGAGCATCTAAAACCCAGTGTATGGCTGATGGTGCTAATTATTTAAATAATTAGCAAACCCAAAAAAAAAAAACTTTTTTGGGTTGTTTATTCACTGGGCGACTGCTTAGTTGGCTTCTAAAAGATTTGGTTGGATTTATAACAGAATTTGTGAGGTTTGATAATAATATTTTACCTATTACATATTTAAAAATTAATTGTACCATTCAGCATTATTGCACAAATAATATACACTTTTAAATATACGAGGATGATTGGTATGGTGGTTCATTGTTTCCCTAATTTCACGTCAAGGTATTGCTATGGCGCATGCGCGAAGCTGAACGAAGCCACGCCTGCCGCGCCGTAGCGCTGAAGCGTCTCGTCCGTCAGGGTAGGTTTATCACGAGCCCCGATCGGGTGGCTTGGGATAAATCTATCCGCGTAAAGTTAAAAATAAAATATCCCAAGCTATCTGAAACTATTAGTAAACTAAAATATGGCGTCGAAAAATTCCTCCGCATCGCAGTCGACTGGTAATGTACCCAAGAGACTGGCGGCATTGCCACGTTATATGGCAATGCTTAGCCTCTGGCCAAGGTAAAAACCAGCCCTTGGGTCACGGGAAGTGTCAACCAGTCGTTTGGAGATTTCATTGAACAGACCGTGAGCGCTTGGACCCAACGGCCCTAGGGTTTCAACCCCAAACGGTTCGAAAATATAGTGACCTATAAGGTTATTATATTTTGGCCGCTTGAGGTTTTCCGCAGCCGCAGCGGCAGCGCCAGCACAGCACGCTGAGCCGGGAAGATGGAATGGCGCTAGAGTATCGACACACGTTGCGTCCCACACTAAAGGCCTACCCACCTTCCATGGAAATAAAGACATGCCGTCCGGTCTCTTGCCATCGTCGCGTGCCAAGCCATTGGGTTCTAATACAGCTGGAACGCCAACGGTGACAAGAGCTCGTCGGATGATGTCATTAATGTTCGCATGCCACGCTAAGTGACCCGCACTTCGGCTGCAAGACAGGCCGTGGTGTTCGAGGCTGTTGACAACTTCGCCACAGTCACAGCGATGAGGAGAACAACAAGGAGCTCCTAGACGCAGGGAAGCAGCATTGCGGAAGGTAGTGTCGTCGAACAAAGTGCCTAAGTTCGACGACGGTAGAGCATGAAGCCACAGGCCCGACTCCCACTTACCCACAGCCAGCAGGCGCGCACGCTCCGCAGTAGAGTAACAGACGTGTCAAGTAAATTGTTCTGTACTACTCTGCAGAGCAGCTCATCCTACCGTCTCTGGGAAAATGGATTGTCGGGCGGATCTGAATTCGGGCAAGCGAGTCTCCAGGCATCCCTAGCCTCGGTGAGGCACGGCACATCAAAATTAATCAGTGTGGAAGCTAGGATTTTCCTGATTAATTTCTGAGTACCGTGAACCGAGGATATGAAAGCCGGTAAACTAATACTAGAAATTTTGCGGACGCCGAGGCCTCCCATACGGATAGGAAGAGTAGCTTGTGCCCAAGCTCGGTCGTCCATGGCCACATTTAAGATCGAGGTTAATGTATGCCGGATAATTTGGTCCATTTTGTCTAAAAGATGAGTGTGTTTTCATAAATTGGAAATACAAATTAAAATAAGATGTTGCAAAAAAAAGTTATCGTCATACAAGACGGTATTCTGTGCACGACACGTTGTGCACAATTTCTGAGAGTAACTTAACAAAAAGTAATAAGTAGGCTTGCATGAATTCAAGATAGTATTACAATCATTAGTATTGTCCCACTTATAGGATTTGGATGAAATTTGGATGAATGAAACACACAATAGTTTATAACTAATAAAGTAACCTAACAACAAGTACTAGGCTTGCATGAATTCACGCATAATTTTCGAGATCCACGCAGGCTAAGCCGCTGGCAAGAGCTAGTAATACTTAAAAAAATAAGTGTATGTATTTGTTTGTACCAGTTGGCTTATATAATTTCAGTAGTTCTTTCTTTACAGATTGAAGAGCTTTTTTTAAAATTAAATATAATTTTGAAATTGTTTTTTTTTCTTTGATAAATTGATTTTGTTATCGATCTTGATACTTTCCTTTCTCTGAATCCAGTGAAAGAAAGATTTATTGGATGAAGGACAGTTACGGAATCCTGTTTATATAAATAAATAAAAAAGTGGTGGCACTCACTGAAGTGAAAACTTGAACAAGATCGCCTTGTTGGAAGAAAAATACTTGTATAGAACATCGGTCCGTAACCTTATCTCAATAAAGAGCACAACCGCATTAACAAAAAAAAAAAAAATCTTCCGAAGCCTTTAAAGTAAAAATACTTGCATAGAACATTGATCCGTAACCTAATATGAATAAAGGGCACAATCGCGTTTACAAAACCTTAGGAGTAAAAATACTTGCATAGATCATTGATTTGTAACGCAATATCAATAAAAAAAGAGCACTATCGCGTTTACAAAAATGAGGTGTCGTCGTGGTTTAGTCCCATCTTAAAAATGCCCAATGCGCCTAAAGAAGGTTAGAGATCAATAAATAAAAATGAAATGTTCGTTGGTAAGCCCATTTGGCTATTTTATGTGTGTTTTTATGGAATGGAAAATTGGAAAAGTTGCCCGGAACATTGAAAAATTCGGAAAAGCTGAAAGTCTTCTTTTCTGTGGGATTTTTGTATGAACTCAAGACCATATTGAAATTTTGACATGACAACGTCTGTTGGGGCAGCTGGTCATTAATAAAAGTTAGTTTCATTGAACTATTCCATGCAAAGACTTGATTGAACTTTTACCTGTATTAGCTTCAACAACCACAGCGGATGACTGATAAGGCCATGTAAATCCGCCTGCTTCTTGATTGCTTCCTCCAATTCTTTAGAAGTTGTCTTCTTTAGAACCTGGTTCGGAAAGGTTCATTTTCATCTATCAGCTTGAAAAAATTCAAGTCTCGGAAGACTCGCATGACACTGGTATTCTCATTGTCGTTACCGTTGACTCGCTTTATTGCGCCGAGGGTGCGCAGCACGGAGAGGATGTTACGAAGACCGAAGTCGTAGTGGACCTGAAGTGGTGGGAAGAGGACATCATAGAATATAGGACTGAATTTTACGGTCAAATTACATAGTTTTATAAGTACTGTCGGCTAAGTAAGCAAGTAAGCTCGTTACCTAAAAAATAATATCTAGGGTACGTTTCATTAATTGGTACTTAAACATCAGTGAAAGCACGAAAATGCAAGACCCGGATACTACATTAATCTATATATATAAAAATGAATCCCTATTTCCCTTGGTCACGACATCACGCTAAAACGGCTGAACGGATTTGGATGAAATTTGAGATATGGATAGACCTTGACCCGGAGAAGGACATAGGATACTTTTTATCCCGATATTTTTACGGGATCGAGACTTATGCGGGTGAAACCGCGGGGCGCAGCTAGTACAATATATAAATCATAATAGATATTAATTATTAGGATCTCATAAGTTCTACACACACTCTTCTGTTTTCTAAAAAATAGTTTTAAAAAAAAGCCATTCAAGACTTTGGATTCCAGTCCCAACAGGTGTACCTAACTACCTTACCTACCTTTCTTTTTGAATATAACGATTTAACCTAAGGTTCATACCAGATCCATAAATATCTCTGAATATTCCTACCAACCTTTTTTTAGTCAACTGTTCCTCACACAGTTTGTATAGTGTGTAGAACTTCCTGGCCAGGGTGATGTTCTCTAGAAAGCCACAAGACGCGAGTTTCACCCTGATGATGATCTGTCTGTCGGGCACCATCATAGCCACCGTACGGAACTGGATCTTCAAGTTCTCTGGTAACTCTTTACGACCGGCATACCCGGGGTTCTGTAGTAAAAAAAAAGTGAGACAGGACTAGAGATTTAACTGTTGACTCATATGCCAGATAAAGATATTTTGGTCATGACTAAGTATTGGAAAGTAGATTGTTGCGCATAGCTGTGATGCAGCCTTATATTTCGGCTACCGCGAGAATACGTTATTGATACCTGTCAGTTGGACAGGATTAGGAACTAAGGTGTTTATTTATAAACGATGATTAAAGTTAGGAGACGGTTAAACATCAAAATTGTATGGTTAAGCAGTCACTAATCATTACTTAACTTTAAGTAACGTTAAGAATAAAGGGATAAGAAATAAAGTTTAAATTCTTAAAACGCGTATTCTTTTTAACTCGCAGTCCTTTCACAGCGATGTTTATTTTCGTTGCTAAATGGTAGCTGTCAGCTGTAAAAAAGCTGTGAAAGGACTATATGTAGGTAACTGATAGGTATCATAAACCGGAGATTAAATACGAATTAGACTGTGCGCAAGATAAGTCTGCGCGCAGCTGAAATCGGAACTAATTGAGTGCCACCGTCTTGTCGTTTATGTAATGTCAAATAAGTATAGAATGATTTAACATTAATATAAGATTATCCTTAAAATACCATTTCAGACACTAATCTACATGGTCCTCATATGGCCTGACCAAGATTATGTCTGGACTTTAAAACAGACTGTGACCTCTGAGTTTGTTTCGGCCTTTCTTCTCAGAGTAGTCAGATAGGGAACGCCGAACTCAACTAGCTTATTTTTATTTTTTTTAATATGACGTGTAAAAGTGATTCCGATATCCTATTTACAGAATAAACAATTTCATTTCATTTCATTAATAATATTAAGATTAAATTATTAATATAGATTAGAACAGGCAATTGCAGAAACGAATTTTAACATTTAAATCTAATTTAACATTAAATACTAATCTTCCATCAACTTGTTTTAACAAAGCAATATTAGACTCGATTTTAATGGTTCTTTGATCAAATTAATGAAATCATTAGCGTTAACGATCCATTACATAATGGGGCATTAATGTTTGTCTTTGTGTAACTGGGTGTTAATATTTTAAATATTACAGTATATAATTAAGCACACCAGCGCCAACAGTCGCGCAGCCTTATCTTGCGCTAACGCGACTTATTTTTCCATATTTCTTTTTTGTTAAATATTTATTTATTTTATGTACTAGTATATAAAAAGAAACTAGTTATTCGATTTTCTCAAGGCAAAAATCTCATTTTGTTCAATTTACAATCTGTTTGCTAACATCTGTTTTATATAAAAATAAAAAAGATGTAGATACCTACCGTAGTAATGAATATTTCAAACTCAGGACACATTTCAGAGATGTCACTGTCCGTGACGACTCTTCTTCATCTCTTTCTTGGCCACAGCGACTTGCTGTGCCGCTACTGAAAGCACCGGCAGCTCGATGCGGTTGAACTCGTCGAAGCACTCCTTTGACCCTGACTGAGCCAGTCCTGGTGCACCCCAGATCTCTGTAAACAGATTTTGGATAGTTTTTAGATTTTAGAGTCCACTGCCTCTTAAGATCTGACCCCAGTAGTTGTGACTCGTAAGTGTACATATGGCGGTAAGTAAACCTTCCCCTGATCATATCCAGTCCGATTCCAATTGCACAGAATCAAATAATCATCGACTACTATTTATCTTTCTTAATTACTTAAATTACCAGTTCCGTAGACGAAAGCTTACCTATCGCTTTAGAGTAACATTATGAACTTGTGCTTTCCAAGCATCCAAAGCCTTATGTTCTCCTGGTACCGATGACTTTTCTGCGGGCTTGTACACGCAAGCGCATTGTAGAGAATAAGTTCACGTGGACCAGGTAGACACCATGTGCATTTTCTTGCTGTCTGTACTTTTTTTTTTCAAAATCTGTGAATATAGATCAAAAAGTTAAGGTCATTCTGCTCAGACTGTTTATTTGCAGTTACAACAGTGAAACCCGCACTGAAAACCGAAAGGGAGATCGTGGCCCCCGGCAACAGGGCAACCGAAGGGTGGGTTTTAGTCAGTAAGAACCGACACGCCCTTCCACTCCGCCTAGAGCGGGAGAAGTTATTTGATGATTTTCCACACAAAAAAAAAGAGGAACTACCCATAACAGACATTTGTTTCGCATATTTGTTTATAATGAATTGTGAAACTTTTGTCTGCCTATACGTACTTTGTTACTTTTTCAGAAAACATTGATGGGTTAAGGTTCAAGCCAATGAATTTAAATTGCTGTTTGAGGAGTTGTAAGTCTTTTAAGCAGTATCTATACGACCTTATAGTAAGTAGTGCCCAACCGAAACTGGTTTCTACGACCGAAACTCGAATTTCGGCAAGTCTCAGTTTCGGCCGAAACCGAAACCGAAACTTCCTTACAAGGATCATGTTTTGAGGGAAAAATAAAGAAAACGTTATTATATCAAACTTTTTTTTTTAAACTTATCACTGAATTCACACGAAAACCTGCAACAAACAGAACGAACTGCATACACAAGCCAGTCACGACATGATTAGGCACGTGGGCCAGGCAAAATGTCTTCGTCGCCTACTCGCTTGGATGGAATTTAACGCGCCGAACATGACCGATCACAGCACAAGAACTCCTGAATGCAGTTTCAGTTTCGGTCGTAGTCTAAACCGAAACTCGTTTTTTTGCGTTCGACCGAAACCGAAACCGAACTTTAACTTTAAACTTGACCAAAACGGAAAACGGTCTTAGGAGACTTTAACTTTTGAGTCATGTTTATCTGCATTCACAAATTTGGACAAAATATACAGTCAGCAAGAAAATCGGCAGTAGGGTAGTTTTTTGTTTTTGCCACATAACTCACTTGAACCAGGAGGAAATGAATGCAAAGCAGTAATTCCATTTCTGAAGTAGTCGGATGTTTAGCTATATTGAATCAGCAATTATGTATACGCAACCTCGGTGGCGTACGGGGCATGCGCGGGACGCAACGCGTGCAAAGTAAGTAAAAGGATAACATAAACGAGAAGGAGTTTGCATTGAAAACTATGAATAGTAATCTTTATTTTTGGAACGAAGTTCTTTAACGTGGCTTGTAAACTTTCGAAATCGACAGGCTACAAAGTTTTAATACTTGCGACGGTCTTCTTCTAATTCAGAGAGAAAGAAAGTAAGAGAGACAGAGAACGCCGGCAGAAAAAAGTGATGGCAGTATCGTGGGATAAAATTGTACACATCGGCCCGAGTACACTGCATGTCGGACAAAATGAAAATCCAAGAAGGCGGCTCTAAAATTTTCAAATTTTTCATCATGGGTATCATTTTCATGATTTTCACGGGTTTTAAAACCGATGGTGGGGTTAATATTTAAATCCAAGATGGCGGCTCTGAAAATTTTCAAATTTATCATCATTGGTATTGTTTTCAAGGTTTTCAAGGGTGCAAAAGCAGATAGTGCGGTCAAAATGTATATCCAAGATGGCGGCTCTGAAGATTTTAAAATTTTTCGTTATGGGTGTCGTTTTCATAGTTTTCGAGGGTGCTAAAACTGATATGAGGTCAAAATGTAAATCCAAGATGGTGGTTGTGTTTTTGTTTTAAATCATACGTGTCACAGAACTTCGTTCCTGACGGGGGGTCCCCAACACCACACTTTTTTTTTCTCTGCTTATTGAGAGGGTTGTGGCCAGTAATGGATTAAAATACGAGTTGATTGCTACTTCAGTCAACAACAACAGGTTTTAGCAAAAAATAAATAAAGGCACCATTCCGTAGCCGACCGCAGACGGCAGCAACAGGACGTGACGCCGCGACACGAATGGTTTCTATTGAAATACCTTCCGTAGCTAGCGACACGTCTTTATATTTATTTTTACGCCAAATACTGACCTCAACTGGTTGGTTCACAAACTCATGACTAGTGGGTTAAACTGATAAGTTGGAGCCCTCCTGGCACCTAACACTCGTTGATTGAGATTGGTTCACGTTTTGTACACACTGTGTGCAATTGTGTGAGACTGTGCATTTGTAAGCATCAAAACGATGCTTACAAATGCACAGTCTCACACAAATTTAAATCTATAATAGTAGCTATTATACACTCGAGAGCAATGAATCCGGGTCACTTAAAGAATCCTAAAAATCTCGGAAACTAAAAATGCTAGGTTAATGCAATAAATTGTATTTAATAGACAATGTAATACTCCTTAAATGAAAGTAAAAAAAATATGAGTCACCATACATTTTATTAACACAAAATTACATAAAGAAAAAAACTGCTGATCTCTCCTTAAAACAAAAATAGGAAACATGAAATTTTTGAACTTTATTACGATTTTCTTGAATTTTAATACTTCGTATTGCCTCCTCGTGCTTCCATTACTGCGTTTACGCGGTTTGGCATGCTGTACACCAAGTTCCTTATACGATTTTGGGGAATATTCTCCCATTCCTCTGTGAGAGCAATTTTGAGCTCACGAAGCGTGATTGGGGAGGGTTTCGTTGTTTTACGCATCTGCCTAGCTCGTCCCAAGCATGCTCGATCGGGTTGATATCCGGGCTGCGCGCTGGCCACTCCATACTAGTAATGTTCATCTCTTGAAGGTAGTCATTCACAATCCTACCTGTATGAGGTCGGGCATTGTCATGCATAAATATAGCATCAACACCTAAATTGACCATAAATGGACCAACGTGATCATTGAGGATTTCTTCCACATATCTTACGCTAGTTAAAGAGCCGTTTTCTATGATCACCAGCTCTGTGCGACTTTCAGAAGAAATTCCGGCCCACACAAGTACAGACCCACCACCGTAGGCTACTTTTTCTTCGATGCATGCTTGCTTGAATCTTTCCCCTGGTCTTTGATACACTCTGTGTCTTCCATCGTGCTTGTAGAGCATAAATTTTGATTCGTCGGAGAACATAACTTTTGACCAATCTTCAATACTCCAATTTACGTGGCTCTGGGCATATCTTAGTCTTGAAATACGATGCCCACGCTCCAGTTTAGGGCCGTTTGCAGGTCTAAGGGGTTTTAAGTTAGATTCGGCAAGCCGACGTCTTACTGTCCATGCACTTGGGTTACTTCCTCCGAGGCGTCGAAACTGATTTGTGAGTTCAGTTCCTGTGAGAAAGCGATTTCGAAGCATGGTGTTCACCAAGTATCGGTCTTCTCGTGCTGTGGTACACCTGGTTCTGCCCGTTCCTGGTCTGCGTAGGTTAGAACCAGTTTCTTCGTAACGTCGGAGAACTCTTTGTACTGTTGACAGCGACACACCGACAGTCCTGGCTGTATCGCGCTGACTCCGGCCGGTTTCCAGCATTGTAAGTATTCTGGTGCATTCTTCAGGCGTAAGCGACATAATTTCAGCTTGAATAATGAATATAGAGCACTATCAACATGGTTTATGTACCCACATAAATGACAGATTACAAACAAAAGCAAAACCAAATGCTGTAATTTCGTAGTTCCATCTTCGAAAGTGGCCCTTTTTCAAATTTGATTTTTTTATGATATAACTTTACAATAACTAAGAAGTTTTAATACCTTCATTTAAGGAGTATTACATTGTCTATTAAATACAATTTATTGCATTAACCTAGCATTTTTAGTTTCCGAGATTTTTAGGATTCTTTAAGTGACCCGGATTCATTGCTCTCGAGTGTATTTATACATGTCATACTGATGAAACTCTTCTTGAGTTATGTCGTGCTAGTGATATGAAGACACGTTGCGTTCCCATAGCAACGCCGGCTTATCACCTTCAATTAGAGAGAGATATCCGAATAGGTTTGTAACTACTTTTAATTTAAAATCTCACTCTCACGCAGGATAGTTGCATAAGTTAGACAAGGATGGTATGTGGTTAATAAGCGGTATATCGTTGATTGCTATTTATATCCCGCTACATTCACGGCATTCACCCCTACCAACTGCAAGTTTTGAAACTGAACTGGTACAATTTTACGGTCTAATGAATCGCTCGGTTACCAGGGTAATATGAATCACAGGAGCTAGATCGTGTATCAATCAGCAAGAATTTTTATTGAAGTGAAATCTCCCTTTTATGATCATGCTGACTAGAAATCAAAACGTCTATGCCAAGTATTGCCTAAACCTTATATTGACTAGGAAGCACAATGCCTATCTTGCGATATGTTAATACAGTATTTGAACTAAACCTTATTCTGAATATTCTTTAAGCGCGTAGACCATTTATTTATTAGTCTGCTTACGTATTTTTAGTACCGACATTGTAAGACGAAACAACCGGCCAATTGTTTTTTTTAATACTGTCGATGTTCTACTGTCGCACAAATTTACCAACCGCCGATAACTGCCCATTATTTTTTTCAACTGATCATAATAACCTCTCGAATGTTTATATAACAGTTACACCGACAAAATAAGATAGCAATTAAAATGTAGGGAAATAGATAAAAAATACCGACCAAGAGCGGTTCAGACAATGTAGGGTTCCATAATGTTTGGATATTGTAGACGTTTTGTCGCGTCCTCTTAAAATAGTTTTCTTTTTTATTCCAGAACTTTTAAATTTGTTTCACTTGCCTCAAAAAGATAATTTATCCTTAGCATCTTTATATCTTATTGAGTATTAAAAACGAAGCTTCAATATTTTCGAAGTTGAAAAAGTGTTGCCTAACTAAACAATAAAATTCTGAGTTCTCAGCAACTTCAAAGATTTGTAAGTACAGTTTGCTAAAAACTTTTTACTAAGATGAAAAATAATATAGGGACATGAATAATATCAATGTTTTTATCACGTTCAATATTTTTTTGGTTTTTAGGTATCAGTACCCTACTTGCGTTATTTTCAATCAATCACAATCTGAATCGTTTTGAAACAGATTGCTAATCCATTGCTTCATAATTTCGAAAAAAGAATCTACTAAACAACGCAAATAACGCAATGCATGTTGTTGAACTGTCAAAATGAAACAGTCTTTATCATTTACGAAAATGTGTTACGCAATTAGGTAGTAGGTTTTGTTTTACATTATTGCATAAAACTAGTTAACAAACACTAATAAAGATATCAAAAAGTGTAATCGGCCGCGAGCTATAACTATTCGTGAATACACTTGAAATGCAATATTAACAGTTCATGTTTCTGGCAAATCTCTTCTCACTAGGAAACGACGAATTAGAACCGTGAACTTCTGACGTTTCATAAGTGCCCATGTAGGGTTATGTGTTTCGGTTACGGTTCCAGAATAGTTCATAGCATTGGCCAGTTAGATCTAGTTTAGTTTTTTTTTTGGCATTAGATGTAATTTATCGGATTACGTGATAGTCAGATGAAATATCAGTTCAAACTTTTATTATTCGTAGGTTCAAACGCAATAAAACTTTATTAATTAATAATATTTAAGTTTTTAGGATCAGAATAGTTTGTTCCTTTAAACTGTGAAATAACCTTAATTAATTTCATGAATACTGAGTTCCTAAATCTACATTACAAAAAAACATTCAATGTGAAGCAGAGTTCGTACGTAGGTCACGATCTACGGCGTAGCATGATGCGACGTAACGTGAAAGCAATAGTTTATATCCGCAGGAAAGCATAACTAGTAGGATGTGTATTTGCGTCTACAAAACGACAGAACAGTAACGTTGTGGGCGTGTTTTATGTTCCCTCTACTATTTGGTAGTTCTAATTGTAGGCATTTAACTGTGGCAAGGTACTAGGAGATCAAAACTGAGTATGATATTGATATTAACTACGTAAGCAGTCATTCTATTTGGCGGGAAAACATTGGCATATAAAACATTTGAACATAAAGATTTATTTAAATATTTAAAAACTCACGCCTTCTTCCCATAGGGGTAGGCAAAAACTACAGAACGCCACCTGCTACGATCCTTACATACTTCATACAGATTTAGTGGGCTGGATATACTATAATAACATTTTACACACGTGCGAAAGTCACTCTCCTGCGCAAAACAGGAACAACTAAGCCGTGGACAGAAAATTGCTTCATTTTCTCAATGCCATGTATCGCTATCTTATTTTTATAATTTCCCGGCCAGTTTTTGTTTTCATGTCTTAAAAGTGTCTCGGAATGGAACGGTTTCTTGATGATGCTTCTTTATTTGGGATTGACTTCCTATAACAGTTTCCTGATTCTGAGGCATATTAGGACCCTTTTTCATCAATTATATATAGTTCCTGGCCACGAACAGATAATCGTGGTATCTGTTTTGAAGTTGTATGATGCTTTTTTCGTCGGCGGGACACATCCTACTCAATTTGCCGCGGTCTAGTCGCGGTTATCTACATTTTTGTTTGCATATATTTATTAATTTATTATTAGGCTATTAAACAATGAGTACACTATTACTTTATAATTAGTACATTGCAAACTTAAGTCTAAGCGCCTCATGTCTTATAGAAAAGCACAGCATGCACTACACTATACGCAGATAATAAGTTAATTAATTAATTAAAACAAGTAATACATAGTTTAGATGAAAATAAATTATTAAAAGCTACATGATATCAATAAATAAATTAAATTACATGGAATAAATTAGATTTTTTTTTGAAAATTTTTATATAAGATTAGGTTAATATTTAAATTTATACTAGAGACACCCATTAAATGGCTTTCTTTAGAGCAGGTAGTGATGAATGAAATATGTCAATGTCGACTTCGTGGTCTTTGTATGCAGCATACATTCTGGACTGTGGACAGTATTGCCTTAAGTTGGTATGACATCTTGGCATGCAGAAAAGCCTCCTATTAGAACTTCTTGGCAGATTACGTGGCACTTGGAATAACACCCTACTGAGAAAATCGGCACAGTAGTAGTATATCGTTGTGTACCTAGTTTTGTGCTACAGGAACACCTTGCACGTGGAGTGACACACGCGACACTCTCGGACCAGGTGCTTTTTCTGAAAACCTTCTGTATAAACGAACTATGCTGTAACGATGCATTCTTGGCAAAGAGTCCCTATACTTGCTACAATAATCTATTTCTCGATATAATAATCGAAGTTTAAAATGATGCTGGTCACGCCATTGTACCACTTAGACCTAGGTTTAAGCCGTGCGTTATCTATTAGGGTATTCAAACCTTTTAATAAGTAGGTAGTTTAGCTTGATCGAATCGACATTAGGTTATTCTATCTGATGTAATGTTAATTGCAACTGTTGATTTAAATGAAATGTTCAGAGTATGGTACTTTAAATAAATACGTGCTTTGGTTCCACCCTGGAGAAAACACAGGATATCAGTATTTGACGTGGATCAACCAAACGGCTAGGTTGGTTCTCCGCCAAATACTGCCGCACTTTGAATACTGCCGCACGCTGCATGGTCCTTGTATACAAGGGAGAGAGGAACGACACGTAGTTTTCTCTTTGTTTAACACCCGAATGTTCCCTGAAACCAATGTCAGTCTGGTTTATCCTATACATATAATAGAATACACACACACCCACACAGACACACGCACACACACACACACGCACGCAAATTTGGCGCACAAATAGTTTATAACTAACAAAAAGTACCAGGCTTGCATGAATTCACGTTTAGTTTATTTTGAGAACATTAAAAAAAATTGTAGTCGTCTAGCATGTTTTTAGAATATTATATTTGATTTAATGGGTTCCTAATAATTAGAGTTAAAGTAGCAATATGTAAGCTCCCTCTAAGGACAAACGCCTCTCGCAACGACCTACAATCAGCCACCTTGTGAAGGTCGCCACCCGTCTAGCCACAAGAAAGCAGGTTGGTTATTTATTAGCTAGTAACTCTTCCTGATTCATGTTGTGCTAGTGCTCCTGGCAGGCGTACCGTTTCTATGGCAACAAATGCTCAGCGCGTCTCCACGCTATATGTCTTATATGTCTCACACAAAAGCTATTAAAGAGTATATTTTGTTATTTTTTGTTTCGTTTGTTATTAGTATGTATCAGACAAAATTATGTTTACTAGTGTTCGCCCAGTGGTCGAAGTACGACCATAATTCATTGAAAGTACATCATTCATTTGTTGTCCAAACATTAAGGGGCTGACCAGAAAAAAAAAGCTTTTTTCTTATGGGAAATAACATCTACGAAAGTCTACAATTAATTGTATACTCTCATTGTAATAGTAAAAAGTGTTGAGGGTGTTATTTTCCATAAGAAAATAGTTTTTTTTTTTCTGGCCGGTTTTCACTTTAGTTATTGGGTACAATATATTCGAAACTTGAATGATGTCCTTTTAGGTTCGATAGTTCATGGTAATTCAATGTATAGTGCAAACTAATTCCATGCTACCATGTCATTATTCTAAGGAAGCCATCTTTAACCATAAACAAAAGTGTTTGTGTGTCAAACGCATGGTAGTGTGTGTAATGTTTTTTTTATTAAATTAATTTATTTCTAATGCATCCTACTATATATAATATTATAAATATAACAGTGTGTGTTTGGATATTTATTACCCAATCACGCAAAAATGGCTAAACGGATTTGAATAAAATTTTACAAACAGTTTATTACCTGGATTACCAATAAGATAATGAAATGTTTTCTGGAGCGTTGCTAAATTATTATTATAAATTTCTAGGAATAGCCAATCGAATTTTGTAGTTAGGACGATGAAATTTATATGTTGGCACCAGGCCAGGGCGCGAACCACCGTAGCCTAAACAAAGCCTGATGTGTTTGCGGATGAATGGAGTAAAATTATGCGTATATGTCTGGTGTTCTGTGAGAGAAAGTATGCTAGGGAGTCCACTGTTCCATGTTAGTTTTAAATTAAATTAATATCAAGATTGTAATTGTTTCTATGTTAATTAATGTTATTGGTGTTGTACCGTTTTAATTAACTATAAATAAATAACTAAATAAATTTTCGCAAGGCAAAAATCTCATTTTGTTCAATTGACAATCTGTTTGCTTACATCTGTTTTATATAAAAACAGAAAAGATGTAGATACCTACCATAGTAATGAATATTTCAAACTAAGGTCAGGACACTTTTCAGAGATGTCATCGTCCGTGATGACGAAGCTCTTCTTCGCTTTCTTGGCAGCTAGCACCGGCGGCTCGATGCGGTTGAATTCGTCAAAGCACCCCTACGACCTTGACTGAGCCAGTACGTTGTAGGTGCGCCCCAGATCTCTGTAAACAGATTTTGGATAGTTTTTAGATTTTAGAGTCCACTGCCTCTTAAGATCTGACCCCAGTAGTTGTGACTCGTAAGTGTACATATGGCGGTAAGTAAACCTTCCCCTGATCATATCCAGTCCGATCCCAATTGCACAAAATCAAATAATCATCGACGACTATGTAACTTTCTTAATTACTTAAATTACCAGCTCCGTAGACGAAAGCTTACCTTATCATTTTAGAGTATTATTATGAACTTCTGCTTTCCAAGCATCCAAAGCCTTATGTTCTCCTGGTACCGATGACTTTTCTGCGGGCTTGTACATGCAAGCGCATTGTAGAGAATAAGTTCACATGGACCAGGTAGACACCATGTGCATTGTCATGCTGTCCGTACTTTTTTTTTCAAAATTCAATTCAAAATCTGTGAATGCAGATCAAAAACTTAAGGACATTCTGCTAAGACTGTTTCCTTGTAGTTACAACAGTGAAACCCGCACTGCCCCATCTCAAAAATTCATTCCTCCTTACCTACCTACATAATTATGTACCTCACATGAGGTACCGTCGGGCATAGTATAGTAAGATAATTAAAATTTAACTGATGATACCCTATCTAATACCGTTAAACGAGCAATTCTTGTATATATCGACACCAGAAGTATCAATTAACGTAAGGGACATTTTGGCGAAAATGAGTTATTATATCATTGGATTCAGAATTTCCCGCTCTATCGATTGGTATCATTAAACTTTCTCTATCGTTAAAAATAATTCCCTTACGCTACAAATTTTTGGATTGCGTAAAACGAATTATGTCAAAAAAAAATATTTAACAGTCACTTACATTTTTTTCTTCTCAGAAAAATAAAGTATGTCATCGTATTTAATAATTTACAGCCTACCTTAAACCTCAAATCAGTCAATTTAAATAACGTGTTCCTTAAATTAATTCATGATTAGAGTTTTTTAAGATTTATTCTCGTAGATCTCACAAAACTATCTTTATTATATGCTTCTTACTGCAATATGCCAAGTAGAAATCAAAGTCATATTTAATATTTATTTGTTTAATAGATCATTGCTAAAATACCGAGTACTTTATTAATTTGATTCTCATATCAATACCAGAAGTATCAATTAATAAAAGGGAAAAATCACGGTTTTTCTGGAGAGCCAAAAAACGATTTTATTTTAATTAATCTTTCTATAACTTTTTACTGTCTGCTCCAATTTTAATTGTGTCTTCTTCATTGTGCGTGTCGGACCACGCACAATGAAGGGGAAGGAACTTAGCATCGTAGTCGTAAAACATGTTCTCCCATACATTCCAACTGCAAATGTAAGTTTGTATGCACAATATTGAGATTTATCATGTTATTTTACAATCTATGAGTAAAAAACCGTTCTCGGATTTATTTGATTTTGTCTCATTAGTTTCGGAGCTAAGGGGGCGGGATGGTCGATTTTCATCTATTCTCTTAAATATCGTTAAAGTATTTATTTTAAAATTATAAAATAAAAAAATGAGATCCTTACACAATCCTTTTTATGTGATATATCACACGATTTAGTTTACAAAACTTATTTTCAATATTTTCCAGTTTGCCCCGAAAAGTTACCCCCATATTCAACATTTATATACTTAATTACGTTATACATCCGTGTTTGGGTCACAAAAAATCATAGGTGTACTAAATATCCACTAAATTGATCCAGTAGATTCGAAGCAAATTGGCTGTGACAGACGGACAGACAGACAGCCAGCCAGCCACCAAGACAGACAGAGAAATCAGCAATTATAAATTAATAAATTAATGTTAATGCCGATTTCTGAACATTTTCACAAACTACTATGTTTGCATTATTGTGGTTTAAATGTCTTCAAAAGTTTGGAATACAAAAAAATGGACACATGTGGGACTTGAACCCACGACCTTCGCATTTCCAATGCGTTGCTCTATTCCATCCAGCTGAGCTAATGTGCCACTAAAGATGGATTCCAAATTCGCGTCCTGTATCGTTCCTATGAGTGCATACAGCGACATTAGCGCTCCACGCCCTTCAAAATAAACGGTTGCAGCTGCGGCCAGACGCGGAACTACTAACACACGCATAAACCCTTTTGAAGGTCCAGGGACTACCCATAACAGACAGATGGCATTGATATTAGTCGAACTTCGCATATTTGTTTATAATGAATTGTGAGACTTTTGTCTGCCTATACGTACTTTGTTACTTTTTCAGAAAACATTGATGGGTTAAGGTTCAAGCCAATGAATTTAAATTGCTGTTTGAGGAGTTGTAAGTCTTTTAAACAGTATCTATACGACCTTATAGTAAGTAGTGCCTGACCGAAACTGGTTGCTACGACCGAAACCGAATTCGAATTTCGACAAGTCGCAGTTTCGGCCGAAACCGAAACCGAAATTTCCTTACAAGGATCATGTTTTGAGGGAAAAATAAAGAAAACGTTATTATATCAATCAAACTTTTTTTTTTTAAACTAATCACTGAATTCACATGAAAACTTACAACAAACAAAACGAACTGCATACACAAGCCAGTCACAACATGATTAGGCACGTGGGCGAGGCAAAATGTCTTCGTCGCCTACTCGCTTGGATGGAATTTAACGCGCGGAACATGACCGATCACAGCACGAGAACTCCTGAATGCAGTTTCAGTTTCGGTCGTAGTCTAAGCCGAAACTCGTTTTTTTGCCAAAACTTGACCGA
Organism: Omphaloscelis lunosa; assembly: GCA_916610215.1. NCBI lineage: Eukaryota > Metazoa > Arthropoda > Insecta > Lepidoptera > Noctuidae > Omphaloscelis > Omphaloscelis lunosa. The sequence continues at coordinate 19,462,159 of OU744243.1, forward strand.
AACCGAAACCGAACTTTCGGTCGGACACTACCTTGCGTTCCATCATCTAAATACCACACGTTATATTTTGAATTTAGTTATTGGATAATTGGATAAATAGTCAAGCGGAAAATGACTGGCCCGACAATCTCACCTTGTTGGCATCGTACTGCAGATTCCTAAACATTGTCCTTGTATAATAAATAATTTAGAGGGGTACCTTTAACATAGCCAGATAAACCATAAATTTTGGATAGTTCCTTTTTGACTTCAGCTAACAAAGTATCCTTGTTGACATGGTTAAAGGCATTCTTAAAGTCGACCTTGAAGATAATAACCTCACCTTCAGAGTTCAAAATGATGGAAGGGCATGTACAGCAGTCTCACAGCCTCCTCTCGAGCGGAAGTCAAGCTGCCTGGGGCTAAAACTTAGCTGTAAGTGATTCGCTATATCCCTCAACCGTTGTAGGTTGTAGGTACAGGAAAACAGTCTTAGGAGACTGTCCTTAACTTTTGAGACATGTTTGTCTGCATTCACAGATTTGAAAAGAAAATACAGTCAGCAAGAAAATCGGCAGCAGGGTAGTTTTTTGTTTCTGCCACATAACTCACTTGTACCAGGAGGGAATGAACGCAGAGCAGTAATTCCATTTCTGTAGTACTCGGATGTTTTATTCAATAGAATGAGATGGTTGTTGGGGTTGGGCCATTGCCACCCCTTAACGGGTAGAAATGCCAGCAATGTGGTTGTTTCACTCACGCTATCCTTGTCTAGACTAGTGTTTTAAAAGCTATATTGAATCAGTATTTATGTATATCGGATTGTATTCTCGAATGCAACCTCGGTGGCGCACGGCATGAGCGGGACGCAACGCGTGCAAAGTAAGTAAAAGGATAACATAAACGAGTAGGAGTTTGCATTGAAAACTATGAATAGTATCTTTATTTTTGGAACGAAGTTCTTTAACGTGGCTTGTAAACTTTCGAAATCGACAGGCTAAAAAGTTTTAATACCTGCGACGGTCTTCTTCTAATTCAAAGAGAAAGAAATTAAGAGAGACAGAGAACGTCGGCAGAAAATAAGTGATTACAGTATCGTGGGATAAAATTGTACACATCGGCCCGAGTACACTGCATGCCGGATAAAATGAAAATCCAAGAAAGTAGCTCTAAAAATTTTCAAATTTTTCATCATGGGTATCATTTTCATGATTTTCACGGGGTTTAAAACCGATGGTGGGGTTAATATGTAAATCCAAGATGGCGGCTCTGAAAATTTTCAAATTTTTCATCATTGGTATTGTTTTCAAGCTTTTTGCAAGGGTGCAAAAGCCGATTGTGCGGTCAAAATGTATATAGTTGGCGGCTCTGAAGATTTTAATATTTTTCGTCATGGGTGTCGTTTTCATAGTTTTCGAGGGTGCTAAAGCTGATATGAGGTCAAAAGGTATATCCAAGATGGCGGTTGTGTTTTTCTTTTAAATCATACGTGTGAGAGAACTTCGTTCCTGACGGGGGGTCCCCGACCCCACACGTTCTTTTTTTTCTGCTTGTTGAGAGGGCTCTGGCCAGTAATGGATTAAAATACGAGTTGATTGATACTTTTGTCAACAAAAACAGGTTTTTGCAAAAAACAAATAAAGGCAACATTCCGTAGCCGACCGCAGACGGCAGCAACAGGACGTGTCGCCGCGACACGAATGGTTTCTTATGTAATACCTTCCGTAGCTAGCGACACGTCAACTGTAATAAATACTGACCTCAACTGGTTGTTTAACAAACTCATGACTAGTGGGTTATACTGATAAGTTGGAGCCCTCCTGGCATTGCATTTGTAAGCATCGTTTTTATTTAAGTCTATAATAGTAGGTATTATATTTATACATGTCGTACTGATGAAACTCTTCTTGAGTTATGTCGTGCTAGTGATATGAAGGCACGTTGCGTTCCCATAGCAACGCCGGCTTATCACCTTCAATTAGAGAGAGTTAACCGAATAGGTTTGTTACTACTTTTAATTTAAATTCTCACTCTCACGCAGGATAGTTGCATAAGCTAGACAAGGATGGTATGCGTGTAATAAGCGGTATATCGTTTACTGCAAGTTGAAACTGAACTGGTACAAGTTTGCGGTCTAATGAATCGCTCGGTTACCAGGGTAATATGAATCACAGGAGCTAGATCGTGTATCAGCAAGAATTTTTATTGAAGTGAAAACTTCCCTTTATGATCAGGCGACTAGAAATCAAAACGTCTATGCCAAGTATTGCCTAAACCTGATATTGACTAAAAGGAAGCACAATGGCTATCTTGCGATATGTTAATACAGTATTTGAACTAAACCTTATTCTGAATATTCTTTAGGCGCGTAGACCATTTATTTATTAGTCTGCTTACGTATTTTTAGTACCGACATTGTAAGACGAATTAACCGGCCAATTGTTTTTTTTATTACTGTCTATATTCTACTGTCGTACAAATTTACCAACTGCCGATAACTGCCCATTATTTTTTTCAACTGATCATAATAACCTCTCGAATGTTTATATAACAGTTACACCGACAAAATAAGATAGCAATTAAAATGTAGGGAAATAGATAAAAAATACCGGCCAAGAGCGGTTCAGACAATGTAGGGTTCCGTAATTTTTGGATATTGTAGACGTTTTTTTACGCGTATTTTTTTGGGTTTTTAGGTATCAGTACCCTTGCGTTATTTTCGATCAATCACAATCTGAATCGTTTTGAAACAGATTGCTAATCCATTGCTTCATAATTTCAACTGTCAAAATGAAACAGTCTTTATCATTTACGAAAATGTGTTACGCAATTAGCCCCGAGCTATAACTATTCGCGAATTCACGTTGAAATGCAATATTAACAGTTTATATTTCTGGGAAATCTCTCTCTTCTCCATAGGAAACGACCAATTGGAACTGTGCCTATGTAGGGTTATGTGTTTCGGTTACGGTTCCAGAATAGTTCATAGCATTGACCAGTTAGATCCAGTTTAGTTTTTTTTTTGGTATTGAATGTAATTTATCGGATAACGTGATAGTCAGATGAAATATCAGTTCAAACTTCTATTATTCGTAGGTTCAAATGCAATAAAACTCTATTAATTAATAATATTGAAGTTTTTAGGATCAGAATAGTTTGTACCTTTAAACTGTGAAATAACCTTAATTAATTGCATGAATACTGAGTTCCTAAATCTACATTAAAAAAAAACATTCAATGTGAAGCAGAGTTCGTACGTAGGTCACGATTTGCTATGCCGTAGCTGCTACGGCGTAGCATGATGCGACGTAGCGTGAAAGCAATAGTTTATATCCGCAGGAAAGCATAACTAGTAGGATGTGTATTTGCGTCTACAAAACGACAGAACAATAACGTTATGGGCGTGTCTTCATGTTCCCTCTACTATTTGGTAGTGCGCAGTACAACGGTAAAGTTAAACGTAGGGGGGAGTTTTAATTGTAGGCATTTAACCGTGGCAAGGTACTAGGAGATCAAAACTGAGTATGATATTGATATTAACTACGTGCTTACGTAGTTATTTCTATTTTGCGGGAAAACATTGGCACATAAAACGTTTGAACATAAAGATTTATTTAAATATTTAAAAACTCACGCCTTCTTCCCATGGGGGTAGGCAAAAACTACGGAACGCCACCTGCTACGATCCTTACATACTCCATAAAGATTTAGTGGGCTCAATATACTATAATAACATTTTACACACGTATGAAAGTCACTCTCCTGCGCAAAACAGGAACAACAAACCCGCGGGCAGAAAATTGCTTCATTTTTTCAAGGCCATGTATCAAAGACACTGGTAAATTCAAACTCTGCTTATAAGGTTCAGAATTTTCTGTCTTATTTTTATAATTTCCCGGCCAGTTTTTTTTTTGTGTCTTAAAAGTGTCTCGAAATGGAACGGTTTCTTGATGATACTTTTTTATTTGAGATCGACTTCGTAGAACAGTTTCCTGATTCTGAAGCATATTAGGACTCTTTTTCATCATTAGTTCCTGGCCACGAACAGATAATCGTGGTATTTGTATTGAAGTTGTGTGATGCTTTTTTCGTCGGCGGGACACATCCTATGGGGTGACACACGCTACACTCGTGGGCCAGGTGCTTTTTCTGAAAACCTTCTGTATAAACGAACAATGCTGTAACGATGCATTCTTGGCAAAGAGTCCCTCTACTTGCTACAATAATCTATTTCTCGATATAATAATCGAAGTTTAAAATGATGCTGGTCACGCCATTGTACCACTTAGACCTAGGTTTAGGCCGTGCGTTGTCTATTAGGGTATTCAAACCTTTTAATAAGTAGGTAGTTTAGCTAGATCGGATCGACATTAAGTTATTCTATCTGATGTAATGTTAATTGCAACTGTTGATTTAAATGAAATCTTCAGAGTAAGGTACTTTAAATAAATACGTGCTTTGGTTCCACCCTGGAGAAAACACAGGATATCAGTATTTGACGTGGATCAACCTAACGGCTAGGTTGGCTCTCCGCCAAATACTGCCGCACTTTGAATACTACCGCACGCTGCATGGTCCTTGTATACAAGGGAGAGAGGAATGACACGTTGTTTTTCTCTTTGTTTAACAGCCGAATGTTCCCTGAAACCAATGTCAGTCTGGTTTATCCTAAACATATAATAGAATACACACACACACACACACACACACACACACAAACATACATACATATGGTAGAATCCGGTGTTTGTTTGTTTGCGCACATTTCTGGAACTACTGAAATGATTTCATTTCGTGTAGTTTTCACAAGTAGAAAAAGATTAATTTGGAATAGAATATAGGATTTATTTAATTAAAATAAGTTGTTGCAAAAAAAAAAAAAAATCATCGTACAAGACGGTATTCTGTGCACGACACGGTATACACAATTTCTGAGAACAACCTAACAAAAAGTAATAGGGTTGCATGAATTAAAGATAGTATTACAATCATTAGTATTAATTATCCCACTAATAGGATTTGGATGCAATTCGGCGCACAAATAGTTTATAACTAACAAAAAGTACTAGGCTTGCATGAATTCACGTTTAGTTTATTTTGAGTACATAAAATAAAATCGTAATTGTCTAGTGATAATATGTGGCATGTTTTTAGAATATTATATTTGATTTAATGGGTTCCTAATAATTAGAGTTAAACTAGCAATATGTAAGCGCCTCTAAGGACAAACGCCTCTCGCAACGACCTACAATCAGCCACCTTGTGAAGGTCACCACCCGTCTAGCCACAAGGAAGCAGGTTGGTTATTTATTAGCTAGTAACTCTTCCTGATTCATGTTGTGCTAGTGCTCCTGGCAGGCGTACCGTTTCTATGGCAACAAATGCTCAGCGCGTCTCCACGCTATGTGCCTTATATGTCTCACACAAAAGCTATTAAAGAGTACCTATATTTTGTTATTTTTTGTTTCGTTTGTTATTAGTATGCATCAGACAAAATTATGTTTACTAGTGTTCGCGCAGTGGTCGAAGTACGACCATAATTCATTGAAAGTATATCATTCTTTTGTTGTCCAAACATTAAAGGGCTGACCAGAAAAAACTTGAACATTTTTTATTAATGCAACGAATGTCTACAATTAATTGTATACTCTCATTGTAATTGTAAGTGTTGAGGGTGTTATTTTTCATAAGAAAATAGTTTTTTTTTTTCTGGCCGGTTTTCACTTTAGTTATTGGGTACAAAATATTCGAAACTTGAATGATGTCCTTTTAGGTTCGATAGTTCATAATTATTCCATGTATAGTGCATACTAATTCCATGCTGCCATGTCATTATTCTAAGGAAGTCTATGTGTGTCAAACGCATGGTAGTGTGTGTAATGGTTTTTGAAGTGAAAACTTCTTTAGCGGCGTTGTGAACTTTTTTTTTGTAATGGGTAAAAATGTTAAACTCGCGTCAGGACACGTGACATGATCGAAAATTCGTAAGACGGTTAAAAAGACATCAACGCGTTGATTACCGCGGTGCCGATTTTTTTTCAAGTTTTTACTTCTATCGGCACTCCCGGAGTGCCACTGTTTTTTTTTTTATTAAATTAATTTATTAAATTAATTTCATCCTACTATAATATTATAAATGTAACAGTGTGTGTGTTTGGATGTTTGTTACCCAATCACGCAAAAACGGCTAAACGGATTTGAATAAAATTTGACAAACAGTTTATTACCTGGATTAACAATAAGATTATGAAATGTTTTCTGGAGCGTTGCTATTATTATTATTATAAATTTCTAGGAATAGCCAATCGAATTTTGTAGTTAGGACGACGAAATTTATATGTTATTCGCGACCTGGCACCAGGCCAGGGCGCGAACCACCGTAGCCTAAACAAAGCCTGATGTGTTTGCGGATGAATGGAGTAAAATTATGCGTATATGTCTGGTGTTCTGTGAGAGAAAGTATGCTAGGGAGTCCACTGTTCCATGTTAGTTTTAAATTAAATTAATATCAAGATTGTAATTGTTTCTATGTTAATTAATGTTATTGTTGTTGTTCCGTTTTAATTAACTATAAATAAATAAATTTTCGCAAGGCAAAAATCTCATTTTGTTCAATTTACAATCTGTTTGCTAACATCTGTTTTATATCAAAATAGAAAAGATGTAGGTACCTACCATAGTAAATAATATTTCAAACTCAGGTCAGGACACATTTCAGAGATGTCATCGTCCGTGAAGACGTAGCACTTCTTCGCTTTCTTGGCAGCTAGCACCGGCGGCTCGATGCGGTTGAACTCGTCAAAGCACCCCTACGACCCTGACTGAGCCAGTCCGTTGTAGGTGCGCCCCAGATCTCTGTTAACAGATTTTGAATAGTTTTTAGATTTTAGAGTCCACTGCCTCTTAAGATCTGACCCCAGTAGTTGTGAGTAGTAAGTGTACATATGGCGGTAAGTAAACCTTCCCCTGATCATATCCAGTCCGATTCCAATTGCACAGAATCAAATAATCATCAACGACTATGTATCTTTCTTAATTACTTAAATTACCAGCTCCGTAGATGAAAGCTTACCTTATCGCTTTAGAGTAACATATTGAACTTCTGATTTCCAAGCATCCAAAGCCTTATGTTCTCCTGGTACCGATGACTTTTCTGCGGGCTTGTACACGCAAGCGCATTGTAGAGAAAAAGTTCACGTGGAACAGGTAGACACCATGTGCATTGTCTTGCTGTCTGTACTTTTTTCTTTTTCAAAATCTGTGAATGCAGATCAAAAAGTTAAGGTCATTCTGCTAAGACTGTTTCCTTGTTGTAGTTACAACAGCGAAACCCGCACTGCCCCATCTCAAAAATTCATTCCTCCTTACCTACCTGCATAATTATGTACCTCACATGAGGTACCGTCGGGCATAGTATAGTAAGATAATTAAAATTTAACTGATGATACCCTATCTAATACCTTTAGACGAGCAATTCAACACCAGAAGTATCAGTTAACGTAAGGGACATTTTGGCGAAAATTAGTTATTATATCATTGGATTCAGAATTTCCCCTTCTTTCGATTGGTATCATTAAAATTTCTCTATCGGTAAAAATAATTCCCTTACGGTACAAATTTTTGGATTTCGTAAAATGAATTATGACAAAAAAAAACAGTCACACACATTTTTTTTTCTTCTCAGAAAAATAAAGTATTTCATCGTATTTAATAATTTACACCCTACCTTAAACCTCAAATCAGTCAATTTAAATAACATGTTCCTTAATTTAATTCATGATTAGAGTTTTTTCAGAATTATTCTCTTACATTATTATTTCATAAAACTATGTTTATTATATGCTGATACTGTAATATGCCAAGTAGAAATCAAAGTCATATTTTTTATTTATTTGTTTAATAGATCATTGCTAAAATACCGAGTACTTATATTAATTTGATTCTCATATCGATACCAGAAGTATCAATTAATATAAGGGACAAAAATCACGGTTTTTCAGGAGAGCCAAAAAACGATTTTACTTTATTTAACCTGTCTATAACTTTTTACTGTCTGCTCCAATTTAAATTGTGTCTTCTTCATTGTGCGTGTCGGACCACGCACAATGAAGGGGAAGGAACTTAGCATCGTAGTCGTAAAACATGTTCTCCCATACATTCCAACTGCAAATGTAAGTTTGTATGCACAATATTGAGATTTACCATGTTATTTTACAATCTATGAGTAAAAAACCGTTCTCGGATTTATTTGATTTTGTCTCATTAGTTTCGGAGCTAAGGGGGCGGGATGGTCGATTTTCATCTATTTTCTTAAATATCTTTAAAGTATTTATTTTAAAGTAAAATAAAAATAGATCCTTACAACAATCCTTTTTATGTGATATATCACACGGTTTAGTTTACAAAACATATTTTCAATATTTTCCAGTTTGCCCCGAAAAGTTACCCCCATATTCAACATTTATATACTTAATTACGTTATACATCCGTGTTTGGGTCACAGAAATTCATAGGTGTACTATTATAAATATACACTAAATTGATCCGGTAGATTCGAAGCAAATTGGCTGTGACAGACGGACAGACAGACACGAGTGATCCTATAAGGGTTCCGTTTTTTCATTCGGAGGTACGGCACCCTAAAAAAAACTGAACTCTTTTGAAACGATACGAATAAAACTAGTTATTTTTAGACATTCCTTCAGACTGACTTTGGGACAAAGCGTTTTGCATATAATTGAGGTATTTCGTCGGTTAATTGTCAAGATCATCATCTTTCATCAAATAACGTGAACTCTTTTGACAAAATAAGTGAAGTACAGATGTTCTATGTCACGAAGTCCGTTTGGCTATGAATGTTGTCAAGCGTGCACATGCACATTGTTTTTGTGTGCGTAACCTCGAGAGCGCTCAGTGTCGATCGGGACACGGTCCGGATCAGTAGTGGTTTTTAGTTTGTCGCCAAATTGTTTCACGGAGTAAGGTCAGCATGGCAACAAAACGAAGAAGAGTTGTCCATAGTGAGTTAATATTTATTTATACGTTTGCAATTAAAATGTTATACAAAGATACTTAATATAGCAATAGAAGTATTTATAAAATGAATGTTTTTTTGTGTTGCAAAATGTTTATATTACTTAATTATTTTGATTACATTTTGTTTTAGGGTCGAAACATGATAGCTAGTGTTTATCATTTTCTGCGAGAAGAATATGAATTTACAAAATCATTAATGGAACTCAACTGTGATTTGTCTCATTTACGAGACATTACACGCCGTACAGCTGAAGCTACGGGTGTGAGCCAAAAAACAGTTCAAAGAATATTAAAAGAAGAGAAGGAATTGCCATACACTTCATCAAAATTCACTTCACCTATGAAGAAAAGGAGAAAGCGAGATAATAAAGTGGATATAGATAATTTTACAGCCGATGTGGTTCGCAGTACTGTACAAGATTTCCATATTGTCCATAAAGAAATTCCAACATTAGCTAAGTTAAGAACAGCATTGAATGAAAAAATCGGAGTCGAAGGTTGTTTAGAAACTGTTTTCAAGTTACTGTTGAAATTAGGTTACAAGTGGCGCAAAACAGAGAACAACCGTAAAGTCTTGACGGAGCGTCATGATATACAAATGTGGCGTTTAAAATATTTAAAAAAATTACAGAGTACCGCTCTCAAAGTCGGCCCATTGTCTACACCGATGAGAGCTACGTCCTTTCGACACACGTGCGAAACAACACCTGGGCAAAAAAAAAGGAAAGAACTCCGTTTTAAAAAAAAAATAGCACAGGCACTCGCTTTATTTTAGTGCACGCGGGAAACAAGGATGGTTTTATTGAAAATGCTTCCTTGGTTTATAAGGCCAACTCAACAGCTGGTGATTATCATTCAAATATGAGCTATGATAACTATGTAAAATGGCTAAATGAAAAGTTGCTACACAATTTACTTCCGCGCTCTGTCATTGTCTTAGACAATGCATCTTATCACAACACACGGGCTGAACGACTACCGACGCAATCTACAAAGAAAGCCGATATGCAGCAATGGCTCAGGGATAAGGGTATAGCATTTGATGAATCTCTTCTTAAATTGGAATTGTACGATACAATAAAGAAGTACAAAGCCCAACACGTAACCTACAAGATTGACGATTTTATAAAAAGCAAGGGTTTTGATGTCTTACGCCTTCCCCCTTATCACCCAGAATTAAATGCGATTGAAAATATTGGGGGATCGTTAAAAATTATGTCGCATCTAAAAATATCGAGCAAAACATGACGAATACGGAAAGACTGATCAATGAAAGTTTGGGCCAAGTTAGCAGTGAAACGTGGCAAAAAACTTGTGCTCATGTTGAAAAAATTGAAAAAGACTACTTGAAATATTTTGATCTCGATTTTGAATTTATAATCAATGTACAAGATGATTCTGACGACAGCAAAACGGAATCGGAAATCGAAAATTTATCTGATAGTGATTGAAAATACTGAATAGTCCTACTTGTTTCGTTTCCATTCTGTAACACCAATGCTTAATTAAATGCCTACATATTCTTAATATTTTTGTATTTATTGCAACCTAATCTAATTTATTTACAAAATGTATATACTTTTAAAACCAAAATTTTATTTAGATTATTAAATCTCGACTTGAATATATATCAGATTTTTTTGCTAACGTTAAATACTTTTACACACACAAGCGCGCTTGTCGGGATACGTCACTACTACAATCAAAGCCGAACGGACTTCGTGAAATAGAATATCTGTACCTAAGTTAAAATAGTTTCGAAGTATTTTAGTTTTTCTCTACACCAGCGTTAGATGATTTATATAAAACAGAATTGTAACCGCCTAGAAATCAGCAATAATAAATTTATAAATTAATGTTATTGCCGATTTCTGAACATTATCACAAACTACTATGTTTGCATTATTGTGGTTTAGATGTCTTCAAAAGTTTGAAATACAAAAAATGGACACATGTGGGACTTGAACCCACGACCTTCGCATTTCCAATGCGTTGCTCTATTCCATCCAGCTGAGCTAATGTGCCACTATAGATGAATTTCAAATTCGCATCCTGTATCGTCCCTATGAGTGCATTCAGCGACATCAGCGCTCCATGCCCTTCAAAATAATCGGTTGCAGCTGCGGACAGACGCGGAACTACTAACACACGCATAAACCCTTTTAAATGTCCAGGGACTACCCATAACAGACAGATGGCATTGATATTAGTCGAACTTTCGCATATTTGTTTATAATGAATTGTGAGACTTTTGTCTGCCTGTACGTGCTTTGTTACTTTTTCAGAAAACATTGATGGGTTAAGGTTCAAGCCAATGAATTTAAATTGCTGTTTGAGGAATTGTAAGTCTTTTAAACAGTATCTCTACAACCTTATAGTAAGGAGTGCCCGACCGAAACTGGTTTCTACGACCGAAACAGAATTCGAATTTCGGCAAGTCTCAGTTTCGGCCGAAACCGAAACCGAAACTTCCTTACAAGGATCATGTTTTGAGGAAAAAATAAACAAAACGTTATTATACCAATCAAACTTATTTATTTTAAACGAATCACTGAATTCACACGAAAACCTACAACAAACAAAACGAACTGCAAACACAAGCCAGTCACGACATGATTAGGCACGTGGGCGAGGCAAAATGTCTTCGTCGCCTACTCGCTTGGATCGAATTTAACGCGCCGAACATGATCGATCACAGCACAAGAACTACTGAATGCAGTTTCAGTTTTGGTCGTAGTCTAAACCGAAAAACGTTTTTTTGCCGAAACTTGACTGAAACCGAAACCGAACTATAACTTTAAACTTGACCAAAACGGAAAACGGTTTTAAGAGACTTAACTTTTGAGTCATGTTTATCTGCATTCACAAATTTGAACAAGAAATACAGTCAGCAAGAAAATCGGCAGAAGGGTAGTTTTTGTTTCTGCCACATACCTCACTTGTACCAGGAGGTAATGAACGCAAAGCAGTAATTCCATTTCTGTAGTAGTCGGATGTTTAGCTATATTGAATCAGCAATTATGTGTACGTAACCTCGGTGGCGTACGGGGCATGCGCGGGACGCAACGCGTGCAAAGTAGGTAAAAGGATAACATAAACGAGAAGGAGTTTGCATTAAAAACTATGAATAGTATCTTTATTTTTGGAACGAAGTTCTTTAACGTGGCTTGTAAACTTTCGAAATCGACAGGCTACAAAGTTAATACTTGCGACGGTCTTCTTCTAATTCAAAGAGAAAGAAAGTAAGAGAGACAGAGAACGCGGGTAGAAAAAAAGTGATGACAGTATCGTGGGATAAAATTGTACACATCGGTCCGAGTACACTGCAAGCTGGGACAAAATGAAAATCCAAGAAGACGGTTCTAAAAAAATTTTTTTTTTATTTTCATGATTTTCACGGGTTTTAAAACCGATGGTGGGGTTAATATGTAAATCCAAGATGGCGGCTCTGAAAATTTTAAAATTTTTCATCATTGGTATTGTTTTCAAGGTTTTCAAGGGTGCAAAAGCCGATAGTGCGGTCAAAATGTATATCCAAGATGGCGGCTCTGAAGATTTTAAAATTTTTCGTCATGGGTGTCGTTTTCATAGTTTTCGAGCTTACGTATTTTTAGTACCGACATTGTAAGACGAAATAACCGGCCAATTGTTTTTTTTATTACTGTCTTTGTTCTACTGTCGCACAAAAATAATAACCTCTCGAATGTTTATATAACAGTTACACCGACAAAATAAGATAGCAATTAAAATGTAAAGAAATAGATAAAAAATGCCGGCCAAGAGTGGGTCAGACAATGTAGGGTTCCGTAATTTTTGGATATTGTAGACGTTTCTTCGCGTCCTCTTAAAATTGTTTTCTTTTTTCTTCCAGAACTTTTAAATTCGTTTTACTTGCCTCAAAAAGATAATTTCTCCTTAGCATCCTTATATCTTATTGAGTATTAAAAACGAAGCTTCAATATTTTCAAAGATGCAAAAGTGTTGTCTAACTAAACAATAAAGTTCTGACTTCCCAGCAGCTTCAAAGATTTGAAAGTACAGTTTGCTAAAAACTTTTTACTAAGATGAAAAATAAGGTAATATAGGGACATGAATAATATGAATGTTTTTATCACGTTCAATAATTTTTTGGGTTTTAGGTATCAGTGTCCCACTTGCGTTATTTTCGATCAATCACAATCTGAATCGTTTTGAAACAGATTGCTAATCCATTGCTTCATAATTTCGAAAAAAAATCTACTCAACAACGTAAATAACGCAATGCCTGTGTTTGAACTGTCAAAATGAAACAGTCTTTATCATTTACGAAAATGTGTTACGCAATTAGCCGCGAGAAAACTGAGTATGATATTGATATTAACTACGTGCTAGCGTTGTTATTTCTATTTTGCGCGAAAACATTGGCACATAAAACGTTTGAACATAAAGATTTATTTAAATATTTAAAAACTCACGCCTTCTTCCCATGGGGGTAGGCATAAACTACAGAACGCCACCTGCTACGATCCTTACATACTCGATAAAGATTTAGTGGGCTGGATATACTATAATAACATTTTACACACGTACGAAAGTCACTCTCCTGCGCAAAACAGGAACAACAAACCCGCGGGCAGAAAATTGCTTCATTTTTTCAAGGCCATGTTTGATACATGGCCTTGAAAAAATTAAGCAATTTTAGAGACACTGGTAAATTCAAACTCTGCTTATAAGGTTCAGAATTTTCTGTCTTATTTTTATAATTTCCCGGCCAGTTTTTGTTTTCGTGTCTTAAAAGTGTCTCGAAATGGAACGGTTTCTTGATGATACTTTTTAATTTGAGATCGACTTCGTGTAACAGTTTCCTGATTCTGAAACATATTAGGACTCCTTTTCATCATTAGTTCCTGGCCACGAACGGATAATCGTGGTATTTGTTTTGAAGTTGTGTGTAGGTTTTTTGTTCGGCGGGATATCCTATTCAATTTGCCGCGGTTAAGTCGGTTATCATTACATTTTTAGTTTGCATATATTTATTATTAGGCTCTTCGACAATGAGTACACAATTACTTTATAATTAGTACATTGCAAACTTAAGTCTAAGCGCCTCATGTCTTATAGAAAAGCACAGCATGCACTACACTATACGCAGATAATAAGTTAATTAATTAATTAAAACAAGTAACACATAGTTTAGATGAAAAAAAATTATTAAAAGCTAAATTGATATCAATAAAAAAATTAAATTATATGGAATAAATTAGATTTTTTTTGAATTTTTTTAAATAAGATAAGGTTAATATTTAAATTTATACTAGAGACACCCATTAAATGACACGTGAGGCTTTTTTTAGAGCAGGTAGTGATGAATGAAATAGGTCAATATCGACTTCGTGGTCTTTGTATGCAGCATACATTCTGGACAGTGGACAGTATTCATTGCCTTAAGTTGGTATGACATCTTGGCATGCAGAAAAGCCTGCTATTAGAACTTCTTGGCAGATTACGTTGCACATTGAATAACACCCTACTGAGCAAATCGGCACAGTATTAGTATATCGTTGTGTACCTAGTTTTGTGCTACAGGAACACCTGCAGGTGGAGTGACACACGCGACACTCACGGGCCAGGTGCTTTTTCTGAAAACCTACTGTATAAACGAACTATGCTTTAACGATGCATTCTTGGCAAAGAGTCCCTCTACTTGCTACAATAATCTATTTCTCGATATAATAATCGAAATTTAAAATGACGCCGCGCGCCGGTCATGCCATTATACCACTTAGACCTAGGTTTAGGCCATGCGCTGTCTATTAGGGTATTCAAACCTTTTAATAAGTAGGTAGTTTAGCTAGATCGGATCGACATTAAGTTATTCTATCTGATGCAATATTCATTGCAACTGTTGATTTAAATGAAATGTTCAGAGTAAGTAAATAAATACGTGCTTTGGTTCCACCCTGGAGAAAACACAGGATATCAGTATTTGACGTGGATCAACCAACCGGCTAGGTTGGCTCTCCGCCAAATACTGCCGCACGCTGAATACTACCCGCACGCTGCACGGTCCTTGTATACAAGGGAGAGAGGAATGACACGTAGTTTTCTCTTTGTTTAACACCCGAATGTTCCCTGAAACCAATGTCAGTCTGGTTTATCCTATACATACATATAATAGAATACACACACACACACATATATACATACATATGGTAGAAACCGGTGTCTGTCTGTTTGTTTGTTCGTGCACATCTCCGGAACTACTGAACGGATTTCATTTCGTGTAGTTTTCACAAGTAGAAAAAGATTAATTTGGAATAGAATATAGGATTTATTTTCATTAAAATAAGTAGTTGAAAAACAAAAATATCGTCATACAAGACGGTATTCTGTGCACGACACGGTGTACACAATTTCTGAGAGTAACCTAACAAAAAGTAATAGGGTTGCATGAATTAAAGATAGTAGGTATTACAATCATTAGTATTAATTATCTCACTGATAGGATTTGGATGCAATTTGGCGCACAAATAATTTATAACTAACAAAAAGTACTGGGCTTGCATGAATTCACATTTGGTTTATTTTGAGAACATTAAAAAAAAACAAACAAACGACAGGACAAACGCCTCGCCCGTCCGCTCCGCAGAAGATGGCTTCTAGCGCTTCTCACTTATTATTGCTTCTTACTTATTCTTCTTCTTATCTATAACTAGTGACCCGCCCCTGTTTCACATGGGTGTAATGGCGAAATTTCAGTATAGGTATGGGATATCTGTGTTATATCTAAGTTAAAAAATAACGTGTTGCACACATTTACCTTCCGAAATAAATTCACTAAACGGTGGTTTTGGCTTCTGTAAAAGGATTCTTTATAATTTCGTCTTGGCTGTCTGTCTAAGTGCCTGTCTGTTTGCGTCTCTGTTTATTTCCCACAACCCCATAAAATCTAGAGTTTAACCTATTTACGCAGTCCAGCCTTCCTCACAAGGGGTCAACGCAAGTGTTTTCGCAGGGAATTCGTGCAGGACGAAGGTTGCGGTACGAAGTAGGCACTACTTAGGTCCAAAATCATTTATAAGTTTATATATATAGCTCCTGATCTTGATCCTTGACCTCTCGCAACGACCTACAATCAGCCACCTTGTGAAGGTCGCCACCCGTCTAGCCACAAGGAAGCAGGTTGGTTATTTATTAGCTAGTAACTCTTCCTGATTCATGTTGTGCTAGTGCTCCTGGCAGGCATACCGTTTCTATGGCAACAAATGCTCCGCGCATCTCCACGCTATGTGCCTTATATGTCTCACACAAAAGCTATTAAAGAGTATATTTTGTTATTTTTTGTTTCGTTTGTTATTAGTATGCATCAGACAAAATTATGTTTACTAGTGTTCGCCCAGTGGTCGAAGTACGACCATAATTCATTGAAAGTATATCATTCATTTGTTGTCCAAACATTAAAGGGCTGACCAGAAAAAAACTTGAACATTTTTTATTAATGCAACGAAAGTCTACAATTAATTGTATACTCTCATTGTAATTGTAAAAAGTGTTGAGGGTGTTATTTTCCATAAGAAAATAGTTTTTTTTTTCTGGCCGGATTTCACTTTAGTTATTGGGTACAAAATATTCGAAAGTTGAATGATGTCCTTTTAGGTTCGATGGTTCATAATAATTCCATGTATAGTGCATACTAATTCCATACTGCCATGTCATTATTCTAAGGAAGCCATCTTTAACCATAAACAAAAGTGTTTGTGTGTCAAAAACATGGTAGTGTGTAATGTTTTTTTTATTAAATTAATTTATTTCTAATGCATCCTACTATAATATTATAAATGTAACAGTGTGTGAGTTTGGATGTTTGCTACCCAATCACGCAAAAACGGCTAAACGGATTTGAATAAAATTTGACAAACAGTTTATTACCTGGATTAACAATAAGATTATGAAATGTTTTCTGGAGCGTTGCTATTATTATTATTATAAATTTCTAGGAATAGCCAATCGAATTTTGTAGTTAGTTAGGACGATGAAATTTATATGTTGGCACCAGGCCAGGGCGCGAACCACCGTTGCCTAAACAAAGCCTGATGTGTTTGCGGATGAATGGAGTAAAATTATGCGTATATGTCTGGTGTTCTGTGAGAGAATGTATGCTAGGGAGTCCACTGTTCCATGTTAGTTTTAAATTAAATTAATATCAAGATTGTAATTGTTTCTATGTTAATTAATGTTATTGGTGTTGTTCCGTTTTAATTAACTATAAATAAATAAATTTTCGCAAGGCAAAAATCTCATTTTGTTCAATTTACAATCTGTTTGCTAACATCTGTTTTATATCAAAATAGAAAAGATGTAGGTACCTACCATAGTAAATAATATTTCAAACTCAGGTCAGGACACATTTCAGAGATGTCATCGTCCGTGAAGACGAAGCACTTCTTCGCTTTCTTGGCAGCTAGCACCGGCGGCTCGATGCGGTGGAATTCGTCAAAGCACCCCTACGACCCTGACTGAGCCAGTCCGTTGTAGGTGCGCCCCAGATCTCTGTTAACAGATTTTGAATAGTTTTTAGATTTTAGAGTCCACTGCCTCTTAAGATCTGACCCCAGTAGTTGTGACTCGTAAGTGTACATATGGCGGTAAGTAAACCTTCCCCTGATCATATCCAGTCCGATTCCAATTGCACAGAATCAAATAATCATCAACGACTATGTATCTTTCTTAATTACTTAAATTACCAGCTCTGTAGACGAAAGCTTACCTTATCGCTTTAGAGTAACATATTGAACTTCTGATTTCCAAGCATCCAAAGCCTTATGTTCTCCTGGTACTGATGACTTTTCTGCGGGCTTGTACACGCAAGCGCATTGTAGAGAAAAAGTTCACGTGGAACAGGTAGACACCATGTGCATTGTCTTGCTGTCTGTACTTTTTTTCTTTTTCAAAATCTGTGAATGCAGATCAAAAAGTTAAGGTCATTCTGCTAAGACTGTTTCCTTGTTGTAGTTACAACAGCGAAACCCGAACTGCCCCATCTCAAAAATTCATTCCTCCTTACCTACCTACATAATTATGTACCTCACATGAGGTACCGTCGGGCATAGTATAGTAAGATAATTAAAATTTAACTGATGATACCCTATCTAATACCTTTAAACGAGCATTTCAACACCAGAAGTATCAGTTAACGTAAGGGACATTTTGGCGAAAATTAGTTATTATATCATTGGATTCAGAATTTCCCTTTCTTTCGATTGGTATAATTCCCTTACGGTACAAATTTTTGGATTGCGTAAAACGATTTATGACAACAAAAAAAAAAAGATTTAACAGTCACTAAAATTTTTTTCTTCGCAGAAAAATAAAGTAAGTCATCGTATTAAATAATTTACACCCTGAACTTAAACCTCTAATCAGTCAATTTAAATAACATGTTTTTAATTTTAGTTCATGATTAGAGTTTTTTAAGAATTATTCTCGTACATTATTATCTCACAAAACTATCTTTATTATATGCTCCTTACTGTAATATGCCAAGTAGAAATCAAATTCATATTTTTTATTTATTTGTTTAATAGATCATTGCTAAAATACCGAGTACTTACATTAATTTGATTCTCATATCGATACCAGAAGTATCAATTAATATAAGGGACAAATCACGGTTTTTATGACAGCCAAAAAACGATTTTATTTTATTTAACCTGTCTATAACTTTTTACTGTCTGCTCCAATTTTAATTGTGTCTTCTTCATTGTGCGTGTCGGACCACGCACAATGAAGGGGAAGGAACTTAACATCGTAGTCGTAAAACATGTTCTCCCATACATTCCAACTGCAAATGTAAGTTTGTACGCACAATATTCAGAGATTTACCATGTTATTTTACAATCTATGAGTAAAAAACCATGCTCGGATTTATTTGATTTTATTTTGTCTCATTAGTTTCGGAGATAAGGGGGCGGGATGGTCGATTTTTATATATTTTCTTTAATATCTCTAAAGTATTTATTAAAAAAAAAAATAGATCCTTACAAAAATCCTTTTCATTTAATATGTCACACGGTCTAAACCGTACAAAACATATTTTCAAACTTTTTCAGTTTGCCCCGAAATGTTACCCCCATATTCAACATTTATATTCCTAATTACGTTATACATCCGTGTTTGGGTCACAGAAATTCATAGGTGTACTAAATATCCACTAAATTGATCCAGTGGATTTGAAGCAAATTGGCTGTGACAGACGGACAGACAGACACGATTGATCCTATAAGGGTTCCGTTTTTTCATTCGGAGGTACGGTACCCTAAAAAAAAACTGAACTCTTTTGAAACGATACGAATAAAATTAGTTATTTTTAGACATTCCTTCAGACTGACTTTGGGACAAAGATTTTTGGATATAATTATGAGGTATTTCGTCGGTTAATTGTCAAGATCATCATCTTTCATCAAATAACGTGAAATCTTTTGACTAAATAAGTTAAGTACCTAAGTTAAAATAGTTTCGAAGTATTTCAGTTTTTCCCTACACCAACGTTAGATGATTTATATGTCTAAAAGAGATTTGTAACCGCCTAGAAATCAGCAATTATAAATTTATAAATTAATGTTATTGCCGATTTCTGAACATTTTCACAAACTACTATGTTTGCATTATTGTGGTTTAGATGTCTTCATAAGTTTGAAATACAAAAAAATGGACACATGTGGGACTTGAACCCACGACCTTCGCATTTCAAATGCGATGCTCTATTCCATCCAGCTGAGCTAATGTGCCACTATAGATGGATTTCAAATTCGCGTGCTGTATCGTCCCTATGAGTGCATTCAGCGACATTAGCGCTCCATGCCCTTCAAAATAAACGGTTGCAGCTGCGGACAGACGCGGAACTACTAACACACGCATAAACCCTTTTGAAGGTCCAGGGACTAACCATAACAGACAGATGGCATTGATATTAGTCGAACTTTCGCATATTTGTTTATAATGAATTGTGAGACTTTTGTCTGCCTATACGTACTTTGTTACTTTTTCAGAAAACATTGATGGGTTAAGGTTCAAGCCAATGAATTTAAATTGCTGTTTGAGGAGTTGTAAGTCTTTTAAGCAGTGTCTATACGACCTTATAGTATTGCATTCCATCATCTTAATACCACACGTTACATTTTGAATTAAGTTTCTGGATAATTGGATAATAATAGTCAAGTGGAAAATGACTGGCCCGACAACCTCACCATATTGGCATCGTACTGCAGATTCCAAAACATTGTCCTTGTATAATAATTTAGAGGGGTACCTTTAACATAGCCAGATAAACCATAAATTTTGGATAGTTCCTTTTTGACTTCAGCTAACAAAGTATCCTTGTTGACATGGTTAAAGGCATTCTTAAAGTCGACCTTGAAGATAATAACCTCACCTTCAGAGTTCAAAACGATGGAAGGGCATGTACAGCAGTCTCACAGCCTCCTCTCGAGCGGAAGTCAAGCTGCCTGGGGCTAAAACTTAGCTGTAAGTGATTCGCTATATCCCTCAACCGTTGTAGGTTGTAGGTACAGGAAAACAGTCTTAGGAGACTGTCCTTAACTTTTGAGACATGTTTGTCTGCATTCACAGATTTGAAAAGAAAATACAGTCAGCAAGAAAATCGGCAGTAGGGTAGTTTTTTGTTTCTGCCACATAACTCACTTGTACCAGGAGGGAATGAACGCAAAGCAGTAATTCCATTTCTGTAGTAGTCGGATGTTTAGCTATATTGAATTAGCAATTATGTATACGCAACCTCGGTGGCGTACGGGGCATGCGCGGGACGCAACGCGTGCAACGTAGGTAAAAGGATAACATGAACGAGAAGGAGTTTGCATTGAAAACTATGAATAGTATCTTTATTTTTGGAACGAAGTTCTTTAACGTGGCTTGTAAACTTTCAAAATCGACAGGCTAAAAAGTTTTAATACTTGCGATGGTCTTCTTCTAATGCAAAGAGAAAGAAAGTAAAAGAGACAGAGAACGCCGGCGGAAAAAAAGTGATTACAGTATCGTGGGATAAAATTGTACGCATCGGCCCGAGTACACTGCATGCCGGACAAAATAAAAATCTAAGAAGACGGCTCTAAAAATTTTCAAATTTTTCATCGTGGGTATCATTTTCATGATTTTCACGGGTTTTAAAACCGATGGTGGGGTTAATATGTAAATCCAAGATGGCGGCTCTGAAAATTATCAAATTTTTCATCATTGGTATTGTTTTCAAGGTTTTCAAGGGTGCAAAAGCCGATAGTGCAGTCAAAATGTATATCCAAGATGGCGGCTCTGAAGATTTTAAAATTTTTCGTCATGGGTGTCGTTTTCATAGTTTTCGAGGGTGCTAAAGCTGATATGAGGTCAAAATATAAATCCATGACGGCGGTTGCTTTTTTGTTTTAAATCATACGTGTGACAGAACTTCGTTCCTGACGGGGGTACTCCGACCCCGCATGTTTTTTTTTTACTGCTTGTTGAGAAGGCTGTGGCCAGTAATGGATAAAATACGAGTTGATTGATGCTTCAGTCAACAACAACAGGTTTTCACAAAAAATAAATAAAGGCACCATTCCGTAGCCGACCGCAGACGGCAGCAACAGGACGTGTCGCCGCGACACGAATCGGTTTCTTATGAAATACCTTCCGTAGCTAGCGACACGTCTATATATTTATTATTACGCCAAATACTGACCTCAACTAGTCGTTTGACAAACTCATGACTAGTGGGTTATACTGGTAAGTTGGAGCCCTCCTAGTACCTAACACAATGAGTGTTAGGTACTTGAAATTGGTTCACGTTTTGTACACACTGTGTGCAATTGTGTGAGACTGTGCATTTGTAAGCATCGTTTTTATTTAAATCTATAATAGTGGGTATTATATTTATACAAGTCATACTGATGAAACTCTTCTTGTGTTATGTCGTGCTAGTGATATGAAGGCACGTTGCGTTCCCATAGCAACGCCGGCTTATCAGCTTCAATCAGAGAGAGCCAACCGAATAGATTTGTAACTAGGGGAAGGTGGGGGGACACCGGATAGTTAAGAAAAAGACACAATAAATAAATCACTATGTTATTTATTGAGGTAATCATTGTCATAAATGTTTAAGTATACCTTAGGCATAACTTTGGCATAAAAATATTTGAGATCAATCTTAGTAACTACAAAATAATAAATGTTTTAATAAAAAATATAAATCCGAATTCACCCCATACCTATGGGTCAAACCGGATAGGCATTTTTTATTCAAGGGGTGAATACAGATACTAACAATAAAACGAAATAATCAAATTATTCGCAGTTTTTGCATACAAAAAATAATAATTCTTGCTCAGAACAACTGATGCAACTTTCGTGAGCCCATTTAAGACAAGCAGTGCATTGGTACCATTCATCTGTGGACTTAGTTTGACTGTACTTTTCGCCACAAACCAAACACTCCGAATCCTCCTGATAGTTTTCTTTATTCGTCTTTTTACCGATACCTTTACCTTTGCCTTTTTTTGTTTTAATTACTGATGACACAGCCTTATCTGCCAGTTCATTTTTATACGGTGATTCAGTCAAAATTGCAGTTTTTCCTCGACGCGCTGATGGCCGCATGTTCTTTTTAAAATGAGGAATCGGCATGATATCTTTTGGTGATACAAGACTTAAAGAATCTGGAAACGTTTGTCCTTCTGTAGATGTTCCTGCTTGTGGGGAAGGAGTTCTTTCACGAGGCAACGGATCCTGAGAGAATTCATTTAAAGAATCTGAAAATGTCTGTCCTTCTGAAGATGTTCCTGCTTGCGGGAACGAAGTTCTTTCACGAGGCTCCTGAGAGAATTCATTTGTGGATGGTGGTACAAATGATATTTCTGTAGTCTGTGATGGTGCAAAATCTACATCTGTAAACGTATTGGGATTCAGAGGGCAAATTCCGGTTTTGGTAAAAGCAGACACTGCATTTTGCATAGTAGCGGCACGATTATAAGCAGTCCCAAACAAAGATGCCATTTGAAATTGGGTGACAACACGCCCTGGATGATTACGAAGCCATAATTGGACTTCTTGCGAGTAAAACGTGCTCAAAGGCCCCATAAAACCAACATCGAGTGGCTGTAAACGATGCGTGCAGTGAGGTGGCAAGCAGAGCATTATGACACCATGAGCACGAGCTAACTCAATAGCTTCTAGGTTCTTAGTGTGAGTGGCGTGACCATCTAAGACGAGAAGCACAGGATCTTCATTGCTTGGTTTTACATGGCCGATAAAGTGACGCATCCATTCAGTGAAAATATGTTGTTGCATCCAACCACTTGGGTGGCATACAGCTACTGTGCCTGGTGGTCCACCATCCAAAAGCTCACTCTTCATTCGAACGCGAGGAAAAATCATAAGAGGTGGAACATAATGTCCAGCAGCAGAAAAGCAAAGCACTGCCGTTACCAACTGTCCCCGTTCAGCTGAAGCTAAGGCACCAACTTGTTTTTTACCTTTGACCGATATAATTTTACCTATTTTTTTTGGTACAGAAGTCAATCCAGTCTCGTCCATGTTATAAATTCGCGTGGAATTAAAAGCGTGCTTAGCATAAAGCGTGTCCAAAAGATTAAAAAACGATGACACTACAGCTCTATTAAAGCCCATTGCTCTCGCAGCTGATGTAGCTTCAGGTGATCTTAGTGACAATTCAGAATGTCGTTTTAGAAATCCACTAACCCAATCTAAGCCAGCGAGTCCAGTTTCCTTATTAAAAGGGTGGTTCAAATTATTTCTTTCAGCCAATTGGAATGCCAAAAGTCGCAGATCTGTTTTAGTCAATCCAAATAGTCGAGATTCCATAGTTTTGATATGTTCAACTAGCATACCTTCCAGCTCATCAGTGAAGACGCATTTTGCAGTAACAGGGCACTTTCGAAACACTTCATCTTTGGATTTTCCAGCTTTGATCTTCTTCACACGATCTTCTAAGGAACTTTTGGGTACACTATACGTGTGTGACGCTAAAAGGTATCCCATTCTGCCTTCCAGCACTGAATTTATGGCTAAAAGCATGTCTGACTCCGACCACTGCAGCCTATTTGACTTTTTCACATATGTTCGTGGCATGTTGACGCTCGCACTCTGTGAAAAGTAAAAAAAAAAATAATTAAACAGAGGGATAAAACAAACGCCTGCAACACCTATACATAATATCAATCGGGGTGAAACCGGATAGTCGAAATCACCCCGTCCGCTTGTACCCCACAGGTGCCATGTTTGAAATTGTAATAATAAGAGAGATTATGTTTACACTCATAGCAACAACAAATACCATTGTAAAAGGTTAAATATGTATTACTTCATAAAAAATACAACTCTATAAGATAGCACGTAGCTAAACTTAATCACATCACTTTTAAAAAGTCAAAATATTAGATAGCTTACCTTTGTTTACAATTTTCGTTTATAGACGCACGCGCTGAGATGTTACCGTCGCCGCCATTTGCAACTGCACTGAGTAAGCGTTCGCGCGTATTTCACCGCTAGCTAGAGCGAGACAGCTGTACGCGGAGTAATAAAATAGCAACTATCTGGTTTCACCCCCTGTCCGGTTTCCCCCCACCTTCCCCTACTTTTAATTTAAAATCTCACTCTCACGCAGGATAGTTGCATAAGTTAGACAAGGATGGTATGTGTGTAATAGGCGGTATATCGTTGATTGCTATTTATATCCCGCTACATTCACGGCATTCACCCCGTACCAACTGCAAGTTTTGAAACTGAACTGGTACAAGTTTACGGTCTAATGAACCGCTCGGTTACCAGGGTAATATGAATCATAGGAGCTAGATCGTTTATCAGCAAGAATTTTTTTTGAAGTGATAACTTCCCTTTATGATCAGGCGACTAGAAATCAAAACGTCTATGCCAAGTATTGCCTAAACCTGATATTGACTAGGAAGCACAATGCCTATCTTGCGATATGTTAATACAGTATTTGAACTAAATCTTATTCTGAATATTCTTTAGGCGCGTGGACCATTTATTTATTAGTCTGCTTACGTATTTTTAGTACCGACATTGTAAGACGAATTAACCGGCCAATTGTTTTTCTTATTACTGTCTATGTTTTACTGTCGCACAAATTTACCAACCGCCGATAACTGCCCATTATTTTTTTCAACTGATCATACGAGTAATAACCTCTCAAATGTTTATATAACAGTTACACCGACAAAATAAGATAGCAATTAAAATGTAGGGAAATAGATAAAAAATACCGACCAAGAGCGGTTCAGACAATGTAGGGTTCCGTAATTTTTGGATATTGTAGACGTTTTTTCGCGTCCTCTTAAAATAGTTTTCCTTTTTAATCCAGAACTTTTAAATTCGTTTTACTTGCCTTAAAAAGATAATTTATCCTTAGCATCCTTATATCTTATTGAGTATTAAAAACGAAGCTTCAATATTTTCAAAGATGCAAAAGTGTTGTCTAACTAAACAATAAAGTTCTGACTTCTCAGCAGCTTCAAAGATTTGAAAGTACAGTTTGCTAAAAACTTTTTACTAAGACGAAAAATAAGGTAATGTAGGGACTTGAATAATATCAATGTTTTTATCACGTTCAATATTTTTTTGGTTTTAAGGTATCAGTATCCCACTTGCGTTATTTTCGATCAATCACAATCTGAATTGTTTTGAAACAGATTGCTAATCCATTGCTTCATAGTTTCGAAAAAAAAATCTACTCAACAACGTAAATAACGCAATGCATGTTGTTGAACTGTCAAAATGAAACAGTCTTTATCATTTACGAAAATGTGTTACGCAATTAGCCCCGAGCTATAACTATTCGCGAATTCACGTTGAAATGCAATATTAACAGTTTATATTTCTGGCAAATCTCTCTCTTCTCCATAGGAAACGACCAATTGGAACTGTGCCCATGTAGGGTTTTGTGTTTCGGTTTCGGTTCCAGAATAGTTCATAGCATTGACCAGTTAGATCTAGTTTAGTTTTTTTTTTTTTTGTTATTAAATGTAATTTATCGGATAACGTGATAGTGACAATCAGTTTAATGTTTAGAAAATTAATTAAAATTATTTACATGATTTTTAAAACTAAGACCATAATAATAATATGTACAAGTATATAAAAAGGGGGGGGGGGAATAATCATAGGGCATCAAAAAATTCGTCCGCATCGCTATCAATAGGAAAAGTGCCCAAAAGGCTGGCAGCATTGCCACGTTGTATGGCAATGCTGATTCTTTGGCCAAAGAATAGGCCAGCCCTCTGGTCACGTGAAGAGTCGACCAGTCGCTTGGCAATGTCTTGAAAAACGATATGGGCACTCGGACCCCATGGCCCTAGTGTGATAGTCAGATGAAATATCAGTTCAAACTTCTATTATTCGTAGGTTCAAATGCAATAAAACTCTATTAATTAATAATATTGAAGTTTTTAGGATCAGAATAGTTTGTACCTTTAAACTGTGAAATAACCTTAATTAATTGCATGAATACTGAGTTCCTAAATCTACATTAAAAAACATATTCAATGTGAAGCAGAGTTCGTACGTAGGTCACGATTTGCTACGCCGTAGCTGCTACGGCGTAGCATGATGCCACGTAGCGTGAAAGCAATAGTTTATATCCGCAAGAAAGCATAACTAGTAGGATGTGTATTTGCGTCTACAAAACGACAGAACAGTAACGTTATGGGCGTGTCTTCATGTTCCCTCTACTATTTGGTAGTGTGCAGTAAAACGGTAAAATTAAACGTAGGGGGGAGTTTTAATTGTAGGCATTTAACCGTGGCAAGGTACTAGGAGATCAAAACTGAGTATGATATTGATATTAACTACGTGCTTACGTTGTTATTTCTATTTGGCGGGAAAACATTGGCACATAAAACGTTTGAACATAAAGATTTATTTAAATATTTAAAAACTCACGCCTTCTTCCCATAGCGGTAGGCATAAACTACAGAACGCCACCTGCTACTATCCTTACATACTTCAAAAACATGTAATGGCCTGGATATACTATAATAACATTTTATACACGTATGAAAGTCACTCTCCTGCGCAAAACACGAACAACAAAGCCGCGGATAGAATATTGAAAGAAAGAAAGATAAATAAAATAAAATATTTTATTTAGGACATGCAGAGGAAATACAAAACAGTAATGAAACAAAAAAAAAAACAAAAAATTGTAACAAAAATAAAAAAGGAGCATTATAAACTAACAAGCAAAAATATTTACGACCTGTGCGAGGCCAAAAAGGTTCCTATGTCAGCATGATTCTGCGATATTTAAAAATAAATAAATACCGCAGCGCTGGTATTCTGATAGGGTCTGATACGGTAGACTTGCTTCATTTTCTCAACGCCATGTATTACCGAAGACACTGGTAAACTCAAACTAAGCAGAGTTTGAGTTTACCAGTGTCTAATAATAATAAGGTTCAGAATTTTCAATCTTATTTTTATATAATTTCCCGGCCAGTTTTTGTTTTCGTGTCTTAAAAGTGTCTCGGAATGGAACGGTTTCTTGATGATACTTCTTTATTTGAGATCGACTTCGTATAACAGTTTCCTGATTCTGAGGCATATTAGGACTTTTTCTTCATCAGATCCTGGCCACGAACAGATAATCGTGGTATCTGTTTTGAAGTTGTGTGTTTGTTTTTTGTTCGGCGGGACATTCTACTCAATTTGCCACGGTCTAGTCGATTATCTACATTTTTGTTTGCATATATTTATTAATTTATTATTAGGCTCTTCAACAATGCGTACACTATTACTTTATAATTAGTACATTACAAACTTAAGTCTAAGCGCCACGTTACTTATAGAAAAGCACCGCATGCACTACATTATGCGCAGATAATAACATAATTAATTAATTAAAACCAATAACACATAGTTTAGATGAAAATAAATTATTAAAAGCCAAAATGATTACAATAAATAAATTAAATGACATGGAATAAATTAGATTTTTTTTGAAAATTTTTATATAAGATTAGGTTAATATTTAATTTTATACTAGAGACCCCCATTAAATGGCTTTCTTTAGAGCAGGTAGTGATGAATGAAATAGGTCAATGTCGACTTGGTGGTCTTTGTATGCAGCATACATTCTGGACTGTGGACAGTATTGCCTTAAGTTGGTATGACATCTTGGCATGCAGAAAAGCCTCCTATTAGAACTTCTTGGCAGATTACGTGGCACTTGGAATAACACCCTACTGAGCCAATCGGGACAGTAGTAGTATATCGTTGTGTACCTAGTTTTGTGCTACAGGAACACCTTGCACGTGGAGTGACACACGCGACACTCGCGGGCCAGGTGCTTTTTCTGAAAACCTACTGTATAAACGAACTATGCTGTAACGATGCATTCTTGGCAAAGAGTCCCTCTACTTGCTACAATAATCTATTTCTCGATATAATAATCGAAGTTTAAAATGACGCCGGTCACGCCATTCTACCACTTAGACCTAGGTTCAGGCCGTGCGTTGTCTATTAGGGTATTCAAACCTTTTAATAAGTAGGTAGTTTAGCTAGATCGGATCGACATGAAGTTATTCTATCTGATGCAATATTAATTGCAACTGTTGATTTAAATGAAATGTTCAGAGTAAGTAAATAAATACGTGCTTTGGTTCCAACCTGGAGAAAACACAGGATATCAGTATTTGACGTGGATCAACCAAACGGCTAGGTTGGCTCTCCGCCAAATACTGCCGCACTTTGAATACTGCCGCACGCTGCAAGGTCCTTGTATACATGGGAGAGAGGAACAACACGTAGTTTTCTCTTTGTTTAACAGCCGAATGTTCCCTGAAACCAATGTCAGTCTGGTTTATCCTATACATATAATAGAATACACACACACACACACACACACATACATACATATGGTAGAATCCGGTGTCTCTAAAAAATAACACGTAGCACACATTTACCTTCTGAAAATAATTCTCTAAACGATGGTTTTGGCTCCCGTATACTCGTAAAAGGATTCCTTATAATTTCGTCTTGCCCGTCTGTATATGTGCTTGTCGGTCTGTATCTCTGTTTATCTCCCACAACCCCGTAAAATCTAGAGTTTAACTTATTTGGGCAGTCCAGCCTTCTTCACAAGGGGTCAACGCAAGCGTTTTCGCAGGACATTCGTACAGGGGTTGCCGGACGAAGTAGGCACTGCTTAGGTCCAAAATCATTTACCAGTTTATATAGCTCCCGATCTTGATCCTTGACCTCTCGCAACGACCTGCAATCAGCCACCTTGTGAAGGTCGCCACCCGTCTAGCCACAAGGAAGTAAGTTGGTTATTTATTAGCTAGTAACTCTTCCTGATTCATGTTGTGCTAGTGCTTCGGCAGGCGTACCGTTTCTATGGCAACAAATGCTCCGCGCGTCTCCACGCTATGTGTCTTATATGTCTGACACAAAAAGTATTGAAGAGTATGTTATTTTTTGTTTCGTTTGTTATTAGTATGCATCAGACAAAATTATTTTTACTAGGGTTCGCTCAGTGGTCGAAGTTCGACCGAAATTCATTAAAAGGACATTATTCATTTCGTACCCT
Source organism: Omphaloscelis lunosa (assembly GCA_916610215.1). Taxonomy (NCBI): domain Eukaryota; kingdom Metazoa; phylum Arthropoda; class Insecta; order Lepidoptera; family Noctuidae; genus Omphaloscelis; species Omphaloscelis lunosa. The sequence goes on from OU744243.1 coordinate 19,491,761, forward strand.
AACATTAAAGTTCCAAGCCAGAAAAAAAATGCTATTTTCTTATGGAAAATAACATCTTAGTCTACAAGTTGAGAAAAAGATGTTGAGGGTGTTATTTCCCATAAGAAAATCGTTTTTTTTTTCGTGTCACGAGGTGAAGGGCTGAAGGTGGGGGCCCTGGGCTCAAAGGCAAAGGGTTTGGAATTTGTTCATTTCATTTTTGGCAAGTTAACAAGGTCGCGAGACGAACTATTAGCTCACAAGAAGGTGTTTACCGATTTTGCGAGTCCCGTGAATTCGTTAACGCTTCTGATCCGAATCTGAGAAATGTTGGTCCGAAGTAGCCATAGTACTATTTGTATGAGAGGTTGTGCACTAGATCCGATCTTTCCGTCCGAATTTAGAACATTCCCAATTCGGATTGAATTCGGATGTTGAATTCGGATTCGGGTCGGACGTAGTACGAAACCTCTCTTAGTGTGTGTGTTAAGGCGAAAATAACAGACTTTTAATGATTTTATACTGAAGATGACGTCTGAACGAGTAGTGTTAATGATTTGGAAAAAATATATGTTAAATAAAAACATTTCTTTAATATTTTAATACAGGCATATTTTGGATTATATTTTTATTATGTAGTGAAATTAATTTGTAAAGTTATGTCTAACGCAGAAAACTGAGAATCACGCAAACTCTATCGAGCGTATTTTTCTGCAACTTTTACCATTTTTAAGATAATTTAATTATTTATCTTTTAGTATACGCGTTTTATTAAAATACCTTTTGTTTTATGTATAATAAATTAATAATGCGTCTAATTTGGGACAGCCAGTAATAGGAATCCCCATCGAGGAGGATCGAATCATGCCGAAAATATAGTTTTTAGAATTTGTGTCTGTTTATCTGCTTGTCTGAATGTATTTTCCAGTATTACGCAAATTCTACCGGATGGATTATGTTACAATTTTGCTCTAGCAAATGGGGCATAGTCCATTCAGGAGCACTGCGCTTGCACTCGCTCTGGATGTTGGTTGAATCGATAAGGCTGATAATATTGTGATGATGATGAAGGTGTACCTACATAGTGATGTTATTACCGTCAACAGTATTGTTACGAGCTGGGTATGGGATAAATTAATTATTACCGATCAGACAATTAAATAACTTTATTGAGCACTAAACACTTAAAACTTAATCACAAATACACTACTGATCACTATTCACTTAGATATCGCACTTATAGTTCACTTCGATTCGCTTCGTTGTATCGCCTAAATCAGACTGACTCATCGTGTGTCGGCGCTCTGCTTTTATACCGCCAATATTCAAGAACATTCCAGCTATGTGTAGAACGGTTCCAGAAAAACATCAACAAATAAACATTACCAGGAAATACAAAAGTAGTAGGTATAAAAAATAATAACCTACTTGTACCGAATAAAGAAATAGGTACTTTATGCCCTCGGCGTACGGTCGAAATTACAATGACGAGTTCTAATATTGTTTATAAGTAGTTACCTACTTAACTTCAAACTAATAATAATGGAATGCTTCTCGAAGTTTTTAGCGCAAACACACTGTAATCCGTGCTTTCTCGAAAGATCTCGTACGTACGACGTAACAGTATTATATCAGAAGTAAACTATTTGATGATGACGTCTGGTAACCTTCATAAGTACCTTCATAAGTAACTTTATTTGCTGAAAGGGTCGTATTACTAACTGCATTGTTCACCATTTCCTGAAAAGTAAAGATAATATGTTTTTATTCATTACGAAGATGACTGAGAAGCAAAATAGAACACGAGTTTAAAAGTTTGAAATATTCTTATCATCCATTGTAGACAAATTAATTAAACTTTTTTGAAGTCGGTTAAAAAAAACAGTATAAAAGTGCTTTCGCAATGCATCCGACCACAATTCGAATTCAATCCGAACTGGGAATGTTCTAAATTCGGACGGACAAAGATCGGATCTAGTGCACGACCCCTGATACAAATAGTACTATGGTTACTTCGGACTGACATTTCTCGAATTCGGATCGTACGTAGTGCAAAATCGCTCTTACGGTCTATCTAACAGTATCAGTTCCGGTTCCAGGCGAAGGTACAATCTATGTAGCAATTTTTGGAAAGACACTATTTTGAACATTTTACTGTTTTAACCTTCTTTAATCTCATGATTTCCTAGTGTAGGTGCGGAATATTACGCTCCGTTCCTTGATACATTACGGTCCTTTCCGTGGGACGGAATTGATACTGATATTTGTTTTAGAAAATATATAACACAACTAACTATTTACACTAGGTACTAAATTAAATGACTAACTAACTAACTATACTAATAAAAACAAAAGGACACTTAGGCGTCGAACTATTCGTCACACCCTGCAACTAAATTAAGTATCCAGCTTCCGAACATTCTGTGTTCGTATTACGGAGGCAATACTGACAGGGTTCGTGGTTCCGATATTGTCAGCACGTAATGGAATTGAAACTAATAAAATGTAATGGGCGTCACCTTAATCTAATTTCAAAAGTTATATGACCAGCCAAGTCAACGTCATTTCCAGTTCCTCTGACATTTCTAAACTATGACAATGTTTATTTATGTTCCTTTAACAAAAGTATTTAGTTTTAAAGTTAACTTGTATTTGTTATGCTACATGTTTGGCATATTATTTTCTAAAAATATTTGAGTTAAATTAAACCGTATTTTCATGGGTTGCAAGGAAAGCCTGATCAAGGAAATCAAAAGAAGAAGCGATAAAATAACTACATGTTTTTTTGGGGGTTTACGTGCTTGTTATTGTAATGAAGGTTTCTTTTGCTGGCTGCCTACCTGCACATCATATTATTTTCGTTAGCTCAGAATAGTATTCAGACTTTCAGTTTAAATTTTGCCACAATCAACTAGCGCCATCTTTTCGAAGTTTTCAGTAACACGTGGAGTGCATGGGGTGGTAAAGCGAAGCTCACTAACCTTTCACCCAGTTGCACAAAGACAAACATGATTGCCCCATTACGTAATGGATCATTAACGCTAATGATTTCATCACAGAGCTATTAAAATCGAGTCTAATGTTGCTTTCTGCAACAAGTTAATTAAGTTAATGGAAAATAAGCATTTAATGACAGCTTTAAAAGTTAAAGTTCGCTTCTGCAACTGGCTGAAACTAGATGGAGCGTTTCCACAAAAATTCTTAACATAATTAAATCTCCTATCATGTACTGTTACTCTAGTATGTTAGTGCTAGTGATTTGGCTTTTGGGGCACTTGTGGAGTCTATTTAAAAAATCCCGTGTTTTAAATACGTTGTTCAAAAAAAGGTATAGTTTGAAATTCCTGAGTCAGTAGGATAATTCTCTGAAAAAAAAAATCTCGTTTCTAAGTAACTTTGATAATTTATTGTAAATGTGCAATAAATGCACTACAATGTCACTACTGAGAATTCAAAGAAACAATATTAGCAAGCTCAATTTCGTTAGTTCCGATACCCTCGGCATCTGCATATATGTTTTATCAAGGTAACCGTAAGACGGAGTGGCGATACAGAATGCGTATTTGATTGATACTAGTGGCCGACGCATTAGCTATTACAAGAGACGGACTATATTATTAAGAGTCTCATTCCCAAGCTTATTTATCGGGTGGCGCATGCGTAAATGTAGTTACAACATCTTTGCTCCACATTTCTTTTCACAAGCTGAGAGCACAGTGAATGCAACCAGTTACCTGTAGCGTCAAAGCTGAACAGAAGCTGGCGATTTCTGTACAGATAATTACTCAAAAGCCATAGAAAATGTTTTTTTTTACGTGTGTGATTATAACCTATTATTTTTCTACTTCGCACTGAGATTTAACAACATACTGGCCATCTCAAGAGATTGCGCTTCATTCGATTTACTTTGTTTATTGTAAATATTTGGTATGATTGATTATTTACACAATAGATTTATTTTAAATTATTATTAATAAATAAATAAAAATAATTCTTACCCTATATAGAGAAAAATTGTTAGTGTTAGTGCATGATGTGCAATGATTAAAAGCTTATTGAAATATTATAATAATACTGTTTTATTAGCCCGGTAACCAGGGACCAACCATTTAATTTGCCAGGTTGGTTCCCGGCTATGGACTGCCGTAAACTGCACAAAACGGCTCCTTTTATATCCTCTGGATATACAAATATGTCTGCAGGTGGGACAGGGATATTACAGATATTATGTTCTATCTCACGAAGTGGGTTGGTCTAAATTCTGTATGTACACGTACTATGTAGTACGTATTGGTTTCTATGTGTACACATTCAGATTCGCTCAGTAGTGGACAAAACGACATTACACACACAGAAGCAATATGCTGATGCTACACACACAATTAAGAGTAAGTAGGCAAATCAGATAAAAAACTGTTGGGCTTTCCTAAAAACTGAAAAATTATATTTAGAAAAAAAAAAACTGCCGTATGAATTGCCTACTGAGACAAGTGTGTAGCACGTCAGGTTGTATAACATTGTGAACATTGTGCCTGCACACATTCGATGCAAATAGCCTACTACAATATACACACACAAGTGATTCACTATTCGATTGAAGTACCTCTTTGATTTATATGTTCCCCTAGTAGCGCGAGAAAGTTTGCAGATGGATATTGTGTTTATTCAGTGTGTTTCTTCTTTTTAACCGACTTCAAAAGAAGGAGGAGGTTCTCAGTTCGTCGGAATATATTTTTAATTTTTTTTTATGTATGTTCCCCGGTTACTCGAAGACGGCTGAACCGATTTGAAAAGGTCTTTTTTGTTTGAAAAGGTATGCTTCCAAGTTGGTTCCATTGTCACGATCTGATGATGGGATCTTGGAGAAATCGAGGGAACTCTTCAAATATTATAGGCGCACCTATAGCGATTTGGGAATTTTTTATAGTAACTCATGCATTTCCTCTTGAAAAGCACCATTTGGTAAAGTGGAACTGATGAATTACAAATCAACCCACAAAAAAGTGTTTTTTTTTTACCAAAAATACAGCTGAATTCCAAACTACAAAGTGAAAAATAACTTTAATTTCGAAAGTCGGTGGTTTTGGATCAGTGTTTAAGTTTTTTGCCACACAAAATTCACATTCTTTTAATTAACCTGCCTTGTAGTTTGTTAGTTAGTTAGAAAATCTTAAAAGCTGTATTAAACCCACCTCCTCTTATCCTACGGAGTTGAAATTTTACATGGTGGTTCAATTTCAAAGACAATGCATTTTTTTATGATGCATGACCTTGGTTTCACACCATGATTTATGTTACGTCATGTTTGGGTTCGTTGGATTTGTCTTTACAAATACCCTTCAAGTGAAGGTGATAGAACAGATATTTAACAAATTCTAATGCTAAAAATTACAAAATAAAATTTACGTAAACAATCAACTTTAATATTTTCTTAAAAGCTTGAGGCGTGAACGTCCTACTTACCTATTAAGATAATCCTCAAGCTTTTAAGAAAATATGAAAGTACATATATACTGTATAATTCTTTAAAAAAAAATATTCAGAAACAAGCTGCACTTCGCTAGCATCATAGATGGTTTTACCAAGTTAAAAACTTTTACGCACAAAACTTAATTTAAGTCACACACAATTTCAATTGATATTAATATGTCAGGGTGGCCGAGTGGAGGTGGGCAAGCTTTTTGAAAGAGTCATTGCAGACCGCCTCGTCGAGCGGCTGGTGCGGGTGGGGCCGGATCTGGCGGAGAGCCAGTTTGGCTTCCGCAAGGGGCGCTCTACGGTGGACGCCATCATGCGCGTGCGGGCCCTCACGACGGGGGATGCTGTGGCCCGGGGTGGGGTCGTCTTGGCGGTGTCTCTAGACATCGCCAATGCCTTCAACACCCTGCCCTGGAGTTGCATCAGGGAGGCACTCCGGTATCACCGGATGCCGACCTACCTCTGTCGTGTGGTCGAGGCCTATTTGACGGACAGGGCCGTCATCTACCCCGGTCACCAAGGAGAGTGGAACCGGCGAGAGATGTCGTGCGGTGTCCCACAGGGATCGGTCCTAGGGCCGCATCTGTGGGACATCGGATACGACTGGGTGCTGCGCACCGACCTCCCTAGCGGCGTCAGCGTCGTTTGCTACGCTGACGACACGTTGGTCCTGGCACGGGGGGGGTCGTACCAGGCGGCGGCCGAACTAGCGACACGCGGGGTTGCGACAATCGTCGACAGGATCCGGCAGCTGGGACTCGAGGTGGCCCTGCACAAGTCCGAGGCCATGGGTTTTCATGGACCTCGGAATGCGCCACCGTCGGGTTCCCAGGTAATGGCGGGAGGGGTTCACATCGGCGTCGAGTCGACGATGAAGTATCTGGGACTTGTCCTCGACAGCCGGTGGAACTTCGTCGAACACTTCCGACGTTTGGCTCCCAGACTGGAGCGGGCCGGGGCTGCGTTGAAGCGGCTCCTGCCCAATCTAGGGGATCCAAACGCCTCCTGCCGGAGACTCTACGCGGGGGTCGTGCGGTCCATGGCCCTTTACGGGGCACCGGTGTGGGCGCGTTCACTAAGGCTGCGGCCAGCCCACCGGTTGAACGCGTCCTAGAGGGTCATGGCCATCCGGCTGGCCCGAGGATACCGCACGGTCTCCTGCGAGGCGGCGAGCGTCCTTGCCGGATTACCGCCATGGGATCTGGAAGCAAAGGTCCTCGCGCACATTTGGGAGTGGCGCGAGGAGGCGAAACGCCGGGGCTTAACTCCGCTGCCGCGAGAAATCGCGGCACAGCGGACAGAGCTCCGGTGGGATCTCATGGCGTCATGGAGAGTGCGATTGTCGCAACTCAGCGCTGGGCACGCCACAATTGCGGCGATAAGACCCCTCTTTGAGGAGTGGCTAGAGAGGCGCCACGGCGTCCTCACCTTCCGCCTGACGCAGGTCCTCACCGGACACGGCTGTTTCGGGAGGTTCCTGCACAGGATAAGGCGGGAGGAAACGCCCGGGTGTCACCATTGTGTGGATCGCCCGGAGGACACGGTGGAGCATACGGTGGAGGTCTGCCCAGCTTGGGTGGAGCATCGCCGTGTCCTCGTGGAGGCGATCGGCGGCGGTGATCTCTCGCGTCCGGCCCTGGTTCAGGCCATGGTACGGAGCGAGAGGAAATGGGAGGCCGTCACCTCCTTCTGCGAAGCTGTAATGCTCGCGAAGGAGGAGGCGGAACGCGTGAGGGAAAGGCAAATTTCGCGCCCTCACGCCCCTAACCGCCGCAGGAGGAGACGCCCAGGGCGTCGGGAATCGCGGGGCGATTTCCGGCCACCGTAGGCGCGGGCTTGCGGGCGGTGAGCAATGGTAGGCTCACCGTCCGATAAGGACCAGGCCCGGGTCGACGGCGCGTTGTGTTCCACGCGCGCCTCAAAGAGATGTCAGCAGATTTGAAGGGGTCCACTAGGGCCGATGCCTGCCGGGGTTGCGAAGAAAACCGAAAGGGAGATCGTGGCCCCCGGCAACAGGGCAACCGAAGGAACACGGGTGGGTTTTAGTCAGTAAGAGTCTGACACGCCCTCCTGCTCCACCCAGAGCGGGTGAAGTTATTTGATGATTTCCAACCCTCAAAAAAAAAAAAAAAAAGAGGGTGGCCGAGTGGTCTAAGTTCCCTAAATAATCCATAGTTAGTGCTCCTTTGCCAGACACTAACACACTAAGCATATTTGTTTTTTGTATTTCTTGATAATTGTTACCGATGAAAGTGTTAGAAGTGATATTTCAAATATAATTGATGTATCAGGTTGGCCGAGTGGTCTAAGGCGCCAGATTTAAGCTCTGGTTCTCGAAAGGGAGCGTGGGTTCGAATCCCACACCTGACAACAAATAAATAACAGTCTGTTATTTTTAACTTTATAATAATCAACAACCAAGCTTACCATAATTATGCATAATTCCATGAAAATTATCTTCAAATTAGTGTGTACATGTTCAATTAATAATCATAAAATCCAGCAATATGGTTTCACAAAATGGAAATTAAATAAAAAAAATAATTATGCTGTTGCCGCTACGTCGCTACGCCGTAGCGCTACGGGAACGTTGCCCACACAAAGTTCCCGTATTCTCGATAAACTAATCTTATGCACTTAAACTAAACTGTGCGATCGTGTGGGTGTGCTAATAAAAATAAAATGGCTTTATTAATAAGTCAAAACAAAAGTGTTAGTTTGGTTTTAAGTATTTTTCTTGTTAACTATAAATAAATTTAAAAAGTTGTAGTCGGTTAAGAAAGTGCTCTAACGTTACAACATTTTTAAAAAAATAATAGTAATATCTAAACTAGTTTGAGCAATCCAAATATAGTCTGGTAGCTCAAGTTGTTTATACTGGTCCGGAAGAACGAGCCTATATTGTATTCCCAATTACTTCAGTAACCAGTGGAATGCGAAGCAGGGCCGATATATAAAAAAAAAATTGAAAGATTAAAAATAATCCTCCCCGGCAGGGGATCGAACCCTGGTCGCCCGCGTGACAGGCGGGAATACTAACCACTATACTACCGAGGATTGTGACTGAAAACCTGAAATTAAGGTTCTGTTGCTTCTTGTGACGACACAAAACATTGAATTTCAGCGAAATTACACATTTTTTTTGTACAATTTTATATTTAAAAGAAACGAAAAGTAAAAAGGTGGCCCAAGCAAGTTGACAACCTTATATTTGCGGTATTTTAAAAGGAATTTGCTTCTATTCAGTTTTCCATCCCACGGATGCAAAGCGAACTGCATAGACAGCTACATTACGAGCAAGTTCCGAAAATATACGCTAGATAGTGCAGTTATATCTCTCACCGGACCGGTTAGATGGCACCACCTGATTACAATGCACGGAATGCTTCTTCAAAAATATTAAGTATTGGGATTTGATAGATAACTATGAATTTAGTTGAATTAAATAAGTAGTCGCATCTAGTTCCTTTATTCATACGATTCAGATAAATTCAATGCACTCGGTAATTATGTCATTTTAATTTGTTGTCAAACGGTTTTTGTGAAAAGTCCTTTCAGTAAAGTTTCTTGTTTTATTATTAGTTTTATTTAGAGTTGAATGAATTAATATATAGGTACTATGTAACAGTACCTGGCCAAAACTTACAATCTACGACTATGTAGCAACTTTTAGCGCGAAATTGTTCTGAACATTCTGCCGTTGCAATCTTCTGTTTCATGATCTCCTAGTGTAGGTGCGGAATAATATTACAGTTTCCGCACATCAAGTATCATACAGCAGGCAGTCAGTATACTGATTACTTGATGTTAGAAGTGAAAATGCGTGTTTTGTCCGTTTAGCATATCGCTATTAGCGGTAACTATACTGCCGCGCTAATGAAGAATACAATAACTCGATTTTGCGAATTTAGAAAAAATAACTTTCTCGGAATAACTTTTTATGAATCCTTGAGGAACTTCATTTTTCAGTAAGCATTGAATGCAAAAACTTCATAAAAATTCATTAATCAAAAAAACAGTGGCACTCCGGGAGTGCCGCAAAAGTGAAAACTTGAAAAAAATCCGCACCGCGGTAATCAACGCGTTTGTGATTGTCTGCCATTTGCTCCTATTTAATAACAAAATATTATATTTATTTTAAAATCGGCACATGGTTCGGGCTTCTCAGAAACACATTAAATCTATATTTTATGGTCTGACAGTTTGACACGTTACCCTAATTAATAACAAAATATTCTTTTACTTTAAAATTGAAAAAGATATTGAACCTCTTAGAAACATATTCATTTATACTTTATCGGTAACAACCCTGCTAATTCTAAGAACTGAGACAAAGGCAGAGATAAACAACACGCGGTTCTCAAAGTGCGAGCAAGCGTAGTCTTGCGTGAATATAATAAAAAGTAAGGAATGGAAATCAACTAACAAATAGAAATCTAGAGTCGTACTTGATATTTAAAACAACAACTTATGAGTCAGATTCAAACAAACTTTCAAAAGGCATAATAAATTGATAAGCCATTAATGCTACTATTTAATATCCGATAACTGTAGTTATATTATTAGATTAATTATTTTATTATTCTAGCGGTTAGCTAGAATCATAGCTACTCTAATCGATTTTGTGCTAAGACATAATTGAATGTTTTATAATAAAATATATATAAATTGTAACTCTTGGCTATACCGTCTCAAAGGTTGGCAGTCCTTGGATTCGAAGCAACGGACATTATTGCAGCCACATCTGCTAATTATAAGTGTCCTTGAGACCCAATCTATGCAGGCCATTAAGGAACAAAGCAAGCAAAAAACGTCTTAAGTCTTTGTGAGAAACACTCAGAAAAGGGGCTGAGATGAACGTGGTGATTTTAGGAATTTTGAAGGATTGGTGAATACCAATGCAATTGGCTGGAGACTACGATAGAGTACGGACGTCCGAATTTAGGCTAGTTAAAATTAGTAGAAGTGGTGAATACCAAGAGGCCATGTCCGAGTGGGCTGTCGCGAGATAACGCGTATTAGTTATTAAGTTAAATATAGTTGGGTTAAGGCCCAGATTAGACTAATATAGTACCTAATGTATTATGTGTGTATGTGCGTGTGTGTTGGTGCGACTGGGTGAGTCTTTCATTATAATAATTATCCAAGGCTGGTAATATATTTGAAGTTCTTGTAACTAAACAGACAGAGACGTGTTGCTGGGGAGTTTGTTGCGCCACTTCTTCTCCCCAGCTCAAACACTAGGAAGTGGTGAAGGGAGGGCGCTTTGGGACTGTCTTTAGATCTTGAGGAGAGTTGATCCATAACTCAATTAATTAATGATTCTTGAATTATGATTCTCTACTCTATTATCTAGTACCTAGATCTTGAATTCGTTATCCATTGCCTCTTGACCAATTAAAAGGGCTTTAAGAGAGATTATCCAAACTCTATTAAATAAATAATTATTCTTGAGTTTCGATTCTCAACTCTATTAGCTAGTAATTCTTGAATGTTGTATTCGATATCTCAGACCAATAATTCGGTCAGACTGACATGAACGCGTGTCTTGCAGATGTGCTTGTTGTGCAAAGGGCGACCTTCCAGGGGATTGGGTGAACACATCTATCTTATATTCAGTCCAAGGACTGATAGGGACCATGTCTCCTTAAGAGCATGATGCTGACGCATGCCGCTGGAACTAGCCGCCCGTTGTACACAAGGACGGTCACACGTTGCCGCAGGGAAAGCCGCTGCGTCACGTTTATCAGTTCGAAAGAACTGCTAGGGACCATGTCTCCAAAAGAGCATGATGCCGACGCAATGCGTCACTTATGGAAGTGTTGCTCTGAGCATTCCGAGTGCAGATGTGAGATATCGTGTGAGTAATGACTGACCAAATACCTGTTACGCTAACGTAAAGGTTACTCACAAGTTTATATTATTATAACGACATACTTTGCATCCCTCTATTATTTAATAGCTTTCTAAAATCACATCCAATGTATTTTCATAACTATGAATTCCTGTCTTATTTACAATCTCCTTCAATCCTTTCCTTGCCTTATTAATGGGACAAGGTATCGGAGTTCTTCTTATTTAGGAATTCATTTCTTATATCGGTGGGAGAGTGACCAGTCTGGAGACGAGCTCTACAGGGCCGTACGGGGTGGAGTGCGGCCCTTCCCCTAAGGGGGGAACCGACCTAACCACTAATATTAGCATAATTAGGAAAAACGAAAATTTTATCAGCCTAGGGTAATTCAGGTACAGTCACACGTTGATGTCTTTTTAACCGTCTTACGAATTTCCGATCAGGTCACGTGTCCTGACGCGAGTTTAACATTTTTTACCCATTACAAAAAAAGTGCACAACGCCGCTAAAGAAGTTGTCACTCCAAAATACAAAAATCGCATGCTGCACCCAAGACTGACTCAAGACAAGGAAATTGCTCAGCGGCCAACAGCAGAGACATTAAATTTTATATACGCATTCAATTATGATAGCCCTTTTTAAGTTGGATACTGCAACTCTGTTGGTGTCACACCATGACTAATGTAACGACGTGTTTGGGTTCGTTGGATTTGTCTTTACAAATACTCTTCAAGTGAAGGTGATAGAACAGATATTTAAACAAATTCTTATTCTAAAAAGTACAAAATAAAACTTACGTAAACATAGAACTTTAATATTTTCTTAAAAGCTTGAGGCATGAACGTCCATCTTACCCTTTAAGATAAGCCCAAAGATTTTAAGAAAATATTAAAGTACACATATATTGTATAATTCTTTAAAAAAAAACATTTTTTTTTTCAGAAACAAGCTTTTACCCGAGACTTCGTTAGCTTCATAGATGATTTACCAATTTAAAAAAAATTACGCACAATAACTTCGTCGCGAATAGGATGAATAGTATGGAACTCAAAAAAGGACCAACGAAAAACATTAGTTTCCATTTATGTACATAGTTTAGTGATAACCTAATATATGAAGGATGTATTTAGTACAATAGAAACAACTTCAGCCCAGTATATTTTATAGTAAAAGTCCTTCTTTCCCAAATTGAAGTGTTTTTGCGAAGTGGTTATTTCACATCGAAATAACCACTATGAAAGTGTAGACTACTTCAGGCATGATGGCGTCAGGTAAGGCGTAAAGCCTGTGTAGCATATTTGCCTGTATCTTGCAGATCAGAGCATTGAAAGAAAGAAAGTCGTCTGTTAATAATTTTATTGTATTACTTATAAATACTAAGTTTATAACATCTAATTTCTAGATTAATTATTTAAAAGAGAGAGTTTTCGAAGTCGCTTTTAAAGAAATTATTTATGTTCGGCACTACGGTTAAAACAAAACAACTACTCTTAGTAAACGATTCAATGTATTATCCGTAAACACGTTTGTAATACCCTACTCTCTCGATTTGCAGATAACTTAAGTAATTTTCAATTTCGCGGGCTACAGTGACGGGTTACTTAGATAAGCTATGACCTAGTTTTACTCTCTGTGATGCATGTTGTGCTGGTACTCCTGGTACTCGTATCGTATCCATGGCAACAAAAATCGGCGCATCTGCATTGTATATAGTATTAACACGATTTTTATGATCAAAATAATATCTAATATTATTTTAAACAACGATTAATTATTGTAAATGTGAAGACTATGCGGGTCATTTTTTTTGTTTTTAATTGTTTCTTAGTTAGTTCTAATCATGGTCTGACAATTTGAGTAATTTATGTGGCCTACCCAAATGTCTTGTTTTTGGTATTGTTCATCGAATCGTTGAGCTCCTTAAATTCTGAGTTGAGCTGCACGATAACTGACAAATGCATGCATTGACTGGACAGGCCCTCTCAATCTGTGTAGTGCTTTCCTCAAAAGACCACTTCTGACACCAATCTGCATGGTCTTCACATGATCTGACCAAGATTATGTCTGGACTTTAAAAGAGACTGTGACCTCTGAGTTTGTCTCGACCTTTCTTCTCAGAATAGTCAGATAGGAAACGCCGACCTGATCTAGTTTTTAAAATATGATTGACGTGTAAAAGTGTTTATACAAACCTACTTTAAAAATTAAATAATAAATCATTTATGATTATTACGTTGCCGTTTTCTTTCTTTTTTGTTATTCCTGCCAAAATAATGGAGAAAAAATAATAGTGAAGAAGTAAATAGGTGCAATAGCGTCGTTTGTTTTCATGAAACACAACTGTAATCTGACCTAACAACATAGTGAGTGGAGTTCCCTAAATAATCATTAGTTAGTGCTACTTTGCCAGACACTAACACACTAAGCTTTTTTTTTGTATTTCTTGATAATTGTCACCGATGAAAGAGCAAGAAGTGATATTTCAGTAGTGATCAATATGTCAGGTTGGCTGAGTGGTCTAAGGCGCCAGATTTAGGCTCTGGTTCTCGAAAGGGAGCGTGGGTTCGAACCCCACACCTGACAACAAATAAATAACAGTCTGTTATTTATTAATTTTATAATAATCAACAACCAAGCTTACCTTACACTACCTTATGCATAATTCCATGAAAATTATCTTCAAATTAGTTTGTACATGTTCAAATAATAATCATAAAATCGCGCAAAATGGTTTCACAAAATAAAAAAAATAGTTATGCTGTTGCCGCTACGTCGGTACGTCGTAGCACTACTAAGCCGCTACGCCGTAGCGCTACGGGAACGTTGCCCACACAGTTCCCGTATTCTTGAGAAACTAATCTTATGCACTTAAACTAAACTGTGCGATCGTGTGGGTGTGCTAATAAAAATAAAATCGCTTTATTGATCAGTCAAAACAGAAGTGTTAGTTTGGTTTTAAGTATCTTTCCGGTTAACTATAAATAAATCAAAAAAGTTGTAGTCGGCTAAGAAAGTGCTCTAACGTTACAACATTTTTTAACAAATAATAGTAATATCTAAACTAGTTTGAGCAATCCAAATATCTTAATTAGTCTGATATCTCAACTGTTTATACTGGTCCGGAAGAACGAGCCTACATTGTATTCCCAATTACTTCAGTAACCAGTGGAATGCGAATCAGGGCCGATTTAAAAAAAAGTGAAAGATTAAAAAAATCCTCCCCGGCAGGGGATCGAACCCTGGTCGCCCGCGTGACAGGCGGGAATACTAACCACTATACTACCGAGGATTGTGACTGAAAACCTGAAATTAAGGTTCTGTTGCTTCTTGTGACGACACAAAACATTGAATTTCAGCGAAATTACACATTTTTTTGTACAATTTTATATTTAAAAGAAACGAAAAGTAAAAAGGTGGCCCAAGCAAGTTGATATCGTTATATTAGCGGTATTTTAAAAGGAATTTGCTTCTATTTAGTTTTCCATCCCACGGATGCAAAGCGAACTGCATAGACAGCTACATTACGAGCAAGTTCCGAAAATATACGCTAGATAGTGCAGTTACATCTCTCACCGGACCGGTTAGATGGCACCACCTGATTACAATGCACGGAACATCGACGTGCTTCTTCAAAAACATTATGTATTGGTATTTGATAGGTAACTATGAATTTAGTTGAATTAAATAAGTAAGTCGCATCTAGTTCCTTTATTCATACGATTCAGATAAATTCAATGCACTCGGTAATTACTTCATTTTAATTTGTTGTCAAACGGCTTTTGTGAAAAGTCCTTTCAGTAAAGTTTCTTGTTTTATTATTAGTTTTATTTAGAGTTGAATGAATTAATATATAGGTGTAATCAAAAGAACCAGTATGTGTGGTCTTACTATCTAACAGTACCTGGCCAAAACTTACAATCTACGACTATGTAGCAACTTACTCAACTGTATATGTGATATTACGCATTGGCCCGGTCGAATGCGGACGCTTTATTCGCAATTTATTCGTTATTTTACCCCTAAAAATGGTGTTGTAATTCATGGTATATTGACTCGTAATGTTTTCGTCCAACGAATGAACTAAGTACTAAAGTGGAGTGAACTTTTTTGCCATCTTTATTCGCGAGTATAATATCGTGCGCGCTAGCAAGGCTGAGGTAAGCTCTTCCTCACCTCGGGGGAAAGAGATAGGCTGCGCGCGACAAATAATTCGTCCTTGTCGCACTACAGCGAGACTTAGAGCGCTGGGCGTTGCACTCACACATCGACGTATTTTTTATTTATAACAAAAAAATAATGGTGAAGCATTGCAGCGCTTGCAATTCAACTATTATAGATAGCTTCTTTATGGAATGCTCAAATGAAAAATGCAGGAGAGGGTATGATTTAAAGTGTCTTTAAATTACACTAGATGCTTTTAAAACATTTACCCTAGCATATAAGAAGAAATGGGTATGTCCGGAGTGTGTTTGCTTAAATCCAAAACGCGGAAATATAGATACTCCGGTCAGAGCGGAAACCACTAGATTACACATAACCACGACACCTGACAATGTGAACACAAAGCGAGGAAGCCTGGCCCAACCCTCGCCGCCAATTTTAAGAGACGTGGATTCCGTGTTACTGGATGAACTAAGGCAGTTCCGGATGGATATTATAGCCCGCCTAGACTGTCAAGCAAATGCTATTTCAGTCATGCAAGGTCAATTTGCGCAAACAAAAAATGATCTTGACAGATTAATTCATATAATGACGGTGATAGAAGAAAAAGTCAATCGTAACTCGGCTCAAAATGCCCAACCTCAGGCAACATTCACCTTCGCTTCACAAACGAAGGAGGCATCGACGAGTTCTCACTCTTCATTTGCTGAAGTCGTTGGTCAAAACAAACCTAAAGAATCTAAAAAAAAATACGGGCACCCAACCAACCACCAAAATGCAAAATGTAACCATGCGTGGGGCCACGAAATCTACTGCACTTGAAATACAGATGAGTAATAATAGCCCACAAAACGCTATTGAACAGTTGGAACATGAGGAAGAAACTGGCTGAACTACTGTACAATATAAAAAACCTAGCTGTTTGCCCAAAAATGTGACAATCGGAAGTAATACGGATATAAAGGGAATAAAGGCTATGGAAAGAAAGAAATATCTACATGTATGGCGTTTACATCCGGAAACCACACTAGAAACTATGACTGATTACGCCCGACTGAGTGCGCAGCGCCCCCCCCGCCCCCGTCCCACCGACGGTCCCCGCCGACGCCTGCAGTACTAGTGCTCACTATATTAGACCACAGTAGAACTCGTATAAAAAAGTTAATAGAAATTGAGCACATAGAACATAGAAATAAAATTCAAGGTCAATTCGTAAAGGATCCAAAATCGTTTTGGCAGTATATTAGGTCAAAACAAAAAACCTTAATAAGCACAGTATTATAAAAGATGGTCAACATCTAACGGATGATGGGTGTGCTGGGCAGTTGGCAGACTTTTTGAGTCTGTGTACAGCAAGGAGCCACCCCAGCTGGACGCGGGCGCAACGGCGGCAGGGGTCGACGCAACCAGTGCACGAGTGCATATTGAGACGCTGAGTCTTTCGGAAGTTCAGCAGGTGCTTGGAAGTCTCAAGCCAAAACGTTCGTCTGGCCCAGACGGTATACCAGCGTTTCTGTTCCGAGACTGTGGGAGGGTACTGGCGGAACCGTTACTTCATATTTATAATACATGTTTAGAACAAAGCGATTTTCGCTCCTAGGTGGAAGATCACGCGCGTTATTCCGGTCCCTAAAGGAAAATCTGGTCCGGATATCTGTAACTATAGACCGGTAGCTGTACTATCGACGCCTGCTAAAGTACTGGAGTCAGCTATTCAGCGCTCCGTGCAGGATAAAGTGCGTGCACGTCTATCAGATACGCAACATGGGTTCCGGCCGGGAGGCAGCACTGCCACTAATTTCTGACTCTGGAGTACAGGTAGATGGTGCGTACTTCGATTTTAAAAAGGCGTTCGATACGGTTGATAATGACATCTTATTAAGGAAGCTTGCAAAAATTGGATGTACAATGCCTCTGCTGCAGTTTTTCGCTAGCTGTATAAAGGGTCGCCAGCAATATGTAAATTATAATGGCTGTGAATCTCGACCGTATTACACTTGGTCCGGCGTGAGCCAGGGCAGCAATGTAGGGCCTCTCGAATTTATTATAATAATAAATGACTTACTGGAAGTCGTCAGACATGGGACTTGTTTATTGTTTGCAGATGATCTGAAATTACTGCTTGAGGTTAGGACCTGACTGAGGTTAGGTAACACTCGGATTGTGAACACCTGCAAGACGACATCAACCGAGTGGTCGAGTGGAGCATAGCCAACAAACTTCATTTTAATGTAACCAAGTGCTCAGTGATGTCTTTCACTCGAGCCCGTACTCCTTTGTATTATCAATACAAGGTAGAGGATGCGCCGATGCAACGAGTGTCTCAGGTACGAGACTTAGGGGTAATCTTCACTCAGGAACTATCCTTCCGTGAGCATATCAATAAGATATATAAGAAGGCATACAGAAACCTAGGTTCCGTACTCCGGCAAGCTCAGTGCTTCACCAACATCACGACACTCAAGGTGTTGTATGAGGCACTAGTCAGAAGTCACCTTGAACATAGTGCAGTCATATGGGCTCCTCATGGGGAGAAATATAATGTCATCTTGGAATATAGTATTTACACGATTTATTATGAACAAAATAAAATCTAATATTATACTATAAAAAGATTAATTATTGTGAATGTGAAGACTATGTGGATATTTTTTTTTTCTTAGTTAGTTCTAATCACAGTCTGACAGTTTGAGTAATTTATGTGTCCTACCAAAATGTCCTTTTTTGTATTGTTCGTCAAATCGTTGAGCTCCTTAAATTCTGAGTTGAGCTGCACGATAACTGACAAATGCATGCACTGACTGGACAGGCCCTCTCAATCTGTGTGATACTTTCCTCAAAAGACCACTTCTGATACCAATGTGCATGGTCTTCACATGATCTGACCAAGATTATGTCTGGACTTTAAAAGAGACTGTGACCTCTGAGTTTGTCTCATGACACTTGTTTTCATGGAACACAACTGTAATCTTACCTAACAACATAGTGAGAGGAGTTCCCTAAATAATCCTTAGTCAGTGCTACTTTGCCAGACACTAACACACTAAGCTTTTTTTTTTTTGTATTTCTTGATAATTGTCACCGATGAAACAGCAAGAAGTGATATTGCAGTAGTGATCAACATGTCAGGTTGGCTGAGTGGTCTAAGGCGCCAGATTTAGGCTCTGGTTCTCGAAAAGGAGCGTGGGTTCGAACCCCACACCTGACAACAAATAAATAACAGTCTGTTATTTTTAATTTTATAATAATCAACAACCAAGCTTACCTTACACTGCCTTATGCATAATTCCATGAAAATTATCTTGAAATTAGTTTGCACATGTTCAAATAATAATCATAAAATCCAGCAATATGGTTTCACAAAATGGAAATTAAATAAAAAAAATAATTATGCTGTTGCCGCTACGTCGCTACGCCGTAGCGCTACGGGAACGTTGCCCACACAAAGTTCCCGTATTCTTGAGAAACTAATCTTATGCACTTAAACTAAACTGTGCGATCGTGTGGGTGTGCTAATAAAAATAAAATGGCTTTATTAATAAGTCAAAACAAAAGTGTTAGTTTGGTTTTAAGTATTTTTCTTGTTAACTATAAATAAATTTAAAAAGTTGTAGTCGGTTAAGAAAGTGCTCTAACGTTACAACATTTTTTAACAAATAATAGTAATATCTAAACTAGTTTGAGCAATCCAAATATAGTCTGGTAGCTCAAGTTGTTTATACTGGTCCGGAAGAACGAGCCTACATTGTATTCCCAATTACTTCAGTAACCAGTGGAATGCGAAGCAGGGCCGATATATAAAAAAAAAATTGAAAGATTAAAAATAATCCTCCCCGGCAGGGGATCGAACCCTGGTCGCCCGCGTGACAGGCGGGAATACTAACCACTATACTACCGAGGATTGTGACTGAAAACCTGAAATGAAGGTTCTGTTGCTTCTTGTGACGACACAAAACATTGAATTTCAGCGAAATTACACATTTTTTTTGTACAATTTTATATTTAAAAGAAACGAAAAGTAAAAAGGTGGCCCAAGCAAGTTGACAACCTTATATTTGCGGTATTTTAAAAGGAATTTGCTTCTATTCAGTTTTCCACCCCACGGATGCAAAGCGAACTGCATAGACAGCTACATTACGAGCAAGTTCTGAAAATATACACTAGATAGTGCAGTTATATCTCTCACCGG
The DNA here is from genome assembly GCA_916610215.1 of Omphaloscelis lunosa. Classification (NCBI taxonomy): domain Eukaryota; kingdom Metazoa; phylum Arthropoda; class Insecta; order Lepidoptera; family Noctuidae; genus Omphaloscelis; species Omphaloscelis lunosa. The sequence continues at coordinate 19,511,422 of OU744243.1, forward strand.
ACCGGTTAGATGGCACCACCTGATTACAATGCACGGAATGCTTCTTCAAAAACATTAAGTATTGGGATTTGATAGATAACTATGAATTTAGTTGAATTAAATAAGTAGTCGCATCTAGTTCCTTTATTCATACGATTCAGATAAATTCAATGCACTCGGTAATTGACATTTTAATTTGTTGTCAAACGGTTTTTGTGAAAAGTCCTTTCAGTAAAGTTTTTTGTTTTATTATTAGTTTAATTCAGAGTTGAATGAATTAATATATAGGTACTATGTAACAGTACCTGGCCAAAACTTACAATCTACGACTATGTAGCATCTTTTAGCGCGAAATTGTTCTGAACATTTTGCCGTTGCAATCTTCTGTTTCATGATCTCCTAGTGTAGGTGCGGAATAATATTACAGTTTCCGCACATCAAGTATCATACAGCAGGCAGTCAGTATACTGATTACTTGATGTCAGAAGTAAAAATGCGTGTTTTGTCCGTTTAGCATATCGCTATTAGCGGTAACTATACTGCCGCGCTAATGAAGAATACAATAACTCGATTTTGGCGAATTTAGAAAAAAATTACTTTCTCGAAATAACTTTTTATGAATCCTTGAGGAACTTCATTTTTCAGTAAGCATTGAATGCAAAAACTTCATAAAAATTCATTAATCAAAAAAACAGTGGCACTCCGGGAGTGCCGACAGAAGTGAAAACTTGAAAAAAAATCGGCACCGCGGTAATCAACGCGTTGATGTCTTTTTAACCGTCTTACGAATTTCCGATCAGGTCACGTGTCCTGACGCGAGCTTAACATTTTTTACCCATTACAAAAAAAGTGCACAACGCCGCTAAAGAAGTTTTCACTTCAAAATACAAAAATCGCATGCTGCACCCAAGACTGACTCAAGACAAGGAAATTGCTCAGCGGCCAACAGCAGCGACATTAAATTTTATATACGCATTCAATTATGATAGCCCTTTTTAACTTGGATAGTGCAACTCTGTCGGTTTCACACCATGACTTATGTAACGACGTGTTTGGGTTCGTTGAATTTGTCTTTACAAATACCCTTCAAGTGAAGGTGATAGAACAGATATTTAAACAAATTCTAATGCTAAAAAGTACAAAATAAAACTTACGTAAACATAGAACTTTAATATTTTCTTAAAAGCTTGAGGCATGAACGTCCATCTTACCCTTTAAGATAAGCCTCAAGCTTTTAAGAAAATATTAAAGTACACATATATTGTATAATTCTTTAAAAAAAAAACATTTTTTTTCAGAAACAAGCTTTTACCCGAGGCTTCGTTAGCTTCATAGATGATTTATCAATTAAAAAAAAATTACGCTCAATAACCTCGTCGCGAATAGGATGAATAGTATGGAACTCAAAAAGGGACCAACGAAAAAACATTAGTATGCATTAGTAGCATTATAGTTTACATTTATGTACATAGTTTAGTGATAACCTAATATATGAAGGATGTATTAAGTACAATAGAAACAACTTCAGCCCAGTATATTTTATAGTAAAAGTCCTTCTTTCCCAAATTGAAGTGTTTTTGCGAAGTGGTTATTTCACATCGAAATAACCACTATGAAAGTGTAGACTACTTCAGGCATGATGGCGTCAGGTAAGGCGTAAAGCTTGTGTAGCATATTTGCCTGTATCTTGCAGATCAGAGCATTGAAAGAAAGAAAGTCGTCTGATAATAATTTTATTGTATTACTTATAAATACTAAGTTTATAACATCTAATTTCTAGATTAATTATTTAAAAGAGAGAGTTTTCGAAGTCGCTTTTAAAGAAATTATTTATGTTCGGCACTACGGTTAAAACAAAACAACTACTCTTAGTAAACGATTCAATGTATTATCCGTAAACACGTTTGTAATACCCTACTCTCTCGATTTGCAGATAACTTAAGTAATTTTCAATTTCACGGGCTACAGTGACGGGTTACTTAGATAAGCTATGACCTAGTTTTACTCTCTGTGATGCATGTTGTGCTGGTACTCCTGGTACACGTATCGTATCCATGGCAACAAAAATCGGCGCATCTGCATTGTATATAGTATTTACACGATTTATTATGAACGAAATAATATCTAATATTATTCTAAACAACGATTAATTATTGTAAATGTGAAGACTATGCGGGTCATTTTTTTTGTTTTTAATTGTTTCTTAGTTAGTTCTAATCATGGTCTGACAATTTGAGTAATTTATGTGGCCTACCCAAATGTCTTGTTTTTGGTATTGTTCAACGAATCGTTGAGCTCCTTAAATTCTGAGTTGAGCTGCACGATAACTGACAAATGCATGCATTGACTGGACAGGCCCTCTCAATCTGTGTAGTGCTTTCCTCAAAAGACCACTTCTGACACCAATCTGCATGGTCTTCACATGATCTGACCAAGATTATGTCTGGACTTTAAAAGAGACTGTGACCTCTGAGTTTGTCTCGACCTTTCTTCTCAGAATAGTCAGATAGGAAACGCCGACCTGATCTAGTTTTTAAAATATGATTGACGTGTAAAAGTGTTTATACAAACCTACTTTAAAAATTAAATAATAAATCATTTATGATTATTACGTTGCCGTTTTCTTTCTTTTTTATTATTTCTGCCAAAATAATAGAGAAAAAATAATAGTGAAGAAGTAAATAGGTGCAATAGCGTCGTTTGTTTTCATGAAACACAACTGTAATCTGACCTAACAACATAGTGAATGGAGTTCCCTAAATAATCATTAGTTAGTGCTACTTTGCCAGACACTAACACACTAAGCTTTTTTTTTGTATTTCTTGATAATTGTCACCGATGAAAGAGCAAGAAGTGATATTTCAGTAGTGATCAATATGTCAGGTTGGCTGAGTGGTCTAAGGCGCCAGATTTAGGCTCTGGTTCTCGAAAGGGAGCGTGGGTTCGAACCCCACACCTGACAACAAATAAATAACAGTCTGTTATTTATTAATTTTATAATAATCAACAACCAAGCTTACCTTACACTACCTTATGCATAATTCCATGAAAATTATCTTCAAATTAGTTTGTACATGTTCAAATAATAATCATAAAATCGCGCAAAATGGTTTCACAAAATAAAAAAAAATAGTTATGCTGTTGCCGCTACGTCGGTACGTCGTAGCACTACTAAGCCGCTACGCCGTAGCGCTACGGGAACGTTGCCCACACAGTTCCCGTATTCTTGAGAAACTAATCTTATGCACTTAAACTAAACTGTGCGATCGTGTGGGTGTGCTAATAAAAATAAAATCGCTTTATTGATCAGTCAAAACAGAAGTGTTAGTTTGGTTTTAAGTATCTTTCCGGTTAACTATAAATAAATCAAAAAAGTTGTAGTCGGCTAAGAAAGTGCTCTAACGTTACAACATTTTTTAACAAATAATAGTAATATCTAAACTAGTTTAGGCAATCCAAATATAGTCTGATAGCTCAAGTTGTTTATACTGGTCCGGAAGAACGAGCCTACATTGTATTCCCAATTACCAGTGGAATGCGAATCAGATCCGATATAAAAAAAAAGTGAAAGATTAAAAAAATCCTCCCCGGCAGGGGATCGAACCCTGGTCGCCCGCGTGACAGGCGGGAATACTAACCACTATACTACCGAGGATTGTGACTGAAACCTGAAATTAAGGTTCTGTTGCTTCTTGTGACGACACAAAACATTGAATTTCAGCGAAATAACACATTTTTTTTTGTACAATTTTATATTTAAAAGAAACGAAAAGTAAAAAGGTGGCTCAAGCAAGTTGATATCGTTATATCCACGGTATTTTAAAAGGAATTTGCTTCTATTTAGTTCTCCATCCCACGAATGTAAAGCGAACTGCATAGACAGCTACATTACGAGCAAGTTTCGAAAATATACGCTAGATAGTGCAGTTATATCTCTCACCGGACCGGTTAGATGGCACCACCTGATTACAATGCACGGAACATCGACGTGCTTCTGCAAAAACATTATGTATTGGTATTTGATAGGTAACTATGAATTTAGTTGCATTAAATAAGTAAGTCGCATCTAGTTCCTTTATTCATACGATTCAGATAAATTCAATGCACTCGGTAATTACTTCATTTTAATTTTTTGTCAAACTGTTACAGCAGGCAGTCAGTATACTGATTACTTGATGTCAGCGGTAACTATACTGCCGCGCTACTGACGAATACAATAACTCGATTTTGGCGAATCTAGAAAAAAACTTTCCTGAAATAACTTGTTATGAATCCTTGAGGAACTTCATTTTTCAGTAAGCATTGTAAAAACTAAAAATTAAAAATAAAAAAATTCACTAATCAAAAATACAAAAATCGAGTTATTGTATTCTAAAATGAAAGTAATGAAAGTCCGTTCTAAAGTCCACCATGACCTGGCTGCTGCACTCAAGACTGACTCAAGACAAGGAAATTGCTCAGCGTAATGTAACGACGTGTTTGGGTTCGTTGGATTTGTCTTTACAAATACTCTTCAAGTGAAGGTGATAGAACAGATATTTAAACAAATTCTAATTCTAAAAAGTACAAAATAAAACTTACGTAAACATAGAACTTTAATATTTTCTTAAAAGCTTGAGGCATGAACGTCCATCTTACCCTTTAAGATAAGCCTCAAGATTTTAAGAAAATATTAAAGTACACATATATTGTATAATTCTTTAAAAAAATCAATTTTTTTTAGAAACAAGCTTTTACCCAAGGCTTCGTTAGCTTCATAGATGATTTACCAATTTAAAAAAAATTACGCACAATAACTTCGTCGCGAATAGGATGAATAGTATGGAACTCAAAAAAGGACCAACGAAAAACATTAGTTTCCATTTATGTACATAGATTAGTGATAACCTAATATATGAAGGATGTATTAAGTACAATAGAAACAACTTCAGCCCAGTATATTTTATAGTAAAAGTCCTTCTTTCCCAAATTGAAGTGTTTTTGCGAAGTGGTTATTTCACATCGAAATAACAACTATGAAAGTGTAGACTACTTCAGGCATGATGGCGTTTGGGATCTGGAGGCAAAGGCCCTCGCGCACATTTGGGAGTGGCGCGAGGAGGCGAAACGCCGGGGCTTAGCTCCGCTGCCACGAGAAATCGCGGCACAGCGGACAGAGCTCCGGCGGGATCTCATGGCGTCATGGAGAGTGCGATTGTCGCAACCCAGCGCTGGGCACGCCACAATTGCGGCGATAAGACCCCTCTTTGAGGAGTGGCTAGAGAGGCGCCACGGCGTCCTCACCTTCCGCCTGACGCAGGTCCTCACCGGACACGGCTGTTTCGGGAGGTTCCTGCACAGGATAATGCGGGAGGAAACGCCCGGGTGTCACCATTGTGTGGATCGCCCGGAGGACACGGTGGAGCATACGGTGGAGGACTGCCCAGCTTGGGCGGAGCATCGCCGTGTCCTCGTGGAGGCGATCGGAGGCGGTGATCTCTCGCGTCCGGCCCTGGTTCAGGCCATGGTACGGAGCGAGAAGAAATGGGAGGCCGTTACCTCCTTCTGCGAAGCGGTAATGCTCGCGAAGGAGGAGGCGGAACGCGTGAGGGAGAGGCAAATTTCGCGCCCTCACGCCCCTAACCGCCGCAGGAGGAGACGCCCAGGGCGTCGGGAATCGCGAGGCGATTTCCGGCCATCGTAGGCGCGGGCTTGCGGGCGGTGAGCAATGGGTGCCTCACCGTCCGATAAGGACCAGGCCCGGGTCGACGGCGCGTTGTGTTCCACGCGCGCCTCAAAGAGATGTCAGCAGATTTGAAGGGGTCCACTAGGGCCGATGCCTGCCGGGGTTGCGAAGAAAACCGAAAGGGAGATCGTGGCCCCCGGCAACAGGGCAACCGAAGGAACACGGGTGGGTTTTAGTCGGTAAGAGTCTGACACGCCCTCCCGCTCCTCCCAGAGCGGGAGAAGTTATTTGATGATTTCCCACCCACAAAAAAAAAGGCATGATGGCGTCAGGTAAGGCGTAAAGCCTGTGTAGCATATTTGCCTGTATCTTGCAGATCAGAACATTGGGAGAAAGAAAGTCGTCTGATAATAATTTTATTGTATTACTTATAAATACTAAGTTTATAACATCTAATTTCTAGATTAATTATTTTAAAGAGAGAGTTTTCGAAGTCGCTTTTAAAGAAATTATTTATGTTCGGCACTACGGTTAAAACAAAACACGATTCAATGTAATATGCGAAAACACGCTTGAAATACCCTACTCTCTCGATTTGCAGATAAGTTAAGACATTTGGAATATTGCGGGTTACAGTGACGGATTCTCTAAAAAGGCTATGACCTAGTTTTACTCTCTGTGATGCATGTTGTGCTGGTGCTCCTGGTACACGTATCGTATCCATGATAACAAAAGTCGGCGCATCTGCATTGTATATAGTATTTACACGATTTATTATGAACGAAATAATATCTAATATTATACTATAAAAAGATTAATTATTGTGAATGTGAAGACTATGTTGATCAACTTTTTTTTAGGTAGTTCTAATCATGGTCTGAAAGTTTCAGAAATTTATGTGTCCTACCCAAATGTCCTTTTTTTAGTATTTTTCGTCGAATTGTTGAGCTCCTTAAATTCTGAGTTGAGCAGCACGATAACTGACAAATGCATGCACTGACTGGACAGGCCTTCTCAATCTGTGTGGTGCTTTCCTCAAAAGACCACTTCTGACACAAATCTGCATGGTCTTCACATGATCTGACCAAGATTATGTTTGGACTTTAAAAGAGACTGTGACCTCTGAGTTTGTCTCGACCTTTCTTCTCAGAATAGTCAGATAGGAAACGCTGACCTCATCTAGTTTTTAAAATATGATTGACGTGTAAAAGTGTTTATACAAACCTACTTTAAAAATTAAATAATTTATCATTTATGATTATTACGTTGCCGTTTTCTTTCTTTTTTATTATTTCTGCCAAAATAATAGTGAAAAAATAATTAAATAGCTGCAGTTCGAGTCGCGTCGTTTGTTTTCATGAAACACAACTGTAATCTGACCTAACAACATAGTGAGAGGAGTTCCGTAAATAATCCTTAGTCAGTGCTACTTTGCCAGACACTAACACACCAAGCTTATTTTTTTTTGTATTTCTTGATAATTGTCACCGATGAAAGAGCAAGAAGTGATATTTCAGTAGTGATCAACATGTCAGGTTGGCTGAGTGGTCTAAGGCGCCAGATTTAGGCTCTGGTTCTCGAAAGGGAGCGTGGGTTCGAACCCCACACCTGACAACAAATAAATAACAGTCTGTTATTTATTAATTTTATAATAATCAACAACCAAGCTTACCTTACACTACCTTATGCATAATTCCATGAAAATTATCTTCAAATTAGTTTGGAGATGTTCAAATAATAATCATAAAATCGCGCAAATTGGTTTCACAAAATAAAAAGTAGTTATGCTGTTTCCGCTACGTTGCTACGGCGTAGCACTACTAAGCCGCTACGACGTAGTGCTACGGGAACGTTGCCCACACAGTTCCCGTATTCTTGAGAAACTAATCTTATGCACTTAAACTAAACTGTGCGATCGTGTGGGTGTGCTAATAAAATAAAATGGCTTTATTGATAAGTCAAAACAAAAGTGTTAGTTTGGTTTTAAGTATCTTTCCGGTTAACTATAAATAAAAAAGTTGTAGTCGGCTAAGAAAGTGCTCTAACGTTACAACATTTTTTTAACAAATAATAGTAATATCTAAACGAGTTTAGGCAATTCAAATATAGTCTGATAGCTCAAGTTGTTTATACTGGTCCGGAAGAACGAGCCTACATTGTATTCCCAATTACTTCAGTAACCAGTGGAATGCGAATCAGGGCCGATTTAAAAAAAAGTGAAAGATTAAAAAAATCCTCCCCGGCAGGTGATCGAACCCTGGTCGCCCGCGTGACAGGCGGGAATACTAACCACTATACTACCGAGGATTGTGACTGAAAACCTGAAATGAAGGTTCTGTTGCTTCTTGTGGCGACACAAAACATTAAGTTTCAGCGAAATTACACAAATTTTTAGTGCAATTTTAGATTTAAAAGACACGAAAAGTAAAAAGGTGGCCCAAGCAAATTGATAACGTTATATTTGCGGTATTTTAAAAGGAATTTGCTTCTATTTAGTTTTCCATCCCACGGATGCAAAGCGAACTGCATAGACAGCTACATTACGAGCAAGTTCCGAAAATGTACGCTAGATAGTGCAGTTATATCTCTCACCGGGCCGGTTAGATGGCACCACCTGATTACAATGCACGGAACATCGACGTGCTTCTTCAAAACATTATGTATTGGTATTTGATAGGTAACTATGAATTTAGTTGAATTAAATAAGTAAGTCGCATATAGTTCCTTTATTCATACGATTCAGGTAAATTCAATGCACTCGGTAATTATGTCATTTTAATTTGTTGTCAAACGGCTTTTGTGAAAAGTCCTTTCAGTAAAGTTTATTGTTTTATTATTAGTTTAATTTAAAGTTGAATGAATTAATATAAAGGTACTATGTAACAGTACCTGGCCAAAACTTACAATCTACGACTATGTAGCAACTTTTAGCGCGAAATTGTTCTGAACATTCTGCCGTTGCAATCTTCTGTTTCATGATCTCCTAGTGTCGGTGCGGAATAATATTACAGTTTCCGCACATCAAGTATCATACAGCAGGCAGTCAGTATACTGATTACTTGATGTTAGAAGTGAAAATGCGTGTTTTGTCCGTTTAGCATATCGCTATTAGCGGTAACTATACTGCCGTGCTAGTGACGAATACAATAACTTGATTTTGGCGAATTTTGAAAAAATAACTTTCTCGAAATAACTTTTTATGAATCCTTGAGGAACTTCATTTTTCAGTAAGCATTGAATGCAAAAACTTCATTAAAAATTCATTAATCAAAAAAACAGTGGCACTCCGGGAGTGCCGCAAAAGTGAAAACTTGAAAAAAAATCCGCACCGCGGTAATCAACGCGTTGATGTCATTTTAACCGTCTTACGAATTTTCGATCATATCGCGTGTCCTGACGCGAGTTTAAAATTTTTACCCATTACAAAAAAAGTGCACAACGCCGCTAAAAAGTTTCACTTCAAAATACAAAAATCGCGTGCTGCACCCAAGACTGACTCAAGACAAGGAAATTGCTCAGCGGCCAACAGCAGCGACATTAAATTTTATATACGCATTCAATTATGATAGCCCTTTTTAAGTTGGATAGTGCAACTCTGTTGGTGTCACACCATGACTAATGTAACGACGTGTTTGGGTTCGTTGAATTTGTCTTTACAAATACCCTTCAAGTGAAGGTGATAGAACAGATATTTCAACAAATTCTAATTCTAAAAAGTACAAAATAAAACTCACGTAAACATAGAACTTTAATATTTTCTTAAAAGCTTGAGGCATGAACGATTGAACGTCCATCTTACCCTTTAAGATAAGCCTCAAGCTTTTAAGAATATATTAAAGTACAACATATCTATCTTTATATATAAAAATGAATCCCTATTTCCCTTGGTCACGACATCACGCTAAAACGGCTGAACGAATTTGGATGAAATTTGGGATATAGATAGACCTTGACCCGGAGAAGGACATAGGATACTTTTTATCCCGACATTTTTACGGGGTCGAGACTTATGCGGATGAAACCGCGGGGCGCAGCTAGTATTGTATAATTCTTAACTACTATCTTTTTTTTTTCAGAAAAAAGATTTTACTCGAGGCTTCGTTATCATCATAGAGGATTTTACCAAGTTAAAAATTTTTACGCACAAAAACTAACTTAAGCTTCATCGCAATAGGATGAATACTATAGAACTCAAAAAGGGACCAACGAAAAAACATTAGTATGCATTGGTAGCATTATAGTTTACATTTATAAACATAGATTAGTGATAACCTAATATATGAAGGATGTATTAAGTACAATAGAAACAACTTCAGCCCAGTATATTTTATATTAAAAGTCCTTCTTTCTCAAATTGAAGTGTTTTTGCGAAGTGGTTATTTCACATCGAAATAACCACTATGAAAGTGTAGACTACTTCAGGCATGATGGCGTCAGGTAAGGCGTAAAGCCTGTGTAGCATATTTGCCTGTATCTTGCAGATCAGAGCATTGAAAGAAAGAAAGTCGTCTGATAATAATTTTATTGTATTACTTATAAATACTAAGTTTATAACATCTAATTTCTAGATTAATTATTTAAAAGAGAGAGTTTTCGAAGTCGCTTTTAAAGAAATTATTTATGTTCGGCACTACGGTTAAAACAAAACAACTAGTCTTAGTAAACGATTCAATGTATTATCCGTAAACACGTTTGTAATACCCTACTCTCTCGATTTGCAGATAACTTAAGTAATTTTCAATTTCGCGGGCTACAGTGACGGGTTACTTAGATAAGCTATGACCTAGTTTTACTCTCTGTGATGCATGTTGTGCTGGTACTCCTGGTACACGTATCGTATCCATGGCAACAAAAATCGGCGCATCTGCATTGTATATAGTATTTGCACGATTTTTATGATCAAAATAATATCTAATATTATTCTAAACAACGATTAATTATTGTAAATGTGAAGACTATGTGGGTCATTTTTTTTGTTTTTAATTGTTCTTAGTTAGTTCTAATCATGGTCTGACAATTTGAGTAATTTATGTGGCCTACCCAAATGTCTTGTTTTTGGTATTGTTCATCGAATCGTTGAGCTCCTTAAATTCTGAGTTGAGCTGCACGATAACTGACAAATGCATGCATTGACTGGACAGGCCCTCTCAATCTGTGTAGTGCTTTCCTCAAAAGACCACTTCTGACACCAATCTGCATGGTCTTCACATGATCTGACCAAGATTATGTCTGGACTTTAAAAGAGACTGTGACCTCTGAGTTTGTCTCGACCTTTCTTCTCAGAATAGTCAGATAGGAAACGCCGACCTGATCTAGTTTTTAAAATATGATTGACGTGTAAAAGTGTTTATACAAACCTACTTTAAAAATTAAATAATAAATCATTTATGATTATTACGTTGCCGTTTTCTTTCTTTTTTGTTATTCCTGCCAAAATAATAGTGAAAAAATAATAGTGAAGAAGTAAATAGGTGCAATAGCGTCGTTTGTTTTCATGAAACACAACTGTTAACTGACCTAAACACATAGTGAGAGGAGTTCCCTAAATAATCATTAGTTAGTGCTACTTTGCCAGACACTAACACACCAAGCTTATTTCTTTTTTGTATTTCTTGGTAATTGTCACCGATGAAACAGCTAGAAGTGATATTTCAGTAGTGATCAACATGTCAGGTTGGCTGAGTGGTCTAAGGCGCCAGATTTAGGCTCTGGTTCTCGAAAGGGAGCGTGGGTTCGAACCCCACACCTGACAACAAATAAATAACAGTCTGTTATTTTTAATTTTATAATAATCAACAACCAAGCTTACCTTACACTACCTTATGCATAATTCCATGAAAATTATCTTCAAATTAGTTTGGAGATGTTCAAATAATAATCATAAAATCGCGCAAATTGGTTTCACAAAATAAAAAATAGTTATGCTGTTTCCGCTACGTTGCTACGGCGTAGCACTACTAAGCCGCTACGCCGTAGTGCTACGGGAACGTTGCCCACACAGTTCCCGTATTCTTGAGAAACTAATCTTATGCACTTAAACTAAACTGTGCGATCGTGTGGGTGTGCTAATAAAATAAAATGGCTTTATTGATAAATCAAAACAAAAGTGTTAGTTTGGTTTTAAGTATCTTTCCGGTTAACTATAAATAAAAAAGTTGTAGTCGGCTAAGAAAGTGCTCTAACGTTACCACATTTTTTAACAAATAATAGTAATATCTAAACTAGTTAAGGCAATCCAAATATAGTCTGATAGCTCAAGTTGTTTATACTGGTCCGGAAGAACGAGCCTACATTGTATTCCCAATTACTTCAGTAACCAGTGGAATGCGAATCAGATCCGATATAAAAAAAAAGTGAAAGATTTAAAAAATCCTCCCCGGCAGGGGATCGAACCCTGGTCGCCCGCGTGACAGGCGGGAATACTAACCACTATACTACCGAGGATTGTGACTGAAAACCTGAAATGAAGGTTCCGTTGCTTCTTGTGACGACACAAAACATTGAATTTCAGCGAAATTACACATTTTTTTTCTACAATTTAAGAAGTAAAAGAAACGAAAAGTAAAAAAGGTGGCCCAAGCAAATTGATTACGTTATATTTGCGGTATTTTAACAGGAATTTGCTTCTATTTCGTTTTCCATCCCACGGATGCAAAGCGAACTGCATAGACAGCTACATTACGAGCAAGTTCCGAAAATGTACGCTAGATAGTGCAGTTATATCTCTCACCGGACCGGTTAGATGGCACCACCTGATTACAATGCACGGAACGTCGACGTGCTTCTTCAAAAACACAAACAACATACGATTCAGATAAATTCAATGCACTCGGTAATTACTTCATTTTAATTTGTTGTCAAACGGCTTTTGTGAAAAGTCCTTTCAGTAAAGTTTCTTGTTTTATTATTAGTTTTATTTAGAGTTGAATGAATTAATATATAGGTGTAATCAAAAGAACCAGTATGTGTGGTCTTACTATCTAACAGTACCTGGCCAAAACTTACAATCTACGACTATGTAGCAACTTTTAGCGCGAAATTGTTCTGAACATTTTGCCGTTGCAATCTTCTGTTTCATGATCTCCTAGTGTCGGTGCGGAATAATATTACAGTTTCCGCACATCAAGTATCATACAGCAGGCAGTCAGTATACTGATTACTTGATGTTAGAAGTGAAAATGCGTGTTTTGTCCGTTTAGCATATCGCTATTAGCGGTAACTATACTGCCGCGCTAATGACGAATACAATAACTCGATTTTGGCGAATCTAGAATAAACAACTCTCCCGAAATAACTTTTTATGAATCCTTGAGGAACTGGATTTTTCAGTAAGCATTGAATGCAAAAACTAAAACTTCATAAAAATTCACTAATCACAAATAAAAATAAAAATCGAGTTATTTATTGTATTCTTAGTTAGCGCGGCAGTATCATGTCCCTTAATATGATAATTGTTTAAATGAGTTATAACTTTTGTTACATTCAGTTAGTACCTACATTTATAAACTTTTTTATACTAAATAATAATGTTATGTGCTCAATGTCACATTTTCGTGACTTCTGAGTTTTTCTCCGGATTTACTATACTCAAAATTTTGAAGAGACAACGTATATTCTGGTCGAAGTTTATTGACATGATCATCGGTATGACGAAAACGAAGAAGAAAATTAGTGGTATTTTTGAAAGAGAGGTCTATGGTAAAATAATATATTTTTTTATTTGTTAAACTAATACGTAAGTATTTGTTATATTGGAAAAAATCCTTAATTCTTCAAATCAAATCAATTATTTGCTTTTAAATGAATAAGTCTTACTTACCTCCTTAATTTTGGCAGTCCACCAGCGGTCACTTAGTGACGAGATGTTGAATAAGCTGGCACGGTTGCTGGCACCACTAACTGAAAAAAAAAAACATCGGTTACTAAAGATTCTTTTTCGGACGGCAATAAAATATTTTTAAAACTTTAGTTAGTGCGCAATACGAATCTCACTCCACTTATTTGTGAAGTCTCTTTAGACCCCATTATAGAATTAAATATCAAAACATCTATTTTATCATATATAACCATTATTTTATCAGTGGAAATGATAATGATGATGACAATATGTCCACTGCTGGACAGAGGCCTCCCCAATCGCTGTCGATCGATGTGGTGACAAACGAATTCAGTACACGACGGTTTGGATTTGGAGTTCAGAGTAGCAATCCTATGATAATTGCTCATTCCGATAAGCCAGCATAGAAAATTTTGAAGGGACTAACCACTTCGTCCACTTTATCCTACAGGTGTAAACATGGATGCAATGGTAACTTATGACAAACCTAGGTACTTCTAATAGATTCAGATTTTTCAATATTTATTGGCTGTTAGGCATCGAATAGGAAAATTGATAAAACTGTTGATGAAAGTTAATTTAAGAAAAAAGAAGAGCTGCACTAAGAATTATTTATTCTTGCTTTCATACGATCAAGCAACTATGAATTATGTTACCCTGGTAGCCGGGCGTAAACTTGGTATCAGTTCAGATTCAAAACTTGCCGTTGGTACGAGGTATGGCGGGGTGAAGGTAGATAGATAGCAATCACCGATATTCCATCCATCCCTGTCTAACTTATGCCATTATGCTGCGTGAGAGTGAGAATTTCAATTAAAAGTAGTTAAAAACCGATTCGGTTAACTCTCTCTACTTGAAAATGTCAAAAGTTCGTTACCATGGTAACGCAACGTGCGATCATATATATCACCAGCATGACAGAAGTCAAGAAGAGTAAAATTAAATGTAAAAGATATTAAAGTACGCTTTTGTACAGTATTTTTACATATGCATAAAGTTTTAATTTAAATAAATCCGAGATAAATGTAAAATATAGATCTAAATTCTATACTGTAACTTACAGTTTTGTGAATGTAATGGCAGCGCTGCATGAAATACAATCTATATATAAAAATGAATCCCTATTTCCCTTGGTCACGGCATCACGCGTGAACGGCTGGACCGATTTTGCTAATTCTTTTTCTGTTGTGTTCGATATTCTCAGGACAAGGTTTTAGGTAGGTGAAGGTAGGGTAGGTAGGTAGGGTAGGTAGGTAGGGTAGGTAGGGTAGGTAGGAAGGGTAGGTAGGTAGGGTAGGTAGGTAGGGTAGGTAGGTAGGGTAGGTAGGTAGGGTAGGTGGGTAGGTAGGTAGGGTAGGTAGGTAGGGTAGGTAGGTAGGGTATGTAGTTAGGGTAGGTAGGTAGGGTAGGTAGGTAGAGTAGGTAGGTAGAGTAGGTAGGTAGGGTAGGTAGGTAGGGTAGGTTGGTAGGGTAGGTAGGTAGATAGGTAGGTAGATAGGTTGGTATATAGGTAGGTAGGTAGATAGGTACCTAGGTGCGCCGTAGATAAGTACTTAGTGCTACCCGTGCGAAACCGGGACTGGCAGCTAGTATAAAATAAAATCATATGCATGTAAATAGCATTTGATGAACGTGTATCTAATTATGTCCTCTAGAAAAAAATGAAATGTAGTACATTTCATTTGAGTTTTCACAAAAATGTTATAGAATTAGCAAAAAAAAACTTTATCTAAGAAAAAAGAATTAATGCATTCAGCATGTAACTACTTGAGTACCTAATATACCACACATAAGTTTAGTTTATTTCTTGGCGAATATTTCTTGCTACTTCTATACTGTCCCGTTAGTCCGTAGGTCTTTCTTTGGGAATTTCTGGTGGTGTCGTGTTTCGGAAAGCCCGTAAAGTTGTTGATGCTGCGCCTCCAACGAGTCGTGTCGAAATGTCGACTCATCGGAATATGAGCGGAAAGAACACGAGTGCCCCTGTGTATGCGCACACGTCTTGTGCACTATAATATCTCTTGCGTACTTAGATTTTTACTTAGACTTACTAAGATTAGGCACCGTGACCGAAATTCTGTCGGGAAAATATTATTATAATTTTATTTGTTGCATGCCTTTTTTATCAAATGATGCAAATAAAGTATTGAGTATCATGTTTCAGTATGTCCAATGCTCTACCAGTCATGTTGTTTTTGTAAGTTAGTAACGAATAGAATAGATACAAGAAAAAATAGCCTAGGTAAAGCTTTCATAGATTTGTTTGTAAGTTTGTGGAAGGGGCGCGGACCCCTGAATGATCGGATTGAGTGGGCGGGTTTTGATCCTGATGTACTAGTACGTCATAAATGTTCAGGAGCATTGTGATTATTGACTTATGGAGAACTAACTTGAAACGACTAGAAATGACATATTTCTTCAACAAGCAGCGCTGTCATTACATGCACGCATGATCGGTTTGTTTTGACGGAGGAACAGAATGTGGACGCCACGTTGTACTAGTACGTCATAAATGTTTAAGAGGAGGAAGAGGCCACAAGTTAAATATGATCAATTCTATCACGTCAGTTTACGTTTTATGCTATGATATGCTTGGTAAGTCATTTGAATAATTACCAATATCATATTGCATGGCATGATTATACCTATATTATTACGGGATATAATAAAGCTTCAGAAAAACAAATTAACTTCCGAAAATCTGTGGTTGACCGCAATTGCTGTGTTAAAAATAAGTACCGAAAAATTTTAAAGTTTAGGCTAAATTGCACTGTAAACGTGTGTCATTCACCAAGGGCATAACAAATAAAATTTAAGTAAAATCCTTTTTTTAAACAAGCTTTTAATTAACTAAAAAGCACAAAACGGACTATCAATATTAATTGCGTATATAAATTTTTGTGTCTGTACTATTGACCGTTGAAGAGTTACCGGTCTGAAGCTAACCCTGGGTGCAGCAGCCAGGTCACGGTAGACATTAGAATAGACTATTATAATTAAATGCGTGTATAAAATTTCGTGTCTGTACTGTTGATCGTTGAGGAGTTCCTTCTTCCGGAACCAATCCTTGGCAGCAGCCTATCATGGTGAACTTTAGAACTGGCTATCATATTCAATACGCTTACAAAATTTTGTATCTCTGCTGTTGACCACTGAGTTTCCTCGTCTGGAGCCAATCCTGGCTGCTACAGCCGGGTCATGGTAGACTTTAGAACGGACAATCATAATTAAATGCGTATATAAAATTTCGTTCTGTTGACCGCTGAGGATTTTCCTCGTCTGGAGCCAATTGTGGGTGCAGCATTCAGGTCATGGTTGACTTCAGAACGGATTATCAACATTAAATGCGTATATAAAATTTTGTATCCGTACTGATGACCGTTGAAGAGTTCCCATGTCTGGAACCAATCCTGGGTGCAGCAGCCAGGTCATGGTTAACTTTAGAAGGAGCTATCATAATTGAATGCGTATATAACATTTAGTGTCTTTGAAACTGAACCACCATGTAAAATTTCAACTCCGTAGGATAAGAGGGAGTGGTTGCCCTAGTTAGCAAATCTTGCAAGGTGAATTAATCACCTTGCAAGATTTGCTAACTAGGGCAAGTTAAAAATAAATAAAAGCTTGTTATAATAATAATTAATATTTTTTTATATCTTTTTAGTGTAAGAAATATTTAAAAATGTAATTATATATGAATGAAAATAATGAATAAAAGCGTCTGATTTAAACAAATAAGGTTCATTTTTAAGTCAAAAATATAATTTTCTTTTTTTTTCCGCTTTTGATCACAATTCGTTGCTTTAAGTCAGCTGAAATACGTGGTACAGTACTAGGAGCATATGAACTACACAAGTGTCATTCGGGAATTTTGTATATGTTGTCATATTTTTCTCAGGGAGTGGGAGCAAACTGCATATGTGTAGGTACACTTGTATACAGCATACTTCACTCTTGTCGCTTCGTTGTCATGGAAACCGCTTTGACGTGGCATGTGCTTAGGAGACAGTATTGATCCATCCAGACGGCAAAATATTCGAAGCACTAGGCGTTAATGTAACACTAAGAGGCTTTCAGGAATGTGATTTTCAAGGTCGTGTCTTTGAGCCATTAATACTAGGTACCAAGTTCTTATAGATTCCTAATATTAATATACTAACACAATGATAACGACATTTGTTTAGAAGTTACTTATTTGTTATGTCTTTGCAACTGAAAGCGCGATTTGGAATAGTTATGTTGTGGCGTGATGGCCCAGAGGTTAAGGCGTTAACTTTTCAACTAGGTGCGGGTTCCGAACCTGTGACTTTATTAAAAACAGATGTACACAAAACAAACCTATCCGGTTTATATTCCACTCACACGGATAGCTGTGTCGGTATGAATAGTTACGCACGCAAACGTTAAATAAAACGAGCGAGCTCTGTTTTTTATTGCGTGCGTATGTCACACCAATAGGCAATAACTATAATACCAATGTAATCATTAATTTATGTAATTGAATGAATTATAATATTTCGCATTAGATTACTGTAACAGGTTTAGCACAACGGCTAATGTTTCTGGATCCAAGAATTCTTAAGTTCAAATCTCGGGTGCAAAATATTCTTTTCGTTTTGTAATCATAATTTTTCTAAAACATTAATTGCCTAGTTGAATTGCTAACGATTCATAGATGAGTGACTTACAACGTTTGAGACATGAGCACAGAATTCTCAGCCAATTTGCTTTGACCGTTTAGACCGACCACTATTTTTGATATTTTTTTTTTATCTTTCACCTTAATTTATTAAAAAATGAGCGTTCTTAGTCTACGAGTATAATTTGCACTACTAAGTAAATTGATTACTACTCATATTCCTGTGCGTTTTTTGTTCCTGCAGTGCTATTCTGTTAAAATCTCACCGTGAACGCTTAGGTGAAGAGCGCTGTCATTCCACCATATGCATGGGATTGACACTATTGACAGCTCACTTTCAAGCTCACTTCACCTAAACGTTCACGGTGAGATTTTTAAAGAATAGAGTGCTATTCTGTATTCTGTATTCTGAATTATTAGCAGTGACTGATCCCAATTGTTTTTGTACTTGATCCAACCATGCAACATTTAACAATTATTAAAAAGGCGGATTTCGTTGTCTTGCATGAGCAAAACGTTTCCATTTGTGAAATTGCAAGGTGCTTATTAACCGCTATCGGTGAGTAACAGCTATTTGTGACATAATTATTTCCATTACGTTAGTAATATTTTACCTCAAATTCTTAACTCATATCACCTTTCAATGTTTTCCTATGACTGTCAATTCGTAATATTCAGAATGCGTGTGGTTATCACTGCTCATGCCTTCTCTGTACGAGAAAAGGCATATTTGATCCACAGTTGGACAATACTAGGTTTCTATATTTAAATTATGTTAATTTAAGAACGTTTAAGCTGATGTTTGTTATGCCTGAACTTAGCCGGCTAACTTTCTTCATTGCTTTTGGAAGCGCTTGTTAAATAAACACAGCAGTCATAAACTGAAAAGATTATGTGCAACTTTTCGTTCCTTTAGTGCAGATACACCTTATCCATAACTAAAAGGGTAGACAAAAGCGTCATTACAAAAACGCGAAAGTTAAATTAAAATTATGCCATCTGTCTCATACGGTTTGAATGTTTACCTGCCCTTCAAAAGGGTTTATCCGTGTGTTGGTAGTTCCGCGTCTGTCCGCAACTGCAACCGTTTAATTTGAAGGGCGTCGGGCGCTGTTGTCGCTGAATGCACTCAGAGGGACGATACAGGACGCGAATTTGGAACTCATTTATAGTGGCACATTAGCTCAGCTGGATGGAATAGAGCATCGCATTTGAAATGCGAAGGTCGTGGGTTCGAGTCCCACATGTGCCCTTTTGAACTCTTTTTGAATCCCACTGCGTTGAAATTTTTCGCCAATGTTAAAAAAAAAAATCTGCTGTTCCATACATTTTGACTGCGTAGGTATTGCACTTTTCTATGAAACGAATGATTTCCATATTTCAGTAATCAAGTCGACTATACTGGAACATGGAAATCATTCATTATTATTATGGAAATATAATAATGGAAAAACAATAATGCTTTATTACATCTTTTATTTAATTATGCCTATCCCGCCTATCTACTCCAATATGCTAAATTGCCAACCCGGTTTCCGCTTTTTTTTTCAAAACTCAGCGCCAACAGCCAATTCAAAAACCGGCACCGGCAGCCAATTTGGGAGCCGGCGCCGGTAGCGGCGGCACTCCCCAAAAATTAAAATAACTATTATATTGGTATAGCACACAAAGATCAAGGAGATTCATGGATCATTTTGCAAAGACGCGTCATAAGTTTGTTTCAGAGCTTTTATCTTAAATTCAAAAATCAGTAACGACTTATAAAGCTTAGATAATTGTTATTTATAATTAAGTATAAAATAACAATTAGTGTTAAAAAAAAAATCAAATCTTAGATGGCGTTTATTAGGTTGGTGTTTCTGCTAAATAACTCACTTGTACCAGGAGATAATTAACGCAAAGTACTAATGCCTTCTCTGTAGTAGTTGGATGTTTCATTCAAGCGTAGAATGAGGTGGTTTTGCCACCCTATGCCACCCCTAACTTTAGGGAGAGAAATATGGTTGATTCATACATAATCTCGGTATCCTTGTCTTGAGTAGTAGTGGTTGTAAAAACTGTACTGAATCAGCAACTAATAATATCGGTTTGTTCTCACGAATGCAACCCCACCCACGTCAGACGCAACACTTGCAAAATATGCACAAGGATAACATAAACGAGAAGGAGTTCATATGTTTTTATTTTTTGACGTGTAAACCTGTTTTTGCTCGAAGTAGGTACCGGTACAATATTTCTGACCGTCAAAGACATGTAAGATTCCAATCGCTAATAACTACAAGACTTTTAATGCTAGAGTATTTGTTGAGCACGCAAAAAATAGGTGATATTTAAAGAATTTGGGTCAGGATACAATTTGCCTATGATGTACTTCGCGAGAGCAGGCGCATGCGTGCGATCCTCTATTTTTCACTATATGTCGAAATTCCAATTAGTTTAGTGCAAAAACGTGTTCAGCTGAAACGGTGATTTTGGTGTCGTTCTCAAGAGCTGACAAAGAACTATCAGGACCTAAAGAGATATTACAAAAATATTTCATAAAATAGGGGTAAAAATGCATATGAAGTTGACATGACATAACATCACGCCTTGTTTCCCCGAAGGGTTGGGCAGAGGTGTCCCTGTAGCAGGTTCACCCACATTTCGCCAGATATGTTTTAAGTCCCATGTAATAGGGGGCGAGCCTATTGCCATCAACCGGGCACAAATCCAGACCCCGAGCTGCTACTGAAAAATTTCAGATAGAAAAGCCCAATAACACTTTGCCCGACCCGGGAATCGAACCCAGGACCTCATGCTTAGCAGTAGCGCTTGCGACCACTAGACCAACGAGACAGTCATGAAGTTGACAATAGCAAAATAATTTTATTTATAGACTCGTATCGGCCGTAAATTTGCTCTGAAATTAAAGAAAGAATAAAAGAAAGCTTGCATCATAAGAAATGCAATAAGCCTAAGAAATCTAGTGCCGAGCAAAACAATAGCAATGGCAGTATCTGAAACCATACGAAAACTCGTATCTAATTTTAGATTTCGTATCATATCGGCCGTAAATCAGCTCAGAACTGAAAAAATATCACACAATCACGATTTGCATCGATAAAATGATTTTTTAAACTATGCTTGCCCATTTCTTAAGAGTAATGACTGAAATATGACTAAATTGTATAAAAAATCGAAGGGTCATACAAAACTGAACGAATATCACGAAAAATTATGTTGAAAAATCTTGCCGTTATTGCTATAGTTATATATTAGAGGCGGCACCTCAAATAGAGATATTTAGGGGTAGTTTGCCGCTTATTTGGCAAAATATCTTATAAAAATAACAATCATAATGAGAAATTACTTAAAACTAAAACGTATTTAAAGACAATTTTCTGTAAGAGTACATTTTTATTTCTGTTGTTATCAAATCACACATGCGGCTAGTTTGATTCCAATAAAATGAAGGTACTCCGTTTTGTTCTATATTTCCTCGTATTGGTAATTTAATGTTATTTCTGTCTTGGCATTTATAAACAACAAGCCCGATCGGGTTTCCCATCGTTAACTTCTCGGGAGCCTTACGGCACAAGTTTCCAAACAAACGATTATACGAATAACTTTTACTCGTAAACAGAGCCAAGTTCCACATTTCTTACTTAAAATTATAATCTTCCATACAAACTTTCATCCCCTATTAACCCCTTTCAGGGGATGAATTATTTAGTGCCTCATGTGTCCAGACCCAGCGGTTAAGGCTATGCGTTGTCTGTAAGAGAATGAATGAATAAATTAATCTAAGAACTTTATAAAGTACATTACTATTATTACATTAACACAAAATTGTTTTATTAAGACTGCCTCGTTGGTCTAGTGGTCGCAAAGCGCGACTGCTGAGTATGAGGTCCTGGGTTCGATTCCCGAGTCGGGCAAGGTGTTATTGGGTTTTTCCATCTGGAATTTCTCAGTAGCAGCCCGGAGTCTGGATTTGTGCCCGGTTGATGGCAATAGGCTCGCCCCCTATTACATGGGACTTAAACATAACTGGCGAAATGTGGGTGTACTATAGGTACACCTCTGCCTAACCCTTCGGGGAATATAGGCGTGATGTTATGTATGTATGTATGTATTTTATTAAGTTTATGTCTCAACCTGGTATATTTACTTCATGTTCAGAATGAAGTTGACGCTATCTACATTGTTACCATGGAAACCACTATGGCGTGCCATGTGCTCGGGAGACAGTATTGATCCATCCAGACCGTACAATATTCGAAGCACTAGGTTTTCATAAACAACTAAGAGGCTTTCAGGAATGTGTATTTGGAGGTCGTTGCGTTCGCTCTTGAGACGGCGGGAATGTTTGTAACATTGCACTTACCGATATAACATTATTAAAATTGGGTTTCCGTTGGCCTCAATGATGGGTGTTATGAAAATAGCGGCACCAGCTTTTTGGGCATTCGTAGCCATTTAGCAAAAACGTAACAAACATTAGTGGTAAACGAGAAATATTCAGGTCATTAATGTCAGAGCCACAAAACTTATAGCAGGTCAATATTATACGGAAAGTGAAGTATCATGCAATTTTAAAACAATTACACCCAAGTCAGTCCCCACTCTATCCTCTATCCACCCACCGAAATAAGGTCAATTGTATATTTAACTTTTCTAGAGGTTATAGGAACGTATTGCGTTCTCATTTCGTCCAGATGTAATATACGTGTACTTGAAGATTACAAATAAAACACAAATCACTTTGCTAATACTGAATTTAATAATCAACTTCATTAAATTAATTGTACACGTACACAACAGTAATCATCAACCTCACAAATCCGTCCAGACGATATACAAAACTTTGCCGAAGGTGTCATTCAGACAACCGGTAGTCAGTAGTTCGATATTTATCAATATCTATAAAACAAAGTCGGGTTATTGTAACTAACTCAAGTTTGTAACACAAGTACGACTGGACCGATTTACCCTCGTTTTTACCTGACTGCGACAAAGCCAAAAAAGGAGGGTCAAGTGTTTGACCTGTATTTATGACGTGTGTGTATGTATGTATGTTCGTCTCTATGTTCCATCGTAGCTATTAAACGGCTGAACCGATTTTGATGAACGATATGTCGTTAGATTCGTTTTAATTACGTAAGTGTCACTGAGTTTGTTAAAATTTTAAAAATACACAACGGCGTCAAAATGTACGTTTAAAAAAATGAAATTTTCAAACCTATCGACTGGGGTATAAAAATGAAGGGCTTTAAAAGGTAATTTAAAAAAAAATATTCTATCTATATGTTTAAATGTAATTTGGAATGAGAAATGACCAAGATTAAACTAAAAAGTGGATAATAAAAAAAGTTAAAAAATACAAAAAAAACGACAAAAAAAACACAAATATCTGAAAAGAGAAAATCCAGTATTATAATCAATAGAATTTTGGTATCGCAGGCCACTAACCTGAAATTTAGTTTAATTTTTGTTTGTAATAATACATCTATGGTTTACCCGCCTGCGATACGTATCACTAATAATAAACTCTGAAATATTAATTACTGTAAATCTGAGAGTAGCACTGAGGGACTTGTTTTTGTAGTTTTATGTTTCGTGGTATTAATCCCTATTTGTATATCTGACACATCCCAAGTCCTATCATCTTTGCCATGAGTCTTAGTGGAAAGGGTGTCTAAAATACTTCTGTTAAATCTCTCAACTTGGCCCTTGGAGTTGCAACAGTAATCAGAATATGCTTAATACCAGTCTCTTTTATAAACTTACTAGACATGTTACTTGTAAAACGTGAACCTCTATCGGTTATCAATCGTACGTTTTGGAATGGGCAATTAGTTTCAACTTTTTAACTGACAGACTCTTTGACAATTCAAAAGTGGCTGTAAATGGTTTAATTGAAATAAATGCTTTGAGTTCGAGTTTTGAGTTTGACTTTATGGGAGCACGAAAATAACTAAAATATTCCCTTATAACTATAATAGTTGTAGTTGCTTTAGTATTCCTAACTGGTGTCATGTATATTTCGTCAATAACAAGTATGTAACAATTGCCTTAAGTGGTAAAAACGGTCATAAGTGGTCCGCATGTATCGTTTGAAACGGTTTTTCAACTTTTGGTAGATAGAAGTTCGCATTCACGCGGACCACCAGCTTACGATGCGCGCGACGGTTTTGTACATTTTCGTTCACACTAATCGCGAAAAATGTATACGTTTGTAAGTATAAATCCAGTCTCCAGCCAAGGTTTTTCCCGCCAAATAGCGGCTACCGACCGCTTACGTAGTGAGTATATTCTACTCGCTTTTGATATCCTAGTACTTACCACTGTTAACTGCCTATAATTTGAATTCCCTGACTACGTTAATAATAAAGCGTCGTAGTAGTGAGAACATGAAGACACGCCCTTAACGTTTCTGTTGTAAATACTCATCCTAGCAGTTATGCTTTCCTGTTGATATAAACTATTACCTTCACGCTACTTCATAGCATCATGCTATGCCGTACCAGTTACGTAGCCAATACCTACCACGTCCTAAACAGTTACATAATTACGTGTATTTATTTTATATACGAGTTTTATATATTTGTTCTGATTCGTATTGAAAATGCTATTTTGAAAGTAGATTTAGGTACTCAGAAGCATAGCAGTCAATTAGGGCAATTTCACGGTTAAAGTGACATTGACGTTTTAATATGTTGACCCTTTAATATCTTATTTTTAGAGATGTATGTATGCATAATGATAATGCGAAACAGTTTTGTGACTTTGCCGATAGAATAAACAGAATCCTTTCTGGTCGGGCAAACCAATGACCTGAAATATGGTGTAATATTTTTTTTTTGTTTTTTCTGCCTGCGATACCAAAATTCTATCGATAATGCTTGTTTTTATTCTCTTTTCAGTTATGTTTCTGCAGTTGGGTTTTTTAGCTATTTATATTACTTTTTTTTATTTTCAGCTTTTTAGTTTTTTATCACTTCTCATATCAAATTACAACTATACATATAATTTGAATATATTTTTGTAACCACCTTTTAAAACCCTTCATTTGATAGGGTAGTTTTTTCTTTAACTTCCATTTTGGCGCCTAAAATCCGCCCTTTTGATATTATAATATACCGAGTGACACTCGTGCAATTAAGAGGAATCTAACGACATATCATTTGTGAAAATCGGTTCAGCCGTTTAGTAGTTACGAGTTGCGAAACACATAACCCTCCTTTTTTGGCTTCGCCGCAGTCAGGCAAAAAAATAAATCACGGGGATTATAGAGTGTCGTTATTAAGACATCAAAAGCTAATCGGCACCAGTTGCAGAATTGATGATAAACTAATACAGCAAAATAACTGTATTAGTGAAACACAATTGCAATTAAAATATTTGCTGAAGCTCCCCGTTAGTTGTGGCAAGCGCAACAGTAACTGCTGAGTAAGTTCAGCTCCTAGGTTGTGCAAACTGATTGAGTAACCTGTATAGTGTACAGGGAGGCCCGTGAAACAACGTTCAAAGAACGCTTCAAATGTCTCTCTTGTGGCGACATCTACAAAGCCACATGCGAACTACGCATCACACTGACGTCATGCATAATCCTGCATCGCGCAAGCAGGGTTTACCGCGTGACGATTATATATAGAACGTCCCGACATCAATCGTCAGGCAGTAGCCCAACAGATATGACACCCGTCTGGTTGAATGATCCTCCCTCTTCTATAGAGGATGAGTGAACTTTACACCGTTCGTCATACCTCTATACCTCTAGAGGTTAACGAAACAGCTATGTAAAACTGAAACTTATGTATAAAAATCTATGCGAATGGCTTTTAAAAATGCCAGTGCCAATTAATAACTTTATTTAGAAAATATCGTTATGGTTTGCAGTTGACTTTCCTCGTTTAACCGACCTTTCACTATTTTGTCTTGTGCGCTTGGACACTGTACGAAATGTAGATATGTGCTAACGCGATTGGTTGCGTCGGCGTTGAAAAATGGTTATGGTATTGGTCACCTTGTGGGAGAATGGCCTCTTCAAAATTTGCATTGTGAAAACCATAATGACAAAAGTTTATTTAACGTGCGCGCTCATGCAAGTCAAATTTATAAATAGACTAGCTGCCCGGCCCGGCTTCGCACGGGTAGCATTAAGAACTTATTTACGGCGCACCTAACTACCTACCCTACCTACCCTACCTACCCTACCTACCCTACCCTACCTACCTACCCTACCTACCCTACTTACCCTACCTATCCTACCTACCTACCCTACCTACCTACCCTACTTACCCTACCTACCCTACCTATCCTACCTACCTACCCTATCTACCTACCCTACTTACCCTACCTACCTAGTTATAGCGTCAGGAAAGAAAACCCGACTTATTTTTATATAGTAGATTACAATTAGTCACAATATTCAATTAAATATAGTTTCTCCAGCCAAATAAATAAATAAGTCTATATTAATTTACAGCACCATCTATTGATTACTTACTCAACCCAGTCGAAAGGTATCGACATCTGTTAGAATCATTTGGAGTTAACAGATAATTGTGACTGTCAAATAATAACAGACAAATAATTAGCTGAATTATACGGTATTTCGTTCACTACAAAATAAATTTAATTAATTTTATAGCGTCAACAACACGTGGTAATTATGCTGTTAAAATGTAGCTTATATGACACGTTCGTAGATTTACCATAGCAGCGCCATCTATTGATTACTTACTCAACCCAGTCGAAAGGTATCGACATCTGTTAGAATCATTTAGAGTTAACAGATAATTGTGACTGTCAAATAATAACAGACAAATAATTAGCAATAAATTAAAATTGCAACTATAATTTGAGATTTAAACTATCCTATCTCTCAAGTTGGATCGAATTGCACATGGTGTGCGAATTTTATTATAATCGGTTAAGTGGTTTAGGAGTCCACTGAGGACAAACATTGTGACACGAGATTTATATATATTAAAAGATTTGTCGCACCAGGATCCCATGAATACCAGGATGTGGGTCACACCTGAACACGGAATAGTAATATTCATCTGTATGCAGTTGTGCGACAGACATAAACGAAAACTGAAAGAGGAAATGCAATAGCAATAGAAAGGGAACTGCCACCACACCACCACGCCTACATTCATTCATTGGTGGGGTCAGTATGTATGTTACTAGACGATTCCATTCATATTATAAGCGAGCTTGATAGCGGAAGCCAACAGGTACCACGAACCAGCATTTGTCGCTCGAGTACTAGGCAAGCATTGATGACAGGAGCACGTTTTAGCAACCGTATTAGACACCGTTAAATCAGTTATATCTTACTACAGGTTCTAAAGTTAGGTTTGTACTTGAGCATACTTTTAAATGCCAAATTTAAAAATAAGGCCATTCTCACACGGGGTGACGGCAACCCAACCTAAACTGGCAACGGGCATTGACAACTGCGATGCAAGTAGTTCTCTCCCATGGCGCAACTCAAGATGTATCAATTTTAGTCATTTCATTATTTGCCGCAAAATTTTGGAGAATCCAAAAAAGTCGGAAATACAATATCAAATCAATTGCCATGCATTAGTCTTGCAAAAACTCGAAAATGGCTCGACCGATTTGAACATTTTTTTTATTTTTTTTATTCGCCTCAATACAGGGGTGATTAGGAAAAAATTAAAAAGATGGAAAAACCCAAAGGAACAGCCGAAAAATCGAAATTGAAATTTTGACAGGATAACGTAGGTATGTAGGTAGGGTAGGTAGGGCAGGTAGGGAAGGTAGGTAGGTGCAACATAGATAATTACTTAGTGTTACCCGTGCGAAGGCGGGGCGGGCAGCTGATTCTTTAATAAATCAATCTTAATCAATAAACTCTTTTAATTAATCAATGAAGTCTTTTTTTCATATTTTTTTTCATAATAGGAAAAAAAAGAGCACTATAAGCTTTAGAAGACTAAGAATAGTTCCTCACTGACAATCCAGCTTTCTAATCCTTAATTTGAGAGGAGCTTCATAAAACTTGTACAATTTTAAACACAGTAGGTATTGAAGCGCGAGCTGTCCAAGATAATTATCTTATTTATTTTTTTATTTTTCACTGTTTATAAAACCACCTACTACTAATCCGTCAAAAATCAAAATCAAAATCAAAATATTTTTATTTCACATAGACCTACATGGGCACTTATGAAACGTCAGAAGCTAGGTGCACGGTTCCAATTGGTCGTTTCCTATGGAGAAGAGCCGGCAAGAAACTCCACGGTTACTCTTTTAAAAATAATTGGCTTTTACATTTTTTTCAAATAACAGTGTGACAAGGTATGGGAGGACAGTGTAGGTATTTCAATAAGTACCAGGTACTTAAGAAAATAGAAATGGTCAACAAATCTACAGTCCACTAAGCCTACAGTGTTCTCACATTCACAAAATAGAAAAGAATCTATACAAAAAATATATAAATTAATAAAAATAAAAACCTCTTTTAATTAAACGCAATTACATTATTGCTATTACAACTGTAATAAATCTGAATAATTATTATGTGCACAAAAGCCACTAATAAAGAGTTGAAATTAACTCGTAGCTATATAATGTCAAATAATACGATGAATATGTCAAGGATGAATGTAAAAAAATAAGATAATAATAAATATGGTAATTTGGGAGCAGTTAATAGACTCTTACATAATTATGCCGTTAATGATATACCAGGGAAGCCACATGTGCAGAAGGAATTATTGCCAAATTTCCTTGTCTTCAACATAGTCTTTAATTTTGTAATATGCTTTCTTGATAAGAACACGTTTGATGTGGGTTTTGAACTTCCCATCGCTAAGTTCTGTAACAGACTTTGGCAACTTGTTATAAAAGCGGATACTGTTTATAAGAAATGACTTGCTTGTTTTAGTTAATCTAAATTTGGGTATCACAATTTCATGTCTGCTACGTGTATTTATATTATGGAAATCGCTTCTTATTTTGAAAAGTCCTAAGTTTTTGCGAACATGCAAAATACTTTCTAAGATATAAAGAGAGGGCAGAGTCAGTATGTTAATTTCTTTAAATTTGTCTCTAAGGGACTCGCGAGGACCCATTTTATAGATCGCGCGGATTGCCCTCTTTTGTAGAATGAAAATTGAATCTACGTCAGCTGCCGATCCCCACAGCAGAATGCCATAAGACATAATACTGTGGAAATAAGCAAAGTATACTAACCTAGCTGTGGCTATATCAGTCAACTGCCTTATTTTTCTAACTGCATATGCAGCTGAACTTAATCTACCTGAAATAGTTCTAATGTGGGCACCCCATTGCAATTTTGAATCTAAAGTAATGCCTAGGAATATAGTTTCCGTTATTGCATCTAGTTCTTTGCCATCAAGTTTTAAATTTAGACCTACTTGAGGTACATTTGGTAATGAAAACCTAACCGTTGTGTAGAACATTGGGTATAAAAAGTATTTCCTAAATATCGTCTGGGTTTATAATAAGATTTGTGCTTATAATATAAATGGAATCGTCTAGTAACCTACATACTGACCCCACTAATGGATGAATGGTGTGGTGGTGTGGTGGTGTAGTTCCCTTTCTATTGCTATTTCATTTCCTCTTTGAATTTTCGTTTATTGCTGTCGCACAACTGCATACAGATGAAGATTACTATTCCGTGTTCAGGTGTGCGTACATTCACCTGCAGTGATGGTAGGGGGACCCACATCCTGGAATTCATGGGATCCTGGTGCAACAAATCTATTTATAAATTTGACTTGCATGAGCGCGCATGTTAAAAAAACTTTTGTCATTATGGTTTTCACAATGCAGATTTTGAAGAGGCCATTATCACACGAGTTGACTAATATAAAACCATTTTTCAACGTCGACACAACCAATCGCGTTAGCACATACATTTCGTACAGTGTCCAAGCGCACAAGACAAAATAGTGAAAGGTCTTTGACAGAATGTGGTTAAACGAAAAAGTCAACTGCAAACCATAACTATATTTTCTAAATTAAGTTATTAATTGGCACGGATTTTTAAAAACCATTCGTATAGATTTTTATACATAAGTTTCAGTTTTACATGGCGGTGTTTCGTTAACCTCTAGAGGTATGACGAACGGTGTAAAGTTCACTCATCCTCTATAGAAGAGGGATGATCCTCCAACCAGACGGGTGTCATATCTGTTGGGCTACTGCCTGAAGATTGATGTCGGGACGTTCTATATATACTCGTCGCGCGGCAAACCCTGCTTGCGCGATGCAGGATTTTGCATGACGTCAGTGTGATGCGTAGTTCGCATGTGGCGATGTAGATGTCGCCACAAGAGAGACTTTTGAAGCGTTCTTTGAACGTCGTTTCACGGGCCTCCCCGTATACTATACAAGTTAATCAGTTTGCACAACCTAGGAGCTGAACTTACTCAGCAGTTACTGTTGCGCTTGCCACAACTAACGGGGAGCTTCAGCAAATCTTTTAGTTGCAATTGTATTTCACTAATACAGCTATTTTGCTGTATTAGTTTATCATCAATTCTGCAACTGGTGCCGATTAGCTTTTGATGTCTTAATAACGGCACTCTATAATCCCCGTGATTATTATTATTTCTGCCTGACTTTGAAAAAATATGGAAAAACCCAAAGGAACAGCTGAAAAATCGAAATTGAAATTTTGACAGGATAACGTAGGGTATGTCGGTAGGGTAGGTAGGACAGGTAGGGAAGGTAGGTAGGTGCAACATAGAGAATTACTTAGTGTTACCCATGCGAAGTCGGGGCGGGCAGCTGATTCTTTAATAAATAAGCCTAACTTGAAAGTCAATATCAGTATCAGTTTCATTCCATGGAACGAAACGTCAAAATATTATAAGGTACCTGCACAGATACTCATGGACAGTTCGACCATGCCGCATGCGTATACTGTTCTTACTATTTGAAAGAAATTATTTATTGTTTTTGATACTTCAAAAGATAACACAAAAGACTTTACTGAAAACAAGTGTGTTGTAAGCGAAACGGGAACATACCACTATTTTAAATATACTATTTCATAAACCAATAACGAATTTTACTAAATTATCTTCTGAAACTTCTGATTAGAAATAGCCAGATGAGATTACTTGTAAAAATCGAATACATCATGTTTTTGAAGAAGGACCGTGGTGTAATGTGCATTTTAATCAGGTGGTGCCATCTAACCGGTCCGGTGAGAGATGTAACTGCACTATCTAGGGTACAGTTTCGGAACTTGCTCGTAATGTAGCTTTCTATGCAGTTCGCTTTGCATCCGTGGGGTGGAAAACTGAATAGAAGCAAATTTCCTTTAAATATCGATATTTTACCGGCGTTTTAGTGTTTGAACTATCTCTTTATTACTTTTTGCTTCTTTTAAGAGTAAAAATGCACAATAAAATTACGTAGTTTCACTGAAATTCAACGATTTGTATCATCACAAGAAGCAAAAGAACCCTAATTTCAGGATTTCAGTCACAATCCTCGGTAGTATAGTGGTTAGTATTCCCGCCTGTCACGCGGGCGACCAGGGTTCGATCCCCTGCCGGGGAGGATTTTATTTTTAGATTTTTTTATTTTATTAGAAATATTAATACGAAATACGCGCTTTGACTTGGAGTTTCGGACACCAGCCCGTATTACTTATTTTGGTCCTGCTACGCACTCCACTGGTTACGAGAGTAATAGAGAGTAAAAAACAATAGCATAACATCACGCTTGTAATCCCCGAAGGGTTAGGCAGAGGTGTACCTATAGTACACCCAACAAACAATAGACAAACAAACAATAGACGTGGATATATTTAATAACCTTAATTGAAGAGCCATAAACTACCCTGAAAGAAATCAACCTCACCTTGATTTCTTTCAGGGCTTTTTATGGCTCTTCAATTAAGGTTATTTATTTAGAAATAGCTAAGCGGAACAGGTTACTAAATATATCCACGTCTATTGTATTTTTAATAGATTTCCACAAGGTCACGCCTGAATCAATTAACTAGAGAGTAAAATGTTTGTTCGTTCGTCTAAACCAGTTGAACATGTTCCGTAGTGATTCAAACAGTTATATGTATGGACCATAATCACAAAAAATGGTCTACCACTCATTAATTTTAATTTTTTGTACATAATTTATTTTCGCACATAATTTTTTGCACGATTAAGTCAGACATCCTTCAGTTGTATGGAAAACGTATCCGAGTGGAGGTAAGCTGAACAAGGAATACCCTATTGATTTCAGTTGCAAAGCAGTTATGAAGGTTTATTTCCAGAAAAATGTTGTTGCTGTAAAATAAATTTAATTTTATCATCTCAATGGGAATCTCTTGATCCTATAATTTTAAAGGGATCCTTTCATGTAGGAGTACTCTTAAATAGACGCGAAGTTGATGATTTGCAACAGGTGAAAATTCTGAAATTGCTGTGACTCGAAAAGGGCCGAATAGAATTTATGCAGCTCACCACACACATCGATACTATAGATGTAAAATCGTCTAACGATACTTACGTTAAATTGAATAACATCAGTGGTTTTGAAATGTACCGATTCCA
Organism: Omphaloscelis lunosa; assembly: GCA_916610215.1. Lineage (NCBI taxonomy): Eukaryota > Metazoa > Arthropoda > Insecta > Lepidoptera > Noctuidae > Omphaloscelis > Omphaloscelis lunosa. The sequence goes on from OU744243.1 coordinate 19,544,100, forward strand.
AAAAGTGAAAAGTAAAAAAAAAAACCATTGTTGGCATCTGATAATCAGTCTAACTTAGACTTTCGAGCGTGGTCAAAAGAAAAGAAAATTGCAGATGGCTAAATCCTGTCAGGTGTGGGGTTCGAACCCATGCTTTTCGAGAACCAGAGCTTAAATCTGGCGCCATAGACCACTCGGTCAACCTGACATGTTAATTCCTGCTGAAATATTTCTTCATATTCGTTTATCGCTGATAAATAGGTCAAGGAACTTACGATAAGCTGTTACTTACACTTTAACTTAAATCCTTCATCGGAAGAACATAAGACCAACTTGACAAGGAACATATACTGCTATTTGTTGGTTTCCGTTGTTATAAATGTGGAAAGGCAAGTAATTTTATGGAAGTCATACAAGAAACGTCTCTCTTCATGAAAATGGTTAATAATAATCGTTCACAAAGCATATAGTTATTAATTTCATAGTATTATAATAAAAATCCACAGAACTCATAGTCCGAACGACCTTACAGCGCATTTAAAATGATTTTATTTCATTAAGGCACTTAAAAATCAGAGGTATCTCCGAAAAGGAGAATCCAGAATGATATCGTTTTGAAGTCCTTTAAATTCTCCAGGATATTTTTTTAAATTTTTTCGATAACTCGTTTTCATTTTGAGAACTTAATGGCCCACAAGAAACGGTCGAGAACAGGCATATTTTTTAAATTAAATAATATTTATAAAAATTATACAAATAAAATATTCGCAATATTCAGTAACGTATTCTTTCAGTAACGCATCTTTTGATACCTTTTTCATTTCTCTATCTTAATAATTTAGGACGTTAGCCCCCGGACGCACTTTTCTTGAAAACGGGTACCTACTGAAGCGATCAAAAAAGCATTTTCAATGCTAAAAAAGAAAATAATACAAGAAAAAAAAAATCGTTGAATGCATAGCCTTCAACTTTTTTTGGAGTCCGTTAAACTCAAAACCAATGGGCGGTTTTTCCATTAAACTAAATATTGTTTTTTTGGAACAAAATTCTATAACGCGGCTTGCGTGCACTGGCAGAAATCGCCACGCGATAAAGCGGTCATACTTGCGACTGTCTTCTTCTAATTCAAAGAGAAAGAAAAAAGGAGAGAGAGAGAGAGTTCCTCCGACGGTACACATTTTTTTTAAATAGTATTTTTTTCTTTAAGGACTGTTGCACTAATTGTATTTCTTTATAAAGATAATACAATTTTATCTAATAATTTATAAGAGTTTCTTCTGTTTTCGCATTCAATAAATTTTCCCCAGAAATATAACAAAAAAGGGCCTTAATGCATTAATTATCATTTCGTCATGTCCACGATGGACAAAAACACAACGCGAAATGATAGTGATTTGGAGATAAGTGACATAACTCAACCTACCTAAAATGTACATACATGATAAAAAAAATATCTGTCCTGAAGTTATTTAACACAAAGCTCAAATTTGCAATTAGCAGAAAACTATTAGGAAATAATCATGACCAGATTTCAATAATTAATAGTGCTCCGATTATAAATACTAGTCTACGTACTATTCGAATCAAAATACCAAATTTGAAAATAAATATTTATGTAGTTGCCACCAAGTAATCAAATCAGCGAAATATTTGACATCTATTTGCGACGTTACCCTTTTTCAGAATAAACGTTCTTATAGTCACATCACACAATAACGCAAAAAAGAGGATTATTGGTTAATTTTTTTCACTATGAAGCAGGGTGGGACATTCTTGGACGGAATAGGAGCCTCAAACGAGGCCTTAACTTGGTATAATAGTGATTGAAGTTAATTTACCCATTAGTATTATCCCACTAATAGGATTTGGCACACAAATAGTATATAACTAACAAAAAGTACTAGGCTTGTATGAATTCACGTTTAGTTTATTTGGAACAAATAAAAAACTACATACATACATACATAAATTCACGCCTTCTTCCCATGGCGGTAGGCAGAAACTATAGAACGCCACCTGCTGCGATCCTTACATACTCCTTTTGCCTCGTTTACGTTCATACATCTGGTCATACACGCACGCTAGTTGCGAGTACTACGCACCTGGCTTTTCTGAAGAACATCACCAATAAGGTCAGTATAAGGCATATGTTCTCCTAGGACATCGGCCCAGCCTTTCCCTTCACATCTGCCTTGTAAATACATTTTGTTGGTCACCTTTCATTCATCCTCTCACCACACCCAAACCATCTCAGCATAACCTTTTCAATTTTTGTCACTACATCTTCTTTTAAATCACACCGCTGTCTTATCACATCATTCCTCAGCCTATCATTCATCATTAAAAAAAAAATCTATAAATGATAGTAATAAATCTACTGCCGCAAGTATGAAAGATCATCACTAGAGAATGGCTCGACCGATTTAGTTGTTTGTATGAAAAAAAATTTTGGAAAATCTACCGGAAATGTCGAAAATATACCCGGGCGACGCCGGGCATGAACAGCTAGTTAGTTATGTATTGTTATATTTGGCATTGATATTTTAAGGCTAGACCATCAGAACTGATTTTTATACATAAATAGTTTCAGTTGGTTGTAAGCTATTCTGTCTGTTGCAATGCTAATTGTCACAATGACGGTTAATAAAGTTTTAAAAAAAACCCTGTCTCTACTGTTGCGCAGTCGGGTAATATGTAGGTTCATGCTTAGGCACAACCCTAAAGCAGAATTTACAAAACGAAACTGGATGCGCAGACTTAGTTATTATAGCAAAGCGATTTCTAGGATTGTTCAGGGACCAACCATTGTATCAGCCAGGTTGGTCCGCGACCAGTCACTGCCGGAAACTGCACGGACGGCTCCTTTTATGCTCAGGCTACACAAATACGTCTGCAAGTGGGACAGGGATGAAACAAGCTTTCGTCTTTATCTGCCGTACATTCACGTGCAGTGATGGTAGGGGGACCCACATCCTGGTATTCATGGGCTCCTGGTGCAACAAATCTATTTATAAACTTGACTTGCAGAGAAGCTTGATTTTGAAGAGGCCATTCTCACACGAGTTGACCAATATAAAACCATTTTTCAACGCTGACGCAACCAATCGCGTTAGCACATACATTTCGTACAGTCTCCAAGCGCACAAGACAAAATAGTGAAAGGTCTTTGACAGAATGCGGTTAAACGAAAAAGTCAACTACAAACCATAACTATAATTTCTAAATTAAGTTATTAATTGGCACTGATTTTTAAAAGCCATTCGCATAGATTTTTATACATAAGTTTCAATTTTACATGGCGGTGTTTCGTTAACCTCTAGAGGTATAGAGGTATGACGAACGGTGTAAAGTTCACTCATCCTCTTAAAAATCGAATACATCATGTTTTTGAAGAAGGACCATGGGTGTAACGTGCATTTTAATCAGGTGGTGCCATCTAACCGGCCCGGTGAGAGATGTAACTGCACTATCTAGCGTACATTTTCGGAACTTGCTCGTAATGTAGTTGTCTATGCAGTTCGCTTTGCATCCGTGGGGTGGAAAACTGAATAGAAGCAAATTTCCATTAAATAACGTTATTTTACCGGCGTTTTAGTGTTTAAACTTTTTCCTTATTATGTTTTGCTTCTTTTAAGTCTAAAAATGCACAATGAAATTACGTAGTTTCACTGAAATTCAAAGATTTGTATCATCACAAGAAGCAAAAGAACCTTAATTTCAGGTTCTCAGTCACCATCCTCGGTAGTATAGTGGTTAGTATTCCCGCCTGTCACGCGGGCGACCAGGGTTCGATCCCCTGCCGGGGAGGATAATTTTTTTAGATTTTAAATTTTTTATTAGGAATATTATTACAAAATACGCGTTTTGACTTGGAGTTGCGGACACCAGCCCGTAGTACTTATTTTGGTCCTGCTACGCACTCCACTGGTTACGAGAGTAATAGAGAGTAAAATAAACTCAAACTCAAAGCATTTATTTCAATTAAACCATTTACACGCACTTTTGAATTGTCAAGGAATCGGGTCAGTTAGAAATATGAAGCTAGTTGCCTATTCCAAAGCGTAGTAGGTAGGTACCTATTGAGAAGAACGGGCAATAAACTCCACGGATACATTTAAATAAAATAAAATAGACTAGCCTCGCGGTATCAACATCAGTAATTTTTCTGACAGCATATGCTGCTGAATTTAGCCATCCTGCAAGAGATGTTAAATGAGGACCCCATTATAGCCTTGAGTCGAGCGTGATTCCCAGGAAAACAGTTTTATCGACGAATTTTAGTTTCTCTTGATTCAATACTATCTCACAATCACTACTTTTGACATTTGGTAAAGAAAGTTTTAAAAGAACCATAAAAAAACCCTGAAAGAAATCAACCTCACTTTGATTTCTTTCAGGGCTTTTTATGGCTCTTTAGAAATAGCTAAGCGGAACAGGTTACTAAATATATCCGTATCTATTGTATTTTATAATGGATTTCCGCAAGGTCACGCCTGAGTCAATTAACTAGAGAGTAAAATGTTTGTTCGTTCATCTAAACCAGTTGAATATGTTCCGTAGTGATTCAAATAGTTATAAAATTATCCATGTCTATGTATGAACTATGATCACAAAAAATGGTCTACCACTCATTAATTTTAATTTTTTGCACATCATTATACTATTAAGTCAGACATCCTTCAGTTATACGTAAAACGTATCCGAGTGGTGGTTAACTAAACAAGGAATACCCTATTCATTTCAGACGCAAAGCGGTTATGAAGGTTTATTTCAAGAAAAATGTTGTTGCTGTTAAATTAATTGAATTTTAATATATCAATGGGAATCACTTGATCCTCCAACTCTGAACGAATCCTTTCGTGTAGAAGTACTCTTAAATAGACGCGAAGTTGATGATTTGCTACAGGTTAAAAAAAGTTCGCTCATAGTAAAGCGAAACCGGTGAAAATTCTGAAATTGCTGTAACTCGAAAAGGGCCGAATATAATCTATACAGCTCACCACACACATCGATACTATAGATGTAAAATCGTCTAACGATACTTACGTTAAATTGAATAACAGCAGTGATTTTAAAATTTAATTGTAATTAACTAGGTCAAGATTCCAAAAAGTGAAAAGTAAAAAAAAAATACCATTGCTGTCATCTGATAATCAGTCTAAGTTAGGCTTTCGAGCGTGGTCAAAAGAAAAAAATGCAGATGGCTAAATCCTGTCAGGTGTGGTTCGAACGCATGCTTTTTCGAGAACCAGAGCTTAAATCTGGCGCCTTAGAGACCACTCGGCCATCCTGACATGTTGATTCCTGCTGAAATATTTCTTCGTATTCGTTCATCGCTGATAAGTAGCTCAAGTAACTTACGATAAGCTTTTACTTACACTTTAGCTTAAATCCTTCATCGGAATAACATAAGACCGGCATGCAACTTGATAAGGGACATATACTGTTACTTGTTGGTTTCCGTTGTTATAAATGTCGAAAGGCAAGTCATTTTATGAAAGTCACAAAGAAACGTCTCTTTTCATGAAAATGGTGAATAATAATTGTTCGTAAAGCATGTCGTTATTAATTTCATAGTATTATAATAAAAATCCACAGAACTCATGATCCAAACGACCTTACGGTGCATTTAAAATTACTTTATTTCATTAAAGCACTTAAAAATCACAGGTATCTCCGAAATGGGGAAACCAAAATGATATCTTTTGTAGCCCTTTAAATTCTCCAGGATAATTTGTTTTTATTTATTCGTTAACTCGTTTTCTTTTTTAGAAATTAATGTCCCACAAGAACGAAAATAGGAAAAAAAAGTACTAGGCTTGCAGGAATTCACGATAGTATTCAATCATTATGTTATTAATTTTATGCTACTAATAGGTTTTAGATGAGGCAGACAGATATATTTATAATAAATAACTTGGATTACATAGAATACTTTTTATCCCGGTAGTACGAGGACTAGGCTTGCATGAATTCAAGATAGTATTACAATATTATTATCCCACTAATAGGATTTGGCACACAAATAGTATATAACTAACACTAGGCTTGTATGAATTCTCGTTTAGTTTATTTGGAACAAATAAAAAAAATACATAAAGTACCCGTCACGAGAAGCTATAAATTATGTAAACAAACATCTTTTACTAAGTAAACATTTTATACTGCGAGATAATAATAAATTGACCATATTCAATCGACATGAAATATAGACGGGTTATATGAAAGTATCAACCTATTTAATTTAGTAGGATCATATTTAACGACGCAAATCGCTATCGTTTGTGTTTCTTAGTACCGGAACGCGTCCGTCGCAGGGATTGTAAACAAAATACAAATTTTAAATTTGACGAGGTAAAACAATGATTACAAGCAGCAGCTTACTTCGGAAAATTGGAAGCGTTGTGTGGAGCATGTTATCAAGGAAGACGATAATTTTTATTCCAAAATCGATGAGATGATTGATAAAACTGTAGACAGCTTCGTGATACATGTCACTGATTCTGACACAGAAATGGAAACATCTGAATCTGACGAATAATTATTCTTAAATAATATATGTTACTTAATAATTTATTAAATCTTAAACAAATTCATTTTTTTTGTTGGTCCAAATGTTGTGAACTCCTGAACACTTGTTTACAAAATTTATAGCTTCTCGTGACGGTTACTTTAGGTACATAAACTCATGCCATATTCCCATGGGGGTAGGCAGAAACTACAGAACGCAGCCCGATCCTAGCATACTCCTTTTACCTCGTTTACGTTCATACATCTGGTCATACACGCACGCTGGTTGCGAGCACTACGCACCTGGCTTTTCTGAAGAACATCATCAATAACACTGTCTCGTTGGTCTAGTGGTCGCAAAGCGCTACTATTGAGTTGAGTCCTGGGTTCGATTCCCGGGTCGGGCAAGGTGTTATTGAGTTTTTCCTTCTAGATTTCTCAGTAGCAGCCCGAAGTCTGGATTTGTGTCCGGTTGATGGCAATAGACTCGCCCCCTATTACATGGGACTTAAACATAACTAGCGAAATGTGGGTGTACTATAGATACAACTCTGCCTAACCGTTCGGGGAATACAGGCGTGATGTTATGTTATGTTATATTTTATCACCAATAAGGTCAGTAGTAGTAAGGCATATGTTCTCCTAGGGCATCGGCCCCTTTCCCTTCACATCTGCCTTGTAAATACATTTTGTTGGTCACCTTTCATTCATCCTCTCGCCACACCCAAACCATCTCAGCATACCCTTTTCAATTTTTGTCACTACATCTTCTTTTAAACCACACCGATTTCTCATCACATCATTGCTTAGCCTATCATTTATCATAAAAAAATATCTATAAATAATAATAATAATAAATCTACGGCCGCAAGTATGAAAGATCATCACTAGAGAATGGCTCGAAAGATTTAGTTGTTTGCTTGAAAGAAAATTTTGGAAAATCCACCGGAAATGTCGGAAATACACCCGGGCGACGCCGGGCATGAACAGCTAGTTTAGTTTTGTATTGTTATTCTTGGCATTGATATTTTAAGGCCAGACCATCAGAACTGATTTTTATACATAAATAGTTTCAGTTGGTTGGAGGCGATTCTATCTGTTGCAATGCTAATTGTCACAATGACGGTTAATAAAGTTTAAAAAAAAACCTTGTCTCTACTACTGTGCAGTCGGGTAATATGTAGGTACATGCTTAGGCACAACCCTAAAGCAGAATTTACAAAACGAAACTGGATGCGCAGACTTAGTTATTAAAGCAAAGCGATTTCTAGGATTGTTCAGGGACCAACCATTGTATCAGCCAGGTTGGTCCGTGACCAGTCACTGCCGCAAACCGCACGGACGGCTCCTTTTATGCACAGGCTACACAAATTCGTCTGCAAGTGGGACAGGGATGAAACAAGCTTTCGTCTTTATCTGCCGAATATTGCCTGAAATCTATGTCAGCCTGGTTTATTGGTATAGCAGATGTACAGTGGGCTGCATCAATTGGGTTGAAGAAATCCTTTAAATGACAAGTTACAAGAAGAAAAAAAAAATGTTTTTGTGAAAAACGTTATGTTAGCAATGAGCTTTACAAAAAATATATTTAACAAAAATACAATCGACTTCCAAACTACAAAGTTAAAAATAATTTTAATTTTAGAAGTCGGTGTCTTTGGATCAGTATTTAAGTTTTTTGCCACCGACTTCCGAAATTAAAGTTATTTTTCACTTTGTAGTTTAGAAGTCGGTTGTATTTTCGGTAATATTTTTCTCTTTTTAGTGAGTTGGTTTGAAATTCATCAGTTCCACTTTACTAAATGGTGCTTTTCGAGAGCAAATGCACGAGTTACTATAAAAAATAGCCAAATCGCTATAGGTGTGCCTATAATATTTGAAGAGTTCTCTCGATTTCTTGAAGAGTTCTCCTAGATCCTATCATCAGATCGTGACCAAATGACAATGGGATTAATTTGAAAGTATAACTTTTCAAACAAAAAAAGAATTTTTCAAATAGGTTCAGCCGTCTTCTAGAGATATACAAAAAAAAAAATCCGACGAACTGAGAACTTCGTCCTTTTTTTTTAGTTGGTTAATAAAAGCTCACTATTAAAGTTGTGTACCTCCAAGATTTTCACCCTGTTTTTAATAGTTAGTTAGCAAGGTTAGTTGAAGCCGTTTGTACTATAGGTACTTTTTCAGTCGAGGGAAATTTAGAAAACCTCTGGGATAGTTTGCACCGGATGGCGCCATGCATGGATCCTTGGAGTCTTTCTCTGCCTACTAGGTTTATACAGAGATTGACGGCAGCATGGTATTAAGTATCGTGTTGTGATCCCACACGATAACTGAGACATGTTTGCTTAGTTTATTTAAAGAGATAGTAAGTTAAGCATGATGCGCCTAGCACTTTGCTACGACACCGTAGTGCGTAGCATTTTGCTACGACACCGTAGCGCATAGCACTTTGCTACGACACCGTAGCGCGTAGCAACTAGCTACGGCAGCGTAGCGTGTAGAAATAAATTAAATTGGTAGTACCAATTAAATACCAATACCAATTAGCTACCAATTGGTGTTTAGTATTTTAGACTCCATTTTTTATTAGTTCGTTTGTGTTATAAAATTACTCTTATTTGAGAGTTTCCTTAATAGTGTCAGTCTATAATTACTCCTGCAATACAAATAAAAACACAAGATTTTATTTTTAATAAACTAGGTGTAGATTATTACAAGTCAGTTTTGAAATAGAAAAAAAAAATAATACAAGGTCCGGCGTGGGCCCGACTCATACTTGGCCGATTTTATTTTTATGAAACAGCACAGCGAGCTTGGCGGCGCGGCCGAGCCCGCTGAGCCGTCTGACATCCCGACTGTGTCCGCATTTGAACGTAGGTGCATACATCCATACAGCTATGCAACGAAACACAAGAGTAGTGGGGGAAGTAGACTCTCTACGTACCATCCGATCCACAATTTTATTTATATTAAAGTTAGGTGTACTTTCATGAGGATTTTAAAAATAGTATTCGCCCTAATTTCTAAAGGACTAAGGTCTTCAGTGAGTTTTCAGTGTATTAAAAAGTGTGTCTCGGATTTTCGTAGAAGTTTTAAGGTGCAGCAATTAACGTCAACTTACTGTAAATGTGGTAATTCGATTAGCATTATAACGTAAATTAAGCAAATTAGAGTAGATCTCAAGAAACTATGTTATTGTTTTCGTTAATCTCCTTGTGTGGATCCTGGGAGTAACGTAACAAAAGGTAACTAATAATTGTGTTGCATTAGATAAGTTTTGGCCGCTTAAATATGTTACTTTTTTGTGGAATCTCTGAGGTGCTACAGCCGCTTAGTTTTTATGGCCGTGACTTCATTCACAACTTGCGTGATTTGTACTACGTTCAATTACATATAGCTGCTTATAATTAATGACGCCCTGGTAGCCGAGCGACTGTCTGAGCACCGAAGTGGGGTGCAGTCTAGGTTCAGTGTATGACATATCCATATCTGCGGTTGGCAGCAAAATATTTGGAGTAGCTTTGGTTATTCGATTGATGCCATCCTTGTCTCACCAGCATAGTAAACGACTAGGAGGGAAAGAGAGGTAAAATTAAGCGCCGTACATAGAGATACATGAACACAGGTTTTAAAGGCACTCTACGCGACTTCGTCATTGGCACACTGCCAGGCACTCGTGCAGTACAAATCATTTGCAAGAAATATTTAAAAGCTTTAACTTTAGAATTATTTTCTTGAGCTGACGGATCTTTATTTAGTACCTACCAATATGATACAGTTTTAATTTTTTAATAAGTTTTTAAAGTGGTGGATGTTACTAAAGTATGACTTTAGCCGTGTGTGGCGTTCTGATATATGTTCTGCATACTCCATGTTGAAGGCCCGTAACAATGTGCCTACGTGTGTGGAGAACAGGAAGAGGAGTTTGAGGTATTTAAAGTTACTTTAAACAACAATAGCCTATTTACATGCATTGTTGCTGTCGATGTGTTACAGCTAAAGGATAGCTGTATGACACCGACAGCGACAACTTGGACATTGCGGCAATATTGATTGTCACTGTAGTTGAGGAGGTCATTACCTATGGTAATGACCTTAGACCTTCTTATCTTTAGGTAAAATTACGAGAACTTTTGGAACCGGGGACTATTAACACCAATTTGTCTCTAACAGAAGTTTTCTGTTATGCATAACAAAACAACAATAACAAAAAATACAGTAGGTACCAGCCAGAACTGGCTACCTACTTAATCTATCAAAATACATATTCTTTTCAGACTTTTATTTTTATTTTCCCGGTAGGTCAAATAAGGTCCAAAATTGGAAAAATGGGGACATCTGAAAATCCTTTTTCCTGTGGGATTTTTGTATTAACTATTGATGGACGGGACAGAGTGTGTCGGGTCAGCTAGTTTATAATTAAAAAAAAATATTACATTTATATAAAACAAAAGTAAAAAAAAAATGAAATAAGGTCGAAATCAACTTAATCTCAAAATCGTTATTAAATCGCAGATAATGCCTACAATATAAACTCATGTCAATTATTTAAATAAGATTAGTCATAGTAGAATTGGATTTTATTATTAAATATAGAGATTTAATTAAACCAATTTAATCATTTAAATAATAAGTATCGATAAGGTTCACAATCGAAATTCATCTGCTAAAGCATTAACTTTGTTTCAGTGGCAAGGTATTAAAACTGAATATGCTCCCACATTACACGATAAAGTTATTTGTTTCTTACGAACTTAGTTGTTATATCCGGTGCCACGCTGAATGCCTCCTTACTCAACAATAAGTAACTATAACTAGTATGTTGGACTATGTTAGCTCAAATCTGCACATGCGCAAACACACAGATCGATCAATTCTAGTAAAAGCTAGGTGAGGCAGCGCACCACGATTGACATAGCGCTCCAACTAAAATAATATTTACGGCCGCAAGATTATCAAACCAGGTCAGTAGTAGTTAGTATAATGCACGATAATATGAAACACAACCGTAGTTGAGAAAAAATATCTAAATTGGGCCCCATTTCATGCAGTTACCAACAGAGGGCCATTTTTATTGCAGCGTTCAGCTGCTAATTGCGCTGTTTCCCAATTCAGCAACTTCTTGCAACAAATAGCTTTACAGTTTGTGTGATTTATGAAATTAGACTGTTATCTTTTCTTTTATTATAATAATAATATTATTTCCACTACCTCATGTACAATATAATAAGATTGTTTATTGTTCCCTCGACATTTAATTATAAATCAAATCGCCCTATTAAACTGATACACAACATGATGCTTTGTTAACCACCATGCATGGCTGAAGCCACACAACATGGGTATAGGTTCAAGGTCACAAGTATCAAAATGTGAATTTTAAAATCGTCCCCTATTTACGTCTATTCACCTTTGATTTTCAAAAACGCTGAAACTCGTATTTTTTTTTTTACCAAAAGCATAATTTTGAATTTTCAGTCCTTAAGAAATGCTGGGTTTCGCTTATAAACGTTTATCCCCTTTACGAATATTTTTCAAACAAAAAGTTGTCTATGTCCTGTCCCAGGATGTCTTCTATCTCCATGCCAAAATTTAATTGAAATCTGTTCAGTGGTTTAGGCGTGAAAAAGTAACATACATGCAGAGTCTGTCTGCATGTTACTTTCGAATTTATAATATTAGTAAGTTAGTGAGTATGGATGATAGTTGATTTTATTGATTTGTAATTCCCTCCGAAACTGCATATAAGATTCAGCACAATCAGGGTTGTTAATGAAATGTCCCATAATCATAAGCAGAAGGGGGCAGTATTCATTATGGTTCGAAAAATATTTGACCGAATTTCATTTCACCTAAAACTTTTCAACTATTATCGTTTCGTTTTTTTTTACTTCATCGAAGTCACGTCTGCCACTGTATCAGTTGACCTATTATGAATTCGATATTTTTCGTTACTCCGACGTTTCATTTGGTCGAAAAACTTTTTACCGAAATTACACTTAGCCGAAATAACATTTGTTCGAAGTATTGTTTCCGAACATTCAATAAAACACTTATTTAAATTTTGTGTGATTATGAAGAAAAGTGGTTTTAAGTGGTCCCAGTAAGAAGTATGTAAACAAGAATGCTTGCTTCAAGCATGCAGCATACAAGTAGGCATGCATCATGTAGCAAGCATTGTTTCTGTCACGGCTCCGGCGCTGGGGGTTTTGGGCGGCCCCACGCGTTCTTACCGTCGCAGATGGTTTTGACGCTTACCACCGCAGCTTCGGCTCAGCCACGGCGGCGGGCCTTCAAACCACCTGCTCATTAGCTCGCGGGCCGCCCCAACCCTCCACGCCTACGCGGGCTTAAAATACACTCTAGGGGTAGGGCAGACAAGACTGCGTGAAGTCGGTTTTGCAGCGATTCGTTTCTGTCACAAAATTTTGTAGCACAACATATTGACTTTTTATGACACTATTTTAATTTAATATTGAAAATGTTATCAAGTAACCGGCTATATATTTGTGACCAAATAATATTCCATAAAATTTTGTTTCGGTGTGGTGAAAATATGGCAAATGACAAAGTTCAAAAGAGGCTTCGGCCAATAGTCAAAAGATATTTTGTAAATCGGGGAAATATAGTTCGGTAAAATAATACCTATGACACATGATTCTTCGATGATCTCAAAATATGTCAAATAATGCATAAAGCAAAAAAACACGTCGATCAATAGTTTTCCATAAACGAACAAAAAAAAAAATCGGAAAAGTGATCGGTTCCCATTCATTATATATCCAACTACCAGTGAAGTTAATATTTATGGTCAATTCAATATAGTTCTAATATTACTGTTTTTCGCTTTTTACAGATACAATGAATGCTGAAGAAAAAGCTACGAAGAAACGCGAGAAGAAGAAAAAGAACCTTAATAAGGAAAAGAGAATCGTTAAAAAACGCACTGATGACAATAAAAAAATTACTAAAGCATTAAAAAAACTCTCCCTGGAGAATAAAACTGAGGTGAAGAAAAGTCTACCTTCAAACAAGAATCCGTCTACAAAGAAGACTCAACCATCAGAGTCGGAAGCTGCAGAGGTACCCGTTGTAGAAACACCAAAACAGAAGCCGCCAATGTGTTATAAACGGTGCAGCTGGAACCTGCAGTGTCGCCACCTTGTATGAATATTATGCTTGCTGATTATGTATTATGTCTGTTGTATTAATCGTTGTTTCTCTTTTCTATATTCCATTTACATTTCTATAATCAATCAACTCTTATACCTAGGTAATGTTTTTATGTTGTGTGTACAAAAAGCCGTTTTGAATAATGTTCATTTTGCTGTTTAATTACAGAAAAAAAAATTGTTTCGAATTTAATTAAGCCAAAATACAGGATTTTTTCGAATAGGCAAATCAATTATTTTACTATATATGCAGAACTACTTCATATTTAAAGGAACTGTTTTCTTAAATATATCAATGTTGTGAATGTCTACTAATTACTAGTTTCATTTATATCATAGCTAGCTGACCCGGACTACCTGCCCTACCTATCCTACCTGCCCTACCTGCCCGACCTGCCCTACCTGCCCTACCTGGCCTACCTACCCTACCTATCCTACCTGCCCTACCTGCCTTACCTGCCCGATCTGCCATACCTACCCTACCTGCTCTACCTACCCTACCTGCCCTACCCACCCTACCTGCCCTACCTGCCCTACCTACCCTACCTGCCCTACCCTACCTATCTACCTACCTACCTACCTACCCTATCTACCCTACCTACCCTACCTACCCTACCCACCCTACCTATCCTACCTACCCTACCTACCCTACCTACCCTATCTACCTACCCTACCTACCTACCTACCTACGTACATACCTACCTACCCTACTTACCCACCCTACCTACCTGCCCTACCTACCCTACCTGCCCTACCCTACCTATCTACCTACCTACCTACCTACCCTATCTACCCTACCTACCCTACCTACCCTACCCACCCTACCTATCCTACCTACCCTACCTACCCTACCTACCCTATCTACCTACCCTACCTACCTACCTACCTACGTACATACCTACCTACCCTACTTACCCACCCTACCTACCTTACCCAACCCTACCTACCCTATCTACCCTACCCTAACCTACCTACCTACTTACCTACCTACCTACCTACATACCTACCTACCTACCTACCTACCTACCTACCTACCTACCTACCTACCTACCTACCTACCTACCTACCTACCTACCTACCAACCTACATACCTACCCATCCACTATAATATCATCAAAATTCATGCAAGCCTAGTACTTTTTGTTAGGATTCGTGGCATATATTCCGGGATATCATAAATGCAAACATTTTTCTTCATATCTTATTTTTTCGTCAATTGTTCAATGTTTTTAATAGTTACTCTGCTATTCGGGACGGAGACAAATACAAAAAACCCAAAACCATGGTAATTGGTTCAACCGTTCTCGAGTTTATAAGTGTTCGAACAAACCCGACTTTGTTTTATATATTAAGAAGATTAAATACTCTACAAACAAACACACAGACACCATTCTATCAATGAATATCTCTCAGTTTAATAACAAGATTTGATTAGGCCTAGCGCGAAGTTCATTTTAGTACACACGGCGACACATCAACCTAGACTGTTTGGACTATTAGAAGTTGAACGCTGCGAATCGTGCGAAAGGGTGCGATATATTTTTATTATTTCAACTCACTCACGCACGTCATTTGCGAGAGCGCGTGGCACGTGTCGTCGCCTAAAACTGCGGCGCTATAACTATAGATACGTATCATGAATATTATTTTGTAAACAAGTTGTGCTCGTTGCGTTCAGTTATGGGGGTGTTTTTTTCAATTTGCGCTGCACCTGTGAATGTGCACCAATTCATCCGTTAGTTATTATCAATTATTAAATATTTCCAGCTTTCCTCGCGGTTCACACGCGCGTAATTCGGAAATCTACATTATGTCCGATTTAAACACAAACTTCCATAACCTTTTTTATTTTTTTTCTTTTAATCATTTTAAATCTTATTAATTTACATTTTTAAATATTTCTTAAATTAAAAATTATTAAAAAAAAAACATTTAAAAATATAAAAAATAGAGTTCCGCCGGTGTCGGGAGCAGGGTCCAAGCTAACGGTGGTTAGGGCTGCAGAGACAGGAACCTCCTCACAATGCGAGCCGTATCGAGGAGTACTGCTTTCTGAATCAGGCGCTTGATCCAACCGCCTAACGAGAGCCTCTAGAGATGTTGATCGAGGCTTTCAGCCATCGGGCCATTAGCCGTTACGACAATCGGCACAAAGATAGCTGAGCTCACATTCCACATCTCAACAACCTCGTGTGCTAAGTCGAGATATTTTATTTGTTTCTCTTTCTCAGCTTTCACGAGGTTTTCGTCATGTGGAATGGTAACATCGAGTATCATTACGCGGCGCGCTAATCAATCTACCACTAATATATCTGGTTTATTTGCTATAATAGTCCTGTCAGTAATGATAAACCGATCCCAGTACAACGTGACATGGTCATTTTCGAGAACTGGGTCGGGCACATACTTGTAATACGGTACCTCAGAGTCTACAAGTTTATATTTTAAAGCAAGTTGCTGGTGAATAATCCTGGCCACTTGGTTGTCTGTGCAAGTACTCGCCGTTAGCTAGACGCGAAGAACCAGAGATAATATGTCTGATGGACTCACCCGGACGATGGTATGCCCGACACACGTCAACCGTACCGTCCTTCATAATATGCCTCCGGTAGTTATTCGTCAAGATAACTTCGTCCATAATTACTACTAATAATACTATAATTACTTTATTTTTACTTTATATTTACCATTTTATTTTATTTTATTATTATTATTTATAAAAATCACTGAAACACGTATTTCTCCATTACTAACCAAAAAAATGATGACTTAATATTTATTAAAACTGTTGCCCTTCTTAAAGACACAATAAAGCAATAAATACCTACTTCGACGTGATTTTGCACATACATACTTAGAAGCCCGGAAAATATCTCATTCCCTAAGGAAAAAACCTTACGATTATTAAAATGTATGTTTGTTTACCTGTAAGCGTTTGACTAGTTTGTAACTGTTTGATTTACTTTCACAGCAAAACTACTGAATTGATTAGGGGTATCTTGAACCCATAGGATTTTTTTCCAAATGGGTCAACATTGATTACCTACTTGCTTTGTTTTTCATAGTTAGGTTAAATATAAAACAACGTTTTAAAAATCAGCTCTTTATTTTAATAAAATTATGACAAAAAAAAAGACACACACACACGTACTTAACACATTACATACAACATTTATCTCATATTGGCAAATAAAACTTAATTACTAATACAAACATTAGCTATTTAAGTCCTATTCTATTCAGATACCTATATTTTGTGCGAACGTTTATTATTATCGTAATCTAGAGCGGTCTTGGGTGCAAACCGGTCGACGAACGGCGTGCTGTCGCGAAATGTAAAATAAATACCTTTCAAAAGTTATCTAATGAGAAACAATAAACTAATTACCGATCTATTATTGCGCGGCCGCCGGTCGGCGCAGCCTTGTAAAACAAGATGTTCAAAATGGTAGCCATTGTCTTGGATGCAATGAGGTTCTTGGGTAATTATTAAATATTAATAATAAGCCCTTTATTCTGAATATCGAAGTTAACATTTCTTATTATGACAGTGTTGAGTTTTTTTTTTTCTATAGCACTTTCCATTGAGTTCTGTCTCGCGCTACCCTTCTCCAGTGGTGTTCAGCCGTGATCCTCAGGCCTTTACTAAATATTATCTATCAAATACATAATTATATTAAAAGTATATCACTCACGGTTATCCTCGTCCTCTTTTCAATTTTTTAGATGGTATGACCACCCTCTCGCAACATCACTATCAGCTGCCGCTGTTGTGGAGTTAATTGTGGCGTCATTAATATTGATGCACTACGCACTAGTACAGTAAAACACTAAGCCGACATTCTCACGGACGTAATAAAATCGCGGCGGTTTTTTTTTCGTGTAGAGTTGATAATTCAACGCGCGGGGATGCACTCTCGTGCCAGCGCGTTGAAAAAACACTGTTGGATTTTCAACTCTCGGCGCTAAGCAGAGCCTTGAAAATCAAGTGAATGTGGGCTTCTAGTCTTATTTATAAAAATCTCGCTAATAACTAATTAGCCATTGTTTAGCTAAGCAATCGTAAAGTAACTTAGTTTATAAACAACACTAATATGAAAAAAAACACAGTCCGTGAGAACTATAGCCCCGGCCGATTTGGGCAAAAATCTTTGGCAAAAAAAAGTACATCTATGTGCGTAGGCGCAAACCACGCTTACGCACACAGATGCACTTTTTTTGACCGATGCCACGATACTTACCTACAATTCTCTGTATCTACTATACTAGTAAGTATAGTCATGGATATATAGGGTGTCTAACTTGATCTGTGGCCGACTGTACAGCATTGCAGGGAATTGGCAGGGCGATAGCATTATTATTTTGAATTTGCATTTTTGTAAGTATGAGGCAGCAAGTTTTTTAGCCCAGTGGCTTAAGTCGTCAAAATCACTCAGTTAAAAATAGTTATTTATGCAACTGTTGTATAATAAGGTGTATTAACTTATTAGTAAGGGTAAAACACGAATGTGGGTTTATAACATGAGTGTTTAATACCTAATTATGTAAAGTTGCATACAAGACTTTATCTACACCCATGATATGAATCCTCTATAAAAGGTTCTGAAACCATAGGGTGTTGTACAGTGTAGTAAGAACTCTATGTCAATGCATGAAAAGTTGAATTGCTGAGTATCAAAGAACTATGTGTTATTACAATAAATAATATAATTATTTATTGTAATAATTATTTACATTTTGAATCGTACAATTATTGAAATGCACTTGAATATTTGCACCTTGTTGAATGTTGGCAGATCCTGATGTATTCGGAATATTTTTTTTTTTTAATAATGGCGCTGTGGTAGTGAAACTCGCGTGCGTGACAATGTTCTTTTTTTAAATTCATAAAGATACCACGAATTGAGTAGGGAGAATGTGGCTGTTTGATGAGTAAGGATGGGATCTAAAAAGCAAAAGAGTTGCATAACGAAATGTAGTACAACATTATAACACTCGTTTGGATGATATTATGGTTACTAAGACACTGGTTGTTTTAATCAACATTAAAACAACCACCAATAAGCTAACTGTTTCAAAAACTTTTATAGAGGATTTATAGCATGGGTTTAGATGAACAATTAAAAAGCCATTGTGTCTCGCCGATATCGCGCCCACGGGACGCGATAATTATTGATATCTCCGCCGTCACCGGACTAGATCGGCTTGCAACATATTTATAAAATAAAAGGTTTCTTTGTTCATCATAGGGTCCGACCATCGATTAACATTATCACTCTATTTACCATAGAGGATTCGGAAGATTGCCATGTCCGATTCCTCAACATTTTACCATGAGATTGAAATAGACGAGAAAAATTATATAATTATGCAGATGGATACTGATTTAACCTTAGAAACGAATATCTTCTCGTTATAGACACGGAGCTAAGCAGTCAATCTTAACATGTATAAGAACGGCTATTTTATTCAAATTTTAAGTAGCTCAGTAGAGTCCACGCCACCATTCAAATCCGATAGACAGGATGCTAGTGTCTATGTCATTGCATCAAATTGAATTTAAAAAAAAAACGTAGTTCCTCAATTTTCCGCCGGACATCAGTGGTGGTGCGGACTCCGGATCCATGTTCGCCCTGTAAACCACGGTTCCTGAGTTCAATCCGCATCATATGTTCACTTTTTGTGATTGTTTTCTAATATTCTTTAAAGATGCTGTAATATTTCCAAGTAACATTTGTTTTTTTATTTAACATCATTTGTATGTCTATTTTATAAATTGTTTCAAATATTTTGCGCATCTTTCGTTCTTCTACCACCCTGATGCTGATCTGTTCTGGTTGTTCTTGATCACCGAACTCTAAAAACGCCCCCGACATTTACAAAAAATATTTAGAGTTATAAAGTTTTAAAGAAAATCAAGTGGACGAAAATGGAAGACCAAAAAGGCTTCTGTTTCCGCCCGGGATCGAACCGGGGACCTTCAGCGTGTTAGGCAGATGTGATAACCACTACACTACGGAAACTATGAGAAACACGACTAAATTTTAGCTTCAGTATTGTGCATACTACTATTAATTTCAGTGAGTAGAAATATTGATTGACTAGCTACGCCCCGCGGTTTCCCCCGCATTAGTCTCGATCATTTGGGAATATCGGGATAAAAATCCTATGTCCTTTTCCGGATCATGGTTTACCCATACGTCAAATTTCATCCAAATCCGTTCAGCCGTTTTAGCGTGATGCCGTGACCAAGGGAAATAGGGATTCATTTTTATGTATTGATGATTGATTCTGTAGTTTGTGGCGCAGACAGAAAGAGCAGGCCACACTGAGAACGAAGCCAAGTTCGTTTAACTTTATTCCGCGTCTTTTACATACATACTTCCGTTCAGAGTACGCGGTGTGAACCGAAGTATGAAAAGTTTTACCCGACTGCGGCGAAGCCAAAAAAGGAGGATTATGTGTTTGACTTGTATGTATGTGTCATGAAATGTGTGTATGTTCGTCTGTATGTTCCCTCGTAACTACTAAACGACTGAACCAATTTTCATGAATGATATGTCGTTAGATTCGTTTTAATTGCGCGAGTGTCACTAATAACAATTCAAAATAGCGGATTTTCAGACTCAACAGGTATCATAAAAAAAACTCCCAAACCTATCGAGTGGGGTATTAAAATGGAGGGTTTTAAAAGATGTTTACAAAAGTATATCCAAATTATATGTTTAACGTAATTTGTAATGAAAAATGATAAAAAAAAACTAAAAAAGATGAAAATAAAAAAATGTGTTAAAAAAAACTAAAAACCCGTCTGGAAAAACAGAGCAAATTGGCTGTGACAGATGGGGAGATATGCAGCCTGCCAGCGAGCAAAATAGACATACGAGTGATCCTATAATAAAGTAGGTATATAATATAAGGGTTCTGTTTTTTATTCACGTACGGAACCCTAAAAGACCTTAAAAAAGATTTAATAAGAACCTACAAACAATTAATCAATATACTGAAAAATAAATTAATGTTGATCCTGTCCCAACGTGTGTCTATTAAAGATGACTTGCTTGACGATCATGTAGTCCTGGTAGATATCTGTCTGTACTCTGTAGGGATCCCTTCTAATGCATCGTAGGTATATGCGCGCGTAGGTGCGATGACTACTGGGGTCGGTTATCGTCTGACACTGGTCTCGACCTCAACATTGTGCAGCCACTGCCACGGCATTTTGACTCACGTGTAGGTGTGTTTGACCCAATTTGAGATTAATCACTTGAATTTTGCTTTTGAGCAAAGTCAAAGACAAATCATTTATTTCAAATAGGCTCATTTATGGCAATTTTGAACGTCTAGAATTGATTCTAGTCGCTCCTTCCAAATGGTAGTTTTCGTATGGAGAAGAATGGGCAAGAAACTCCACTGTTACTCTTTTAAAATGTTTTACAATAGTTTTTATAGGTACGTACATTAGATAATTACATGTGAAGACGATGCACCTAGAATAAAATTACTATGCCACAATAGGTAAGAAGAATTAAAAATGAAGCAACGATAGATAATTTAATTATGTGATAGATACATGGTGCTCACATATTTACAAACATTGTAAAAGTAGACGATTTTCCCAAAATTTTATAATTAATAAGTCAGTGTGTGAGGATATAATCACAGAATGTAAAATCAATGTCATAATAACACAAAATAATAAATTTTACAATTAAATTAGCAACCTATTTGATTTTGTCTTGATTCTAAATTGTCCTATGGAGCAGGACCAGCATGTTTCCAAGCAGTCTTATCTTGGATATAATCCTCTAATTTGTAATATGCTTTTTTACAAAGTGTTCTTTTAATATGAGTTTTAAATTATCTTTCATTTAATTGCAATATGTCACAAGATATTTTGTTTGCAAGGAGGATTGAACCAAAACAAAGTTTTCAGATTTGAAAAATATTTTTGTTTTCCTTCATTCTATTGTCTACAGTAAAGTTTGGTAATAAAAGGAGAAGGTTCATCATATCTTGATCAAAAGCCCTAGATTATAATGAAAGAAATAAATACTTCCCAAAATTGCCACCCCCTGAAAGCCTGCTACCGTACAACGGTTATTATTAACATTAAAATGCTTTTATAGTTATTTCTGCAACTGTTTTACAATAAGGGATATTAAAACACGAATCTGGGTTTCACATGAGTGCCTAATACCTAATTATGTACAGTTTCATACAAGACTTTATCTATACCCATGATATGAATCCTCTATAAAAGGTTCTGAAACCATAAGGTATTGTACAAGATTGTTTTCTCGATTTTTCTGGTAATAATTGGTTAGAAATGTCCTTTTCTGCATTAGAAATATCTGGTGGTGTGTTATCAAACCTTGTATTACTCATTTTTTGTAAACCACAAAGTAATTTTTTTTTTTGCTATACATAATATCCATGCAACATAAATAAAGTGGATTCATAAATAAGGTTCTGACACCACTGATGTTTGTAATTCAAGATCAAGAATCAAAAAAATCCCACGAAATTCAGTACAACTACACGTATGAATGGTGCCTACACCAACACATCACCGCGCATGCGCTGCAGCGGGTACTGCTGTCCCCCACTTAAACGTTCCATTACAAAAGTTGATGGAAACAAGGAGTTGCATGAAGAAATTTAGTACAACATTATAACACTCGTTTGGATGATATTCTGGTTACTATGACACTGGTTGTTTTAATGTTGGCACTAAGCTAACTGTTTCAGAAACTTTTATAGAGGATTTATAGCTTGGGTGTGATTTAAAAGCTATTTTAGTCCCAATGAACGGGAACCGGGAACCAGGTGGGTGAATCTGCTACAGGGACACCTCTGCCCAACCCTTCGGGGAAACAAGGCGTGATGTTATGTTATGTGTTTAGTCCCAATTTACGAAGAATAAACTAGCTCTTTTTGAATGGATGTGATAAAAAACTATTTATGACGTGACTATTTATGAAGTACTTAAGTAAATTATACAAATATACATTACGTTTTCCAAATTCACCACTAAAATATAGTAGGTACTAAGTACTAACAGACTGCCGTAACGGAGTGAAGGTCCTGCGTAAAGTGCTGCTCCGAAACGCGAAGTCAGAGCACTACGATTTTATATACCGGGACCACATGAGGTATTCACTAGTTTCACTTTCAAAAGATAATAAAAACCTCTACCCAGCCACACCTGCTTTGGTACTCAACGAAGTCAGCTAAAATACGTGGCATAATACTAGGAATCCATGAACATCACAAGAGTCAAGTAGCTTTTTTATGTCTTATCTCGGCAGGTTCTAATATAGCATTTTACTAATCTACTATAACTTACATTCTACGTGACTCAGTACGATACTCAGTTCAATAATGATATTATCAATCACTTTAATTGATCAGTACATACACATAATTTTATTTCTGAATGCTGTCGGTAAAAATATGCCATTTTCTTAGATGCAAGTTAATGATTGATTACTTTTAAGTAACATCTCTGAGTGTGCCAGTTAGTTAAACTGCGTTCTTTTTTCAATTTCAAAGAAAAATTTTGCACTATATAATATATTAAAATAAAGTTAGCACTAGTAAGGTACAATCGA
The DNA here is from genome assembly GCA_916610215.1 of Omphaloscelis lunosa. Classification (NCBI taxonomy): domain Eukaryota; kingdom Metazoa; phylum Arthropoda; class Insecta; order Lepidoptera; family Noctuidae; genus Omphaloscelis; species Omphaloscelis lunosa. The sequence continues at coordinate 19,567,375 of OU744243.1, forward strand.
GTGTTGGTTGCTAACTGGGCGGTGTGTGGATACATGCCAAGTTAATGGAAATTGGCTTACCGTCGATTACATGAAACATGATGATTCTTTTGCCCTTATCCCAATTATTTTTCGAACAAATTGGCTGTGACTGACGGACAGACCGACAGACAGACAAACGAGTAATCCTATAAGGGTTCCGTTTTTTTATTCGGACATAAGGAACCTTAGAAAGAAAGTGAAACCAATTTGTGTTACTTATCAGTTAAATCATGGTTCCTAAGGAAGCTTACCTGCATGCTCTTCGACGGTCTACCAGCCTGACTGGGCAGCAGCGGCGCTTCATTTTTGTGCAGTCATTCGAAACACTTAACACGGCAAGTCTTGGATGTTTAGTATTGCTGTTTTGCACTTACCTGAAGACAACAAGAGATTTTGATGCTGAGTTTGTATCATGAAGATAAAATCATAACTGCGCAAAAATCTGGAAAAGCTTTCGCTTTACTGAGGTAAGATATTTTTATTTGCATAAAACATGGTACACAAGGTGTACAAGGTCTACTGTAAGATATTCACATTTATAATACCTTACGCCGTTTGTCCACCGCAACGTGAACGAGACGTCAACGAGAACGAGATGATGACGCCGAAGTTGCGACAGAACGTTTACTATGGCCGCGTAATCTCGTTTCTCGTTGACGTCCCGTTCACGGTGCGGTGGACAAGCAATGTAAGAAATTATTCTACGAATCAATAAAACAGTTTTATCTTTCTAGGAACAGAGTTATCACTATAGCTGTTATCAGTGTTCATTGTGACACCTACATTATTTTGATTTACTTTTAATCTTTCTGGGGTCAGGGTAGGTACACCTAAGCAATGGGTGGCTCACCGTCCGATAAGGACGGGTCAACGGCGCGTTGTGTTCCACGCGCGCCTCAAAGAGATGTCAGCAGATTTGAAGGGGTCCACTAGGGCCGATGCCTGCCGGGGTTGCGAAGAAAACCGAAAGGGAGATCGTGGCCCCCGGCAACAGGGCAACCGAAGGAACATGGGTGGGTTGTAGTCAGTAAGAGTCTGACACGCCCTCCCGCTCCGCCCAGAGCGGGAAAAGTTATTTGATGATTTCCCACCCACAAAAAAAAAAAGGGTAGGTACACCTGTGGTAGAGCTGAGCAAAATGAGGTTAAGGTTGAGAATTGATCATAATGCGCACGTAAATTGTTAAAGTTTATTTTTATATTCATCTGTAGGGATGATGAATGGGTGCTTTTAAGTTTTTCTTTCAAAGTACAAGGATAATTAACATGACATTCTATTGTGATTAAAAATGTATTTACAAAATTATAATTATTAAAATCATAAATATCTCTTTACGTTCATGAATGTCAATTTCACGAAATTATGACGTTAGAGGCCCATTCGAAGTTTCTACTTCACCGGCCATCGGTCCTTCGACAAACATGGCCAGCCCACTGCCACTTTAGTTTGAGTTGTATTGATAATTCTTATGATTAAAATATGTAATAAACATGTAGTTCATTAAATACACATCTATTACTGATCAACATACAACCTGACACTAAGCTGCAATTGATAAGTGTAAGAAAATTTTAATTTCGCCTCTAGTCAACTGCTAGTTTGATCAGGCAAGCCCCCGCAGGGTTCGCACCTTTCATAATATTTCAAGTACCAGGTTATCATATTGCGTATGATAACCTGGTACTTGCTGGAGGTGTAGTAATTTCTAAGACGCGCCAGGCACGTGTTCTACAAGTAGGTACAATGTTGCAGTTGGTAAACTCCCCAACTTGTAGCGACACCTATACTGCAACATTTTGCATCACGTAAACCAGCCAGCTTGTACAAGTCACAAGTTGTTATTTTACTGACTACTGTCTGCTGAATTCTATAGATGGAGCCACTTCTACTTATCAGTAGCTAGCCAGCAGTAGTAGCAGCAGTAAGTAGCCAGCTAGCTCGGGGTACGGTTCATAATTCAGCAATACTATAAACGATATTTTAGTGTATGAAATGGGAGATCTCCTATCATAACGAGTCACGTTAGATTTTCCAATTGATTCAGTACCGGGCCTGTCTGTTTTCGTTGGGATCTTGTGAATTATGTAGCTAGAGTCAATCGTGGTCATGGCTGCCACTTTGGTCATAAACACTCCAACCAGGATGCGGCAAACCACGCGATTGAATTGTAATTCCGCCAATGTAGTGTTGAGTGTTCAAGTTGGAAATAGTTTTTTCTATCCAAATTTTTTTTTTTACCACAAGTACAACCGACAACCAAACTACAAAGTGAAAAATTAATTTGGGAAGTCGATGTCTTTGTATCAGTATTTAAGTTTTTTGCCACCGACTTCCGAAATTAAAGTTATTTTTCACTTTGTAGTTTGGAAGTCAGTTGTATTTATGGTAAAAAAAAAAAACTTTTTATTGGGTTGGTTTGTAATTTATCTAAGTTACAATAGCCTAATGTTAACTGCTCATCACCTTTTACAAAATATTGCTTTTCCCGATGCAAATGATGGTGAAGTCACCATCAGCTCCACTGCACCATATGAATTGTGACGAGCATCAATTGCTTGCCAACCATATTAGAGTAATCGAATCGCAACCCGTGAAATACATATCATTGAGTAGTTCCGGTGGCCATCTGTGTCCTTCATCATCAGTTCCACTTTACCAAATGGTGCTTTTCGAGAGCAAATGCACGAGTTATAAAAATTACCCAAATCGCTATAGGTGTGCTTTGAAGAGTTCCCTCGATTTCTTCAAGATCCCATCATCATCGCGACGATGACAATGACAATGGGACCAACTCGGAAGTATACCCTCTCAAAAAAAAAAAAAAAAATCGAATCGGTTCAGCCGTCTTCGAATAATCGGGGAACATAGGTACATAAAAAAAAAGAAAAGATTCCGACGAACTGAGAATCTCGTCCTTTTTTATGAAGTCGGTTAAAAACTGAAAAATTATGGATTTAGGGTCATCTGTCAAAACACAAAATTATAAGTACCGGGTGAACTAATGGTTTGAGAGAAAGTATTGGGATGATCTGAGACCAGCGGGGTACTTGCGTAACACACATAAATAATAATCGCAATGGGTTTCATCTTGACAGTTCACCCACGTCCTTTGCGTTATTTACCTTGTTGAGCAGACAAATTTTACAAACCTAAGAACCAATGGATTACTAATTTCCTTAAAGTTTAAATTGTGATTAAAAGTGTATTATGCAATTAAGGTGCAGATTAATCGTGAGCACAGCTTTAGGGTACAAATTATGATACATAAAAAAGAAAACCATGGCATTGCATTTTAGGCGTTTATTTTTAAATATTGCAAATAGGTACAGTCATTAATTATGTTGAAAATAACAAAAAGGTGACGCTAGCTCTTTTTGTCAATTTTACAGTTGACCGCAAGTCACTGGTAACATTTTGACCTAGAGAATGGCCTACAGATAGTGACCCACGAAGACGCGCCCCACTCCGCGATTACTGTACTGTAACCTGTACGTTAGTACGGAGCTGAGCGGAGTGGGGCTAGTCTTTGTGGATAGCACTATCTATAGTGTAGTACGGAGTTTCAAATAGAATGAAAGGTCAGCTTACACTGATTTTATTACCAATGCATTTGTGGTCGACTATAAGATTGACAACAACTGTGAAAAATGGAAGGTTCTTTTGCAAACATTGTTTTCTGCTATAGCCGTTGCAAATCAAAAGCACGCATCATTTGACTTTTAGTTACACTGACATAAAGTTTAAATTACATTGATTGACACGCTCGTGAAATGCAACAACTTAAACATTGATAATCCGCTTTGTTAGTTGGTGTGTAAACAGCGCGCGCGTTAATAACTTACTATACATAAATAAATCTTTTTTTTTGCATAATTTGGAGAAATACTATCCTAAGCTTGACTTAAGAAAGCGATGCCTCCACGTACATATTGGAATGACAGCACCTCTCAATCACGACTGCTATGACAATGATGGCATCGCTATATGACGGCCGTAATTTTTTTACGTTAAGTGGTTTTGTTCGCCGATATATTCCGGCCGTTAAAGTAAGGGTAAACGAGCGTAATTTCACACAACATGAGTCGTGTAATATACATACGTAAAAAAAACAGGCCGTCCCATATACATTTCGTGTTTACATAAATAGATAAAATGTACTCAGGATATTTTATTTCGCGATTTCAAGTAAGTCCAATAGTAAAAGTTGGTTATAATGGTACGAGGGCCCATGTCCAAATTTTTTTCCTTATCGTTTTATGAACAAAACCGTATAAAATTGATAGATTTCGTTATTCTGAATCGAAAAATCCTAATTTCAGAAATTTTCCGCGTCACATTTGACCAAACCGCATTTTTTAATATGTCAAAAAAAAATTACCGAACTGTTTCATAGCAATCTGTCTGATTTTCAGAATGTAGTTGAACGATGGATTTTAGATACCGAAAGCATAATTTTCAGAAACCAGTAGCGTCACACGTACCCAGGAGACCAATTAAGAAAATTAATGATGAGGCAAAAACATAAAATCCATAGCATTGACCAATATTTATATGAAAACAACATTTTCAGATCCGTCTGAAAATGTTGAAGCGAATAAACCAATTTTGAGAAGAAAATGTGAACATCTTATGTGTTGAAACGATTATGAACGTGTTGAAAAATTTTACGGACTGGTAACATAGCAGTCTGCCTGAAAACTATTGGACATGATGAAAAAGGTCAAACACAAATTTAGTGTCTCACGTTACTAATCAGACAACTTTCCGAAAGTAAGAAATTAATCAATCTTATTGCGACGTTTTTACGTACGATTAATAAAGAACATACTCCAAACCATCGAACTGAAATTAAAAGGATATTTTAAAAATAATTTGTATATAAAGAACTTTTTTTTTTTTTTTGTGGGTAATAACTTTTCCCGCTCTGGGCAGAGCGGGAGGGCGTGTCAGACTCTTACTGACAAAAACCCACCCGTGTTCCTTCGGTTGCCCTGTCGCCGGAGCCACGATCTCCCTTTCGGTTTTCTTCGCAACCCCGGCAGGCATCTGTATATAAAGAACCTGGGATAACGTTTGAAAAATTTCATCATTTTTAATCATTGTCGGACTCATCATCAGTGTCGTGAGGAATAGGAGCGTAAAAAGCACCGCGCGATTGCCGGCCACTCCAAAATGTTCTTTTGGTTTTGGAATTATACGTGACATTTTTCTATCTTTCTTCTGTCTTCTACATTTAAAATATCTGAAAACAGGTTTCAGTAACCCCAGCAAAAAAAAAAAAAACAAAAAAAAAATACTACGATGCTAAGAGACAGATCGGTTGAATTATTTGACATTGTTGAAAATGCGCTCAGGCCACATTTGACACGCAAAATGTCTGAAAATAAACTTTTTGTAATAAAATTACGAAACCTATGTACATTTTCAATATCAGACATATTATTGTGATGAAAACATCTGCTCATTTTTTTTTTTGACATAGCAGAAATGGGCTTCCTTAAAACTGTGACGTTTCTGACCAATACTGGGCAGTATTGATCAGAAGCGTCACAGTTGCCACCGAGTCGGGTTCAGAATCATCTAAACTAACGATTTTATATGGTTTTGGCCGTAAAACGATGAACCATGGTTTTGGTCGTGGGCTCTTGTACTATATAAATAATTACAATGACCGCTTCAGAGTTTTACGGTAGGTACACAAAAACTATAGATGTACTTATATTAAATCAAATGCAGCGTAAATTACGTAATCGAGAAAAAGCGACTCACAAAATGACTATCGTTTTGTCTCACCCGTGGCGACACCGCTTTCTTGGGAATTCAAAGCTTTACATTGAACTTATTAGTTATACCGTTCGCTAAAGGCTGATAGTTATAAGTTATTACTAATATACCCTTAAACCACTACTACAGTACTCGCGAATTTTCTTCAATGAAGTACTCGTCGAAATTGACCGAAGTCCGAAATACGTGACTACACACTCGTGCGAAGAACTACAGGATGCTTTGAGTCCTCTGATTCAAGTGCAAAGCCGACAACGATTGGAAATCGGCCGAGGCGAGCGGAGGTTGCACGAAGCGAACCAAAGTGCCCTTCTACACTCTCGTATTCGCTTAACTTCGATCAACTTCGCGCGCAGTTTAGCGCAAGCTTTACATTTTCAAGCGTTCAGGCTGCCAGGCAGCGAATGTATGGTAAACCGGGTGAGATCTGCCGGTTCATGTCAAATCTATTATACTCCAAGGTCCGTATTACAGAACCTCACCCAAGACTCCGGCATTACCTACTTAAAACTAGATTGACCCAATGAAATGGCTATAAACAAGTTTTAAGTCATGTTTGAGTCTTGCACGAAGATTTGTAATACGGGCCTTAGTCTTAAGGCGCTCCTAAAGGACAATGATTTTACTGCAAATTGTTGCTACAATATCTTCGAGTATGGTTAGCTAAGCCATATTAGCAATAATTTTACTGCAGACTATAGCGACCCACGGCTGCTTCGCTTGGGGTGCAATGGCGACATGTCAAAACATCGAGATTTCAGTGCTATATCTAAGTTAAATATGAATGTATTATACACATGAGATCAGTGGTAATGGCCGAGACTTACCAATTGTAGGTCGTGGGTTCGATCCCAAGCAGGCACTTTACTTAATGTAAAAATGTTTTCATTACCACTGCTCTCGAAACGGCGAAGAAAAACATCGTGAGGAAACCGGCATATCCTAGAACCAAACATTCAAAGATATGTGCCGTCCCGCACTGGGTTCGCGTGGTGGATTATAGCGCACTCCCTCTCACAGAGAGATGGCCTGTGTCACAGCAGTGGGAACATTATAGGCTAATTATGCGTAAGCATAAACACAACCTTTTCGGAAAAAGAAATCTCTAAATGATAGTGAAAACCGCATCAATATACGTTATGTAGATTAGAAGAAAAACGCGGTCACACACATACGAAACGTATCTTTAGTTTACAGTATAGAAAATGTATGGCTCGATAATATTTCCACAACAGTATGGCCGATAGTATTTTCGTTAACAGTACGCTGGCAACAATGGCTCACGAAACAGTTAAAAAAAATTGCTGCAATACTTGCCGAAGGGGCTGAGCTACACTGCAAACATTGTTGAGTATTGCAATGTTTTAGGTATTGCCGGATCAAACTTCAAACTTTGCCAGCAATGTGTTGCAGTTGCGCATTGCCAGGATAATATTGCCCATTTAAGAGCGCCGCCATACAATACTACGTACACCACCACCTTACCTACAGGTACTCCAGTACCACCATACTACACCGTGCCAGTTTCCCGGTACACTGAACGATCGACTAACGCTATGAGACAAAGATTAATTATGACTTAAAATATTTACATAGGTTAATCAATCGTGAGGATTATGTAAGGAAATTAATTGTTAAGAAAATTGACACCCTACATCAGTTTGCCGTGTTATATTTCTTACAATAACACATGTCAAAGAATGACAGTTGTGATTTGAATATACCAACAATTTATGTCGGTAGTCAATTTTCTTACCAATTATATTCCCTGATTTTACAAAAAACATTTAAGGTTAATGTTACAGCAGTTTATTATATTCAACATTCGCTTATTATGCAGTTTACCTTCTCGTCAAGTTTGAGGAATGAACAAACATAAAACACGTAAAATTATAACCGAGAATGACTATGCACCACGCGAACATTCTGTCACAAACATACGTCTCATTCCGATCGATTTCACAAAATAAAACGTCACTTTCTTATGTATTACAAGCTAATGCTTGTTTTCTTCCACTTCCGTTGTCACAAATAATTTAATTCCAAGTTAAAAACAATTTTATGAACTTATTTCAATCTATAAAATACGTGACGTGCGAATACTTCAACAACTTTGCTATTACTGAATGTTGCAGAATGCTACGAAACGATTCGTGACGACTCGTGCATTTCCTTTCCCGCTCTCGCACTAGGTAGCCAGATATTGCTTATTCAGTCTTGCTTACTAGGGGAGTCACAATAGCCAGCTAGACACATGGCTGCTTTGCTCAGGTTAGTATATTTTGCGATCTTTGAGACTACTAAATCGTGTGGTTCTCGTTTATAAAAGTGTCCGATATTGATCCGTTTATGCTACACCAGAAAGAAGAGCAGCGATGTGAAGGTATACTTAAGTGGCAATGGACAGAGCACATTGCTCGCAGACCAGATGGCGATGGGGACGAAAGGTTCTGGAGTGGTATTGGTGTACCATAGCGTTGGAAGATCGGACAAAGTGGACCGATGACCATGTTAAGGTCGCAGGAATCCGCTGGATGGGGGAAGCACAAAAACGGTCGAAGTGGCGGTGCTTAGGGAGGCCTATGTCCAGCAGTGGACGACTTTCGGTTGAATGATGAAGATATACTATTGTGGAACGAATTTAAAGATGTGGTTTCATACTGTGTCATGTACACGCGGGCCACCCTGAGCTAGCTAACGGGAAAAATAAAATGAGGGTCGTCAGATCAATAACCCCGTCGTGACATCAATTAACAGAACTTTCTATAAGTATTTGGAAAATGCGTAGGTATTCCTAACTTACTTATATAACTATAGATTATATCAGTAATCCTCGACGCTGACGAAAGGGAAACTGAAATCGATTACAACAGTGTTTGTGAAGGTCTAGTAAGGTTTGCTTGAATTACCGAGTTTGAATCAGTCGTGCCATCGTGACAGCTTGCTCCGATTGGCAAGTTTATATTCGTTCCTTTTTCTTGAAAAATATATTGGATATTTTGTATTGTTTTCATTTCCTTTTTCACACATTTTACGAAAAACGAAAATTGAAAAAAAAAGTAGTTTTATTTCCTGTAAATAGTTTTTAAAAAACCCATCCAAAAGCCTAGCTGAAGCAGTAGCTAGATCACGCTGAAATATAATTATTTGAATCTTCAGAGCCACATTACGAGGTCACTTTCTTGTCCATCTGTCACAGAGGTTTTTCTCGAGAGAATTTTGGCATAATGTTAGGTCTTGATGACACGCTCTTTTTTTTAAAGATTTATTTGTTGATTTTTATTAGTTTATTTTTATTAAATGAGAGGCGTTTGCCCTGCAGTGGGACAACACAAGCTGATTTATTTATTTATTTTATTTGTGGGTTTAGTTAACAATTTTGATTAACATAGGTAAATATTTTGTTAGGTAAATCGTTTAAATGAGCTTACCTACTTAAAAGATGTGAAACCTATATTTCAAATAATATTTGGTTTAGCGGCCTCGCTCCTAGGTTTATGAAACAAAAATTTTGAGTTATTAGATATTGATCGATATAGTACAGCAAAAGTATAGCGGTTTGCGACACTGTTTTATTTCCCTAAAAAAATAAACAAAAAAAGTGTTTACTAACGAAGGGTTTTTGGTGTTTTTGCCCCATGTAGTTATAAATCTTTATCAAATAATAATTGTTTATAAGCTGAATGATAATAGTGCAGATAATTTTTTTTTTCGTGACACTAACTGTCATCTAGATGTATAATTTAGGTGCTAGCGCAGGTTTATTGATTACGCAAAATACAGTAATTATTCCAAGGACGGCTAAGTACAGATTGGATCGAAACCTTAACTGTGTGAGCCCGACTCGCTCTTGGCCGGTTTTTATTCGTAAAGGTGTCTCAAGTACTCATAATAACAATGCCTTTATTTAGCGATGGAGCTGGTCGAAGAAATCTTAATGGATTTAAACGGACGGCCAGCTAAATGTAGGTAACTCTGGAGCTAGTAATGAACAATTGTTTATTTTAAAATAATCGCTTTCGGTGTCTTGAGAATCTCGGGGAATGTATGGCTTTCTCGAAAGGCACCAGTGTACTAGGCTACCAGAGTTGCAAAGGAGATGTACTGTACATTTCCCGCTAGCTATGTAGCTCTGAAGGGTAGTGCGGTAGTTAGTTCTGTCTTGCTCTTACGACTTCCAACTGCACTAAAGTAGATTTAGTGAGCAGGACGTAAAATTCTACCCCTAGTCGGAAAAACACTACACACTTTCATGTTACAAGTGTGCGAGCGCTGTGTACAAGCGGGTGGCTGCTGAAAGAGCAGGACAGGCATCTACCCTTTCGTTTTTATTCAAATATATAGAAATTAATACAACACTGTGTGTGTAGTATTAATTTTTTTTTTTAGATACGGGCATCTCGTAGTTGACCTCTGAGATCATGACTACTTAACCGGGCTTTCCTGTGGGTGCCTTAAGCTACTACACTTAAAACCTCCAGCCAGTATTTTCTTTCACACACCCATTATTTCAAGTGAGCGTGCTGTGTAATATCACGAGTTACAAGCCAACGCCATCTGCCTTTGGTAACTCGTTCTATTTGTATTCGGGTTTACCTAATTTCCATTATCTATGCGTCAAAATTTGAAACATTCAAGCTCACGTAGTGATTGGTTAAGCTTCTATGAAAGTTTTTAATATTTTTGCAAAATTCTTTGTAGTTAATTAAAATCGCTTTTTATTGTAATGTTTTCACTATGTGTGTTTTCGATCCGTGTCTGTCCACTGCTGCACCCGAAATTGTTGAAGGCCGTAGCCACGTAGTGCGCGTTAACAATGCACTGAAAATGATTGTTTTCAAACCATACAATATCATCTTCAATAACCATTTTAATGATTAAATACATATTTGAAGGAAATATATAAGTCTGGGTTTCACAAATTAAACATATTAATAAGTTGGTGGTAGAACATACAATAGTGATGAGACTAATTAACTATGCTAAGCCACCAAAAGTACCTATTGTTAATTAAAAATGAAATTGTTGTCACTGACTTAGTAACATATATAATACATTTTATTCATGTAATTTGTTTTTACACTACACTAGGAGCCATCTAGTCGTTAACAAGCCTCAGTACCTTCAACATCTGCTCGCTTGTTTCTACAGATGTCACTAGGGTACGCTGCATTTGCTCCAGGCTTCCAGTAATACGCATCATCAGAGCTAGGTCGAAACCTGAGTACTATACTTACTGCGTTCATTTGACTGTGTTATATATTTTCCGTCTAAGGGCGAATTTTACGAATGCAACTAAACGCGATCAGCATTATGATGACACTGATAGCTCTTGAACGCGTTTTATGTGATGATCACGTACAAGTTTTAGATGTTTGACATTTACCCTTAATTTATTGTAAATCCTCGAAATAATTAAAATTAAGAAGAAAATAGCGCAGTTTGTCGTGCTTTCTGTTTTGAGCACTGTGCCATAAATTTACCGTTTCAAACTTCTTCATGGCTTATGGCGTGCTGGTATCTAGTATCGTATTTGCGCTGACTTCACAGTTTCACGCAAGCGCTTTGCGGAGTAGACCACGTGGAAACGTTTTCCACGTGTCGGTAAGCTTCACTGCGTGCGAGCTGGATGACCTATTTATTTTCCACTAAGCGGCTAGACGAGGGTGGGTGACTATAGAGAGTATAGCCACTTGCGGGGTTATCTTTGTAGCGAGCAACGGACGCGTAAATAATTTTCGATAGACTCTCCATGGATAACCGGCAAATTGTAAACTGGTATCAAACTTGCTTGCGAAGTAACACACTTGCCTTAATTATAGCCTGCCTAGCTGCGAGCAGCTTGAAAATAGGATGGTCACTATTATTCTAACCTAATCCATTTCACCCACTTCACAATTTTTCGGCAGTTTACAATTCCTAAATATTATAAACTTATGGTTCTCTCAATCTTAAGGTGATACATGACAGGTTTCATTGTAATTAAACTATAATTCCATAAAAAAATTCAAAGTATGGGTAGGGTAAATATTTAAATTTCCATTTACATCTTTAAGTAACCTTTACAATGGCAGCTCTGTTAAGTTAGCTCAGGTTAGGTATCAGGATAGCTATTCCATGAAAATGACAACCTACTACAATTATAATATATTGTTTTTTTTTTGCTATCTTATGCGGGCTATCTAATTACTAAATAGCAGCGATGAAGCTGTCATACTGCTCGCTACACCGTCGTGGCCGTCTGCTTGGTGCTAAATTTAAAAAAATAAGTGACCTTTATTTCATTATTTTATTCGCAGAAGGTAAGGTAGGAAATACCGTAAGGACGGAAGGTACAGGGAATACCGTACAAATTGACCGACTGCTACCAGGACTGCATAAATTCGGAGCGGTTTACCTTTGCATCCAGTTGAACCGCTTTGCTTAACATTTTACTTATAATAGCTATTGTACAGTAGGCCGCAAGTCAGTGGTAACTCTTTGGCCGTGAGCTGGTCTAGCGTAGTGCGGAGTTTCAATAGAATCCAGTTTATGCTGATTTAGTTACCAATGACTGAGACAGTGTACGCGAAACAAGGTTACAACGAAGAATATTAAAGCGCCATCAGCACGCGTAGCATGACGCTTTCTATTTCTACGAAGAATAGACATAGCTCTTTCTATACAAATTGACATTTCGCTTCTCCATTTTTGACATCGCACCGTAGAAATCATTCTACAATCTGTCATTTTGTCTTCCGCTTCTAACGATCTTTATCTAGGTCCTTTTACATGTAGACTATTTCAGAAGAAAGTTTTCTATCCAAACTGTCAAAATCACTAAGGTAGTGTAGACAATTTGATTTTGTAATCGCCATGCTAAAGACGGTAGAAAACTTTTTACTCGACGGCCACAAAGTATATACGGTTATCTACAAAATCATGAAAAGCGTTTTGAACGCAAAACTGTGATAAGTAATAATTATCATAATTAAAATTCACGCCAACCCCTCAAATTCATGTGCAAAAATAGTACTGTATCTTTTTTTTCTTTTGCTTATATCTCGAAAATGGTGTGTCTAATCGCAAAAATAATGAAAATTTCGACCCCCTTTAAAAAGCCCCCAAACCCCTAAGACAGAACATGGAGGTAATAATTTTTCTTATTTTCCATACAAAAAGTGAAAAATTCCATATAAAATACGTCGAGCCTTCGCGCCTCCGGCTCTAAAAAAAATCACGGGGTAGGACAAACAAGTACCACGTGGACTCGCGATTGTCAAATACGATTTAAGTTGTGTCAAAATTATATTTAAATTTAGGGATATTTTGTTGCAGAATAGTTTTAAGATTTTCATTGCCAAAAATAAAAAGGTTTTAGTGATAGTTTAGTTTGGTGTACAAGAGAATCGGGACCATTACCAAGGAAATGGTGAAATCCAATATTACTGTAATATTGTTTTCTTCCAAAATACGATACTTCGACACTCTTAATATCAATAAAAATTGAGAATCAAACAAAGAAAATAAAAATCCTATGACAAAACAAACAATTCTGAGTCGAATTATGAAAAGAGTGAATTGCGTAAAAAGTGCAGTTGTGTCTTTCTACTTTACTGCCGTCCTGTCTACACGGAACGTCATTTTTGTCTATTCTTCTGTCGACACAACTCGTTTCTACGGTGGTCATGCTACGCGTGCTGTAGTACAATAACACGAGAAACAGGTTTTCTACGGGTTTTGTCGCCGGAATAATAGACAAAATGTCAGATTGTGCTTGTTTATCTGTAATTTTGTCTATTCTTCCGTCGACAAAACCCGTTTCTATTGTGGTCATGCTAAGCATGCTGATCATCGAATTGTTTGTGATTTTGAAAACTTAACAAATCCAAATTAACTAGTCTAATTTGGATTTTGGTTGCTCTTATCAACGTACGACCATATTAAAATTGCAGATTAATAAACTATAAGGGGACAATGTTTATTTATTAGTTTTCTAATCACGAGGAAATTAATTTATTGGCATACATCATCGACTGCGTGAATTTTATATTTTCTTTAATAAACTGCTAGAAGGAACTCGAAAAATTAATAAGAAGCCTTTATGATATTATTATATTGTGAGTACTAAAGCATGATTTTCATTAAAGAAAGATAATTTTATATTAGTGAAATTGTTACCTATACGGAATGATGAGTACTTTTATAGATATTCACTGTATAAAACACATTTAACAATGTAAATGCAGCAAGTGTTACGCAAGTAAATAAATTCTTGCCGAAAATTGGGACTAACCAGAAGCCCCGTTCGTCTATTGGTCGGGGGCGAAAACTCAACAGATTTGCTCAATTGTGCCAACAGTCGTCCCTTGCTACTAGGGAACCATAAGCACCAAGAGATACATTTTCGAGATCAAAAAAATTCAAGAGATGGCGCTGCTACTGCTATACCCACAGATTTAGACTGTGGCTATATCTAATAGATAAATGGATACCCATTTATAGTAATATTAGCGACCCGCCTCTGCTTCGCACGGATGCAATGTACTGATGTGGCGACATGTCAAAACATCGAGATTTCTGTGCTATATCTAAATCAAATGTTAATATAGTAGAGTTGCATAGAAACCTTCCGGAATAAATTCTCTAGATGATGAAAACCTTATCGCGTAGCGTAGCGTACTTTAGAAGAACAACGTGGTAACACAGACAGACACGAAAAGCGACTCTAATTTACAATGCAATGCGCATCCTATATCTATTCATATTCTCTAATCTATTCATATGAATATATATAGGATGCGCTGAGATAGCCCATGAAATTCAAATTTTATGAAAAAAAACAAAAAAAATTAAAATAAATTCACGACCGTAACATATATGTGTGTTTACAGAATTATTATTAAAATATTTGCAAAAAAATTATGTTGTAATTTACATTTTTGACGTTTTCTAAAGGTGTTACAGAACGCTCAGTACCTAAATCTTACGTAGCTAAAGTTCGTTTTTTAATACCAGATAGTAATTTGAAACTTAATTTTCAAATCTTTTTGTTTGTTTTTTTTCGAATGATCAGTTATTTTTAATAGCCGAGGTAAGGTCACCCCTATTAGTCATGGCGCTACGCCGTCAGGCATAATTATTTTGCTGCGCACAATTTTAAATCTGTGATATCTTTTGTAGTATTCATTTAAAGAATGGGAGGCATATTTTAATCTTAATTAAATGGCCAATTTTAATAACATATTTTATCGGATAATAATATACTGGTCAAAATAGCTTCCGAAAAACTTAAAAAAAAAAAACTGAAAGATAAAAATGGTTACTGTGGATCATCGTGACTTGTTATTTGACGTATTCCTTCTAGGATGTGATAATGTGACCCATTTGCAACAATTATGCACCCCATAAAGCCCAGGCGAAAATTCATGGGTTTCGAGAAAACCCAATTTTTATGTTATTTAGAAAAAAAAAAACAGAATTCGTCACTAAATATCCTTTCTCTAAATTCTCAAATTGAATGGCCTTCATTGCTTTGCCATGGGATACATAATACTTTAATAAACCTTTCAATGTAACCTATTTTTTTAAAACATCAAACAGGTAAAAGTTAAAGAAAGAAGTTTACTAACAATTTTCAAAAATCAATTAAATACATGAACTTTGACACCAGTTATTTCGAAATTTTACAAAGGCATTAAGCATACAAATTACGGAGAAGAGTTTTACATTTAATCAGCTACCTAACGAGAAACAAAGGTATAAAAAATATATTTAAACTTGCCAATGAAACAGTCGATAGTTCTGACAAAGGTCGAATTTGCTCATTGTTGAAATATTTAACAATTGTGAGATAATCGAATTAATTAACTTATGTATGCCATCCCGCTTCTTCCTAACCTCCCAGCAATCCAGCAGATGGCAGGCAATCAGGTTGTCATGACCTGATTTCAAGTCGCGGAACGGCTTTTGACTTTTTAACATAACTCACGGTCTACTCGCTGGTCACGGTTCACTTGTCGCTTAGTTCGCGTGTGTTTTTAAACGTAATGCTCGTGTACCTTCAGTAGAGGTACTAAGGCAAAGAATAATACATGCAAGTTACCAATACAGAAGTTAGAAAAATAATAAGGTAGAGGTGACCGTTTTAAACAAAACTTTTTATAACAAACAGCAATCAAGTTCAGATTTGAAATTATTTCAACAATTGCCAATTCTATCTTTTTCCGTATTATCGACTATGGACCCTAATTATTTTTCGTTTACCGTTTTCGATGTTGTTTCAAATAAATAAGCAACGAAGAAGAAAGCTTTTCAAACTCATATTTTCAAGAATTCATAATTTATGTGACATTCTGGGAATTTTCTGAAACTAAGGTTAAGCCATGGCTTAGCCATTGACATTTGAGACTTACAAAAAATCCTTTGTTTATCATCATAAACAAAGGATTTTTTTGAAGTCTCAAATGTCGGCGTTTGTCAAACTATTAGAGTATGTACATGCGCTGTATGTTTAAATAAAAATAATCAATAGTTTTGTTTATGTGTACATGCAAACTAAGCGACAAGTGAACCGTGACCAGCGAGTAGACCGAGAATCATGTTAAGAATTCAATAACCGCTCCGTGATTTGTTATCTGGTCATGACGATCTGATTGCCTGCCGTGTGTTGTAATGCTGGGAGGTTAAGGTGTAGTGGGATGGCCTAAACCAGTTAATTACTTCAGCTATCTCACAATTTTTAAATATTTCAACAATTTGCAAATTCGACCTTTGCCAGCACTATCGCCTGTTTCATCGGCACCTCTAAACATTTTTTTTTACATTTGTACCTTGTTACGTAGCTGATTAAATGAAGATGTCTTCTCCGTAATTTGTATGCTTAATGCCTTAGTAAAATTTCGAGATAACTGGTATCAAAGTTCATGTATTTAGATGATTTTTGAAAATGGTTAGTAAACTTCTGCCTTTAACATTTACCTGTTTTATGTTTTAGAATTTTTTTTTTACATTGAAAGGTTATTAAATTATTAGATATCCCATGGAAAAGCAATGAAGGCCATTAATTTGAGAATTTAGAGAAAACTGATATTTAGTGACAAATTCTGTTATTTTTTTCAAAATATTATAAAAATTGGGTTTTCTCGATTCCCATGGCTTTTCGCCTAGGCTTTATGGGGTGCTTAATTGTTACAAATGGGTCACACTATCACGTTCTAGAAGGAATACGTCAAATTACCAGTCACCCTGTATAATATCTCGGACTTTTCTGTTGATTTTGTTAAGATATACAATCCAATAGAAGATAAATTTGATCTATCTGATCGCACGCCATGTAAGCGCTCAGTACTATGTTTACGTTTAATATAAATGAATTATGTATATGAACTTATAATAAAATACATTCTCTAAATAATGTTGAAGACCTCATCAAAATCCGTTGCGTATTTTAGAAGAACAACGCGGAAATACAGACAAACGCGACTATGTCTTATAATATCTTAGAGAGAGAAGATGCAGATGCTACGAATTACCTCTGCTGAATACATGATTACCATCCTTTCAGCTAACTACCTGTTTAGTGAAAATTTGGTCACTCACTACTCAATTTAGTTTTCGGAAAACCGAAAAGTATTTTTATTTTGTTCGAAAATATAAAAGGACCTATAGTAACGTAGAAATATATTAGGTACGTATATACACGTCATTTATCTAGGATTACCAAAAAAAATTGTACGCTCAATGCGTGGATGCTAACGTCAGTCTTAAACCAAACACCCTAAATAACTGTCGTGTTTATCAGTCATTATTCGCAATTTTTAGGCTTAGTACCTTTATTCGGGAGCCACAATTCCCCGCGCGCTTCGCACGCTCAACATCACTATATCAACTTCAAAATTTAACGATAAGGCCAGTTCGGTCTTTTCCCATTAAGTTTGGTGTGGGGGTACGTAGCAAGGTGTCGGTGTTTTGAGGAGAAACAAATGTTTATGTTGAACACTATTTATCGTCACACTCTCAAACTGTTCTTAATGTTAAAATGTTAATGAAATATTGATAGAATGTTTGAATACACCCGGCTAACGCGGTAGATAAAAGTGCACTAAATCTAATATAAAATTAGGTCAATGCGTCCGGCCGATATTGCTAACTAAGGTGTTCGGTGAGAACACCGTACACTTGGTAAATCTTCGGACTGACGGTAGTTCGGTTTTTCTCAGTAACATACATAATAGGTGCACATACCAAAGCAGCCATTTCAGTTTCTTGCTAATCCTTGACGCCATATTGAGGTGGGTACTGACCGGTGTTACGGGACATAATCTACCATTCGCAGCGAGCATGTTACGTTACGTCGTGTCCTAAAATCCGTGTAACATGCTCGTCTCGAACTCTGCTCGCCCGCACTCCAGATTCTAAAAGCAATAGTCAAGAATCGACGCGTGTGCCACATGCGCTCGTGATGACTTGTCGCGGGCTTACTGACTGAACCGTGTTACACTCAAAGGGATTCGCCAAAAAAACCGACAGCGAGCGGAGCACAGGAAACGAGCAACGAGCGGCTCGCTGCTCGCGTGTTTTTGTTCGTATCCACGTACTGATTTCACGAATGCTCGCTTTGTAACATGTTACATTACACCCCACCGGTCAATACACACCTTTAGGTGCTCCGACACTTGCAAGGCTTGTTTAAATATACTTGCATCGCTGTGTATACACGCAAAGAAAACCATTAAATGTGTGGTTCCTTCAGCTGTTATACCTAGCGGATCATTTATAAACGTTGCTTAAAGTTAAGTACTGATTGAAACGTCTGTTTTTAACTTGTGAGTTCAAGCGGTACATATTAAGCCAAGCATTTTTATCTACGATACAATCATCCAAGTTAGGGATAATTATACTAGTCTACATAGTGTGCATTTAATGCATGTTTTAAATTACTTCTCATTTAGTTGAAGAATATCAAGTGGTATTTTTAAAACTAGCTGCTTGCGCGACTTCGCCCGCGTGACTCTAATTATTAAAAAAAAAGTAGCTCAAGAAAAAGGGAAAAAGAAAAATATTTTATTTGGGACACGCACTGGAAATAAATAACAATAAAAAGAACATTAAGACTACCAAAATAGTGAAAAGAGAAAAAAGAAGTTACTCCTTATACTCCTAAGTCTTGTATTGACTTGTTCTCTCCTTGTACTCTTTATAAAATCAACTATTTGCCAGTGAAAGTGCTGTCATAATTGGTCCAGCCGATTCCGAGTAAATTGACAGACAAAAATTTTAAAAATTGTTTTTTTTATAGGACGGAAATAAAAATAAAAAAAGTTTTTTTTTTTTTTGTTTTCAGTGCTGTTTAAACCGTATAAGCATTCAGTAAAAAGCTGTTATTATGAAATTTCTAAAAAAAACAGTTTTTTTTTTGACACTAGCTGCAGCTCACGGATTCGCCTGTGTGGACCCTAATTCCTTTTCTAAAATAAAAGTAGCGTAAGATACTCCTTATAAAACACCCATTAGGTATACATAACGTTTTAAGTAATAATTTTAGTTCACTACACTTAAGGTACGTTAAAAGTAAACCTAAGGAGAAAAGGTTAGGTTCGAATACCTAAGAACAGAACTAATTCAGTTGATCACCTGCAAATATTTTATACTATGGCATGGATTTTCCGCAAAAAGGTCACACTGCATAAATAAAGACGTCACACTGCATTTAGGGAAGGCAGAGGTAGCGTTTTAAAGGCCAACAGGCCCGAATAACCTCGCCTTAAATGACTAAAATCGGGTTTATTTTTCGCACAGCACTCTATAGACAGAAGAAAACGGTGTTCCGAAAAGGTGATTATTATAATTAAGTACATATTTTATTTTCATTTCATAATCCATATGATAAAAATTGGTACATCTCAGTAGGATTAAAAATGTTATTGACATGCTGGGCCAATTCTTTTCATTATCCTTTCATCTACTTTAATTACTATCAATATTGATGATAGCGTGTTTAGCCAGTACTGTCACGTTGAAACCGCAGTAGAGGCCTCCCCGAGTGACGTAACCATCAGAATGGTATCGATTTGTTTAGTGTAAAAGAGGGCCGCCAATATCTTTTGGAATGTGTGACAGAGATAAAAATAGTGAAAGTAGTAGGCCTTGTGAGTAAATTTAAGTTTGAAGTTGCGTTGGCAGATCAATTATTTGTTGCAAGGTCCCTTTGAAAGTAAAGTCATGAACAGCAGGAGTATATATATATATATTTTTTTGTTTTTGGTTGTTGTGTACGGATTTGTATTCTTTGTATTTATAACAAATTGTCAAATTTGTGGAGTGAAAACTTCCTTAGGCCCGTTGAGCGATTTTTGGTAAACTTATGGATTCGCGTCATCAGCGCGCCATAGTGCTTTACTATAAAATATAGATGGCGGTAATACCAGTTTTAAGTTTTCACTCTTCTGTCGGCAATCCCCATACCTGCTTATTTTTTTTTTTTGCAAAATGTATTTTAGTAAAAAAAACCATAAAAATATTCTCTCGGAATAGTGTAAATGCATGTCAAATGACTCTATGTATTTTTTAATTACCATGCCTCGTAATTACCATCCTAAGGTTGTATGTCACTTGCATGTTATAAAACGTCAAGGTTTATTTTTGCTTCAACACCTACGTGACAGTCAACCTTAGTTTAGTGATGTTTTAATATGGGAGTTTTTGTCAAAGGTGGTATAGCAATTACGATGTCGACAATATATAATATATTGTAACCGTATTATTATTAATCTCTTCCAGTTGATCATATTCCTGTATACGAAAATACAAACTAGGAAAAAAGAACCACATACCTGACTGTTTAGAGATGAGTTTCATGTGCAGCTATTTGTTCCTCAGCAGATTTGAGACCAGCGTTGTTAACTTATTTCGGAAAAATGAGGTCAAGCCTTGCAGCAACTATTGTCTGAAAAAGAAACATTATTAAAGTACCATAAAATTTATTAGCACCTACCTAGGTGATTACGAATGAAAGTACAGAAAAGTAAAGTAAACATACCTATACCTGCAAACAGGCACGATGCGAATCGGGTAATTGTTCTACCGTCAAGTTTTCTTAGCAATTGTTTTATTAAAGTCTTTTGGCGCTGTCGCGTTGCGCCTGTTTGCGGGAGCTCAAACTCAAACTGAAGCATTTATTTCAATCAAACCATTTACAAGCACTTTTTAATTGTCAAGGGAGTTGCCCATTCCAAAGCGTAGTAGGTAGGTTCCTATCGTGGAGAACGGGCAAAGAAACTCCACGGACACTCTTTTAAATCATAATATTGTTACAAAATATTGGTTACATCATTCAAGTTAAAGTTATAAATGTGAGAACGATGCAGAACGTTAAAAGCGTCCATAATAAAAATATAAAAAACAATTAAAAAATTAAAATAAATAAATTTTTATTATTAGTAGTTATTTTTTGTCATTATTATTAGTGAATTGGTACTTTTTTTCTTCTTTGATTTATGTTTTTACGAACGCATGCTGGAAGAGATTTCTTTAGAATTAAGCATTGCCTTTATACGTATTTTCCTGCTCCTTTCTTCCTGTCTGTTTATATGTGTGTGCATAAATGGTTAAATAATAAATAAATAAATTAATATAAGCCGTGGCAAGTAAGAGATGACCAGTCCCAACTGACGGCACTATTCAGGAACATGACGCATGGATCAGCACTTAACGAGACCCAATTCGTTAAATACCTACTTATTAGGAATTATTTTACAAATACTATAGCTAAAAACTGGAAATTGCAACTGGATCGGGATCGACGTTATAAACCTACCTTTATGTTATGGGTATTGTGTAATTATTACACAGCAACCCTTTGCATAAAACAAACAAGTTGTTTTAAAACACGTATTTTAAACAATGTTTACGTACGTACAGAGTGTATGTAATTGGATCAGAATCTGTATTATATACTTAGCTTTATTAGAAAAAAGAAGTAAGAATGTTCACAGATTAGATAATATTATAGTACTAACTAACTGTAACTATTATGTTATTCTGATCATTTTTTTTTGAAAAGTCTAGATGAATTATACTAAGCCTGATCGATTTGTGTTGATAATAAACTTGATAAATCGCTCAAAAGAAAAAAAAAGAATAATCACTTGTTTCAAACACATCGAACTGATTTTTTTTTTATAAAATATAAAAATATACTATTTTTTTCCAACCCAAACCAGTAATAGCCACCGATGCTGAGTGCATAATAAATAAAAATCTATTACTGAGAATTTTGTACACTCATAAAATTAATAGGGTGCAAAGCGAAAAAACAAAGGCATTTAATGCAATTTGTTTTTTTTTTTTCGCTTTGCTTTTTTTTCCCTTTATACAGTAGAAGTTTGGTAGAAGGGTGAAATAAGGAGGACGCGCGTGCGGCGCGACCCAGTGCGCCGCATTTGAATTCTTTGTATGCAGTTCTTTGCGATCTCGCGCTCCCGTCCGCGGCACAATAGCGGCCGGATTCCCATAGCTGACAGCTGATGACATCATAGTTCGCGTTCACCGGCCGCAAGCAACTACGACGTGGTGCGTGCGGCGACCGACTGCGGCGCGGTCGGGTGTGTAAGGCTTTCAACAAAATAGATGCGCGCTCACGAACGCGTAAACCGACACTGCCACAATAACCTAACGATGCTATCAGTACTTGATTATATTTAGAAATGCGAATAAGAACTTTTCACACACATTTAATATATATATATACAAGGCGACGCAAGTTTTTTGAAGCGAGATACTTCTAAGTCATACGTTATCAAGAACTAACGCGCGTAGTTTACCTAAGTAATGTCCGAATACCGTTCACATAAACCGCCCGTTGATTTCGTCAGTCTGGGAATTAGGCATTAATAGTAGCCACACACGTAACGATTTCCTTGCGCAAATTTAGGCTTGCGCAGCTCTATCGTGACCTTGTAACCTTTGAGGGACACTAAACGTGCGTTGTAACAATAAAACTTCTTTTGTATCTCGTTCAGTGTCCTTGAATGGGTCAATCTCTGTTGTCAGAGAGAAATAAGTCGATGAAATACATAATAAACACAAATCATTTACGATTACACAATTTAAGAGTCTAGTTATTAAAAATCTTAAATTCATTCATTAATTCACTGACAGACAACGAACTGCCTAAACCACTAGGTCTAGAAACGAGTTCGTTACTACTATTCACCGAAGCACAGTATAAATAAGTAACAGTATTACGTCTTCAGAGAAAACGGCCGAAACGACGCAATTCGAAATCTAAGTGTATATTAGTACTCAACAGTCTCGAGTGCGCGCGCGGCAGTTACGCCCAGTCGCGGAAGGTTTATCCACCGAGTGGCCGTAGGTTATTACTTTTTTATACTGTGACCAAAGGTGGGGTAAAATAAACAGGGGATGAAAGCTTTTATGGAAGTTGGTCATTTTTGCCGATGTGAAGTCCCATTGGGAACATGGCTTGTATCCTAACTCAACTAATAATAAAATTGCGAAAGTGAGTCTGTTTGTTTGTTCACATAGGTAGACCATGACTTGAATTAGGACATAGGATTATTTTTATTTCGATATTCTCACGGGATCGAAAGTTATGCGGGTGAAACCGCGGGGCGCAGCTAGTTTTGTATAAATCGTAGCATATAGGAAATGTTTTAGATATCGTAGTTTGTATTGTGCCTAATAATAAGTTAGAAGCGGCCGGCCCATACCTGGTGAAAAGGCAGTGCAGTGCGGTTTTCACTACGAAATAAAATCATCATGTCGTACTTTGCACTGTAACACAATATGAATATGGACAGTATGGAAACTAGCCTTATTTGTTGAAATAATTACCTACGCTCCATTTTTAAAAAGATCGCAGCGATTACTCGTCTCGACACGACATCCGCAACTAACAGCACCGCGACAATCGCTTGGTCAATGAGCGCGTTTGTGTGAGTGTGCCGTTTCGAACGTTTACTATGTAGTTTCTGTACTGTCCATATTTATACTGTGACTGAAATCTGAAATAAAAACAGAAACTTAACCGCATTCTACAGTCCGCTTTGATGCTCTCGCAGTCTTAAATAGTGAAAGTTTATTTACTTTCGACTTTATTTCTACTCAAATAGTGTTGACATTGTTTCGCATTGTTTCATAGTACAAAAGACGTTTTACCTTACTACTTAAAGCCGTCGCCGCGTCGTCGCCGGCCCTAAGTAGGTACTTACTCGATTGAACAATTAAAAATAACAAGCTGCGAAAGAAAACCAGAATGTAAGTGTGTGTTCTGGTTTTCTCGTGACATATATAAAATTCTCGTGTGACAATGTTAGTTGCCATACTCCTCCGAAGCGGCTTGATTGAGTTTTATGAAATTTTATAAGTATATTCGGTAGGTCTGAGAATCGGGCGTAATCTATATTTTTATAATATATTTCATAAGTGATAAGCACCCAAACATTTTTTTTGTTTAGGCTAGGCTTGCATGAATGTAGGGTAGGTAGGGTAGGTACGTATTTAGGCTAGGTTTGCATGAATTTTTATTATATCTCGGTAGATAGATAGGTATGTAGGTTGATAGGTAGGTATGTAGGTTGGTAGGTAGGTAGGTAGGTTGGTAGGTAGGTAGGTAGATTGGTAGGCAGGGTAGGAATTTCGTATTAATTTTAAAATCCTAAACATGGACATTCATTGACTGTTAGGCGGAACGAAGTTCGCCGAGTCAGCTAGTTTCCATACATATTACCGACAGACACTCTTCCGTTGCGTTATACGCTCCTAGCGCGTAATCTATTACGTGCTTAGAGTTGCGGCCACCAGCCCGCCCGATATTCAATACAATACGCGTTTTTAGTTTAGCCCAGCCTCAGACCAAATAAAAAACCAAGACATACCGCTGTCAACAGTGACGTGAAGCCGGTTTCGTAAACATGTGTGCACTTAGTGAGGTGTAGTTTGATTGTAGTTTGATTGTAAATGGTTGTAAATGTTTTTTGATCTTGTATGCACAGAGCGCGTGTAGTTCTTGTTCGCTGTCTTGTGTCTGTATATTCTTTCAGAATACATTTCTATTGATGCTAGCTGCAGCAGTTTATGGCTACTCCGATATGTCATGCTTAAGGAAATCGGTGATTTTCTTTTAGAAAATTATTTTTTGCCATACTTTTTAGAATGTTTAGGAAACGCAAAACTCAATTTGATTCTTTGTTCTCACCCCCTTCATGAAATCCGTTCTGCACTGTCGTTTCTACTTTATTTCCTACACATTCAAAAACCGCTATGTTTTGGATGTGATTATTGTATTTAGCTATAAAACTAACTAAATGTGACTCAAAATCATTGCTAAACAGACTGGCATAACTGTTGTGAAATTGTGGGAAACTATTTTAACGAAAAATTAACTATAAGCATTTTGAAATCTTTTATTGAAATTAATAGATATTTAAGAATTTACAGTAATAATCTTAACCTAATATTATCCATTTAATATATAGTATTTTTCTACCGTATTTCTAACACAGTTTTTACATTATTTTTTTAACCCCTGCCGAACAACGAAACCGCCGCAAAGCTTATACATCGAGATCACCACCAGGCTGTCATGAATTTAACAGAAGTGGACATTATACTCACTGAATTTCAGGGCCATACAGCGTGTGTCTCACCCTCTATCCTGTGTAAGGTATCGATTTTTACTAAGTTACAGGAGGGTAGCAATCTAACCAAGAGAGGGTCGCTCGTCGCAGTATTATTGCAATAAATATATAAATAGGTTAAGTATAATATTTTGTAATTTTTTCTTTAACATCACTGTTCAGTTGTTTCAAATCACTTTTTACGTCTTAAAATTCTTTGTTTTTGTTAGGTTATGTCATGGAGATTGATCAAGCTTATTTATTTGATTGTAAATTAAGCACACAAATCGCTTTAGACAGCATAAAAAAATCACTGACCGATAGTATGAAAATAAACTATACTGTGAAATGTGCAAAACGGTGTTATCTTCCGCAACGTCTAATCCGGAATATCTACTAGGATAGCATGTATCTAGAAGTATACCTACATTATTTTCCAAGAACTCACATTATGGACAAAGAAGGGAAAAATAAAACAAATATATTGACTGTTCAGTACGTGAATTCAAACAAGGTAACGAACCTAAAATAATGGTGCCAATCATTTCCCAAGAGATTATAAAGGTAAATTATAATTGCTAGAATTCTACAATAATTATAATCCTTCTACTAAGAACTTTTTATTAAAGATTTCTAATAAAAAAATCCCATCCTCTACAATTCTAATATCGGTCACAGGGTTTGGCATAGGCACATTTCGAATGAAACCCGAGCTAATAATGATTCTAAAGTGTAAAAATATTGATGAATATTTTCTAGACACATACCCGTATTATTTGATTCACACTCTGCTTCACCAAAAAGACACCATGGTCAAAAAAAAAAAACAAAACAATAATAAATTAATGCACATTTTAACTGAATTTTAGTGTGGTTTTTACAGTAATAAGACTTTATATTACTACAAAAATGAGGAAAAAAAAATACACTGCACTCTTTCCCAACACCGCGATAACTTGGTCTAATAAGTAATTGTTCTATCTTATTTCAACTGAAACCACGTGTAGCCATAACGCTGTCTGTGACTTTTCTGAAACCGACCATAGGAATCCAGCACCCCGCGGTGGATTGACACGTAATTCAATGGGTAATACGAAGCATCAGTTCTCCTTCAACGATCTTTGCCGAAAGCGTTCGTTTTATCAGTGCACGCTAGGTCAAGTGTTTCCCCGCTTCTCAACAAACTATGACTCTTTTAAGATCACTAAAGTATGTCATAAATCTGCATGCATAGGTATTTAGGTACCTATAGAATTTTAAACCGTTTGGATATTAATTCTCCCAAAAATGTTCTGCTAAATATTTTTGGGAGGAAAGTTGAATCAGATGAGGTCAATGCCCTTTGAATTCACGTCCCCGCTGCAAAGATTTCGCTCACAACTTGCGAGGGAAGTCGAAGTATCTAGGGTGATTTAGACGAATAGCGATGTCGTCATTCAACATTTATCAATTTTATAAATATTATCAACGGCAAAGAATAATAAATTTTACCTTTACCAGTATCATAATTTTTAATCAGAATTTCATCAATTTTAATTTCATTGAAATGTTCCTTTTTAGGAAATGTACCAATTTTTCCATATTAGCTACTATTTTTAAGTAAATTTGATTATACCTCTGATTCATTGTTGTATGCATATCGTCGCTCGGCATCCAATACCGCGAATGCAGCATTCATCAAATTTTAAATTTTTTTAATGCAGGGTATTTGAACGTGTAAAATGAAATAAAACAAAATACAGATTTTCGTCAAAAATGTCACATTCGCGGTATTGGACGCCGAGCGATGATATGGTGTTTACCTTGTAACTCTTGCACTATTATTTTACTTTACAAAATGTTTAATGTCTCAGTGTAATCAATTGTTGGTGAACCTAATAAAATAACTAAATTATAATACTTGAAAAATTTTAGACTCATCAATGACGCCTCCAAGAAATATTGTAGCGTAAGAAATTATCGTATTTTTGAGAACACCTGGTAAAGCCGGTATAAAAAAAATTGGGATGAAAATATGCTCTAGTATGGCTCTCGCTATGTAAATTTTCTCTGTACGAACTGTCAGCTGATCTTACCTCTAACCTCGGATTATTTTTAATATATTCATCCATTTTGGGACCATCTGTTTTATTTCATTTCGAAGTCGTATCCCGACACCTACGATATTTCACAGCAAAATGTTGGAATCACATATCAACATCCCATTGTTCATATCGTTACAAATGCAATGTGAAACTACCGGTTATAAAATGATCTGTGATTCCAAAATGATTAAGTGAAATATCGAACATTAACACTGTGTGTAGCCCTGTAGTAACGGCCCCGACTTAAGAGTTGTAGGTCGTGGGTTCGAACCCAGGCAGGGGTTTTACTTTGTATATTTAATTTCATCTCCACAGCTCTCAAAACGGTGAAAGAAAACATCATGAGGAAACCGGTATATCCTAGAATAAAAAAATTCGAAGACATGATGTGTCATCTACCAAACTGGGCCCGCGTGGTAGATTACAGCCCACTCCCTCTCACAGAGAGGAGGCATGTGTCCCAGCAGTGGAAACATTATAAGCTGATTATGATGATGAACGCTGTGTGAACGAGGGCTCACTCACAGTGATGTGCTACACACATAAGACCAGGACTCCACCAGAGAGATGTTCCAGCTAGGGTGTATCTACTGAAGCTGTGCGGAGATGCGTACTGGCTAGAGCGGAACTGAGCTGCGTGCCGCGAGCGTTGGATGTTGAGATGAACGCACATCTTTTTTCTTCTCCGCTGTGTACCGCCGCCCAGCTCAATCTCGGCGAGGCACAGCTCATATCTCCGCTTCGATCACGCCATACAAATATTATACATCTCCGGTCACTGGTCTCCACTGAAGCAGAGTGGAGACGAGACGTGTGAATAATGAAATTCTAGTGGTTGTTTAAAACACATCTCTTCTCCTCTCGTCTCGTCTCCGCTTTGGTGAAGACCGGGCTTAACCTCCCGAGCGTTGCCACTCAGGCGGCACGAAGTATTATTACAGATGAAGATCTCAATCCCGTTATTTGAAAACAATGTTTTAACTGCAATAATTAAATAATTAGTTAGTAGTTACTAACTCGAAAATTTGTACTCGTCCACAGTGCAGATAGTTCCTAACACTTTCTTTCGTGACCCAAATTCTTCCGATCCATTTTCAATCAAATGTTCAACTTAACTCTTGATAATGTCTATTACTTACTTTACTAGTGGCTTTTGTCGAAGTTGGATCAAATAATCATATAAAATTTATAACTATCACATAACTTCATATCATATAACTTTGCCAAAGTGTAATTAGGTAGGTACACACGGCTACACATCAAGCTATACATTTCCAGTTTATGCTGATCTCGTATTGCATAGGATTTCCGTACAATGCGAGGTCAGATTATACTGGAAATGTATAGCTTGATGTTGTGTAGCATGTGTACGATGATTGTTTGGAGGTGCTAGTGAGAGGCCTATGTCCAGCAGTGGAAGTCTTTCGGCTGAAATGATGATGATGATTGTTTGATTATTGTTCAGAGAAAAGAAACACTAAAAATGGTACGTACCTACACGTAATAATCACCATGGAATTATTATGTACTACCTATTTATCAAACACCAAAGCACTCACCTAAAACTAACACAAGAGTTGATTATATACCTCACTGGTACTAATCTTTTCGTAATCACATTAGCGCAAATATTTTGATATTTGATACCCGTCACATCGCAAAAGATCTAATTAGATTAGGTACCTATTTTTTCAACATTTTGTCTATGGCTTCCATGGTTTGGGCAGCTTTGGGCGATAGAGTTTATTATTTGTTTATGCTTTGGGCGATTATTGAAACCTGAGAGTGGAAAAGAGCAGTAAATTAAAAAAAAATACGTCGGGTATCTCCAGATCAACTATGGAAAAACGTATTTGATACTTGAATATTTTTATGCAGAATATTTATTTTTGTTTTTACAGATTAATAGGAAAGCATAAAGCAAAAAATTATACAGATAAGCTTTTATGATCATAAGGTTGTAAGCCCTATCATCATCATCTCGGACGAAAAACGTCCACTGCTGGACATAGGTCTCCCCCAAGCACCGCCACTTCGACCGATTCTATGCTTCCCACATCCAGCGGATTCCTGCGGCCTTCACAAGGTCACCGGTCCACCTTGTCGATATTTTGAGTATAAGGTACGCCACCCAGGTTGACACACTCACGATCTTCACCACGTTACTCACAAGGGACTTATGGATGATAAATCCAATACCATCTTGGACTGCTGGTCGCCCTCCCGGAAATAGAGCAAGTTCCCGGATTTTAGGATTATCGAGTCCTCCCCTTCTCTTCGGACTTCAAATAACCCTACTATACCCCATCGTAACCTGCTCAGTTCTTCTTCGAGTTCGATGATCTTCTCGTCGGTCGATCCGGAGTGTTCGCAAGTTGTATGTTGCCAGGTCCAGTTTCCAGTGATTGTGGTAGCCGGATCCCTTCCGGGGATTCTTCGTACCCCTTGCCTCACCATAGCCTTGATCGCTACCGTAGCTAAGGGTAGGTGGGCCGCCAGGCACTAAAAGCCATTTCTTTTTGGCGCTTGTCATTTTTGGGGAGCATGCCATAATCGCCCCGCTTGGCAGGCGGGTTGGCGATCACACGACATTTTACAAAAAAAAAAACCTGTATTTCTTCTTCTGGCTCTGATCACCGCCTGCATGCGATCAGGCATGTTCTGGAAGATTCCTAATGTTTACTTAGGGAATTTCGTCCCAGGCAACCACCGGAGCGGTTTTCAAATCATTTTTTTTTTTTTTTTTTTTTTCTTTATTGACCAACTAACAATTGTTTATACTAAAAATAGTCAAAGTTAAATCTACCATAATCTAGGGTTAGTATAACAATTTATTACAGGTTAGCACCGCATGCCCCTTTAACTTACAAGCGCTAGACTAATATAAGATTTAAAATTAACAAGATATTAAAATTACGCGATGGAATGAATATAAGGAAAAAAAAAAAGAAACTATAATTACGATCAACAAAAATAAAAGAGGAAAGAAAAACAACAATCAGATATTACATTAGGTACTAGTAACTATTCTATGAAAGTTGGCATAGGAGTCATGGAGGGTCTAAGGAGGGTTAAGACCTTACCGGAATGACTTTTTAAGCATGTTCTATGAGATTCATGTCTGGGATTTTCGCTGGCCACTCCAATATGGCAATTTAGGTTCCATAGCAGCAAACCTAGGATGTTAAACTGGATCACATAAATAATTACACAGATTTGTATACTGATGTCACGCGATTTCTCATCGCTATATTCAATTATGATTTCACATTTAAAACTGTTATATATCAATATAACAGTTTTAAACCAG
This sequence comes from Omphaloscelis lunosa, assembly GCA_916610215.1. Taxonomy (NCBI): domain Eukaryota; kingdom Metazoa; phylum Arthropoda; class Insecta; order Lepidoptera; family Noctuidae; genus Omphaloscelis; species Omphaloscelis lunosa. The sequence continues at coordinate 19,598,193 of OU744243.1, forward strand.
GACCAGGTCTAATCAATATTAATCCTGTTTACAAGTCGTGCCATTAAAGATGAGACTTGACACACCACGTGGTTTGACTTGCGCAGTAGACGATTTATGGGTCTCTTTAGCGGTATGAGGTTCCGGCTGGGGCGTCATCGGGGCGGGGGAAAGAGCGGCGGGAGGCGCGGTCAAGTCTCAACTTTAATGGCACGACCTGTACTTAGTATCAAAACTAATTCAATAGTTTACCAGTTATTTTCGAAATGATTGTAAACAATTGTACTTTTTCGTTAAATGCATCCTCGCTTTCGCTTTTCACTTAGTTGTAATTATTTATCATAGTGTATAACAACTTTCTCGCACTGCTTCTTAAAGTTTTAGGCATTGTTTTACTTGAAATAAGACAAAATATACACAAATTCATTTTCGTAATAGGTTATAAAAATAACAACTGATAACAAATGACACTTGTCGCAGCAGTGTTGTCAATTTGAGAAAACGTGAAAAAATCACTCTCAGCTTTCAATTAGACAGACACTAATAATATTTTTTAATTTTAATATATTTTGCAAAAATAGTTTTATTGTTGTTTTGAAACTAATAGCCAGTCCACGCGCACAAACTTAAGTCTGCGCAGTACGCGCACACATTTATGCACATTTTAGTCAACGAACAAAGGAACTTCATACTCGACGTGCACGAGTTCTATTCTATATGCGCGTTTTCTTCATTTGTGCTACATTGGTGTGCGCAAACATACTACGCAGACATATTAAGATGGTGTGTGTGAACCAGCCATAAAAACAGAAAACAAAAACCAAGTGCTCCGGTTACGAATGTATCAAGTCCATAAACAGAAATCTGTTAATTAAAAAAGAAAGCTTATGTTACGACTTTGTTCATCTGTCTGAATGTCAGTCATATTTCTATCCGATAATTTTAGCAACTGCAATTGCAAAATGTTTGTAATAATGCTCGCCCACATAAGTATCATCATAATCAGCTTATAATGTTCCCACTGCTGAGACCTTAGAGCATTTAACCTATGGAGATGGCAAGCAGCGAATCACCGAACATCGTTTTCTGCCACTTTCTGCGGGAGGCGAGGAAAACACATACAGCACACTAAGAAATTTTGACAATCACACTCAGATACAAGCTTCCTATTGCTACAAACGCACACAAAAAAAATAAAAACCACACAATTAAAAAACCATACACATTGAAACATTTTTGCATATTTATGCAATTGCCCTATGACAACAAATACAGATTGCTAGTGATGTTACACAAACAATGAGTGATATTTGCACGAATGAATGAACAAAATGTTCATTCGTTTTATTTTCTTGTATGCGTAGCAAATTACACAAATAAAAAAACATGCAATACGATTACTTGCCTGCGAAATTACGTAAGTAGCCCCTAATGATAAAACAATGTATACTACACTATGGAAAAAGAAAGATTGTATTTATAGTGTAATATTTTTTCATATTATTTATCTAGCTTCTGCCCGCGACATCGTTCGCATGGAATTCGATAAAATACACCCCATGTTACTTGCTGATAATGTAACTTCCTTTATTTCAAAGATTTTTTTTAAACGGTAAAGTATTTTTTGAGTTCAACCATTACAAACAAACATACAAAAAATCAAATATTTTCTCTTTTTATTATTAGTATGTAGTTTAGACTAGATTATTTTATATTGCTGAACCTGTGGCTTTCCTATAAGAATGCCGGTACAAATGGCTAAAAACCCCACGCATGGTAGACGAACTGGGAATGACAATAAAATGGTGCCATACAACATTGTTTAAACTAGACTCAATAGGTACCTTTATATTTCAACTCAGAATAGTATGCACCTGTCACTGTCATTCTGTATTTAGGGTCGGGAATTCGGGATTCATACTTGAGACCCGTTCTTTAATAAGGGCCTAATAATTTATACGTATCAATAAGTAGGAGGGGGTAGAATATAAATAATAAAATAATAACAATCAATCAGACAGACTTTTATTTCTTATAAATCACAAAATTACTACATAACACTGGCACAATAGTTGACATCGCCTCAGTTGCCAAAAGAAAAAAAAAACACTTTTACGTCAGTTTTTTTAGAGTGAGTGCAAAAGATCTCAACTCGAATGAATATTTCGTCTTAGGAAGCTTATGACTTTTTCATTTGTCGTTTAAGAAGTTCTTTCTCCGTAACACCAATTTTGCTCAAGGCTAGTTTATCTTCTTTGTCTATCTATCAGTGATCTTTCTTCTAAATTATTAAGAAGTGTTTGTAGAGTATTGACTTTTTTCTTTAAATATCGCGTTTTTGCTTGCAGTCTACGAATTTTACTATTTTTAAACTGCAACTGCTTGCGCAGTTTTAATTTTTCTTGGAGTCTCGATCAATTCACTGACAGATTTTGCTGGCGGTTCTTCTGTACCAGGAATGTTTTTTAAAGTGGGTACCGCACCCTCAACTAATTTTCTTCTATTAGTTGAAAGTTCTTTAAAACTAGACGAAATAAAATGTTCTGAACAAATTGCACAAAGTACGCGTGGCTTTCCAAGTTTCTGTATAACCGCTAAATATGCTCAATTTTTCTTTTGTTACAGTATCTTTTGGAAATCTTGAAAAAATATATAGAATGTCAACGAAATCAAATTAAAATGATGGCCATTAATTTAATTGTGTACGTACTGTATTTTTGTAACAACTTTAATAAAACCTATTGATAAATACCACTAGTACTGGTAGTAGTACGCGTACGTTACCAGTAGGTTTTTGCGTCATAGGATTTGGGGGTCATATTTTCCTATCTATTTTTTATAGTGTGTTTATTTTTCAAGTTGCATGATTTTAGATAGATTAGTGCCATTATGAATGGACAAAACACTTTGTTCATGTGGCAAGTGGAATGGACTTGTGTAAAGTGCAGTAAATAGACTCTATTCTAAGTTTTAAAATATTTATCACTTAAAAAAGTAAGTTGATTTAATTTTCTTATTCGTTTATTGTAGTCTACATTAATTATTAAGAATGTATTTCTTTTAATAAAAGATTATTTAAAAAAAATAACTCGTTAGTTTAAACTTTTAAAATAAAAGACTTTAAATCGACTCACAAACAACTGAAATTGATTACATTTACATTAATAATATTTTTTTTATTTCAACCTTACTTGTACAGATAAATACACAAAAAAAAAAATTGAACATACTAACTGAAAAAAACATTTATTTTATCAATCATTCACTCACGTTGTCCCCGCGCTATGTAAGTCCCTACCCCTGTTCGCCCCTGTACTATGTTTGCGTTACCAACGTACCACTGTATTTTTCTATCGTAACGGAATAACAATTATTTTGACATTGTACTTAAATAAAACTATATTGATGTATAATTTATACTTAGATGTGGTAGGAAACGCCATCATTTCGCAATTTTGAATTTTTTTTTTTTTTTTTTCTGTAGGGCATCTCGTAGCTGACCTCTGAGGTCATGACTACTTAACCGGTCAATCCTGTGGTTGCCTTAAGCTGCTACACTCAAAGCCTCCAGCCAGGGGCATACAAAACTAAGCTAAAAAGCTAGGTGAACGCTCGCTAAGGGCACCCCCTGTGGGGTACGAGCCTCGGCTTAGGGCGTCACCGGAGGGAGGACATCAAAGATGGGACGGGCTGGAATGGCGGCGGTCGGCGAATGAACTAGTTTTATATAATGCGTATGGCCATATGGCCAATCGACTTTGGCAGAGGGGTTTGCTCAGCTATGCCATCTCCATAGGTTAAATGCTCTAAGGCTGAGACACATGACTCCTCTAGGTGAAAGGGAGTGGGCCGTAATCCACCACGCGGGCCCAGCGCGGGCCGACATAAGTATATAATACAGTTATTATACATGCCCATTTAATGCAAACTGCAAAAAAAAAAAATTATTTTAATTGCAACAGGGGCTAAAATGGGGGTTTGATATTATTTTTAAAGTGGAGTTATTAGGTCTTCATTTGCGCATTATAATAAAGAAAATGAAAACGTAACTACGAAAAAGAATAGAACTAAAAAGCACAAACCAAGATAATACTCCCATGGGAACCTTAGCTTCAATCCATTAACACCACACCGAAAATCGAAACCGTCTAGAGAAGAACGAATTCTAGATGGTTTCGGTTAAAGTAGGTGAAGATAACGATAATTATACATATTTATTTTGTAAATAAGCTACTTCTGTTACGAATAATACATGGATACGATCCTTTGTGCAGCTCAACTCGTTAATTGCATTACGGGAATCCATTTATTTCCCAAGTTAATACAAGAAAATTATGGGACAAACTCTGCAAAGAGAAAATTGAAAAGCCTGTTCTACTAAATTCTACTAAATCTGCTCCGTTGCCAAAGGTAAAAAACTTTTCCTTAACTCATCTTTAAATGGGTCACTCCAAGTCGCACACATTTTTATCGTTTGTGGTTTGCGATAGTAAAGGTTCCATTCCGTACCCGACCGCAGGCGACGTGTCGCCGCAACACGACTGGTTTCTATGAATTTCTATGAAATACCTTCCGTAGTTAGCGACACGTCATTGGCAGCTACGGGCGAGTGACAGGCGACACGTGCAGCCCAACCGCAGACCAGTAGTGCCGCCAACGCTTGAGCGATAGTCAACGCGGCAGTTGCCGCCTGCGGTTGGGTTCGGAATCATGACTGCATCGATATGACGCCTCGACGTGTTGGCGCGGCATGACGCCACGACACGTCGCCTGCAGTTGCGGTCGGTTGGATACGGAATAGTACCTTAAATGGACCACTGGAATACTCAACAGTGCTGACATCGCACGAGATGTGAGTAACGTCTCTTCCACACAGACGCAGCCCCTATACGTTAGCGAATTCGTCGCGACCCGCGGCAGTGCGGCCCGTTCATAACTCACTTTTTGACAATTTCCAAACTATTAAAATTTGGAACCACAGATTATTCAGGTAAAATGCAGCAACTCTATCTGGCCCGGCGGTGCTAGGCCATCTGTGTACAAAAATTTTAGACTTTGTCATTTTTTATAAATAGTGATTTCACTAGTTCCATTTATAGACACTGTGTCTTGTAAGTTATCTAGCGCAATACAAACTCAGAGCTTTTCTTTTTTTTTTCTAGTCCCCCGTCCTTGTTTCGCGCGGGTTCAATGGCGACATGTCAAAATACTGAGGTTTCTGATATCCAAACCTTCTCAACATCCGGAATGATAGTGAAAACCGCATCAAACTCCATTGTGTAGCTTAGAAAATCAAAGTGGTCACACACAGACAGACACGAAGTGCGACTTTGTTTTATAATATGTAGAAAAGGAACCGGTTCGCTACCTATGAAACATGCATTTTATAGTGAACCGATACGAAATACTGCGCATAAACAGAAATTGTCAGTTGTAATCTGTGGCACTGCAACAGTGTGAACAGAAAATTCTCAGCTGTCAGCGATTTTATAAACTGACAAGGATGCAGCTATAGAAATTGAGTCAGAGTGGGCAAGAGAAAGCATTTTTGATAGGGCATAAAAACGGTCAAACCAATATAAATTATCTAGGCTCTGCGAGAGAATCGCAGAGTTGTGCCTTGATTACACGTACCGAGGAGACGGCAAAATGATACTAGGCCGAGTGAGTTGGGTGGACCAGTAGGTGTTTTTTTTTCACTGGCACCGAGTCAGTCAGTCAGTTCAGTTTCGTCGCTGCAGATTAGCAAGACAATTGATCGCTAAAAGATTTTGAAAATTTGTACGTTAGCGTGCTGTGAGCGAAGTGAGTGTGGCGAGTAGCAAGTACGCACCGAGTGCATGTTTATGTTTATAACTGCCGAGTGGGCAAGTGAGTTAGTTCGGTGAAGTGCGGGGCTCGGTCTAGTAAATAAAAAGGCCGAACACTCGGTGATGTGTTTACAAGTACCGAGAACTTGGCCGAGACCACTGTCTCACCCATTTACTCAAGTACGTGTGATCAAGGCATTAGGAGGCAGATCTGACCCGGCGCATTAGATGTTTCACATCGAAAAAACATATTTTTCACCGCACTGTATTCACTATTTTTGTATTATATTCTCAGATACTATATTTTTTTTTATAAAGAAGCACTAATGCCTTCTTTTGTTCTTGACTATGCATTGAGCTAATGCCGTCGTCTTTGGTTGATTCTTGCAATTCGAAATTCAAACAAATACGCTTGTTTGAATTTTCCGATAAATTTGTGTCTTTCGACCAAAAGTCAAAGTGAATAGAATTTTTTCCTGGATTGTCTATATTTTTATTATAATTTCATTTGATATGCTTGTGAAAGTTCCCACCTTTTTTCCATTTATTTAACATAGAGGGCATTTATTTAGTTTGTGAAAATGTTATAAGAAAGCCGTTGAATATTGCAGAGGAACATTGTGTGGTGGGGTGGTACAAAATTTGTGTTTGTACTTGTCTGTGAACCCGTCAATTTGAAACCAATTTAGTATTTTTCGAAGGTTAAGCAGTGAGTCTAGCTGAAAGAGATCCAAATGGGAGATAAAAGTAAAGACAAAGCAGGAGGAAAGAAACCAGAACCCTCAGCGGGAGCGGGATTCCTAAAGGATTTTCTTGCAGGTGGTATTTCAGCTGCCGTGTCAAAGACCGCAGTAGCTCCCATCGAACGAGTGAAGATTCTTTTACAGGTGCAAGATGTTAACAAACAAGTTACAAAAGATAAGCGATATAAAGGTTAGTTGCATACTATCTCTACACTAGTTTATTTTATGTTTCATTAAATTATTGAAGTGGATAAAAAAGTTGAAGCTAACTTTGTGGTACACTATTTGTTTGATGGGTGTATTCTAACAGTTCGTGTGGCGGAAGAAGCTTCAACATTTTTTTCCCATAATAATAGAAGAGTCAAGTAGTGATTTTACCATTGGTATTATGCAAGGGAGTCCACTGGTCCATGTTCGTTTAGATTGAATTATACACAGCAAAATTCACAATAAAGATGTGTTTCTATGTTAATTAATGTAACTGATGTTATACCGCTTTAATTAACAATAAATAAATAAATTAGGCCATAGTGATATTAATTTATTATTAGCATTGTATTTACCAAACGTAAATTAAACGCTTCATTTTCTTTTTTCTACTACTCTGAACCTTGAACTGGTACGGGTTTCTCACGTTTACAGGCGTAGAGCTCGTCCCAACAACAAAGCCTATGTCTGAGGCCCATTCACGTTTACCTTTAGCTATATTGTTTCATACATAGCTAAATCCAACAACAACACTATGAACGAAAAAAAAAGACCTCGTTTTAACACTTTTTCATAGACATCATAAATCAGCCGAAAGACGTTAATCACTGCACATAAGCCTCCAATAATCGCCCAAATTCATAGTTACGTGAAACTAATGATTGTTTTTCTTACAAAATAGGTATCATGGATGTATTAATACGGGTACCAAAAGAGCAAGGATTCTTCTCATTGTGGCGCGGTAACTTAGCGAACGTCATTCGATACTTCCCAACACAAGCCCTGAACTTTGCATTTAAGGATAAATACAAGGAAATTTTCATGAGTGGCATAAATAAAAATAAACAGTTTTGGAAGTATTTTGCTGCCAATCTGGCGTCAGGTGGAGCCGCGGGTGCAACTTCTATGTGTTTTGTGTACCCTTTAGATTTTGCACGAACCAGGTAAATAATTTAAGTTATGTAAGTACCTACATCTCATAATGTTCTATACCAATGCTGCACACGCTTTGCAATATTACATTGGTTGCTCAGTGGTAATAGGCCCGATTTTTGTACGAGTCGTGTGTTCGGACTATGTGACTTTCAGATCCAGGCGCCTCATGCGCTTCTTTTTGTACAAACGGTAAAAGGAAACAGTTGCAAACTCTAGAACCCAAAATATGATGACATGAGTCATCCGCACCAACACGCATTAGACCCGCGTGGTGTCGATTATGGCCCACTCCATCTCACATAGAGGAGGCCGGTGTCTCAGCAACGGGACAATTAAACGCCTAACATGCTATTAAAGGTTACATGTCGCCTGCTGCTGCTGCTGCCTGCAGTCGGCTATGGAATTCTACTTTTAATAGCATGTTAATAGGCCTTTATTGTTCCCACTGCTAATACAAAAATGTGCAGTTAACAGCATTTTTCTTTAAATGTTACTTTTTCAATGCAACATGACGTCGTCTGATCGAATGAAGGGAAAGTGACCAGCAGTTTCCATGTTGCGCTATAATATCTCGTTTTTATCTTTCACTTTCGTATGAACACTGGCAGTTTAAACATGTTACAAAAGTTAAAAAAAAATTACGATAGGTTGGCAGCTGACGTCGGCAAAGGCAAAGCAAAGATGTATAATGGACTCATTGACTGCCTTGCTAAGACTATAAAATCTGATGGACCTTTGGGCTGGTACCGCGGCTTCTTGGTGTCGGTGCAGGGTATCATCATCTATCGTGCGACCTACTTCGGGTTCTTCGATACAGCAAAAGGCCTTTTGCCTGACGGGGCAAATACTTCGCTGTTTCTCACTTGGGTTGTCGCACAGGTTATTAAATTTATTGTTATATTACTGTATGCATAAAACGGTCCATGTTCTATACTATAGCGAAGCGAAAGCTTCGCACGGCTTTTACGATTTGACAAAACATCGAGATTTCTTAATTATATATACATTTAATGTAAATGTTTTTTAAACCTAAACCTATCGAAATAAATTATGTAAATGATAGTGAAAATAGCATCAAAATCCGTTGGGTTGTTTAGAAGAACAATGCGGTCACACCGTCACTCACGAAAAGCGACTTCATTTTATAACATGTATAGATAGATAACACGGTCCGTTTTATGTCCTATCGCTGACCCAACACATTGTGTCCCTACACATAGTGTCCTTACACCTAGAGGCCCTCGACCCATAACAGAGCAAAATTGCTTCTGATGTCAACCTCTCGCCACCGGACTATAGGTGGCGGCAGTAGTCCTCAGATTAGTCTCAAACTGTTGTACTTCTCATGTTACTAGGCTTGGTCGGCTTGGGAGGCGCTTTTTATCTACAGTATACAGGATTGGAATAACCCGCCCATAAAAACTCGCGTAGCGATACAACGCCATGCATTTCTCAGTCCTGACAGAAATATACCTATTGACATATATACATGGTTCTCATCAAAACCATGGAACTCGAGTTTATAATGTTATTTGTTTGATACAGTCTGTGACTACATTTGCGGGTATCTGCTCCTACCCACTCGACACGGTGCGACGGCGATTGATGATGCAGTCCGGAATTCCAGAAGCACAGCGCCAGTACAAGGGCACTTTAGACTGCTGGGCGAAAATATTAAAAAATGAAGGGGCGGGTGCATTCTTTAAAGGTGCCTTCTCTAACGTGCTCAGAGGCACCGGAGGGGCCTTTGTACTTGTGGGTTACGATGTAATAAAGAAACTCCTATGAGATTCATTGTATGTTTGATTCGATTTTAAACTAAGATTCAAGCTCCAAATCCTTATAACTATTTTTATTGTTATTTATAAAAGGGTGTGGCGGCGAGTAATTTATTTAATATAGTTTTTTTTCTATTAGCACGTTCTTTTATTGGGCTTGAAAGTATACATCTAGCAACATTAATCGACAACGAAATTGTAACATTAAGCACTGCAAAAAAATACGTTTTCTCAATAAAGATGCTCATTAGAAACTATATCACTGGTCGAGCCAAAGCTTCGGAGCTTTGAAGGGTGTTTTTTCGGGTAGGCTTGAACGGCCCAAAGCTAATGACTGCGGGCCATTCGACCGTAAACAAAAATCGTCTATGTTCCAATGGACCGGTGATAAAAAAAAAACAAATTCAATGTCGTATACTACATCAAGTAAATTCTGGTGCCAAAGTTGGAAAGTTGAAATGAAAGTTTAAAATTTTTTCTTAGATTTGTAACAACATTTTATATTATTGTACTTAGATTTTATATTTTGTTGATTTTTTCTTTTAAATATGACTGATTTTTATTTAAAATTATTTAATTACCAAATTTAAGTTTGGTAAACATTTTATATTATTGTTGATTATTTTTCTGAAGAAAATAATACAAATCTAACTTTTTAACTTTTGCACCAGAATATCTTGATGTAGTTTGACATTCAATTTGTTTACAAATTTTTATCACCGGTCTTTTGGAATATAGCCGATTTTTGTTTACGGTCGAATGGCCCGCGGTCCATTCGCTTTGGGCCGTTCGGGCTAAATACCCTTTTTGGACGTGGACTTACTTAAAATATACCATTTACAGCCATTTACTTTCTTTTGACTAATATCCTGAAACTAATAATTATGGCATTACATGTCAAGCCATATTTCTTTGTTTTATTATCGCTAATCGGTATTATTAATTAATAACTCCACTAATTCCACTTATAACTACTGAAACCTTAAATTCCTCGCCCTCGCGTTCTATTGATTTATTAAGAGCAAACGTTTCATCCTGTCCGATTGAATTTAAATTCAAACATATAAACCCCATAACAGTAATAAAAGCTTTCAAGCAAATAAAGATCAAGTTAACCGAAGATCTATGGGGAATGTCTATCAAAGTTTGTACCTCTATTATTGAGACTATAGCGCCGTACTTAGCCTTAATATTTAATTTGTGTGTGGATCAAGGAGTCTTCCCTGATCTAATGAAATATAGTAAGGTAATACCACTTTTTAAATCGGGGGACAGTAAAGACACCAATAATTATAGACCCGTATCCGTATTGCCGGTTTTCAGCAAGTTGTTTGAAAAAGTAATGCTTAATCAAATGCTCAATCATTTTAACACCAATAAAATCTTACATGAGCAACAGTATGGTTTCACCAAGGGGCGTTGTACGACTGACGCCGGTGTCACCTTATTAAAGCACATATTTACGGCGTGGGAAGAGGCCCAAGACGCCATAGGAATTTTTTGTGACCTCTCCAAGGCATTTGATTGCGTCGTCCACGAAACCTTAATCTCGAAACTTGAGCATTACGGACTTGGAAAACTTGCGCTTAGTTTAGTAAAATCTTATTTAAATGGTAGACAGCAGCAAGTTCAAATAAATGGTGTCAATTCACTTGCTTTAAAAGTAAAAATGGGTGTACCACAAGGATCGATATTAGGTCCTTTCCTCTTTTTAGTATATATTAACGATCTGCCCCATTTGTTAAAAACCCAACCGCAAATGGTGTTATTTGCTGATGATACTTCCTTAATTTTTAAAATTAATAGACGTGCATCAAATCTTGACGACGTAAATAACGCCCTGTTGCAAGTCCAAAATTGGTTCACTGCTAATAATTTAGTATTAAATGGTAAAAAAACTAAATGCATAAGATTTTCTTTACCAAATGTCAAAAGTAGTAATTGTGAGATAGTATTGAATCAAGAGAGACTAGAATTTGTCGATAAAACTATTTTCCTGGGGATCACGCTCGACTCAAGGCTTCAATGGGGTCCTCATTTAACATCCCTTTCAGGACGGCTAAGTTCAGCAGCATATGCTGTGAGAAAAATACGTCAATTTACTGATGTAGATACCGCGAGGCTAGTCTATTTCAGTTACTTTCATAGTATTATGTCGTATGGTATTTTACTATGGGGTCGGGCTGCAGACATCGAGTCTATTTTTATTCTGCAGAAAAGAGCCATCAGAGCCATATATGGCCTCCGCAGGCGCGACTCTCTAAGGGAACTGTTTAAAGATATTAACATCATGACGGTACCTTGTCAATATATATATGAAAACATTATGTACGTAAGGAAAAATCTACATCTTTTTAGTAAAAGAGGTGCAAGACACAATTATATCACTAGAAATAGGGACCAATTAGTTCAACCAGGTTTCAGATTGGCTAAAGTGGACTCATCTTTCATGGGGTACTGTTTAAAATGTTACAATAAAATACCTCCCCACATACTTCAACTGAATGAAACGAAATTTAAATCTTATATAAAACGCACACTATGCAGCCAAGCATATTATAATTTGGGGGATTACATCGCTGATATAAATGCTTGGCTAAACGCTGGTCCTGCTCCACAAGGGCGCATAAACTAATTGATTAGCATTGGGAAATACTGTTGGAGTTGCTGAAGATTTAGAAACTACTCATCTTTGCATTGTATAAATTCAATCCCTTTCAAATTGTATAATTTCATAACATGTGTGAGTACTATGTACCTACTTTAAAGCTACCATTTACTAGGTACGTCTTTCATTGACTTGAATGTGCCCTTGCGGCTGACAATATGTCATGCTCACTCTAATGTCTCGCTGACGGTGGCGTGTGTGTTGGATCATTTAGCTCCCTTCAAAATGGTTGAGCTGAATGGTGCTAATCCATACGTCATGTTCGTGAACGGGCGCTGTCAGTAGGGACTGGTCATCTTGTAGCTGCCATGGCTTTTTTAATTTGATTTTTGAATTGTTTTATTTTTTATTACGGACGCTTTTATCGTTGTGCATCGTTCTCACATTTATAACTTTAACATGAATGATGTAACCAATATTTTGTAAACATATTGTGATTTAAAAGAGTGTCCATGGAGTTTCTTGCCCGTTCTTCTCCATAGGTACCAACTACGCTTTGGAATGGGCAACTAGCTTCATCTTTCTGACTGACCGACCCCTTGACAATTCAAAAGTGCCTGTAATTGGTTTATTTGAAATAAATGCTTTGAGTTTTGAGTTTTGAGAATAACGTTAATATATGTTTGGAGAAATAAGGCATTATAGCCCAAGACTACGGTTCAGACGGCGACTACTAGTATACGATTCGATTTTATCACGTATACCGTTTTACCGTATATGAGACAGTCGTTTACACGACGACCATTTTCCATTTGATTCGCAGTTACATCACAAGGACAACGGCGTGCACGCGCGTGGGTCTCGAATACGAGAGACAGGTTTATTCGTGTGAATGATACAAAATAAACACAATGCGTGTCGTATTCAATGAAATAGTTTCAGACGCAGCCTCCTCGGTGACAACTTCGGACGGTATACGAGAAAAAAAATTCTCGAACACGATATTTTCCCCGCATAGACTCCGTGTGAATAATTTATTTTCTACTGCCACTGCTCTATTCTATAAAATCTCGTGTACGGTATACGGGAAAAAAATCGCCATGTGACTGTTGCTCAATGAAACTAGTAAATATATGGAAAACCGAATGAGAGCAGTATGACACCTGAAACTGTGTAATCACTTCAATAGGACCAACAAAAAATATCCTCTCGTGTACCTCATGATAGGGCAAAAAACTAGATCCATGAAAAAAACCGGTGCAGCACGCGATTCCAACAAAATGTATGGTTTGCTGCGTGACCAAGATATGCCGAGGTACCCACTGTTATAACATAGAGCATTATGCATTTTGTTGTAAGAGCGACCTGGCTGTAACGCTATTAGGGAGAGCGGGCGAGAAAAAAAGAAACGGTAATGATTTTATTTTAATTATCAACAATATTATTTGATATCACACAATAAGGCAACACCTCTTAGGGTCCAATGTCTCGGATTGCTATCGGTTTCAAAATCTATAGAGCCCACGTACTTAGCGTCGGTTCTCTGCGGTTTCCTGTAGATTGGGCATTCGTACAACCTGGGATCTTTGCCTGCAGTCGTGTTGATTGCGAAAATATAGATCACAGGCATTTGCTCGTACAGGACCTTGGGCTTTGATTCTATCAGTTTACCTGTCTTTCTGTCCAAAGAAGCTCCTGGAAAAAAAAATTAAATATGAACTATAAAGGCCCTCACATAAATAATAATGACAATACACGAGGTAGACAATCTTTGGCATTTTAATTTGCACAATATTACACATATAGGGTCTACACACGTCGATGTCAAGACGTTGACGTCGACGTGTGTAGGAGACGGCGTGATGCTGTAAGCGGCCGACGGCGCGGCGGCGTTTATAGGAGACCATAGCCTGACATGTAATGCATGGACAATGAAAGTGTTAATAGTTAGTAATGAGATTAAAATGATCCTACCTTCTAAAAACAGTCCGTAGACGTAGACCCCCTCTGCGGGCCCTTCGTGCACATCCTCCCTGTTCAACTTAGTGATGTGGTTCTGCAGAACCACGGAATCGAGAGCCCAGCCCTTGTGGCTGCGCGTTACCTCCTGCAAATGGTTTTTGAATCAAAATTTTACCAAACCATTTCATACATCTTTAATCGTTGATAGTTGTAAGAAACTGCACTCGACCCAAAACGCTATTCTATTCCATGTGAGATAAGTTTCGTCCTTTAACAGTTTTCGTTGTCGGGAAAACGGTTTCGTCCGTCAAAAATTCGACAACCACCCACCACTACTATCTAGTGTCAATGTCAGTCAGCTTATGCCAGTGCAGAACATGCACTGCCGGTGACACAGATTAAAAATATAAGACTGAGTTTAATTGATATGAAATTGATAATCATTATTTTGGTTTTAATTAATCGATGTTTTATTTATTAATATGACTGTAATTAAATGCACTATATTGTATATGAGTATATTTACTTAGTGCATCTAATTACTTTTAGTTAATTACCAACTAGTATGAAGGTTTTCTTTTTGTAATTTTGTAATTGATTATTCAATTAATCGAAAATCTCACGAAAAATATCTTTATCATATTTCTCCGCTTCCACATTGAGAATTGAGCAGAATTTTTATATATTCAAGGATAAAAAATATGACAATTTTCTTTAGATTATATCTCAACTTATTACATTTGGGTTTGGTACACATATGTATTTCTGTGGTCCAAATACGGACATGTAACGTAAATAAATGAATATTGATTATGGGGGGCAAATAAGAAAATTAAAAAAAAAATAAGTTTTGGAAACTGTACCGTGTGACATATCAATTGAAAAGGCTTATTGCGAGGATTTCAAATATATATATATATATATATATATATATATTGTATAATTTTAAAATAAATACTTTTAAGAAAATAGATGAAAATTGACCAATCCGGGGGGGATTGGTCAATTTTATCTCCGAAACTAGTAAGCCTAAAATTTTGAAACAAATACAGAGAATGGTTCTTATAAGTTTTCCCGCAATCTATGAGAGATTGTGAGGAAACTTATAAGAAGTCTATGGTCTTCAAATAAAATGGTAAATCTCTCAAAATTGTGCGTACAAACTTACATTTGCATTTGGAATGTATGGGAGAACATGTTTATCAACCATAATATTCAGTTTTTTCTCGGGATAAATTCATCCCACCTACGGAGCCCTTTCTTTGTGCGTGGTCCGAGACGCACTGGGGTGTTTTTTTTTTTCGTTCTTCTTACTGGGTTTTCATCCGTGTGACATTTAGATACACGTGGTATAATATCTAATATAACTTCCTCGGTATAATTTTCAATTTAAGGGTAAGATTATTAAAGTATAATAATTATAAAGATAATGAAACCTGTCTCATGGCGGTGAGGAATCCCTGAGGGTTAAAGAAACCAGTCATCCAAAATGCAGAAGGCCTTCCATTCCGAAGCCAAATTCTGTACTGCTGTTCTCGTTCCAACAACTCTGTGTACCAGAAACCTAGTGTAGCCGACTCCCAAGACACCTTTGAAAATAAACATAAAAATGTTGAACATGAAGTCATTTGTTTAATAAATACTGAACATTATTGACATTTTTTTTTTATTGACAGCTAAGTTTAGTTTTATAACCTCAATTCTCGTGAATGATTTTTCAATTGCGATTTAATAAACAAAAATGCAAAAATGTGCAATCTCAAAGTCTGTTATGATTGCCAGTTCGCATAAATGTTCGCAAACCGGTCTGTAAGCTGAACACTAGCCGTTGGAGCATTGACGGTCAGCTACCAACTAGTAAGCGGCGCGTTAACAACATCGGTCTGTCACCTCACCAGTGGCGTAAAAGTAAAAAAATATTTAAAAAAATAACATAAAAATATATATACATTTTCGTACAACAAAGCTGTTAGTATGTAGTATAAGTAGAAATAATATTAAAACCTCTGTTTTTAATATAATAAATTAAAATAAATGTTTGAAAAATTAAAATAAATATACTAATATATTACTTAGTATTAATAGTATTAAAACGTCTGTAGTTTTTATAACAATTAAAATTTAAAGTTTTGAAAAATATAAATAAATATTCCTACATGTTTATTTTCTTTTTTTTATTACCAATGAGTTCATTTCCAATACTATTTGAAGGTCATGTGGTGCATGAGATCTTTGAATTTTTACTGCGATGGAACGGTGCGGTTATTTTTATTTATGAGTGATGACCTTTAGTCGTATTAATATTTTGATTGGATTGTTACGTTCCCGCACACTTTTACTTTTTTATTGTTTTGATACTTTTCCCAACCTTCCACTTAAGACTAAACAACCTTAATTAAGACCTGAATTACATACCTTGAGCCACTTTTGTGGTATACGGGCGTCATACATAGCATCCAATGACTCCCTGAGCCCTTGGCTCATGACGATGGTGCCATCTATAGCTAACTTTAGGTCACACAATGTGGAGCTGACAGTCTTCACTACCTTCTGTATCCTATCGATTTCCTGCCTGCAAAGAAATATTTTATTTAAAAATAGATATTTCATCATCATCGACTTAAGACGTATTAAATTATGATTTTGCTAGCTGCGCCCCGCGGTTTCACCCGTAGAAGTCTCGATCCCGTGAGAATATCGGGATAAAAAGATAGAAGACAGATATTCTATGTGTTGATCCAGGTTTTATAACCTGGATCAACACATAGAATATCTGTCTTAGTTTTTGTCTTAAATATACTATTTGTGTGCCAAATTTCTTCTAAATCCGTTCAGTAGGTTTTGCGTGAAAGAGTAACAAACTTCCATCCATCCGCACAAACTTTCGCATTTATAATATTATATAATAATATTTGTAGGATCATACAATAGTTAATTATTTGTTGGGTGAATGAAATTTAGATGCGCTTTGAGGTTGAGCTGTTGACTAATGGGCCAATCAGCGATATCATTTTATATGTATAGTACAGGGACATCCAAAACGTCAATTAAACATATACGTTCGTAATTTTTTGTCTTTGGCGAATTGCATGACAGAAGCTGCTTTACCGACTCGGCATTATATCGGGTGTTAAAATATCCTTAACGAAGCCGAGGATCACTTGTTTTTCCCGTTATTGTTTTCTTTTTTGTACTGTATTATATCTGGGATCCTTCTGGTTACGTGAGTACGAGACACTCTTTCAGAGAGAAATTTAAGGAGATTCATGTACTGACTATACCTTCTCAGTATATTTTTGAAAATATTTTTTTAAGTTCATACAAATATAAAACTGCTTACAAAATACAGTACCACAAATTATCATATTTGCCGGCACATATTAATGGGTGAAGCATGAAATCAGATATTATTTCCGAGCTGTCCATGGAAATATATTTATTTATACTCGTGACTGTTCTTACGATGTTATCAGCTAATGACTAATCAACTTTTACCTCAAGAAAATGTTCATAGGAAGAAATGCACCCATCTTTTGTAGTGCTTCTCTGACCTCAAAGCTGACGTATTGTTTCGGTAACTTCTCTAACATATCTTCAGCCAGACGATACACAATACTCTCTCTGGACTCTCCGCCCTGGCTTCCTCCTTCCTTAGGTTGCACATTCAAAATGGTATCCAAAATATCCTTTGCGCTGTTAATTTGATACGTTATGTCTGCATTCCCGTGCAAACCAAATACTTCAGGAGTATCAGTAAGCGGAAGCTGATTGATGTAATCCACGTATCCTTGAATATTCCTCGTTGTTGGAACTTTGTAACCTTTATAAAACTCAAAGCCGGGTCGCAACAAAACATCACAAAACCACACGTTAGTAAAGGTAGTAAGTAGGCGTTTATCAAAGTCATCGGTAACCCGGCCACCGTACATGACTTCACCAAGCATGTAGCATATTGTTGGCCAAGATATTCCCTTTTTAGGATCGATTTCATCCAAATGATTTTGGACAAATTGAACACTAGAAGCGTAATCAGACTGATTGAACTCATATGGTATATTCCAACCTAGAGGGCCAAACTTTCGCCTTTCTTGTACAATCGTATGTAAAAAAGCTACTGCGTAAAGAAGTGGCGGCCACTGTGATAAAGAAGAATAATCAAGAGAGTCTTGCGTAATATTTTGGTATGTTCTCTTCATGCTGGCTCTGATACCTTGTGGAGGTTCATTGGTAAACTTTATTGCCATTTGTAGTAAGCCGATCGGAAACTCAGTGTGGACTTCAGTTGTGAGCCAAAGTCTAAATGACTCTTGAATGTGCTCCGTTTCAATGAGAGCATCCATAGCTTCCACACAGAATGGGAGTGATAGATGTATGTTTTGCAGCAGAACCCATCCACCTTCGTTCATTGAATCTGATATCATTTTTCTTGCCACTATTTCTTGACCTTGACCCATGGATACAGATTTCAAAACTGCAGGAAAAACATTTAATTGGTTAATTTCTTAAAGGACGAATAATTTACATTACATTTTAATTTTTATATCTTACCTATTTCTTTAGCTTTTGCAAGAGATGCTATTTGTGCAGAAGGGTCAGAACCAATAGACAAAATACAGATGAGGGGAGTACGAGGTTCTGATTCTTCCCAGGTTGTTTCTAAGTTGAGGATGCACCCTTCTCCATATTCAGGACCAAGAGAATCTAAAAGTATTTGAAGTTATATTATATCTGACCATTTAATCATTTATAGAAAGCTCTAGCGGTCGTGACATTTAATAAGTATTTATTAATCTCTAATAAAATTCAAATCAATGGTATCTCACCAACAATGTATTTTCTGGCTTGCGACAACGTTCTGTCAGGGCTCCAGGATCTAATAAGTAATAGTTTCCTAAACACATCAAGACTTTCTTGGTAACCGCTTGGAAAACTTTCTTCCTCTGGTTTAGCTTTTTCATACCACACACGCCACTCTTTTTCATTACTTGTTATCTGGAAAAGCACCTTGTCTCTGAACTTCTAACATAAAATTAAATAATCGAAGGTTATGTGTTATTTTAATACCATTTTTATTGTATTGTGCCTTTAACAAATCATAATACAAATCATCACGTACTACTAATTTTATTTCGTATCAAACAATTCATACCGGTGTAGGTAATGTTCACTTGTTATGGTTAAAAACGGGTTGAAAATTGTTTTTACTACTTACCCTAGGGAGAACGTCGCTAAAAGTTTTTAATTTGCTAATTTCCACCAAATTCAACCAAGTGATATCAAGAATCCACCTGAAGGGTTTAGGAGTGACAGCATTTAAGTCTAAAGATGCACCACCCTTTATAAACGCCATGAACTCGTCGTGTGATATTAACCCACGTTGGCAATCTATTTTCATCCCTAACATTAAAGTAAACAATGCCTTATGTCTTTCGTACAAACTTCGAAGTGTAAAGGCCCATACTTCATGCGTCAAGTACTTAAGTATGATATTTATTCGTTCTTCGGTTACATTGGTTTTTGTAGACTTAGTTATAGAGTTATCAAATATGGTCAGAAATTGTTTCAAGGAATTCTGGTACATGAGGTTCACATTGCTCATTTCTACGATCAAAAAATAAAGTATAGAGCCTCTGGCGGCTACAGCTCTAAACTCTTCCCGAGCTTTTACTATCTTTTTCTCCGTAACTTCCGCAACTTTTAGTTTCTCATTTACTTCTTCGGCAGTAGTCTTTGTTATTTGTAAAACATGAATTAAAGCCTCATCATCTACCAAGGACCCTACAGATGATGTTAAACGGCACAGTAAATTACTTTCTAATTCTTTCATACTCCTTTGGTTTTTCATAACAGATTCAAATAATGCGACTCTTTCTTCCTCTAGGTCAGATTTTTCCATTAATATTACTCTACCGAGTAGCTGATCTTCTAAGCCCCGCATAGTAACAGTAAAGTCTATAATTGATGTTTTAGCACTTATTTCGGGTGAATAAGCAGGGTTGGGAAGTTTAGTTGTTACATACAACATGAATCCAGGCATGACATCACATTCCTTGTCCCCTACAATTACCTTTTCTATAGAACCTGATTTAATGAAGTTCTTTTCAAGGACATTATCTATGACTGGATCTAATTCCACAGCAACGTCCTCTATTAGCAGAGGTCTACCCAGAGACAAACTATCTTCCAAATGAGTTCTGAAATATTTGTGGTTCAGTGATGTAATCTGAAGTTCATTAGAGCTTTCTTTGTTTTTGATCCAATTCTTCCCTTGACTTTGAGGATCAACTAAAAGTGGATAGGAACTCGACTTAGTCACTATTAGAGCATTCTGAACTGACAATTCATCATTCGGAAGACCTTGCAATGTCCATTCTGAAATGGTTGCATTTTCCACTAACATATTGGTTATATTTAAGTCTTGCGTTACAGGTATTTGTTTACTTGTTAATATTCCCATCCATGTATCAAGTAAATTATTTCTAAATTCTTGATTATAAGGACCACAATAGGACAAAAATCCTGTAGCTAAAACTACATCCCCCACTAGTCTACCAAGTTGTTCTTTAAAATCTTTACTTTGTTGTGTCCATCGTATTTTTTCACCACCTAATCCATTAATGAGAGCTGTGGCAGCTGTCATTTTCCTTAAACACACATTAGCTGCATCAGTTAGTTGCTGTTTCTCAGAAACCGCCGACTCATATTGTTCTTTAACTTTTCTTAGAGACATTTCTCGTTCTTCCAATTGTCTTTCAGCGGACGATAAGTCATCCATGGCAACCTACGATACAAACGAATAAGTGTTTAAATACTTACTTATGCACATATGTCGTTTTATGACTATATAAATAGATATGTACCTTCAACCGTGCTTCTTGCAATAGTAGATTAGCTTTCAATGGCAAAACTTCCTTATTTACGCTATGGAAGAAAGCCATGGCCTTAGTCCAAGACAATAAGCCAGCGACGTCACCACATACTCTTTTCGCTGTGTCCATGTTGTAATCTTCCATTTCAAAATATGGAGTCAAGTGTTCAACCATTTCATTATTAATTATATCTTTCGGATAGTTTTGTAGTTGCAACAAAAATGTGGTACTGGCCATCATCTAAAAACAAAACTGAAACATTAGTAATGGTAGGTAATCGCCAGCGCTTCGCGACCGCGACAGTACGACTCGGCAAAAGGATTATATGGATTATAGTAAGCAATATTTTTTTGCGAGTACCAAAGTAAATTGGCTGTGATATGTAGCCGAGTGGTCATGATGAAATCCATAAGCGATCCTTGTTTGTCTACGGAAGCCTTAAAAGAGAAATATTGACTACAGTTTACAGTACACTATACCTTTAACGATTCTGCCCACGATGGTTTAGGGCAAGGGGCTGCGGTATCCGCTATAACGGGATGTAACCTTCTTTGGAAGAGAATTAACACACAGTCCATAATTCTCATAATGAGATGTGGTGGTCTGCCTAACTTTCTAACAGTAGCTATATGAGCTGGCTTGATAGTGTTCAGTGCCGCCTCTGCTTCTTCTAGGGCCGGTTTTGCAGCTTCTAATTTGATTTCGGCTTTCTCTTTTTCCTCGGCAATATAAGCGACTAACACTTCTGCTTTCTCTTTTACAATTTGTACTTGATTTTTGACAATTTCAGCTTGCATTGCCCGGTCAGTTACTTCAGTCAAGACTCGGCCTGCTTTTTCTGAGGCCAAAGCTAAGTCTTGTTCCATTACAGCTAAGTCTTTTTTCAAAACTTCTACTGATATGGATGCCTCTCTTAGTTTCTCTAAACCAGTGTCCATTCTTAAAGCACCGTCACCTAATTCCTTTTGCTTCATCTGATATATAGTTTTATAGCCTCCGATAAAATTTAAATATGACTTTGGCGTGACGTGAGATGAACGACGGAATCTTTGAAAATACTCTACCGACACTTGAGATACAACATCTTGTATTGTCCCTAAGACTGTGACTAGCTCTTTTTTAACTTCTTTAGTGCATTCAATTTCAAACTCTGCTAGAAAATGGTCGGCTACTGAAACTAAAGCATCCTTAGGCCAGGGTTGAAACCAATCTATTGTACATCCAGAAATGAGGGCAGGAAAACGCATAGCACGATATCTAAATGCTTCGCTCACCTGAAAATAAGTAAGATGTTTATTGTGAAAAAAAAAATACAAAATCAGCGTTTTGATTTCCGTGTTACATTAATTAACAAAAAAACGAGAATATTATATTTAATCAACAAAAAGGGCAACAGTCTCTTACCGGTGAAAAGCACAGGACTACATGCAGATTCTGACAAGTTCTGTTCAAGAAATATTCCATCACCAACTCATTAGTCAAAGTCCGCTTCTGGTTCTCGCGTTTCATAATGGGAGTCAATTCAGAAATTATTTCTTGTTGCTCGTCTTTGGTAAAGAGATTTGATATGACACCAGACGAAAGTATATTATTTAAATATTCCAAGAAGCCTTCCTCTTTGATGTCAAGATCTGTGAATATGAAAGTAGTTCCCTTCCCTTGGACACCACAAGATCTGTAGAGCAACTTGAGATCTTCAAGGAAATTGCTTACGTTATAGGATCTGGTCAACGCGATTTGAAAGGAGCGGTAGCCTGCTATAAATGTAGATAGCTTGGTTAAAGATTGCTTCCCGGAGCCTCCCACGCCTACGAGCATGACGTTTCCTCTGGGATGTCTTATGACTCTAGAAATTTTTACTAAATGGAGCATAGCGTCGGGGAAGAATACCAAATCCATGCCAGAACCCCGCACCATTTCATTAAACTGTGCAAGGAACATGTCCAGGCGTTCGCGAAGCTCGGCGTAATCAAATACTGGCTCATACACTTTGGGCAACTCCATGTCTGTATCTTCACCCTCTTCGCCGGTTGGTTCTGGAGCGTCCCTGACAAACAACAAAAAAAGAAAGATATAATGACGAAATTATATTATCCAATGTGGCTGCATTTACATTGCCATATACGAATTACGCATCAAAGACCTGACGTCACATAAATCCTGCATCATGCAAGCAAAGTTTACCGGACGATCAACATATCACTTAACACTTATAACTTTCCGACATTAATCGTTGGGCAGTTACAATTAATTTATTGTACTTTGCGTTTTTTTTTTTAACGCAAACTCAAAACGCGTCGTTTGCATAAATGCCGGTTGTGACGTAAAATGCTATGTGATTAAATATCTATTCTTAGCAAACTGCTTGAAAACTCGCAAAGGTAAGTAAGTGAGATTTCAGCTTGAATTAAGCACTTAAAAAAAACCATTTGTGCCTTGAAAAGAGTTGTTAACAAAGCAGTGTCCTGAAAAATTATGAAATGAAATGAAATTGTTTATTCTGTAAACAGGATATCGGAATCTCTTTTACACGTCATATTAAAAAAATATTAAAAATAAGCTAGTTGAGTTCGGCGTTTCCTATCTGACTACTCTGAGAAGAAAGGCCGAAACAAACTCAGAGGTCACAGTCTGTTTTAAAGTCCAGACATAATCTTGATCAGGCCACATGAGGACCATGTATCTTAGTGTCTGAAATAGTCTTTTGAGGAAAGAACCAAACAGATTTGATTGGACCTGTCCAGTCAATGCAAGCATTTGTCCGTAATCGTGGAGCTCAACTCGACGAACAATACCAAAGAAAGGACATTTGGGTAGGCCGCATAAACTACTCTGCCAAACCATCATTAAAACTAGCAGAGAAATAAAAATAATAATGATATCCATATAGTCTTCACATTCACAATAATTAATTAAAATAATATAATAATAAATGTCACATCAGGCCGTGACAATAACGGACGTTTGAACTATACGCTGCTTTCCGAGGCACGGAGGGGTCCCGATATGTAATGGATGGTGACATAAAATTATTAACGTTCATCGATTTACTGCAAAGTCCGTGCATGAGAAATTAATTTAACATTTTTTTACTGGTGAGTTGTTTTTGCCACAACCTCAATAATAATTTATTTTTAATTTTCCGAGATTATCCCTCAAAAATGAAATCAAACTGCGTAAGTCAGTGCTGGTCAAGTCTTTTGCATTGGTAGTGAAGGGTGTAGTTAAAATTTTATCAGCCCATGCGGTGGCAGTGTTCTTGGCATAGCCAAAAGACTAGCGTTAAGGGACTAGGGAAACATTACATGATAGAAGTTACTTAGTGGAAAAGCTCTATCTAGACAGACAAAGGGTAGTGAGTGTCGGTTTTGAATCGCAAACACCCCAACTGTTACGAAAAGATTTAAACAGATGGCGCTGTCAGCAAGCTAACATATGAAACGGCAAGTTTTGGAGATGGAAACTGTAAGGCTGAGGCTTAAGAACAACATTCACGTACAAGAATGAAGCAAAAATACCGTACCTTAGTTAAAAGAATAGGATATAATTTTTTTCTAAGTTTATCTCTTATAAGAAAATATAAATAATTGCGGGAAGCACCGGTCAAAGTATGTCCAGCAAAAGCTTTCGGCTAAAGTGATGATGATAATGAAAGAAAATATGAGCGGTAATAATCAAAAATTTAGTTTCGTCAAATTCTTTAGGGTTAAATTATCTCCGCCGAATTCGAGTTCCAGTTAAGTTTCACCTAATTTCAGTTCCATAATTAATTTTGGTTGTGCGTATAGCGCCTTTCGGAAAGTGTGGTACACGTCATGTCTGCTCTAATTTTGCTTAGATTGATAACTTTGTCGAATTAATAAATAATACCTATTCAGAGTTTATCGAGGACCTTAGAAACCAAAAAGCGAATTATCTTAATAAAAGAAAATTAAAATAAAGAATAATAATATCTATTGTCGCAACCTCATCTCAATGACAATCAATGCCAAAAATTTGTCAAAATATAAGTAAATTTGGGATTTTTTTGATAGATTGAGACTGGTATGTTTATAACACGAACTTTTTTAAAATACGAGAATTACCCCTCAGGTATTATTTTGTGTGAATCGCCCGGAGGACACGGTGGAGCATACGGTGGAGGTCTGCCCAGCTTGGGCGGAGCATCGCCGTGTCCTCGTGGAGGCGATCGGCGGCGGTGATCTCTCGCGTCCGGCCCTGGTTCAGGCCATGGTACGGAGCGAGAGGAAATGGGAGGCTGTCACCTCCTTCTGCGAAGCTGTAATGCTCGCGAAGGAGGAGGCGGAACGCGTGAGGGAAAGGCAAATTTCGCGCCCTCACGCCCCTAACCGCCGCAGGAGGAGACGCCCAGGGCGTCGGGAATCGCGAGGCGATTTCCGGCCACCGTAGGCGCGGGCTTGCGGACGGTGAGCAATGGGTGGCTCACCGTCCGATAAGGACCAGGCCCGGGTCGACGGCGCGTTGTGTTCCACGCGCGCCTCAAAGAGATGTCAGCAGATTTGAAGGGGTCCACTAGGGCCGATGCCTGCCGGGGTTGCGAAGAAAACCGAAAGGGAGATCGTGGCCCCCGGCAACAGGGCAATTGAAGGAACACGGGTGGGTTTTAGTCAGTAAGAGTCTGACACGCCCTCCCGCTCCGCCCAGAGCGGGAGAAGTTATTTGATGATTTCCCAAACTCAAAAAAAAAAAAGTTATTATTAATAATTGAGTAAACTACGTAATATATATTATCTCTAAAATGTAGATGTTATGTTAAAACCGCAAGTGCCTAAACTCATATGTACTGTACGGCGCAGCTGGCTTAGTACAATAATTTACGTTTTCATTATTCGAATACTTTGATTTTTGTTTCCCTAGCAGCCCGAGAAAGTTTGTAGATGGATATTAGGTGGATTCGGCCAAAGATTTTCCGATATCAGTCTGTTTCACCTTGGTTCAGTGTTTTGCAAAATTTTGCACGAAAATAGCCATCTTTATTATTTTTGGTCTACTTGTTGAGAGAATTACCGACTGTCTGAAAGGACGATGTATTGAATAATACAACAGCAAGTTGAATAGACCAAAAAATTTTTTTTTTAATCCATCAGATAGAATTAAATAATGGACACGTATTTTTCTTTTTTTATGTTATCAAAAGATTACGGCGACACTTGAGTAAAAATGTGCCATGACGTCACGAGTATATAAATTTTATACTTAGTTGTGACGTAGCGATCCCCACCCCCAACTTTAATGCGTTTTATCTAAGTACTTTTTTATTATATTATGATAAAACAAAAAATACGTGTCCAATATTTTTTTATTATCTGACTGACGGACTTAATAGAATTTCTTTTTAGTTTTGACCCATGCATCATCCGTATTGCACATACCATACTTAAAAAAATGTGTAAAATAATGTCCACCCAAGCTACGGATCACTTTCCTCGGTCACCGTTATCCATCTACCTACTATCAGTCAGCTCTCCTCCGGTATAGGTCAAGGTCTTTTACTATCTAGGTTTTAACGCCTGTGGTTCATGTTGTGCTGGTGCTTTCGTCACACGTACCGTTTCCATGGCAACCAATGTACGGAGCATAATATAGATAGTATATTATAACTTAACATACTATGCAAGTGAGTGTAATAGCGGTCCCCCTAATATTGCTGTCGCATTTCCTCTTTGTAGTTTCGTATAAGGCTGTCGCAAGTGCATACAAACGATTATTATTATCCCGTGTTTATGTGTGCGTACAATCACGTCCGTCTGGACGTGGGGTCTCCCAGAGATAGCAGGGGAACTACATCCTGGTATTCATGGAAACCTGGTGCATCGAATCTATTTATAGATTTTCTTGCATGAGGCCAAACTACAGCAAACACCAGAAAACCCAACTGATAAATCACAACTTCAGGGTTACAGTCCAGACTTGTATTAATTGCATAAAACCTGCGATCAATATTGATCGAAAAACGAAACAAAGTGTTAGTTAGCTAAGACGTCATCCATACAGAATAAAATAAAGCATTGATTACTACTTATTAGGACATGCATCAAAATCAAAATGGAATAGGAATTTTAAAAGAACTGAAGAGCTTGAACTGAAGAAACTTGTGCATAAAACTCTTGAACTGCGACCTGTTCTAATTGACATCAAGTAACTGCGAATATTAAAATGAGATGACTCTTCGAACAATCGAATGATGACATGGGCGCTACCATAACCATTTAAAGGTTAATTTAAGTATCAGTAGTAGGCTCATTCAAGGTGACAGTTTACAGTTACAATACAAGTACAAGTCTGTAACAAAAAGGACCATACATAATAATATCTTTAAAACAAAATTGTAGTTGTGTTCTTTCAAATTACGATTACCTTTTCATGTTTAGACAACAAGTTACAAAATTAAAATAGTTTGTACAGGTGGTAAATAATCATCATAATTAGTATTAGCCATTCCAGTTAAAGGCAACTTATTTATTCGATTGATTCATTCATTTATTCTGATAAAAATTGCATAACTCCAAGGAACCCCAGTCTCTTCAAAATATTTTTCACAGTTTCCGTTTGAGAAATTCTGTATAATTATTACAAATGTCTTTAAAGTGACTTGTTTCTTATATAATTCGTAGTGTATATAACACTGCAAATTATATACATCTACATACATCTATTTTAACTTTTTTTTTTCCAGAAAGTCTTGCACAAATCGATACCATTGATAATCAGAGAAAATTTCGAGGAGTTTCGAGCACTATGCAGTTAGCACAGAATTTTAGCTGCAAACTTTGTTTTATACTGTTGATATCTATCACAACAAAATCACAAAAAACCAGTACATTGCAATTTTTTGCGACTCATAGCGATTTTTGTGTCTACGGTGACTGGCTGAAAAAACCACGGCGCGGCGCTGGCGATGGCTGATAATTCGAAAAAACGATTGATTATTGTTTTTAACAATGGTATATAATAGAAAGGGCATTCAGTCAGGAGCAAAATGTATCTCTGTAAGTGCTGCACTGGACGGAAACCAATCGATGCCTTTGCCATAAACACCAAGACAGCAGAGAAATGCAAGGGTGCATTGAGTGTGACGTATTAGATTTTATTTTATATGGGGTGTACATGTGGCTGCACCCAGAACGTTATTAATAGAAGCAGTCACTAGGGAAGCATAGCCACGGAGGTGGTAACTACCAATATAGGTCCATGGAAGTATGTGTGTTATGTAGTGGTACTACATAACACACATACTTTGTAGGAACTACGTACATTAGAAATGGAAAGTATCATGTGCATCATTCTACCGATTCGACAGTCTACAGTTTGCTCTGCGCAGTTTATGAAACGAAGCTGCGCCGTAGACCAGATTATACAAGGATATCAGAGAACTGCAAGAAATAAACTCATACTTCAAGGTCGTATGGCGATGTCACTGGTCAGGCATTTGCCAATTTTGTAAGCAGTTCTGCACTGCATAACTATTATTTGCAATTTAATACTCAAGGTCCAAAACGACTTGTATTAACGTGTTTATCGAGCCTACCACTCGTGGTCCAGAAAGTAACATTGCCGCAGCTATCATCGAGCGGCGCAGCCCACCACATAGGTTGTAGTGCATGGGTGTCAACCCACATTAAAGACCCAACTGCCATAGCGATAAAGACATTCCAGTATTATCACTTGCTGTTAGATTTTATCTTTCAAGAGTTGCAGTGGTTGAATATAGTGTGGCGGGCTTGTACTCCCATCATCAATAATGTCTATTAGGTTTTTTTAGAACAGAACTCAGATTTTGCCTGGGTTTATGGAAACCTAATTGATTAATTTGCCACAAAACACCTGGACATAAAATAGATGTTAGGGTGAATTTAGTGCGACGTAGCTGATATGTTATAGAACTCTTAGTATGCAAATGGATGCCGATCGATATTTATAGAATCTGTCACAAGGAGAGCATAAGATCGGAGGTACCTCAATATTATTACTATCACTCGCGTACAGGGTGCAAGTAGTTGTGATGTGTAGTAGGTATTTTCATTTTCTATGAATTTTGCGTTTGAAAGAGATAGTATTCGTCTACCCCAGAACATACTCTGTACCTATTATAGACTTCTCTATTAACGGTCTAAAGATAAATGAATCTTTAGATCAAATATAATCTCTTACCTCCTTACGACTTACCTCATAAAATCCACGAAGACAGGTTCCTTGTCGCACATCATCTTCTTATACTCAGTACCGAGCACTTCTTCAGTAATTTCATACATGGCTTTGTTGAACCAGTCTTTATCCTTCTCATGTGTGAACCGGTCGGAAAACACTCTCGAAAATTCGTGTTTCCACAAAAGCATCAGACATTTCTCAGACTCAATCACAGTTGGCAGAGTCCCTACCATTCCTTGCCAGACTCTTGAAAGATCTCTCAAGGAGAAAACATAGTGGAATTTTGCTGGTGTAGGCAGCAAGTTACCTCTGGTCCTTGCCCAAAGTTCTCTTGTTAAAGGTATCACTTTCTTTATAAGTGATCTGACTTCAGAAGCAAAACCTCGTTTTGCATTATAGTGCCCTTCTCCGATGACTTTGAAGATTTTGTCTATTGAATCATTGTTAGGCAATGGACAATTGAATATGGAAAATTGGCGTTTTAGACGAGCTGGAATATCATTTCTTCCGCCACCTGGCGAGGAAAAACAGTTTATTTCAAATAAGCCATTATAATAAAATAAGCATTGCTATGAGCTTTCTTTTTTCAATATTTTACTTACCTGGTTGACCCATAGCAGCAAGAAACAGTATATCAATGACAGTGGTAAAATCACCAGGTTTCTCAAGGCTGTAAAAACCATTCATACCCATGGTCTGTCTTACAATTTCATTTGTTATCTGATCGCCCCACTCGTTAATCTGCGGTAAGTTAATATCATCTATAAATACTAACATTTTCTTTCCACCAGGAGGCCCAAATGTCATGCCACTGCGTTTCTCTACGTAACTTTCAATCGTTTTTTGGAACTGAAAAGGGCTTGTGGCTGAAGAGAAATTAAATGAACGTCCAATAAATTGTTCTGGATTACAATTCTTCATATAGGCCTTCATCATTACAGTTTTCGCCGAACCTTGCTCGCCTAACAGCAGCACTGCTTTACCTTGTTTTGCAATACAGTGAATTAAGTAATTAATTCTCACGTTATCGACGATCGGAACTAAAATGCTTGCATAGTCAGGTGTCGCTGTGTCAGGATACTGATAGTGCATCATCAAGTCATCCCACAGCTCCCACTTGCCAGGATGTTTGACGAAAAAATCGAAAACTATACACGGTTTGTTGTTCGGATGTTTCGGGAAGTCTAACATTTCACTGAATGTTTTTCTCAAATAAAC
Source organism: Omphaloscelis lunosa (assembly GCA_916610215.1). NCBI lineage: Eukaryota > Metazoa > Arthropoda > Insecta > Lepidoptera > Noctuidae > Omphaloscelis > Omphaloscelis lunosa. Next base: position 19,628,472 of record OU744243.1, read on the forward strand.
ATCGAAACGTTTTCTATCTTCAGTTTCAAGTAAAGACCCAAATCCCCAAACGAGACTAAAAACGTAGACCTTATGGAGGTGATCAGGCGTAAACAGTATGATCTCCTCGCCCTTATCTTTTTCTTCTTCGTCTTCATCCCCATTGATAGATTTGTTCCCTGATGGATCCTCCGATTCAACTACTTGTGGAGGCACTAACCCGTCTAGAAGGTTCAACATTTGTGCTATAGTGTTACTTTGAAGTACGCGCATGCTAAAGGTGAGATTTTGTGTGCACCAGGTAAATATTACTGGAAAAGTTTCTTCAAAGAGTGGAGTGTAAACTTCAATTTCACGCGGCGATCGAGTTTTGAGCCAAGCACGCAATACTGAAAGTAAAATAAAAAAGTTTTTTTTTTGCGAATATTTTGGAGAAAATGACTGGGACATTACATAGTCTCAAACAAAGGCATTCATAATTTTAAAAAAATCGCTACCTGGGTCCCAAGTCAAGCCTGACGAGCTCATATACACCATACCATTTCTAGATACAGTAGCTGGCGAAGCATTATCAATATTTTCTGGTTCAAATATGATTTTTGAAGTAGGAGACATCGTCAAACGATCACCGTTTGCTAAAGTCAAAGTTTTATTGTCATCGAGTACGGAGTTCAAGTTTTCTATCCATATGCTGTCAACCGGTCCGTCCAGCACCAACCAAATATTTTCACCAGTCCGTATCTTGAGGGTCTTGCGCCAAAGAGCTGAGAATATGCCATCAGTCCAGTCATTGGTAGCTACGTCCAAACGTCCGAACATCTGGGCGGCGGTTATGGCTTTTGGATTCATTCGCATTTCTCTGAAAACAAATTAATACAAATGTTAGGGGGCCGTGCACGAAACCGACTGATTTTAATCAATTTTGTTCACTGTTTGCGAGAAAAGGAAAATGAATTTAAACAAAGTTATTGAGATTTGAAAATTCGTGTTCCTAGTTTTGCATGTGGCTTAAAGGGATTTTTTCAAATAACTTAAGTATAATGGAAAATCACTAATATTCTTGAAAGTTTCCCGAAAAATGTCGCGAGACTGACATTAGATCATCGTTTTATAAGAAACTATTGTTGATATTGAATATAAAAAATATCATCAACATTATTAAATTATAAACTTGCAAGTGGCGGATTGACTACTTTTTTCATCGTTAGATTCAAAATATAGCAGAAAAATAATGTTACGAGTGTATACCTAGTCAATAATGTATTTTTTCCTATTATTTAGCAAAACTTTTAAAAATATTAGTGAAGACTAAATTCAGGTTTACTTGAAATAAAATCAACATTCTAAAGGCAATAGTAGATTATTAACCAAGGGCTGTATGACATCAATTGCATACGAGGTTTTTGGCGCCTGAGCGAAGCGAAGGCGCTAATTAACCCGAGTATGCAATTGATGCTTACGCCCGAGATAAATACTCTGCTTTACATATCGATTGTGAGGTAAGTAAACAACAAGACAGCAGGTTTCAATGAACATTTATTAAGAAGAAAAAAATGTGTATTTAATTAAAATTAATAGTAAAATTATTACAATTTGTAAGAGATATGGTCACGTTCTTTTTAGGTATATTTATAGTTTGAATATGAGTTTGTGATGATAAGACTTGATTTTGAGTGACTTGAGGTTCTTGCATCGTAAATGGCGGCAGTTGACTGGTACTATTTTCTTCATAAAAAAATGGCTCAGATGATGTGCTTTGACGTGGTGATTTTAAGTTTATATTTTCTGTTATTTTAGAAGTAATTTTGCTTTTGTTTGCCATCGAATCTTCGATATAACCTTCGGCCACTTTGCTGGACTTCCAGCCGCCGTGCCTTTTTAACAGAGTGAGGTTGGCTCCCGAATCAGCCAATAGAGTCGCTGATGTTCTGCGAAAGCAATGCCCGGTGTATAACTCTACGTTACTCAGTTTTAAATATGTGGCTATTTGCTTTGGCATGCCTGTAAATTTGTTTTTTCCTATTACTTGTCTGTGGCATTTTCCTTTACTGTAATTAAGAAAAAAACGATTTGTATCCACGTTTTCAGGCCGAAGAGCTTGATATTTTTCAACATAATTTGCAAATTCTTCATGCACAACAAATGACCGGTCAATTTTAGTTTTCGTGTTAGGCAGTTTTATGAGTAGTAATTTGTTATGTTTTTCTACATTTTCTATTGTCAAGTTTGTCAATTCCACGGTTCTGCAGGCTCCCGATATCCCAAAAATTAGAACAACCTGTAAAAAAGACTTAAGTTGTATTAAAGGCACCAAATTCGCATAGTATTTTTGTGAAATATTTTGGTAACTTATTAAAAAGGGCAAGTAAATACGTAGGTACCTTTATTGCTAAATAAATTTCATCCGGAGCTTCATTTAAGAATTTCTGTACTTCTTCTGCAGAAAATACCTTCGATTTCTTGCTTTTAAAGCCGTCAGACTGCCTTTTCAAGAAAGCAGTAAGTTTAGAAAAATCTTTCAAATTCACGTCATGTTTTGTCATCATTGTAGATTTTAGCATGGAATAAAAGTACCATAAACTGGAAGGTTGTAGCCTCTTAGATAATTCATCAAAATATGATATAAAAACACTTTCAGAAAGAGATTTCACTTTTTTTTCTGACCGCCATTTCATAAATTCGTCGTATGCCTTTACATATCTTTCTTTCGAGTTCGGCGGTAATATATTTTCGACAACTGTTTTTGCCCTTTCTTTAATAAAATCGGGCGTTAGATCTATGTCTTCGTCACTAGACATGTTTAAAACTTTTGAAAAACAACTCAAACAAGAAAATTAATTATTTTCGCGATGCTTTCGCGCCTACTAGTAGACTGCCTTTTTTTTTTCACGCACGCAAGCGCGTCAAATCTTGCTGGCCAGTTTGATTTTTAAATCGATTCCATCTAACATACGATGTGGAAACAAATAGTTCCATATTTAAAATAAAATCTTTATAAAATAAATTGTCTAGATTCCGATTCGAGTAATTAATCGATACCGAGAAAAAAAAATTAACTTTTTAAAAATATTCTTCGTGCAGTATGAGTATGACAGTTCTTTTTTCAAATTCCAAAACCTATGCTGTAATGATAGTCATACACCCCGGCATTCAGGGGTGTAAGGGTGTACTTACAGAGCAAGAGATATGTAAAATTATTTTATTATCATCAAAGGCGAAATTATATTTTAAAGAGCAGAAAAGTGATGAAATTGAATAGCACAAAAGTGTGCCGTTTTATCCCACGCAATACAATCGCCAATGTAGTAGATCCAAATTATCTTTAGATGCCTTAGCTGCAAAAGTGTGCGTTACGACATGTCATGTGAACTCATGTATCAATGTGTGAGTAGATATTTGCTAGGCATCCTAGATTTTATACGTTCCTGGTGTCGCAATTTGTGGTACGTAGGAGTTTTCAGTATAATTCTTGCTCGAACATTTACCGGGGCCTCCTTGAATTAATTTCCTTCCGTTATATTAGTAGGTACCCACATATTATACCATTAGTAATGGCATTTTTTTGTTTTTTTATTCGAAAAGCCTAGGTCTTGTGTTATATGGCTTTTAACCCCCGACGCTACAAAAAGAGGGGTGTTATAAGTTTGACCGGCATGTGTCTGTCTATGGCACCGTTGCTTTGTATGCACGAGTAAACAGATTTAAATGCCGTTTTTTTTTTTTAAAGCAGGTTTTTCAGCGATGGTTTTTAGACATGTTTTATCAAAATCAGTTCAGCCATTTCAAGGTCATCAGCTCTTTTGTGTTAGCTGAGGTAGAGATCTTAGACGCATAATGAGTATTTGGTTTACTTTCAAACATGTGTGTGACCTAAAATTTCAAACTCCCATGAATGCTTTATAACTATGCAAGATTATGAATTCTTGGTCTGATGCTGCAGCCAGGATATCCAGCACACTCTTGAAAAAAAAATAGCTGATATGTCGTGTTTGGATTCGTTTTGGTCAGTATTTAATTCTACATACAATGCAATGGTGGCAATACTATGAGCTGATGCTGCAGCCAGGATATCAAGCACACTAGTACACTCTTAAAAAAATAATAGCAAATTTTAATTTTTGGATACGTTTTTGACTTTTTAAATGGTCGAATTTCTTTTCTGCTTTAAGGGTTTTTAAATGTTCTATTTTTAACGAAACTTGTATGTTAAAAGGCCTAAAACATCAAAATAATGATAAGTCAAAGAAAAGCTTTTATGCAGTTTTGTAGCTGAGATATTGGCCATCATTTCAGTATCACTGTTCCAAATATGAATTCTAAATAAAAATAACAAAAAAAAAATTTTTTTTTTGTTCTTTTCGGAGTTCGAGGCTTCCTTTACACTAACACAATTCCAGACACCGAAACCACACTGGCGCCGCGTAAATTTGACCCTCAAAATATAATTATAAAGTAATAGGAGTATAATAAAATGAAATTGGACTTCTCAAGTTCTCAAAAAGATATAAAACATTTAAATGAAGTAATTAAAAGTAATAAGCATTGCTTTAATATAGGAGGTTTAAGGTCAGTTTAACGAAACTTTTTTTAAACATGCTGTTTTAAAAGGAAAAAGTTTTTTTTTTTTCAAATGGCTTCTCAAAAAACATATTATATCAAGGGTTTCATCTGATAGACGACTCCTGATTTTGTAAGCCAAGTACCCTGCGGCTCAAAATACTCGTTCTGCCTCTACACTCGTAGGAACCAAACTGAAGAAGTTCGCCTTTAAAAGCCCTCCAGCTTGCGGTAAGTGCTATGATACACACGGATTATGCTGCCAAGTTCAATCTCGCAATCTCACGAGCGAGATTGCATTCCCTACTTTGGGAACGGCTGAACCAACTAGGGATTGTTTTTTGGTTTTATAATGTCCGTAATAGTCGAAATTAGTTTTGTGGAGTCCGAGAAGCAGTCATTCCATGTAACACTGGTATTCAGCTGCATCCGGTTAGACTGGAAGCCGACCCCAATATAATTGGGAATAGGCTAGGCAGATGATGTTGATGAGTCCGAATTAGGTTTAAAAGGAAAGAAAAATAATTACAAACGTTTCCTGTATAATCGGAAAATTCGAGAAAAACACAACTGCTTTTTTCTATAGGATTTGTGTATGAACTCAAGACCACAGGACAATGTCTGTCGGGACAGCCAATATGGTCGTTGGAACAGCTATACCTAATTTAAAAAAAAAAACAAATTCAAATAGAAAAATTGCCCTCACTATACAATTGTTTGGACGTTAGTGTTGGTTGTTTTTATAAATAAAAATATTTAACAAATAGTATTAAACTTGTTTTCATTATCAAATAGGCGGTGGTGTTACAGTTCTTTCACAGTTATTTTATCTCTGATTTTGCATCACTGCCAAAATCAAGTGATCTTTATTCTCATTAGGTTGCTGGTGGGTTGCTGTCAATGGTAAAATAACTGTAGTTATTTCCATAATTTCAGAAGAGTGGGAGACAATGCAGCGCGCGCCGTGCGGACAGTCGACACGGCGCTGACGACGCGTTGCGTCCGTCAGGGTAGGTTTATCCCTCGCCCCGATCGGACGGCGAGGGATAAATCTACCCACATAAAAAAACATACTACTTCAGTAAATACTAAAATACTCTACTGAGCGGACTTTAACTGCACCTACCCCCGCAGTTAAAATCCGTGCAGTAGAGTTTTCGTGAAAACGTTTATGTTGAAATAATAAAAAGTTTAGTGTTTACTATTATTATGTTATAAGTAGTACGATCACCTAACGAAAACTTAATGACCTCGGTCAAATGCTCCATTACTTATTCCAGTTATCTTCGGAAAAACCGAAATTTGACAAACAAAATGTGACCGTGGACCGGCAGAAATCGATTAAGGGTGAAATGACGTTATCGCGCAAGTATCAGCATTTTCCTGTATCATCATCCCTTTCTGTCAGAGGCATCATCCGCCTATCACTTACCACCGAACTGTTATTAGAATATAGGATTTTCAAATATCTAGCTTCTTCAGGTCCTGTGTCCCTAGTATTTTAGTGCCGTAGAGCGTTATCATTCGCTCATGGTATGGAGTTGGTTCCAACGAAAACTGCATGTAATGGAAATGAAACTAACTAGACCTTTGAAACACTGGCACTTTGCAATGCAGTCACACATACAAGTCGCGGGCAGAAGTTAGTAGTTAATAAAATAGAAGAAAGAGTGGCAGAGTTTGGGGTTTTCAACTTGATTTAGTAAAACACTTTGGATATGTAAAAAAAAAACACTGTCCAAAGTATATAAGTCAAGACAAGTGCCAGCCCTAAAGCCCAAAGCTCAAAATATGTCTAAATTATCAGTAACCTATGATGCTTTGTCTCAATGACCTTGCCTCATGGGTCGCTGAATCATATCCGACTTATTAAATCAAACTTCGTTTTATATTGAAATGTAGAGGATGGACTCTATAATACTTGCAATGAAGGTGAAAATGGAAAGAGAAGTTCTCAAACTTCAATAAATAAAACATGTTAAGAAATACAGTTAAACCAGTGTACTAATAAGGTCATTTTTTACACTCGTATTCTCTCTAACATGTGTTAACTATGTTTAAATGAATTCTGTTCTATACTGCATCGTCATGCGCTTACAGCCCTGAGGTTATTACGCTAACAAGATAAAGGAGTTAAAGCTGCATTAATATGAAGCATGTCTAAAAAGTTCGATGAATGTCCGAGACTTGCGATATAAGTTAAAAAATTGCAAATGTGCAACCTTCGTTAGTTTCAATACGAGACTGAAACTAGCTGAAGTAAATAAACCATACCACGTTGACTACTGAGTAATGCGCGCGTGAAGTGCGAAGTTGGCCACAAAAGTACGATTTACAATACTAGGAGCCCATAAAGCAGTACAGTATTGAGAAGGAAAATTCAAAATAGGTGTAACGTAACAAGTGCTATTTCAGCTTTAAACTGGACTAAGCTGTATTTGAGCAGTTTTAAGGTCTACTTTGCTTCTAGTTTCATTGGTACTTTGGCTAGGATCCCTTCAGCAGAAACATGGTTTCCTTCGATTTTATCAGAGTTTTGTCACATGTTTCGCAAAATTTTCATTGGATTTGACATAAACATACTAACTAGTTGCATTTAAAAACAACGTTATTTAAAACTGATCAAATATCAGTAAATTAAAGTAGGGAACTGGTTGTATTTGTTGCATATTTCCAACTTTAACCAAGACCGGCCGCTACAAAGCTGTGTTTTGAGGTTACAAAATGCAACTCTACGTTTCATTTCTATAAAAGAAGATAGCACTCAGGTTCGACTGGTAAGCTCTCATCAAAATTAAGGGTGAATACCTAAGTAACAAGATAAATGTCGGTCAGTTTCATGACAATATTACGTTGCTGAATTAATAAAACATTAATTCAGTAATTAAATGTTTTCATACGTCGACGCGAGAAGTCTGCTACATTTTCAAAACTATATTTATTTCTTAATCAATCTGCCTAGCCTTTTTCCAAGTATGTTGGGGTCGGCTTCTAGTCTAACCGGATGCAGCTGAATACCAGTATTTTACATGGAGCGACTGCCTATCCCACCTCCACAACCCAGTAACTGGGTAATACAATACCTACCCCTTGAGAAGACCGGTTGTCAGACTTTCGGGCTTCTGACGATCCGTAACGACTGTCAAAGATCCAAGAATGACATCCGGGACCAACGGCTTAACGTTTAAGGGAATATGTTGTTATATTCTTACCTGTGAGGGTTTTCAATTTCCGTGAGTGCGCTCATGAGGGTTTGTATGCAGGTTGTCTTGCCAGCGCCAGGCGGTCCCAGCGTCATGATACCGTGACGAACTCGCTGAGTCTCGTATAACTAGAATACACATTTATAATAATATATTATGTGCAATCCATATAGAATCAGTTTTTTGTTTTTTTTTTTTGTAGGAACTTTTTACCTGTATTATCTTCAATAACCACGGCGGATGACTGATAAGGCCAAGTAAATCCACCTGCTTCTTGATTGCCTCCTCCAAGTCATTGTAAGTTGTCTTCTCTAGGGCCTGGTTCGGAAACAAGTCTGCTACCAACGATATGAAGAGAGGTTCATCTTCATCTATCAGTTTGGAAAGATTCATGTCTCGGAGGACTCGCATGACAATGGTACTCTCATTGTCTTTACAGTTGACTCGCTTTACTGCGCCGAGGGTGCGCAGCACGGAGAGGATATTACGGAGACCGAAGTCGTAATGGACCTGAAGTAGTGGGAAGAGGACATTATAGAAAGTGGGATTGAATTTTACCGTCAAATTACTTTTATAAGTATTCTCAGCTAAGTAAGTAAGCTGGTTACCTGAAAAAGAAAATCTAGCGTCCGTTTCATTAATTAAGGTGCTTAAATACATCCGTGAAAGTGCAAGCATCCCGTAATAGTCAAACGTAGGCCAGATCAATGCAAAAGCTACGCTTCGATACTACATAGTACAATATAGAAACCGTAGATATTTAATTACTAGGACGTCATAACCTCTATACAGGTGGCGCGGTGTCGCGGTGTGTTCAAATTCGGAAACATTGTGTCTACACAATGCACTTTGGTCTAGATGCAATGTAAAACTGGGCTACTTATAGCCAATGAACTAGTAAAATGGTATTGCAACTTAATAATATTGTTTTCTAAAAATAGTTGAGAACAAGCCATGCAAGACATTGGTTTAATGTTTAGATTCCAATCCAGACAGATGTAGGCACCTAACTACCGTACCTACCTTTCTTTTTTATACAATGTATAAACCTAAGCTTTAAGGTACAAAATAGATTCATAAATATCTCTAAATATTCCTACCAACCTGTTTCGTCAACTGTTCCTCACACAGTTTGTATAGTGTGTAGAACTTCCTGGCCAGGGTGATGTTCTCTAGAAAGCCACAAGATGCGAGTTTCACCCTGATGATGATCTGTCTGTCGGGCACCATCATAGCCACCGTACGGAACTGGATCTTCAAGTTCTCTGGTAACTCTTTACGACCGGCGTACCCGGGGTTCTATAGTAAAAAAAGTCAAACAGGACTAGGGATTTCACTGTTAGCTCTTAAATGCCAGTAAGTGCATACAAAGGTATTTTATTCTTTTCCGAAAAAAATTGTTATTACTTTCACTTGATTGGTTACAATCCGTATAACACCCGTTTTATATCAAAATATAAGGGTATCTACCATAGTAATGAATATTCCAAACTCGGGACACATTTCAGAGATGTCACCGTCCGTGAAGACGAAGCTCTTTTTCTTCTCTTTCTTGGCAGCGAGCACCACGGCGACCTGCTGTGCCGCTACTGACAGCACCGGCAGCTCGATACGGTTGAACTCGTCGAAGCACCCCCACGACCCTGACTGAGCCAATCCTTTGTAGATGCGCCCCAGACCTCTGGAAACAGTATATGGAAAGTTTTTAGATTTTGGAGGCCCTTGCCTCTTAAGATGTGACCCCCAGTAATTGTGACTTATGGGTACGTATGGCGGTAAGTAAACCTTCCCCCGATCCTATTCAGTCCGATTCCAATTGCATAGAATCAAATAATCATCAACGACTATGTACATATCGAGATGTCGATACATGCAGTTTCTTATCTCATATTACCTAAATATTTAAACATCTTTTATTGAATTAATCAACCACGCTTTCTTAATTAATTACCAGCTACCTAGACGAAAACTTACCATAACGCTTTAGTAACATTATGAACTTCTGCTTTCCAAGCATCCAAAGACTTATGCTCTCCTGGTACCGATGACTTTTCCGCGGCCTCTCCGCTTGTACACGCAAGCGTATTATAGAGAAGTTTTACGTGGGCCAAGTAGACACCATGTGCTTCTTTTGGGATATTTTTGGTTCGTAAAGTAAAGGAAACAAGGGATACTGACCAATTTTTTGAAAAAATTTAGGTTCCCATACCTCAAAAGGAAAAAGAATCGGAACCAGTATTTTCTCACTTCCTCGACCTGTCAAGACCCATTTTCTCAAGAACGCGTTATTGCCCATTGCTTCCGCTAGAGGGCATCATTGCTCTAGAAAACAAAAACCCTTTTTGTAATCAATCCTATACTAATACACGAGCAATATTTGTATATTTATATATATTTGCATTCACGTTCTCGAAAACAGCTTTAACGATTTCGATGAAAGTTGCAGTATACGGGTTTACGGGGCGAAAATCGATCTAGCTAGGTCTCATATCTGGAAAAATTCGTTTTCTCCGTATTTTCACCCGAGCAGAACTCGGTCGCCCAAAGTTTAGAGCAAGATAATGAATAATGACATGGCAGTACGGAATAAGTAGGTACACAAATACATGGATTAGTATGAACTTTCTTCTACTATTAAATAAGCATTCTCTATTTTCACCAGAGCAGAGCTCGGTCGCCCAGGTACTTGTAATAAAATGTTAAAAATTCCTAATAATTTCAATTGTACATTATTTCAATTACTAAACAAATTGTAATCATCGCGGGTAATGAAAGCTATAATGATAGTTCTAAAGGAGATAAATAAATAACTTAAACAGAGAAATATGACGTTTAGGCCTTTTCTGTCAAGTATAGAAAAAATGAAAATAAAAATTTATGGTTAGATGACTGATAGTGAGATATCCCGTAATTTTACAATGTACTTTTATATTATTTTCGATAAAACCATTCACCAGGAATAATCGGTAAAAGTGTCATAGGCTCTAGACAGACGGACTGCATTTCATCTGTAAAATTGCAGTTTGAATGCAGTTGGTACGACTGCAACAAACACACAGTCGTACCAACTGCATTCAAACTGCAATTTTGCAGTTGAAATGCAGTCCGTCTGTCTAGAGCCTAAGTCAGAGTATCAGTGTTGTGCTGTTAGGTAGCATATGCAGGAACGAAGGCGTTCATTAATTCAGTAAAAACAGTCAATTTTGCAACAATGGAAAATTGCAGTTTACAGTCTAAAACATTCAAGGTTGTGTTCTTATAATATTAGAGCTGAGACCTACAAAAATTAAGGATTATTATTTACGGAGAATAAACCTAAGATATATAAACATATGGTAAAGTAGTTCAATGACAAAAGTAAATTTGTTTCCATATAATATATATAAGGCGTGGCCAGATCTTAGAATTGATCATTTTGTGAAATGAACATCGACCGTTGGTCACATCATGATGTGGCCTGGCCAGATCATTGAATACTTAATAATTGACGATATGACCAGTTAAACGCACGACTACTTCATGACGTATTGTAATGAGCATTCGAGCGAATGTTACATTCCAGAAAAATAAACGAAAGCATTTTAGCGAGCATTCTAGCGCGCATTCTAGCGAGCGTTCTAGTGGGCATTCTAGCGAAACTACAGTAAATATACTTCGAGCTTTTTGCCGAGCCGACCAATTCTGTTCTATTCCTACTTTTTTTTATTTGTTGTATGCCGATTATACAGTATCGTTCTACAAGTGCTTTCATTTTGATTTCATGAAATTATTTTTTGAAGTGCAAAGTATCCACTGTGCAAAAGTGTCTGCTGCATGGCTCCAGTCATTTATAACAAATTGCCAAAGGCATGGAAAGAGCTTCCGATTTCATTATTTAAAAAAGAGATTCCGAAGCTTTTTAGTGGCGAAAGCATATTTTAATATTAAGGAGTTCCTAAGACAAAGAATTTTTAAGCTAGTGTATAAGTATATATATAAACTCTTTTGCAAAAAAGACGGGCACTTTAGATTTTTTTCTCTACTTCAATGAAGAAGAACAAGAAATAGGTTTTATTAATTTGACGATGTATTGGCATGTTATTTGAAGCATCCTGGCATGATTCTTTACGTTCCAAATTTAAAATTTGAAATTAATAAAAGAAAAATAATTATTATTGTGGATTATTCTAAAATTGCTTTACTAATGGCGCGAATTGCTGAAACGATTTTTAACTGATTACGATATTTTAAAACTTTTTGGATATTTTCTGTAAATTAAACAATTTAATCTTTCTTTTTACATTAAATACCACTTTTTTATATGAGTGATAAAGCGATAAGGGCCGGTAAAATTATAGCCCTACTTGAAGAAGGTTGTTCGCAATCTTACGTGTCTCAGCGGCTAAATGTGAGTCGTTCAACTGTCCAGAGGACTTGGCAACGGTATCAAGAGACTGGTTCGGTCAAAAGAAGACCCGGTTCGGGAAGAAAACGATGCACAGAACCAAGAGATGACCGCTTTTTGGTGAGTCAGGCGATGCGGAATCGTAAGGCGTCAAGTGTGGACCTGAAGAAGAGCCTTGAAGAAGTAAGAGGAGTAGAAGTTAGCTTGTGGACGGTCAGGAGGAGGCTTTTGGCTGCCAATATCAGGAGTTACCGCCCAGCTCGGGGCCCTAAATTACTCCGTGAGCACCGTGTTGCTCGACTTCAGTTTGCTCGGAACTGTACTTCATGGACTCTGGAGGACTGGAATAAAGTATTGTTTTCTGATGAAGCTAGAATCTCTTTGTGTGGAGAGGACCGACGCCGGCAAGTGCTGCGAAGACCACGGGAACGCTATGCGGAAGTGTGTTTCGAAGAAATCACTCCTTATGGCGGAGGCTCCGTTATGTTTTGGGCAGCAATTAATTCGACGGAGCGTACGGAGTTAGTTTTCATAGAAAATGGAACATTAAATGCACACCGGTACATAATGGAAGTCCTAGTTCCATATGCACAACCCACATTGACTGCACTTGGGGAAGATTCCATTTTTATGGACGACAATGCTCGCCCGCACCGTTCTGGCGACGTGGAAGCGTACATGTAAGAAGTTGGGATCCGTCGTTTAGATTGGCCAGCTCCAAGTCCTGACCTCAATCCAATTGAGCATGTCTGGGATGTTCTAAAGAGACGGGTAAAATCAGTGCAACCTGCTCCACAAAACATCAGGGAGCTAAAAAGAGTCATTGCAGAAGAGTGGGAACGTATTCCTCAAAACGTTATTAAAATCATCGTGGAAAGCATGCCCAGAAGGATTCAAGCTGTGATTTTGGCAAGAGGAGGTCACACTCGTTATTAGGTTTTTACATTTGTAACTTTATTTAATTAAAAAAAGTAAAAAAAAATCTTGTCTTTATTGCCGACCACTTCTTATTGTTTGGGCATGTACATCGGTTTTAAAGAATCCATCGTTTTTTTTTTCTTTTAATTGCCCCAATTCACTTCACGCGCATTAATTTACACGATTATAAGTATACATAGACTACGTCAAAGAAATAAATTTCATTTAATTAACTCAAATCGACCTTAGAACGTAAATTTCCTTAGGTGCCCGTTTTTTTTTTGCAAAAGAGTGTATATAATTTTTTTTTACTTACGTATTACGTATTCATTGTGTATTTTTTTTGTATTGTATTTAATTATTTAGTTATTAGTTAAATATTTTAAATCTTTTGCATGCCAACGTGGCAAAATATGGCTGAATTCTTATATTTTTTGTCATCATTTGCTGTTACCGATATTTGCATAATAAAATTATATTTATCTTTATTTATAGCTAGTGCCGTCCACGAAGACGCGCCCCACTTCGCTCCGCTCCGTACTAAATTCTACAGTTTACAGTACAGTAATCGCGGAGTGAAGCGCGTCTTCCCGGATGGCACTATCTGTAGCGCTGTTTAAAAATACTAGAATGAGACTTTATGGTCCAATATCAATTTAACTATTTGTTCCATTCAATTCAAAACCTAGTATAGTATGTAGTTGGTTGATATTATGTTTACCTATAGTCCATCTGATCGGAACAGTTGAAGACCACGACGTACTTGGCCAGAGTCTTGCCCATGTCCTTGACTGTCTCCGTCTTGCCCGTTCCGGCAGGACCGCACGGGGCACCGCCCATGCTCATAGCTAACGCCTGAGCGAGGGTGATGTAGCACCTGAAAAATATAGATAGACTTGGAACAGTTGGAACATCATACTTATGTAAATCACCTGTGATATGCCCCTGCACACTCGATGCAATTTACTGATGTGGCAAGATATCAAAACATCAACATTTCTGTTAAGTAAAATATTTTTGAATTGTGCACATAAACCTTCCGGAATAAACTTTCTAAGTGATGGCGACAACCACATCAATATCTATTGTTTGTATAAAAAGAGCGCACACACATAAAAACAATGAACTTTGTATCGTACTTATATGCATAATTTTAATTGCATTTACTATCTTAAACTTTAAAACTCATTATATTCGTTTATAACATAACTTCAACTTTATATTAATTCATTATTTATTTCAAAAGTGTGGTACAGTCCATTACAAGAATATAATTTTACAAATTCAATAGCTAAACTAATGAAGAAATAAATTACCGAAAAGCATCTGGCACCCTAGCTATAGTAATCTGATCTTTATTCGTATATCACAAGTCGCAAAAGGTGAATGGGTAGGAAAAGCGTTCAAACCAGAGAGGGATGGATAGATAGATAGCACATGATTCTTTCTGAACACTTTCCCGCCACAAATACCTCATACCCCATTTAAAGTAGCAAGCGCCGTCTGACGGATCACTCGAGATACTAAAGTTGTTTCTTATACAAAGTAATCTTTTGAATATCATCATCATTTCGCCCGATAGACGACCACTGCTGAATATAGGCCTCCCCCAAGTGTCTTATCTTTGAAAAAAAATGATAATTTTGTTTCCCAAATTTCGAAGACCAAAGTCTTCTATGATTAGTGATTACAACGTCTATGCCATATTCAAGATGTGGAGATGTGGTTACGCAAAGACAATATATTTATATTTTTAATACTTAACGGCTTATGATAAAAAAATGAAATAAATATACATAATTGTTCTGCCAAAGCTTTCACATTCCTATATTTCTACCAAATTTGTAAGACACTATTTTGATGGGTAGCAAAAAAAGGGGGCGTACCTTGGAAGTGCTGCCCGTAGTACTAGCACATCATAAATCTATAGGAGCACTGTGAACGTCGACAAACTTACGAATACATGTGGTGAAATGGAAAACTAACATGAAACAGACTGGATTTGCCATCTTTCACTGTCTAGCAGCGCCACCATTAAACGTAAAACATGTTTGTCGGTCGATATTCTCGGGTGATCGGCTTGGTTTGAAGGTTGCGAGGAACTGAAAGTGGGCGTCCCGTATTACTAGCACGACATAAATGTCGAGGAGCATACTCGTAAATGACGCAAAATTTTATTTTATCATCAATTTTGCAGCTCAGTAATAGGTCGTATGCTGATACGTGGCAGTACTAAATGAATTCGACATATTCCTATTACTTAAATACTTGTTGGGAAATGTGACTATTTCATGAAAACAAAACGTTTCCCAGAGCTAATGACACATTTCGCACGATAAGCTCCGTTCAAACGGAAGGAAGAAATCAAATAAGTAATTAGGCTACATAAAGCTAAACCAGTGCAAATCATGCATATAGTATTCATACTTATGCATAGACTTCGCTTTGCAAGCATTCGTTAAGTCACAAAGTTTAAATATTGGGTATTTTCTTACCAGTGACCTCAGCGACCATAGTGATATTGAGAGGGAGCGTAGGGCTCTGGTGGTCAGGGTTAATATGTTGGCACGAAGATTTTCTCGGTGTAATGACCAAGTTAAGATTACGCTTTTTAAAGCTTATTGTCAGAGTTTTTACACGGGTAATCTTTGGGTCAACTACTCGAAAAGGTCACTTGATGTTCTACGCGTCCAATACAACAACATTTTTAGGATGCTGTTGCAACTGCCTCGTTTTTGCAGTACATCAGAAATGTTCGCGGTAACCCATACCGATGGATATCATGCCATCATCCGCAAAAAAACAGCCTCAATCTTGAGCAGAATAAGAGGCAGTCACAAAATTATCTTGAAGGCTGTGGCGGCAGATACCTCCTCCGCCATAATAGGGCAATTTTTGCGAAGACTTATACCATAGTTAGACCATTACTATTTCTCAATAGTCTAGATATTGGGTGATCTTCTCACAAATTTCAACCATTTCATGAAAAGGTTGAACAATGAATGAAATTATCAATTCTAAGATCTGGCCACGACGCATACAAAGCCAGCTAATACAACTATCTCGCTCACGGCTCACTTCGCGCGCTCGCCTTTGGTTTGTCATGGCGTCATACGCCTTGCGGTTCGCCGTGATATCGGCACGTATCGGTTCGCATTTGGTTTTCTATGTGACTAGATTCAAACGATACCTCACATTACAAAGTAAAAACCACCACGATATCGGTTCGCTGTCTATTTGACACGGGCTTCATAATTTCACTTGCTAGAATTGTCTTACAAATCGAACAAATAAAATTAGAAAAATATTAACAGGTAAGTTATAAAATACCTGTCGGTCAAAGGTGTAATCACAAGCCTGTCTGTGCAGCCCAAGTATTCGTTCTGATAGGTGAATGTGACGTCGGTGACGGAGATCCAGGTCTTATCAGCGTCTTCCTTGAAGTAGAACCGGCACTGCTTCAGCCATTCGAAGTCGTTCGCCGAGCGGACGTTCAGGCGACACTGAAAATATTTGATAACTTTCATTATATTTAAGCGTGGTATTTAATAATTATATTTACATTTAAATACATTATTTAAACTTTAGGTCTGGTACCAGTGTACTAAGTTTCTAAGGGGACAGTGTTAGGCTAAAAGGTGGTTTCAGACTTTCAAGTGTTTCAAGCTCGTGCAGTTCATTTCGGAATTCAACGAAACAAATGCACGTGTATACGTTTATACTCGTAGTTGGCGCGCGCGCATGCTCGCGAGCCAGCAGTAGACTCAGAGCGATGGTATAAGAGCTTTTTATTCTGTCCACGCTCCTAAGAGATGCGCGTGTGGCAAAGTCGCTCTTTTACGAGAGCCTACAATTGAAACTTGCACAGGATCCGCTTTACAGTGCCCTCTAACATGAAAAAAAGTCAATGGTACAGACCTTTCTACAAGAAACCTAACATATGCATTTTTTCGTTAGTTTGTCCTGCTCCAATTTCTTTTACGAAATACGGCTAGAGTTCAAATGGCATTTGGCTGGTTTTTATTTTATTTGTATCAATGTGGTTAAGGTACGCCTAGTGTATTTACTTATTGTCAAAGCTCTGAAAAAAGATCAACATCGAGGGCTTTTAATACTAGAAAGGTAGACGCAACATTGCATTAGCTGCAATACAAACATAGGCATATTATAGGTTGGATGGACTAGCTTGATAGTTTCCGATCGTTATTTATAGAAGCAGTGACTAGGACAATATGAACACGAAGGTCTGATCGTAGTGTAGTAGTAGTTTCACTTTCTATGAACCCGTGTTTATGAATGGACGTCACGATATAGATAGATCGGTTAGTTTATTTCACACTAACAACGTAATATATTAATAGATGAAGTTAACCTACCAGCATATCGAAAATGTCTCTTTGATGTACATGTATAGTAATGAGAGTCTCAAACTTAATTCTCTCTATCTTCAGTAGGTTCCTCGTGGTCTGGTCGATCAGCGTGTTCAGTAACTCTAAGAATTTATTGTTTGTTTCCATCATTATCTTCTTGTCCTGACGAGCTGACATTAGAGCTAATTCAGCATCCCTCGTCCATATTATTTGTATCCCTAAGAGACCAATCTGTGGAAAATAAAAATTAATCGACTTTAAAATCCATTTGTAAAAATTGATGTAAAGGTCCAGTTCAAAATCAGCGCTGTGCTTTTATAATGAATGAAATTGAATTCATAGGCATACTCTTAAGGAGCCATTGTACACATCATTATGACCAACTTTCCCTATGGGACCGAACCTCAAATCATGAAAAAAATTCGCTATTCCCTACATTTAGACGAGCTAAGCAAACATAAATGTAGGGAGTAGCTGATTTTTTTTTTGTACAATGACCCCTTAATATGAAGCGTGAATTCAATTTCATCCTGTATATGCAAACCCAAAGCTAAATCCCTTGCTGCACATAATTTTGTCGCCATCTACCAAGCCTTTACATCGGATCCAGCTGAATACCAGTATTTTACATGGAGCAACTAGCCTATCTGATCTCCATAGCCCAGTTGTTAGACTTTCGAGCTTCTGACTTAAATTCAGTAAGATAGTGTTCAGACGCGGAAGGGGCTCGTGGTTAAGTAATAACAGCCGCATGGGTCGATTGATCAAGTTAAGCTACGCTCGCCACGGTCAGTCCGTGGATGGGTGAGCATCTTAACATACCGAGACCCTTCCGTGCCTAAGAAAGCACGTTAAGCCGTTGGTCTCGGCTGTCATTCTTGGATCTTTGACAGTCGTTGCGGGTCGTCGGAAGCCCGAAAGTCTGACAACCAGTCTTACCAAGGGTATCGTGTTACCCAGTTACTGGGTTGTGGAGGTCAGATAGGCTGTCGCTTCATTTAAAATACTAGAGTACAGCTCCATCTGGTTAGACTGGAAGCCGACCCCAACATAGATGAGAAAAGGAGAAGCAGATTTTGAGTGTTCGGACGCGAGCATACGTAAACGAAATAAACTACTTCAGAAAAACTTAACAACTTAAAAACTTTAAAAAACTTGAGTCCTAACCTGCGCAGGCATTTTATCTAAGAACAGCAGTAGATTGAAGGAAGGATCATTTATCGTTGCCACTGCGTTTCTGATGATGGAGTGTAAGCTGCCCTGTGCTGACTGCAACAGCGAGGTGAGCCACGTCTCCACAGAACCCTCGGCACGCACCGGACGCTCTAGCTTGATCTCTTCACCTTCTGATGACACTATTGCTATCATCTTGTTGTATTCTGAGAACCGAAATTATTTTATTGTTAGAGCGTTTACCCACTTATCCGTATCCGGTTCGATTAGAAACGAACATGAATTGAATACGAACCGGATACGGATAAGTGGGCAAACGCCCTTAGTTGTAAAACTCAAAAATAAATGAAATAATGTGTGTGGGGCGCCCACAAACAATAAATGCTCTATAAAAATGGGTCTTAAAGATTTTTGGGATAAATCGTAGTGATCCATCTACGTGCTTTTCACAATATACTGTGATCATCAATCAAACGAAGTGAATTTCAGGTTATTTACGAGTAAAATTATAGTGACAATCTGACGGTTAAGCGAGAAAAATGAACTCACCGATATCATGAAACTTAACGTATCTGATGTTATCAAATATCGAAAGCAAATGATTTTGTATAGTATGAGAGTCTGATGCCTGCCCCAAAATTTCCAATAACGCAGGGTCAGACACAAAGAAGAATCTCGGGAACATAGTTCTTTTTCTCTCTAGGTAGCCGCTAAGACTTTTCTGGCACAGTTCTAGCTGCTCCTGAAGATGTGGGAGCAACTGTCTGAGAAGGTCATCTCCCACACAGCAGGATACTACACCAGGTGTTTCATGGGCTCTTTGCATGATCTTCTGCCAGGATTTGTCGATTTTGGAAAATCTTTTGGCTTCCTTGGGCAGTTGTTTAGCGATATCACCACCGACGAATACGGCTTCAAGGTAGACCCACATGTTTTGCACTAGGAGCCATCTTTCAAGGATCTCGTTAGTGCTCTGGAGATCATATAGCCATTGCTGGATTTGTTTTCTGAAAGGGGCGTTGTAGCTGTGGACGTTAAAAAATATAAATTAATACAACACATTTTATCCATATATGTATTATTTTGCTGTAGGATCTTGGCTAAGGCAGAAATATGTTCATTCTGCACTCCCAAAGAGAAAAACTACGCAAAAACGTAATTTATGAAAGTAAGTTGGTGAGTTTCCCTAGAGAGCGTTTATTGACACCGTTAAGTCAAATCCCGATGTCATCATTTTCGTGACGCTCATGCTCATGAAAATTATGACACCACCGCTTTTGTAGGAAACCCAAGCTTAATGTATGTACGGGATGTTCGTAACATTAAAATTAAGTCGCTCACAAAACGACAGTTGACAAGCATTAATTGATTTGCAAAGTTTCACGAAAGTGCTACTAATTTAAAATAAAAATCTTTATGTAGTTCTTTACGAAAAATATGACTGATTTATTACCGGTTGGAAAGCAAAGAACCCAAGATCATAAGACTGTCTTCAAGCTGTCCGATTGTCTCAGCAGTCGTGTCTCCCCTCAGTAGAAGTTCACCACGATTGTTAAAAGTTTGGAAAGTTAGCTCATGAACCGACCACTCGTTTGTGACTCCTCGCAACTTGCCTTCTATATCTTTCTCTTTCATCGCCGATATGCAAATATCCTGTGGAAAAAAGACAGCAGTATTGAAATGGGTTCGCTTAAGTACAATGGAAAGTTACCTACATAAAGTTAATTTGGATAAATTTATGGAATATTATTTTCTGGACAGAAACATGAGAAAATAAAGGCAAAATAAAAGTGATTAAATAGGGGCTTAAAATATTTGTAAAAATTTAATTTCGCGTAATTTTCTTTAATAATATAATATTTTCCAAAGATAGGAACTAGAACAGTGTATCCATAATAATATAACGCGCGACGCTATCACACCTAACAATGAATGAAACACCTCTTCGTAGTGACTGTTACCTTAGTAGTAAAGGTGACAGAAAATACCTATACCACTTTAGTGGGCCGATACCAAAATAGTTAAAGAGACGTTCCACATGTTTCGTTTATCCCATTAAAAACGAGGTTCTCTTTCCAAAATAAAATCAATTGGAGGTTTAAACTAGTCGGTTCCTAGATCTGAGTCTAGAGAATATTCTGATCAAAGACTTCTGCTTTGCGATAAACGAACGGTTATAACTCGATTTTTTAACAGTGCGCGCGCCTGTTAACCTCTATATATTACAGAGTATGTGGTTTAAATAATAACAATAACAACTAAATAATATGACAGTCCAGTGAAGACGACACGTGTGCAGACCGTCAGAGTGCTGAGGAGGTAACCGGGCGGGTGAATTCAATATTAACAACCTACGACTTTGACAGCTCCAAGCGCACAGTTATAAAAATCGAGTTACTCCACTAATTACCGGCCCAAAGGCAATTGCTTACATCGAGTACGTTACCAAGTGACACCAATGTAGAGGAAAACTTGGTTTCCATGTGCTTTTAGAATAACTACCGTTTATTTTTGTTTTGGATATTTGCATAATAATAGTTTTAGAATGATAGTTTTAGTTTTATATTTTGTAGACCTGTTAGAATATAGATTGCTACTTTCTAATTGATATTTTAACTGACGAAAAAAATACCTACCCTATCATGATTGTGGATTGCTTGCCATGTTTTTATCGGTATGCCAGGAGTATTTTCAAGGATTCATGTACGAACAACCTTAAGTTTGATTCATATAAACGAAAATAACATGTTGTTCGTTGGTAAGCGTATCACTTGAGAACGGCTGGACTAATTTGGCAAGTGGACTATTACGAATAGTTTTGTTTCCCTAAAACCTTAATTTAATTAGAATTTAAGGGAAACAAAAATCGCTAAAGTTGCCGATTTTTTTTTATGTTTAGGTAATACCGAACGTCCTTTTTCTATGACATTTTTGTATGAATGATTTAAATTTGGACAGGACAACGTCTGTCCGGAAGCTAGTTACTCGTACTCGTAATCGGCCTATAATGTTCAAAGTCAAAGTCAAAGTCAAATCATTTATTTCAAATAGGCCCATGTATGGCACTTTTGAACGTCAAAATTTACAAAATAATATAATTGATTCTAGTCGCCCCTTCCAAAAGGTAGTTTTCGTATAGAGAAGAATGGGCAAGAAACTCCACCGTTACTCTTTTAAAATGTTTTACAATAGTTTGTATAAGTACGTACATTAGTTAAATAATTATATGTGAAGACGATGCACCTAGAATAAAATTACTATACCACAATAGGTAAAAAGAATTAAAAATGAAGCAACGACAGATAATTTAATTATGTGATAGATACATGGTGCTCACATATATACAAACATTGTAAAAGTAAACGATTTTCCTAATGTTTTTAAAATTAATAAGTCAGTGTGTGAGGAAGTAATCACAGAATGTAAAATCAATGTCATATAACCCAAAATTATAAATTTTACAATTAAATTAGCAACCTGTTTGATTTTGTCTTGATTCTAAATTGTCCTATGGAGCAGGACCAGCATGTTTCCAAGCACCTATATATATATTAGCATATTATATCTTGGATATAATCCTCTAATTTGTAATATTCTTGTTTACAAAATGTACTTTTAATATGAGTTTTAAATTTTCTTTCATTTAATTGCAATATGTCACAAGGTATTTTGTTGTAACATTTAACACACTACCCCATAAAAGATGTATGTACTTTAGATAATCTGAAAAATGGTTGATCTAGTTTATCTTTATTTCTAGTATTAAAATTATGTCTATCACTTAATGTGGATTTTTCCTTACGTACATAATATTTTCATAAATGAATTGCCAAGGTACCGTAATAATATTAATCCTTTTAAATAGTTTCCTGAGAGATTCGCGGTGACGTAGATTATAAATGTGACATAGGCCTCTTCTCTGTGAGAGGGAGTGGGCCGTAATCCACCACGCGGACCCAGTGCGGGTTGGTGAAAGCTTATTAACTGATATTCAACTGCATCCGGTAAGAATGGAAGCCGACTCCAATAAAGTTGGGCAAAGCTACGCAGATGGTGATCTATCTATACAATTAAAATCGCTTTTCGTGTCTGTCTGTGTGACCGCTGCCAAACTACATAACGGATTTTAATGCGGTTTTCATCTACAGTAAAAAAAAAAATATTCTGGATAGTTAATGTGAAGGATAGGTAATACATTCATATTCATAACATAACTTCAATATAGCACAAAAACATTGATGCTTTGTTAGTATATTATAGCTAGTTTTTCATAAATAATGTAATCATATGTAATGTAATTTACACATTTAATCAGGATTTAGGAGTTCACAAGTTTCGCCCGTGCGGAACGTAAATTTCCCGTATCCGCAATTAGTTCGTTCCGCATGAATACTAGGATGGCAGAACTGAAAACAGTTTATTGCTGGTGGAACTTGGCACTTGGGCGGACGGTAACAAAGTTAGTTCTGTTACGTTTATTTGACGCCATAGATCGCACCCTTACTACATACATTATTAATAAACGCGAAGACCAATAAATAGTTCTTTAAATATACGGCTCAGAAAAAGTAAAGTGAAGCTCAAACTACTGTTCTTAAAACATCAACCTATTTGTGCAGAATTTATTATGGAATAAACACGTATTACCATAAATTGACGAAAAACTAAATATTTTATTTTACGCACTTGTTATAGTAATGTACTTTTGACATGGTATTTCCAATGGTGAAGTAAAAATAATCCCGGTGAAAATTCTTCACTAGGATTTTTTTCGCAGAATATTTATCTTATTTTCCTGGACTATTTTAGTACTGTATTTCTATTTTCTTAATGTCCCTTAGAAAACTTCGTGTTTCGTCAGTTGTCGGATTTCTATCAGTTGCCCTTTGCACTTGGTGCAGACCGGGCGCTCTCAATCTACTTGGAAGTATATAGAGTTGTTAATACTCTTTTAATTTAATGTAATTTATTTTTTTTAAATGGGAGGAAAGCTGCTAAAGTCGCAGGCACGACACTTATGAAAATAGTTTTACAGCTCTATATAGTTCACAAGTAAATCAAAACAAAACAACAATAAAGTATTTTATACACATGCATCAGCTAAGTAGCTACTAGTGTGTCTAACCAAATAATAATAATAAAGTACTTAGTTCTGAATTCAAATTATTATACACGATAAATTTAGTAATTGTTGAACATGGAAATTAGCATTTGTTTGTATTCGAAAATGCGATGATACCCGAGGGACATTAAGAAAATAGAAATAATGTATGTGAACTGCTTGCGGATAAAATTAATTCCCAATTTACCCGATTCAGTGCAAAATCACGCGGTGTTCCGCATTTGCAGGTTCCTAAATCCGCAAGTGTAGCAGGAGATAATGAAACAGTAAGAGGCTTACAGATTGTAGAATGTTCATAGTTTAAACTTCATGTTATTTATTTTAGGTCAATAAATAAAAGGTATCCAACGGGAAAAAATATTAAAAGGTTTATTTTAATTTAACGTTTTGGAAAATGAGAAATGCCAAAAGTTATAATAGTAACATTCAACCATCATCCTCCCTTATCCCAATTTATTTAGGGCTTCATGTCTTTTTCTTCCTTTGGTTTTGGTTTTATCTATACATATTATAAAACAAAGTCGCTTTTCGCATTTGTCTGTATGACAGCGTTGTTCTTCTAAAATACGCAACAGATTTTGATGAGGTTTTCAACATAATTAAGAGAGTGTATTCCGGAAGGTTTATATGTATAATACATTTATAATAAACATATAGATAATTAAGAAGTCTCGATGATTTGTCAAGTCGTAAAAACCTTGCGAGCAGGAGCGGGTTGCTAGTAAAAAATAAATATTTTCTGCTGGTAAAACCGAGTATTAAATTACTTTAAATTACTCTTTACTTTTTATTAGTATTTTTACTAAATGTAACAATTTTATAGCTTTCATTAAAGCCTGTGCAAAAAGTTTAACTTGAAATAAGTTACACCGAGTGACCCACACGTAATCGATAGTTAGGTGCTAAGTACGAGATTTAACTCAGAACGTAGCATATTAAGGCTTCAGCGTAGCTGCAACGCAATTTTAATACAATTATTTAATTTGTAAGAAACCCTTGTGAAAAAAGAATTTTGCATTCAAATTGTTAAGTAATAAAGGAGATGGATAAAAGTCTCTTACAATTTCGGCCCAGAAATGAACACAAATAAAACAAAACGAAGCTAATAGTATTTCATGGCCCTGTATATTTTTATCTTCTTTTTAAATGTTGGACTAAAACACAGGTTTTCATAAACCTAGATCAGGCAGGTCTACATTACAGTTAGAATTAAATTTTCCTCGATTGTAATTAATATAAATCATAATTTTACTCTAATACTTGCTTTTTTTATTCGTTGTAAAACTTTATGAAGGGACATAAGACCCTTCCCAAATTGATGACCACAAAAAGTTAATTCAAACCTGTCGATCGCCGAGTATTCCGCTGTCTTCCAACCGATTGAATTTCCCTCAAATCTAACGACGGTATCCCAAATGATACATTTACTATGCCTCAGTTTATTACGTTGAACGTTGAATCTAGTCGGAAACCAGGCAAAATTAGAATGGTCCGAGATGCGAGTTACCATTGTAGCCGAGGTAAACTGTAATGTGAAGATCCATAGTCTAAGAAAGGCGAAGTCAATCAGAGATGTAAAAAAGATAACCAAAAACACAGACAATGATATAATTTAACAAATCACAAGAAATCACAACAAAACATTAATGATGCTGTCACACGCAACATATAGTATTTGTGCATCGTACAAAAAACATACATAAATACAAAATACCGATTCCATGACAGTATTGAGTACTAATAGATACGTATTCATCTTAATACCTAATACTATAAATTAACGTACGTAAAGATACATTTTCCATTAGTATTAATAAGGAACTCAACAAATCAACTAACACTGTAGTCTTGCATGTGTATGTAAAAGCGTATCCGTCGGTCAACGATATTCCTCCCTTTCTTCCACAAACTTTCTCTTTTTCGCTTAATCAGGTACCGCCCCTGGCCCACCCCTAATATTTCCCTTTCACTCAAATGTTTCCCTTTCAGCTAACTTCAATGACTGACCTCACGACTCTCGATATCTTCCTACTTCCGCTACCCTGGTAGGCTATGTGCAATAACAACTTGTTGTTAGCATAGGCATAATTTAACAATATCATATCCCATTTGACACGCTCATTAGTTCTAACAATTCCTGACTAAGTGATTTATTAAATTCAAAGCCGGTTATTGTGTTTGTTTATTTCGTTAAATAATTCATGCTTGATTTGATTAGTATGATGAAACAATATAATTTTATCATTTAGGTAGTAATTAGGTCACCTGAAGAAGAAAAAGATGTTTAGGGTCTGGGTTTTATTGTTCTGCTGCGGAGAGCTTTCAACTGTATCAATTGAGTAAAAAACATGTTTGTTCAAAAATTAATATATTACGTAAGTTACCTTCCTACTGAAATACTAACCTTTTTTTGTTTTTTTTTGTTACAGGTGGCATTGATTTTTGAAGCTCGTAAACATTAAAATCGAAGATCGAAAAACATTTAGATTTTTTGATGGTAAATTTGCCAGATACAAAATCAAAGAAAGAACGGTCATTCGTAGTCCATGGAGAAAACGTAAGAATTATCGAAAAGTACCAAGCTCTACGCCCCTCTAATATAAACACTAACAGATTTTTCGTAGCTTATAATAATGGCAAGTGCACCAGGCAAGTCATGAAATTGACAAATGTCGGCTCTACATGGACCATTGTTTCAGAAGAACATCGGCTACTCTATTGGCAGATTCAGGAGCAGACATGACCCAGATTAAAATACGGTTGCTGGAAATTTGATGTAGTAGCAGAAGACTTCATTGAAAATTCTTTACAAAATAAGGATAAAATAAGCTGCCGCATTGGTAACATAATCAAACTAAAAACACCGTTGAACTGATCCTTGAACACCTTTGTAACCACAACCTTCCACATCAAAACACTATTCATCTAGCCCGCTGCCTTAAGCACTACCTTCACCAACTTTTACGATCCAAAATGGTCCTCAGCAGACCCAAGTTTCTGAAACTTTACTTAACTTTGTCTTTCCACAACTGGCCTAACTGTAATTGTAATTTAAATAAATACTTTGATTCTAGTACTATTGCTTTTTATTGTCTCGTAAATGGTGTGAAAAGTAGAGTATTCTCCTCGGGAATAAAGGTGCCTTCGTCTGCTGCACTCAGGATTCTTGTCTTAATTCCCTCGCTCCGTTCGGGAGTTAACAATAGAATCCTTCGTTTTGCTCGAGATTCAATACGGCGCCCGCTACATAAGACACTACTTTATCACCTTAGTGCATAAATCTACTATTAGGAAATAAAAGACACGTACTCCACCACATAATGCCTTTCTCAGCACTGTTATATCAGATTTTCATGAAAATATGATGAGAAATAATGTAAATCTGGTTTTTTTTTTTAAATCAAATGTCTACCACCCGCACCTATTCAAAATATCACAACTGTCATTCTTTGACTGTAGTATGAAATTGCTATAACATGGCTAATTGACGTAGTATGTCAATTAGATGAACAATTAATTTCCCTGACTGTACATTTTGTGTAATTTAAAATAACATATAACTAAAATGCCATTTGGTTATAGACCAATTTCACCTAGTCTCCTCGAAGTTTTTCTGGATGATTAACGTAATTTTAAGAAAAAAAAAAAATCCTGATTAAAATGAGCACAATTTATAAATGATGTACCCTGCCCTTAATAAATATGTGTTTAGAACAGCAAAATATTTCAAGCTACATAAAAAACAATGACGTTACCGTACATGCAAAAACGTAATGATTTCAAATTTGTTAACTTTGACTCTACTATCTCGCAGTTGGGCTAAACAAAAAAAAATAAAAAAGAAGTTTAATGACGCGTTCATTTATTTTCACAAACCAAAACACCTACTAATACTACCCCCTTCTAATACCTGCAAATTTTAAATTTCAATTTCAATTTAAATCTAAATTTTTTTTTTAACTTATCAGTCAATATACTGAAAAAAAAAATGCTGCGGTCTTGTGAGGTATAATACAGGCATTATGAATTTTAAAAAAATCTTATTAAGAAGGATGCCACGCGGCGCCGCGGCGGTGACACAGTGTGTTCTTTATTTAAAATTTTAAAAAGACATAATTGACCAGGTAATGTCTGTAGCTGTACTGAAATTCAAAATCTCTTTAAAACTACTATTTTCCTTATATTCGAAATGAAAAGTAGTCTATTTAATATGGGTGAAAGTCATCAATTCTTAATCGGACTATAGCCGCCCAAGCATAGCGAGGGCGTCTAAATGCCTCGTATGGGAATTAATTTTCCTCCTATGTGTAACAATATTCTCAAACATGCTTGGAAATTTGAGCATTATTTAGACAACCTTCTTCGAGATAAATCGAAATTGCTGTACTGGCCGAATACGTGCGAGCGCCCGGCCGGCAATGTTTGTATGAAAATACAAATACAGACATATCTCTCGTGTTCAGCGGCCAAATAATTTACTATGAAAACTCTTATCTGTCGTGTTATTTAAAAATGAAACGAGCTTTTTACTTCAACACATAGCAACCAAGGAGTTAACTTAACGAAGATTTGATCTAAATTTCGATTTGGTTTGCAAATAGAGTTGTTTAAAGTAAAGAAGAAACAAATAAACATTAAAGTTGTTCGTCATTGATTCTGGAATTTATAATTATTTTTTTTAATTTGAATGTCTGCGCTTTATTTAAAAAAATACTAGACAAGCCTTGGTCGCAACCAGGCATTGATGGACTCACGTATGTGTGCTTCGGCTGCGCCTCGGCCCATATTTTCACGATCGTCCATCAATGCCTTAGTTGCAGGCCGCGACAATAACGTACTATTTCTAGATGAGGTGGACTAATTATTATTCAAGTATCATAGAATAAATAATATTCCGCGTTTTCGTTAAGTTTAAACATTTTGGACGCGTTGAGTTTTTGAGTTTATCTTCAGACAGAAGATCACCGATGGTACGGTTGACGACGGTGTCACTTGCTTCTACTTTTTATAAACCTCTCTGATTAGTTGAGAATAATTCCCATAACAGTCATTTCCAAGTCTTACTTCAGCACTCAAAGCACTTTAAAGCTTATTGGAGCAGCTCCCAATGTTTTAAGAAATTTTGATGATACGTTTTTAATTTTTAATTATTTGACAAGACTAGTTTTTCAGATGGTAACGATGGAACTGGTAGCCGCCAAAGGATAGCTGAATTTTTATGAAATGAGTTTGAACTGTAGTAATAAGCTTTAAGTTTATGTTTTCTGATATTAGTTTGTGTAAGTTATAAATAATTTGCTGTTATAAAGAGATACATTTTTAAGAACATTAAATAATTGGAACACTTAAATACCCAAATTTATTTACATCATCGGAAAACATAACATAAGCTCAATTATTTATCGAAATATATTGCAATCGACGTCTTCTCAGTTCATCGGCCACATATACATCAGTCTTGTATAGGTAGGGCTCCATCGTCGAAGCCGAATACCTTGACTATTGGTTTAAATTATGCCTTGTGCCGCGAATGCACACGCTAGTGGCACGAATTATTGAGATGATGATTCTTGATCTGAGCCAACCCATTACTACGCTCATGGGCTTGCTCCAGTAGCCAGCAATTGCAGCTCCAAGATGATTTATGAAGGTAGATATTTGTGGGGCGAAGATTCCGTCAACAGATGCAACAAGGGGGGTGAATGTCGCATGTCGCATTTCACAAGCGTTTGAATATTTCCTTATTTTTTCTTCTTCGGCGGATTTTTTGTACTGAGGCGACAGGGCGTGAAATATAAGAAGGAGCGTCAGTGTCCAAGATACGGATATCAAATAACTCCCTCTGAGCATCCCAAACGCCTCGGCGAGAAAGGTCTCCTCGTAGTACGCAATCCCCTTCGGAGATTATGGGTTCTTTGACTACGTTTCCCCATGCGTGTTGACTAAATCGCAGAACAGATCCCTAATTTCATTGTGACGACGTGTTATTAGACCACCCTTTTAACAACATAGAGCATGATCAACATTGAAATCATCGCAGCCCACAGCCATCACATGATTTTGGCATAGAGACTGGTAATCTGTGGTAGGTAACGTAATGCATGTGCGTCTCTGAACTCTAATGGAGATAAACCGAAATGGTCTTTCTCAGTTGGTATGACAGAACACACAATGTTTTGCACAGTACCTACCTAAGCGAGATTCCCGGGTCAGTATTACTACCCTGTGCCTCCTAAGCCACTAAATAAAATAACACAAGCCGATAAATTGTTTAACCAGAAACCAGACTATATATTTCCGAAGAATTTCGATGCGCTGAATCCAAATCTGGCAGAATCAAAATTGCTCTAACACGTCAAATTTCTGAGATATCCTAACCTAAAAGTACAAAAACTACCGTTTTTGCCCGATTTTGAGGTTATGTAGACCCCACCCGTGTTCCTTCGGTTGCCCTGTCGCCGGGGGCCACGATCTCCCTTTCGGTTTAGGTTATGTAGACCCACGAATTATTGTTTCAAAAACAAAAAAAAATGTTACCATATTAAAGAAAAAGTCTTCTTCTTTCTAATGCCGTTGAGTTTGCTCAAATATTTTTTTTTCGCTGAGATATCGTGTTTTGAAGTTCTCATCTTTTATCACGTCTATGATCTCAATTGATTTTCAGGTGTACGAAAAAATTTTAGAAAAAATAATTCGTGAGTCTTTTTCACTGTTGGTTTTCACCGACAACTAAGTGACACCTAAATGAATCCCTATTCATTTAGGTGTCACTTAGTTGTCGAAGAAAACGTAAATTAGTCTAATTAACTTAAATGATTACAACTTGTGAAACGTTTATGTGTTTATAATGCAACACAAATCACAAAATAATGCCCGTTTTCACCGACAGCTAAGTGACACTTAAATGAATCCCTAAATAAGTGCATAGTTGAATTTTCAACTCTCAGCGCTAAGCCTAGCGTTGATAGTCCAAAAGTGCACTTTTATTTAGGGATTAATTTAATAGTCACTTAGTGAATGTGAAAACAGGCATAAGTACATACGCTTAGTGCTAAATTGAATTGAATTCATCGTTCTGTTTCTGTTAATCTGTTGAAGATGACAGAGATAGACTGATGTTGTAAACTTGTTTAAGCGGGTGGTGCAAGCGGGCCATCCATAGAGTACCACAAAAGTATGACCAGTCTATTTAATCGCAGAAAATGAAAATATTAAATTACATAATTTTAAACTTTTTCATTTATTTATAGTACGTGGACGACCGAGCTCTGCTCTGGTGAAAATCGAGAACGCCCATTTAATAGTATAGGATAGTACCTACTAATTCCATGCTGCCATGATCATTATTTCTCTCTTTTGTTCTAAACTTTGGGCGACCGAGCTCTGCTCGGGTGAAAATACGGAAATAACAAATTTTCCCAGGTATGAGACCTAGCTAGATCGATTTTTCGCCCGCGTATACCCCTATATTGCAACTTTCATCGAAATCGTTAGAGCCGATTTCGAGATCGTGATTAAAAATCTATATACAAACAAATATGTATAAAATTATTGCTCGTTTAATAGTAAAGGATATGTAGATAATACATAATTCGTTACTGTTTGAGTTTCACTATTTTAGGGTAAACGCGGAGTAGAATTATGCCAAACATAGTCCTCGAAAAATGTATGGTTAATCTGAACCTTACTCCGCGTTTATTAATAAGAGGTAAGTAAGGGACGAGAGAAAATACTACACCGAGGTAAAATTGCCCCTGTACCTACCCTAACAAGGTATTGGGTTCAATGCCCTGGCTAAGCTACCTATTATTAATTATTTCAATAACATTTTTTTGTACTGAAATTGAGCCCGTTAGTAATAATGCAAATTTAAAAAATAATGTTTTTTATTACTGTGCAAAGTAATAAAAAAACATGGTTAACAATGAAAATAGGCCTTAAGGTAAGTAAGGTTGTATGTTCGAGTTGCAGCCAATACCTAAGCTAATATCTTGTAATTATAGGTACCAGGCCCACGTTGACATCATTGGCGATGTTTTTGTGCCTACCTTATGGAATAATTTAAAACAAATGAGAAAAACACCTTGCAGCACCCACAATAGTGATGAAATGAACATAAGTGAAGGTATAAATAATATAATCTAAGATGATTAAAGAAAGACTACTAAATAAAATTGAAAAAGGCCTGTACCTAACTACAACAAATAACTTTATAGCAGACGTTGCAGTAGACGTCTGTTGTAGTTAGGTAAAGGCCTTTTTCAATTTTATTTAATAGCCTTTCTTTAACAGTCATCTTAGATTATACAATTTATACCTTCACTTATGTTAAGTATGTGAGATAAAACTTATATTATACAACGAATAAAACATCAAAACCTTAAAAATTTTGAATGTGCCGGGACTATAATAGGAATAATTTTCTTAAAAAGTTAATAATGTATAATTTATGGGTAGTAATAAAAGCTCTGAAAAAATAATTAAAATGAGTATACTCAAAATATGATATTTTCTGCTATAAATACTAATTCTCCGACAGCTTATATGCGAATACAAATAAAGAAACGACCGAATAAAATACTGAATATTCCGAAAAATCAATACTGCATTTCCTGACGTAATATTTTTCAAACATGCAAACAAGCATACACCATGCATGCAGCATGCAAGCGAGCATGCAATATGCAGCAGGCATGGTTTCTGTCTCGGCTCCGGTGCTGCGAGACTCCGGCGCGGCGGCGGTCCCACGCGGATAAACGCGAGTTTATCGTCGCAGATGGTTTTAACGCTCACCACCGCAGCTGATCAAGCCGAAGCCGCGGCGAGCGTTATAAAACCACCTTCTCCTCAGCTCGCGGGCTGCCTCGCACCTCCGCATCTACGCGGGCTTAAATTACACTCTAGGGGTAGGGCAAACAAGACTACGTGGAGTCAGTTTTGCAGCGATACATATTAACTTTTCGGAACCTTGAGTTTTTTTTTTTCGCAAAATTATTTTCTTTTTGGAAATTTAGTATTTCCCATATAATTATTATTATCTTTTCAAGCTTATAATACTCTAGTGACATCTCATTTAAATAAAGAATTTATAAAAACTTGATGAAAAAAATAATATTGCACTTTACTGCCTTATCTCCTTGCGATCCATGCTGTCCTAGTATCTACAGCGCCACTTCTACTTTTTGCGTGGGATTGACGCTACCCAAAGCAACTAATTAAAATGGTGATGCGATATTTATTACAATAAATTCTTTAAAAATAAAGTCTGTTATGTGTTTTGTGGTTCTATTTTAATGATTACATTTAACCGTCATATCTTTTTCGTCGTGTACTTTTCGTTGGATTACATTACACCAACCATCAGTTCGATTAAGAATAAAACTAAATTTGCATTCTTAGATTATTTGAAGTAACGTTTAAAGCTACTGGCTTAGCCAGTAATCAAGTCCAATCTTCTTCGTTAATAAACAGTAAACTGTGTGTTGTTGCACGGACCGAGGGTGTTGCTAAGGATCAAATGAATACTGCAAAAAGTCAAGTCAATGCCAAATCATTGCCATTTATTACAAATAGGCCCCTATAAGGTACTTTTGAACGTCAAAATTTTCAAAAAATAGAATTGATTCTAGTCACTCCTTCCAAAAGATAATTTCGTATGGATAACAATGGGCAAAAAAATCCAGAAGAAAATGGTATATCTTACATTATACCTTATTTTTAAGCACTTATGGTTTTTAAAATTAGCCATTCCATTCCATTTAGAGGTGCGGACAGGTGTCAATAGCAATGAGAAATCAGTTTTTGACAGAACTATTTACAATGAAGTGGTCGACGCGGGGGCAGATGCACAATATTCTACCAATTTTTGGCGCCGCATACGAAGAAGAATATTGTGTTACAATAGAATCTTAAAACGTGAAAATGGTGTCCACGTTTCTTCACTATCCCCTTGTCACAGGTCTATCGGCAAAAACTTAAGAAATAATTAGTAGTTATCTTTTGTACTTAAATCTTTTTATATTTGTTTCCTTTATATATTGTGTGTACATAACATAACATCACTGCCTGCATCAGCCTGTTTTCTCCCAAGGGTTAAGCAGAGGTCCTATCAGGCGCGGTCCTGGGAGTTATGATCCCCCCCCCCCCCCCCCGAAAATTATTCACACTGTCAGGAGCCCGAGCAACAACAAGTGCAACACGTCATACTGATAGCTACAGATATACTGTTAGCATTAGCATGTCGGTAACGCGAACCCATAAATATGATTTTCACCTACCAGAAGTCGCTCAAAGCGCCTGAAGAAGTTTTCACTTCAAAAAGTCAATTATTAGAGAATCCTGGATGCTAGAGCGAGCGACGCAAACTCGAAAATTTGGGCACCCCGCTTGTTCGTAAGGTTTTCCAGGTTTGTAAGGCCAGATTCCAAAACCTAAATTGCTGTAAAACTGTTGAGTTTAAGCTTTTCTTCATAACTCTACAAAGTAAGTTCTATTTTTGTATAGTGGTCAAAAGAAAACAAAAGCTTTTCAAGGTGGAGTGCTAAAATATTCAGGGTCACTTTGCTCGCTCTTGCCTTCTAAATTCTCTTAAGTCTTGAGCTTTTCTTCATAAGTCGACAAAGAAACTAATTCCTAGTTCTTTTGGAATGATCAAAATAAAACCAATCCGGGAGTGTGCAAAATTTTTGGCTCGCTTCGCTCGCTTTGGCATTCTGCATTCAGTTGAAAAGCGTTCTTAGAATTGAAAATATCAAACAAAACCTAACCACCTATCCAAGGCGGGTTGTTAAAATTTTCTAGCTACCTTCGCTCGTTCTTCTCATAATCTACTGTTCTAATTACCTAGTATTTATCAATAAGTGCTCCGACTGCCACCCCCGCATTTAAAAAAGCTGCGACCCTGAATAGCATATCAAGTAATGTGGAGCTGGAGATATAAACACATTAACCAGGCCCTCGTGGTCGGCAGTAGCGCTTGCGACCACTAGATCAACGAGATCTACCTTCCTAAAAATAGGTGCCGACCCCCCCCAAAAACTTGGGCTGCGATCGCGCCTTGTTACTTATTGTACACACTACACCTTGCCAGTTATGTTTAAGTCCCATGTAATAAAGAGCAAGGCTATTGCCATAAACTGGGCACAAATCCAGACTCCAGGCTGCAACTCAAACTCAAAGCATTTATTTCAATTAAACCATTTACAGGCACTTTTGACTTGTCAAAGAGTCGGTCAGTTAGGCAGAAAGTTGAAGCTAGATGCCCAATTGCCCATTCCAAAACGTAAATCTCTATGGAGAAGAACGGGCAAGAAACTCCAAGGACACTCTTTTAAATATAAATATTAGAAAATCCTGGGTACATTATTCTTGTTGCTTCTATATGTGAGAACAATGTACAAAAAATAATCAAAAGCAATTGAAAATGTAAGATTAAAAATAAGCCCTGGCAGATTCACTATCATTACGCGTGGATCAGCACCATCCAGCTCAACTATTTTGTAGGCACCTGAGAAATTCCTAATGGAAAACCCCAATAACATGTCACCCAACCAAAGTAAAACTTACTTCGTAGACTTGTTTGTTCTGCAGCACAAGTGCATTGTAAGCGTGATAGCGTCTACATCAACAGCGCATCGCCTACTGAATAAAAAACGCTGCTATCACACACGATACTGGGTATCGTCACAGTCGTACATCTCCTTACGATTCATAACACTCTAATGTCTCCGCTTGTACTGGAATGTCTTTTTGATTATCGAACATGCGCATTACGTGAACGGTCACGTGTACTACTATTTTTTTTTTCTATATTTATTACCACGTGCTTTTGTAGTATGTTGTCCTAGTTTGTCACCTTGTGATGGCGACCCTGTCTAAGGTTATTTATTTATAGGTGGAAATACAGACTGGGTCTAGGTCGATAGGTCATTCATTTGTATGTCAGCGTCGGAGTTCAACCAGCAGAGTAATAAACATCGCGTTTGTACTCAAGCGTATGTTAAATGCTAAGTAACATATTTAGGTAAATTATCTACTTACATTAAAGATAATAATTATTATTATGTAGGTACTGATAGCCATCGTTTAAATTATATATGTCTAAAGGCTACAAAAATAATTTCAATTACGTTTACCACCTATTTCAAGGTTTATTGCAATTTATAAGACATGACTGCTCTACCACTATCACGTTTAGGACCATGCGGCCACGCATGGTCCTAAACGTGACTGTTGAGAGTAAGGTCGTGGGTTCTATACCAAGGACTGCATGATATTGTCGCGGTTTGAAATTGTGTGTACAATACAGCTCTCCCTGCTGCTTCAGTGAAAAAGGCGTGATTTTATCCATATGCACCATACTTATGTAGGTATAACAAACATGAAAACCTTTACGGATATATGTTGTCATGTCACCACCGGTACTCGTACGGAGAAGCTCTCCTTTCTCTGTTGTGTGAAAGAGAATCGTGCACGTGCAAATTTCAAACGTGTGTTGTTTTATCGATTTGTCATTAAAATATTAGGCGCAAAACAAAATGAACAACGTACACGTCTGTCATCCTCGATACGTCATAGCAGAGTGAAACGTAACTAGCCGTTGACTTTATGCTAAAGAGGGAGAGAAAATGAGGAATGATGGATTATGAGGAATGGCCGATTTCGAGATCGTGATTTCAAATCTATATATTACAAAGTAATATTTATACAAATATTTTTCGTTTAATAGTATAGGATATGTAGATAATACATAATCCAAGTTAAATAAGTATAATTTAAGTTAAGGGATGAGAGAAAATACTACACCGAGGTAACATTGCCCCTGTAAACCCTTCTTGTTGTACCCTAACAAGGTACTGGGTTCAATGCCCCGCCTAAGCTACCTATTATTGATTATGTCAGTAAGATTTTTTGTCCTGAATTTGAGCCCGTTAGTAATAATCCAAATAAAATATTTAAGAAAATGTTTATTTGCACCTTCGAGTAATAAAAAAAACATGGTTTACAATTGATACGTATGCGGATATTGCAGAGGGCGAAACCCTAGGACTTATTAAGGAGAAATGAAATGACGGATTATTTTTCAAGTCAAGATGACAGATTATCAAAACCATAGAACAAACTTGAAACTGTATAACATTCCTACCCCTAGCTTGACAAAATAAAACACAAATCAAAAACTTAATAAAAATGCTTCTAATCTACTCTAGGCATATTTCTCAGATTTTTCCCATCAACCGTTTGTCTTATTGGCTGACTTGATTCCACAGGAGTATTTCCATGAGTCGCATCTGTTGCATTATAAAAAACTTCGTCTTCTGTGGAATTTTCTCTATTTCCCTCCCCTCCAGAGTCCGACGTAGTTCCATCTCCTGGAGGTGCTGAGTTCGGTCCCGAGTGTGTCGAGGTTTCTTGTAGAGTAATATCTTCCAATTCACTCATTCACTCGGCCTGTGGATATTTTTTGCTGTGCCGTGGAATGCTATTAATTAATTCTGTGTTTTTTAACCTTCAACAAGATATTACAGTCCTGGACAATATAAACTACTCGCCCATTTTTTTAAATTATTACGCCTCTAATCCAACTCCCTTGTTTATTTGTACTGTTTTTTTTTATACTATACGTTGTCTCCTTGCTTAAAGTATTTAATTGTTTTGTAATTTTTTCATTAGCCTGTAAACACTATTTTTGACGTTTTGGGTGAGAGTGACAGACGCCCGCGCTAGTGTAATTAAATCTTATCGTGATCTCAGTTTATGACATATTATCAAAACCATAGAAAAAACTTAAAACTATGTAACATTATAAAATAAGCCGTTGCAGCCAATACCTAAGCTAAGATAACTTTATATCTTCTAACTATAGGTATCAGCGCCCACCCTCGTTGTCATTATTGGCGATATTTTTGTGCCTACCTTATGGAATAATTTAAAACAAATGAGAAAAACACCTTGCAGCATCCACAATAGTGATGAAATGAACATAAGTGAAGGTATAAATAGTATAATCTAAGATGACTATTAAAGAAAGACTACTAAATAAAATTGAAAAAGGCCTGTAGCTAACTACAACAAGAAACTTTATATCAGACGGTGCAGAAGTTATGTGAGATAAAACTTATATTATACAACGTACAAAAAAACGCCGCAAATGGAACAAAACCAAAGAAATTTTGAATGTCCTGGAAGAATAACCTCATTAAAAAGTTTATAATGTATAATTTATGGGAAGTAATAAAAGCTCTGAAAAAAAGTTTAAAATGAGTATACTCCTTTTAAATGAAAAATATGAAATTTTCTGCTATAAATACAAATTTTCCAACAACTTATATGCGAATACAAATAAAGAAACGACCGAATAAAATACTGAATATTCCGAAAAATCAATACTGCATTTGCTGGCGTAATATTTTTCAAACATACAAACAAGCATAACCATGCATGCAGCATGCAAGCGAGCATGCAATATGCAGCAGGCATGGTTACTGTCACGGCTCCGGTGCTGCAAGGCTCCAGCGCGTCGGCGGTCCCACGGGAGCTTATCATCGCAGATGGTTTTAACGCTCACCACCGCAGCTGAGCAAGCCGAAGCAGCGGCGAGCGTTATAAAACCACCTGCTCCTCAGTTCGCGGGCTGCCTCGCTCCACCACATATACGCGGGCTTAAGCTACACTCTAGTGGTAGGGCAGACAAGACTACGTGGAGTCCGTTTTGCAGCGATACATATTGACTTTTCGGAAACCCAAGTTTTTTTTTTTTTTTTTCGGAAATTTATTTTCTTTTTGTAAATTTAGTATTTTCCATAATTTATTTTAAGTATTATTATCTCTTCGAGCTTATAATACTCTGGTGACATCTCATTTAAATAAATAAAGAATTAATAAAAAATTGGTGACAAAATTAATATTGCACTTTACTGTCTTATCTCTTTGCGATCCATGCTGTCCTAGTATCTACAGCGCCAGTTCTACGTCCTGCGTGGGATTGATGCTACCCAAAGCAACTAATTAAAATGGTGATACGATATTCAATACAATTCTTTAGAAATGAAATCTGTTATGTGTTTTGTGGTTCTATTTTAATGATAACATTTAACTGTCACATCTTTTTTATCGTGTACTTCGTTGGATTGCATTACAAGAACCATCAGCTCGATTAAGAATAAAACTAAATTTACATTCTTAGATTATTGAAGTAACGTTTAAAGCTACTTGGCTTAGCCAGTAATCAAGCCCAATCCTCTTCGTAAATAAACAGTAAACTGTGTGTTGTTGCATGGACCGAATATTGCTGCTAAGCATCAAATGAATACTGCAAAAAGTCAAAGTCAATGCCAAATCATTGCCATTTTTTTCAAATAGGCCCCTATAAGGCACTTTTGAACGTCAAAATTTGCAGAAAAATAGAATTGATTCTAGTCACCCCTTCCAAAAGGTAATTTCGTATGGAGAAGAATGGGCAAAAAACTGCAGAAGAAAATGGTATATCTTACATTATACCTTAATTTTTAAGCACATGTAATACACGTGATGGTTCCATCATTCATCTGGTTTTGAGCTTGCTAAAATTGCCATTTCATTCCATTTGAAGCTCCTGATAGGTGTCAATAGCAATGAGAAATCAGTTTTTTGACAGAACTATTTACAATGAAGTGGTCGTCGCGGGGGCAGATACACAATATTCTACCAATTTTTGGCGCCGCATACGAAGAAGAATTCTATTGTGTTACAATAGAATCTAAAAAACGTGAAAATGGTGTCCACGTTTCTACATCATGCCCTTGTCACAGGTCTGCAGGCAAAAACCTAAGAAATAATTAGTATATTTTGTACTTAAATCTTTTTTTATATTTAAGTTTCCTTTATATAATATATAAAGGAAACTTAAATATTATTGTGTGAACATAACATAACATCACTGCCTGCATCAGCCTGTATCCCCCCAAGGGTTAAGCAGAGGTGTAGCTATCAGGCGCGGTCCCGGGGACCCCCAATATCTATCACGCTGTCAGGAGCCTGAATGAATTACCTGTATTACTAACTTTTAAAACTCTACCTACTACACCCACGAGATACCGTGGCTCAAATACCTACCTGCAGTTACGATAGGCATGTTATCCAAAAACATTAAGAAAATATGCAGTAATGGGCACTGCCGACAAAAGTGAAAACTTAAACTATGTTTTTTATGGATTGTAGGATCAAAAATTAAAATTTCACAATTTGTAAATTAATATTTTTAACGTTAGTCTGGTTTTCACCTAAATATATCGGGAGTCGGCACTCCCGAGCAACAAAAAATTCAACACGTCAGTCATACTGATAGCTACAGATATACTGTTAGCATTTGCTAAAGCTAACAGTGTATCAGTGTATGCGTCACCGACATGCTTGTCGGTGATGCGAACACTTAAGATTTTTCCCTACCAAAAATCGCTTAACGCGCCTGAAAGAAGTTTTCACTTCAAAAAGTCAGTTATTAGAGAAACTTGGATGCAAGAGTGACCGACGCAAACTCGAAAATTTGGGCACCCCGCTCGTACGTAAGGATTGAAAGTCTAAGGTTAAGGCCAGATTCCAATACCTAAACTGCGATAACACTGTTGAGTTTAAGATTCTCTTCATAACTCGACAAAGTAAGTTTTATTTCTGTATAGTGGTCAAAAGAAAACAAAAGCTTTTCAAGGTGGAATGCAAAAATTTTCAGGCTAGCTTTGCTAGCTCTTGCCTTCTAAAGTCTCTTAAGTCTTGAGCTTTTCTTCATAAGTCGACAAAGTAACTAATTCCTAGTTCTTTTGGAATGATAAAAAGAAATTCAATAAGGCAGTGTGCAAAATTTTCGGCTCGCTTCGCTCGCTCTATCATTCTGCATTCAGTTGAAAAGCGTTCTTAGAATTGAAAATATCAAACAAAACCTAACCTATCCAAGGCGGGTTGTTAAAATTTTCGAGCTAACTTCCTTCGCTCTTCTCATAATCTACTGTTCTAATCATGGGCGTACCCAGCATTTTTTTAGAGGTGGGGCATAAGTAAATAAACTGGATAAGTAGTAGGAATTCATAGGATAAAACTCGATGACTACGCATGCGCGCTCGATTCATCAATAGTGCATTGTTTCGCGCGGTAATTTTGAGTTTTAACAAATGAATAATTAATTTTATTCCTTATTAAACCTACATTTTTAGCTCGAGTCAGGAATCAGGGTCACCAACACCCCACCTTGCCCCACCGTGGGTACGCCCATGGTTCTAATACCTACTATTAATCAAAAAGTGCTGCGACTGCTAGCAATTTGCCCACAAGTACCCCCCGCCCCGCATATGAAAGCTGCGTCCCTGAATGCACATTAACATAAATATCATTCCTGATGGAAAAACACTTTACCGACCTGGGAATCGAACCCAGGCCCTCATGTTTGGCAATAGCGATTGCGACCAGTAGACCAACGAGATGTACCTTCCTAAAAATAGGTGCCCAATTGCCCATTCCAAAACGTAGATCTCTATGGAGAAGAACGGGCAAGAAACTCCAAGGACACTCTTTTAAATATAATTATTACAAAATCCTGGGTACATTATTCTTGTTGCTTCTATATGTGAGAACAATGTACAAAAAATAATCAAAAGCAATTGAAAATGTAAGATTAAAAATAAGCCCTGGCAGATTCACTATCATTACGCGTGGATCAGCACCATCCAGCTCAACTATTTTGTAGGCACCTGAGAAATTCCTAATGGAAAACCCCAATAACACGTCACCCAACCAAAGTAAAACTTACTTCGTAAACTTGGTTGTTCTGCAGCACAAATGCATTGGTAGCGTGATAGCGTTTATATCAACAGCGCATCGATTACTGAATGAAAAACACTGCTATCACACAAGATACTGGTTATCGTACATCTCCTTGCGATTCATAACACCCTAATATCTCCGCTTGTACTGGAATGTCTTTTTGATTATCGAACATGCGCATTACGTGAACGGTCACGTGCACTACTAAAAATTTTTTCTGTATCTATTACGACGTGCTTTTATATTCTGTTGTCCTAGTTTGTCGCCTTGTGATGGCGACCCTGTCTAAGGTTATTTATTTATAGGTGGAAGTACAGACTGGGTCTAGGTCGATAGGTCATTCATTTGTATGTCAGCGTAGGAGTTCAACTAGCAGAGTAATAAACATCGCGTTTGTACTCAAGCCTATGTTAAATGCTACGTAACATATTTAGGTAAATTATCTACTTACATTAAAGATAATAATTATTATTATGTAGGTACTGATAGCCATCGTTATTTTTAAATTATTTATGTCTAAAGGCTACAAAAATAATTTCAATTACGTTTACCACCTATTTCAAGGTTTATTGCAATTTATAAGACATGACTGCTCTATTGGCCGCATGGTCCTACACGTGACTGTTGAGAGTAAGTTCGTGGGTTCGATACCAAGGACTGCATGATATTGTCGCGGTCTGAAATTGGGTGTACAATACAGCTCTCCCTGCTGCTTCAGTGAAAAAGGCGTGATTTTATCTATATGCACCATACTTATGTAGGTATAACAAACATGAAAACCTTTACGGATATTTGTTGTCATGTTGTCATACCGGTACTCGTATGGAGAACCTCTCTCTGTGTGTGAAAGAGAATCGTGCACGTTTAAATTTCAAACGTCTGTTGTTTTATCGATTTGTCATTAAAATATTAGGCACAAAACAAAATGAACAATGTACACGTCTGCCATCCGCGATACGTCATAGCAGAGTGAAACGTAACCAGCCGTTAACTTTATGCTAAAGAGGGAGAGAAAATGAGGAATGATGGATTAAATTAATTTCAACTTCTTTATGTTCATGCATTCCCGGTGACTCATTAAATTTTTCCACGGCTTCTTCTGGTGCATACTGCTGTTTTTAATTGGAGATTAATAATTGAGTTATACCTATTTATTATACGTTCAAATTTAAGTCTTAATCTCAGCG
The DNA here is from genome assembly GCA_916610215.1 of Omphaloscelis lunosa. Lineage (NCBI taxonomy): Eukaryota > Metazoa > Arthropoda > Insecta > Lepidoptera > Noctuidae > Omphaloscelis > Omphaloscelis lunosa. Next base: position 19,671,155 of record OU744243.1, read on the forward strand.
GCCACCAATCTCAAAAATAAAGGTTAATTAAAGGCTTTTTTGACCGACTGAGACTGAGATTAGAATGAGTGTGAACGTACTTAAAAATATAAAAATTGCTTCTCTGATTCAATCAATTACCAAGCATAACCACATTTTTTCGATTGGACCAGTCAATGACTTATAGCCATTGGTTCTACATATTCATATTTTGAGGAAAATAGAGCACAAGGGACATTATTAAATAAGTAATCGTTTTCTCAAAAAAGGCCAACTAAACGTTAACTTTGCGTTCAAAGCTGTTTGATTAAATAGGTCAGGTGGTAAGGCTGCGGAAATACCTAGTAGGTTGGTTTACGAAACGGTTACATTTCAGAGGTTACTAAAACATGACAGTGCGTTTCAAATTGGCCGTTACAATTGGCGGTACCGACTACAGAGCAGGAAAACGAACCAGCCGCCGTTTTCTTTTATGGGAATCTGTCATACTACCAGTCCTGTGATCCTGGCACCACTTTAATAGTGATATAGGGTTAATATAAATATTATCTACATTTTATTGATAAAAGTTTTTTCTCCTTTGACATTTAGTTTGGTGTTACTTTTCTCCAGCGACCATCTGGCATTTGCTGTCATAACACCATGTACCTAGGGAGACATTATTTCCATTCATGATGTCCGTCCATCGTACACGATGCACAAAGCAAAATGAGTCTGCTTTGCTAGGGAGGGCTTGCCTTCGCTTCTCGTCGTATATTTTGTTCACGCAAGCGCATTGGTAAGCAGTCCACGTGTATCTGACGTCCTTTTCCTGTGTTTAAATCTACTGCTTTATGGGTTCCTAGTAATACTACTATTGCGCGACAACTTTGTACCAGCGCAAAACGTTACTAACGAAGTGGGCTTATTGCTATACCCGCGATATTCAAATTTTCTTTGGGTATTCGTAAATAGGAGAAAAAGACTATATAGGGACATACGGCTTATAAAATAATCATATTACTTTTCAGATAGTGTTTATTAACTCGTTCAAAAAGAGAGAAACTGAATTTTTGCATACACCTTTCTATGCATAAAATCAGCTTATTATCTCTCTCATGCAAAAATTACCCCATATTATTCTGGTTCTGATCTATACGGAAAGTGACAACGAAAATTTTCATATAAAATATATAAATGGTCCATTAGATGTTGCCCGCCGCCGCGCCGTCTTAAAACACTCATACGGAAAAATCGAAATCTTGCTTTTTTTAAGTTTCCACGTTGTGTTTTGTCTAAATATACTTAGCCAATAACATATCAGAATTTGGTATAAATAAAGTGTACGTAATGATTAATTTATGATTAAGCTTAAATTTGAAACATATTTTTCGTTTTAAAATTTTCTTACTTACGCTCTTTCAAGGTCTACTGTAGTACGTTGTACAGAAACTACGTTAGATGAAAAGTCCGATGCAGTCATATTAATTAAAACTCTTCAAAGATAATGCAGTCCTGGTAGCCCGTTAACATTCGCGCGGGCGTTGGGAGGGTTCTCTGCACTTTGTGCTAGGGTTGCTTTAATTTGGGCGTAGTCGTACTTTTGATTGGATATGAAGGTCAGTGGGGGTGTTTCATCTAATTTGACTAGTAAAGTTTAAAAATAAAATTCCTTATTACAAGAAGGTGAAGCCTCCTTTTGCATAAATGCAGTTTTTCTTTAAACTAAAATTGGCTACGCGTTTAGAACGAACTTCTCGCAGATAATTAATCACAATTGTTAATTTAGTGAAACATAAGTAATCAGTCTTACCTCAATATCTTCCTTATTAGGCAGCAGTGGTGCTTCCAAAATGTTCTTCAAGCAAAAATCTTCGTTGTCCAACTCGAAGTTGTATTTAGTGACTTCCATAATCCGTTGCCAATGACGCGGCTTCATCGCTTTGTTGGCCATCAGCTCCAAGAGTGGGCACATGTCATTAAAGTCATCTATGGTTTTCTTAAGCGCGAAGAATGCAGGCCATTCTTTGAGCCTGCAAAAGAAGGTTGAAGATTTTAGCTGATTATGAATTTCGTGTCAATCAGATTTTATTGGTTAATAGAATGTTAATCTTGTTTCTACGTACCCCTTTGGCAGTTTCCTGCATCTATTCTGAAACTCCATAAGCTCATTGTTGATCTCTTCAATGTTCACCTCTCCCCAAGGAATATCATAATAACTGCTGACCCTGTCTATGACGTCATTGTATAGTTTGTACAATTTCTGTAGAAGATTCAGTTCTTTTCTAATCTGGGCAAGTTCCGGATACTCTGTGTGGGGTAGGCCGAAAAGCTCCTCACCATTTTGGTACGTTTGAAGCTTTCGCCACATACCATCGAAGCGATTCTAAAGAAATAAAAAGATGTGTTACAGTTTTATTTAAAACTAGCTGACCCGACGGACGTTGCCATGTCAACATTTCAATATGGTCTTGAGTTCATACAAAAATCCCACAGAAAAAAGCATATTCAGTTTTCCCTAATTTTTCAATTTTCATCTTTTCAAATTTAGTTTTCCATAAAAACCTAATTCGGACTATAAAAAACAGTAAAAAAAATCCTAATCAGTCTAGGCGTTCTAAAGTAATGCGCTTACCAACAAACAACTTTTCAATTTTATTTATTTAAATATAACAAGTTGGTCAAATAAATAATAACATGACAAAACTGTAGGATTGTTTACCTGGAATAATATCAGCTTATCAGAAGCCTCTCTAGGAGTCAACCCTGGCTGCATGGGGCCCGCATATCGGTACTCATGGACATACTCCGAATTGTCTTCTCTAAACCTGTCGAGGTTACTGTTGAGGTCCGATTCCAGCTGCGGCTGCATCTTTAGCAGCGTGAAATGTGAAGCCAAGGCCCTGGCTTGCAGCTGCTGCCAGGTATAGCGGAGATTGTCCACTTGTTCTATGTCTTCTTTGCTAACTGGTAACTCGTAACGGGTTATAATGTTGAATGCTTCCTGTAATTATTTGTTTACTTAATCTTAATGATTGGATGAGAAAAAAACGATTTTGTATCTCGTAAAAGTAAGAATAAAGAAAATAATGTACAGTTGAGAAATAAAAAAAAGTATTTTTTGAAAAGTAAAATCTAATCACTTGCATCCGTTTTATTCTATCTACTTACCTATCTACATAAGATATAAAATCTATACTAGTGGTAAGATATTTATTTTAAGAATTTACCTCAACTGGATCGATTCTAAGTTCCATATCGACCTCTTGCTCTCTGATTTTCTTGAGAGTCTCCATGACGGTTCTGACGTCATCCAGATCTCTGATAGGCCTCTCTAACTTGCGCTCCAGGTCATTCATGATCGCGTAAACGTAGTCCATCTCGCGCTTGTACTTCTTGCGCATAGCCTGGCTTATTCTGTGCGTACCATCTAAAAAAGGAGTAAAAGATTAAACTTTACAAGAAAACGAAATTATTCTGAGTCTGTTAAAGTATTTCTAAACTGATTCATTTGTAAACCGACACGCGTGATATTTAGGTCCAATTAATCTTAAAATGCCAGTGCTTCTGATTTGTAAAAAATAAAGATACGTATATAATTGCAGGTTAAGATAGGGACGTTAATAGAACTTAAAATAAAAAACCGAATAAAAGTTTGATAATGCGGGAGGGTTTTTATAGAACAAAGTACGGACCCCAATAACATTACTTATTCTCACTTTTAAGTTCTGTAGTCAACCCCAGCTTCAATTTCTCAGTAGAAACAGCTAGACAGTTCCCAATGACCAGCACATCAGGTTCAAGCTCAAGCTTCGACTCGAGCTCGCTGTGTCTCTTCAGAGACACTTCAAAATCGTTCAGGTTCCAGGCAAGCAACTGTCGCAGAGTCTTCTCGCATTTCCATAAGTAATGGTATGGTCGCCAGCGTTTTACTAAGGTGTTTACTTCCTAGAAAATTGTGTGACTTTATAGTAAAGTAAAATAATACTCATTCCTTTTAAATAATTCACGTTCAACTCTGAGGCGCGAATATCTATCAAATCACTATTGACACGAATATTTAGCACAATATTAGGGTTCTGTATGGCCGAATGAAAAACGAAACCCTTAAAGGATTACTCGTATGTCTGACTGTCCGTCTTTCACAGTCAATTTGCTCCGAATCTACTAGACCGATTAAGTTGAAATTTGTTACACATATCAAGTTCCGGGACCCAAACACGGACGTTTTACGTAAATAAATGAATTTTTAATATGGGGGTCATTTTTGGGAGCCATATAAGATTTTTTTTTAAAGTTTTGCATACAGTACCGTGTGATATACTAAATGAAAGGGCTTATTATGAGAGTCTCCCTTAGACTCCCATAATAAGCCCTTTTTTATTAATAAATTTAAAATAAATAGTTTTAAATATAATTAAGAAAATTGATGAAAATTGACCATTCTCCCCCAATCATTATCTCCGATACTTCTGTGGCTAAAATTTAAAAAAAAATACAGAAAATAGTTCTATACTTATAGATAACAGGAAAATCTATATGGAGTCTTCAAATAACATGGTAAATCTCTCAATATTGTGCATACAAAATTACATTTGGAGTTGGAATGTATGGGTGGACACGTTTTTCAACTATAATGTTAAGTTTGTTCTTGGGATAAATTCATCCCAACTGACACGCACCTGGCGGGATTTTTTTTTTAAGTCGTCATCGTATCTTATCAGCAACAAGGGCTACTGTTTGAGCATGATAAAAAAATAGATAACAAATTAACTTACGGTTTTAACATTCGCTGAGCACATTGACAGTAAAGTCAAAGTCTTAACAATCTCCTTATTCTCCATAATGGAGGGGTAAAAATTCTTCTGTTGAAATGGAAATTGTGGCTTCTCTTCAGACTCCAGTCTATAATGTTTCTTCCTCTTCATCTTAGCCATGTCAACCATCTTCGTAGACTTCTGAGTAGGGTTCGGGGGAGCCGTGACTGATTGGACCTGTTCGTCAAGCTTGGTAACAACGTCTAACAACGGGTTCGACGGAGGACGAGCGATTTTCTTCCAGCTTACCTATTTACATCAAAGCCAGGACGCGAAGCATATTCACAGCATAACAGAAATAATGAAGCCACATCGAGTGCAGGCAAATCAACGTATAATGCAGAAGCACATAGTTTGCAGACAAAAACACAGTCAAATCCACATTGTGTACAGTGAGACAAACGACACAAGACAATTAACATCACAAGTAGGAAGAGAGAAAAATATCTCATTAGTTTATGCGTATACCTTAAAACAGAAAGTTGCAAAACTTATTACAAAGAAAATTAACTATATCAGGTTTTACAAAACTTTAAAAAATTGAAAATGTAATAGGAATGCTTTTTATTAACTATAATTTTTCATTTTTTCATATTAACTACGTTAAAGAAAACGCTAGAAAAACAAATAAAAAAAAAACAACATCTCAATCATTTCAGCGTTATACCTACAACTTTAACTTATAAAAAAATCCTTATTCATACCCTCGATGTTTTTCCTCCTGTCCACTGCGCGACGCCCTTCGACAGTCCGGATATATGTTTGCCTGCTAGCAACAGTACCTCTTGGATTTCGTCAAGAGTAGGAGTCACTGACACGTTAGGTATCATTAGTGACGCTTGAAGCAGGAAGATTGGCTTCTTTTGCGCTTCTGAAAAATATCATAGTCACTCAATAACCATCACATAAATATTCATTCATCAAACCCCTTTACTTGGCTGCCAACCCCTGTACCTATGATTTTGCTGACAAGCTGATATTTTTATTCACGTTGTATTGACTTAAGTTATACGATATTTAGTTCGTTTCGATGCACGAGTAACTAGACTAAGATATTTCAACAGATTTTGTTAATTTATGTCTCTCCTGACCTTAAGCTGCAAAATAACCTCTATGTACTCGAACGAACACATAAGAGTCGTATTCATGATTTTAAGGATTATAAAAAAATACCGTCAGTAAAAATTGCAAAAAAAAAAATGCATTCGCGATATTCAAATTTTTTGCAATGATTCCCGAAGGCTACCCTGGTGCTTTCGTCTTAACGTTCCCGTGTGATCTTTCTATTTTCCCATTTCCGCCTCAAACAGAAGAATAACTTAGCGAAATACTAGAGCCGCATGAAAGTGAAGGTGGAGAAGGGGTTGAAGAGCGCAAACTTGTTATGCCATGAACAGGTAAGTTTCACTCCGAATCACTAGGAACATAGATTAATATGGAACTCGCGTGAGGTGAAATATACCACTGGCAGCCATTTTGCCGCCAAATACAATAATGCTGCGTTATCACTCTATCACAGCAGTCCATCCTTTTTAAGCATTTGGGCGTGGTTAGGGGGCGTGCCCAAACTATCCCCGATCAGGCAATTTTGGATCCAAATCACTAGGAAACCATGAATATCGAAGAGCTAGTTAATTACATGTCAGGTGTCCATCAACACAACGAAGCGCGGGCCTTTATCAGTTGACCTCGGACCTCGGCCTGTGCCGAGGGACAATGCTCCGAGCATTGTCCCTCGGCACAGCGGCACAGCGACTGGCACTGGCTTGACATTAAGGTGCAAGTCCAGACGTGGACGTCTTGGTATTCATTTACAGACTCGGCGCGAATGTCATGCTTGATACTGGGAATTTATAAAGTAAAATAACGATTTTTTAACTCCAACTTACATTGAAAAGGATTTGTTTGAGTTTTTTATTTTGTATTAATTTTATATTAATTCCACTTTTCAGTTTTACAATTTATCGCAGCTACAAATAAGAGGATTCATTGACCTTATCATGCTGACCGAGGGTGAGGGTATTAGAGGAATGGGTTAGCTACTCATTACTGTAACACCCTCACCCTCGGTCTGTTATTTATTATGTAAATAAGCCACGTGGTGTTCGGTCCACCTAGAATGCTACTAATGCGCTTGCGTGGAAAATACTACGTCGCGGGGCAAATACGATGTTCAATACTAGGAGCCTATAAATCATGAAAGTACTGAATCCGTTGCTCGTCAATGGCCAGAACGCAACAAGCAACAGAGTGGAATTAAACATTCCTAGCTTTGCGAAGAACAAAGTCTTTCTTTCATTGACATTTTGTTTCAGTCGTTGACTTAATATTACGATTTGTTACAATATAATTTTATTGCCCTTATCCCAATTTATCTGCTGAAAAATAACATGGTGTTTCGAAACTTCTTTGATGCATTTCTAAAGAATTATGGCATAAATATTCATAGTTTTATCAGGATATTTTAAACCAGATTATCAGTGGCACTTTTTCTATCATTATTTTCTTTTGCCTTCAATTATAATATTTTCCTGGGCTATATAACCACTCTCTCGATTTAATATCGTTCTTACTCCGTAGCAAAATTTAAGAGATGTAGTTATCTCAAATTGATTCAAGGGGCCCAACGTGCGCTGCGAGTCGTGAACTATAGTGACGGCTGCTGATCTGTGCTGAGGTCGAGGAGTCAAGGCCATTGTCAGTCTATAACCCGACACCTAAGTAGTCATTACTGCGCATGTGCGATGGTAGGGCTCCCCACTGAGTTACAGACAGACTGATACCTGCCAGGACTACATGACCGTGGAGGAAGTCTATTTAACTGACACACTGACCCGCATTTCAATGGACTTTGAGGTTGGTTGTGGGGACGTGGTATGAGACAAGAACCGGTGCCATTTTTTTCTTGAATCATAATAAACTTAAGGTATCTCTATCTACTTCCTAAAGTGTTTTTTCACCTATAAAAGGCATAGTTTTCAACTTTCTGAGGCAGTTTTTTGCCTCTTTTAGGTAGAAACTATTAATCTACTCGTAAAATAATTTACAAAAATATACAAAGCGTACAAAGTTCGATTTTGATAAACACAAATTAAAATTTTAACCAACCCTAAAGAGCAGTATGATTACTAAAAAAAAAAAAAAAACTAGAAAATGATTGCAGTGCATTTTGCAAACGTTAGAATTTTTCGAACACTCAATAACTATTCTGTGATGGTTTAAATGGTCTAAACACTCTTTGTAAACTTTATTTCCACGCGGTGGAAAGCTCCACGTGGTTTTCCCCTCAACGCGCTTGCGTCAAACCCACAAAGCCGCGCGAAGTCAGCTCAAATACGATGCAAGATACTAGGAGCTCATAAACATTACGAGCTTTAATGGAGAAATTTCAGTAGTCAAAACGTAACAACTACCGCAATAGTGTGATGCTTAACTCGCCTCTGTTTTCATCGCTTCAGGTTTGTAAATCGGATCCATGTTGTAGCATATTGATTTTTCAACGGGCAGTCTCAATCATAGTTTCCCGTGATGAAATAAAAGTTGGCAACTTTTTAGCTGATTTCTTACAAATTATGACATAAATGTACGCTATAACTTATGGAAAACATGCGTCATTAAATACTGAACAAATACCAGTAAAAAAAAATTGGAACACAAGTTTATTACGGCTAATATGTAAGGTTTTCAAGCAGCGGCAATCCAAAATGGCACCTTTCACGGGGCATTTTGTAATTTATTTGCAAATATCTTACAAAATATGACAGAAATGGTGTAAAAGATAACACAAAGCTTAGGTGTAATTAAACACTGGATGGATTGCAATAGTTTTCTTTGAGCATACGTTTTTCCTTCCTTCGTAATTCTTTTGTAATTGAAAGTAGGGGAGAGGAAATACACGAACATGGTAGTAGATGAAGTGGCTTTATACTCACTCAATGGAGTCTAAAGCAAACTACCAAAATTGAGGAAAATAATGTTGCTAAGTTATTCTGCCGTCATAAGGAGAAAAGACGTATCTGACATTTTTTTTTCGAAATAGAGTTATATACATATTCGGAATTAGCAAAAAAAGACGATTCCGAATATGTATATAACTCTATTTCGAAAAAAATGTCAGATACGTCTTTTCTCCTTATGATGGCAGTATTAATGTTTGGCAATTGTTCGCCGATATTAAAAAAAATCTTGTTTCGTACCTACACATGAGAAGATTTAATTTACCTAATTATTTTGCTCTTTTAAAGTGATACTTGATACTTAGTTCCTCAGGAATTTCCACAATCTTCACACGTCGAGCTACCTTGTGATACTGACCTGAAGTAGACTTCTTTCTAATCAAATGATGTTGATAAAATGTAATTATTTATATAATGACCCGCAATTTCACCCGCATAAGCCTCGTTCACATGGGAATATCAGGATAAAAAATATCTTATCTTACGCAGGTCAAGGTCTACCCATGTCCCAAATTTCATCAAAATTCGATCAGCCGTTTTAGCGTAACAAATAAACAAACTCACTTTCGCATTTGTAATATTAATATAAAATTAGGATGGTGATTTGTAATTTTTTACCTTCTGCATTGATGTCTGAAGTAAATTGTTTGATAATGACGTCAAGAGTCCTTCTGGTAACCTTGATGAGTACGTCCACAACTTTTCTGCTATAATAGCGACGCATCTCACTCACTGCGTTTTTCACCATTTCCTGAGAAGTGGAAATAATATGTTTTTAAAAATAATATTTACAGTATGCGGCAACTCACCAAATCACACTTATATTCCCCGAACTGTTGGACAAAAGCATATAATTGTACATATTGTATAGTACACCCACATTGCCAGTTATGTCTTAAGTCCCATGTAAAGCCTCGTGCAGACTGGCGCGACACCGGTAATTGTTCTACCGTAAAGTTTTCATAGAAATTGCTATTTCGGGCGCGGGACATACACAAATGTCGAGTGGCACGGGCGTGGCGATGGTATGTACTATTAAAGTGCTAATAGAGCTTAAAATATTTATTAGGTAACTTTAATTTCCTTCATCCGTATTGTCAGCTGACTAAGCGAAATTCACGCAGATGCATCGTTGCCAAGGAAACTGCATTGGCGTGCCATGTGCTTGGGGGAAAGTATTGATCCAGTAAGACCGTAAAACATTTCAACACTAGGTTCTCATGTATGAAGAAGAGCTTTCCGAGAATGTTATTTTCTAGGTCACAGAGTCGCGCACTTGCTATTAACAAAGTTTGTAGGTGTGTATAACACTACCCTTTTGACATTAGACTGTCACAATCCTTGTTTGTTATATTATTATGTACGAAGCTGTTGTTACTTTGAATTAAAATATATAAATAACTATAAATCTTGATCCCGTGGGAATGTAGGGATAAAAGTATCCTGTGTTAATCCAGGCTATGAACTATCTGTGTACGAAATTTCATCCTAATCCGTTTAGTAGTTTCTGCGTGAAAGAGTAACAAACATCCATCCATCCATTGTCACAAACTTTCACGTTTATTCGTTCGTTTATTATTTCGATTTAGTGTAGTATAGTATATATTAATTATAGTTAGGATTGTATTTTCATCGATGAGAAAAATTCAATACCTACTAAATTCCTAAAAGAAGTCTTCTAAATAATACTTATTTACAAAAACCGGCTAAGTGTATGTCGGACCACGCACGATGAAGGGTTCCGTAGTTGGGATGAATTTATCCCAAGAACAAACTTAACTTTGTAGTTGAAAAACATGTTCTCCCATACATTCCGTATGTATGGGAGAACATGTTTTTGCAACCGTAAATGAAAGTTGGTCGATGATTATTCGTTAACTTGTAAAGCCTGTTCAGTTGTGATAGTTTTCCTTTTAATTTTGTTATTTATACTACTGCTGTGAATTTTTTCACACACCCAAAACCAATCATTTAGCTGGCAGGGCGGGGGAATACTTGACTCTAACAAAAATTAGCACTTTAAAGCTTAATATTTCGAAAAAGAATCCCTGAATCCAAAAAAGTGTATCAATAAACTCACAATATTTTTAAACGACTTTTCTAACGAAAACCCTAGGGGAAGTACCTTAATTATTTATTTTTTCAAGATTTTAATTTACCACTTTGTCGACGTGACCAATATGTACACCCATACCAAATTACAGCTTTCTATTACTAAGAGTATCTGAGCTAAGCCGCGGACAGACAGACAGACGGACGGACATGACGAAACTATAAGGATTCCTCGTTTACTACGGAACCCTAAAAAGCGGACTTAATGCCTTATGGCATTTGTTGCGGATTTAACACTATTTTATGTAATCAGCTGCCTAAATAAATGTATTCTAATTTAATGTAATTTTAATTTAATTGTGTTGAATATTAATTTAATACTTAATGTACTCAAACAAAAATAATACTCTCATTTGAATTAAGTTTAATATTATAATATTATATATTATATATATACTAACGAAATTTGTTTTTCTTTTTAATCTTTTAATTTTTATCGCGTCATTTAAATAAGCTACTAAGAAATGAAATAAAATAAAGTTAAGTAACTTTATTTTATTTCATTTCTTAGTAGCTGACTCTACAGACGTTGTCCTGTCCTAATAATAGTACATACAAAAACCCCACTGAAAACAGGACGTCCAGTTTTTCCCGGATTTAAACAATTTCCAAATTACCACTTTTATTTCCAAAAAAACCTAATTGTTCGGACTATTACGAACATTAAAAAAAAACATAGCTTTGTTTTTTTCGGCCCAGCCGTTCTCAAGTGATGCGATTACCAACGAACAGCATTTAATTTTTATTTTATACAAGCGGACCCGACAGACATTGTCCTGTCCGTACAGCGCCACCTAACGGGTCTAGGAGAAGTTCAAAATTCGAAATATTTTTATTTCACATAAACCTACATGGGCACTTATGAAACGTCGGAAGCTAGGTGCACGGTTCCAATTGGTCGTTTCCTATGGCGAAGAGCCGGCAAGAAACTCCACGAGTGTTAAGTGACAAACACCCGTACGGAAGAATTATATATATAAAAAGATTAGTTATATTACACATATAAATAGCCTCGCGGATTTTTTTATGGGTAATGAATACTATTAACATGTAGTACATTATTTTTCACAGCGCACGCCAAAAAATAATAACTTTTAAAGGCAAATTTTTTATACCTTTTCTTTGAGTTGGAAATGATCAAATAACTTCACCCGCTCTGGGCGGAACGGAAGGGCGTGTCAGACTCTTACTGACTAAAACCCACCCGTGTTCCTTCAGCTGCCTGTATGTTGCCAGGGGCCACGGTATCCCTTTCGGACTTTCCCGCGAACCCGGCAGGCATCGGGCCTAGTGAACCCCGTCAGTTGAATCGAACCCATGACCTCATGTTCAGCAATCAGTTCTTTTTAAATAATCGATTCTTATTTAGTAATTTTATTTTTAGTATGTTTCAAATTTTTGTTGCTAATATTGTTCACCTTTAATTATGAATGTTGTGTATGCCTATAAGTTAGGTATTTACAGACTCGTGATTACCTATTGTTACTATCCTTGTAAATATGTTGTTGGTGTGCCTTGGTCTGAGCATCTGGTGAGACTGGAAGTCGACTATTTTAATATGACGAATCGAAAGAATCCGTAATTTGGCTCATAATGAGAGTACGGTAGGTATTTGGCTATCGTAGCACACGGCGTTCTTTACTTAGTACTTAACCCCGTGGGGTCAAGACGTGATATAAGTAGATATTAAGAAGTGGGGTAGCCTAGTTACCTGCATGCTCTTCGACAGTCCACCAGCGGGCAAGGACAGCAGCCGGTGAGGACTCTCGAAGCACTCCCAGACCGCAGACCAGTCCTGTTGACCGCTCGACGAAGAGTCGTTGACAGTTGAGGTGGCCCCACTACCCGCTTGACTGTCATCTGTGGAAAATTACAGCATAATTAACCCTTTAGAGTCGACAATTGACGTTAAAAGTCACTTAACAATTCTTCGTATTGTGGTTTAGAGACACAAATCTCAAATACACAAATATTCAGACAATAACGACAACCTATTTTAGAAATCAATTGCTCAGGCTGCGTACCGATCATGTCTTCTATGTTAAAATAAACATTTTGAAGAAGAAAACTCAAAAAGGATACCACAAAAAATGTTTAAGAAACAGAAAAATAAAAAAAAATCCTTCACTGTTTTCATAAGTTGTTGTAATTTAATAACTTGTTATCTCGATTGGTTAAACCTATTGAAGGTTATCTGTTGACCTCAAACTTAATTGTATGCAATCATGTACAAAGTGGTTTGCATAATTGGTTATTACAAAATAGGTTACTGTATACTGGGTGGCAGGGACATCGACGCGAAAACTGTTACCATGGATTCAGTGCATGATTTTCGAAACCCTGCGTTGAAATTTTTCGGAGGTTATTTTTTTTTTAAAATCAGCTGTTCCATACATTTTGCGCCGCGTAGGTATTGCACTTTTCTATGAAACAGCTAACAATAATTTTTTAAATAACCATGGATTCAGTAGATGATTCTGAACCCCCCTGGGGTTCAGAATCATCTACTGAATCCATGGTAATAGTTTTCACGTTGATTTCCCTGCTACCCTGTACAGGTACGGGCAACAACTAAACAGCTGTGGCAACGCTTAGCTATAAACAATTTAAAATTACAGTTATTAAATGCAATAGTTTATACCAATAGGGTAACATAAAAGCTAGGCTGTGTCTTTATAACAACTACATAGAAACGATAGGGGCGTGTCATGCACTACTACACTAACAATATATTTGCAAACCGAACGCTTGCATTACAGACGTAGCGTCCCGCCCGTACGGTCTGGCTAAGTGCGTAGTCGGGGGAGTTTCATGTAGTCACGGAGTTTAAATTGTAGTCACTGAACAGGGGTACCAGGAGATCAAAGCGAGCAGAATGTGTATCCTCTCTACCAATGCGGCCGTTATTTGGCGGGAAAGCTTCGGAAATGCAGCCCGAGACTAGCTCCACCTGACTATAAACTTATACATTTTACAAGTCGTTGGCAGTTTGAAAGTCAGGTTTGAACCACTGAACGGTTTTTAGAGTTCCGTATCTAAAAAGGAAAAAGCGGAACCCATATAGGACGACTCGTGTGTCTGTCTGCCTGTCCGTCTGTAACAGCCAATTTCCTCCAAATCTAACAGACCGATTGAGTTGAAATTTGGTACACATTTGTATTTCTGTGACAAACACGGACGTGTAATATATTACATGTCCGTGTTTATTTATAAATAAATGAATTTTTTGAATATTGGGGTCACTTTTGGGGGGCAAATAAGAAAATATTTTAAAAAGTTTTGCACTTTATACCGTGTGATATATTATACCAAATTAAAGGGCTTGTTGCGAGGATCTCAATCAAATATATTTTATATATAATTTTAAAAAAAAGTTATTTTAGAAAATATATGAAAATTGACCATTTCCTCCATTTTTCCGAAATTACTGAGCCAATTATTATGAAAAAAAAAATTACAGAGAATGGTACTTTAGCCATAGATTACAGGAAAACCTATAAGAAGTCTATGCTCTTAAAATAACACGGTAAATCTCTCAATATTGTTAAACTTATATTTGCAGTTGGAATGTATGGGAGAACATGTTTTTCAAGTAAAATGTTAAGTTTGTATTTGGGATAAATTTATCCCAATTACTTCAACCCTTCATTGTGCGTGATCCGACACGCAGTTGATTTTAATACTGGACAATGGGTTCACTATGATTAATTGATTACACAAAATAGATGTGTGGTGGCATCTACATCGCCACATGCGAACTACGCATCAAAGACCTGACGTCACACTAAATGCAGACGTCACACAAATCCAGCATCGCGCAATTAGTTTCCCGCGCGAACACCATATTTATAACATCCCCGACATCAATCGTGGCAGTTGGCCCGCCAGACACGACACCCGTCTGGTCGGAGGATCCTCCCTTTTCTATAGAGGATGAGTGAACTTACACCCTGTTCATCATGTTTCTAGAGGTGTAAGAAGATCGCCAAGCCGAGAGTGACATTCTTCCCCCATTGCAATTTTTTTACAGTAGCTTTGGGAACCGAAGCAAAACATACACTTACCTACAGAGCACGGAATCTCCACCGTCGCACCGGTAACGACTCTAGTCGCCATTCATAATAATATTCGCCCGCGCAATTAGGGCTGAGCGGAAAATCGACTGTCCCAGTTGTTGGGAGAATTGATACGAGTCATGAGCGTATTATTAAACAGTGCGGCTCTAGCAGGGTTGGAAAAAAAAAACAGTTTATTTTAATTTTATAAAACAAATAGTTCAAAATGTTTTAAACAAGAGTTTTATTTTTTTATTTTATTTTTTTCATTGAGCGATTTATCAAATTTATCATCCAAACAAATTGATCAGGCCTAATTAATTTCTAGACAATTTTAAAATATAGTTTATATCGATTTAGAGAGCAACGAAACGTCTGACACGCAACAGTAACAAGGGACGTGTGCTTAGGGATTGCGTTTCATCGTATGGGATGAATGCATTATGGCAAATAGGAAAGCAGTGAAAGCTGCTAAACAGAACCCTGCAGGACATCCGCAGGAACCAAGACATGATGGGTGGGGTTGTGACTCACCCCCACACCCCCCACAGTTCTGACTGACAAAGTGAATGCTTCGTTGAAAAGGTCGACTCTATGGTCGAGAGTTCATAGACTGCGCTTGATCATCACCATGCGAGCTCGGGTTGGCGGGAATTCAAATGCTCAAGAATTTTTCGATGTTCTTCTAAAAGTTGGTGAAGGCACTCTACCAGAGACTCTTGGTAGAGTAGTTCCCACTTTAGATCTTATCCGTCTGGTGTGCGGGGACATCAGTCGAATACCGTTCCAAAAAAGTTCTTGGGCGTGTTCCCATTTTAACGCCGAAAATGTTCAAGCTGCAGCGATCAACCACAGTATTCTCTCTTGCAAATTGAAGGGAGCGAAGTGATATACTCCTCCATTAATACTGATGTGCAGGAAGATTATGCCACACATTATCCCGTAGAATTTGTCAATTCGCTAATGGCAAGTGGACTTCCGGCGCACATCATCCAGCTGAAGGTCGGTGCCCCGATTATGCTCCTTCGGAACTTAACTCCGCTGAAGCTGTGTAACGGAACCCGGCTCAAAGTCATGTCTTTGCAGAGAAACGTTATCGAAGCGGAAATTGGCGAGACAGTGTTTATACCGCGTATACCACTAATTCCTCACAATTACCCTTCCAAGTTCCCTGTGAGCGTTTGCTTTGTAATGACTATCAACAAGTCATAGGGGCCGACACTGAAGGCTGAAGGCTGCGGGTGTCGACCACAGGACAAGCTGCTTCTCACACAGCCAACTGTACGTCACTTGTTCCCGAGTCACCATTCCAGACATTATTATTATTACAGATATATTATATTATTCTCTGTATAATTTGGCTGCTGAGAGAAAACTACAAACGTAGTATACAGGGAAGTTTTATAAAAATGTAGCTCCTGTTGTAGTTTATTGTGCTGTTTTACGACTTCCACGCGAACGAAGTCGCGGGCAGAAACTAGTTCTAAATAAATTAAAAAGAATTTTAAATAACTTCATCCACCCAATGAAAAATAACCTTCTCTTGTCAAATTCTAGCTAAGACTTTGAATAATAAATAAAGTTTTACAAAATGCAGTTCTAAGTACTTGTACGACCAAGCTTTGCTCTGGTGATAAAAACATTTATAGAAAAAAAAACAACCGACTTTTTTCACTTTATAGTGTTTTTTTTAGAAATCGGTTTTTTTTTTTGTCTAAAAGTTTTTATTTCTCGCTTTTTAGTGGGTAGTTTGTCATTTACCTAAGTTACAACAGCCTAATCTCAACTGCTCATCACGTTTTACAAAATATTGCTTTTCCCGATACAGGGACGTTAATCGTTGAGGAGTTCTCCTGGTACTTAACCATCAGCTCCACTTCTCCATATGCATTGTGACGAGCATAAATTGCATTGCAGCCATATTAAAGTAATCGAATCGCAGCCCGTGAAATACTTATTATTGAGTAATTCCGGTGGCTATTTGTGGTCTTCATCATCAGTTCCACTTCACCAAATGGTGCTTTCCGAGAAAAATTGCATGAGTTACTATAAAAAAAGAATCATCGATATCGGTTGGCGTGATATTGAGTTATTCGTCCATTTGTCGCGCACATACTAAATGCAAATTTAAGACTTATATGGTTTTCTCATGGATGCCATTATCAGAACTAGATTGAAATGAGACCACACGGGAAGTACCAGCTTTCAAATAAAAAAGAATCATCAAAATCGGTTCACCCAGTCGAAAGTTCTGAGCTAACAAACATAAAAAAAATACAGTCGAATTGAGAACCTCCTCCTTTTTTTGAATTCGGTTAAAAATAGAGAAAACAAATTTTCCCAGATATGAGAGACCTAGCTAGATCGTTAGTAGAGCCGTTTTCGAGAACGTGATTACAAATAATATATATACAATTATAGCTCATTTAATAGTATAGGATAGGATAAAATATCAACAACAATTTTATCAAATACATAATGTTGAGTTAAATTGTATGTCATAGGCGATAGAGAGAGAGGTAATGTAGATTTCGTCAAGATCCGATACCGCCGCGCACAAGCCACCCACGCTCGACGACGTGAAGTTGCATCGAGGTTGGGTGCATTGAAGGCATAAGAAATACTAGGAAACAATAAGCACTAAGTAGTCTAACCAACACCTACAAGCACAACTCCATCATACTTACACGTTGCACACATTCGTAAAAAGTTGGGGGTAGGAAGTTTCAGTGCATTGTGGGAGGGGGTGGCCAGTCTTACATAAAACTTCATGGAATGAGGTGAGGAGAGAACAAAATTTCATCCGGTTGCGATTGAAATAAACAAATTACCACCCACCCCTCACTTCATAGATGTGAATGCACTTCGGAACTATGAAATAGTGTTCTTTTCTAACGTCTAAAAAAGTATTATCATAATACAAAATATGCAAGCAATTTCATTTCAAACATTTACAATAACATAACACTAAACAGTATCAGAAAGAAATCCCCGACCCTCGATCAACAGGATTAGAGATCATTACAGGCTAACTTTGAAAAAGTAGCGGCGTAGCATTGATCTTTAAAGTAAACTTGCTCATTTTTAAACTTCCTAAACTTCCTCATCCTGTATAATTTTCGTTTTATTCACATGATCAAAAGCAACCTTTAGAACCTTTCAAGGAAACACAGCTGGTGATGGACCGACAGTTGCTGCATTTGACACAACTATCTTCGGTCACTATTATCATCACTTAGCTTATTGTTTGTTTTTTTTTTTTTTTTTAAATTCCTTCTTATCAATAATGTACAAAAATATGAAAATTATAATGACGGAACAGCTTAGAGAACGAGGTTGACAAATAACCGCATGCCGCGTAACTGTAGTCCGTTACTATTATTTTCAGTTACATTGCTATCACTTCGTCGACCTACAATGACGATGCAACATTGTACCTACGTACGGAAAATGCATCAGAATAGGAAGTTCTACCAGGAAACTATAAAAACTAGGACGTGTATCGAATCACACAGTCTAGACATATTAAAGAAAACATACATTCTATCCTACCAATATGTGTGGTATTCTATATGTACACATAGGTATTCAAGTTGCAACAGGATAGGCAAAGAACCTAGAAACCTAATTTCGTGCATATTGCACCGCATTGTAGACGTCCAGGCTGTGGGTAGATTACTCAAAAATCAGTGCCCTTCGCATTCAATATAATAATGCATTCTGCGTGTTGATGGGACTGTTCCGTTTCTGTAACGCATCAAGGATGTTTGCTGAAGCTCGTGTTAATTGCTTCTAGGCTACAATGCCAAAAAGATGCGTCTCTTTGGAGAGCCGGGTTCGGGCCAGCACCAACACTAATCAATTAAACTGCAGTATATTGCAAGCAGACTGGACTGCTTGTGTGTGACATTGCTTCAAGCTTTCTACATCGGTGTTGAGCTTGTAGCAGGGATTCTCACAACTACACTCGAGAGCAATGAATCCGGGTCACTTAAAGAATGTTAAAAATCTCGGAAACTAAAAATGATAGGTTAATGCAATAAATTGTATTTAATAGACAATGTAATACTCCTTAAATGAAAGTAAAAAAAATATGAGTCACCATACATTTTATTAACACAAAATTACATAAAGAAAAAAACTGCTGATCTCTCCTTAAAACAAAAATAGGAAACATGAAATTTTTGAACTTTATTACGATTTTCTTGAATTTTAATACTTCGTATTGCCTCCTCGTGCTTCCATTACTGCGTTTACGCGGTTTGGCATGCTGTACACCAAGTTCCTTGTACGATTTTGGGGAATATTCTCCCATTCCTCTGTGAGAGCAATTTTGAGCTCACGAAGCGTGATTGGTGGAGGGTTTCGTTGTTTTACGCATCTGCCTAGCTCGTCCCAAGCATGCTCGATCGGGTTGATATCCGGGCTGCGCGCTGGCCACTCCATACTAGTAATGTTCATCTCTTGAAGGTAGTCATTCACAATCCTACCTGTATGAGGTCGGGCATTGTCATGCATAAATATAGCATCCTCACCTAAATTGACCATAAATGGACCAACGTGATCATTGAGGATTTCTTCCACATATCTTACGCTAGTTAAAGAGCCGTTTTCTATGATCACCAGCTCTGTGCGACTTTCAGAAGAAATTCCGGCCCACACAAGTACAGACCCACCACCGTAGGCTACTTTTTCTTCGATGCATGCTTGCTTGAATCTTTCCCCTGGTCTTCGATACACTCTGTGTCTTCCATCGTGCTTGTAGAGCATAAATTTTGATTCGTCGGAGAACATAACTTTTGACCAATCTTCAATACTCCAATTTACGTGGCTCTGGGCATATCTTAGTCTTGAAATACGATGCCCACGCTCCAGTTTAGGGCCGTTTGCAGGTCTAAGGGGTTTTAAGTTAGATTCAGCAAGCCGACGTCTTACTGTCCATGCACTTGGGTTACTTCCTCCGAGGCGTCGAAACTGATTTGTGAGTTCAGTTCCTGTGAGAAAGCGATTTCGAAGCATGGTGTTCACCAAGTATCGGTCTTCTCGTGCTGTGGTACACCTGGTTCTGCCCGTTCCTGGTCTGCGTAGGTTAGAACCAGTTTCTTCGTAACGTCGGAGAACTCTTTGTACTGTTGACAGCGACACACCGACAGTCCTGGCTGTATCGCGCTGACTCCGGCCGGTTTCCAGCATTGTAAGTATTCTTGTGCATTCTTCAGGCGTAAGCGACATAATTTCAGCTTGAATAATGAATATAGAGCACTATCAACATGGTTTATGTACCCACATAAATGACAGATTACAAACAAAAGCAAAACCAAATGCTGTAATTTCGTAGTTCCATCTTCGAAAGTGGCCCTTTTTCAAATTTGATTTTTTTATGATATAACTTTACAATAACTAAGAAGTTTTAATACCTTCATTTAAGGAGTATTACATTGTCTATTAAATACAATTTATTGCATTAACCTAGCATTTTTAGTTTCCGAGATTTTTAGGATTCTTTAAGTGACCCGGATTCATTGCTCTCGAGTGTATATCGCAGTGTTAAATTAGGTTTACTAACATAGTTTTAAGAAGTATTTTCATTAACATATTGACGCTATGTTACTTGTTGATTAAATTAAAGTACGTACAATATAATACTTATAATACTAATAAACAATACATTGAGCATACCGATACCTCAATGTATTGCTGCGGCGGTTGGAGTATTGAGTTGTCTCAACTAACGTCTGAAATACAAATATTACGAGAAGACGTAGGTAATCTTAAATATCACCTCAAAATGCTCAATGAACACCTAACACTGTGTAACCAACACCTTGGCTTGTGTAGAAGCCAAAATTCAAGCGCTTGAACTACTCAACAACTTAGTGAACAACACACGCCCAAGCTAATTTGAAAACGAAGTCTAAATATTAAGGCGTCAACAAAACTGCCACCGAAAACCCCGTTCACATCATACTCACAGCTGCATAAAAAACTGGCATAAATCTCGAAGACTCCGCTCTAGCTTACGTTACTAGAGCTGGGCCACGCCACAGCGACAACACAAAAAACACCATAAGCCTGCGTTTCCACGTTTGCGTTTGCGTTTTATGTGCGAGAATGCGTAGCGAGGGATGTGTTTGTTAAGAACCAATAGACTCGCTGCATTTACCTAGCCTCGCTAAGCGCAGCTCCGGTGGAAACGGCTTATCGGTCCGAGGTTTTTATATGTACAAAACAAGCGAGGGATGGGTGCGAGGCATGTGTGCAAGGGATGAGTGCGAGATATATGTGTGAGAGATCTGTGTGAGAGATGTGTGTGAGAGATGCGTGTGAGGGGTGTGTGTTAGGGATGGACGCGAGTGAGAAATCGTATCTGAAAAGAGCCCGCTACACATCGTCGTAGCGCTCATCTGTGCTTCACAGCATCGATACGTATCTTCGCAGTGCTCAGCAGCCTAGCACATCTTTAGGGGAAACACTCACATCGTCTCACAGCTTCGTTACGTATCCTCGCGCCGCTCAGCTACCTAGGACATCTCTGGTGGAAACGCAGCCTTAGTGCCCCCGTGGAAAAACACCCTCGTCCGCTGGTAGGCTGGTAGTTAAGTTTCTGTGTCGCAACAAACGGAACGAAATTCTACGCACAGGGAAACTAGATGCAACCTCTCTAGTGATGATCTCTAGCCATGGGTACCCACAGGACTGTATACTTCAACGAGCGACTAAAACCAGCAGTTATTTCGAGCATCAAAGTCACGTGCCAAGGCATTCCTTGGCAGTCTTGGCACATGGCTTTGCTACAAGTATTTCTGGATCAAAAATGGAACAGTCAATATTCGCAAGCTAGAAGGAAACTCCGTCATTGCTATTAGGAACCAGCATGACTTATCGAGCCTTTGCATGGGGCAAAGGCTCGATAAGTCACGCTGGTTCCTCGACTGTACAAACAGAGGTTTAGCGAGCCAAAGCAGTCCTTATGTAAGCACCTGTAATGTTTCTTAAATTATTTTTGTTATTTCTATACGAATACATCCAAATAACGAATTCGCTAGAACGAATCTGACGAATCGTCACAACGAACGCTACGCTAGTGAGTGGGCAGTAGGTGTCATAACCGAAGAGCTAAGCATTTTTATTAATAGTCCTCTTGACCGAATTCGGCCATGGCGGCCAATCTCAGTAGAGACTAGCTATCGACGCAAGAGATACGAGTGCACAACTGTGTACTGCAGACACAGGCGCACGAGGACGCACTCCTCTTTCGTCTCTCTCATGGAAGATAATCAATACGTCCGGAGAGATCAGGCGCAGGACCATCTGCTTAACGTGCTTTCCGAGACATGGATGGGAGCATCACACCGCCAACTTCCAAATTCCTAATGGAAAACCCAATAACACTTTTCCAAACATGGGAATCGAACCTAAGACCCCACGCTCAGCAGAAACGCCAGGTCTCGCGGTCGCATAAAACATTGTATCTAAACTACATAATTTAATTCATCGACGCGTAAGGCATGGTACTAGGATACAATGAACACTAGGATGTAGATCATTGAACGATCATACACGATATTCGACACACACACATGCATTCGACTCTCCCGAATGCATGTGTGAGTTCGCTTGCACTGAACTCGACAATAAACATCTATGACAATCACCACAATAAAATTATGTTTGCAAGAACGAGAGCAAATAGGACAATGTCCATCCGTCACTCTCATGTAGGACGTCATCAAAATAATGTTTTCCAATTGATCTTCCTGCGTAATTTTTTTCAAATGACATTTTCTCGTATCGTCATGAACTACATTATTATCCACACTTGCAGTTAAATACTGAGTAAGTATCTATTAAAATGATTGTAAAATCACCGCAAAGGGAAGTGAAAGGGTTTTTAATATTAGTACCAAGTAACAAAGTTAATTTGCCTAATCAATCTACTTTTGAAATGCAAATTAGCTCTAGTCAGACTGACAGAGCTGACCTGCTCAATCTATCAGTGTTTTTTTTTTTCTTACACCCTCCGACGATAAAGTAACTGGACTCCCACTGCCCTAGGAGCCCTGTATTTGCTGGTATATGCAACTCCTCATCCAAGGCACGTATTTAGCCCTTGGACTAGCATTATTACCGCCCAATTATCTTGACTGTGAGTCTACTTCATTTGTTTTTTTTAGGTTTCCGGAGTTAAAATTATACTTTTCTTAGTAGTAGCCAGTTGATTTTTCACATTTGGATGCATCTTCTTAAATTGAACAATAAAGACTTCCTTCTGCTTATAATATTAAGTGGGATTAAAGACAGAAATAGGTTATCTTGTTTCCATCTTTTTTAGAGTTTACTTTTAAACGCAGTCAGGTTATCGTTTTTTTTTTTTTAATTTACTTTATTTATTTCACACTTTCTAGATAGAATTGAAACAATGCGAAGTAGAAGTGGGTCGCTAGTTATATCAATAAAAGTGTTCTCATCACAGAAAATACGAATTGATACTCTGGAATGAGATCGGCTTATTAATGTGGACCTGATTTTAGCAGAGCCGTATCGGTAAATAAATATCAAACTTTGTTGATACCGCCATGAAGTTGTCAACAAAGTTCGATATTTACGCATTGATGGTACTAGGAACACTGAAATGAACAAGAGGCCGGTCATCTCTTCCATATACATCCCAAATGCATACGATGGAACCTTATTTCTGGGTATTAGGTGTCAAATTTGATAGGAAACTCAACGTTTAAACTGCAATATACTTGAATATTCAGTATCATCCCACTAGGAGCAACGTGACTATAGTGAATGTCAGGTAGGTACACCCTACACCTCTGTCGAACCTTTCGGTGATTACAGGCGTGATGTTATGATAGGTTGATAGAAAACGAAACTGGTTGGGGTGAGATAATTATGTTGTTTTATTTCGATCAACGAAAATGCATTTTTCGTTGAACGTTAGATCTGATATTGAATCAGACTGCACTCCTAGGGAAGATGAGTCGAATTAGTTTCGACTCATCTTCCCTATGAAGCCCTCATTTGAAAAACAGAACATACATCATTTTGACTAACGACTTGGATAAAACCTTTGCAACTCCGATTATTGTAACCGTGTTTGTACTCCTTTGCGGTGCACACACATGCGAAAGGTTTTATTGTCCCAGTTCAATGTCATAGGCATTAATTCCATCGCAATGATTGAATCAGAGTTTACATTATATTGGGGGTAGACAGAACGCCATCTGCTACGATTCTACTCTTTTTGCTTCGATCAAATAACCTACTCCATTGAATGACTATTTCATAAAATTATGACATTATTGAGGACGATTATTTAGAAAGTTGTATTGATGTTTTTAATCATTTATATAATTCTGTAAATACATATTTGTTTCCGTCGGGAATCATATTTTGATCAACATACGATTGTATTTTGATCAAAATTAAAATCAGATTGTCAGACTTGACACTGACCTGCAAATCGAAAGAAACGTAAGGAAATTTTAATTTCGAGGCGAGTAAGTAAAAACATAACCAAACTTTGTTCACATCACATTATAGCACAGTTGGCAACGTGCCTACTCCGTGAAGTACGTAGATTTTTGCGAAAACTGTAACATGAAATTAATATTTAAAAAAAAAAATAGTCTTCTTGGATCATAATAAACTAGTAAATAAAAAACATTCTGTTAATTCTAGGTTGTATTTGCAGTACTAGTATTTTTTATCCGTATTATGTAGGTTACTACATTAAGTTGGTTGCTATAGAAATTAACAAGCTGCTGAATGGCAACGTCGCATTCGCCACGTGCGTGGAAATCTACCTATAGGCTTTTTGGATGTTGGCGCACTAGGAAAACAGAACTAACCAGGACATCTGTGGTTATTACAAAACGTTGGCTATAAAGTATTGTAGGTATACCGATAATAATCACAGACTGGCCTAGCCGGAATATCCCGATTCCATAACCAGAATTCATAATTAGAATTAAAAATCTATAATCGCATACAAGTTATTATTGTACCTTTCTACAAACATTCAGATGTTTTCTGATTATGGTTCAATATGTCATGGAACTCAGATTACGGATTCCCTTAGACCAGTGTTACTCAAAGTGTGCTCCGCAGAGCCCCTGAGCTCCGCAAAGCCTCTATGGGGGCTGAAATTACTGGTTCATTGTGACCGGTATTTTAGCGGAACCCCCACAGAGGCTTTGTGGAGCCCAGTTTCCTCAAGATCTAATTTTAGGTTTGGCGGCATTTGCTTAATCATGCGTCTATGCAGGATACAATGGAACTAGGCACTTTAGTTTTTATTCTTGATTACTGCTCCTACGTCAAAAAAAATGAAACTTGGACCCAGTGGAACAAGTTATGCAACATCTAAAAACACAGCGATTAGGCAAATGAGCCAAATCTAAAGCGGTAAAAATAATGAATTTTGCCAAAAAACTTGTCCACTGCAATCCAGATTATATTCAATATTATGTGAAAATTATGGCAGCAACATACTACTGCTCCGTATAGAAATGAGATGGTTATCTCGGCATAAATCTTTAATAAGGTTATTTGAACTCAAACCGGAGTTTTAACTCCGGTTTGAGTTCTTCGAACTTTGCGAAACACGATTCTCAACTCAACATAAGTAGCTATAAATACAAAATACTGCAAAAGAGTGGGTGCCGAATCTGACATGCGACTTCAACTGTCTTCAATCAAGCCTGACATCAAATAATTTATTGATGAAAGTAAAAATCTATTTTATACCCCCCATAAGATGAAAGTATTAATGTCATGTATTATCATACATATTATAAAATAAAGTCGCTTTTCGTGTTTGTATAGACAAATTTGCGTGGTTTAGAAGAACAATGCGGACATCTATATGCCCGCATTGTTCTTCTAAACCACGCAACAGATTTTGATGAAGTTTTCACCATCGTTTGGAGAATTTATTCTGGAAGTTTTATGTGTATAAGAAATACGTTAATGTTACAGTTACATAAGACTAGGAAATGTCGATGTTTGTCAAGTCGTAAAAACCGTACAAAGCAGGAGCGGGTCGCTAGTGATTATTAATGAAGAAACATTACTTATCATTATGGTTATTATTTTATTAATGAAGAACACATAAAACCAGGTTTTGATTCGTTTTAGGTTCCGTCAAATATTTCGTTTTCCAAAAGGGTTCCGTCGCCAAAAAAGTTTGAGAACCGCTGCGATTTAGACTACTCTTTGACATGACTTGAATTTAATGTCAATCCGTCAGGAGCGCTACGCAAAATTAATACGAAATGCGAAATGGCACCATGCAAGCTACAATGTAACTCTAGCCCACCAGGATTTCATGAACACTAAGAAGTAAGTTATATGAGGTATTTCATTTTCAACGAATGAGGTAATGTGAGACATATACATATCTCTTTCACTCTTGTTATAGAGCGGTCTTCGACTAGAGAAGAGCTGTAGTAACAACTGCTGCAGCTGGCAAAACCGAACCACTTGGCAACTCTAGTTGGAATAGTATGAGAACCGAAATTTTTTCTATGATTTTATCGGAAACTATCCTAAACTATAGCCAATTTCTGAAGTTTTAGGACTAGGAGATCATAATGATTAGAATACATGCTAAGACTCTACCTAATATTTCATGCAGTAGGAAACCAACAAACAAAGACCGACTATGTGTATCTCTCAAAGTCTTGAACAGAAATACAAAACTGCCAATAATTGAGACTGGCATTGGGTTGGAGACGTTCGTTGGGTAATCAAGAACGTATATTATATTATTTTTTAACTATTAGTCATAATCATAAACTAGTAACATAACAAAGAAATGGCAAATATTGTTATTCTAATTTAGTTTCATTATTCATATCAATAAATTATTAAATATACGGTAATAGATGTTAGTACGGTTAGTAAAAGGCAACACTCCTTGTTTAAAAAAATATTTAATCATCATATTTTTTTGTACATTTGTAGTAAAATACCACCAATATACATAAATAATTCATTCATTATCTAACAATCGCAAACGCTTATATGAATATAGAGTTAGAATATAAATTACTTAACATTAGTCAACATCAAAATTCGCTTGTGCATAGGTTAGTTACTTAAGCCAGCATTATGATCGAATAATTTTACCTTGAACTCAGAAGAATGAACTAAGATACACTCTAAATATGGTAGACAGTTAAATTCCTATGACACCTAAAATTTACCCTCACTTAATATTATACTATCCATTCGGATATTATAAATATCTATTCGGAGCCCCTGAATACCACAGGTACTATTTTGAACTATTTGTTTTTACGTTTTACGGATCTCGGAATACACAAACATGCTTCTTCTACAACAACTTTGCTATGACTAAAGTGAACAAAATGTTTTCATGCCCATGGTGACTCGTGGATGCTTTATCCTATTCTCTCTTCAGAGAGTTATATATAGCTTATTCGGTTTGCATGTACTAGGGGTTACCGTAGCTGGGTTGGGATCAGTTGGCTGGTGCTTTCTCTAAATATTTCACGGTTAGATTACTTTGCTGCCACGAATAATTTTTTTAACACAGCTAGCTGCCAGGAGCCGGTTATTTACCTCTGTGCATCAATGTGGGCTAACATTGTATTTAATCTTTTTTACTTTCGTGTGTATTACAAATATTTTAAACTCACCTTCAGCGATAAGAAACTCGAAGTCCGGATTGATTTCAGTAGGCTTGATTTGCTGAGCCGCTTTCTTCACCAAGTCCAAAACTTCTTCAACTGCCTCCTCTACCATGAGACTCTTACGGTTCAGCTCTACGCATGCATTGCTGAAAAATAATACGGATAAATACAGTGAGGTAAGTTTGTGAGTATAATTAACAATCGTCTTCAAATGCGTTCTGAAGAAATTTATTTTAAACTGCTTCTTGGATAATTATTTATATAAGACATCACATCAATCTTATTGATGTAAATATTACCCTCTATAACTACTACTTATATATAATTGAAGCATAACGCCTAATTCCCAAATTGTTAGAAAATTCAACTTTCCTGATGTCAAAACAAGTAAGTATTGATCTGAGTTCCGTACCCGAAGAGTTCAATTCAGTTCAATATTTCTCCGGCCAAAGTACTAGCGTAACAGAATAAGTTGAAGATGTACGAAAGGTGGTAAAAAATTGTTTATTTTGGTGAAATATTTTCATGAAACGCAAAATATTGAAGAGGTTTTCGAATATAAAAATAATAATTACAATTAAACATAAAACGTACCTGTGCATTCCAATGTGCATAAATGCAAAAATGCACATTGGAATGCACAGGTACGTTTTCTGAGACATTTGTTTACATTTTCATGTGGGAAATACTTTTGGAAATACGTATATTAAAATAATGACCTTAATGTTTCAAACTTTATATTTTTATGCCTACTAACAAAATAAAATTATAGGTACACAAACGTAATTCACAAATTAAATTACGTTTTAAAATCTAACCCAGTCCAGCGTATCCAACACTAAAATAAATATAGGTACAACGATAAATAAAACGATTTATACATTTTCAGAGTTCATTCATTACTATTGTCTGATAAAAGATTCATTACATTGTTGATAGCGTGGCCAAATTATGTTGCGACTCAACGACACCAGCGGTGGTTTTAGCGTAACAGCTATGTTGTCTGAAGCAAAAATCTTATTTTAAGGGTTCCGTACCTCAAAAGGAAAAAAATACACCAGCGGTGGTTTTTGCATAACAGCTAAGCATAGTGTCTGAAGACACGGAACCCTAAAAATAATATGTTTTAATCTTATTTTTAGGGTAATAAGATTTTTAAACCTTAATAGGAGCACTCGTGTGTCTGTCTGTCCGTCTGTCACAGCCAATTTGCTCCGAATCTAATGGACCGATTAAGTTGAAATTTGGTACACCTATGTATTTCTGTAACCCAAACACGAACGTGTAACGTAAATAAATGAATTTTGACTAAAGGGGTCACTTTTGTGGGGCAGACAAGAAAATTAAAAAATAGTTTTGCTACCAGTACCGTGTGACATATCAAATGAAAGGGCTTGTTGCAAGAATCTTAAACAATTTTTTTTTATATAATTTTAAAAATAAATACTTTTAAAGATTTTTAAGAAATTAGATGAAAATTGACATTCCCCCCTTATCTCCGAAACTACTATTATCTTATTTTGCTTTGGACAGTGATTTAACATAAGCTAGGCAGTGCGTCATACTATTATTTGTGCAATGTTTTTTTTTTTTTTTAAACTGTCTCTTGAACAAAATAAGTAACATTCCATAGAAAAATATATTTGCTAAGTTTTTCCTTCTAATTATATTTTTAATAATACATCTATGAAATAAAGAATCTCATAACTAAATTGTACCAAGATCTTTGGCCAAAAACAATATTTATTCATCTTTGAAATTTTCTCACAGTACCAGGGACGTATAAATCACATATATATTCGATTCAACTGAAATCATAAATATATAGTACGTAAAGGCTGGCCAGCGCGATATCGCGCGCGCGACAGGCAGCGCAACCCGTGTCGCGCCCGCGATATCGCGTTGGTCTGTACGAGCCTTAACTATAGGTATAGGTTACCTTGTGCACTGTTTGAATACCTACTGCTTTTCAAAACCACAACAAAAACACGCTTTGATCTAATCACTATGCACTGTAAGTTCAGTTTGTAAAATATTATATTATTATATTATATTATATATTATATTATATTATATATATACTATATAAAGCTCGATTACCACTCACTCACTCACTCACTGACTGACATAATTGTTCTCCCAGATGGTGAAGGGGGAGGTGGGTATATTTTTACAGATTCGTATAGAAGTAACTCTCACGAGTATGGGAAAAATCCCAAACCTCCCCTTTTCGACCCCACTCTCTCCCCTCCCTATCGTATCTCGGAAACTAAGAGTCCCGTGTTTTGTTGTTTTACGGATTCGTATAGAGGAGGCTCGGAAAAGTAAAATCCATTTTTCAAAGTTGCCCCCTTGCCCCTCATTCTCCCCCCTCTAGGTAGATCTCGGAAGTTAAGAGACTTGGAACATTTTTTTTTTCAGATTCATATCAAGGGGCCCAGAGTTGGTCAAAATCATTTTTCAAAACTCCCCCCTCTCCCCCCCTTCACCCCTCCCCCTATCATATCTCAGAAATTAAGAAACCTGGGTTTTGTTTTTTTACGGATTCGAATAGAGGAGGCTCGGAAAAGTAAAAACCATTTTTCAAAATTCCCCCCATTCTCTCCCCCTTCTCCCCCCTTTAGGCGGATCTCGGAAGTTAAGAGACTTGGAACATTTTTTTTTTCAGATTCATATCAAGGGGCCCAGAGTTGGTCAAAATCATTTTTAAAACTCCCCCCTCTCCCCCCCTTCACCCCTCCTGGGTTTTGTTTTTTTACGGATTCGGATAGAGGAGGCTCGGAAAAGTAAAATCCATTTTTCAAAGTTGCCCCCTTGCCCCTCATTCTCCCCCCCTCTAGGTAGATCTCGGAAGTTAAGAGACTTGGAACATTTTTTTTTTTTCAGATTCATATCAAGGGGCCCAGAGTTGGTCAAAATCATTTTTCAAAACTCCCCCCTCTCCTCCCCTTCACCCCTCCTGGGTTTTGTTTTTTTACGGATTCGTATAGAGGAGGCTCGGAAAAGTAAAATCCATTTTTCAAAGTTGCCCCCTTGCCCCCCTTCCCCCCCCTCTAGGTAGATCTCGGAAGTTAAGAGACTTGGAACATTTTTTTTTTTCAGATTCATATCAAGGGGCCCAGAGTTGGTCAAAATCATTTTTAAAACTCCCCCCTCTCCCCCCCTTCACCCCTCCTGGGTTTTGTTTTTTTACGGATTCGGATAGAGGAGGCTCGGAAAAGTAAAATCCATTTTTCAAAGTTGCCCCCTTGCCCCCTTCCCCCCCCTCTAGGTAGATCTCGGAAGTTAAGAGACTTGGAACATTATTTTTTTTCAGATTCATATCAAGGGGCCCAGAGTTGGTCAAAATCATTTTTCAAAACTCCCCCCTCTCCCCCCTTCACCCCTCCTGGGTTTTGTTTTTTACGGATTCATATAGAGGAGGCTCGGAAAAGTAAAATCCATTTTTCAAAGTTGCCCCCCTTGCCCCCTTCTCCCCCCCTCTAGGTAGATCTCGGAAGTTAAGAGACTTGGAACATTTTTTTTTTTCAGATTCATATCAAGGGGCCCAGAGTTGGTCAAAATCATTTTTCAAAACTCCCCCCTCTCCCCCCCTTCACCCCTCCTGGGTTTTTGGAGAATGGTGGGAACCATTCTCCCCCCTTTAGGCGGATCTCGGAAGTTAAGACTTGGAACATTTTCTTTCTCCCCCCCTTCACCCCTCCCCCCATCGTATCTCGGAAACTAGGTAGCGGTAAAGCGAAGCGTAGCGTAGCGTAGCGTAGGGATAAGGTCACGATAGCAGGTCCTGAGTGGAGCGAACCTGCGAGACCGAGTGGAGCGAAGGGGGGAGGAATACTAACATGGCGGACAGCGTTTTTGTTTGGGGTGCGTTTAAGTCAATTATTCAGTTTAAAATTGACTGCCTAAACGTCAAACACCCCGTTTAAGCACACCGCGAGGTGAAAAATTAGTCTGACAAAAATGGAATCTGCTCCGTTTACGGTCGTCCGCTGGTATAAGTTTTCGCTTGGGGTACGTTTAAGCCGGGGAAATTTTCGCCGGTTAAAAATTAAACTATGGATAATTAACGAACTTTTAAAATAAAGTTTTCCTGTTTTCTAGGTTTCAAAAAATATGGTAATATTTTTTTTGAGATAATCGAGAAATTATTAATCATTTAAATATGACCTATTTAAAAAAAGAGTCGATTAACATATTTCCAACAATCAAACAATCGACCATAGAGTCCATCAATTTGAATTTTGAACTTGACATTGAATTTAAAAAAAAACTTGAAAAGAGCGCCAAAATGAAGCGTCCTGCTTCTGTCGTGAACTCGTGAATCGAGGTTTCTTGTTGCAAGTTGCAAGTTGATATTGATTGATAATTATTATCAAAATAATCAATTTCCAACATGAAACGAGCAAGTACTGAAGAGTTATCAACTGTTCCGCGTCGCGGAGGCACAGCTGTGGAATATTCAGAATGTCTTATTTCTGGTGAGTTTCTGAATAGTTCTATTAAGTGAATAACGTAACCTTATTAGCAGGCTTCCAAACCTAGGTACTGGCGTCTCGGGAGCTTTGGACCATGGACGTTTGTGTTGCAGCGTTTAGCCTTACTTGCCCATGAACAAGATTTAGTGCATCTATTTTGCGTCGGTCTTTGAGGCGAACCGTACCTACATGTTTCTGCGCCGTACAGAAATATTGGAAAAACCAAACTTCTCGGCAGGCGGACTTTTGTGGCTTTGGTGATATTATGATTGGCCCAGACTCTTTTGAGCTTATCAACGGCAGATGTTGTGTTAGCACATCTCCTTAGAATCTCATCCTGACACCCCCCAGTGTGTGATTAATTGATTATGGAACCAAGGTACTTACTAACATATAAGATTGAACAATCTCACAGTTGCCAATCACATGAACAAGTTGGTTTAGTCAGGCTCGGTCCACGATAACAGACATAGAGACAGAGATAATGATCGTTAAATTAATTGGTTGCAACTAAAAAGCCGCTCACATATTTTAAAATCTAGCTTAAAAGTAAAGTATTAAACATGTAATGAAGGCAAAATGAAGGTCGTATACACGTACCTATGTATCTTTATTTGCATAAAATGTGAAGAAATAGGACATTACAGTTATTTCAGTGCAGAACACACAAGTAATGAATATTACATATCACAGTACCTACATCATAGCTATACTATCTATGTAAACATTTTAAACAAGACAATAAATAATACACACATCATTTAATTATAATACAAAAAAATACTAAAGTACACACATCTGTATCAATAAATACAATAATATACACAAATACTTTCTTCAAACAAGGCAAAATTATCAATTATTGAAATACTAACATGAAAATCAACGTTAAAATTAAATTTCACACTGCATTTTTAATATAGGAAGAATGAGATGAATAATGGTAACTATGTTAGTGTGTTACTAACATAGTTTTTTGTAAGTATATTGTTAATAACACTATCGAGTCTTGTTGCTTGAATTAAATGATTTAGTAATAAATTTAATTTGGTTGAATTTGCCATTGGTACAAAAAAAATATAGGATTGGTTAACTACTTTCTTCGATATAACATTATAAATTAATGGAATAACTTTAAAATAAACGGGTAATTCTCCTTCAAACATGTTTCAGTTATTCAAACCTTGGTTGATGAGCTTTGTATACTTATTGAATATTTTGGAATTATTTTGCACACAAGCATTTCTTTTGTGTCACTTAAACTTGTAATAACTCTGCTGTGTATCCCTTACAACTATAGTACGGTAATATTAAATATTGGAACACTGCGATTACATACATTTATATTGAAAGAATCTTATCAATATTACATACACTACACTCACATTTCACTCAGTTTGATTTTCTGCTTGTCCTTTGTCATTCTTTTACTGGTAGTCCCCAGCTCCGTGGAGGTCGGAGGTTCTTTTTAGTGTGAACAACTCGCTACACACTACTTCCCAAAGCTTTGGTATGGTACGACACAAGGAATCCGCATGATTAAAATGAAAAATCCCTTGAATCTGCTTATTTCTGTATCCTGACGGAATACCAATGTTTCATGCAGCTCCTACAGCCATCTCTTCAAACACATTTTTGTCGAATTCCAGTATCATTTCGTAGATACTCAGACGTCTGTAAATCCGCCCCAAAGACGACCCACTGACCGTGAATGTAGAAGTATATCCAGTGGGGTAGCAGCTTCAGCCACAAAGCAGAGGTACTGTACTCTTAGCTATCAATAAAAAATGCTTGAGAAAATACCATTGTCCATTGCATAGAGTACATTTTTATACAGGTCCATTGTTAATAGAACAGAAACAAAATAAACAAAACGTCAAAACCAATGACTTGACAAGTTTGACACTAAACCAATGTTGCAAGGAGGCAAATTTTAATTTCCTTAAATATTTAATATTTTTTATTTTTTTTACACGTTTGTAGCCTTACTTAAGTTTTCATGTAAAATAGAATCATAGGTACCGATATGTCAAGTTATTGTACATCTTGGCTCGCTAACTTGGATGTAGAGACTTGCGTTTCTCACGAGCGTCGTTATTGCAACAGAATTTTTTTCGTTATTAGGTATTATTACGATTGCAAGTTTGCGACAGCGTCATTACCTACTAATGTCGAGACTGCTGAAATAGTATTCAAGTATAAATATATGATCTCATAGCTCCTTCATCAAATAATTCTATGCTATCACAAATTAATGTTTGATTAATTTAAGTAGGTAAGTACATATCAATTAATAAGTTATAGGTACTTAAAAAGCAGTTTCATCATCAGCCAGCTAATATACTTAGGGATATTTTTTTTGTTGTTTTGTTTTTAAATAATTTAGAAAATTAACATAATTAGGTACTGATCATTATAAATAATGCTTATAAGAGACACCATATTATTAGCCATGCAGACTTTTGAGCTCATTTTGCAGTCAGTTCAATGTCATCCTGTGCTACAATGTGAAATAGATATTTTTCGAATATTTAATGCATACATAATGTTTTTGGTTTTTTCCTTTGTTCTGCTCCTAAATGTACTGCACAAAAAATGAGTGGGAAATACATAATTTATTTTTATTTTTTATATATTATAAATTTTGTTTTGTGCCAGAAACCCTCGCGTTCTAAAATCCTACCAGTTTCTTCACAACCTGATCAATTGTTTAAGACAGTTTAGAGGTAAAACATACAAACATTATTAATTGTTAGGGTGCCGTGGTTGGACTACGAGGAGTCGGCCCCCGTGAAGTGCCCCGAGAAGTGCCGCATGGGCAGGGACAGCCCGTGTCTGCTGAGGACCGGGTCCTGAACCTAGTGCGGCAGGAAATGGCTGCTCTACGGAGCAAGTTCTCCGTCCTGGAGGCCATTGTTTTACGCCCCCCCTTGGCGGCAAGCCAGCCGGCCTCGGGCCAGCGGAACGCGACATCATACGCCGCCACCGCAGCTGCCGCGGCCGGACCAGGCCCTTCAGGGCAGACCAAAGGTGGGGCGGCTGCACAGGCGGCGAGGGCCCCTGCCAAGGCGGCGGGAGTCCCGGCCAAGGCAGCGGGGACCTCGGTCAAGGTGGCAAGGGCCCCAGCCAAAGCGGCGGGGGCGTCGGCTAAGGCAGCGAATCGGCCGCCCCCACCTCCTGAATCTCCTCCGGCTGACGCTGTATGGCAAGTAGCCGGGGAGAAGAAGAAGGCTAGCAAGGCGGCAAGAGCGGCCAAAAAGAAGGCGAGGCGGCAGCGGCGCAAGGAACGAAGCATTGCGGCTAGGCTCCGCGCCCCGAAAT
Organism: Omphaloscelis lunosa; assembly: GCA_916610215.1. NCBI lineage: Eukaryota > Metazoa > Arthropoda > Insecta > Lepidoptera > Noctuidae > Omphaloscelis > Omphaloscelis lunosa. The sequence continues at coordinate 19,706,520 of OU744243.1, forward strand.
CCGCAGCTGTAGTGATCACACTACAGCCGGAAGCGGAGAAGAAGGGCGTGTCCTACCAGCACGTGCTCGCCAAGGTGGAGGCGGCGGTGGATCTCAAGGAGACCGCCAATGGCGTCCGGCTGAAAGTCACTGCGACTGGGGCCCGGATGCTGGAGATCCCCGGTGCGGACAGTGGCCCGGCAGCCGACGCTCTGGCCAATAGGCTTAGGGCGACCATTAATGAGGACGAGGCCCGAGTGTCCAGGCCCACCAAATGCGCTGACTTGCGCATCCGGGGCCTGGACGACTGCGTGACGGTGGAGAAAGTGGTAGCCGCGGTCGCCAGAACTGGGGGGTGCTCTGCCGAGCAGGTGAGGGCAGGCACCATCCACCCTGATTCCACGGGGATGCGAGCCATTACGGTGAGCTGCCCCGTGTCGGCGGCCAAACTGATAGCTGGGGAGGGCCGAAGGCTTCTGGTGGGTTGGGTCTCCGCGCAGGTCAAACTGCTGGAGCCCAGACCTCTGAGGTGCTTCCGCTGCCAGGTGGGCAACCACGTGGGAGTGAAGTGCACCTCGGAGGTAGACTTCAGTAATCACTGCTTCCGTTGCGGTCAGCCCGGTCATAAGGCCGGCTCGTGCAACGCCACGCCACACTGCGTCGTATGTGCGGCGGCTGGCAAGCCGGCCGATCACCGGGCTGGGAGCAAGGCCTGTGCCCCACCCGCCAAAACCAGAGGCAGAAGCAAGCCCTCCGCCACCGTCGTCACCGACGCAGCCGCCGCCACTACTGCCGCCACTGCTGCCGCCTCCAGCGTCGTCGTCGCCGCCACTGCCGCCTCCAGCGTCGGCGTCACCGCCGCTGCCGCCGCAGCAGTGCCTTCACAGGGGGCTCAGGAGGGGGTTGAAATGGAGTGCCAATAACGGCCCCATTACGCCTTCTCCAGGCGAATATCAACCACTGCGCAGCCGCTCAGGATCTGTTGCTCCAGAGCATGGCGCAGTGGTCGATTAACATCGCCGTGGTCGCTGAGCCGTACTTTGTCCCGCCCAGGGATGACTGGGTGGAGGACCTAAGCGGCTCAGTGACCCTCATTTCGTCGGCCGCCGCCGGTACTCCGTCCCTCGGGTCTGTAAAGAGAGGACGGGGTTGCGTGGCAGCACGGTTCGGGGAGATTGTCGTGGTGGGGGTATACTTCTCCCCGAACCGAACTCTTGCCGAGTTCCACAACTCCCTTGCGGAATTGAGAGCCGTCGTCGTCGGGTTCTGTTCCCTCCCCGTGCTCGTTCTCGGGGACTTCAATGCCAAGAATCTGGCTTGGGGTTCCCGGTATACGGACACACGGGGTAGGATGGTGGAGGACTGGGCTCTGGAAACAGGCCTAGTCGTCCTAAACCGGGGTTCTGTCCCCACGTGTGTGCGGATGCGGGGTGAATCGGTGGTGGACATTTCGTTCGCAAGCCCCGCTCTGTCACCACGTGTCATTGACTGGCGCGTCATGGAGGGGGTGGAGACCTATTCCGATCACCGGTACATCCGGTTTGACGTCTCCGCCCAGAACTCAAGCGCGCTGGTCCGACAGGCCCCGAGTGGTCCGCGGTGGGCGCTGAAGCAGCTGGACCGGGAGCTTCTCCTGGAAGCCTCGATCGTGCAGGCCTGGGTGTCATCACCGGACAGGCCTGCTGACATCAACGACGAGGCGGAGTGGTTCCGGGAGGCCATGTCCAATATATGTGACGTGGCAATGCCCCGGGTCCGGCCCGGACGTGCTTCGCGCCAGGTGTACTGGTGGTCGCAGGAGCTGGAGGCTCTGCGCATGGCGTGCGTTGCGGCGCGACGCCGGTACGCCAGGCACCGCAGGCTTCGTATCCGCCCTCCGGATACGGAAGTCATTCAGGCGGAGCTGTACGAGGGGTACAGAGCGGCAAAGACCACCCTCCAAGCGGAGATCCTGCGGGCCAGGACACTTGCCCGCGAAGAGTTGCTGGAGACTTTGAACAGAGACCCGTGGGGACGCCCATACAAGATGGTGCGGGAGAAGCTCCGCCCATGGGCTCCTCCGCTGACGCAGAGTCTCCGGCCCCAGCTTGTGGGGGACGTGGTGAGCGCTCTGTTCCCTTCAAGAGGGGAACATACCCCTCCGCTCATGGCTCCGCCTACTGCGGTGCCCAATGCAGACCACACCGACGACGACGACGATGCTCCGGAGGTGACTGAGGTAGAGATGAGAGCGGCGGTACGTAAGCTGAATGCGAAAAATACCGCCCCAGGACCCGACGGCATACCTGGAAAAGCCTGGGTCCTGGCCTTGGGGGCTCTCGGGCCTCGACTAAGAGGGCTCCTAAGCGCATGTATGGAGAGGGGCCAGTTCCCACTTCGTTGGAAGACGGGGAAACTGGTCCTCATCAGGAAGCCGGGGCGCCCAGCGGACTCTCCGTCCGCCTATCGGCCCATTGTGCTGCTCGATGAGGTGGGCAAGCTCTTTGAAAGAGTAATTGCAGACCGCCTTGTCGGGCAGCTGGTGCGGGTGGGGCCGGATCTGGCGGAGAGCCAGTTTGGTTTCCGCAGGGGGCGCTCTACGGTGGACGCCATCATGCGCGTGCGAGCCCTCACGACGGGGGATGCTGTAGCCCGGGGTGGGGTCGTCTTGGCGGTGTCTCTAGACATCGCCAATGCCTTCAACACCCTGCCCTGGAGTTGCATCAGGGAGGCACTCCGGTATCACCGGATGCCGACCTACCTTTGTCGTGTGGTCGAGGCCTATTTGACGGACAGGGCCGTCATCTACCCCGGTCACCAAGGAGAGTGGAACCGGCGAGAGATGTCGTGCGGTGTCCCACAGGGATCGGTCCTGGGGCCGCATCTGTGGGACATCGGGTACGACTGGGTGTTGCGCGCCGACCTCCCTAGCGGCGTCAGCGTCGTTTGTTACGCTGACGACACGCTGGTCCTGGCGCACGGGAGGTCGTACCAGGCGGCGGCCGACTTAGCGACACGCGGGGTTGCGACAATCGTCGACAGAATCCGGCAGTTGGGACTCGAGGTGGCGCTGCACAAGTCCGAGGCCATGGGTTTTCATGGACCTCGGAATGCGCCACCGTCGGGTTCCCAGGTAATGGCGGGAGGGGTTCACATCGGCGTCGAGTCGACGATGAAGTATCTGGGACTCGTCCTCGACAGCCGGTGGAATTTCGTCGAACATTTCCGACGTTTGGCTCCCAGACTGGAGCGGGCCGGGGCTGCGGTGAAGCGGCTCCTGCCCAATCTAGGGGATCCAAACGCCTCCTGCCGGAGGCTCTACGCGGGGGTCGTGCGGTCCATGGCCCTTTACGGGGCACCGGTGTGGGCGCGTTCACTAAGGCTGCGGCCAGCCCGCCGGTTGAACGCGTCCCAGAGGGTCATGGCCATCCGGCTGGCCCGAGGATACCGCACGGTCTCCTGTGAGGCGGCGAGCCTTCTTGCCGGATTACCGCCATGGGATCTGGAGGCAAAGGTCCTCGCGCACATCTGGGAGTGGCGCGAGGAGGCGAAACGCCGGGGCTTAACTCCGCTGCCGCGAGAAATCGCGGCACAGCGGACAGAGCTCCGGCGGGATCTCATGGCGTCATGGAGAGTGCGATTGTCGCAACCCAGCGCTGGGCACGCCACAATTGCGGCGATAAGACCCCTCTTTGAGGAGTGGCTGGAGAGGCGCCACGGCGTCCTCACCTTCCGCCTGACGCAGGTCCTCACCGGACACGGCTGTTTCGGGAGGTTCCTGCACAGGATAAGGCGGGAGGACACGCCCGGGTGTCATCATTGTGTGGATCGCCCGGAGGACACGGTGGAGCATACGGTGGAGGTCTGCCCAGCTTGGGCGGAGCATCGCCGTGTCCTAGTGGAGGCGATCGGCGGCGGTGATCTCTCGCGTCCGGCCCTGGTTCAGGCCATGGTACGGAGCGAGAGGAAATGGGAGGCCGTCACCTCCTTCTGCGAAGCGGTAATGCTCGCGAAGGAGGAGGCGGAGCGCGTGAGGGAGAGGCAAATTTCGCGCCCTCACGCCCCTAACCGCCGCAGGAGGAGACGCCCAGGGCGTCAGGAATCGCGAGGCGATTTCCGGCCACCGTAGGTGCGGGTTTGCGGGCGGTGAGCAATGGGTAGCTCACCGTCCGATAAGGACCAGGCCCGGGTCGACGGCGCGTTGTGTTCCACGCGCGCCTCAAAGAGATGTCAGCAGAATCGACGGGGTCCGCTAGGGCCAATGCCTGCCGGGGTTGCGAAGAAAACCGAGAGGGAGATCGTGGCCCCCGGCAACAGGGCAACCGAAGGAACACGGGTGGGTTTTAGTCAGTAAGAGTCTGACACGCTCTCCCGCTCCGCCCAGAGCGGGAGAAGTTATTTGATGATTTCCCACCCACAAAAAAAAAAAAAAAAAAAAAAAAAGGGTGCCGTACCTGAAGGGTAAAAACTACAGAATCTTGTTATGTACTAAGACTGCTGTTCGTCCGTCTGTCCATCTGTCTGTTGGCGGGCTGCAGCTCATGATCAAGAATGTGGATTTCGGTTGCCGCTATACATAATAAAAATAAGTTAAAAATTGGAAGCAGGTTCCCCAGTAAATAAAAATAAATATGTTGTTCTTTGCTTACTGTCGTCTCTGTCAGCGAGCTGTCTGTAACCCATTAATCCAATCAATGGGGACAAAAAAGACGCTTTGCCTTACAAAGGGTGGTGTAGATGATTTTTGTCATTACAAAATATTCTCCCTCTTGTAACATTATATCTACCTTGCACTTGACCTTGTATTTTTGTTAATGTTTTATAAGGGTAATAACGCTCAATGCGTGGCAATGTCCGCTTGCGCGTCAGTATTGTCAGTTTGCAGACATCGGAATCTGACTTGTCATGATATCGATGTCATTCTCCAAAGTGGAGACACTTTATATATGTCGCTTAAACCAATTCTACCGAAGGGTGTCATATTTTTGAACCCCGAGGAATTGCCTACGGAGATTGTCGTCGGAAACAATAGAGCTCAAATTGAAAATATGACCGCCAATTGGATTACAAATGGAGTATTTCCTCAAATTTCAGAAAATGAATACGGTATTTTAACTCTTGCAAACATAATTGAATCCAATGTTCGACGCAAACCACAATGATGAGACGGATAGCGTGGTATTTACCGGGCAAGACTATACAGTTTCTTTTTGGAGATTCGATAGTGCATTCTATTTATTTAACAGTCACGCAGTAGATGAATATAACAAATTAAATTCTACATGCGGAGTAGCACGTTTGTTTAAATGTTATTCGATTCGCGAATTAGCCAGATTGCTGTTATTGCGAAATATAGGTGTAGGTCAGTATTCAATACACAGACTACGCGTTCTCAATTATCAAACAATTGAAAATTTAGTTGTAGGATCTGCATTGCCATTGCCAGCGTCTGTCGAGTCTATAATAGACTTCGAATGCCCGGCATCAACAGATCATAGTCAATTATCGGAATCACAATCTATATTGCTTGGTTTTCAAAAAACCCCTGAACCGGTAGTAGTTGACACCCATGTGGCGTCAACAAAGAGAGGTCGACCCAAAAAACAAAAACGTGGCAGGAAATGTAGTACAGTAAACGCCCATTTGGATGCGGTTAAAAAATGTAATTTAAAAAAAACCGCAAATTCATCGCGATGCCGTTAAAAAATATACAACTGAAAATCCACAAATAAATCGCGATGCTGTAAAAAAATATACCAAGGAAAATCCAGAAAGTAATCGCGATGCTGTACACCGTTATACCAAGCAGAACCCTGAAATAAATCAAATAGCCACTGACAAATATAATAAAAACAGCCGTCGTATTAACATACCACTACGTCAATCTAAAAATCTAATAGCACAGAAGAGGGACGCTGAGTTAGACGTAATAAAATTATTTTCTTTAAAAAAAACGTCCTTGCTTTCTTCAGACACTTTTAGGTGTCCATCTTGTAATGCGCGTCTGTTTGAAGAAAAAATCTCGAAAACAATGGTGTTGTGGGTCGGGCGCGTACAACATACAAAATTTAATTCCGTTAACCGAGGAGTTTTACTCTCACCCGTCTTTTCTGAGTAGACCGCGAGCTTACAATAATTTATTTGCCTTCAGTGCCTTGGGCGTTTCTCACGGGTACCAACAAACAACGGGAATATCTTTTCTTAAAATTCAAGGTCGAGTCTATCATAGAGTTTTTGATTTAGCTTACACTGGTAGCGTAAATAATTTAGGACTATACATTAACGATACAAGCGAACGTGAGCAAATAGCCGCAAATATGAAACTTGATAGGCAGGTAATTAGTTGCATAACTAACTTTTTCCATAACGTCAATCCGTTTATCCTGAGGGTAATGCGGGTTGGTACCCGAACAAAGTAGATAATAACGGAAATAAATTAACTCAAGCGAAATACGTTCGCTGCTTGTTATTGTAGGAGCCACGATTTTCCGATATAGGCAGGCTATCGGAAGAATGGTTAGTTGACATGCATTGCCGAATCATAGAAGAACGCCTACGTTTTATATCAAGTCTACAAAAACATAACTCGAGTAGTGCACTGAGGTCCGCTCCACTTCAAGAAGTTGAAATGAGCATTGAAGTCGCGCGTCAAATTCGTCAAGATGAAACCATTCAGGGAGAGGGATTCGTACCAGGTCGCGTTTATTTGCCCAGCACTTTTACGGGGGGGCCGCGATACATGAAAGGAAAATATAGTGATGCTATTGCAATAGTAAGCAGATTGGGGAACCCATCATTTTTCTTGACGTTTACTTGTAATCCCAAGTGGCCAGAAATTCAACAATCCACTCAAAGCAGCTATGTAAATCCTTCTGTATGTGCTAGAGGTTTTAATTTAAAGCTAGCAGAATTATTAAGAGATATCCGAGGTGGTAATTGGTTTGGCAAATGTATTTATATGATGCACGTAATAGAGTTTCAAAAGCGAGGTTTACCACACGAAACTTTAAATTTTGTATGGCCAAACGTCACTTTTGAGTAACTGTTAATTTTAAGTGCTACTTAAATTTTGAGTGACGTTTCAGCATTCGGGGGATAGTCACTTACAAGGAATATTATTTTATAGTTTATTCGTACTGATTTTTATGTAAATCAACTGTAGGAATAAAACAACATTCAGTTGATTTACTTAAAAGTCCATACATAAATCCGTACAAAATATTTAAGAGATTTTATTACAAAATCCTATAAGTGCTAAGGATTACTGTCCAATTCTCAAAATTTTACAAGGGTAAGAAATACTCCTCAAAAACACGACCCCGCGAGCTGCTTGCAGCTCGCGCAACGCCCAAATACTAGTTTTTATATAATTTTCTAGATTACTTACCGACATCCCGTTTCGACGTTTTCAATAAATTCTTCGACTGACCACGGCGTTTCTTCTGTAGAATTATAAATAAAATATATTTATCTCCTGATCAGAAACTTGTTAAATTTAAAGAGCTTCAATGTTATCCTAGGAATAAACCACCACACAATTTGTATCATTTAATAACGCAACTATGCAAAGTCCAGCTATTATTCTGAATACCCCAACAGATGTACTGCAAATTGCCTGCTAATCCAGCTTTAGACCTAATTTAGACTTAGTGCCTTTTCATACGTCCCGGTTGCCGGGTAGCCGGTGCCAGGTACCTCGCGGCTAATATATGGGCATGTACGTTATCTTTCACACGTATCGGCGTAATATAACGTACATGCCCATATATTTAGTCACCAGATACCCGACAACCGGGACATATGAATAGGCACTAAGGTTTCTTTTTTTTAGTTTATTAACACGGAATTATTGAATTTAGTACAACTTATTACTGTTAAACTGTATAGTGAACTTACCAGGTAAAGTAATTAAAGTAACGTCTTGCATTCCACTCAGCATATATATTATTCGGTTGGTATATATATCGTGAACCCTAGTTACTAGGACATCAAAGCTCTTGATAGCTGCATTGGCGCGATCTATGAATTCCCGCCAGTCGTCACTGGTCCAACCCACAAACCGGAGGCCGGGGAGTAAAAGAGACGACAGGCGTACAACTTGAGGGAGAAAAAGTGGGCGAACCTCCAGTTTCACACGCCGTACTGTGCGAAGGTAGTCCTCCAGGAGGAACTGAAAAATAAAGGTATATCATACAACAACAGGACATTCATTCATGAAATATTTTAGACGAAAATAGCCGAAGTTTTGTTTACTAAACGTTCACTTGAGTAAACCAATCAATGAACTATATAAAGTACTAGCTGCGCCCCGCGGTTTCTTCACCCGCATAAATCTCGATTCCGTAAGAATATCGAGATAAAAAGTATTCTATGTGGTTATTCAGGTTATAAACCATCTGTGTGCCAAATTTCATCCAAATCTGTTTAGTAGTTTTTTCGTGAAACAGTAAGAAACATCCATCCATTCTCACAAAATTTCGCGTTTATAATATTATATATATAATATATTATATTATAGTAGGATAGAATTTCCAACTCACTTGTAAAGAATCATTGACGAGTGTAAAGTAATTTTTCTTAGCATACAGCGAGTGGCACACAATGGGTAAATCGACACCCATCTTGACGAGGCAGTCAGATTCTCTGATTAGAAGTCGTACTGTGTGGTCGAGGTTTACGACGACGCAGCCACTGTCATCAATCCTCAGTAGCGTGTTGTTTAGGCTGTCATCCACATCCCACAACTGGAAAGAATAAAACTTAAAATGAGCATAATTAACTAAAGTTGTCTAGTTAAACAGATAAGTCTGCTTATCTCTTTAAAATCCACAGAGTTATTATTTCTAAAAATAGCTACATTGAGAGTTTATTTAAAGCACAAAGCTTCGTAATAATGTCTACAATACAGCTACGGCGTAGTATCGTCACTGCTACGCTTACTACGTAATCGTAGCAGATGCCGCCTACGCATCTGAGTAGTAAATTCTAGTCCATACTTTTGCTACGCGGACGACGTGATATGAATGGAATAAAGTTCTAGTTACCAGAAAACATAATAAATGTGTATTTACTGGTAATTAAAATAATAATAGCCATACAAAAAAACGAAGTAATTAAATAGTAATAATAATAATTCCACCACCGTATCTTTACGTTGACGTCGTCGTGGTGGGGCGTGTGCGTTCCTGAAGTTAGGTCTGTACCGGTAGAGTTTATTTTGCCAAAACAGGTCTAGGTTTAGAAGCCAGATCAAGAGAGATACAGAAACCCACAAGGCAGCATGTGGCGATCTCTTGGGCATTAGCGACCCCACGGACCCTATCTCCCGGGAGAAGTCTTGTTTCTCAAGTCTGGCTTGCCTTTATTGGCCGGCTTGCATGAGATTCGCAAGAGCAAACTTGCTTGGATGAAGGAAGTATTTCAGTAAGATGCTGGTAGAAATCTTGACCGTACTTCCGGGATTGTTCTGATAGCCGTGGAATACTTCTCCACTCCTCATAAGCATCTCTGGACATGTTTCCCCCTTGTCGCTACGATACTATGTCCTAGCGACCGTTATTAAGTGTGCATGTCAACCCTTGCCGTTTTATCTGTATATTTTATATAAAACATTGGTCAGGCAGGGGCCAGACCACCAGATAACCAGTTCACTTTAGCCAACTAAACCCATAATCCAATATCTTTATTTACATATCCTGCAATAGTTCTGCACCCAACGGGTTGTCCTTGGGTGCATTTGCATAGTGCGAACAGGAATAATCGCCAGTTGGTGCAGCATTTCATTAAAAATGTCTAACGGGCCTCTGCGAGTTAGCTTCGGGCACTCGTATAGGAAGGGTCCCGAGAAATGTCACGAGACGTAAAAATAATAATAATCCTTTGCCTTAGGTATTATATGTATACATATTATTTACATTTTTAAATATTTTTATAAAAACTTTTTTTTTAAACATATTAGCCCACCGGCATCGTGTAGTCAGGGCTCCTGAGAGAGGATCGTCCTAAAGATACGCGCCGTGTTCAGAAGTACCGCTTTCTAGATCAAGCCCAAGGGCTTGATCTGATCAAGATCCAGCTGCCTGACGAGAGCCTCCTCAAGTGTTGACCGAGGCTCTCGGCTAAATGCCATTTGCCGTCACGATTAACTGTACAATGACTGCTGTATCCACATCCCACATGCTGATAACCTGGCGAGCCAGGTCAAGATACTTAATCCTTTACTTCATAAAATAAAAATGTAAATCTGTTTTGGTTGCCGAAATGAATATTCTGCAGATTAGTCGAAATATTTTTAGTAATAATCTCTCTCAGAATATTTAAGAATCTTTTCGTAACACCCTTTTCAACAAAATGAAATATTAGAAGATGGACTGATGAGTACTTATTTACATAGTTTAATTACTTATAAAATATTTAAACTTATAATATCATTCTAAATGTAAATTACAGGTAGTAACACACCTGTAATTCTGTGGAACCCTATGTTTATTCTGGATTTATAAACAGAACACAGTTGTTTGAATCATCTCCAAATTAATACTGTTGCAACATCTCTTCTTTTTTATGCTACCCCTGCAATGGCACGGATATAAATAGTGCGGATTCCACTACAAAACTACAAATGGTATAATTTTGTGTCAGCATTGCTTCTGAATAGTTATTACATACTGGTACTCCGGGACGACGTCGTTGAACTTATCCCCCCTGCTGAAACTATCAGATCCCAGGACATCCGTCTTATATTGTAACATAGGTCATTTTACACATCACCACATCTTCTAAACATTTTTTATCTATATACATATTAATCAAATCATATTAATATTATTTATTCATTTATTTAATTGTGCTTCAGTGTCTTGTGCTATTTTGTTTGCATGCACTTTATAAATGATTTGGGTTACTATAATAATGTGCAAATCATATTAAAATCCAAAAAGTAAAATTGTCTCCAAATAAAAATGTCCTAAAATAAAAATGACCAAATCATAATAACGTCCAAAAGACATTTCCAAGAAATGAAATTTGAAAATAATTTAATTTCTTAGAAATGACGTTATCCGTTCTTCTCTTCTCTGTATTATAAATTAAAGTGATTTTTCGTGTCTGTCTGTGTTATCGCGTAGGTCTTTTGAACTAAGCAACGGATTTTGATGAGGTTCTCACCATCATTTAGAGAACTTATTCCGGAAGATTTAAAGAGATTGATACTAACGAATTATTCACACACACACACACTGTATAAATAAATTAATAAAACTTATCTTACAAAGAAAGAAAGCCCGATGGATTCTTAACTAGAAAAAACCGTGCAAAGCAGGGGAGAGTCGCTAGTATGTTCTTAGAGAAAAATTCTATAATAAAAAAGCACTGGGTAAAGTTGTACGGTAAGTCATCTAGTGGAGCCAAAAGTACACGTCATGTAAACCATCCATTTATTATGACGTCATCAATATTTTGTTCTAATGCCCGACAGTTTTCAGAAAAAGAAAGATTTTCTGAGAAAATAACCAAATGACGACGAATATTGACTTGAAACTTTGATCTGCTGCACATAGTTTCATTCGATTTTATACTAGTACTTACTAGGGACATATTATTAGGGATTAAATTAAGTGCAATATAAGTTCTGTTAACTATGCACATTGTGTTTTTTTTTATCTTGATCATACTCATACGTTGCTTGGTAATTTAAAAAAAACCAGCCAAGTGCGTGTCGGACCACGCACAATGAAGGGTTCCATAGTTGGAATGAATTTATCCCAAAAAAAACTTAACTTTGTAGTTGAAAAACATGTTCTCTCATACGGAATGTATGGGAAAACATGTTTTTGCAACTGCAAATGTAAGTTGGTCGATTATTACTCGTTAACTTATAGAGCCTTAGCTGTGATAGTTTTTCTTTTAATTTCGTTATATAAACTACTGCCGTGATGTTTTTCACACATCCAAAACCAATCATATAGCTTGCTTTCACTTGACTCTAAATTACTACTTAAAGCTTAATATTTCGCAAACGGATTCGTGAATCCAAAAATGGTTTTGACACACTTACAATGTTTTTGAAGGCTCTTTCCAACGATACCCCACATCATGGAATAGGAAAAAAAAACATCACCACTTTACGTGTAGGGGAGGTAACCAAATTTTTTTTTTCCTTTTTCATCATTTTATTTTACCACTTTGTCGGCATGATTAATATGTACGTATAATGGTCAATGGTATAGTAAAATGGTCTACGGAAAGGCACCAACTAGTCTAATGCCAAATTGCCAAAGGTGTAACAATATTTACTCGTTGGCAGTTATGTTTTCCTAGTAAATCACCTCGTGGTGGTCAACCACCTGTTGGATTTTGCGTTTGAAGTACTTTTTGTTGGTTGTTTGTTTACAAGCTGTTTTTATTATTACTCTTATTGAGAATATATACTAAACCATTTTAAAATTGCAATATTTGCATGTGTAATGAATTAATTAGTATTTAACACCTGCTCAGCCTACTAAAAGTGACGTTGAGTACTGCATGGATGAGGATGAACTCGCCAAAGAGACTGGGTGGATTAGGGCGAAAAACAGGAATAAAAGCAAGTTTAACACCTCCCTTACTTCACCACCGCTAGAACCATCACTCAGAAGTAGCAACTCAATAACAGAGAGCGAGCAATCACTCTATAATAATCTTCAACTTTGACATTTATTTTCACACAATTACCGCTTAACACTTTGGCGGTAAATGATTCTACTAAATTAAAATTAATTGCAGCTTTCATCAGCTCCAGTCCCTCGACGTACAACCAGTAAAGTTTACCGAAACTCTCCAGAAAGAGTAGTGTGACTTTCAACAGCATAAAAGTAAATCCCAAAAATTACGATGATATAATATATTTATTTTTTGCACGATCCGATTTTAATAAAACAATTTAAAAAATAATCTCTGTCTGCCTGTGAAAACTACATGAAAATTCGTTCAGTCGTTCCGGAGTTGTGCGCTAACAGACAAATAAACAGATAGACAGATAATAATTCTAAAATACGCTGGTTTATGTTCTATTACTCTTCTTTACTTACCCCCTTTCTATTTTTATTACTTTCTTCAGTGCACAGATACACCGGATTCTACAGTTTTATTATATTTTTAGATTAGTTACCATCACGCTACGATCTTTAGGAGTCGAGCAAAAAGAAAAAAAGTAAGAAAGAACGCTATGCGAAAATTTTAATAGCACAGGCGGGAATTAATGTGGCTGTTATTTTAGTATATTATGACTTAGTTAGTAGACTTAGTCTTACGACTTCCACGCGAAGCTAGTAATCAATATAATCATGCATAGCACTATGTAACGCTACGGCCGCATCTGCGTGACGAAGCAATGCTTGTCGAAGCTTCGTATGTTTTGCTCGCTAAGAAGTTATCGGGCTAATGCGGTGGTCACATTAACGTTAGCGCGCTGAAACCCGGGCGGTAATTGCTACGCAGCCCAAACTATCGCGACGATAGCCGATAATGGTTGGTCACATCTGCGTGTATCGTATCACTGTGCGAAGCTTCGTCACGATAGACGCAGATGCGGCCCCAGCATAATAGAAAACAATTTTAAATTAATAAAATTTAAAAAAATAGTAGCTCACATAAAAAACAAACCTTGTTCAAAATATTCGCGGTAGAGATCCGTCCACTTTATTCCACAATTTGTGGGTGATAATTTTTAATAAGCCTTATTTTCTTTCTTTTTCGTGTATATTATAGTATAATGACTGACCTGGTGTCAGAGTTTTTATGCCGTCCATGGGACCTGGACTTGGCTGCATATACCATCGAGAAATATCTCTCAGGCATACCGGTTTCCTCACGAAGTGATAATATTATACAATACGCACATGAATCCGAAAAGTCAGAGGTACGCGTTTACTAAGCCGAGTCACTAGTATCAGGTCCATTTTTTATTTAATGCCAGACGAATGATGTCCTTGAACTGGGAAAGGGCAAGACATAAGCCAGACCTATAAAAGCATGTATGGACTGCAGAGCACACAGGCACATTCAGACACGAGCCTGGGATACAGACACACCCAAGCATCAAACATTGTAGATACGGTGAAATAGCATTGCAGTGTGTGCACAAATGATTGCGGATGTGTTTGTTCATGACCCTAACACATCCGGGCGTTCATGATACCCTGGTGCCTTTGGCTATTTATAGAATACAATATCATACAATGTAGCCATAAATAGGTATGACAATTTGCAAACGATCACGTTCTAACCGTCCGCAACGGGTGTAGGTTGATAAAGAAAGAAAGAAAGAAAAATATTTTATTTGGGACACGCACAGGAAATACAATTACAGTTATTATTAAGCTGAACAACAAATCTAATAAATTCTTATGAATTTTGACTAAGTTCAATCAAATCAATCTATTATAGGAGTCTAAAAAAGAAAATGCAACATAGAATAGGCAAGGTATTGGAAAAATTTATTGGGTTGCTTACTTTGAGAAGGTAGTCAGTTCTGTTCACATTTCCCTTTCTTGAATCTATAGGAATGTCGCCGAGGCAGCTAAACATTGCTAATTATGTAAATTAATGATCACTTCCTTGCAATAGGATCACCTAATTATATTATTTACTTCACGATTTGCACAAGCAAATAACATCACTTTTTTGAAAATAGTTTTGGTTATAGTTTATTTGTACATATTATTTACATATTTTGCAGTTTACAAACAGAACCAATAAAAAATATTTTAAATACGCGGTGGGTGGTAAATAGTAAGTAATCAATCACTGACAAGTTATATTTAAGCTGCATCCCCACTGCAAGACGCGCGGCCTATTGGGGCCCCGAGGCCCAAGCACGCGACGCTTTTGTGTTATTTGCAACGCATCCTCATTATAAGAGCCTCGTAGCACGCTTTGCCAAGTTGCTTTTGAAATCTACGAAGGTAATAACGTGCCTTTAGCTTCAGCAGCATTTATAGTCATTAGCACTGCTGCAGAAACAAGAAATTAACCGCGGCGACGGCGTTTATGGATGCGATCACTTGGTCGCATAACCATTAATCAACAGAAAAATTTACAGTGAAATCGTGAAGTAAATAATATAATTAGGTGATCCTATTGCAAGGAAGTGATCATTTGATGATGTAGAATTGTAGATCAATTAAATCTTGAATATATGGAGGAACTTTTTCCGCATGTCAACCACTTCCAGACTTGTTAGAGTCTTTTTCTTTTTTTATTGCCTCGCAAAATAACTTAAAAGAATGAGAATTATCAACTTGATCTTTGCCCATTACACTTGAAGAATTGTAGCAATCTCCATCAGGGCATCATTCCGTTTGTTTATATTTTTATAAAAACAATTCCGACCGTCCCATAACTACGGGCTCTCCCGATATAAATCAATTAAAAGAAGAGTTTGATCGTCAGTCCCCTACCCACAGCTGCGCAGTTTTCTTTGAAGTAGACAGACAACCGTCGGGTTGAGCGAGGCAGGCCGCGCGGCTCAGGTCTCGCTCACGTACACGGCTTGCCCGCGTGGCGCTGGGCCTCGGGTAGCCGCGCGGCCCTAGTGGGAACGCGCCATTATACTACCCGTTAACAGAGAATCTTGGCTGAAGAATGTTGGCTGTCAAAGGGAATCCATCACTTTGACAGGCAACATTAAAAAGTTTACATAGAGAATCAATACTCATAAACCATATATAAACTTTTTAGTTCAATTATATTTCCCCAGATACAAGTCTGTTTTCAATGCGCTGACTTCTATCCTATATTTTGCAGATGCAAATAAAATTCTCAGTTCAGGCAGTTTTAATGGGTTTTTCCATTAGGAATTTCTTAGTAGCAGCTCGAAGTTTGGAAGTTTGTAGTGTGACACTCCCGTACCTCGGAAAGCACGTAAAGCCGTTGGTCCTACTGCACCTGATCTCTCCCTGGTCGTATCGTTGCCGTCCTATCGTACTATGAGAGTGAGGGAAGAGGAGGTGCACCTGTGTTTGAGCACACACTTGTGCACTAAAATATATCCTACGGACTTAGCTTATTTCGGTTGAGATTTGCTGCAGTGACCGAAATTCGGTCGGTATTAGATATAAAATAAATTCTTAAAAATCTCACATTCTGGTTCATCCACACAGCCTTCATGGTCTCCTCGTAGTTGTGAATGAGGGAGCGAGTGTTAGAGTACTTCCTCATCATGTCGGCTGAAGCCGGCAAGGCCCGTAGCACCGGGTGAGCGCACACATTCTCGACTGTTTCCGTCATGTTGTACATCAGGCAACGAGACCATTTTATACGACCTGAAGAATTTAAATGCATCATCATCATCATCATCATTATAGCAAGACATCTGATTTAATCATCATCATAACAATCATAAATTCTAAAAAAAAACTTTTTATTTTTTAGTTAGGTATCCTACAAACTCCAGGTGAAGCTACAGCATAAGTTCAAGGTTACTATGTTCTTCTAATATCATTAAAGTAACAAATTTCAAATCGACCAGACCTGTAGAAATGCTCACACTCATTCATCAACTAGAAAAGTGATAACCTTCAAACGGCTGAGCCGATTTTCTTGAATCATAATCAGAGTGTTCTTAAAACTCTCGATCAAGTCACCTTTCAAACAAAAACATAATCGGTTCAGCCGTTTAGGAGCTATGATGGCGAAGATAGACACACATATACACACGTTTAACGTATAACACCCGCTCTTCTTCGTCAGGAGTTAATAAAAGGATAAAGACATCCTCTACTGGAGAATAACGTCCTCTTCCATGATAGAAGGCATTGTACCTGTCGGTAGAACTAATGACACACACTCGTCGGCGAGTGCATGTCATTAGCTTTAAATCTTACATAAATAACATGTCAGCTTATCAAAGCAGTAGGTACTGAATATATCCTAAGGCCCCGTTATACACAGGAATTTTTTTTAAACCGTCAAAAACTACCCTTGGCTCGCCGTGTGTAGGCACGGTTTTCAGTATAAATTGAAAGTTGCTCAGCGGGCTATGGAGCGGGCTATGCTCGAAACACCGAGCATGGCCCGCGATTTTATGAGATAATTTCATTTCTGACTTTATCCTTCAAAGAAAGTTAATTGAAGGATACAATCAGAAATAAAATTATCTCATAAAATCAGAAATATAGTATTAATATGTATGCCTCAGGCATTAAGTCCGCCTTTGAACAGTATTTTTTTTTTACTTGTGCATAAAATTTTAATAAATAATAATTAAGTTATGCAGAGTAAACAAACTGAACTGGCAGTGGGCTGGACATATTTGTCACAGGAACGACATATTTGGCCGGTGGAGCAGACGATTCCTGGAGTCGAGACCACGTATGGGCAAGCGTAGTGCAGGACGCCCCCCAAATAGATGGACTAATAACCTTTAGAAGATTTACTTATGTATTTTCTGAATATTTCAAGTAGCTACTTATCACGGCTAAAAAGATACAACTCTGGTAACAGACTGACGGGTTTAAGCTTGTTTAACCCTTTGGGTACGGAACCCAAAAAGTTAACATAGATTATAGACTTAATTATTTTAAGAAACGCGCATTCAGTACGATAAAAGTATATATTCCTCGAACTACGCCCAAGTTCAATGCCAAAAGTTCAACAGCCTATTGATTTTTCCTGTGGATTTTTCGATCAATGCCTGCACCTACGATGGACACTGTTTTCCTTGAATTGATTACAAATATAGTGTCACAAACTCTACCACCACCCCCGTATTCGAATGACGTCAAACGCAACGTTTTTAGAAACGCGATTCCAGTACGATTAAAGTATATTCCTCGAACTACGCCCAAGTTCAATGCTAAAAGTTCAACACCCTATTGATTTTTCGATCAATGCCTGCACCTACGATGGACACTGTTTGCCTTGAATTTATTACAAATATAGTGTCACAAACTCTACCACCACCCTCCGTATTCGAATGACGTCATACGCAACATTAAAGCTAACCGTATGCTAAAACGCAGGTGACGTAGATACACGCAGCGCAGGGCAGGGCAGATTTTGTAATGCATTAACGTACTAAGAGCTACTAGAGCTGTGTACGCTGCGAAGCAGGCATGTGCGATGCAGACATGTGTCTGTCCTGCTCTGCGTCTCGTTGTAGTGCCGACACAGATTTCTGCGCGATGCGTGCAGGTTGACACGTGTTTTTTACCACTTATACATAATTTTGCAGAACATTTAATTGAATAACTTCTCTGTGAACCTTGTTTGTATGATACTAATCAGCCAGACTATTAAAAAAAGATATTATTAACGTCTATTGTTTGGACTAGCTAAGACGCGAATGTATCTGTGTAGCTGCGTCGCATCATGCGCTCGCAACATATGTCTGTCTCGTCTGCCCTACCCTGCAAAATCTGTACTGTGCTGTGCTGCGTCACCTGCGTCTCAGCATACGCTTAGCCTAACGAACAAGTAAGGGATGGAACTTGTTACAGCATGCCATCTCTTTCTATGCTGGTTATAATATGAGAACTGAGTAACTGTGTAATGTTTTACTTGATTGCAGCGTCTCAAAACATTTATTCCGAATGATATATTTTGTTCTATAACTTAAAACTATATACATTTTTCCTTAAAGTACTAGAAATATTTAAATTTTGTTTTTCAATATAATCAATCCTTAATCAAACCTTTTTCTGGATACTATCCAATATTATGTACAGAATCAACCCCGTTTTATTTAGTATGGCGTGGCGTTTGATTGCGATACACTTGTTATGAAATCTGTGTCCCTGGTAAATGAAACACGATTTATTAAAAAAAAAAATTGTTTACCAGCTACTGGGGAGTAGTTGCGGGGTAGCGGCGGATCTTCTCGCTGCCTTTTGAACATTTTGGTTATCTTATCCACTTCCTTCTCGCAATATCTCAGCACTCTGTCGTACTTCTCACTAAGTTTCGTTATCATGATCTTTTGACTCACCTAAAAATTATATAATACTTTTAAGTCGTGTTGGAACCATAGATATATTATTATTATATTATATCTATGCTTGGAACACAACACATATTAAGCTGCGCCGCATTTAGAAACAGCCACTTTATCTGTAGGATAGCTTTAATGCGAATGTTACAATGATACATATCTTTAGCCGCAATCAACCCGTATACAGAAAGCTTGGTACTAATTTGTAACCTAGGCACTTAGAAAAAAAATATTATTGACATATCCATAGAATAACAGAAAATTAAAATCGATTGAAAACTAAACAAAACAAAACAACAATTAAATCGCTTTATCACTAAAATTATCGCATTTATGTCAGTCATTTAAGACATCGTCGGTCACATTAAATTGCGGTGCACTAATTAATTGGGTTAGGCAATGTAAAACCAAGTTTACAACATAGAAATTTCGGACTTTTTTCAGTTTTTGACTTATAACATACAAGCTGTATCCTTTATGTAGGTGATAATTTTCTCCAATTGGAACGCAGCCGTAGGTCTACAGGTCTAATAAAACCCGAGATACAGCTTTTCAAACATAGGTAGTTTTTCCAAAACGTTCATAATTATTATAGTTTTAACTGTCTTTCAAGCAGAGTATCGGTTTAAATACTCATCGAGGAAGTCATGGGAGATGAAGGGTGCATCACTATATCTGTAAATTTTGAACTGTCACTCCTAACATAGTAGAGATGGCCATGGTAAGATGTTAGGCGTCCTTTTAAAACAGCCAGACCTTCTTGACGCGGCCTTATTTCTCAACCATGATGCTACTCATGAGGGGATAGGCTTCTGCTAGCAACAAATTTCTTGTGGCACTATATTGTGGGGAAAAAGACGAGTTTCTCCACGCCTTGCGTTACGGGATAGAGGAAGAGCCTACCAACTGGGGTTATACAAGAAGCCAGGAAGAGCTGACGACACCAGTGACCACAACCGAGGAACCATCGCCGCTAACCCTGCCGAAATCCTGTCATGCAGTAGCCAGACTGGCCTAATTGTTTAAAAAACCGGCCAAGTGCGTGTCGGACTACACACAATGAAGGGTTCCGTTGTTTGGATGAATTTATCCCAAATACAAACTTAACATTGTAGTTGAAATACATGTTCTCCCATACATTCCAACTGCAAATAGATTTTTGTACGTACAATATTAATCGATTTACCACATGGTAAATCGATTAATATTTTAAGACCTTTTTCCTGTAATCTATGAGTGAAGAACCATTCTCGGGATATTTTTTTTTTTTCAATTTGGTCAATTTTCATCAATTATCTTAAATATCTTTAAATATATTTATTTTAAAATGATTTAAAAAAAAATTAGAGATCCTCGTAACAAGTCCTTTCATTTGATATGTCACATGATACAGTTTGAAAAAGTCGGTGGCTAAAAACTAAAATATTGATCCAAAGAAACCGGCTTCCGAAATTAAAGTTATTTCTCACTTTGCAGTTTGGAAGTTTTTTTAACAAATAAACCATAAAAAGCGTTAAATTCTTGACGGTCCATCATCATCAATTACAAAGATATCCTTAGCCCCCAATAATTGCTAGCTAATAATATAAGTTAAATATATAAACGGACCTTCTCAAATCTAGTCAAGAATTTTATTCCTTGAGGTGTCTCCCAAACAGTAGAAAAATTATCTTCTATAGTATTTCCTATAGACTGTCTCAAAGCATTCGTCTTGTCTTCAAAAGTGTTGTAATCTTTGTCAAATTCGTTATTTCTGTAATCCAAGTAGTCATATTGGCATGTCGTCACCGCTTTCTTTGCTTCTTCAAATGTGTGCATAGCTTCTTCGAGGTCTGAAATAAATCATAATAATATATAGTAGAGTTTTACCCAAATATTTTGTTTTTGTTTTCTTTAGTACCCCTAAGCGTATACTCCAACTCCCACAACTCCGTCCCTAAAACGACCCACTGACCGTAGGTTTACCAGACGATACCAACCATGTTTCAGTCTGTTTCAATCGAGCCAATTTTCTATTAGCCTCTATGCCTTCAGCGTAAGGTTTAAAACTGATTTGAACAACCCTCTCAGAACTATGTTTCCCTGGTACAGGTGCCGATTGTGACCGATGCGGATATTTGTTGCGTCCAGTAAAACCGCATCAAAATCCGTTACTTGGTTTAGAAGTTCAACTAGTGAACGACACAGACTCGAAAATCGACTTTGTAATTCTCTAAAGATAAAGATTTAAAATTATACTATATAAATAAAATAGTAAAAAGTAGCATTCATTTTATGAGAAAACTAAACTGCAATCATTTAAAATCGGATAGTTTTTGTCAACATACAAATAATATTTTAGTACCTACCTACCATTTCCCCATGTCTCAAAATAAATTTTACCTAAGCATATTTTTTTCGCTTTAAAAAGGCAAATTATTATGAAGCAAAAATTTACTAAATAAAAGCTTTTTAAAAAGACACATTATAATATTGACTGTTTTGGTACGATTTTAAGATTTTCCTATAAGTAAGTACTCGTATTAAGATACCAAATGGAAATTTTCAAGATTGCGATTTTCCGACCCAGCCATGCGTGCCCATGACCGGTGTCAGTTGGGGTGGGTTCACTTCTGTGTGAATGAATAAGGCTATGTTAGGAGCTTCCATTAAAAAAAATGTGTCGGTCTTATTACTGACACCGTAAGGTTTAGTATAGTCATTGGATGCTGACATGCTTTATCTATTTCATGTGGCTATCTCTTCATAAGTTATGTTTCCCTAGTACCGTGTCTTTATTTTGAACTCTGGTGGCCGGTCAGCCCCAGCTAGGTAGGACTTCGGACAGCCTGTCACTTTTCAAAATAGGTAAATGCAACTCTGGAGGTACGCACAGCTGTCAATAGAAGAATATTTTCCGTGTACCTGGCATTGAAATATTCATCACTCAGAAATTTTCTGGAAATTATTTTCCATGCATCTGTTGTTAGATGTATGGAAAATGTTTTCTAATAAAGTTCCGGTGCGTTTCTCTGTAGTTCTTTATAAACACAGCGTTATTTTATGGAATTTGAATAATCTTTTATTATTATTCTCTTCATACTCTCAGATTTTTTTTTGTGTATTAATTAAAAATCATTTATGTATATTGTAAAATATACATCTAACACTAAAATATATAAATTATGTACAGAAGAAAAAACAGCAAAAAAAAAAAAATTAAAAAAAATCTTTTGAGTTTTGAGCTGGAATCTGTTTAAATGTTTGGGTTTTTAATTTTTTACTGTTGATTGAATGAAGTCAAATAAACGCGCCCTGAGTTCATTTGTATGCCACAAATGAACTCAGGGCGCGTTTATTTGACTCGTAGGTAACCTGTATTCCAATTTATATTCTTGTCTATACTATACTTATAATAAATCTGAAGAGTTAGTTTGTTTGAACTCAATAATCTTTGGAAGTACCAGTCGGATTTGGAATATTCATTTTGCATTTGATAGCCCAATTTTTGAGCAAGGTTATAGGCAGAAAAAAAAAAACAGAAAAAACGCCAATCGAAAACGCGTTGGGTCGAGGTCCGAAATTTCACGTGGACGAAGTCGCGAGCAGAAGCAAGTCGTTAAATAAAATTAGAAAACAATCCACTTTCATTATATTGCCATTTTTTTGTTTATTTTCTAAATTTAATATTATGTAAAATTGAAAAAAAAGCAGTTATAATGCGAGATGTAACCTATAAGTTTTTCATGATATGCCTTGCGCTGGCAACTTTATGGTATTCTTGTCTAGATTTTGACCCAAAATGTTGCAACTTACCTTCTCCCAACAAGAGTCCCTCCATCCTCTTCTCAAACAGATTATTGTAGTCATCCATCAAATCGAACATAGCTATGATCTTATTCAACCTTTTGCAAAATGTGTCGAATTTCCCGAAGACGTAATTCTCTGAGAAACTGAACTGTTCCGTATTCGGAAGAAACGGTTGGTTTTTCACAAATAAATACGTTTCTCTGTACGTTCTATTCAGGTTGATGCAGTGAATTAACTTGTCCCGTACCAGGGCCCGCTCCTGTGACCATATCGTTTCCTTGAATCGACACGTTATGTACTGCTTACAGGTTTCTATCATTTGATTGGTTATCTGTAACATAAGATTGAAAGGGATGAAGCCTGACAACGGTATTTACGCCTGGACTCGGACATAGGTTAGTCTCTCGTAGTCCACATGTTTAACTCGGCCTGTACCGCAAGTCTTTACTGCAACAACAAGCACCCACCTTCACCATGAGCGAGGATATCCTCTCCGAAGTATTATAGAACTGCGAAACACTGTGTATCAGCCGGACCGTCTGCAGCAGACTCAGGATGGAGTCCTTGATCTTCACAGGATCGTCCAGGTACAATGAATGGCAGCACTTCTCCATCGCCTGGATGAACTTGGCATTGTCTTTAGCCTCATTGTAGCAGAAGGTAATCTTGTGGTCAGTGTCGCGCCAAAGTTTTATCACTTTGGAATTTGCGATTTGTAGGCAACTTAGTGTGAGTTGTACTTCGTTGTCCTGTGGAATTAGAACTTTTAATAACAACTGTATTTGTAATTTGTATTGTTATATGAATTGCAGATTGGCTTGTTTATACGTTTGCGCGGAATTTGTTAAAATTTTTAACAAAACCTCTAAATCTCTGTGAAATATCTGTCTGTATTATATAAAAATCAATTGCCGTGCGTTAGTCTCAAAAACTCGATAATGGCTCGACCGATTAATTTTTCGTTTTTTTGTTCGCCGTCATTCTGGGGAGGTTTAGGAAAAAAAAATTACCAAATACCCAAAGGAACAGCCATAAAACAAGTTTTATATGGGAATGGTATGGAGTTCACCGGGTCCGCTAGTGTGAAATAAAATTTAATGTAAGCGCACTAATAAACCCTCAGAAGGACTTTGCGTTTTATAATCTGTGAGGTTTAGGTGTTACATAATATGATCAAACCTGTAAATACGAGACAAGTTGCGAGAACTGAGCGCCCCTCTTCTTCCAGTACTCCAGCTCATCTTGAGGACCGCTGGAGTCCACCTCGCGTCTTAGTTGTTCACTTTCACTTAGAATCTGAAAACATTATGGTAATAAATACATTATATTTATGCCTAAGTGATTGCATAAATATAATAATGGATTCAAAAATAATGTGTCATTAACAACGTTGGGATTCCAACGTTGTTGATGACACATTATTTTTTGATGCTATCTTTTCCGGTTCTTCTCTCTTATTTATTACAAAGTTTCCCGAATAGTTTAACAAAAGTTTTTCTATAAGACGACGTGAGTTTTATGGAAAGATACGCACGATACGCACGCGATTGGTGTACAGCTTATATGGATAGATTTGAGCGACCGCTGTTAGCCGCAGCTAACCGGATGAATATCAAACTTCCTTGTATCACTCATAATTATTGAGTAGTTAATCAAATTTAATTAATTAATAAAACAGAATGCTAATGTCCTTCCCCAGGGTTGAAGCTATCTATTAGCTCTACATCATTCCATTAAAATTGTTTCAGCTGTTTAGTCGTGAAAACATGCACACAAACAGACTAAAACTGCGAAACAGGCAACTTTCGCATAGTTCATAATGAAAATATGAAAAAATCTTCAAGTTTGTAATCATCCATGTTTCAAAACTGTAGACGGTCCAAACCCACTCAAATTCAAGAACACCATGTAACCCCTACTGACCTCCATAACTTTCTTGATCCACTCGTTGACGCGTTCCTCTAGCATTGTGATGGTAGTGGGATTTTTGGCCATGTCCTTCAGCTGGTTGTGGTCCTTGAGCTCCGCCATGTGGACCTGGCCATCATCGAATAGGTTCACTTGGTTGCACACATCTTCACATACTGGGGAAAGAAGTAGCAAACTTTGAATGTGGATGCTAGAAAGTTACCTACCTGTAGTGCCAGAGTTTTTATATAATATGCTCAAGCTGGTTTATCAGTTAAAGTTAATAAAGACCAGGTGATGTGACCGATCTTTTGCCATTTTCAAGTCTTACTCAAGTCAGATCAAGGAATACTTACACTTTTTATTTCCCCCAATTTATGTTTTAAAATAAAAAGATTTCTTCTTCGATTTTTTAGTCGTGTTGGGTATTTTTGAGATAGAAAAAACAATTGAAGTCGCGACACCGTTACCGATACCTCATTTTTGTAAACGCGATTGTGTTCTTTATTTGTATTAAATTACGGATCAATGTTCTATGCAAGTATTTATTTTTATCAATGGAATGAATATGGAAAGCGACTTTGACTTGCAACAAACCTTTCAAGGCACTGCAAAATGACCTTAACCCGGGCAGAAGTTGATTCTTCACGATGGGGAACCTCGTTTCGTCTTCCTCGCCGTCGCTGCTGGGATGTGCTAGGGCATTCATGTACACATGTTCCATCACTCGTTCTATTGCCGTCACCAGACCAACTTGCTGAGCATTCAGAACACCACAGAATCTGCAGAAAAAAAAATAAGATAGGAAATGTATTTATCTTTACACAGCACTTTACTGATATTGACTATTGCGTAATTAACAGGTATCAGATAATTCATCCAATTAACTTATTTCTTGTGATTGCCACAGACACTAGTCCTTATTAATAAATGCGGAGTTTAATTACATCCTTTATTATCTTCAGATTAAACACACATTTTTAAGAGGTTTAAGAGCGTTTATACTGAAAATGGGCAATGTCGCAAATAGCTGTTAAATATTTCGCTGTAATGTTTAATTTGGCAATATACTGTATGGAAATGAGAAATATGGCTAACTAGCGAACTAAAATATTGATTATGAAATACAATAATTGAAAATATCTTAATACCGAATTAGATGTAAAACCGTTTTAGATGTAAAAGAATATTTGGAAACTTTCCAAATGCCTTTTTTACACCTAAAACGGTTACAAGATCAAATTGTGTGTTATATTGCAAGTCGTCATTAATATTCTAGTTCACTAGTTAGCCATATTTCTTAACCAAAACAGCGAAATATTTGACAGCTATTTACGACGTTGCCAATTTTCAGCGTAAACGCTCTTAAGTTTGCCATAACTTTACTCCGTGTTTATTAATAAGAGGGAGAGATGCCATTCAGGAGATTAATCAAATGGATTTACCAAGACAAACAAATGACACTCACAGATCCTTATGGAATCCTTCCTCAGGTAGTTGCTTGCTGACATTAATTCTGAACATGTAAATGCAGACACCTGTAAATTTCACATCCCAGCCATCAGACAGGAACAGCTTCTTCTTCAGGGTTATAATAGGAGGTGGCGGTTTCCCTTGGCCTTTCTTTGTACCTTCGGGCAGTGGACGGTGTTCAATCTCCTCCACATCCTGGTAATACCAGAGGAGCTTGTTTCTCATGTGCGGTAGGAACAGCTGGTTGATGTCATCCAGCTACAGGACAATATGTATTGGTATAACATTAATATTTTTTTAGGAAATAATCTAAAACTTTGGCACACACTAAAAACATTTTTCAATTTGTTTTAATTTTGTGCTGCGTTTCAGAGCTTCACAAAATAAATATTAATGACCGGAAAATTCAGTTCTTCTTGTAGTTCAACTAAAACACTACACCAATTACGTCACAAAAATTTACAAAGAGGAAAAACATTTCAATTTTGTTTTGTTTGTACCATATTTCCTTCGAACACATGGTCCATGATGGAGTGCCGCGGGAGGCCTGTACCATCTATCAGGAGCTGGAAGGTGAACTCCAGCCGGGGGTCCATCTCCCCCCTCCTCGCCTTGCGCTCGCATTCTTCTCTTCTTTTCTGTAAAATTACATGATCATCAGCTTCTTGCTCTCATCTGGTGCTCCAATACTTTCGGTAAAGAACAGAGGCCTGTAGAACAGACCATGAGAATATCCATAACATCTTCCTCCTCCTCTTCTTCACTAGACCCTGGTTTAATACCGTGGACAAACATTTTTACGAAGCAAGAAAACCGAGTGAGAAAAATACAACTATTTGTCGAAAATCCCTCAAAATCCAGCTAAGTTTGAACTCTCCTATGACCTAAACTGAAACTGGAAACTTTTCATTCGCGTGTTCAGTTCGTCTTAAACCTGGGTGTCGTTTTTTAGTTTGATTATTTTGTTACGGCCATGTCGGCTTCTCCTTGCGGTCTGTTTCAAACTAGCCTAGGGCACTATACTAAATTGTAATATGCAAATTAATGAACAGATAGATGAGTTTCATTAAGGCAGGGGGTCGTGAAGGGGGATGGCACGGCGCCGCACTTTCCCATAATGCTGCTCAAGACACGCAAATAGCTTCTGATTGTTTCATAGGCAACAGGCATTAACGAAAAGCGATTATTAGAAATACATTTTCTTAATTTACAGTTTTTGACAGTTTTATAATGTTTTTTTTTTGCGGTAACGGTTTTGATCGCATGATAATAATAATGGCAATTGGGCCGGCAATAAAAATAAGGTTTCTGAATATTAATCCATTTACTAATTGCCTTCAAAGTTTCGTGCAAACGTCTTTGTATATATTCATTAAAGATAATTGCTCCTATTAGTTGATAACATTTTAACAGGCAAACTAGTTTAAACTAAATAAATTAGACCCAGTAGAATTGATTATTTTGTTGAAAATTTGTAGATACTAATTTTCAACAAAATAATCTTTTCTCTTAATTCTAATCAGCCCAAAAAACAGATTTATACCCTAAACGCTCACCGTGTAAATTTAAAATTAAGTAACGCTGATTAAAACAATAAACTGCAACATTTAGTTAAGTACAACAGATTAAAGTTTACCTACCTTCCAAAGAAGCACAGTGATAGGTCCAAGTGATTGCATTATGCCCTCTTTTTTTCACACCAAACCGTCTATTAATAAGCACTTGCTCTATTCCAGGTCTAAACAGGCCACTATGCTAGTTTATTTTATGTAGTTACAAAGATGATTATAAATTTTCTAAGCACTGACATATCCATTTTGCTAGTTTTCTTACTTAATCCGTAGCACAAATTAATATAAGCAATTGTTTACAACGTTTTATTACGTGGAATGCAAATGAAGGTGTACGTCGGTACTACGATACCATAAAGTATTACATCATCATGTTTGCAGAACCATTTACAATACAGATCTTTCCGAGCTATAACGATTCTCAAGAAGTTGATTAGAAAAAAGCCGTTGAATACGTATGGATGACACTAGAAGACTAAGCGCAAAACAACGCGATTATGTACCACATAATACGTCTATATGCTCGTATTTTTATGTCCTTATGTCGAACGATAAAAGCCGTCGTGTTACTAGACATAGTGTATGTGCCACGAAAGTCGTAATTCAAAAAGTTTGATGTCTGCTGGTACTTCGAAGACGATGGCGACACGAGAAGCCGTATTTATTAGATATATGTCATCTGCATGTGAATGTTTTGTTACGAAACAGTTTCAGTCTGGTCTGATAAAGATCTAGAAAACAAATAAATAAATATCTTTTTTGCCAGCACTGACGTCACAGCAGTTTGTATCGCGGTCGAAAGAAAACTATTACTCTGTATTTTCTGTGGCCTGAACTATGTAGGTTAGATCTGATTGTACGTTATTAATTGCTTTTCTCTTCTATAGCCAAGGTACCTGCAAGCAACAATATTGTAAAGTTCAAGCTTATGCTTAATAAGCATGTCGGCCTTTAATGTTTCCGCTGCTAAAACACAGGCCACCGCTCTGTAAAAGTAGAAGTAAGTAGGCCGCAATTCACCTCGCGGGCCCTGTTTAGGAAAGGAAGATGTCACATTATATTTTTATGTGAAACATCTATAGCCGCGGGTCAGACCGGGTCAGACCGACTGTTGGCGTGGACACGCAAGGCGACGCGTTACCACGCCAGCAGTCGCCATATTTATTTCCTGTTGTAAACGATCATTTTATGCATATTACCTGTACATAATAATTACGCGACGGCTCTTTATTTTTTGGTTCTAAGACGCGTGCTGGTTTCCTTACGATGTTTTTTCATCACCGCTTCCAGAGCAGTCATTATGAAATAAGTTGCACATAGTAAAGTGCATGCCTAGCTGGGTTCAAATCCATGAACTACAACTCGAAGCTTCGTCTGACAACGATGTTCGTTTAGCAGAAGCCTTAGCGCAGGCTTTAAGTATTTCTGGTACTACTGTTTCTTGGCATACAAAAACTACTTTTTTCTAAAGTCTACCGCTTGCTTCGACTACTACTTTTATTTAAAACAACTTAGTACCGCCATCTATCTAAACAAATTGATAGCTTCGTAGCTGCATCCACCCGCAAGATGGCGATACTTTCGTTGGGGGATGGGATGATTGTGGTGAAAAGCTTTCCATCCCTTTCTGGCCTGCTGACGTTTTTCCGACTCAAACATCTCCTGCGACTCATTACACCCTGGTACAAAATCGTTACAGCGTCAGCACCAAAACAAGGCGTATTCCCTAAGGAGTACTGCAACGTGTTATTTATTTATCGTATACTTATTTAAACGTTAAATATGATGGTTGAGTTGTTTTTATCTGGTTAATTAATTACATGAAAAGTTAAAACATAAAGTCTGATTTGCT
This sequence comes from Omphaloscelis lunosa, assembly GCA_916610215.1. NCBI lineage: Eukaryota > Metazoa > Arthropoda > Insecta > Lepidoptera > Noctuidae > Omphaloscelis > Omphaloscelis lunosa. The sequence continues at coordinate 19,736,038 of OU744243.1, forward strand.
TATTGGTTTTAATCATTCACGTATTTTATAGAGAATAAAATAACTTGGCGATACTGATTAATTAAAAATACTAATTTTAATGTCCTTATTATAGATTTAGTTTTTAATCAGACGTTTTTAAATTCACTGATGATCAACAAGGTATCCTTGAATAATAAAAACAGCAGACAAAAAGATTATGAAATCATTTAAATAGAAGTAAATAAACCATACACTACCGACAACTAAGTATTTTAACATAACTTAATTAATTAATATCAACTGAGCAATTAGTACTCGATTAGCGGTCATCGCGTGTGCTCCCTCGCTCCTTTGTATTTATAAACTTTGGTCATCATTGACTGTCTTCCAACCTTATCTATATAAAGAACTTAATTTAACAACCAAAGTAAGTTCTTTATCAATACATATTTATTTACTTAATTAAACCGGGTTGAAATAATTGAACACGAATCTATTATTATTCCCCAACTGCGGTGAAGCCAAAAAAAGAAGGCCAGTGTTTGACCGGTATGTATGTCCTTCTCTATGTTCCCTCGTAAATAATAAACGGCTGACCCGATTTTAATTAATAATATGTCGTTAGATTTGTCTTTATTGCGCGAGTATCACCGGGTATATTCAAATCATACAAAATCAAAATGGCAGATTTTTGGCGCCAAAACGTAAGGTTTCAAAAAACAAAAATCTCCTTATCCTATCTAGTGGGGTATCAAAATGAAGGGTTTCAAAGGTAAAAATATTTGCAAATTATGTTTAAATGTAATTTGGAATAAAAAATTATAAAAAACTGAAAATAATGAACATAATTTCAAAAACTAAAATCCCGACTGTAAAAACACATAGCTGAAAAGAGAATAAAAACAAGCATTATAATCTATGGACTTTTGGTATCGCAGGCGGGCTGCAAACAAAAGTTACACCATAATTCAAGTTATTGGCTTGTGCCAATTGCGATACCAAAAGTCTTATAGATTATAATGCTTGTTTTTATTTTATTCTCTTTTCAGTTAAAATGTGCTTTGCAGTCGGATTTTTATTTCTTTATTTTTAGTATGCATATCCCTAATAATCATGCGTGTAGGCTGGAAATGGATACAAAATTGGTAATTTATAGTTATTTAATACCTGCAATGTTAAGTTTGTTCTTCATTATGTCTTGAAGTAACATTTAATATGCATCTCATTCAAATCGGTCCATTCTATTAAAAGTTATTTTTTCAACTGAAAAGTTAAGTTTGACCCTTCAATCTGGAATTGGAAATTCGGGCCACCGAGGCAGCACAGCTTAGACACGGAACCCTCACGGGCGAGTCGTACTCACACTTGTCCAGTTTTTTTAAATAAATAAAACAGATTTTTATGATTCTAAATGTCTTACTTAAAATGATAATTATTCATTTTAATATTATCGTGAATTATTTGTAATACGTACCTACACTGGTGCCACCATTTTTAAGTTCTGAGTTGAGCTACACGATTACTGACAAATGCGTGCGTGGAATGGACAGGTCCACTCACATCTGTATGGTTCTTTCCTCAAAAGACCATTTCAGACACAAATCTACATGGTCCTCAAATAAAATGCTCTGACCAAGATTATTTCCTGGTTTTTATATACACATTGACATTAATGAATTTTATATACTTTTAAAGTATTATATTATTTAAATTATTGTGAATGTGAAGACTATGTGGGTCATTCCTTTTTCTTTTTGTTTTTAATTTTTTCTCACTTAGTTCTAATTATAGTCTGACAGTTTTGAGTAATTTATGCGGCCTACCCAAATGTCCTTTCTTTGGTATTGTTCGTCGAATCGTTGAGCTCCTTAATTCTGAGTTGAGCTGCACGATAACTGACAAATGCGTGCACTGACTGGACAGGCCCTCTCAATCTGTGTGATGCTTTCCTCAAAAGACCACTCCAGACACCAATCTACATGGTCTTCACATGATCTGACCAAGATTATGTCTGGACTTTAAAAGAGACTGTGACCTCTGAGTTTGTTTCGGCCTTTCTTCTCAGAGTAGTCAGTTAGGAAACGCCGACCTCATCTAGTTTTTAAAATATGATTGACGTGTAAAAGTGTTTGTACAAACCTATTTACAGAAATAAAATCATTTATCATTTATCATTTACCATCGATTATTACGACATTTACGACAACCTATATGTCAGAAAGGTATTTTATCACGTTAAATAGTAATAATTTATGACCGAGTGGGCCGATTTTAATGAAATATAAAGACTAAATGTTACTTCAAGATACGGACTATGACTTTCGATCCCATAAATCCCTTCAAAAATGTAGGAACACAAAAAAATCAATATTAAATGTTAATTTTAAAATCATCCCATTTACCCATTCGGGTGTTGATTTAAAAAAAAAAAACGCTGTTACACTTAATTCTTTATTTCATACCGAATGATATTATCCCTGACTTAATATGATAGGTTTCCCATAGAAACTTTCATCCCCTATATGTCCCCTTAGTGTTATTTTTGAGACAAAAAGTAGCCTATATCCTCCGGAATGCCATCTATCTCCTTGCCAAATTTTATCGAAATCTTTTCAGTGGTTTAGGCGTGAAAAGGTAACATACAGAGAGGCGGGCAAACAGAATTACTTTCGAATTTATAATTAGTATTAATATGGATGGATGGTAACATGTTTAACAGCCGCATAGAAAATGATAATAACCTTCTTTACTTGGATATAAATACATGTAAATATGCGTACTTATTAGAATCAAATAAATCATCTTAATCTATCTTATAACTATATGAGACGTATAGCTAAAATTATTGAAACTTGAATAACTATGGTTTCGAGGTTGTTAAATCAGATTTGCAAGAATTATTTTTTAGCCTGAGAAACCTAAATACTATGTACTCAGAAATTAACTGCCACTCTCAAAATCAAACGCAAAATGAATTGTCTATCGATTTACAACAGAAAAATTCTCAGTCGCATTCTACATCAGAATATAGCAGGACTAATAAACAAATCAGATCATCTCCCTACTCTTTTCCCAACTAAGTTGGAGTCGGCTTCCAATTTAACCGGATGCAGCTGAATAGCAGATTGGCCCAGGGGGGGGGGCAAGTTGATACATGGAGGGTGGGAAAAGTATCATTTATAGGTACCAGTCAAGACAAGAGCACATATGAAGCTGCGCACAATGGGACCAAAATCGACGCTGGTGGACATTTGATTTTTGTCAAGTTAGTTTTATCTCGGTAGACCCGACAGGAACTGAGAAAAATAATAATTTCCTTATTCAATGTATGAATTGGAAACGGACCTTTCGGGTCATTTTTCCTAGGACTATTCAGAACTGTAGAGCTGCAACATAATAAGTAGGTATTATGACTGGGCCTACCACCAGCACATAGATACGACTATTTCGTCCCCGGACCCCGGATTAGACCCCGTTTAAGAGATATGGAGCTTTAAAAAACCACATAAAAGTCGTCCAAATAAACAAAATGGCGGTATCGATAAGTATGTAGTTTCTTTACATTAAAATGCCTTGTATTTACTTAATTTTTGAAATGAAAACTTCTTTAGCGGCGTTGTGTATTTTTTTTGTAACGGTTAAAAAATGTTAAACTCGCGTCAGGACACGTGACCTGATCGAAAATTCGTAAGACGGTTAAAAACACATCAACGCGTTGATTACCGCGGTGCCGATTTTTTTCAAGTTTTCACTTCTGTCGGCACTCCCGGAGTGCCACTGTTTTTTTTATTTTTTTATTTAATCTCTAAGGGAGCAGCTGCCCCCTTTGCCCCCCCTTGGTGACACCCTTGCATGAAGCGACTGCCTATCGGACCCCCACAACCCAGTTACTGGGTAATACAATACCCTTTGGTAAGACTGGTTGTCAGACTTTCGGGCTTCTGACGACCTGTAACAACTGTCAAAAATCTACAAATGACAGCCGGGACCAACGGCTTAACGTGCTTTCCGAGGCACGGAGGGGTATGTAAAGATTAATGATGGTCACCCATCCACGGGCCAACAGCGCAAGTGTAGCTTAACCTGATAGATCGATCCGTGCGGCTGTTATTACTTTGCCACAAGCCCCTCACAAATCAGATACATTGACTGGAAAACTAGTAGAATTTTTTTTTTTAGTTACTCAAATATTATCTAAGATGTTATTTGTGTTACAGAACATTTCATACAAACGGATTATGAGGATTTACTACCTACACATCGCAAATTTTTGTCCCACAGCTTTCTTTTCTGGAAATACAAAGAGAGAGGAGGAACTAATATTTTTGTTAGAGTGGGACGCAGTTTATAGAAATATCTGAATAGAAAATCAATAATTTTCAAGTAACGGATGCGTGACCGGTTCGCCAATTTGTATACTAACCACATGTCCATCCTAACACTTGGCATTGAACGATAGGTAAGGTAGTCTTCTACAGATTATAAAATACTTATAGTTACATAGGTATGTAGTCATCTGATGTCGCCATATCTACAAGTTCTACAACATATATTTTTATACTATTAACACAAGATACTTTTTATATTTCAAACCCTCGCTATAACAGACAGGATGCTTGGTACCGGGGATGAAATATACTGGTTAAAAAACTACTCACTAATCTAGCTTTTGAATCGTAGTGCTTATTGTTTTAAAGCTTATATTTGGTTGATATGCTATTTAGACCCTTTAACCTAGATCTTCGATCAACCTCCTGCGAGCCCTGTGAATCTGGTATTACTATCGCTTGCATATTGATCGGAATTACATATTGCGTTTCGTAGTACGGAGTTTATTGCGTTTCATGGTACGGAGTTTCTGGCAACGAGTATCATACGATAAAGGCTCGTGCAGACCAGCGCGATATCGCGCCAGTTTGCACGAGCCTTAATGTGTAATACCTATTATTTAATATTAAACATAAAGTTTTGTTATAATGCGAGCTGTAGGTGAATCTTAATAAAATAAACAAACAACAAAAGATTGCGAAAAACCGAACAGATCAACTAGAAAAACACAATTGGTAAAGTTATGATATTTATCATGACCCGCCATTTCAAGTTACAAAACGTAGAAGAATAAGTAGAGATTAAGTAGCAAGTTTTTATAAATTTTACGGGATTTTCTTTTATTATAATCCAATTTAAAAAGGTGCTCACCATTTTAGACCGCTTTCACTACGTCCAAAAAAATGTATTGAAAGAATCACATAAATGATAATATTTTTTTTTTTATGACAGTCTCTTTTAATCTAGAGCCCCTGCTATCTTTTATAATATATTTTTCATAATATTAAACAACTCCATGTTATCAATTGACGAGGTAAACGAGAAATCCATATTAATTTTAATTAAAACCCTAATCGTATTTCAACATCCTAAAGAAGTACCTAAATTAAGTTTTGGGAAAATAATGCAAAAGTTTAGTAAAACTTTATCGTTAAGCGTTACAGCAATTATGTGTTTATTATAAAAACAAACAGTTAGAGGTCTTCAATCATCTAATTTACAAACTAATTCACTGAAACATCAGTTTCGTGTTATTTGTGGGCACGCTTAACAACATTATAAATTATGGTATGGTTTATTCGTTCCACAAACATAACACTAATGCAAGACTATTTTTGTGATGAATTATAATATTAAAAACTATTATGTTCACTTATATGGTTTTCTCTTGTAAATAGAAAATAATACGAAAGAGAAAACTAGTTTAGTTTTGCTAACCTATTCTTGTATTTGTTGTAAACTATTTTATTTATTATTTACGCTTTGAAGGGGTCATGTTTAGTTATTGATATGGCACGTCAACAGCTCACTCTATAAAACGTACATAAAACAAAAATCACATGCCTACTGTGTTAGGTATTTTGAATTCGTCACTCACAGACGTGCACAGCACCAGCAGAGAGCTTAATCATTAAAGGACGTGTGAGATACTGTTAGGTAAATTACATAAGTCACAAAATAAATCCAAAATGGACTATGATACGATGGAGAAAATACAGCATATCTCAGTCATTACGTCTAGTACTTAAATGATTTGATTTTAATACTACAAGTAGGCCTAAAAGTTATCTCATAATTGCAGGAACACATTTAAAAAAATGTAAGGAACGCGGTACATCACCTGCACTGGATCTTCATCCATGCTCACAACACTTCACTAAAGTTGTTGAAGAACACTAACAAAGCACAAGTTGCCGATTTCCGCGTTCGTCTGGCTCCTTGCAGAGAAAACTTTTTTGACTGAATTGTAAGTTCATGTCACATATCTGTAGCATTCCTCATATAAATGTGTGTGATTTGCATCGAAAGGCCGCGGTCGCGTGGTCGTAATCAAAGTTTTTTTATTGCTTCGATGTTAGACGTTACTCTATTCGATTTTCGTACATACATGCTAGGTCAGTGAGCAAATTTTATTGGGTGGTTTTCACAAACCGATTTGTTTATTGCTTCTGCAAATCGATTTAGTTTCTACCGATTTCTTAAATTTTTTACTAAAGCCAATTTATATTATCCTTTTTATATTTTTATGTGATTAGCTAAATGATGCAGAGCTCGGTAGAATTTGCGCACTGATTTAATAATAAGTACGTTTTCATTGAAATTTAAGTTTCTCGCTCCTGAGAGTTAGGAACGCAAAAAACATGTAGGTCTCTTGTATTATCTAAGTGAACTGAAGAATTCACATTATTCCAACATTGTCTTTTTAACCGAATTGGTACTTAAATACAATGTTATATACTTAATAGTCTGGCTGTCATAATAATTTCTTTCTTACGATCGCAATTCTATTGAAAAGGAGTAAATTCCTATTTATTGATATCATGTAAATTTATTTTTATTTAACGGTAGGTAAAGTAAAATCGATCAAACAAAATGGATAGAATATCTTTATATCTATGTAACTAGATTTTAATTTAATTATATGTTTATTTAAATTACGTATGCAGTACTTAACAGCATTCGAAAAAATGGCAGGTAAATATTTCATAGTCTATAGCTTTTTCGTAGACCTCTACACGGTGCGACTACGACGATGATTTTCGTAGCAGCCTACGAAGTGACGCGTAGCGCTTTCTTAGAGCCGCATTCTAGGACAATACACAATCATGAATCTCAAATCGAATACAGAATCATAATGACAGATTTTATACTAATCTCTCCTCAGTTCAAAACGAGGGTTCGTACGTTTTATGAGATACCGTACCTCTTGACTTTTATATATATATATATATATAATTTTTGCAATTATTGTCCCACTGCAAGAAGAATACATACGTCGATGAGTATTCTCTTGAGAGATGGAGGAAGATCGCCCTTCATAAAATATTTCATGGACCAATAGCTCTTCCAGGCGTTTGCGGTACTTTTATAATAAAGACCTGAACATTTTAGTTCATAAAAAGCGCGTGGCGTATTCAAACAGTTCTAGTGAACTGCATACCTTAGATGCAGCAAATGCTTGCGCTATTTCATGTTTATGTGTATAGATAACCTACATTATGCACATTTATAAAAAACAAACATATTTATGTACTTGTTGTGGACATTACATTGTTTGTTATTCAGGAATGGAGCCTTTATTTTTTAACGACAGTATCAAGTAGCACTGATATAGTATATTTACAGCCTAGACTAGTCAATTAATATAATCACAAAAACCTATCCTATCCTAGCATCACTTGCAAAACAACATTAAGACAGCAGTAACAATTAAGTTAAATATCAACAGACATAATCGAGTTTTAATGGCTAGACTACCATACAAATGTCTTTAAATACCTCGGCATTTTCCTCATCGTCGTCAAAATGGTCATACTTCACGAAAGCATACCGCAGTTGGTTCTCAAAGTGCTCTCTGGCTTCAGCTTTTTCAATAGCACTCACTGCTATTTTCTTCATAATTACCTACTAGTAATTATATAATATACACTTAAATAACTGCACTTGAATTCTAGCGTCTGTATAAAAACTTTGTAATCATTTTTACTTTTTGATTACCACTTCTTGATTAATTTAAAGGTTTCTCTCCAAAATTGAACAGCAACTACGTTTTTCAACTGTCCATATGGGGGATACTAAAAGAGTAAAGGTGTAAAACTATCGACAAAACATTCTATCTAGGTGTTTATGGGGTGGAGCGGTAGGTAATTACTTTCCATCAAACGTGAATTGGGTATAGACATGCATGCATAGATTTGTTGTTATATTTGTCGGTTTCGTTGTGAATAGACTGCGATTGTTAATACAAAATTGTACGACTTTTGAACGAGTATTTTAAGAAATTTTTGTATTTTTACTGCGTAAGCAAAATTTTTAAGTGAAGAGTGTGTGTATCAAATATCACTCAATACTGTTTGCTAGGTCAGGTGAAGGATTATATTCATTGACATCGAAGTCATTCCGTGAAAGCTCATTAATTAAAATACGTTAATGCCAGCCCACATTATATGTACCGGAACCCTGAACATTAATACACTCGAGAGCAATGAATCCGGGTCACTTAAAGAATGTTAAAAATCTCGGAAACTAAAAATGATAGGTTAATGCAATAAATTGTATTTAATAGACAATGTAATACTCCTTAAATGAAAGTAAAAAAAATATGAGTCACCATACATTTTATTAACACAAAATTACATAAAGAAAAAAACTGCTGATCTCTCCTTAAAACAAAAATAGGAAACATGAAATTTTTGAACTTTATTACGATTTTCTTGAATTTTAATACTTCGTATTGCCTCCTCGTGCTTCCATTACTGCGTTTACGCGGTTTGGCATGCTGTACACCAAGTTCCTTATACGATTTTGGGGAATATTCTCCCATTCCTCTGTGAGAGCAATTTTGAGCTCACGAAGCGTGATTGGGGGAGGGTTTCGTTGTTTTACGCATCTGCCTAGCTCGTCCCAAGCATGCTCGATCGGGTTGATATCCGGGCTGCGCGCTGGCCACTCCATACTAGTAATGTTCATCTCTTGAAGGTAGTCATTCACAATCCTACCTGTATGAGGTCGGGCATTGTCATGCATAAATATAGCATCCTCACCTAAATTGACCATAAATGGACCAACGTGATCATTGAGGATTTCTTCCACATATCTTACGCTAGTTAAAGAGCCGTTTTCTATGATCACCAGCTCTGTGCGACTTTCAGAAGAAATTCCGGCCCACACAAGTACAGACCCACCACCGTAGGCTACTTTTTCTTCGATGCATGCTTGCTTGAATCTTTCCCCTGGTCTTCGATACACTCTGTGTCTTCCATCGTGCTTGTAGAGCATAAATTTTGATTCGTCGGAGAACATAACTTTAGACCAATCTTCAATACTCCAATTTACGTGGCTCTGGGCATATCTTAGTCTTGAAATACGATGCCCACGCTCCAGTTTAGGGCCGTTTGCAGGTCTAAGGGGTTTTAAGTTAGATTCAGCAAGCCGACGTCTTACTGTCCATGCACTTGGGTTACTTCCTCCGAGGCGTCGAAACTGATTTGTGAGTTCAGTTCCTGTGAGAAAGCGATTTCGAAGCATGGTGTTCACCAAGTATCGGTCTTCTCGTGCTGTGGTACACCTGGTTCTGCCCGTTCCTGGTCTGCGTAGGTTAGAACCAGTTTCTTCGTAACGTCGGAGAACTCTTTGTACTGTTGACAGCGACACACCGACAGTCCTGGCTGTATCGCGCTGACTCCGGCCGGTTTCCAGCATTGTAAGTATTCTGGTGCATTCTTCAGGCGTAAGCGACATAATTTCAGCTTGAATAATGAATATAGAGCACTATCAACATGGTTTATGTACCCACATAAATGACAGATTACAAACAAAAGCAAAACCAAATGCTGTAATTTCGTAGTTCCATCTTCGAAAGTGGCCCTTTTTCAAATTTGATTTTTTTATGATATAACTTTACAATAACTAAGAAGTTTTAATACCTTCATTTAAGGAGTATTACATTGTCTATTAAATACAATTTATTGCATTAACCTAGCATTTTTAGTTTCCGAGATTTTTAGGATTCTTTAAGTGACCCGGATTCATTGCTCTCGAGTGTATTAATTCCTAATAAGAAGACGAATTGCGAAACGCCTCAATCGTTTAGAAGAACTAACTAAAACTTAAAAAAAAAAAGTAACTACCTGACTACCATCAATGTAAGGGTTCAGAGAAAAATCTAGCATTGGTACTAAGATCAGGCCAATTGCTCAACTATACATTATTTTAAGTATATTTCCAAGTCAAATTCTTTCAATCAAATCAAAACATATCAATGCTTAATTCTTGTTCTTGTTCACAACCCGCGAATGTTTTCACCAGCGTTTGCGTTAGAACCACGTAAAATGTCACAAGTTACGATCTGCACACACTTCTACATTTCCCTACGTCACCTATTAACTAAAAATATGATCCGTATTATCACTAAGCCGAAATAGTGTTCACAGTATAACGGCAAGTCACATATGAACCTAGGTAGCTGAGCATCTAGTCATCGTGCCCTAGAAACTATTAGAAACATAGTTTATTCTTTGTCGAAAACAAGATAGCCAAAAAACTATTCTTTGTATGTCATACATTTTATTGTTATGTTATATGTCCTAAGATTACGAGATAAGTTGTCGTATACATTTGTAAAAACATCCGCTCGTATTACCTAACCCGAACCGAAATAAATATTCTGTTTATGCGTAAGCTAGCATTGGCAATTTATATATTGGTGTAGCTGTTTTCTTGATATTAAAACCCAACTACGACAAAAAATTCAACTAAAAATGTATAAATAACCTGTACCAGTTCTTTTTTAAAAGCTCAGTCCTGAGCTGCTCTCACAAGTAAGTACCTCCACATTAAATGTCTCATCAGGTGTTAGTTGAACCAATCTCAATGTCGTTTGATGAGACATTTTAGCAGCTTTATTTGTGATCCTGGCAGCCATTTTGGGATTGATAGAACCGGCCAAGTGCGTGTCAGACCACGCACAATGAAGGGTTTCATAGTTGGGTTGGGATAAATTTATCCCAAGAACAAACTTAACATTGTAGTGAAAAAACATATCGAAAAAAAATTTTCTCAACATTTTGATAGAATTCTTTTTAATTTCGTTGTATATACAACTACTGTGGATTTTTTCACATATCCAACACCAACCGCTTAGCTGCGAGGAGGTACAAACTTTTGTTAGAGTCAAATGTCCCCCACATTTGACTCTAACAAAAATTTGCACGTTAAAGCATATTTTGCAAACGGATGCCTGAATTAAAAAATGGTCTTAACATACTCACAATATATTTGAACGCCCGTATACCATGGGATGGACGGAAAATACATACATCCCCACATTACGTGGAGGGCAGGTACCATCAATTTTTTTAATATATTTGTGCCCATGCCACATTACAGCTTTCTAGTAGGTACTAACAGTCTCTGAGCCAAGCCATGGAAAGGCAGACATACAGACAGATGGACATGGCGAAACTATAAGATTTCCTTGTTGATTACAGAACCCTAAAAACGGCCTTAGAGACAGGCTTTTGCTAAACAGTATTTAGTTTCTTAGCCTCGTTAGTATCTCCAAAACATGTAATTATAGACTTTGACCATCCACTTAGGTAACTCATTGTTGTCTCGTAGTATCAAGAATACAAAGCCAGTCAGCACGTTGGTAGCGGTGCTGACTGCGGGGCTGATTGCTTTTGATCCACTGCAGGCTATTTTAATGCACTCATTATACGTACTTCTTAAAATTTCGTTACGCGGATTACTAATATTTTTATTAGTGCAAAAAAATATTAAATTCCATAAATAAATCGATATGTCTACATTAAGAGGAACTTGCTTAAACGATCCAAATAGTTTTTGTGCTGTTTGTGGTGAATATATTATGTTTAGAGAATGTCGTTTAAGTGCGTCTGACTTTATAAAAAAGGTCTACTTGGACTTCTTTGGGACGCCATTATAAGGGTTGAGTAAACCATGGATCCCAAGTTTTGTATGTGGTAGTTACGTAACATGATCGCGTTTATGGGCTAGTAAAAAAGACCTACTTTGAAGTTCAAAAATCCTATGATTTGGCGTGAGCCGACTAATCATCACGATGACTGTTATTTTTGTGTTGTAAATATTACCGGAATAAACCGCAAAAATCGTTCCAAATGGACTTATCCGAATTTGAAATCAGCTATTAGACCAATTTTAAATACAAGCGAAGAACCTGTGGCTGATACGCAACCTAGTACTTCTAATATAACACTACAAGTTTTTCAGAAGCCAGTGATGATGAGGACAGTGACTTTTCTTTCCCGAGTACGTCCGAACGTAAACCATTCAACCAAAATGACTCTGAATGAGTCGGTTAGAGATCTTGGTCTATCAAAAGTAGGATCAGAACTTCTAGCTTCACGGCTTAAATAAAGAAATCTAATAACCCCAGAGAGTAATTTATTAGTTTACTGACATGGGCTGAAATGGGATTAACAAACTATGATCCAAGAGATTAGCGTTTATTTATTGATTCATCGACACGTAGTCTTAAATGTGTGCTCTTACATAATGGCAATAAAATGGGTTGCTTACCCATTGCACATTCAACAAATGTTAAAGAGAAATATCCCACAATAGTCTTGGTTATGGAGAAAATAAAATACATAGACATAACTGGCTGATATGCGTTTATCTTAAAATGGTCAATTTTCTTTTAGGTCAGCAAGGAGGATATACCAAATACCCCTGTTTTATGTGCTTGTGTGATAGCCGAGCCAAAACAGAACACTGGACTAAAAAAAATTGGCCTTTGAGAGTGAATTTAGTGCCGGGTAGTATGAATGTGTTAAATGTACCTCTAGTAGCCAGAGACCGCATTATATTACCCCATCTCCATTTAAAAATATGTCTGATAAAACAATTTGTAAAAGCTCTCAACAAGGATGGGGAATGTTGTAAATATATCAGTAAAATATTTCCCAAAGTAAGCACAGAAAAAATAAAAGCTAATATTTCTAACGGTCCTCAAATCAGGGATCTAACAAAGGATCAAAATTTTACTGACTGTATGACGGATAAAGAAAAATCTGCATGGATTGAATTTGTTCCAATCATGACATATGCGGGTGCCGTCTTTGCTCATGCAAAACCCCACCATATGCATAGGATGCAAACCCTCCAAAACCGATTCCTCCGTAGGGCCACCGGCTCCCCCTGGTATGTTAGGAACAAAAGTCTCCATCTCGACCTAAAAATTTACACTATCCACCCATTCCTAAAACGCCTTGCAAAGCGTTTCTTTAATTCCGCGGTCAAACATCGCAACCCTCTGGTTGTCGAGACCGCCAGTTATATCTCAAGTAGGATTAGTCGTACCCGCGGTCCTAGACACATTCTCACAGACCCAGATGACCTTTGATCCAGCCCGTCCCATCTTTGATGTCCTCTCTCCGGTGACGCCCTAAGCCGAGAGTCGTACCCCACAGGGGCGTGCCCTTAGCGAGCGTTCACCTAGCTTTTTAGCTTAGTTTGTATGCCCCTAGCAGGAGGCTTTGTGTTTAGCAGCTTAAGGCGACCACAGGATTGACCGGTTAAATAGCCATGACCTCAGAGGTCAGCTATGAGACGCCCTATCGAAAAAAAAAATTGAACTTGTTTTGGTTGTGCTAAATTTCTTAAGAAATAAAAAGTCTCCAGACTACATTCAATACATTGAGCAGCTCATATTGCACTTTCAATGACTAGGATGTAACATGAGCATCAAGATTTAGCGGTCTAAATGGCTGAAGAGAAAATTCCCAGAAAATTTAGATGATTTAAGCGAAGAACAAGAAGTACGCTTTCATTAGGACATTCGCACGATGGAAGAGCGATACCAGGGTCGTTGGAATGCAAATATGATGGCTGATTACTGCTGGAGCATTGAAAATAAGGCTGGAATTCGATTCATGCAAGAAAATCTTATAAAAAAAAAGGTTTTTTTCATGTTAGGTTAGAGAAACAATTTTTTTTTTTTTCATTTTATAATCCGAGTATTTTTCGCAACTTCATAAAACAAAACTACTGCTTACCAGTATTATCTTTATATTATCTCACTTTTGAATCCGCTATTAGATACAGTATTTTCATTATCATTGTAATACTTTTGTCCTTTCGGATACAGACGCAGGTAGTAGTCCTTTGCAGAAAATGCAATTATCGTTGCATAAGTAATGATTTCAAGTTAAAGATTGTTCGTCCTGTTACTATGACCAAGGTCAGATACCCACACGAGTGTGATCCAAATGCAAATTCGGGTTTAATGATTCCTAAATTCGTAGTTGACAATACTTAATTCCTAGTTAAAGTTCAGCAAACATCCTCAAAACTCCTGTAAATACAGGGCAGTCATCACAGAATATGGTTTTGACGGAATACCCTCTTAGATCAGTTTCAAGGGTATGACTGACTATTTCATTGATTAGTACCCGCTGTTGTAAGCGCCGTCGTCAATTTAGATTTTCGTAGATAAGGTCATGTAACATTCAGCTATCAATGCTTTAGGAATTATTTCACAAGGATGGAGAGTGGGAACTATTAGAGGCCCGCAGCAGGAGAAAGGCCAAAAAAGAAACATGTTTTGCTATCAGCTTATAATGAATGCTGACTCTTTCTGAATCTAAAAGTGCTTTGTTCTGTCCATTAAAGTACAGGCAAACATTTTTTTTTATAGAGCTACTAGGTATAATCATAATTATTCCTTTATTACTAAAAAAGTTTTGATTACCTTTAAACATCTCTTATTAAATACTTAAATGTAATTAATAACCATTTGAGTTACTCAAACATTAATGACGTCTCTATAAGGTTTCTCCGATTCAATACGAATATGAGAGCAAATCAAGTTAAAGTCTTTATGACTGCTTTCAAAATTTTCCTACTTTCTAAACTATGTGTGGAAACAACGATCGTAAGTCATAAATATCGGCTCGAACGCAGCACGAACGCTAGCGTGCGTTCCACATACAACGCGTTTAGTACGTACCCTGGCGATCTCCTCCTCTGCCAATAGCATGGCCTGTGCTCTGTCCTTATCATCCATGTTGTCCATGTTTCAATAGTACTCTCACTAAACAATTAGTTACACAAAAAATCGCAACAGAAAAAAACCGCCCGACGTCAGGGCGACGTAAAAAACAACTGGTACACATTACCCGGGAATTTTTCCAAGGGCTTATTAAAAGAAGGAGAAAGTAAAGTAAATTAGAGCAATATGGTTTATTAATGTTAAAAGTAATTTAGTTCGGATGCGGGGAGCAGCGGACGTAGCGTGCGGTCACGCGCGGCAGGGACGTCGCCGGCTTGCACAACCCGCCCCGAGTTTGTTTTAAATCCATGTTATATGGCAAACCTGCGACAAATCATTCCAATTGCGAGACTTTACAAGCATACTACACCGATGAAACGTTTTAGTATTGACTCAAACAACAATACATCAATTATTATATCTACTTGAAATTTTCCGAACAATTTTATTGTGATTAACTAACCTATTATGCAGAAAGTCCTGTTATAAACTTGAAGCTACTTCCATTTTAACTAAACCACATTTTCAAACAACATCTAATATGATCTGCAATCATACAAAAACAATGAACCCTTCATTCTAATTGTTAACTTGTACTTAGCCATAGTCCAACATTAGTGCAATATCTCATCTCTATGTCTAAAATATTTTTTATTTGTCATATTATGTGCCCTACCCTTTCCCTTCTTTTTCGTCTTATCGATAATTTCAAATTATATGAGTTTTGACCAGAATTCAGCCACGTCGACAGTGTAGCATACATTTTGCACGAGTTCCTTATAACGAAGTTAAATAATATAAAGGGCTTGTTCCGAAGTTTGTCATTTTTTCCGATGGAAAAACACATCGGGCTTTCGACTTGTTTTAAATAAAAATCCACTAGCTTTTACGTACTCGTGGCATCCTAAATATGTCTCAATGTCATTGTGCATTCATGCATCGCAGGTGTTTGCAGTCAATTTCTGCTCTTTTGATTATGGCAGTGTTGCAAAACAAAAGCAAAGTTAAATGAATGATTGTATTATTATAAGAAGATGAACACCATTCATTTCACACACTACAAGGTAGGTACTAATAATGTCTTGAACTCTACCGAATTATGTCTTTTTTTTTAAGTGAAAACTTCTTTAGGCGAGTTGGGCATTTTTGAGATGGGACTAAACCATTGATTTCGCGACACCATGACGAAACCTTATTTTTAAACGCGATTGTGCTTTATTCATATTATGTTCCGGATCAATGTTCTATGCAAGTATTTTTACACGCGTGTGTTGGAAAATGGCCCACTCTCTCTCACAGAGTGGAGGCTTGTGTCCCAGGTGGAAACGTTATAGATTGATTATGCTAAGTAAGCATCATATTTTTCCTTAATAGGAAAGGTTTGAAATACAGGGCATAATTAAACCCTTCACGAAGCCGTCATTTACGCATTCAGTAAACATATCAAACTAAGTAACTTTCTGCAAAAATTATTGCTGGGAAACAAATTTAATTTTTGGTGTGAAAAGTGCTGTACGATAGTGCGCAATGCTGCAAAATGAGATGCTGTCTAGGTTCTGATGATGTAGCTGGAAGGTGGCCATAGGAACTCCTCAACTATATAGGATAGGTTGTGTTTGGGGTTATTGCTTTTGTATTGCCAAGTACGGCGAGTACTATAGTACTGATGATGTAGCCATGATGAATCTAAAAGGTCGCCATTACGCCATAAGAACTCCTCAACCAAACAAGATAACACTAGTGTTTGGATTCACAACTAGATGGCATCGTTAGATTGACGTTTCTGCCAAAGAACTAACTTATACCAGGACAACAAAATGAATGCAGAGCTGTAAGTAAAAATATATTTCATAGCACACATAGATCTAAAAGATTTTCGTATCATTTGACAAAGTTCACACAAGACACGTTTGTTACTAAGCTATTATGTTAGATTCAAAAGTGTCAAACTTATAAATCCTTGATATAATCATTATTTACATTAATTGATGAATTTAATTTATGTATTTATACTTCAGTAGGTACGCTTTCATACAACTTTGCAAAGTTACACGAAACTGGCAGATAGATTTTATAGTAAGTAGGTTCTTAAGTAGCGCATATTATTAAAAATAAATAATTCAAAATATTAAAAACACAACTACCCTGCCCAAAAACAAACTAAAAAGTAAATAAAAACAAGTCGCTTCAATTACTCGCTAACTAAAAATATAAATTAAATTGCTGTCGGGTACCGTTGTGTCGTTGATTAGAACTAAGAGGTCCCCCGACTGCAATTACAATTTTATTTATCTTTTTAGTCAACGAGAAAATTAGTGATCTTTCGCTTTTGGGCAGGGCAGTTCTGTTTTCTTTGTTATTATTTTTTTATTCATTTTAGTGACAAGTTTTATTTTAAAACATGTCAAGCTCGGCGTTAATTTTTAAGCACTAAAGGTCTTAAACTCTCAAGGCGAGGCGAGGCGTAAATGGCGTAGGAATGAAATGTTCGTTTTGCATGTAAACCTATGTAAAATGTATACATGCCAATAAATTATATAGTTTTGGAATGTGCTTA
This sequence comes from Omphaloscelis lunosa, assembly GCA_916610215.1. Classification (NCBI taxonomy): domain Eukaryota; kingdom Metazoa; phylum Arthropoda; class Insecta; order Lepidoptera; family Noctuidae; genus Omphaloscelis; species Omphaloscelis lunosa. Next base: position 19,753,638 of record OU744243.1, read on the forward strand.
TCAATGCCTTCGATTGGATACCCATATTGTAATAATAAATGAAAAAAGATTATTGAAGTTAATACTTCTTTAGCCGCGTTGGGCATTTTTGAGATGGGAAAAAACAATTGAACACGCGAAACCGTTAACGACACCTCATTTTTGTAAACGCGATTGTGCTCTAAAATTATATTACGTTACGAATCAATGTTCTATGCATTTTTCTTCCACCAAGGCGATCTTATTCAAGTTTTCACTTCTGTCGGCACTCCCGGAGTGCCACTGTTTTTTTTTTATTATTTTTTACATATTTGAACATAGAGCCGCCAGTTTGTTTTTTCAAAAATAAATATAACTTACTAGCAACCCACCCCTGCTTCGCAAGGTTTTTACGACTTGACAAAACATCAAGATTTCTTCATTATCTATAAATTTAATATGAATGTATTATACACATAAACCTTCCGGAATACATTCTCTAAATACGGTAGTTGCCTAGGTAAAAAATAGAAATTCTATTTAGTCCGTCTTTCAGCTAATAAAAAAATACTAGACACGTATTTTTTGCTTAATCATATTAATAAAAAATAACTTAGAAAACACGCATTAAAGTTGGGGAGTGGGGGCTCGCAACGTCACAAATCAGTATAAAATCTAGCAAGCAGTGACGTCATGCCACATTCTAACTCAATGTATCGCCGTAATCTTTTGATTACGTTAAAATATAAAAAATACGTGTTCTATATTTTTGATTAATCTACCTTCCGGACTAAAAAAAAATTGTTTATGAAACAAGCCTATTATTTTGAAAACTTCATCAAAATCTGTTGCATATTTTAGAAGAATAACGTGAACACAAACGCGAAAAGCGACTTTGTTTTATAACATATAAGAAGATGTCACTAGGGATGATGTAATGATTGTAATGATACCCCATACATCTAAATCTGTTCAGGCATTTAAAAGTTATGGTGGAACAAAGAAACTCACAAACATACATACATACACAAAAAGTTAGTTTGTTAATATAAATTACGATTACTTATCTATTTTTTTTTTTATTATAAAGTAATTGAAGTTATGGTTTCGTTATGTCCAGTTAACCGTTCATGTTACCTACGCATCCAACAATTTTGAGAAATTACGCGAAAGAGGTACCGCATCATTAGAAATGTTTGCTGTAGTGCACATGGATGGCTTTCACGCCATCATTCGTAAGAAAGCGGCTTCCTCAACGCTTGCGTAACGCTCGTACCAGTATCCTGAAAATGATTGCTAGCAAACCGGACTGCCCCATCCAAAGACACTGGGTAAATATAGCATTAGGTTTGTGCTAACTAATTAATTATATTACTAACAACACTTCATAATCAAAGCTTGCAGTTTATTTTTCAAAAGTCTCTTTGGTCTTTAGCACATAAATAATCATTTGTGTGACACAAATTATAATTTTCAAAAGTAGATGGCGTTGATAGGTTGGGGTTTCTGCCAAATAACTCTCTTGTACTAGGAGAGAATGAACGCAGAGTAGTAATTCCGTCTCAGTAATGCTCGGATTTTTCATTCAAGCACAGAAAGAGGTGGTTGTTTGGGTTGGGCGATTGCCGCCCCTAACTTTAAGGAGGAAAATGTGTTTGTTTCTTGCTATCCTTGTCTAGACTAGTGTTATAAAGCCTATATCAGCAACTATGTTTGTTCTCTCGAACGCCATTAGTACCTACTATTTATTATATTTTATTCTGTGTCAGTGGCGTCTGGCACGAGCGGAACGCAACGCGTGCAAAATAAGTACAAGGATAACATAACCGAGAAGGAGTTCGCATTGTCGATTTTTTTTTTCTTTTAAAAACCGCGTGTTTTGGCGGAAACTGAGACAGACCCGTATCCAGCAACGGACTGACATAAAGTTGATTGATAATTCGACCAACAAAAAAAAACCTTACCTTTAAATTACTTTTTCTCAAACATGCTTGGAAATTTGACAACCTTCTTCGAGATAAATCGTAATTGCTGTACTGTTCAAAACCAAGCGAGTAGGCGGCCGTCAATGTTACTATGAAAATATCATATCTGTCGTATTATTAATTATAAAAATGGAACGAATTTTAAATTAACTCATGACAACCTAAGAGGTAAATTATCAAACATTTTATTTAAATTTCGAATTGTCTAGCAAATAGAGCTGTTTAAAGTAAAGAAGAAACAAAATGAACATATTGGCGCGTCAAAAATTGTCTTTGTTCGAAATTGATTCTGAAATTTAAAATTAATTTGAATTTCCGCGCATTGTTTGAGAAAAGTACTATACAAGCCTTGGCCACAACCAGGTATTGATGGACTCACGTATGTGTGCCTCGGCTTCACCTCGGCCTACACTTTTACGACCGTCCATCAATGTCCTAATTGCTGGCCGCGACAGTAATGTAATAATGTCATTAATTTAAAAAAAAAAATCTGATGTTTTCGCCTCAATTGTACATAATTACCTCAACTGATTGTTTGAGAAACTTATGGCTAGTAGGTGATACCTACTGATAGCTAGAGACCTCCTGACAACACTCAATAAGCGATTAGATAATGCCCTACAATATAAAAGACTTTCTATCGATTTGACACTCACCTAGTTTTAATTAGCAAAGTTGAATAACCCCTGGCTGGAGGTTTTAAGTGTAGCTTAAGGCACCCACAGGAAAGCTCGGTTAAGTAGTCATGATCTCAGAGGTCAACTACGAGATGCTATACGTAAAAAAAAAACTGGTGAGACGCGACACCGATAATTTTTTTACCTTGAAGTTTTCTTAGTAATTATTTTGTTAAAGTCACGTCGCGCCACTCACACTCTGCACGAGAGTTGAGATTATATATTTGTTTTATTGATATAGCACTTCAACGAATTACTTACTAAAACATATAAAAACGAAAATCACATACAGTTTTAAGTATTGTAAATGAAAAAACTACACTTACAGAAGTGCACAGCACTAGCATAGAACTTAACATGTTCAGTTCGGGGAGCCCTCCTGGAGGGTTCACCTAAAACCCTACATTTAAAATGAGCCCTCCGAGGGTTTCCGGCATCCCATATGCGACTAGGTGAACCCTCCAGGAGGGTTCCCGGCACTGAACGTGTTAAGTAATTAATTAGCTAGCAGCAGTATTTACAGCGGACGAAAAACAAAAGTTACCCCATATTTAACAAAAATTACACCATATTTCAAGTTATTGGTTTGTCGGCCTACGATACCAAAATATAATGCTTGTTTTTCTCTTTTCAGTTGTGTTTTTTGTTTCTTTTTGTAATTACTTTTTTATTAATAAGAATCTCATTAATTAGAACGTAAAACGTGAAATTACTATATTCATGATAATCTATAATTTACCTAGTGGATTTCAGTCAATCCAAGAGTGGTCGGGCTGTGTCGGTTGCGTTGGACCCTATAACAGGTGAGCTAATGCGGTACGATTTTATCTAAATAGGTAATTGGTTTGGTGTGGTTTAGTTCAGGTGTCTTATTCTCTCTCTCTCTCTTATACTCTTTTCTTATTCTCTCTTCTTAGTACAAATGAAATCAAACAAACTTATTTTCAATCGCATTTATTTGAGCACATTATCATATAATAAACATACATAAAAAATGTTACAATATATTACTATTCATGTTACCATCTTCTTCTTTTCGTGTGGTTTATGACTAACCTGTACCCTAATTGCGTAATCCATTGCTTCATAAGTTGGAAAAAAAATCTGCTCATCAACGTAAATAACGCAAAGAAAATTGTTGAACTGTCAAAATGTAATTGTTTATGAAAATAAGTTACGCAATTAGGGTACTGGTGTCAGAGTTTTAAAGCCTTCCATGGGCCTCTGACTAAGTTACCATTTTACAATCTTCTGATAAATTCATCGGAGATAAGCATAATATTTAATACATTACAAAACCGATTAATTATTTCATGCATTGCTTGATAGCTAACCTCGAGCACTTTAGATAAATATATTTTTAACATTTAATAAAAACTTAACTATCGTAATGTCAATAACAGCAAAATATATATATTTTTATTTACTATAATATTAATATATTGACAATGACAGTCTTGTGTATTAAGCTGTCATTATCTAAGCTTACAGGGCAATTCTAAAATCAACACAGTAATTGCGAAACACACGATCAATCACAATCTATATCATTTTGACGGTTCAACAACATTCTTGCGTTATTTACGTTGTTGAGCAGACAAATTTTTGAACTTATGAAGCAATGGATTAGCAATATCCTTCAAAATTATTCGGATTACAATTGATCATGTGTTACGCAATTAGGGTACCGATTATGAATATTTCTTTGTTGAACGGATGAATAGGGTATTACGATTACAAAGCAACTTTTTTCTTTAGCACTAACTATGTACGGCTGTTTGTATATAACTAAAGTAAATAGTATACAAGTTATAAACTTGGCAGTGTGCCTATCGATAAGGTAACATAAATATTCAGCTATTTGGCAAGTATGGTACTTATTAATTCAGGCACGAGATTTGCATATGTGAAGACACAAGCTTAAAACAACTGTCGTGATTTCTGTATTTGGTGTAGAGTATCCTTGTACCTTTTTATTTTCTGCAAATATCAACACAGTAAAAAGCTTGTGACTGACAAGTCATTTAAATTCACCGTCAAATTTCATATTATTGCCACAGAACAAATAAAAAAAGCAAGACAAAGCGCTGTCAACAGTTACGTAAGGCCGGTTTCGTAAACATGTGTGCACTTAGTGAGGTGTAGTTTGATTGTAAATGGTAGTACATGTGAGCGTATATGCACAGTGTGGGGGTGCAGTTTTGGCATGCTTCACTATGTCTTTGTTTTCTATTTGGTCTGAGGTTATTGCTCGTCCACTCAGAAATGACGCGTTCCACTACCGCAGTTTACGTACACGCCGCAGCGCCATGTACGTAACATTCGGTAATGGAACGCGACATTTCAGAGTCGACAAGCTACCTACTACATAAAAACGAAAAATAAAATCTTTTTTTTTTGTTAAAGTCTATAAAGCAGAGATTCAAGGCTAAATATAATATATAACATACACACAATGCTGTCTAAAATTGTACTATGTTATGGTTAACATAATTAATTAATATTTATATAATTCATTTATATACTTACATCTATGTATATACAATACTTAAACCTATTTATTTATTGAGTTTTGATTTAATGTAGATTGCAAGATGTAAAAGTCTTCGGAAACAATAATTTTATGTGCAAATGATATATTTTGAATTTAGATAAAATTATTTCATTATTTAGTCAATTCATTTTCATTTTATATTTCACTAGCTGACCCGATAGACATTTCCGGTCCAAATAATAGTAAATATAAATACCCTATCGAAAAAAGGACGATTTTCTATTGCCATAAAAACCTAATTCGGACTATTTCGAACATTTTAAAACAAAATCAAATCGGTCCAGCCGTTCTGAAGTGATGGGCTTACCTACTAGTTAGACATGTAGCCTCGCGGACTTTTTTATGGATGATGATGAGTACTATAAACATGTAAGTAGGACATTATTTTTTGTATCATTACAATAGTTTTCGCAAATCTTATTTTGTTTTTGTAAAATAATATATTATCCATGTTACTCACTGATAATGTAGCTTTCTAATAGGGGATTTTTTTTTTTAATTGGTTTCGTATTTTTTATGTTTATCCATTTACATACAAACATCAAAAGGTACTTTATATTATTAGTATTAGTGCGTAAGAAACGCAAAAACTGTTTCTCAAGAGGCCGATGGTCCATAGTACCCTAGATAATATGAAAACATAGTGCACTACAAACCTACATACAATTCAAAGTTTAGAAGGCTTCTGATTTCCTTGGATTTAATAAAAATTGTACCTTTACTTTTCTAATAAGTGACATACTTTAGTTCAAGGCAACTTTATGACATTTTACATGTTTTAAAGAACAATGTGATTTGTCTTAAAAAAAAATGTTTTTTTTTTTCAAAGATTATTTTGTCACTTTTGATTAGGATAATAAAATTACTTGCAAAATAAATCAGACTTTGAAGTGTTTTTTTTTTTTTCCACGATTTTGAAGTCAGATTTTCCTGTAGTTAGTCGACGTATCTTCATCTTGACTCTGTAAGAACACAAGAAAATATAAAATTTCATATCAACAAAAAATTCCATATCTGGACATAGAGGGCCTCTTCGAGCATCCATCGTTACGATGACCTGTTTTGCATTGCATACAGCGGATTCCTGCGAAGTCGTTGGTCCACCGACATCAAGACACTGAGACATTTCAGCCTTTTTATCTCAGCATTTATACTAGAAGAGGGCTAATTGAGATGTTGAGAAAGGAGATACACTGCACCGACCCCTCACGAAATAGTGTAGGGGCACAGATGAATACAGATGGGTCCGCATTTTAGCATTTGAAGCTACAAATAGGTACGCGGCGGGCTCGACTTATCGAATTCAGTGGGCGTAACGTCGTCCGAAGATATAAGAGAGTCACCTAGAAGGTGCCTCTCTTTTTATCGTGTACGATAGAAAGAGAGGCAACTTCTAGGTGACTATAACTGAAGGTAAATAGCGCTGAGCAAGCTAAATTGAACTTTATTGTTTCGGAGCAAGAGTCCGCTTTTTACTTAAATGATTTTGCTGAGTGACCCATCTGTACTAATCTGTGGTAGGGGTAGAGAAGGATGCGCCAAAGTATAAAGACTGTCGAGATCCTTGCTTTAAATATATGCGGTTATCAGGTAAAAACAAGCCATCGGCCAACCTGATGAGTGATCACCACTACTTATGGACATCAGCGTTGCCGAAACTCATGTGACCGTAATGACACCGGCACCCATACTCTTAAAACTGAAAACAACAACACCACTTGGCGGCAGGTAGTACTTTCCGAGAGAGATCTTTTACAAAGAGCTCTCTTCTACTGCAAAAGCTGCTAATATATTGGCGCATGATAATTGGTAAAATCTACTATTATTATTGAGACTTAAAATTTAATAATAATACGAGCTAAAATCATGTTTTCGCTACACAACTATTTTTCCTATTATCTGCGACATACACAAAAGGTGCTTACCACACTATCACAGCTACGTGATGACGAGTCTGGGGGTGGGCAGTACTGTGGAATGCTCTGCGAACATCAGCGCGGTCAACCACTTGAGCTGGTCTTCAGTCACCGCGCCCGCTATCGTGCAGCCGAACCACGGCTTGTCTTTACTCCTGAAAGTGTATAGAAGAAAATTGTAGAAACTATTTCATGAAGACAATGTGTGTTTTCACAAAATAAAGTAGAAAAATGGTTAAACCTATTAAAAGTAGAGTGCGGGAGTTATTATATAATTTATGATATATAAATTACAGAATGAACAGCAGAATGTCGTCTTCCTTAACCAAAAACGACAATGTTTACAAGATATCGAAAAGTTGACGTGTAAGTAGATCTAATGATTTTGATATTTTGCCTTTTGATTTAGCCTAATATATTATGTGTAATAGGCTACATCGTACCTATGATCTACCTCCATACGATAACAAAAGTGTATTAAATCCACACTGCATCGTGCTAGTGACTATTCTTTACCAGGAATAAATCAGAATATAAAGAAAATAACCTATCAAAAACAAAAAGACAAAGAAAGTATCAAATTCTTTTTTCGTAGGATAGGATGGCGTTGTCTATAGATGTTCAAATTCCACTGTTTTTTTACTTATGCAGACTTAGTGTGGCCAGAATCTACACTCATACACCGTTATACTAGTTCTCTAAAGGTCTTGCAAACGACTTGTCAAAATCTTTTCGTGTATGAAACATGTAGCATACATTTATTGACGTTGTTGCTGACTGTATTGTTAACTATTTTGGTCACCTTTGCCAATTGCCCTAGGACATTTTTTTCCAATATTTCTATAAGTTTTCTATACAACTAGTCATTACAACTTATTTTAAGAGTAAACGAAATCAGTAGACACAACATCACGTAGAATACATGTTTAAGACGTTAGTGTAATATTGGGGTTAGGATAGGTTTATATCTGTCATCAGGAATTTCTCAGTATCAACTCGAAGGCTGGATTCGTGTCTGGCTGATGACAATAGGCTCGTAGGACTTAAAACATAGCGGACGTAAAGTGGGTGTACTATAGTTTGACCGAGACCGCTCCGCACCTTAGGAACGTGCACGTCGAGATGGGGGGGGGGGGGCAGTGCAGGTCCTAAGGGGCAGAACAGTGGTCTCGATCAAACTGTAAACAACTCTGCCTATGGCTGTGCTAATACAAGCGCGATGTTAGGTTTGTGTGAATACCTTTTGTGTTTGTTCCTGGGTATAAAGGTGATGGCCCACCGCGACTGTGGATTTCGCTTGGGCTCGTGCCCCACGTACCACAAGATGTCCTTTATCTCCCACTCCTCGATTTTGTGAGAACCCTGGAAAACAATTTACTAAATTATTTACAAAAATCTGAAAACTTGTAGTCGACCTTATATTGTAATAAGTTTGCCCTCTCTTTACATGGGACGTGGGTATACCTGTGAACACCACCTACCCCTTCATGCAATTTAGGCGTGATATATTGAAGTCACTAGTCCTTTCTGCTTTTTTATCTCTACACCCACATAGGTACACACACGCACACACACCGAAAATCTAAATATACGACACGTCGGGATCGCCAATTTAGAGGTATGAGGAACAGGGAGTAAAGTTCACTCATCTTCTATAGAAAAGGAAGGATCCTCCGACCGTGGCTGTCGTGTCAGGTGAGCAACTGCACAACGATTGATGTCGGATAGTCATATATATGTCGTTCGCGCGGTGAACTCTAATAGCGCGGTGCAGGATTTGGGTGACGTCAGGATTTAGTGTGACGTCAGGTCTTTGATGCGTAGTTTGCATGTGGCGATGCAGATGCTGCCTCAGACTGTCCGTATTGGTACAGCTAGTGCCAGACACAGCTTCAAACACACTTTACACTTTTTTGAAGAATTGATAGGACAGGATAGCTATCTGCAAGTGTTACTTTACATACGTGGTCTGCCTACTTTGAGCTATTTCTGGCACCGGGAAATCAACAAAGATAGAGGCAGTGAACTAACCTGTTTATCTTTAAAGTAACACAGCCTGGTGTTCTGCACTTCAAACATATGCAATTTAAAAGACTTCATAGCCTCAGTCGCAAGCCTGAGCTCGCCGCAAACAGACTTCGTTTGCCTCAATGCCTCCATGTCATGGAGGATTTTATTATGTTTGACGAGCAAATAGTTGTGTTTCCTGTCGTCTTCATCCCAGTAACTCCACCGCAGTACCACGTCCAAGACGACCTCGTCTATGTGTACGGTACGCCGCATGGAGTCGTTGCATATCACTTCCTCTATCATCAGGAGATGGGACTCTGATTGCGCCTTTTCGCACAGTTCTATGCAAACGTCGGAGCTGGTTTTGTTTGGCGTTAGCTGTGAAAAGAAGTTTCTTTTTAGTATATACTTTCAAAAAACGACTCTAGGAGCGCAAGCGACCACGTCCACAATCAAAAAGATGATATAATATATTACCTTCATTAAGAATTCCAAAATAAATTCGGAAAATAAAGCCTCGATAGCTACTGCAAAACATCTTACCTGCTTATGGAAATCTCATCAAAATGAGTTCACCCATTCTGAAGATAAGGCAGCAAAAAAAACAAACAGACAAATTATCATGAGTTTGTAAAAATCTGTTATTTAACATCATAGACAGACTTTATCGTACATCTGCATTGAGCTAGCGTAGTGGTCAAGCCTCTTGCAATATTTGTGGGAAAAGATCCGTGCCCTGCAGCGGTACAGCAACCGACTGATACATAATTATATATACAGAATAAACTTACGCTTTTTCCATAGGGGTAGGCAGAAATTACAGATTATACATGATGTATAATACCTACGTAACACACTTACAACGGCAATGCTCTTCATTTTGACAAACAACAACAATCATTGCGTCATTTACGTTGTTGAGCAGACGAATTTTTCTAACATATGAGGCAATGGATTAGCAATTTTCCCGAAAATCTGTCAAGTGTGTTACGCAATTGGGCTTGGGCTTCTGGTCATATGCACACCGGTCGCGAGTACTATGCATCTGACGTTTCGAAAGAACATCACCAATAAGGGCAGTTTCCAGCCAGCTGATATTATACAATATTGATAGTTACTTACAGTAATCTGATAGCACGTAGATTTATCATGCACATAAACCCAGGTCCGTAGGTCACCGGCTGCCTTGGGAGCAGTGGGTGCCGAGTTGCTCAGCACTCGCATTATGACGCTTCTCACTGCCGCCTCGCGACGTTTCTCAGCCTCTGTCGGCTCCCAAATCTTCTCGAAGTTTCCTATTAGGTCTCGAACAACGAACACTTCTTTGCTCGACCATGCGGTTTGAAGTGTGTTGCTTGTCTGGAATAGAGGCATTGCTTTTATTAATATTAATTATAGAGAAGATCGTCTTATTGGAACGAAGTTCTTTGTCAAAATGTAAATCCAAGATGACTTTTTAAGATAACTTAAATCAATGTTTTATGATGGGTTTTGTTTTCATGGTTTTCGAGGGTATTAAAGCCGATAGTGAGGTCGAAATGTAAATCCAAGATAGCGGCTGCAAAAATTTTGTTTTTGTTTTAAATCATACTTGAGAAAGAACTTCGTTCCTGTCGGGGGCCCCCGACCGCACACGTGTTTATTTTTTTGTGAAGAGTCTTACACCCATATTCTAAGTCGTAACCTCGAAAGCTCCTCGACTCACAATTCGGTCGAGGAGACCTCAAGACGTGCCTCGAATGATCCTCAAAATCGGTATTCATAGTCGTAAGACTAAAGAAATTATGAGGTTCCTTGAACGAGTGTGAGCCGAAGTGATACGTCACGAAAACGTCATTATTTGGAAAAATATTCCGTTTATTATGTTGGCTAAACTTATTTTTAGAACAGTCTGCGAGCGTATTACCTTGTGGTTTTCAACTTTCAGTGTCACATTTGTCAATTGAAATGAGAGCGATAAAAATAAACACACTATTATTTTATCCACTTGAACTAAAAACCTTGTCCTGGGCAAAAAATAAGGTGATACTTGAGAATTGGATGACTTAGGAACATAAAAATACTTCTATATTAGTGTTTCCTAAAATATTATTCCAATCGACGTCTGTAACTGTGCTTTGCACTCGCGAAACATTCTCATAAAAACCTCAGACCAAATAAAAAACCAAGAAAGAGCGCTACGAACAATAAAGCAAAGCATGCCAATACTACACCTTCGCTCTATGCATACACACTCACACGCACACATTTACAACCATTTACAATCAAAATACACCTCATTAAGTGCACACATGTTTACGAAACCGGCTTCACGTCACTGTTGACAGCGTTATGTCTTGGTTTTTTATTTGGTCTGACATAAAAACATGTTGAAATCAATTTTCTGTCAATGTTCGATACATTGTTTGACAGGAAATAAGAGATTTCAAAATATTTTTATTAGGTGAATGTTTCACAACCACCAATATCTTGAAACAATAGTGGTAACAAATAGCTCACTACAATATCTTTAGTAAAGCGAAATCTGATTTTAAATTATTTTTTATAATTCTAATTTTATATTCATTTTCATAATAAAACAATTGGATTTTCTGCATCTCGCAAATAGCGCGATACGTAATTGTATGGATTATCGTACAAAGATTCAATAAACTCTTCAAAAGATATTAAAATCAACTGTTTAAGATGATGAGTAAAATTGCAACTATGAATATCAAACTACCCAAGTGAGGTTGAGTTGAGTCGAGGAAATCATGAGGATTTGACTTAGAATATGGGTGTTAGAAGGTTTTTTGGGATGTGACAAAGCAAAAGTAGAAACGATACGTAGTGCTTTTTATCTCGAAGCAGAAAATTTTGTCCCCAGTGGAAAATATTTTACCTACGATTTCGAAACATTGTCAAAATCACAGTGATCGCTGCTGTCAGAACTAAAATAACTGTGAAAGGACCGTAGGTAAGACGTTAATTGCTCATCTTGTTAGTGATCATATACTTATGTATTTTTAGCCTCTTTGCTTACCATAGCTGCAGGCATGATGGTAGGCGCCCACACGGAGGCGAGATTCTCTGCGCCCATCTTATTAGCGTGGGCCATCGTGTGCAGGAAGTGCAGATGCGCGAACAGTTTGCGAGCAGTGTTCCGCGCGACCAGCGGCAAGGACGACATGATGCGGTGATACTCGTGGTGACGCGCCGCCTCGTCTGGTAACTCTGAAAGTATAAGACGAGGGTTTTTAACGAGGAATTCCTGTACGTAAGTACCAATTTATGTTTTTTTTTTTTTGTGAAAACATGCACAAGATTACAGACATAGATCAAAGTTATTGAACGGTTCAATTTAATTTAAAATAGACATATTTACAATAACGAAAGGAATCAATCTGCCTAGCCTTTTCCCAACTCTGTTAGACTCGGCTTTGTCTAAACGGATGCAGCGGAATACCAGTATTTTACATGGAGCGACTCCCTGTCTGACCTCCACAATCCAGTGGGTAATACGATACGCCTTAGTAAGACCGGTTGTCAGACTTTGGGCTTCTGACGACCCGTAACGACTGTCAAAGATCCACGAATCACAGCCGGGACCAACGGCTTAACGTGCTTTCTGCGTCACGGAGGAGTCTCGGTATATAAATATGGTCACCTATCCACGGACCAACCCCGGCAAGCGTAGCTTAACCTGATCGATCGACCCGTGCGGCGGTTATTACTTAGAGCTTATCCAGTTGAGGCTTTTTAAAGCATTTTCAAGTAAAAATTGATTTGTTTACGTTTTGTTTACGCGCGAGAAGCAAAACGCGCTACTGCATGTGGACAGAATGTATGAACTAGTATCTCATAATTGCATGATTGTCTACACGCGAGTAGACTCGCGCGTAAATCGCATCATCTGGACAAGGTCTTAGCTACGAGCTCCTCTACGCGGAAAGGAACTCTACCCAGACGTTCTTTCTGACGACACTGTTCGTCGGGTCCATCCCTAAGTTGTGGCTGAACTTCTGCCAAAATAATAGCAATAAACCGAAAGCGATTATGCGCTTTTATAATTTCTACAATGACGATATGATCGTAAACATCCACGACACGGAAATTATAAAAGCGCATACTGCCGCGCGAGTACGCGAGTTTATTAGAATCTCATACTCGCGTCTTCAATCAAGTCTCGTTTGTCCGTCATAATTCAAGTAAACGCTTGCGTAATCGCTTATTCGCGCGACAGATGCTTTCGGTTTTTGAGTTTGACTTAGTAAATACAAATATGATGAATTTTTATTAAACGAACTAACGTAACGCTGAGATCAGGTCCTTATGTTTTTCTTGCGGCACCAGAGGCTCTGGAAGGTCGCGGAAGAACCTGAAATTGAGATTAATTTGTTAATATTTTTATAGCATTATTACCGACCATTTAGAAACTGCTTTAGGACTAGTTTAAGAGTTAAGTTACCTTAAACCTAACGCTTTTATAACATTATGTTTTTTTTTTTGCTTTTACTGTCAATAACTACGTTAAAGATAGCGGGACTAGGTGGACAAAACACATTAATTCTGAACCCAAATAACTGGAAGAAATGGTGCGAATTTGAAACTATAAAGTACTTTATTCAGCATCGACTGTTCCTCTTATATTTGTCGTTTTTGTGTCTGTCTAATCTTAATAATCTTCTTCTTATACTATATAAAATAAGTCGGGTTTTCCTTCCTGACGCTATAACTCCAGAAACCACGAACCGATTTCCACGGTTTTGCATTCGTTGGAAAGGTCTCGGGCTCCGTGAAGTTTATGTAGGGTAAGTAGGGTAGGTAGGTAGATAGGTAGGTAGGATAGGTAGGGTAGGTAGGGTAAGTAGGGTAGGTAGGTAGGGTAGGTAGGGTAAGCAGGGTAGGTAGGTAGGGTAGGTAGGTAGGATAGGTAGGGTAGGTAGGGCAAGTAGGGTAGGTAGATAGGGTAGGTAGGTAGGAAAGGTAGGGTAGGTAGGGTAAGTAGGGTAGGTAGGTAGGGAAGGTAGGTAGGATAGGTAGGGTAGGTAGGGTAGGTAGGGTAGGTAGGGTAGGTAGTTAGGTGCGCCGTAAATAAGTTCTTAATGCTACCCGTGCGAAGCCGGGCCGGGCAGCTAGTCTATACATATAAAAGGAGAAACTGACTCACTGACTGACATATCAACGCAGAGCCGAAACTTCTGGAATTAGGAACTTGAAATTTTGCACTAAGAAGGGGTTTTTGAAAGTTCGGCCTTTAAGTGAGTGAAAAGGGGGATTTGGTTTGTATGAAAAATCTTATTCCTTGAGTTAATGAACTTGAAACTTGGCACAAAAAGTACTAGGCTTACATGAATTCACTATAGTATTCAATCATTATTTTATGCCACTAATAGGATTTAGATGAGGCCAACAGATAGTTTATAACCTGGATTAACACATTGGATACTTTTTATCCCCGTAGTTCGTTTCCATGGGATAATTTCCGACTTCCACGCCAGCGAAGCTGCGGGAAAAAACTACTAATATCATAAAGAGGTTTTGTTTGTTTATTAGTTAGTTAGTCTCGAGAACTACCAGTCGAATTTGCAAAAATATTTTTTTGTATTGGATAGCCAAATTCTTGAGGATTCTTGCTTTGTAACATTACGCTACGAGCAAAAAGAAAAAAAAAAGACAGAAGGAACGCTAAGCAATAACGAAGTCGCGGGCGCGCGATGATGGGATGCGACGCGGCATCGACGCGCTATTGCTTCTTGAATAGTGGGACGCGGGCTGAAATTTCACGCGGACAGAAGCTGGTGTGTCAATAAAAAAGAAAATGAAGTTAGAGTCAGTGCTTTTGAACCAAGGTCATCCAATAATTTATTGACGGCTTTACGACCAAAGTAACGTGGTTTCATTGAAAATGGTACCTCGTTTAGAGATAGTTACTGCATCCACTTTCCCTTGCATTAACTAAAAAGTTGTTTGACAAATTTCAATCACACAACAGGGACGAAGACTAAAAAAATTTTTGTTCTTCAGGTAGGTGACTAAAAAATATTTGGAACCGTAATTTTTCTTTTTTTTACGTAATCAAAAGATTACGGCAATACATTTAGTTGAAATGTGCTATGACGTCAAGAGTATGTAGATTTTATACTTGTGACGTAGTGACCCCACTCCCCAACTTTAATGCGTTTTATCTAAGTACTTTTTTTGTTAATATATTAAAGCAAAAAATACGAAATAAATATTTTTATTATGTGACTGACGGACTATATATATGTATATATATATATATTTTAACCCAGGCATCATCCCTATTATATTCTGCTAATATCTTAATCATCTCATTATTCTAGTAAGGTTATAGCTGTAAATACCGTTTGAGTACGCCAGTGACGTCATGTTCGGAGTGTTGAGTCGAGCTGAGCTGCACCGACCACGCGTCGCGACGGAACCGCGCGAGTAGTTCCGATAGCACCGAGCTACTGCCGGCGCGACGGTATATACCCTCGGATAGACTGCCTGAAACATACAGTTAATGGTTGAAGTGTGTTAATGTGTATAGTTGTTCGCATTTGAATTTATCGACGTAACGTTACATCGATCTAAAGTGTGTCGAAGTAACTAGCATCGCGGTAAAAATCGGGGCAACGTGCTCGTAGTAATGAAATTCAAACAAACAAGTTTCGCACTAGAACAGAACACCCCTTTAATTATATTCTTAACAATTCAACATAGACGCTCATCCTGCCCTTATCCCATTTTATTTGGATTACGCGCAACGTCTTTTTCTTTCATACACATTTACCTCTGATTTCACTCCCTTCCTACACAATATAAATATGGAGAGTATGGAAACTAGGCCTATTTGTTTAAATAATTATCTACGCTCCATTTTTAAAAGGATCGCGATTCTTAAAAAGATTTTAAAAGATCGACCGTTAAAAAGACCGCAACAATCGCTTGCGAGGTTGCCAGACGAGTGCCAGTGAATTATAGTATTAATATTCGAAAAATATCGAACCAGATGAAATATTATCGTACAACAACTGCTAGAGCCGCGCGAAACGCCTAGCTACTAGGAATTTTAGGAAGTTGTAAAATGTGAAGGAAATTTAAAACCGGCCAAGTGCGTGTCGGACCACGCACAATGAAGGGTTCCGTAGATGGGATGAATGTATCCCAAGAACAAACTTACCAGTGTAGTTGAAAAACATATTCTCCCATACGAAATGTATGGAATAACATATTTTTTTAACTGCAAATTTAAGTTACTCGATTATTACTCGTTAACTTGTAGAGCCTACTTAGCTGTGCTAGTTTTCCTTTTAATTTCGTTATTTATACTACTGCTATGAATTTTTCCACATATCCAGAACCAACCATTTAGCTGGTAGCCCCAACACTTGAATCTAACAATAATTTAAATTTTAAAGCTTAATATTTCGCAAACGAATCCCTGAATCATGGTTTTCACAAACTCAGAATACTTTTGAACGACCTTTCTAACGAGACCCTACATCATGGGATAGACGGGAAAAAAAGCATCCCCTCTTTAAGTGTAGGAGAGGTAATACCCTAAATGTTTTTCATGATTTTATTTTACCACATTGTCGGCGTGATTAATATGTATACTCATGCCAAATTACAACTTTCTAGCACTAATTTCTCTGAGCTAAGCCGCAGACAGACAGACATGACAAAACTATAAGGGTTCCTTGTTGACTACGGAACCCTAAAACAAAATAACATCATTTTTATCAGTTGCTTTAAAACCATAACAGCATTCTTTTGGTTGAGTTTGTAAGCATTGTGCAGAGATTAAAGCCCCTTTAAAAGTTTTTATTGCAAGTCTGTTTCTGGTTTTGGTCAAATTATTTTTGCTGAATAGTCGTTTCATCCCACTTCGGAGGAGCAAATTATCGTACTTTTGCGTACGATAATTCATATTGTATCGTACATCGTGCCGATGTCGAAATTATCGTACATGTACGATAATTATCGTACGTCTGACATCCCTGATCGCTTGGGGTCTCGTCAATAAGTGCGTCTGTGTTAGTGTACCGTTTCCAATGTTTACTACGTAGTTTTTGTACTGTCAATATTTATACGGTGCTTCCTAGCCGTATGCATCATCTTCCACAATTTCCATCCATCTTTTCTTTGGTCTGCCTCTTATAGCATTCATTACTAACACTTCACACGTTCATACCACTATAATCGAGACGGACGGTCGGAGAAGACGTTTACATACCATGAGCATAAATAAAGCTAAGGCATTTATCGACGATGGCCGGCACATCTTCCTTCGTGAGCTGCTGGTGGTGGATATGGGCGCCATTGTTGTGAGCCGCCAGCTTCGCCATGTAGCGCCAACCCTAGAGTACACAAAACAAATTTATGTTGAATATTTCTTATTAAATATTCAAGAAATACTTAAGTATTTATTTTAGATTAGAAAACCCATAAGGGTCGCATTTCTAATTGTCCTAAGTCAAGTATCCGCAGTAGTAGCCCGTGAAATTCAAATTTTCTTACGTTTTTACAATGTGTAAGTCAGTGTCAGTCAAGTTAGTGTATCTTGATCAAAATAGGATTCGTGACCATAACAAATATGGATTTACAGAATTATAATCATGCAATTCTCATCAATTGCAAAAAACATAACAAAATTTGAATTTCGCGGACTACTACTGCAGATCCACCTTAGTTATTTCATTACCGTTCACTGAAGCCCGATGCAGTACTCAGAGCTTGCACTTAGGATCTTGCACCAATTACATAGCATATGCATGAGCACAATCAGCCTATATTCCCACTGCTGGGACACAAGCTCTTTCTATGAGAGGGAATAAGCCACAATCTACCACGCGGGTCCAGCAGTGCGGGTTTGCTTTAATAATTTAATAATATTTTTATTCGTTACATGTGAGCATAAAGTATCATGTCATTGAGGTGATCCCTCGTTCAATCAACTAGTAATCAGAGGGGCGACGGCGCTGAACAACTCGATTCCTACCGGCTTTCCTTCGGAAATACGGAACACAACCACTCTTTCGTCATTGAATAATCAAACTATAAGTATTTGATACACCATAAAATGAAAACATTACAAAACGCCTACACACATTAATGATAATCATAATTTTTTGTCTTAATATCCCAACAACAAAACACTTTGCGCTAAAATAACTCGTAGGCGCGTCTGGCTTAACATGTTTTTTTTTTTACACTAACATCCATCATGACGTCACTTCGGTCACGTGACACCGCGGTTTCTTAGCAGCCGGGTAAACCGATCTGCAACAAGTTACGGTAATAGTAGAAAACGCGCGCGTGGGAGCGAAAAGGAATTATTGCTATTGCACCACCTCTTTCTGCCACACGCATTTGATTCGGTTGTTTTCGTTAAATTTCGTAATTGGGCTGGGAGTTCGTAAAAAATTTCATCATTCGATTGACAATGTGTGGTGGTTTTTTGACGTAATCTCGAAATTAATATGGTTCTAATAACCATATTAATTTTTCATTTTCTTCGCTCAGTATTCATTAATTTATCATTACTAGTGGTAGTAATATTTGGATAGAGCAGTAATTATTGTGATTAAGATAGTGATTTTTAAGTGTATTGAGTTTAGTGAATGTGAAAGTAAAGTACGTAGTAATTAGGTATTTGGGGTAAGTAGAAAGTTTATTATGTTGAAATTACTTATTTAGAGTAGATTTGAAAAGTAATTAGTACGATCAGTAGGATTAGGAGTGGCGGCTTGTTTATTGATAGATTATTTACTATGTGGGGAAACATGCTTTTCAAGGTCAAGTTTTGAAAATATGAAACACATAACTAAGTTAGGCCGTGCTCGCCCAGATATGACTATAAATTACAAACGGCGTGATGGTTTTTTTTAAACATTTTAATGTTTCCCTTTACTATAAATATCAATGACTGACTGGCAATCGTAAATTAAATAAAATCGTATTGTTCCCGTGTTTACTTTTCTTAGATTCTAGTAGTTTATGGAATAAAGGGTTTTTTTAAATTTTAATCTGACGAATTCATCAAAAAAGATCTGCGAACTGAAAAACATATTCATAGCTGTTTTATGAGTTCGGGACTGCTAAGAAAAGAATTATTTTCACTTATTAGCATGAAGCTTATAATAGAAAAGTAGATCGAAATAGGAATTTAATGAAACGGCTTATTGACACCGTTATTTTGATAGATAAACAAGAAGTATCTTTTCGCGGCTACAACGAAAGTCCGATGTAATATTTTTTATGTTACTCCGGCTTACCTCTGTCGTTTTACCACGCCTCGCTACTGTACTCATCATCGTCATCTTTATCCACAGTCCGACTTAACCACGGAGGACTTAACCCACTGCTAGGAATAAGCCTCTCCTTGGTTGTACTGATTCTATATTATTATACTGCATCATTTTTGCCGTGCAGCGGCATGATAAAATCCGATGTAAAATACTTACTTAGATTATATATTGGAACGCGGCAAGAACATTTTATATTTAATAGTTTTGTAAAGGGTCTAGCCGTACTTCCATAGAAAAACTGCCCCCAATAGGAACCTATATCGTATCTTATGCTCTATTGTAGAGGATGCTAATAGTAGTTGATCCAGTGGATATTAGCTCTATATCTTAGTTATTTGAGGAGCTATTTAAAAAAAAGTGTCCAGAAACGACATTTTTTCAAAATGATTTATCTTTGTTGGTTTTAAAGCTAGGAAGATAAAACCAATTTCAGTGTTTATGGTACACTTTCCAATTTATTCCATACCTGTTTCCTATAATCTAAGCCTGAATAAAAGTATTAAAAAATATAAATTAATATTTTGTCAATTGATTTCTATTAGATCTAATTGAGTTACTTACCACTTTAAAAAATATATATATAATTATTGTATATATATATACAACGTGTAACGTTAAATGCGCAAAACCTGAAAATAGTTTGATCAGAATAACGAGCAGAATCAATTGAATCACTTTTTAATATAGGTTACTTTTT
The DNA here is from genome assembly GCA_916610215.1 of Omphaloscelis lunosa. Lineage (NCBI taxonomy): Eukaryota > Metazoa > Arthropoda > Insecta > Lepidoptera > Noctuidae > Omphaloscelis > Omphaloscelis lunosa. The sequence goes on from OU744243.1 coordinate 19,773,733, forward strand.
TCAAAAAATCTTTATTAAAAACGTTGCCGTGTCTACTTATTAATAGATCAAGCCATCACATGCGCAAACCCACCAAAATAGGTAAACAAACACAAATTGTTGTCGACTAATTTAAATTTTCTCATACGCGAGATATAAATAGCTTTAATTTCAATGTAAATACGAATCTTACGAACTAAAACAGCACATAAAACCATTAAATGTTTTTAATGATTTTTTTTCTCCCTGAAATAGGTCTATTGAATTAAAAATCAGTTGGTGTGTCTGAGGTTTTGCGCATTTAACGTTACACGTTGTATACAAAAAATATACAATATATAATTATAATCAGTGAAAAAAGCAGTGATTTAAAATTATGTCTGGGAAATGTAATAGTTGTGGCTTTATATTGCGTAAGACTGGGAAATGAAGGAAAACATTGCAAACCGAAGATGAAGTCCGTAAATACAACATTCCTCAAATGAAAAGACTTAAAGTTGGAGATGTTCTGTGTCATAAATGTCGAATGATTCCGTATGCTAAATCATCCGCTACTGACGATACACGCACAGGACTTTCTTATAGTGATATAGAAACAGACGAACGTGATATTTTACAATATGAAACAACAGAAGAGGAAGAATTTTGTTGTGATGATGATAAAGATTTTTATGTACGTCACAGTTCTGATGAAGACTTTGTAACACTTCCGTTAAAGAGGGTAATTTCAAATCATAAATACTGTGTTGTATGTAACTCAAAATCCAACATCAAAACGATACCAATAGAGGCTCGATATCAAGCTTTTGTCCAAAGAAAGATTTTTATTCCGAATGGAGACCGTTGTTGCTCACAACATTTAATAAAAAACAAGTTTTTTGAGGATGTACTATCACGCTTGCGCGTTCACTCCAATTGCAGTGTTTTATTTCTTAAAGAAGTCTCAATATTTTTAATTTTTCTTTCAGCAAAAGTTGACGGTACTCTGTTTAACCAAATAGGTAATTTAACCATGCCTGAAGAAAAACTAAAAGTGTATACTGGACTAAGTTGGGAAAACGTCATGGAACTGTGTAATGTTTTAACATCATTAAAGCCTTCTCCTTCGCGTTATGTTATTCAGGCACTAGTGATTTTTTTGATGAAATTACCATTAGGTATTTCAAATAAAATGATACCTTCAATATTACAACTGGAACGAGAACAACAAGTTTCAGATTATTGCAAGCAAATAATACGAAGCTTTGAAGAAGATATTTTACTGTTTCATTTTGGTATCAATTGAAACTTAAGACAAGAGCTAATTAAAAATCATACGACCAATATTTCGAAGGCTTTATTCAATACTACTGATGATCAGTTAATAATTATTTGTGATGGCACATATATTGATCATGATAAAAGCACAAACAACGAGTACCAACGCAAATCTTACTCTGGGCAAAAGAAATCGCACTTATGTAAGCTATTCACTATTTGCGCTACTGACGGTTATATAATAGATTTCGCAAGTCCCTATTATGGAACACAAAACGATGCGACAATAATGAAAATAGTATTAGACGATCCTCTTGGTTTTGTAACTCTTTTACATCAAAACGATCTTATAATTGCAGACCGGGGATTGTAACCTTTTTCAGTAATGTACGTTTCAACGTCTCTACGTTGAAACGTACATTACTGAAAAAGGTTACAAACTATGCTAGCACTAAAAGGAACATGGGATCAACTCACAACTATTGAAGCTAATGAGTCTAGGAAAGTGACCAAAGTAAGATGGGTTGTCGAAGCGGTTCATGGCGCAATTTCGCAAAACTTTCAGCTCTTCGATAATGTTTTAGACAACAAAATCCTACCGAAAGTAAGGTCTCTTTATCGCATCGCTGGATACTTACAAAATAAATATAGGAAGAGACATATTTCCGACATAAAACTACACGATAGTAAAAATATGAATGATAGATAAACTATAAAAAAATACACTTGCTGACGAGGTGCTGATTAACCACTGGAATCGGTGAAAACAACCTTTCCATCAACCGCTTGCTTCAGAAGTTCCTGATTTTCCTGAGCTCTCTGAGGAGGAGTTAAAAATACTTTTCACTGGCACTTACCAGCTTTCACAAACTATTTCTTATTTAGCTGAACTCATGGGGAATGAGAATAATTTTCATGTGCTGCACGTCAAAAAAGCACCTAATATTTTAAAGTTGCAAGTAAAATCGCGACACATTAATAGCAAAACCTACCGATGTTATACTACAAACCCAATGGAAAAAGTCACCAAGACATTCGGCGTTATTGCTGTGACTGTCCAAATGGTAATCGAACAGTTGGGTGTTGCTCCCACGTGGCAGCAATTATATATTATTTTTCAAATGCAAGATATAAATCTCATATATGTAGTTCGTCCAGCAGAAATATTATCCAGTCTTTTTTGTATTAATAACGATCATTTTGTAATTAATGAAGATAGTGATGATGATTAATAAAAGTTGTCATTTATAAATATGAGTTTAATTATTATTGGGAAGCTATCAATTCATTTTCTTTCAAACTTCTCATACCCAACTTGCACGTCTCGGATTTTAATGAAACTTGGCACGCTGTTAGACAAGATATATACGATTATTATATATATTTTTTTAAAGTGGTAACTCAATTAGATCTAATAGAAATCAATTAAAAATATTAATTTGTATTTTTTAATACTTTTATTCAGGCTTAGATTATAGGAAACTGGTAGGGAATAAACTGTAAAGTGTACCATAAACACTGAAATTGGTTTTATCTTCCTAGCTTTAAAACCAACAAAGATAAATAATTTTGAAAAAGTGTCGTTTCTGGGCACTTTTTTTTAAATAGCTCCTCAAATAACTAAGATATAGAGCTAATATCAACTGGATCAGCTACTATTAGCATCTTCTACAATAGAGCATAAGTTACGATATAGGTTCCTATTGGGGGCAGTTTTGCTATGGAAGTACGGCTAGACCCTTTATAAAGATCTCACTAAACCCTTTAATCGTGATTCAAATTAGCTCTTATTATTAAATGAACATTTAATTAATTACATTCGCTAAATATTCATTCGCTTTCGCTTAGCTAACATTTAAAACTCTATCCGCATATTTCAAGGGCTCCGCAAGCTCTGGGGCACCGGGCTGTGTTCCGACGGCTCGCGCCGCCGACGGGGAATAGATTCATGCCTACATTTTATTTTTGATGCAAATATTTTCTATATGTTTTGAAATAGTTGTTTATTTGCGAAGATTTATTTATAAAATACTTCGCATTCGCATGTAAATAAAAAAGCCAATTCAATACTCTACTCGGTAAGTGAGCAATGAAAAACATGAAATAGATATAAGGTTTATTCGTAAATGCTCAAAATACTTTTATCCATCAAGTATAAGGTATAAGTATAATAACTAAGTACCTATAAGGTAATTGTAAAAGATTATTAAATGTTACATAATACAATACATTTTACAAAATACAATCACTTTTGTATGGTCAGCATTTGTGATAGATGAATACTTTAGGTCTTGCGACTTAACTTGGTTATTCCGACATTTTTATTTTCCTCAATGCTGCCTATACAAGAGAAAATACAGTATACAAAGACTAAGACTAATCAAACTTATGAAAATAACTTCATGCGGATAGAACATACCCAGAAAATACAATTTCATTTTTACCCTGAACACTCCGAAGACTCCACCTCTTTTGCACAAACCGGTATCCGAAAACATTAATCACATTAATTGGAAAATGAACACAATTTGAAATGTACGTATAACGCTTATGTATTATAAATAGTATATTATAAAAGTGACACTAATATTATTGAAAAATTCTATCGCCGGGATAGTGGCTTACAGACAGGTTGCATGTTTGTGCATTTAGGTAATATGTTTAGCAGCACCACTGTTTACTTGGCTAGTTGGCACTTTTTTCCCAAGACAGCTTGCTGCTGATGCAACAATATAATTAATTCTTATTCATCATTCCGATATATATAATGGCAGCAAGTGCTTCCAAATCTGGTTCTTCGTCGCTGTCGTCATGGTGATGGTCACCTGGTTCTTCATTGACAGGGTTGCACACATCAGGCTCATTTGGTTCATTTGGCTCATTTGGCGCATTTGCCTCCTCTTCTTCTTCGTCGTCAACAATATCAATCACGTCCAAAAGCTGCCGAATTTCATCTAAATTCATAGGCGGTTCATCGTGACGATTCATTAGTTCAGCTAAATTGTCCACGCCCACCAGATGATTCTCCAAATCCAGTAGTTCTATTTGATTCGGGGCCAGCAGGAACTGATGATCGTCTGCAGCATGCGGTAGTGGCAGAGCGTGCCCGTTAACCTGCGGTTGTTGATCTTCGACGTTCACTAGTTGTGGTGGGCCCTCCACATTCTGCGCTTGTTCTTGCTCCTCCTCGTTCGCCGGTTGTGGATGATCTTCCATGTCAACTGGTTGTGGTTACTCCTCGACGTTAACTACCTGTTACTGATTCAACAACCGCCCTATTTGTTGCTGAATCAACTCGTTCAGTATTTGTTACTTTGAACTTAAAAAAATAGCTGATATACGTCCCGATCACACGTCCGTGACGTTCTGATCGATTCCAGAGCAATTATGACGCAGCGATTTAAGGGAGCGAGATTTCACAGAAATATAACTAGGTTCGGTATATAACTGGCGGGAGTCTGAATCTATAAAATTAAGCGATCGTTTGTCCCTTGCTGTTGTATGATCAAAATGGTAAAAATGAAAGGGACAGTAATAACGCGATGTTACCAATCTGTATGTATGCGACAGCGCCATCTGTGCGAGGGATGTGAAAGGTTATTCTCGGGCGCCTAGGAAGGGATGAATCCCAGCAGTTTTCCGACAAAGTTATTGCCCAAAGATGGCGCTGCTACAGCTACTGTTTGTTTTACTCCACTAAACTACGAATAATCTTTTATTATTCGTAGCCACTAAACAACATTAATTGAGACATTTTATCTAAGAAGAAATAAACCATAAGTAAAATAAAGTTATTCATATACCTACCGACTTAATATGTCTTGGTGTGAGAAAAAGATGTTATTCCTTGAAATGCATTCTTTATTTTCCAAAAAACAGAGGATTAAATTTATGTTGTGAACCGAAACTCTTTTGCAATCCTATTTAGCAATCATTCTGACATCCTCGAAACGTTAAGGCTCTTCTATCAATCAACTGCATTACAACACCAGTCATTTATTTGATTTGTTGAGAGATTTGTGCTCAGTTAGATTAATGAAAATTGGCGAGTTGTATAACTGGTTTCACACGACTTTTGACACTTTATGAGTTATCGATACATCTTCTATCAGGGTTAATATGATTTAAATCACTTGATTTAAATCAGTGATTTAAGTCGCAATTACAATCAAGTGTTTTTTTAAAATAAAAATCAATTATTTAAATCAATACTTTTTACTGCGACCAAATCAGTCAAAATGTGTCAAAGGACTTCCCCTGACATAAACTACGGCGCGCACACAGATGTCCAATGCTGTTTATCTACAATATCTGGAATCATTTTGATGAGTAGCATTATTTGTTTGAATCACGGGAGTATTATTCGATAAACAATTCATACAGAAAACTACCCCTACTGATTGGTGGGTAGCAATACATTATATGAAAAAATGTATAACCGAAAAAGAATTGGATATAATCAAGCAACTGCTATGTACAGTTGCTTCTTCCGCTAGAATCGAAAGAATATTTTCGGCATTCAATTTGGTGCACAGCAAAATAAGAAATAGATTAGGCACTGAGAAGGCAACCGAATTAGTCCCCATTTTGAAAAAACTAAACTAATTATTTTCCTTGTTCATTAAAATGACAGTGTGTTTTTTAAAAAGTGTTTTGTAATGTTGAAATAACAGATTTTTACTAAATGCTTAGGAAAGTATATACGGTACATGCAACAAAAAAGCAATGTTTTAAATTTTGTCTGCCCGTTTTTCTGTCTGTTTGTTCCGGCTAATCTCCGAAACGGCTGAAACGATTTTGACGGGACTTTCACTGGCAGCTATACAAATAAATAAAATTGATGAATTCCACGCGCATATTGTCGCTGGTAACAGCTAATTCTTATTTAACATATGTAGTTCGGGTAAATACGAGCGAATAAAAAGACATCTTACTTTGAGTTCTCTCTCGTGCGGGAATCGCAGGTACAAGGTAGCGTGCGGACAGTCCATCAGTAGGTTGTCACTGCCGTCTGTTGGGCACAAGGACTTGGTCTCCTCGTCAGCCTCCTGGGTCACTGTACGGACAAAGAACAATACTCAAACATTACCTTACGTCTATAATACAACGGCTTTAGATAACTCAAAAGACGCGTGAATGTAGTAAGTTCATAAAAACGTTTTTTTGGCAGAAATTCAAGAAAACTGATAATAAATAAGGCTATGTGATGATTTTTGGGTTTTATAGATAAATTTACGAGTTGTAGTTAGTTAACTCCGTACACCGATTTATCGTGAAGATTTGCAAGTTCATTCAGTATTGACAAATACTCGTACGTTCCACTAAGATGCACTAGGTAGTAAAGTTTATTTAAACTATTAAGTAACAGTACTAGAGTGGAAGGCGATTATTTCTCTCAGCTTTTGATAGCTACACAGTTAGGCTGCCTGTCCACTGGAGTCCACCGCACTTATGCTCATATAATTTCAATATATTTAAATTCTTTAGTCATGTTACTTTATTGTGCTTATAATTATGACGCACATCGTTGGCCTAAAGTATGTTACAGAGTACCTAAGCAGAAAAAAATACGACAGTGAGACCGTACAACATATTTATTAGCAGTAAGTATACAAACTACCACGCAGTGACCAAAATACACCCCTTAGTTTTGAAGGTGAAACAAAAATGGCTTCTTTACTGGGGTCGGACCCCTCAATGTCAGAGAATTGTATTTTTGGCGACAGAGACGAAGCGTAACAGACATAAGTATGTTTAAACTAAGTACCTTGTCGACCGAGCTCTGCTCGGGTGATAATAGATAAACATATCATCCAGGTATACCAACGTTGTATATTCTTAAGGCTGTGAAAATAGAAAAAACGAATTTTCCCAGATATGAGAGCTTGCTAAATCCGACTTTTCGCCCCTGCAAACCCCTATATTGCAACTTTAATTGAAATCGTTCGAGCCGTTTTTGAGAACGTGATTACAAATATATATAATTAAAAAAATATTGCACAATTAATGGTATAGGATGTAATGCAGGCATAGCTTGTCCACTGAAATGACGCGCCCCACTACCGCATCACCGTGTGCGTAAAATGCGGTAGTGGGGCGTGTCATTTCAGTGTGGACAAGCTATAATGATTGTAGGATTATCACATTGGATAGGTACACATTATTTGTGTTAAATTCTTCCTTGTCGCGATTGGTCCGTTGTTGTTTAAACTCCTTTCCTTTGACCTTTCTCCAATCTGAACCTATGTCAACATCTCTTCGTTAACGATGATACAAGCTATCCACCTGATTCCATCCTGTGGTTCTGTTTTCCATGTATTTGGGTAGTCAGATTGTTGTCATAGTCTTTCATGACAACAATCTGACTACCCAAATAGATGAACTAAATTAAATTAATATACAATTGTCTACTTCACGCTTTGGGTTTCCTACGAGGCGAGCCTATTGCCATCAACCGGGTAGGTAGGTAGATAGTAGGTTAATCAAAACAATGAAAGGAAAATAATCATACATTAATATAAAATAATTATACAACAAGGAACATCAAAGACCCATGTCGAGAATTGAATACACACAATGAAACAAAAATAACTACTGGTAGGTAGGTAGCTCGGTAGGTATTTTTGGTACGGGTGGTAATCCATAGTGCCCGATTGATGGCAATACGCTCGCCCCTATTACATGGGTGGGACATAAACATAACTGGCGAAATGTGAGTGTACTTAGGTACTGAATATGTATTTCGTGAAATATACTTTAAAACTTTTGAATTTATAATAATGATATATACTTTATAATAATTCCTTTATTGTCAGGCAACTAAGGCCCCTAGATAAAATACACAAACTTTTCTAAAATAATAAGTAAACTAATCTCTATCAAAAACATTAAGCACTAGTTATCTAATAACTAATTAGTACGTTGGATTGGCGACGTGTTGCGCTGAGTCGAGGTGTCATGTAGGCGCCTTCCGCGAAATCGCCGATACGGGACACCCAAAATTCTTCGTTTATGAAGGTCTCCAGGTGATAAGTCGGATCGCGCACCACAAAAGATTTAAAGTTAATTTTGTGGCGCGACTTCAATTTCTCGAATCTTAAGGTGAACTTGGATTTTATCATTATATACTCCACGATCTCTTCTACCTTCGTGGAGTGATGTAACGCGACACGTACAGCTGCGTCGATGGAATAGCGGAACGCACGCAGCACCATGTTCGGAACAGTCATTGCGGTAGGTACCACACTGATTGCGACAAGCATGCTCCATCTCCTTCTTCTGTTACAACTAGTTCGGAGGGCCCCTGGGCCATCATGATGCCATCATCAGACCTTCCATGTTTAGTTTGCCGCTGATGTTTTACTGGAGCTACAATAACGGCAGCCGAGTAAGCTCGTCCAGGTGTGGACGTGCTTAATATTCTTTGGCGTCCCGCCCCCCACGATGAGGGACGCGGTTGTGCATATTATTCGCAGTGGCGGCCGGCGGCAAGTCGAATATTGCTGACTCGAAACTAAGCTGCAATGCATAGCACCATTACGTATGTTGACGCTGTTGGCTGGCTCGTGTGACCTACCGCGTTGCGTAAATTTGATATCTCGGTACGTAAATCACTGATAGTATATTGAAACTTTAACTGCATTTCAGGCTTGATCTGAGGCTTGTGATGTCCCGTAGCAGCCTGGTGACGTCGACGTGGTCGAATGTGAGGGTGGGGGGGGGGGGCATTTTGAGAAAATCCTTCGCCACGAAAGTCGGCACGTCGTCTCGGTCGGTCTTCAACACATGCCTTCAACACTTGAATAATGTCTTGGAGTCTCCTCTCTCCCTTTTCATCCCTCCTGCGGGACGGCATTCGGTCGGCCATTTCTAGCGACTCGTACAGCAGTGTATTAGCTCCGCGGTATCTCCTCTTCATTGAAGTTGGATGTGCATGCTTGACATCCAGTTGGTATTGCAGAAATGCCAGGTCCTCGTTCGCCACAAGTTTTTCCGGATGCATGTTTTTTTTTTAAATAAAAAATTGGACAACTAGACGGTCAGGCCGTTATTTTGATTCATTTATTTATTAAGCAAGGTATACCAACGACAAATTTACAAGGATAGTAACAATATGTAATCACGAGTGTAAATACGTCACTTACACTTACAGGCATACACAACATTCTAATTAAAAGGTGAACAACTATTCGATTTTTTTTAAATCATTAAAATATTAGCAATAACATTCATTTTAAACATAATAAAATTACCAAAAAAGATTCGATTATAAAATAAATAAAAATAATTTCGGTTTTTGAATGAGGACAATATCCTACAACCAAACAAAATCACAATAAAATAATATTCGCACATAATGTAACTAAACTGAATATGGGATAAATTGAAATAAATAAGGTTAAATAAGGTAAGTTTAAATGAAGTGATAAAAGTTTAAAAAGTCAAAACAAATGTCGTTAGACTAATTAAATTAAATTAAATTATTATTAAATTAGTAAACAAGATCCAGATATTATCATACAAACCATTACACATGATTAAATTATTATCCATGCCATTGAATTGCTAAACGATTTACTAATATTTAGGCACATTTCATCAAATTGCCGGATTATTGCGTAACATAAAACAGTGACCTTCAATTACTGTTGAATAATTTTTATCTCACGGAAACAAACGAACAAAACTGTATAGTGTATGTCTGTGTGTTTAAACGTTAATAAAACGTAATTATGGGACATCCGGTACGTCGTCACAATGTATTTATTGACGATTAACTTCGTTACACAAATTGTGACGCCTACATAGGTACCAATCATTGCAGCACGGAATTTTGAACGAAGTCTATCTTTGAAACAAAGATACGAGTATACGTAACTATGTCTAGATAGATAATCAAATCTGGAAACTCGTCAAAAAAAAATTGCATGCAACTGTTGGTCGCTAAATGCTCGTTAGAAAATCACATTGACATGGCGCGAGTGTAAGACGTAGCTGTCACGCACAACAGCATAAAAAAGGTGTCTTGTATGTTTTAGTTCTTTCGCTGCGCGACACTATCTAGAGATATAAATAATCAAAGCTTTGAAATAAGATTATCATCTATCCAGCCATTTCCGAACTATTTTAGGGTCAGTCAGTCTAACCGGATGCAGCCGACTAACATTTTATGAATGAAATAAGTAAGAAATAATATATGTCGGAGCGCCGAGCTCACAATCGTCATTAGAAGGGTAATTATCAATTAAATTGTTCATAACGCCTGTCTACTTTGTGGGCACAGGAAAAACGTAAAGTAAATATAATCTAACTAGAAAAGTCTACATGTAAGTTATAATCTACGCTTTTCTTAAATTAATTAGAAGGGCGTAACGAGTCCGTGGGTCGCGCACAGTCGATCTCGCGGTCTGAATGGATCTGACTGCCTGATCCAAGCTCCTCTGATGCTAAACTCCTTTTCGTCTTAAAACCGGCGACGTTTGACGCAATCAGATTTACGTCGTCGTCTTTCATATCGGAAACAATTATGAATATCTTAATATCAATAAGCTCTAAGCGCTAACAAAGACCGCCATGATTTTGAGAGTTAGACGAGGTGTGAATGACACCATCATGTCACGCTGATAAGAACTGGACAAGGTGTGAGTTGACACCATCGTCTCGCGCCAACATATATATATAATCATATTTATTTGTTCTGTACTCACGTTCTCGAAAACGCCTCTAACGATTTCGATGAAAGTTGCAATATAGGGTTTAGGTTTACATAGGCGAAAAATAGATTAAAAAAATTACTCCCAGTCGGCATAATTTTTTCCGACATCTTCGACAGTAATCGTCATATTACAGGCAATTTATACAAAACCTTAATGAATTATACACTTAAACCTTCCGCAAGAATCACTCCATCCATATGTGAAAACCGTTTGAAAATCCGTTGGGTAGTTTTTGAGTTTATCGCGTTCAGACAGACAGACTCGGCGGGGGACTTTGTTTTTAATAATTATGTAAGGATATAATATATGCGAAAAAGAGTTTGTTTGTTTGTTTGTTACGCTTTCACGCTAAAACGGTTGAATAGATTTGGATGAGTACATGGGTAGACCATGACCTGGGTTAGTTAGGACACATGATACTTTTTATCCCGATATTCCCACGGGATGGAGACTATTGCTGCTGAAACCGCGGGACGCAGCTAGTTTTAAATAAAAAGAGACCAAAAGTTAAAAATGCTAATCATTTTCTAACTTACCTAATATACCTATACGGAAATAATAATGGTATGATACCCTATTAAGCTATTGCTGCATTTTCATGGAAATCGTGGCTAAATAATAACAGTCGCACGCGTGATCGAAGGTTAATCTAAGTTAAGCTACGCTTGCCGCGGTTGGGTCGTGGATGGCTGAACATTCACTCGATGAGTGAAACTCCACAGACGTGATTGGTATCGTCACCTAAACATGGATAAACGAACAAAAAAGCAGATTTAGTATTCTAGAAATCAATGCTTTCAGTGGAATACCTCTTTTTTGGGTTCAAAGACCGTTGGTATTCTAGTAACTTGAAGTAAGAATAGAAAAACTAATTTATTTTTTCTGTATCAACATCTAAATACAGGAATAAGCAATCATGGGGACTGCCGACAGAAGTGAAAATTTAAAACTATTATATACAGGGTGCCAGGGACATCGACGCGAAAACTGTTACCATGGATTCAGTACATGATTCTGAACCGCCCTGGCATTGAAATTATTCGTCGGTTCTTTCATAGATTGCGTATAACATTAGCATGTCGGTAACGCGAATCCGTAAGATTTTCCTCTACCAGAAACCTCTTAACACGCCTAAAGAAGTTTTCCCTTCAAAAACTATTTTTTAGACTCCTAGCAAGTAACTAATCTGTTCTGCAATCGTTGACCTCACAAAAAAAATCACCAAATAATTTTTGCGGCGTTTTGCTAGGTAATTTGATATTACCCTGTGTATCGAAGTTTAAAAAATAACAATCCCGATGGATATTGTGTTTGTTTCGTATGGTGAAGCAACGTGGTTGTTTTGTGAGTCTTTTACCCGTACATAATCGGTTACCTGTATACTATGGATTAACTGGGACCCATATTCGTTCTTTGTTTACAAGTGTGGGCGTTACCCTGTGGGAGGAGCCATCGGGGTTTAACCTACTAAGCTCCTCCTTGAAGGATCATGTTTAAAAAAACCGACAGTTGCTATTGTTATCTTTGTCCAAATTCACCCTGCGAACGCCCTCTCGCCCCTACACCCCTTGGCTCCAGTCCCCTCCCGGACTATAAATCTTAAGTGATCTCAGCCCGGGGTTGGTTCTTTGGGCTGACAAGGTAAATGGGAAATTAAACCTTGTGAGAACCGCGAAATGGCGTTGTACTGACGATGTGCAGAAGTTATTTCACATTGAGATTTACCCACACAACAATAACAATACTTTATTTCAACAAACAATTTTTTTTCATCACCCCTGAATCCACTCAATGGTCAAAGATTCAATTCATGACGATATAAAAATATGAGCGTAGGAAGCAGTTGTACGTAATAAGGTAACTGGAAAGCTTCGGAATCAAACGCCCCGCACAAAGTAGTCTTTGTGCGATGCGTTTGAATCCAAAGCTTTCAGTCGGAAAAGAAAATAAGCATTCTATTGAAATAAATTCCGCTGAAACGGATAAAAGAGGAGTCCGTACTGCACTTTTTGGTATTCACGTCGGACAAAATTCTCTATAATAAAATAAATATCGAACAAAAAAGTCACTCTCATATTTCATAGTGGGTGTATTGCCCAATTCTGTAGGTATGTCGCAGGCAATTTTTATGATTCCGCTTTTTGCAAACGGCGTCGTCTGTTTACAAAGGCTCGTAGCTATGAAATATGCCGAAGGCAAAATGAAAATTGGCTTGTCACTTTATGATATGCCACCAGAACATGATTGTGATGGACAATTCAAACACCGTTAACAAAACGTCGGGGCAAATTAAGTATTTAGTTATACGGCACGTACAAAATCGATCGGCTGTCCATGGAATCTAGCGGAATATCATTGTTACAAAAACTGTCGAAAAACCATTTACAAAGAAACGCATTATTTTTCGATAGTTTATCATCTAACGGAAAGAACACCGACAAATTGTGAACAGCAGTGCTATTCTGTAAAAATCTCACCGTGAACGTTTAGGTGAAGTGAGCTTGAAAGTGAGCTGTCAATAGTGTCAATCCCTAGCATATGGTGGAATGACAGCGCTCTTCACCTAAGCGTTCATGGTGAGATTTTAACAGAATAGCTCTGCTAGTATGCAAACTTGCTTGCGACGCGCGTAACGCACCTTGCGCTAATACTAAAAGCGTGCCTAGCTGCGAGCATCTTGGAAGTAGCAATCGTCGGCCGCTACCGCGGCACTGATCGTTTCGCTCGCTCGGCTCCCGTGCGGTATGGTCGCAGTTCTAACCTTTTTTTTTTTGGTAACTGAGTGGAAACCCTCATCGATTTCATCCGCCCTGGGGCGGACGAAGGGGTCTGTCAGACTTCTACTGACTTAAACCACCCCGTGTTCCCTTGCACACCTACACCGGGGGCTACGGGGGCGTTTAAGCTCACTTCAACGCAGCAGTCACAGTTCTAACCTAACTTATTTCACGCAGTTCACAATTTTTCGACTGTTCTATAAATCTAAAGGATATATTATTAACTAACGGTTCTCACAATTTAACGGTGACATACCAGGTACTTGATTGCTGGAATAATAGTCTGATTTGTCTTACCTGTGTTTTATGATGGTTCTACAATAACAAGCAATGTCAAAATTATGACAACTGAAAGAGTTGTCAACTTGCCTTTGGCATATTTCATAACTGCGAGTACTCGGACGGCGCCGTTTGTACATACGTATAATCTGCCTGCCATAGATATACCTGCTGTAATATATGCGAGCCCAAGCTTCGCAAGGATTCTCTGGTATTAAGTTGCATGAATACGGGAAAATTAAAATTACACACACTGAGCTGCACAGAACGAAATAAACGACATGTCCAGACGTACTGTCGTTTATTTCGTTTTAGCGACATAGGTAAGTTATATTGGTCATAGACGTAGGTATATAAAATAAGATTGGACTCCTATTCACACGAAAAAAATAAGTGTGTAAAAGTAAAGGCCACTGAAACAGACTTACCAACACATCTCGTCTTCCTGAGGTCCACCGTGCGCACGGCAGGTTCCTTAGTAGTGTAGTAGACCATCACTCGCCGGATCAGCATCACCCAAGCACCGCGCCACTCGCCTGTCACTCCCTCCTGGTACACGAGTTAAAGATATACATCAGACTACTTGGTATTGGTAATTTGTTAGTGGCTATTGTCACAAAAGGTTTCGTAAAAATTAAGATTTCCGTCGCGAAGTGATTGAAGTTCCAAATAAGGAAAACTTTCTTTGTGAACAAAGGAAATACCTATTACGCGAACAAGTAAGTACTTAAACCGAAGATCCATCTCTATATTTATAATATCTATAATAACGATTGCTTTGCGGCCTTGCCATGCGCACAGCTAATGAGGGACTCAAGATGAGTCTTAATTAATTAGTCAAGCATTGATATAATCTCAAACTGTCGAGTAATGCATGATTTAGCTGCCCTTCTAACCATACACACAAATAAGAAACCTACGCACACCGCTTTAACCTAGACCTCGGGTTGAAGCCGTTTTGAAACAATACGTATGCACACACATCGCTTAAAAATAACAAAAACCTTATAGCTAGTTTAATTGCGCACCTCTGCTAGAAATATCCACTGAAATCAATGCAAAGCAGCAGCATTAAAAATGCGAAAGCAGATGTCGTAAACAATGTCGTTTAAGAATCCTATTACACTTTTTACGCAAATTCATGTTTTTTGACGTTGTAATTGTCAACAACAGTAAAATATATTAATTTGACTATGAATAACGATAGTGCCATTCACTTTCATGGAAGTTGGAGTTACACATTATTATTTTATCTTTCCGTGGAATTGACTTTAAATATTTTACGAACTCGGTTTACAAGAAAATCCGTCGGCGATGGAAGTTTGAAGCTCAAATTCACATTGTTCCATTCAATTCTAATAAAAGCTAAAATTACTAAAAGATAAGTTGAATTTTTTACTTGTTCAATGGAGTTCTAGAATTTCTTTAAACTCTTTGAGTTTTCACGGAAAAAATCATAAAGAAAACAATTAATGTCTTTCTTGATTCAGCGTGCATTATATTCCAAATAAACAAAATTTTATCAAATAAACTGATATGATATAAGACTTCTATCTACAATGATACGTTTCATTCATTTTCGTTTCTCAATATTTACGTAATGAGACACAATTACCATAAATAAAATTAAAGTACTATATATTCCGCGTCAATTCAGCAAATCACTTGAAAAGAATGTGTAACTCCAACTTACAAGAAAGAGAACGCCGCTATCGTCATTATAATCAAATAATAAAAATATCTTATAGTTACTGAAAATTACAACGTCGAAAATCATTAATTTCTGTTAAAAAAATGTAATAGGACTCTTAATGAGAAAACACCAAAATGAAATTTTACTTGAAAAATGTTTCTAATGCTTCATCAGAGTAATACAGAATAATGGAGAAAAACGTTGATAAAACGGCGGCCGAACTGTTGAACTTTTCAAATAAAACGTTTCTTACTGAGGAGTGAGAATTATTAACAGATCATAAGAACGATGGGCCTAATAGAACCGTGTTCCCGTTCGGATGCTCTCAAAGATGAACATTAACAGAACTAAATGAATGTCATAAGGAAAGGTAAGAATCACAGACATATAAAGATCAAATCTTTTGACGAATGGCGACACTGATGAAGAATAATGTTGAATTCGCAGAGATAAACAATCTAAATTAAGTATAGCAAGTTTAAAAGACCAACAAGTTAAGGCTTCCGCAGACGCGGCGGCGCTACGCGACTCCATATATGTGTTGTGCCTGTTCTGGGTATTAAAAATAATATTAATGCAACTCAGCATATTGCTATTACTAAGCCGCCACATCATATGCATAGAAATTGTTCCACCGGACTCGCATCGTGCCTGTCCGCCGGTGCCTTTACAACATAAAAGGGGGAACTGTAGAAGACTTTAATAATATATATAGTAACGAAATGTATAATATTTCTCAATTTTAACTTTGGTCCTAGCTAAGTAAGTCATCGTATTACGTAGAGCAAATGAAAACAAAATCTTCAGCACATTTTAATAGAAATAATGACAATAGCGACGACAGTCACTTCAAAGCAATTGCACCTGGTACATACAAAGAACTAAGTACTCATTTGTCTTCTTTTGTCGCTGAGCTCAGCAAAGTTCGGCTTTCAGAAAACAAAGTCGAGTCGATGCATAAACATACTTTAAATAGGTAAGTGGCAGTAACAGGGGGAAAAAATCGTACACATATGTCTGGTTTCTTGCATGAACTTTTATCCCAGGTTTTTCCAACAGTTATGAAAATAGATGTTAGTCCTAGAAAACTCAAAAGGAATCGCAAAGACATCAAAGAGCTTAGTTTTTTTTAAATATTTTATTCGAAGGCAAAACAAATTCGCGGTAGCTTGGCAAAGCAGAAAATATTTATTTAACGTAGTTTCATATTTTCATTTATCTAGATTTTTTTAAACTAAATTTTTGTAGGCAAGGCAAAGCACGCAACGCAATCGCAAAAGCTTCGATTTTCGCAGCAGCAATAATAATATTTTAATTTTATTCTTTTAAGCAATCGCTGAAGGAGAGCTTCTTTAGCCGCCTGAATAAAGTATTAAATAGTCTTTTATCAGGTGGAAACAACCTTCAACGATTGGGTCATGCCGGTTTTATGTATTCGTTCGGCATACTCAAATGGACTCAGACGGAACTTGACGCCCTGGATAGGAGGGTCCGCACACTGCTGACCGCAAATCGGATGCATCACCCACGTTCATCGATGATGAGACTGTATATCCCGCGGAAGTGAGATCGAGGCTTCTTAAATGCTAACCCAACTGGCAAAAACATGTGCTATAATAGTCGAGACCGCGTTTCTGTTTCAGCTCATAGTTCAATAATGTAGATGTAATAAGTCATATAAAAAGGGAATAAACGTTTACTCAACGCGATTTGGGCGCAAATTATTCAGCTAATAGTGCTATGAAAGTCGTGTTACTGTTGAATAAGGAACATAATTGTGAATAATTATCGAGTAAAAGCAAAACTGGACCAAATTTAGAGTAGCAATGGCAATATTGCTCCTTTCTATGACCATTGACAGAGTTATCTCCGTTATCAGCCTTATGGCTGTTGCGTTACTATTAATCAAAAAAATAATGGAGTAAACGTTGCCGATTAGCTAAAAATCGTCCTTTTTGTCAGTTAAAAGCAAAAAATTCGCTGTTATTCCACAATTTCGTTCTGTATCCGTTGTTTCGTCACTATTTTTCCATTATTTCATGAAACGGAACTTTGTGTGTGACTTATTTGAACAAATATGGAAGTATTGAACATACCTAGTTACTTCATGTAGAATGTTATTGCAATTTTCTGTCTATAGAATTTTGCATATCTACATGTAAATGAACATGCAAAGTAACTTTATCGATGAAATCGTAGGAGTTGTTTAACATATATTTGTGGGCCGCGCTAATTATTTATAATATAATAGTAATAACAAATAAATTTTATCAAGATGTAAGATCAAGATCGACGTGGGGATGCACCGAGATGTGGTCTCAGTAGACTAGGACCTCACCCCGCTATCCTTGGCTAACAAGAACTGGCGCAAACCTATAGTATTAGATACTAATTAATGACCGCAGGGAGGTATGGCAGAGCAAAAAACTTCACGGGCGCTTTTACCGGGCGTTACATGGGCCCGATGTAGACCTGGTTGCGATTCAGTGACCTCTTTGGGGAAACCGAAGGTTTTGTCTTTGCGATTATGGACGAAGTTATGATGACGAACAACTACCGGAAATATATTATGAAGGACGGCACGGTTGACATCTGTCTGGCATGCCACCGTCCCGGATAATCAATCCGACAGATAATCTCTGGCTGTTCCGTCTGGCTAACGGAGACTACTTGCATAGGCACAAACTTGTAGCCAGGATTATCCACCAGCAACTTGCTCTGATATACAGTCTTGTGGAATCGGAAGTACCGTACTATAGATATGTGCCCGACCCAGTCCTCGAAAACGGCAATATCACGTTGTATTGGGATCGATCTATCATCACTGACGGGAGTATTGTTGCCAATAAGCCAGACATAGTGGTGATAGATCGATTAGAGCGTTGCATAATGATTAATAGATTAAGTATCTGGCTCGCGAGGTTGTCGACATGTGGGATAAGGAAACAGCAATTATTGTGCCGATAGTCGGGACGACTAATGGCATAATAGCCAAGAGCCTCGACCAACACTTGAGGAGGCTCTCGTTAGGCAGCTGGATCAAGGGCTTGATCCAGAAAGCGGTACTCCTGGACACGGCGCGTATTGTTAGGAGTTTCCTCTCTCAGGAGCCCTGACCACCGATAGCTTGGACCCTGTTCCCGACACCGGTGGGCTACAACTTTTTTTTAATATATTTTTTTTGTTTTTATATGAATATTTAAAAATGTTAATAATATGTTTAAAAATTAAATAAAGGATATGAGTATTACAAGAAAAAGATAAAATCCGTGTTTGTAAAACATTGACTAGATTTTTCCACGAAAACATATAATCGTCATGCGTCAATTTTATGATATTCCTGTTGTTGTTCAGGCCTAAGTAATAAGTACTGAAGACTACCTAAATATTCTGCTGTAGGCATTTGAAGACAAGGGGAATCCTAGGGTTCGTGTCTTTTTTTACCTTTGACAGAAAAAATACCAGTCTTTAATAATATACAGACGGTGAAAAAATCACTATCTAAGTAGTGATTTTTTCACCAACTGTATATTTTTACACTTAGCAAAGTGCCAGGTAGCGAAAAAACAGCTGCAAGCCGTGGCCGCAAGTTATTCATATTTGAACGAAATTGATTTCCGTGAACTTTTTAAATGGAAGTGTCGTGGCCACTACACGAAGTTTGTGACAAAATAATAGGTTAGTTGACAGTTTTTAGGAAACCGATTAAAAATGTTCCTTGTGGTTTATTTTCCGTAAAACAAACATATTTAATCGAAATATTAACAATACCAATTTTTCATTTATAAAAATCAATTTAAATCAAAGATATTAAAGTATGTCTAGATAGACAGCCAAAGCTGTTAATTAGTCGAAAAGAATAGCGATCAACTGTTGGCCGCTAAATGTAGGTACGCACACTAGAAAAGCACAATGACAGCACAATGACGTGGCACGAGTGTTAAGGCTCGTGAAAACTGGCGCGATATCGCGGGCGCTACAGGCAGCGGGACCATTGTAACGCCCGCGATATCGCGCTGGTCTGCACAAGCCTTAAGACATAGCTGTCACGCACACCAGTATAACAAAGTTGGCTTGTTTGTTTTAGTTCAGAGACATATACGTAAATAATCAAAGATTTAAATGAAGTTCCCTATTTCTGCCTAGACTTGCAACACCTCCGTTTTAGTACCCATAAAAATAAGGCGAGGGGAAAACATTGAAACGGAAGCGTCCTACTGCATAAGGTATAATTATAAAACACGTGCAGTCTGTCAAAAGCAATATGCAACAATAAAATGAAATTTAATTTGTGCTCCCTCGCGATGCAGGGGACAGGTAAGCCTTTTGTATTGAGGGTTCAATGCGGACCCGTACCAATACAAATCTAACAAATTGATACGTACACTGCACTGTGTCTAGTGAACGCTGTATACGAATGGGGTAGGTGCACATTGTTGAGGTGCGTTTTTCATGGCTGAACAATTTTGAAAGATGACTCATCTGCAATTTTCGAGCTTGGTTTGATTGCTGAACTTCGCAATAAATTGAATTCCTGTTTAAAATGAATGTTTCCTGAACTTTACACGGTCCACTTTCAAAATTCTTGCTTGCACTGCCGTCGTCAAGGTCGTCGGTCTATTTCTTAAACAAAGTTTAGATTAGCAACAATACTTGAGTTGACTTCCGCAAGTAATTCTTACTGAGAAAACTTGCGGAAGTGAACTTGCCGCAATTATTTACACGGTAAGAACTGCTTGCGGAAGTCAACTTCTGCAAATATTGTTTCTAATCGAAACTTCGTTTAAGAAATAGACCGACGACCTTACCTTGCCGACGGCAGTGCAGGTAAGAATCTTGAAAGTTGGCCGTGAAAATTCAAGAAAAAATCGTTTTCTTGAATTTTCACGGCCAACTTGTGAATAGTGATTGTAAATGTATCGGTTTACAATCACTATTCTGTCATTTACACTACAAGCATACGTTGTACATATAACATACCGTCAATACAGTCGAACGCATTACCATGTTTTTGACGACAATTTGCTTAAAAATAAGTGTGGCCCTACGTTCATCGCATACTCTGCTGTCGTCCAAGCCACTAACCTTGCCGTCTGGTTAATAATTTTACCACCTTTACAGGGGAAATATAAAACAAAATATGTACAATCAGTATGCACCTTTAGCTCTTGTGAAACGTCCCCTCAGCGCAAGCTGCTGTGCGTAACAAGAACAAAGCACCGCCCGGGCGAGATGCTTTGTGAAGGATTTGCTTTACAAACACATGGACACAGCAATTTCGCAATACTTTATTAATCCTCACCTGCCTATTTAATAAAAACGGGCATGGAATTATGTAAAACCTGCAAAGCAGTTGGGGCTGGACATATTAAAAAAAAATTGCGAGTGTAATGCCCGTTTTCATCGACAACTAAATGAATCACTAAATAAAAGTGCACTGTTGTGAGAGTGCTGAGGTTAACGTTGAATTACCAACAGTGCACTTTTATTTAGGGATTAATTTATGTCACTTAGTGAAGGTGAAAACGGGTATTAGTCAAGTACTTCCAAGTACTTGACTACTAAGTAACTCTTGATTGTAAATTCAAAAATAATCTGTTTCAAACCCTTCATTCAGCACTTCATAGTTAATGCTGGAGAGATGTACCTAACCACAACTGCGTTACAAACTCCCCAGCATAACTTTACTTTTTGTCTCACACAGAAATCTAATCTTTCCTTAGATCTTAGCTTAGCTGTCATATTCTTAGATAGTTATTTTCATGCCTCGAGACGCGTGATTGGCAGCTAGGCACGTACCCTACAATCGTACAAGTATCTGCTCTGAAAGTATTTACGATAATGACGTAATCGCAAGAGAAATTCCTTAAACACATGAGTGCAATAAAAAGTAACCGATATGCACAATTAATAACATTATTATTATGTCACGAGACTATTATAAACATTGGCTGTTTTATAAATAAAATAACAATATTATGTTAACTTTCAGCGCGAATAAGTCAGCAGATAAAATTAAATGATGAATGAGTAACCGGAATGGAGAAACAGTTTCACTAAATTAATTTATTGGACGTGTCATGACAACACATTAATGCAGATTACTTGTACTTTTGATAAGTACTACGCAATGTTTCATTTGAATTCGTTATTGCTTACATTATTTATAGAAACCAGAATCACTGGCACATTACATGACTTGGAGATCCCTTTTTGAGCTGAACACAAAGTCAAAGCTTTATTTTATAACATCATTGGAACACTCGAAACCCTTCGAATTGCGACCCTTTATCGGGTCCCCTCGGTTCTAAATCAAAGGAGACGCTGCCCTTGACCATGACCGCGGTAATATTACGCAGCAAATATTAGAATTGGAATAGAGAAACAAAAAATTATAAAATTAAAAGGATTTCCCTAAGTTCCCTTCTGTACTTGTACCGTTTATAACAATTTTAAAAGATTAGCTGCGCCCCGCAGTTTCACCCGCATAAGTCTCGATCCCATAATCCCATGAGAATATCGGGATAAAAAGTATCCCATGTCCTTTTCCGGGTCATGGTCTACCCATATGCCAATTTTCATCCAAATCCAGAAAAAAGGGTAATAAGATAGACAGGAAATAAGATAGATGTCGTGGCCAGATCTGAGAATTGATTATTTCATGAAGTGATCGACCATTTCATGAAATGGTTGTTTCATGAAATGGCCAGCTAAAATTGACCATATCGTTTAAACGTTAACGTTTAATGTTATGTAAGTCGACGTTTGGCCATATCATTAAGTAGGGTATCCATCCAATTATTACTGGCATTCATTAACTTTTAATAATCTGGGTCAATGGATAAATAAAACATTTTAAATAGCTTTCAAACCAGAAGAAAAATAATAACTAATAAGATTTGAATAGTTAAATACTAACCTGTGAAATATGTTCCAAACACCATGTTTTTTTTTAACGTTGGGGTAGTTTTTCGAGTGACTTTCATAAAAGTCACGTAGCTTGGTATAATAACGATACTTCACTGCACTTTTATCTTCCATTTGCATATTTATGATTGCTTTTCCAATCGAATTATCGTCCGCCGCCATGATGCACAACAAAAACAAAGCGACATCAACGCCTCTACCGGTGGATAATCTAACTATTTTACGATATGATCACGAATGTTTGGCCACATCATAAAGTTGTCGTGCATTTAACAGTGCATATCATCAAATGTTGAGTGTTCAATGATCTGGCCAGACCACATCATGATGTGGCCAACGGTCAATGGTCTATTTCATGAAATGCAACAATTTCATGAAATGTTCGTTCATTTCATGAAATTATCAATTCTAAGATCTGGCCACAACATAGGTACTGGTGAAATGTAATGAAATACACATTCACGTTTATGTACTATCGAGCAACTGTAATTAATGCCAAAGCCTTGCCTCACGTTTGTATAAAGCGTGTCAATTCAACACAGCAATTCCATTATCTGCAAGTATGGTTTCCAATTTCAATAGTCTAGCTCGATAGTTACCATCCAGTTTCTTTGTTTCACATAATATTCACCATCTGTGAAACACAATGCTTCGACATCAGCGTAATACATTGTTCTAGCTTCAATTAATCCCGCAAATCCACGTCTATGTAGGAATAGACTGTTACACGTCAAAGGGTGTCCACTCTGAAATGACGCCCACTATCGCATTTACGCACACGGTGACACGGATTTCAGATTGGACAAGCTATATTGTTGCAAACCAATTAAAGTAACATTAGTGTAAATCATTACAGTACACATCTACATAATATCTTACATTAGCAAGCGACAGAGACAATGGCAATTTTATTTCAAACTGTACATAAAGTGGACGCTTCCTACAATGTGGTCCGAACGGCGCTTGACGTGGAAACATTTCATCTTGGCAAGCTTAAAATAAACAAATAAATCCACATGTCTGGGATGTTAATATTCTTAAAATTATTATCGCTTCATCTATGCATGGTTGGAAAGATGTTTTCCAAAGTGCTCAACATGGTCTCAATGAGGTATGCCAATAGCTCAAAGACAATGTTTTGACACTAAATGTATCAAAGACCAAATATATTGCCTCTGCACCTGCTCACACTTGTACCTACCTACCGCCTTCGTGCCTTTGTTCACCCCTACAAAGAACGGACGTTATTAGATATCTTGGAGTGTATATCGATCAGACACTAACTTTTAAGCCTCTTATTGACATTCTGTCACTAGGATTCGTAAGCTGATATACATTTTCAAGACACTAAGACATGTGGCGGATAAAAAGACTTCCAAAACGATGTACTCAGCACTCTGCCAGTCACTAGTTAATTATTGCATACCTAACCTCCTGGGGAGAAGCAGGAAAAGTGCACGTTCTGGAAGATGAAAGAGCGCAGAGAGCCGCACTCAAGGTTGGAGCTGGGCTCCCTTTCGCTATCCAAGTGCTGAGCTATATAAACGTTGGGATACTTTAACAGTCAGGCAGACCTTCATATTCACATTACTACGCAAAAAACATACAGAAATAAAATATGACCCTAATCTCAACCAAGATAAGCAAAGGAAACGTAATGTCTATCAAACTAATTTCTTTAGCACAATTTTCTCTCAAACGTTTTATTGTATTCTTGAAGGATATCTGTAAATCAAAAGTACAAACTATAAGTCAAATGACAACTACTACTAAAACCTCGAAAACTATATAAAGTGTGCAATATTAGAAAGTAAAGTTACTAAAACTAAAGTCCTAAATCCACCCCAACAAGACTGGATTGCAGAGATATAATAACAAAGATTCATGAAAGAAATATAGTTTGGCACAAATTGAAGCAAGATCCAGAAGACGAAGAATTGAACGAACTACTTATAATAGAAAGGAACAAAACTACAGAAAGAATACAAAATACTAAAAAAGAAATACTACTATGAAGCATTTAAGAAATACTCAGGTAACCCAAAGATGTGGAAACTTATTAACACACTGTCCAACAACAAGGTCAAAACACATTGTACTCCTCCAAATCTCTTAACCAAAGACAGGTTCTGGGACCGATGGTAGTGAAACCTGTGAGACTTTTAACATCTTCTCCACGATCGGTTCGACACTCGCTAACACTTAATATTTTTATATATTCATTGTCATTGCGCAATATTGTTGAAGGCAATGGCCTTTCCTCATAAGTTGCGCTAGACCATTTACAACTCATTAGTGCAACCACATATGTACCTAATTGAAATATGGGGCAACGCGCCAAAAACTAACCTAAAGGCCCTACAGATAGCTCAAAATAAAATTATCAAACTATTATTCCACTACGATTACCTTACACCTACAATTAAAATTTACAGGGAATCACTCATGAATATTAAACAACTCCATGCATACTGTACCAGCATATTAATAAGAAAAATTCTAAACAAGTCCATTCACACACAAATACACTAAAATACATCAAGTACATAATCGTAGCAGTCGTAGGAAGGATCACATTTTACTACCACGAGTGCGAAGTCAGTGGCGAGAGAACCATTATAATAAGCTACCTAAAGAGGTAAAGAATGATATTTTCAAAAATAAATTAAAAAATCACATTCTAAATGATCCAAAACTACATACAACCTTATATGGACATGCCCTACTGCTGCGTTGCTTTATTGGGGCACACAGTAATTATTTATTTTGCGGGTGGATCAAACAGTTTTAAGTTTTGTGACTTGTGTAATGTTATTTGCGTGCAAAATTAATATTATTGCGTAAATTATTTGTTATAAGGGCAAACTAAAACACAATAGCTGCTTAGTTTGTATGTCAAATTTCATATATTACTATATTTTAAGTTTTAAAAATGTTCTCAAGTATGTGAAATCTTTGTAATTTCTTATTACAATAAATAAGAAATTACAAAGATTAAAAAAGAGAAATAATAAAATCAATACGAAACTTTCAATTTACCCTACGAATAAAGACTTTTATTATTCGTAGAATATACCCCATGCTTAGATCGACTTTTAAACTAAATGTATGTAAATGGCTTAAAACTCTCGATTATCAGGCAACTAAGAGTCTTTTGATCCTTATTCGCAAAATTTATATTTCCTTTACAAACGTACACTATCACACAAACACTCACAAACACACACTCAAACACACACTCAATCACTCACTCACTCACACACACACACACACACTCACACATACACGCACGAACACTAAAACCACATATATAAATGTCCAGCCAAGATTAGATTAATATTAATTTAATTTTTTCTTTATATTGTAACTGCACCTAGAAAATAATTTAACTTATCACTGGCGTTTCTTAATTAATCTAAATGAATATGTACATATTTAAGTATTGGTGATCCGTAACACAGGTATTTTATGCCTTTTTCGGGCACCAGTCTCTCACAAATGTTAACCCAATTTTAGATTAAGCACTTGATGATAAATAAATAAATAAAAAAAATGGTTATTTGCATATTATTTGAAGTGAGCATAGCAGAATGGAATACGTCAGATGATTGCATGAAAATCTCTAATTTTAAGGGATTAACAACGTTCGGTTAGTTAACAATCGTCCAAACATGCGGGCGTTTGTTAGCAAGTTTGGTGCTTCCAGGGTATTACAATGAGAGGGTAAAGGATGAATCGAAAATGTTTGGAAATTTCCAGCTCCACAGCTTTAATGACAATAAGAACGTTTTGAAATACGTATTAGGTTATACGTATTAGGTAATAGTATTAGGTTCACTGCATGTTAATATGAAAGCAATAAATAAGCCTGAAGTTAATCACTTAACATAAGTATATTAGGCCTACATGGGAGTGAAGTTGGGAAAGCACTCGTCACTCGTCCTCTGCATACTCGAAAAACTCACAGCAAAATAACTGCGCGTGATTTTGACAAGAGATTTTAGGGGCAAAAATTTAAACGTCACAAAGAAGAGTGGTGGTGGTATATTGTAGCCTTAGGTACACACAAATCAGTTTTATAATTTTAGAAAAACTAAACGCTTTTTGAATTAGAAAAACATTTCCGAAAAGAAAAAAGTATTAGTATTTCTTGACTCGGTTTTACAATTATGTACCAATTTGTTACACTACGGTATACAGCTTTAATCGGGGTTTGAGCTATAAATTAATTGTGTAGGTGGGTGTTCAATAAGGGCGTTCCGAAAACAAGTATAATTCAGAAATGTTGATCAAGGACCCTAAAATAAGTCGAGGGTTGTCCTAATCGCCTTCTTTTGACATTCCCTTTTAATCTCTGTCAACATGAAGGTCAAGGTTAGTTTCACGAGAAATCTCCCCTTCATTGTCTGACAAAAAATTACATTCTTAATTCACTTTACTTTTATTATTGTTTTAAATTCAGAAGCAAAAGGCAGGTAGGTAATTAGGATCGGTTCTTGATCTAACTAACGATAAAAACAATCGAGATAACCAAAGGACTTCAGGAAATCCTATTAGAAAAGGAAAAATAAAAAGGAAAAATAATTTCAGCCGGAGGGTATGCTTCCGAAGCAATCTATTTGTGGCACCTTTATTAATAATTTGCGCAAACAAAGACCGTCTATCAGATATCGATCGAGGCAGGGCACGAGGGGGTCGTGTGCATAATAACTATATTTACCTCATCACACCATGAATGAAGTGCCCTTTTGTAACTGACGAATGACAGTACCTGGGCGACCGAGCTCTGCTCTGGTGAAAATAGAGAATGCTCATAGTACCTACTTATTCTTTGATAGTAGGTACTTATTCCATGCTGCCATGTCATTATTCTAAAGTAGCCATCTTGTTCTAACCTTTGGGCGACCGAGCTCTGCTCGGGTGAAAATACGGAGAAAACGAAATTTTCCAGATATGAAACCTAGCTAGATCGATCTTCGCCCCCGTTAACCCCTTATTGCAACTTTCATCGAAATCGTTAAAGCCGTTTTCGAGAACGTGATTATTACAAATATATATAATATAAACAAATATTGCTCATTTAATAGGATAGGATATTAAAACTGTCACGCGTTTTTAGGGTATCGCAGAATTAATAATTAAGTCGTACACACAGAATACTCAAAAACACATACTTTCTTTCAAAGAATATTGGAAGTTACTTAATTTAATTAATCTAAATTTATTTAAATAATGTATAACTTAGTTGTTAATTTTTCATTTTCATTTTGCAACTTTGAGAAAAAACTAGCGATTGCATTTATATATTCATTACAAGTAATGCTTTTACGCAACTATACAACTTGGAAATCACATTGAGGCTGAAAACTACTGCAAAGTTTGACGTTTCCCATCACTAATGTGTGTTCTACAAACTTTCGGAACGAAAATAATAGTGAAGTTGTGTCTATCCGTAATTAATTAAGGATTCATCTATCAGAGATTCCTAGAATGAAGCTAGTTTATACATCCTGAGTGATACTAGAAATTTCGTACAGAGTTAGTTTGAAGTGCAGCTTTGAAGTTCTCAGTATTAGTGGTATTAGCACAGATGAATACAGATGGTTCACTCCGCATTTTAGGTATGAA
The DNA here is from genome assembly GCA_916610215.1 of Omphaloscelis lunosa. Taxonomy (NCBI): domain Eukaryota; kingdom Metazoa; phylum Arthropoda; class Insecta; order Lepidoptera; family Noctuidae; genus Omphaloscelis; species Omphaloscelis lunosa. The sequence goes on from OU744243.1 coordinate 19,801,989, forward strand.
ACTACAAGTACGCGGCGGGCTCGACTTGTCGGGCCAATTCAGTGAGTGTAATCAGAAGATATACCACTTACGCGATAGAGAGACAACTTCTAGGTGAATATAACTATAGATAATTAGCGCTGTGCGACCTGAATTACACTTTATTGTATCGAAGCACGAGTCGCGTTTTATTTTATGATTTTGAGCAAACAACCATCTATATTAAACTATGGTATTAGTAAAGTTGCTTCCAGAAGATCGGCTTTACCAAAACTAAGATGTTTTCAAAAGTCAATGGGGAGTTTTCCCTTTTGCGACTCACTCAAGCATTAATTATAATATAGAATTACAGAGTCTATAATATAATTAATGGTTTAGTGAGTGAGGAGAGACGTGACCTACCACTCCTTTAACTGCTTTAGATTTTATTAAGACACAGATATATGCCAGTGACCTTGCGTGTTCTGTACTGAGCTCACGCAACGCGTCGTACGTCCAGCCAGTAATGGGACTCGCCCATCAAGGAGCACTGTCCCAAATGACATGTAATATTAATTTATTATACATAAAACAAAAGGTATTTTAATAAAACACGTCTACTAAAAGATCAATAATTAAATTATCTTTAAAATAGTGACGGTTTCAGAAAAATACGCTTGATATATTTTGCGTGATTCTCAGTTTTTATCTGCGTTAGACATAACTTTACAAATTAATTTCACTATGTATATATTATGGCTGTATTAAAATATTAAGAAAATGCTCTTATTTAACATATATTTCTTCCAAATCATTGACACTACTCGTTTAGACGTCATCTTCAGTATAAAATCATTAAAAGTCGGTTATAGTTGCCTTAACAGTCGAATTTTTTTCTGTAATACGCTATTTCCATTTCGGATAAGTAACACGATAGATGCTTCTAATGGTTCTTATTACACTGGTAAGCAGTAGTTTTGTTTTATGAAGTTTCATACCTGATTTTGTATGATTCTGTCACGCTGATTCCAAATCTGTTGTCAGTTTTTCTCTAGCAGCTCTAGTTTTTGAAATATTAACAAATTACATTTTAATCAAAAAAAAAAAAAAACTCGAATTATAAAAAGAAAAAAATTGTTTTTCTAACCTAACATGAAAAAACATTGCTTTTATAAGATTTTCTTGCATGAATCGAAACTTCAGCCTTATTTTGAATGCTCCAGCAGTAATCAGCCATCATATTTGCATTCCAACGACCCTGGTATCGCTCTTCCATTGTGCGAATGTCCTAATGAAAGTGTTCTCCTTCTTTTTAATCACCTAAATTTTCTGGAAAGCGGTCTAAATGGCTGAAGAGGAAGTGCGTCTTGATGTTTATGTTACATCCTTGTCTTTGAAAGAGCAACATGAGCTGCTTAAATGTGTTGAATCTAGTCTGGAGACTTTTTATTTCCTAAGAAATTTTGCACAACCCAAACAAATTCAATCCATGCACATATCTCTTTATCTGTCAAACAATCAGTAAAAATTAGATCCTTTATTAGTTCCCTGATTTGAGGACCGTCAAAAATACCAGCTTTTACTTTTTCTGTGCTCAATTTTGGGAATATTTTACTGTTATATTTAAAACATTCCCCATCCCTGTTGAGAGCTTTTACAAATTGTTTTATCAGACCTAATTTTATATGGAAAGCGGGTAATATAATGGTTTAATAGGTGATCTTAAATACGTCATACGTCCATTTGGAACAATTTTTGTGGTCTATTTCAGTAATTCACAACACAAAAATAACAGTCATCGTGATGATTAGTCTGTTCACGCCAAATCATAGGACTTTTGAACTTCAAAGTAGGTATTTTCTTACTAGCCCATAAACGCAATAATGTTATGCAACTACCACATACAAAATTTGGCATCCATGGCTTACCAAACACTTATAATGGCGTCCCAAAGAAGTCCCTTTATATAAAGTCAGACGCACTTAAACAACATTCTTGAAACATATATTCAGCACAAACAGCACAAAAACTATTTAGATCGTTTGAGCAAGTTCTTCTTAATATAGACATATCGATTTATTTATGGGGTATAATAACTTTTTGCAATCAAAAAATTTTTTAGTAAGCTGCTTAACGAAATTTTAAGAAGTGCTTGTATCACAAAAAACTAGAGCTGCTAGAAAAAAACTGAGGGTAGATGTGAAATTAGCGAACTCAAATTACTAAGAAACAGTTTACAAACTTCAAAAAACAAAATAAGTGAAATTTTATTTATCTGTGTTATTTTTGCCTCATCGCAAATTTTAACCTTATTTTCGTTCAGAGTTCCATGTCCATTTAACTGTACTGACAGATCTCTAATTGTCATTTTTATCTGTAATCCATACTACATCCTATTATAAATGCCAAAGTAACTCTGTCTGTCTGTCACCTTTCATGTTTAAACCAGTAAACCGATCTTTATAAAATTTGACAGATTGGTAGCCTGAGACCTGTAGAAGGACAAGGGTTCTTTTGATCCTGGATATTTGTATAAAAAAACGATGAAATACAAAATAAAACGCAGACAAAGTCGCGAGCAACGGCTTCTCATCGATATGATGATAACACTAGATGCAAAGGGCGTGCCGTTCCACATTAGGTCCCTAATCTCTGAACATAATCAGCACATAAGATATAGATATCTTATTTCATAGATAAAACACGTTACATTGATAATGTCTGTCCTTATAATTGCATGAATTGTATGTTGTAGTAAATGTAATGCAAGTACCAATGTTATTTTAAAACAATAAAGGCTGATGCAGACGGACAAAAGGTATGTTTATATGCGTAAGATATGGGCAAGAATCTGTAATCAATAACAGAATGCCCCGTGTGCAGTGGACAGCTTTCGGCTGAAATGACCCAGAGGTTTTTGAGCAAGCATATGCAGGTCGAAAAGTTGCTAGCTGAGTAGGTGCGGCATGACGAGAACATCGAAAATATATTTGAAAAGTTTCAGATATGTGCCCCGTGGTAGGGATCCACTTTCAGATTTCATAAATGGACCAAAGATAAAGTGATCTTCAGAGCCTTTGATTTTCGTATGATCGTGTGCGGCCTACTGACGCATATGACTTAAATACTCAAATGAAGAAATTGTGGCCTTTCCTTAAATCTGTAATTACTTTACTTAGAGCGAAGCCCCATAATGCTAAAACATAACATAACATCACGCCTTGTTTCCCCGAAGAGTTGGGCAGAGGTGTCCCTGTAGCACAGGCACACCCACATTTCGCCAGTTATGTTTTAGGTCCCATGTAATAGGGGGCGAGCCTATTGCCATCAACCGGGCACAAATCCAGACTCCGAGCTGTTACTGAGAAATTTCAGATAGAAAAACCCAATAACATTTTGCTCGACCCGGAATCGAACCCAGGACCTCATACTTAGCAGTAGCGCTTGCGACCACTAGACCAACGAGGCTAAAAATTGTGTAATATTCCTGATATTACACAATTTTAAATAAAATATGTAACCTGTTCTTCAAATCCTTAGAGATTTGAAGAACAGGAAGCAACAATTCAATCGTAAACTCTAAATCCGTCTACAACAGCGATATAAACCACTGACCTACAATATATTTGCAGACACGTATTTCCCGGGACCCGATTGATCCTCAAGTCTCGCCCACCTGTTGCTAAAAGTAGACGACAGACGAGGACGATTTATGAAATAGCAAAATACGTTACATTATTGTTTCTTACAAATACTACATAACATCATAACATCACGCCGATAATCCCCGAAGGGTTCACAGAGGTGTACCTAGTACACCTCACATTTCGCCAGTTACGTTTGAGTCCCATGTAATAGAGGGCGAGCCTATTGCCATCAACCGGGCACAAATCCAGATTCCTTACAAGTACTAAGTTATTTATAATATAACGTTCCTGCTCGTTCAATTTAATTACTTGAAATATCACGGACATTCATGACAGACATGGTATTAAACGAAGATTCGTGTGATTAGCGCAATGTACCTATTCTGCGCGGTGTTACCTGAACTAATTACAGACACGTAGCAGCTCACGTGTAAATTCCAAATCATTTATCAGTTGAGTAAATTGGGAAGAGGAAAAAATATATCTACCTAAATTAGTAAAGGGCGAGGGCGTAGAGGTCGCCGCCAAGGAGAACCGGCGAGAAAAACAATCTTATTCTTAGGAAGCGGGAGACTATGTCAACGACGGGAAAGTTTAAGAGGCACCTACTTATGAAAAGCAATAAGAGGTCGGAAGAGCTTAGGATAAAGCCTCGTACAGATTAGCGAGACGAGACTCTAACAAAAAAAAATCTAAGAAAATTTCAAGGTAGAACAATTACCGCTGTAACGTCGCGCGACAAGTCGCGAAAGTCTGCATGAGGCTTCACTAGGCATTGACTATTCAGAGAGTTTATATACGAAATTATTTTTAAGCAACTAACTTCCTTTGGCGTACAGAATTTAATATTGTCACTAAATAATAAATTACTTAGGTATGTAACACTATTTTAAAACAGCTGAATATATTAAACTGGCCACAGCTACATTCGTTTTCAGCTGCGGTTTTTTAACTTCATGCAGGTCAGGTACATACTAACTTTTAACATTACTTATTGAGAAGAAAATGGAAGGGTGTACATCCATGCAATGTACCCAGCATTTACTAAGGGGTGGGGCAGAAATAAATGAACTCTTTAATAAGTAGTAGGAATTTCTCTCGATGAAACTATAACTACGCATGCACGCTCGATTCATCGCTACTACATTATTTCGCGCGATAATTCTGATTGTTTCCAAATTAATAATACATTTTATTACTTATTATACCTAAATTTTTAGCTTTGAGTCCGAGACCAGAGAGGAGCAGATGCCCCACTTTGCCCCACCGTGGGTACGCCCATGTGTAGGTGGGCACTAGCGAGAATTGCCTGGGATTCGAAAATAAACCGTTAACCAGGTCAGGTCAGTTCTGTTTTCATCTGAACTGCTCAAGTACGAAGTAAAGTCAGAAATAACTGTGATAATTGAAACCTCCTACCACTAGGAATGTCTTTAGTACCAGCCTGTATATTTACTTTGTGGCTGAAGCTACTTATATGGCTGGTAAAGTGGTGGTTACTGGCTCATGGCATGAATATTGAAACATTTCGAGAATCCAGAATTGAAAATGACAAAAAGACTGATCATGAATAGAGTTGGGTGCGTTTAGTATGAGTAGTAAACGGTATAAGTCAATCTATCTAGCCTTTTCCCAACTATGTTGGGGTCAGCTTCCAGTCTAACCGGATGTAGCTTAATACCAGTATTTTACATGGAACGACTGCCTATCTGACCTCCAAAACCCAGTTACTGGATAACACGATACCCCTTGGTAGGACTGGTTGTCAGACTTTAGGGCTTCTGACGACCCTTGACAAAGATCCAAAAATGACAGCCGGAACCAACTTAACGTGCTTCCCGGTGCACGGAAAGGTCTTGGTATGTTAAGGTGCTCACCCATCCACGTAATGACCGGGGCAAGCGTAGCTTAACCTGATCTACAGTACAAGTATGTATCAGTCGTAACTAAGGTTTTATAAAAGTAATGTTACAACATATCAATAAAGTCTGTTAAATACGACGGATAGGGATCTCGCGCACTAGACGACCACGACCACGACCGCGACCAGGGTAAACTATAGAAACTGATACGAATCGCGCACTTGGTCGCAACGGTCAACTAGCCGCACACCATACAATACCGCTAGACAGCCACGACTGGCCTGAGTCGTAGCCATCAGCTGCGCGAGATCCTATAGTTATTCAGGACAACAGGAATTCAAGCAACACCCACGCTGACAAAAGCCGGATCGCTTGACTTGAAATTAGTTATTTATTGATCGGTGTGTGATCTGAAGAAACAAACTGGGTACCACAAAAAAAAACCTAGTATTTAGTAGTAGTCTTAAAACAATTGCAAAACGAATCTGGGAATTTGTAAATAAATATATTAAAAACTACAGCCCTTAAAATGTGGTCCCTCAGTTCTCACAGACCATCAGCCAGATATCAGAAAATATCTTAAAAATGAAGGTTTTGTGATTACCGAAATTTAGTAAAGAATTAGTAAAGATATTTACTGAATAACAGACCACGAAGATACAGCGCCATAACTCTCCGATAAAATAGGTAAGTACTAGATTTTTTTTTCGGCGAAATATTTATTAATACAGTATTTTTTTTTTTCAATTAAATAGTTATTTATTACACATAATATAAGAGTTGTAGAGTGCGTGTGAGTGTGTGATAATATGAGTTGAGAGGGTAGTGAAAATATTTCTGTTTAAGATGTAAAATTGCGCTGGTACGATTAAAAGTTTTTCTGACTCATAATGAGATTTTGTCAATCAAAACAATCCTCTTGAATGAACAGGGAGTCACAGATGACCAATTTGAACTTCAATTGTCTATACCATCCCAAACAACACAGGTACGTGACAACTTGACAAGCATAACAAAACAATCAAAGCACTTGTGATACGTAGCATTATACAGGACTACTACGTACGCTCACAACGATAGTATATTACACTCAAAATATTTCAACGAAGCACATAAAAAGGTGAGGTTTGATGAAGCATTGTGTACTCAACGGAACAATATGAATAGTCAAAACAAACAAGCCCTAACAGAGAAAACTCCCTGGGATTGATAAAGCGACCAGAATTGATTGATATTGCAACTGCATAAGGTTCTTTTCCTTAAATGCAATAAGATACGTATATAACTGTTCTTTTTGTCTTTAAAAACGATCTTGTAAAATAATAAAATTGAGGAATATCCCCCGTGTGTCGGTAAAGGGAGCTTATAGAGGTGGTTGGTAAAGGGTGTCAGAGGTGGGCCAGGACGGACGTGCCACCCTCACGCCCTGGAACCAGAAAAAGATTTTCAGTTGATTTATTTGTGGAGCGTTTTGACGCGTTTGTTTATCGACTGAAAGTGTTTTGACTAACGAAACATATCAAATTTTCAATAAACCTATTCCCTTTGAAGCGTGTTATTATTCTTAAAGAATTGATTGAAGATAATAAAATTTCCATTGGAATCTTGGTTCCAGGGAATATGAATACTTAGACTTACTAACAAAGCCATTTTCTTCTTCATATTTTTTGGAAAAATTTGGCAGAAAATTCAGAGGGATTATTATTATTTTCTACGTAAGTACTTACCTAGAAAAAAATAACAATCCCTTTGAATTTTTATATTTTCACTAGTATTGAAATTCACTAGAATCACTGAAATTAAAATGTAATGTTTCAGCAAAATGCTAACACAGGCACACGGGTACACACGAGCTCTCCGCCGGACTGAATTACAATGTTATTTATTTATTTATCAACAAAAACTACAAATTTTTATGTTAAAAGCTCTAAGTGAACAAGACAGACCTAATCCGAATACATCCCATTGGGATTAGGTCTGCTACCGGGAAGGTGATTATCGAAAAAAAAAAATACTAAAAATACAACCGACTTTCAAAGTACATAGTGAAAAATAACTTTAATTTCGGAAGTCGGTGTCTTTAGATCAGTTTTAACTTTTTTTGCCACCGACTTCCGAAATTAAAATTATTTTTCAGTTTGTTGTTTGGAAGTCGGTTGTATTTTTAGTAAAAACATTTTTTTTTTTTCACTTTTTAGTGGGTTGATTTGTAATTTATCTATGTTACAATAGCCTAATGTGAACTGCTCATCACCTCTTACAAAATATTGCTTTTCCTGATGCAGGGACTTTAATTGTTGAGGAGTTCTCCAGGAGCTGATGGTAAAGTCACCATCAGCTCTACTGCACCATACGAATTGTGACGACCATCAATTGCTTACCAACAATATTAAAGTAATTGAATCGCAACCCGTGAAATACATATTATTGAGCAGTTCCGGTGGCCATCTGTATCCTTCATCATCGATTCCACTTTACAAAATGGTGCTTTTCGAGAGCAAATGCACGAGTTACTATAAAAAATACCAAATCGCTATAATATTTGAAGTGTTTCCTCGATTTCTCCAAGATCCCATCGACAGATCGTGACCGAATGAACGGGACAGTGGGACCAACTTGGAAGTAATACCCTTTCAAACAAAAAAAAAGATTTTTTTCAAATCGGTTCAGCCGTCTTCGAGTAACCGGGAACATAAAAAAAAACCGACAGTGGCTGAGGGGTCGAGCAGTCAATATGTGAAGAGCCACAGATAAATTTTTGTTCTAAGTTTCAGCGCGTGATAACACGAGAGATATTTATAACTTCATCAGGCATTACCTAACTGTAATTATTTGTTAACTCAACAAACATACTTACTAAAACAGATACAACCAAAATTAATGAATAATATCACAGTATCGCAGATCATAATGAGTACATACCATACAAATCAATTATGACTAAAAATAACCATGAGGGTGACATCAAGGAAAACATCGATCCCGCCCGCGGCGTACTGCTATGAAATGTACTGACAGCCAACCTATAAGCCAGCCAGTACCGATATGAACGGGGGAGACAGTCACAGAACAGCATTATGCAGTATACCCACTAGATTCAAAATGTAATTATTCTCACACATGCATATCGAGATGCTAATGAATTAAACCTTAGTTTCATTTGTGATCTTGTTTGTTCTTACAAGCTTTTTATTGCTATTGTAAAGTTAACTTTGCACTACTTTATCTTGACGAATCAAGTTGAAATGTTGTATATACCTATTTATTTAGCAGCGATGATCAGATGCTGCAATCCGAATCGTTTCCACACGAGAAAACTCGTTAACTGCTACGGAGATTGTTAAAAATTTCTTATTTATATTGGTAATGCACGACTGCTCAGCGAGGGTGCATGGGTTGGATTTTCAGGTCGAGCAAATTTTTATTGGGTTTTTCAATGAGGTATTTCTCAGTAGCTGGTAGCAGCCCGGAGTCTAGCTTTATGAAAAACAATCCCTCATTACATGGGAGTTTAATCTAACTGACGTAAGGTGGGTGAGCAGTGTTGGGCCAGTGGTAACGGCCGCGACTAACAAGTTGTGGGTCGTAGGTTCCAACCCTGACAGGTGCTTTACTTTGTGTAAATTATTTCATCACCATTGCTCAACAAACGATGAAGGAAAACATCGTCAGGAAACCGGCATGTCCTAGAACGGCATGACATGTGACATCTACCAACCCGCACTGGGCCTGCGTGGTGGATAATGGCCCACTCCCTCTCACTGAGAGGAGGCCTGGGTCCCAGCAGTGGAAACATTATAGGCTGGTTATGTAATGTGGGTGTACTATACACCTCTGCCCAACTCTTCGGAGAATACAGGCGTGATGTTACGTCATGTTTTTATAGCAATGTATCTGGCTTTTTCATTGTACCTAAATTAATTCAACCGAACGTTTGCGACTGTTTATAAAGAGTGGGACTTTTCTAAGTATTTTCTTACGGGTGGACCTTGTTTGTTTATGGACCTTCAAAGAAGATTCGAGGTCAATGTCAATCTTCGCAGATATTCATCGATAGTCTTAAGAGGACGTCGTACTGCGGAGGGATCGCTGTTTGTATTGTTCATCAATGCTTCTAGCAGGATTTGTGACAGGGTGTGAGTGCAATGGCGAGGGTGTGCTCGACTTAATTTTTTAATAGAAACTTTATACTCATCCGTTTGAAGTGAGTTCCATTACCGAAGAAAATTCGTTTTTTGACGAAACGAAGCACAACATTAGAATGTATTATACTTATTTTAGAGTACGAATCCATAATCATTTTCCAGACGATTTTACCGTATGATGTTGAAAACCAATATTTTGGGTACGAAGAAACGTAACGTTCATGCGAATAATAATATTGATTATTGAATTGCCAAAACAATGTGATAAGTACCATCCAGGTGGGTGCAGTGGCTGGATGCTATAAATCCCCTCTAATTGATATAATAGGGTAATACTAGACCGTTGAATGAAACGGCTCAATATCATCTGACTTCATTCCCGTGATGGCTTTGGGCGCCCAATTAGTGCACCCTATAATAACAAAGATCATTGTCCTTGTGAGTCTACATCCACAACAATGTGAGGCAGGATTAGCGGACAATAAGAAGGTATTACATAACATTACATCACGCGCCTGTTATGTTACGTGTAGTATTAAAAGATAAAAAAACAGTGGCACTCCGGGAGTGCCGAAAGAAGTAAAAACTAAAAAAAAACACTTCCAAAACCTTTAAAGGAAAAATACTTGCATTGGAACATTGATCCGTAGCGTTATATAAATAAAGAGCACAATCGCGTTTACAAAAATGAGGCGTCGGTAACGGTGTCGCTAGTTCAATTGTTTTTCCCATCTCAAGAATGCCCAACGCGCCTAAAGATGTTTTCATCTAAAAAAAATTGGAATAACTCTCGCAAAGAGGATTCCGTAAAATTATAGTCCCGTCAAAAACATGACTTGTAAAAAATGCAAGTCTCGCAACGCAGTTCTTATACCGCAAAAAGATGTGAGATCTAAGGCAAAACTATGTCTGTTAATTTATTCAGTACCTATCTAAGTATTTGTCATCTTTATTTCTTTAATAAATAGAATGACTTGGCCATCGCACGGCAACATAATCACATAAGAATAATCTACTATTTTAAATAATTCGAATTATATAAAACGCAGTGCCAATACGAGTATTTTGTAGAATGTTAAACTTAGATTCTATTGCCGTGTGCGATTGGCAAGTCATTCTATTTATTAAAGAAATAAAGATGACAAATAGATAGGTACTGAATAAATTAAAAGACTTTGAAAATTCAGGCTTCTAGCTTTATCCACAACGAATTTATTTTTTTATTTATTTTTAAAAAGGGGGTTTTCGAAAAAAGATGGTACGGCTGAGCCTTTGTGTTGGGTTTGTTCGACTTGGCGGGGGCATTGCCGTGCCCTCTGATACCTATAGCAATGCATTTTGGTCGATCTAGAAGTTATTAAATGAAACTATATAAGTTTTTACGAGGCGCCAGAACGATTCATGACCACATTTAATAAAAATCGACTAAGAATCGCAGTTACTACTAATAATGTTTCAAATCATTTGTTTTATTATTACACGAGACTTAAACATAACTGGCGAAATGTGGGTGTACTATAAGTCACCACTATGCAACCCTTCGGGGATCATAGGCGTCATCCACTACGACACCACATATACCAAAATTGACTTTAGCGTCTAACCTAGTCTAAGGACATTCTTCATCGATTCCTTTGATACCTTGGTGGATGTAATATACCCACTACATTGCGGAGATACACTGGCGAGAGTGGAGTGGGTTGGATGGGGCGGGGTGGGTCAGTTCGCAGTGCAAGGGGTGAGTATCTAGCACCACCGCGCTCCGCGTCGGCTGCTCTTTGTCCAGAGTGATCGGCGATCATTGATTTGTTTGTGAAGGGGACGGACATAACAGAGCTTTCAATGATATTAAACAATAACCCAACGAAACAAATTAAATACTTTGGTAATGGACGTTATTGCACATGAAAAGGGTGGAGTGGTTACTTTAAATAACCATTTCCTTCATCATCTGCCTAGTCTGTTCTCAACTATTTTGAGGTCGGCTTCCAGTCTATGCAGCTGAATATCAGTATTTTACATGGAACTACTGCCCATCAGACCTCCACAACCCAGTTACTGCATAATAATATACGATACCCCTTGGAAACACTCGTTAGATTTTCGGGCTTCTGACGACCCGTACCGACTGTCAAAGATCCACAAATGACAGCCGGGACCAACGGCTTAACGTGCTCTCCGATGTACGGAGGGGTTTGGTGTGTAAAGATAGTCAAAGTGGGCACTGTGTAAAATTATATGGAACTGAAAATGTAACAATAATTGATATTATTCTCTTATTCTCGTTACTATTGTATCGAAAATGCAAAGACTGAGCTAAAATTGTGGTTAAAATAAAAACAAGGAAGGAAATTAAATTATACCAATGTTCTATAAAAGGTATAAATAAAATGTGTTGGAATTCAAGTCCCTTGTGTGCACGTCAACGAAAGCAAATGCTGGATGTCAACTTTATACCCAACTGCGCGACAGCAAAGATCAAATCTAAGATAAAACTAAAATAACTGTCACAGACTGCTTGAAAAGTTAACTCGTTTTGAACTTTTTAATTGTAGTCGGGTTTTTAGACCTATTTTTTATACTTCTCGACTCAACGTATGCGTCTAATCTAAACCAAATGCAACATTTTAATAAATACTAGCTTCTGCCCGCGACTTCGTTCGCATGGAAGTCGTAACATATCGTATACCTTTTTTTTTTTTTTGAGGGTGGGAAATCATCAAATAGCTTCTCCCGCTCTGGGCGGAGCGGGAGGGCGTGTCAGACTCTTACTGACTAAAACCCACCCGTGTTCCTTCGGTTGCCCTGTTGCCGGGGGCCACGATCTCCCTTTCGGTTTTCTTCGCAACCCCGGCAGGCATCGGCCCTAGTGGAACATATCGTATACCTACAGAGAGTCAAGACTGGTGACTTGGGAGCAAGCGACGCACAGTTATCTGTGTGAGAAGCAGCTCGTCCTTAGGTCGACACCCGCAGCCTTCAGTAAAAATTTTCCATTGCTGGCGAAGTTTTTCGTTTTTAGTGGATAAATGAACGCCTGCGTTCCTACATCATCATAATCAACATTCTCTTGCCCATATCCCAACACTATTTTTCTTCCATACTTCTCTATTAGTTCCTGCATATATAGGGAAGACCAAAAAAACGATGGATGGACTGTGTGAAAGATGATAAGGCTAGAAAGCGGGTGACTTTTTTTTTTGTGAGGGTGGGAAATCATCAAATAACTTCTCCCGCTCTGGGCGGAGCGGGAGGGCGTGTCAGACTCTTACTGACTAAAACCCACCCGTGTTCCTTCGGTTGCCCTGTTGCCGGGGGCCACGATCTCCCTTTCGGTTTTCTTCGCAACCCCGGAAAGCGGGTGACTACTAGGGTTCCCACCTCTCCCTGAATTCCGGGAGTCTCCCGACATGACAATTTAAATCTCCCGGCACCCGGAAGGAATATATAATAAACAAAATTCTCCCGGAATGTAAAAAATTCAAGCGCTCTGGCGGTATAATTGACAGTGGCGAAAATCATATCAATTCACTCGCGACACTCGAAACTATGTTTTGTCCATACCTGTATCAAAAGCCGCTTGCGAGCATGTTTTAAGTTTAATATTCGATATATGGACAAAAGAAAAAAACCGCTTATATGAAGAACATGTCAAGGTAGAAATCCTCGCCCATGGCTGGAGGGTTTGAGTATAGAAGCTTAAGGCAGCCACAGGAAAGCCCGGTTAAGTAGTCATGATCTCAGAGGTCAATTACGAGACAACCTCCGACCTCCGTAAAATAAAAAACCTAGAAATCCAAGCAATTTTCAATTTTGGAAAGGAATGACTACAAAGAGCTTTTTTTTTAATTTTTTAGTTCAAGTTCAGACATTTTGAAGTCTGTACGTTCAAAAGGAAAATAAAAGTAAAAAACGCTGTTTTTTTTCCCCGCATTTAGACTAGTAACGAGATAACGACTCTTAAAGAAATATGGAAGAAAGGGAAACGCTAAATAAAGTGAGATTAGGGCAGAAGAATGATGAGACACCTTTTTTTTTTCTTTTTTTTTTTTTGAGGGTGGGAAATCATCAAATAACTTCTCCCGCTCTGGGCGGAGCGGGAGGGCGTGTCAGACTCTTACTGACTAAAACCCACCCGTGTTCCTTCGGTTGCCCTGTCGCCGGGGACCACGATCTCCCTTTCGGTTTTTTTCGCAACCCCGGCAGATGATGAGACACCTAACGGCACAACACATCAGTGTCGTATCAACACTGACTAATGCATTCTTACAGATGATTCCTTCCACTAAAATAAGTAACAGTTGATTGTAAACACACGGGATTGCTCATTAAAAGTCAGTTAACCATAGATATTTATTTTTATTACCTATAACCATAGATTATAAAAGGACAACTAGGAAGGAGGTTAATTCTTGATGAAATAAAGTTAATAAAAAGTAATTGAGAAAGGCTAGCCTAGCTATAAGTAAGCCTGATGAAGAGCCAGACTAAAATTAAAACTGAGAATAAAAATCTTCACAAAAATATTATTTTAATCTAGTTTTCATTATTATACTTTCTGGGCATGTATCTAGAAATATTAAATTGTAATATTCCTTTCTGCTTAAATCTACTTGCCGAGTTTGTGAAACTATTAAATTTGTTTATTATTCATTTCTGTTAGAAGCTTTTCTAGGTACTACTGTGTGCCCGGATTTTAGTTTAATTATGTCAGCATGATGAAAGTTTGAACGTGTTTAGTAGAAGCAGCAATTTATTTTGTGTGGTTTGTTTAAACCTGCCTTTGATATGTTGTTTCAATTAATTTAACTGAAAGAAAATCTTGGTACAATATTTTGAATAAAATATAAGTGCTAACAACATATCTCATAAGTATTAGTAAAGTAACTATATAAGTATGTATAACCTTAATATATTAATACTAGTTAGCAGTTCTGCAAACAGAACCACGAGCATAAACTTTTTTGCAACAATTTATATACCACATAATTAAATGGCAGAGGTAACGCTGCAACCTAGATTTGTAATGAGAAGGTGGTACACAGGTGCTCCATCAATCCGTACCGAATATTTAAAGGACCGATTACACTGAAAGGTAGAATTTAAAATTAAGCAATTTACTGCATTTCGAGGAGTTATTCTGCTAATCATGCCGAAGGTCCTCATCAGATCTTCACCAAATTTTTTTGGACAACGTAAAGTTACCTTTCAAATAAAAAAAGAACCATCGAAATCGGATCTTATAAGGCGAAGATATCCAGTAGCCCCCATTTTGTCCCTTTTTAGAGGATCCCCCCCCCCCCCCAAAATCCACGACGACAAAAAAGTTCTATAAAATCGTAAAACCTGTATACCAAATTGCGTCCAGCACGCGTAGCATGAAAACCATAGAAACGGGTTTTCTACGAGTTTTGTCGACGGAAGAATAGACAAAATGACAGATTGTGATTGGTTATCTGTCATTTTGTTTATTTTTCCGTCGAAAAAACCCGTGTCTAATGTTATCATGCTAAGCGTGCAGATCGGCTCTAAAATATGACATCTAGAGGAGTACCAACAAACTTAAACACGAACACAAATTTTGCCAGACTCTAAGTAGAGACGCTTCGCTCGCTCGGTCAATTATATACAGTTTTTCAAAGCTTCCTCTCTCCTACTATTTGGCTGTGCCCGACAGGGTTCAATGATGACATTTAATTTTAAGTTCCCACCTAAGTACACATTGTGGAATGCAAATAAAGTATTGAGTATCTACTCCTTATTTCGGTAGTCACCCCCTTTCTGGTCATATCTTTCAAACAGTCCATGCATTGTTTCTATGGTCTTCCACTAGTCTTATCCACTACTCTTAGTATCGCATAAGCAACTACTTCCAGTTTATTTCAGCTTTCCTGCTAGTTTTAATAAATAAACAATTAGGACAGTTGAATTGAAAATTAATTTAATTTAAAACGACTATTGATATCATTTATTTTACAAATCCTTCATGCTCTTCTCTATGTTTCAACGTTGGTGTATTTCGAGGAACACTTTAGGTGCGTTTCAAAGTTAGTGCGCTTCGAGGAATTCCCCCGATGCACCACTCAAATAACTGGACGTAGGTATCCATTAAGGAACGAGATGCACTAAACACAAATTGGTAGCGCGAACAGTAATATTTGCATTCACTCAATTCGTTTCAATGCACGGTCATTTACATACACGTCGTTCATGAATCAATTATAGAATCAACACGCCTCTTTGTTGTATTAAGATTACCGGTTGTACATTCCACGACAAGAATTTTATCGAAACATTTGAATAAACATTATTTGCCAAGTGGACGGAAGCGCGGCGACTGCTAAATCTCAGACTTGGGATCAAAGGACCAGCCAAGGTTGGAGTGTTTATCGACTTCAAGGAAATTCTCAGCTTTTCATTGAAGAATTGTCAGTAAACGGTAAAAACTTTATCCTGCCTTCATTTTCTTATATAAAATGCAGTTGATTGCTCTCGTGATTTCGTTACAAATGGTTTAATTTATGTAGAATTCAGTCCAATAAGATTTTTTTTTTAATATTTAGGGACAGATAGAAACTTGTTGAGTTTGATGCGTAATTTCTTTCTTCAGCTTGAAACGTTCGGAAAAGGGTACTGATTTTTTTTCCTTCCGAAAAGTGTTAATTGCCGTATGACCTCAATTTGAAGAAACTATATTTCAATTCGATTCCCCTAGATATGTACACTGCCGGGCACTTAAGTATTGGTGAAGCAATCTCTGTAATTTTCAAAAACTTATCGATGCAAAAAGTGTGTAAGTAGAAAAAATACATAGATGGAATATTTATTTAAATATACTTTACAGAAGAACGTTACTGCAACGTACATATAGTACGGTACATTAATCTGCAAAGGTACGTTTATACAACGTTATATAATTTGGTTTCACCACTATACCGCAATTTTGCAAATTACTGAGAAAGAAGCAAACATTTCAACATATTATAAAGGATAACATGGGTTGGACAGAGGTGCATACATAAGAAATATCATACAATTTATTTAATAACTCTATCAGAATAGGCTTTCAAAATCAAAATTAGGTACTTGTAAAGACTTGTAAATATAAATTAAATCTTAAATCATTAAGACAGGAATTTCAAACAGGGTACGGTAATGATGGTTGCAAAAACATTAGTTGCGGAGTGCATGATGGAAGCACGACCTCTATATGTATAAGTATATTGAGTAAGTAGGTATGTAATGTATTTATCCACATAGTCATTGAAGTTTAAGCTTGCGTACCAAATATGAAACTATTTCAGCTGAGGTCGCTCTGCACTGACTTGGAGTAGTTCGGCAGATTGCAAATGGATGTAATTAATTAAGGCTTACATATTATGCTTGTGAACACTCAATTTAAACAAGCACAGTCAAACTTTACGCGGGAAGAGAAAATTAAAACGAATGTTTGTCTTTTTGTACGAGGATATATTTCTGATTGGTCCTAACTGGGAATTCTTACACAGGTTAAGGTGCATCGTGGCAATGCACATAAGGTGAACAAAACCGGTACCCACGCGCTGACACCCCACCAAATATAAAATTGACAAATTGTTTGAGGATATGGATCATAATTCGAAAATTGCATTGAGTGACATGTTTTGTCACGGACACCCCAGTTAATAGACGTTCCGGTTGCCTGATATAGGAACAGATAACAAGTATGAATTTATTTAGGTCAATTTATTCACCTTACTGATAACGCTCAATGAGAGTGTTATTTGAAACATTAGAACTATTTTATGAATGCATGTCATGCATGATCATTTATTTATATAGGTGCCTCCTAGGTCTAGTGGTCGCAAATGCTACTGCAGCTGCTAAGCATGAGCATATTGAGGTCCTGGTTTCAATTTCCATGGTGTTATTGGCTTTTCCCATCAGGAATTTCTCAGTAACAGCCCGGAGTCTGAATGTGTGCCCGGTTGATGACAATAGGCTCGCCCCCTATTACAGGGGACTTAAATCTTAACCGGCGAAATATGGTTGTAAATGCTATACCTACATACATACACCTGTGTCCAACCCTTCGGGGATTACAAGCGTAATGCTGTGTTTTGTGTTTAATAACCAGTGATGCATTTTATGTCAAGTTTTTTATAAGAAACGATAAGAAAAATAAAAGATAAAAATTGGTTAGATAACGATAAGTATTGAATAACCGACATCATACGGCTGTAAAAGATAGACCACGATAAACAAATGCGAGTGCAATAAACAGATATCAACGGAGAAAAAAAAATAATGAAGGCTTCAGCACTGGTTACACTGAGGCGAATGCCGCGAGGGGCGCGGGACGCGACTGTGCGCTTTTTTTTTTAAATGGCGACTCGCTGTTTTGACCACTAAGGTCTTGGCTGCTTAACCGGACTTTCCTGTGGGTGCCTTAAGCTACTACACTTAGAGCCTCCAGCCAGGAGCAAGTAAACTATTCTAAATTAAAGCTAGGCGAACGCTGGCTAAGGGCACCCCCTGTGGGGTACGAACCTCGGCTTAGGGCGTCGCTGAGGGGAGATTAGGCTCAGTTCATATGACCGTGCGGAACTGCTAACCGCGCGGTACAAGATCTTGCGTGCGGGACGGAGCGCGCCACGCCGTGCCGCCCGGTAGAGCGCGTTATTGAAGACGATAAACACTATTTAGTTTGATCTTGTACAGCGCGGTTAGCGCGCGGTCAAATGAACTTAGCCTTAAGGTCGTCACACACTTTGAAGATATTATAAAATATATATTACCTTCACATATCGCTCGCTGTACAATTTAATGGACCACCTCACACAGTGAAAATAATATATATTTTACCATAAAGGATTTTTAAGCGTTATAATATATATTTTCTTCAATGTGTGTGATCAGTGTGATGAGCTTTGGAAGCCACGCGACTATTCGCGCCAGTTGGGCAAATTTCGTCCCGCATCCCGCGCGGGATTCGCTTCTATTTAGGTTGCGCTTTATCCTGCAAAGACATCTTAGGCATCCATTTTCACCACACAGGCTGTTAAGTATGCGTCTGCCATGAAATCCTATGAATTGAATTGAATGAATGAATTGAATGAGCATGAATTGGCAAATAAGCATTTTCCATCCAAATATGCTACGAATTACTATTGATTTTTTTGTATGTGGTCTCTCTTTTGTCTGTATCTACAAGGAAAAGACATCCAAATCCGTTTAGCCGTTTTAGCGTGAAAGCGTAACAAACAAACAAACTCACTTTCGATTTATAATATAAGTTAGGATTAGGATGAGGAGGTACCCTGAAGATCTTAACGATATTTTCATGAACGCTTATCTAATTGAAAGTGGGTAATATTTCAGGTAAAAAGTCAAAATGTAAGTAAAAAATATATGAAAATTAAATGGACGTCGTGTAATTAGGTACTTATTTTGAGGTAGGTACTAAATATAAAACACCGACGAGCAAAGTAAAAAAGCCACTATAACTTATCATTAAATTCCCAAAAACACGCAAGATAGCAATGTTCAAGTGTATTTAATGGCACATAAAAACACCTATAAGGCTGCCTGTCCACTGGAGCGGAGCGGAGAAATGTACCGATATCAGTTTAGATTCTAAATCGGAATCTAAACTCCTCTTCAGAGCTCCGCCCCTATTAGTTAATATTGGCACATTTCTCCGCTCCGCTGCCTCGCTCCTCTTCAGTAGACAGGCAGCCTAAAACTGTTTTCAAAATTTGTTTTTACTTCATGTAGCTAACTTGTGTGGTTTATGGGATATTTAGATATTTTTGGCACTATGCAAGTGACTTTTTTATATTGCTGGTCAGTGTAGTTCCACTCAAGATATGCAGTAGATCTAATGAAAAACTATTCTGCGAACATCTTATCGATGAACGTTCAAATGATGAAGCGTAGATATAGATAGTATAGTAAGCCGTAGGTTTAAGCCAGCGTCGAATGTGTCCTAGATACGCTAGCTTCGGAACAACACTACAATATTTAATGATAAAGCTACAACAACTGGTGCAAGTCGGTCGTTCCTATCGATCAATAGAGTTAACCTAATACTATTATCCACTAGAATATTTACTAGTTGCCAGTTGCATTTAGGCCGTTTCCTGTGTAGTTGTGTAATTTTATTTATTAACTAGCTGCGCCCCGCGGATTCCCCTGCATAAGACTCGATCCCGTGGGAATATCGAGATAAAAAGTATCCTATTTCCTAACCCAGGTCATGGTCTACCCGTGTGCCAAATTTCATCAATTTTATTTTTTTACGTATTTTTCTAGACTTAAAACCTAGCTAGATCGATTTATTGCCCCCGAAACCCCCTGAATACTAAATTTCATGAAAATCGTTGGAGCCGTTTCCGAGATTCAGATTATATATATACATATATTCAGGAATTGCTCGTTTAAAGGTATTAATTAATTAATTAGATAGGGTAGGTTGGTACTCTGTACATTAGTGACAGTCACTATTATCGAGTGACATTCCGGACTAATATGCAATGAAAATTATATTCATATACTACTCTACTAATCTAAAAGTGATGATCCTTAGCCTAAGAATAAACTTTTATTTTTTATTTTACCGAAAACTTCGGTGGCGAAAATCACCTCGAATGCAAATGCAAGTGCCAATGACAGCGAAATTTGCACGGTTGTTACCTGTTCTGGTTGAGCAATCAAAGGTGCACACCGTTCAAAAGGATGAGATATTATACGGACCAGCGGCAGCAGCAGGCCCGGATAACTAAATCCCATTATTAAAAAAAAGGTTGTGATATTTCTTAGTGACTTTCCCATTTAAGTCAATAGTTTTTTAGACATGGAATATTTTCAGTTTCAACACTTACGAACGTACGAAGAACCGCAGAAATAACACATTTTATGCTTTTTCCGTTTAAACGGACGGTCGATATCATACGCTCTGAATTTTTTAGTCAAGCAATTCAGGTCACTACAATTTAAATGTATTATCTACCTACGTCTGAGGGCTTAAAATAATTTGGAATATCGATTTAAATGCATTTAGTAGTACTATTCCGTATAAAGCAGGGATTTTAAACGTTAATCAATAACGTTACGCGAAGTTCCAGTAACGATAATTTGTACCGTTCCACCAGGATCGCAACAAAATTAATTCCTTGGCTTTAACAATATTAAAAATATAAAAAAATTAAAAATATATCGTTATTAATATATCGGTATAACGAAATAATAATGTTATTCATTTCGTTACGCTACATTGCCAAAAAGAATTGTGAAGATGACACTATGATCACATAAGTATAAAAGTAGATAGGTAACCACAACTATTCATTCACAACACTGTCTGTAAAAGATGCGCTCTCTCGAACGAACTTAATCTTTGAATACGGCGGTGGCTTACCATCAGCCGGCCGCCAGCCGCCGTAACGGGGTGGCCGGTGGTGGTGGTGGGCGACGACGGAGCGGTGGTAAGCGCAAAAAGTTCTTAAGAATAACATTATACAAATGAATCTGTATATACAAGCGGATATAAGCATAATGTTACTGATGCCTCTAGGTAACGTTACTTAAAATTTTGCTCTACAAAAATGATATTCAATAACGTTATTGATATTTTTAGGTTTCAGTATCGTTACAAACTTTGGAGCGTTATAAGATAACCTACGAGTTAATTTCAACTCTTTATTAGTGGCTTTTGTGCACATAATAATTATTCAGATTTATTACAATTGTAATAGCAATCATGTAGTTGCGTTTAATTAAAATAGGTTTTTATTTTTATTAATTTATATATCTTTAGTATAGATTATTTTCTATTTTGTGAATGTGAGAACGCTGTAGGCTTAGTGGACTGTAGATTTGTTGACATTATTTTATATTTTCTTAATTACCTGGTACTTATTCAAAGACCTACACTGTCCTCCCATACCTAGTCACACAGTTATTTGAAAGAATTGTAAAAGCCAATTATTTTTAAAAGAGTAACCGTGGAGTTTCTTGCCGGCTCTTCTCCATAGGAAACGACCAATTGGAACCGTGCACCTAGCTTCTGACGTTTCATAAGTGCCCATGTAGTTTTATGTGAAATAAAAATATTTTGAATTGAATTGAATAACATTTAGTGTAACGGAACGAAATTGATTTCGTTTTCAAGTCCCTGTACAAAGGCGTGTACGCACGAATGAACAAAACATGATGAACACGAATATCGAACACGGAACTTTTGGTTCGTCCGTGTGGACGTAATTTAGGAAAGTGAACACGAACCCCATACGAACAAAGTTCGCGCTCAACCATCAAGCGCTTTCTTTAGTAGCCATGGATTCGAAATTGGATCACCACGAACATTTTTGACGAACAGTGTTTTATGTTCGTTAGCGGTACACACATGCGAACAAAGTGTTCGATGTTCGTGTTCATCATGTTCTTGTTTGTTCGGGCGTATACGCTTTTATACTGCCCTGCTAAGCACAAAGGCGGTATCTCAACCGGAGTAAGTTTCGAGAAAATTGACTTTTTGTCAATTGAAATTTAAGGAAATATGGAGATATAAAAAACTTCTTAGTGGTTTTTTAAAAATGTTTTAAGTTAGATATCGCTACTTCGCTTATACCATTAGATGTGAAATTGGTAAAGCTATTGAATGGTATAAAAAAAACTAAAATGGTGGATCTCAGAAATACCGCCTTTAGGCTTAGCAGGGCAGTATAATCACAAAAAAATTCTACGAAAACATCGACTATTTGTAACGAAAATATCCCTACATATTCGCTGAACATTCATGACCACTACTGTCGCTTGATGAAAACAAACAAATATTTTTACAATGAAGTAGGTAAGTGAATAATTTAGGCAGCTGCCACTTAGTTCATAAGGACTGTTCATCAATATTTACCACAAAAACTCGGGAACTTTTGAGGAAAAAAAGGATACGATAGTGATGAGCGCTACGTCCATACACGCGCTCATGGTTACGTCAGTTGGTTACCATACTTTTCAACGAAACTTATTTTGATGAGTTATTGTATATTGTAACTAGAAAATGGCCAAAGTAAAATCGATGGTCTCCATCCTGCAGTTAAAAAGTTTTCAGTAGGTACTACATTTCAATTCAAACTTGACAGACATTTAAATTAAAGGTGCTTTGAAGTACAGTCGCACGTCACTTTGGTTTTGGCGTTAAGGTTTTGGCGTTAAGGTTTTGGCGTAGTGGGAGTAAGTTTGCGCATGTACACCTAGTGCAACAAAAAAAATTACACTTTCATTGCCTGTCATTATTCTATGGTTATTCTTATAATTTATTATTAAACGTGTATGTTTATAAAATAAAACAAAAACGCATTCTGCGCATCTACGACTCTTGCCAAGTTACGTGCCGGTCAGTTTGTACTTGACAAAAAACTTCATAGCGAAACAACTGAATTTAAATCTACTATACAGTTCCTATCATATAGACAACCATAGGATGGACGCTTCGAACCAAATTAATGGTCGATACATCAATTATTCAATCAAGCTAAGTATCGGCATTGCCTATTGAACATTGCTACCATTATGATCTATTCATACATACATAAACTCACGCCTTTTTGCCATGGGGATAGGCAGAAACCCACCTCCTTCGATCCTTACATACTCCTTCTGCTTCGTTTACGTACATACATCTGGTCATACACGCACGCCGGTTGCGAGTAATATGCATCTGACCTTTTTGGAGAACATCACCAAAAAGGTCACTATAGGTAACTAGGGCGTGCCCTCCCGGCGTTTACACTCACATTTACCTTGTAAATACCATTTGTTAGTCAGCTTGGATTGTCATCCTCCAAGCTGACTAATCGCATCCTCTTAACGCGCCCAAACTATCTAAGCAAACTCTTTTAAATTTTGTCACTACATCTTCTTTCAAATCGCATTGACTTATAACATCGTTCATCAGCCAATCATTCATAGTTACACCACATTTACAACGCAATTCCACAGCATTTACTCTACTTTCATGCTTCTTTTGCCATACCCAGCATTCACTTCCGTACAGAAGCATGGGCACCAGCACACCATTGTGACATCAACTGGTTGGTCACAATCGCATATATAGCACCATTCATTTTATTTCCCGCACTCTCCTTTTCACATCTTCATGAATGTTTCCATCTCTTGTAAACAGACTCCCCAAATATACAAACTAATTAGCTTGCTCCAGACTCATAATATTTATTTTCAAATCACAGACCGACACATCCTCTTCTCTTTCATATACCATTACTTTCGTCTTATTCACATTATCCATCCCATATTTACAAAAAAATCTGCTGTTTCATACATTTTGACCACGGTTGTATTGCACTGTTCTATGAAACAACAGATTTTTTTTTATTACCGACGAAAAATTTCAACACAGCGGGTTCAAAATCATGTACTGAATCCGTGGTAACAGTTTTTGCGTCGATGTCCCTGCCACCCTGTATGCTGCATGCATCAAATTCGCCTCTTTTGCAACTAATATCTGCTGACGATGCAAGTAAAACTTGATCATCTGCGTAGAGAAGGCATTTGGCTAGCAACTCAGTCATCCACAATCTAGACTAAGACATCCAGAATTTACACGGATAAAATGATCCATATTATTTATTGATTTATATATACTTAATTGTACACCAGATTGTACATGATTAGATACAAAAAGAAAAAGTAATAAATACACTACAAAATATACAATGGGCAGCCTTATCGCTTACTGTAGATTCTTCTACAGGAAACAATTTAATCAATCATTCCAACAAATATTTTCATGCCAATAAATAGAAATAATACAATATACGTAACAAGCTCGAAATTAATTATATATAAGCAATAGAATTAGAATTGAAATGCGCTTTTATTACCAAATTCAAAGCACTAACAATGTCAATAAAGTATTGAATAAATGTAATGGTTCAATGCTCTTTTCCTTTGAATTTAGTTTGCTTTAAAAAAATCAGCCGCAATCAAGTCTTTGTTACTACAAAGACTTGTTGGTCTTTTACACCAACAAAAAAGAGCTACTATTCCAAAAGCCGGCCCTGCACAATACAGACGGAGGCGGATTCGACGTTGCACAATGTGATTAGCTTTGTGCTAGACACTTCAGATTGCGGCTCTGCTCTTGACAACATCGCTCAGCAATCCCCGTTGGAATGCTCTCGTATGAATGTCTCGCCGCTCACAAGCCTACGTGTGTCACTAATATTCTAAACAAGAAGATCGATAGTTAATTCATTCTGGCGTGACCCTGCGGAAATCCATTATAAAATACAATAGAAGTTTATATATTGAGTTACCTGTTCCGCTTAGCT
Organism: Omphaloscelis lunosa; assembly: GCA_916610215.1. NCBI lineage: Eukaryota > Metazoa > Arthropoda > Insecta > Lepidoptera > Noctuidae > Omphaloscelis > Omphaloscelis lunosa. Next base: position 19,826,933 of record OU744243.1, read on the forward strand.
ATTCCTAAAGAGTTTTAAAAGAAATCGACACGTGTTTCACCTCTCAACGACGCATCCTCAGGATGACGATTGACTTAACTCGAACACGGCGTGTTGCCACACCAAGCGCAGAACGCAGACTCGGCGCTCAAGCGCGCGTGGCTCAGTGCGCTGGGTCTTATAATATGTAAGGATAAGGATTTCCAGACCCCGCGTTTACAGTGGTATTTGTTCTAATAACCTATCATCTGTAATGTACCTATATAAAACTGACGTGCCCACAGTGAGACTGATGAATCATTCAGTGGAATACGATACCATTTAGCAATTTTACCTTGAAGAACCGGAAGAAGTCATAAAACCATTGAAAAACGTGACGGTATTATTATAAACACATATAGGTGTACTGGTATGTAGGAATGCGAGTGAAAAGCATCTGCACTCTAATTGCAATACTCGATCAATCACAATGTGTCAATGATTTTGAAAAATATTTGTAAACCATTGCTACATGAGTTCGAAAAAATTGTCTTCTCAACAACGTAAATAACGGAATGGATGTTGTTGAACGGTCAAAATGAAATAGATTATGATTGATCGTGTGTTACGCAATTATAGAGTACGGTCTGAATATCTGATTGATGACAATATGGTATAAGTTATACGCAGAAGCAGTTCTCTTAAAACTTTTTAACAAAGACAAAGCTATTATACAAAAAAAAACTACAAAGTCGTTTTTTGCCACCGACTTTCGATATTAAAGTAATTTTTCACTTTGTTTAGCTATTTTGTAAGTCGGTTCTTTTCTGTTAAAATGTTTGTATTTTTCACCATTTAGTTGTGGTACCTACCCCACACAAATTCGTATACCACTACTTGCTATGTGAACAGTAGGTAACGGGAAGTTATAACATCATCAAAATGGAATAAAATCTTGTAAGAATACGTATTATTAAAGCTAACTCAAAAACTACCCAAGCTACTTTAACTACTTAATAAAATGTATATGGGACTTCCTAGGAAGTACCCCACTCAACCGCCTCCCACCAAACCGATTAAAAAATAAGAATTTTCCAAATCGGTCCAACCGTCTTCGAGAAATCGGGGAACACACAATAAAAAAAACAGATTATTGAGAAAATTCACTTTTTTAAGTCGGTTAAAATGCGCGAAGACCTTTGTAAATACTAGGAGAGACATTCTCATATAGTTAGTACACACTAGCCGTTCAGAACGCTTAGCAGGACCACAATAGAAACGAGTTTTATCGACGGAAGAATAGACAAAATGACAGATAAACAATCACAATCTGTCATTTTGTCTATTCTTCCGTCGACAAAACCCGTAGAAAACCCGTTTCTATGGTTTTCAACATAACTAAATTTCTAAATATTTAAACATTATCAAACCTTTTAAAACTAGTAGTCAGAAAAAATAATATATTTAAGAAGAATAGAACCGCTTTGGTCATAAAATAGAGCACACGATTGCACCTCTGCATGTACTGATTCATGCATACGTGTCAAAGATACAAAAGCATTCATTTCCTTTTGGATGCCGGGAATAGAATGGCACGGAATCCCTATTGAATTGAAATCCATTGGAGCGCATGAAGAGGACCAACATTTGGACTAACGATGAATTAATTAATTAGGCTCGGTGGCATTCGCTCTCCCATGCATAGAACTCATGTGGGTGCATAAACATTTTTGATGGTTTAATAACAGTAGTACCTACAACAACAATCGCCCTGATTTGTGCGACATTACCAATTGACACTTGGCAACAAGCATTGTTCGCAAATAAGCGTATATTTATTTCTTCACATAAAATATTAACAGAACAGTGTTTAATCATGCTCTTTAAGTACCCAAAATTGTTTAATGCCTAGTACCCAAAAACAAAAAAAAAAACAGAAATCTTTACATGAAACTTAAAACAAATGGTGTTTCATTTGCGAGTTGATGGATGTCAATTATTAATGTCATCTATTCATTGATATTATAAGTAAACTGAGTGAGGCATCTATTATACCGAGTTCTTTGATCTCAGACTGAACAATACTGTTCAGTGGAACAATATTGTCCAGTTTGAGATCAAGTAAATTATTTACAATAACCTAAACTAGAATATGGCGTGTTTTTTTTTCCAAATTATTGTAGGTATTTGCAGACAATTTTAAGTTTGAATATATGTAATATAAAATATTCAGTATCTTCTACCTATTAGTGACAAAAATACAGTTTTATGCTCGTAGCCATTAGTCATGAACCTCGAACAGAAAAAATCAAAAGCGTGAGATTAAGCAAAAGGGATACAATGACTTCAAAAGATTAAGCAAAAGCGATACAATGACTTCGACTTCGTTGAATGTGAGAAATATTGCCAAGTACTACAAATAACCATTGTTGTTGTATAAGTAAGTATTTATTGTACTTAGTCTGCGATGAGGATAGGTATTAGTTAAATGGGGGCGCGATAATGTCGATGAGTTTGAATCATTATTAATATCTGGATGACCGAGCCTTGCCCGTGTTTTTTTTTTTGAACGACATTTCCTAAAAATGAAATGTAGCTAGATCGATTTATCGCCCCGAAACCACGCATACTAAATTTCATGAAAATCGTTGGAGCCGTTTCCGAGATTCAGATTACATAGATATATAAAAGAATTGCTCGTTTAAATGTATTAGATATTCTTTTTCTTAAGAAAGTGTTTATTCTTCTAAAATAATAACATATACACATAACATAACATCACGCCTTGTTTCCCCGAAGGGTTGGGCAGAGGTGTCCCTGTAGCAGGCACACCCACATTTCGCCAGTTATGTTTAAGTCCCATGTAATAGGGGGCGAGCCTATTGCCATCAACCGGGCACAAATCCAGACTCCGAGCTGCTACTGAGAAATTTCAGATAGAAAAACCCAATAACATTTTGCTCGACCCGGGAATCGAACCCAGGACCTCATACTTATCAGTAGCGCTTGCGACCACTAGACCAACGAGGCAGTCAAAAATAATATCATGTTAATTTATGTTATTGACTGATTATAACTCTTCTGAAGATAACGTATCCTAAATTATCAATTGACATTGGAAATGTGAGAGCCTAAGAGCCGAGATAATATAAATCAATCATCAATCAATTTAACCAATTGCTGTGCCGACACACGTTGACCTAGGCCTCCTTCAAATTGTAAGATAAACGTACCGTTATCATCCAAAGTACAGATTTGGAGATGCAAAACTTTTCTTGTAATAGCTCACCAAATTAACAGTGTTCCACCCTCAGACCAAATGAAAAACTGAGACAGCGCTGCAAACAATACAGTGAAGCTAGCCAAAACTAAACCTCCGTTTTGTGCATACACGCTCACACGCACACATGTACAACCATTTACAGTTACACAACAATCAAACTACACCTCACTAATTGCACACATGTTTACGAAACCGGCTTCACGTCACTATTGACAGCGCTGTCTTGGTTTTTACTCGGTCTGAGGTTCCACCAGCCAAAAACAATCTTGTTCTATGATTGATTAGACTTTTACGTAATCCAAAAATTACTTAAAGTTAATAAGCAATTAATTTTTCTTGAAAATCGAAAACAAAAATAAAGCAATCTTAGTTTGAGGAAAGGAATGTTACGATGCTATAAAATGCTCAGTGAAAGCTAGTTTTACATCATATTATTAAAACAGCGAATAGGATACAAAATGTTTGTAGTAAGTAAAATTACAATGAATTTAGCGAAGCATGTAAAGGATTTGAACACGATGAATAAACACTGCAACGTACGCTTCTGCTAATTAGCAAAGTACCACCTGCCACTGTATGGAAGCAACTTTTCGAACTACTGCATACTGTGCAATGTCTAACAATTATTTCCTATTTAAAATCGTATAATGCGACACTGATTACTCATTATAAACGTGATATCAGCGACAGCGGTAACGTGACGTCACCAATTCTTGTTAGTCCCTCCAACCGAGCTTGTCACGCCTGTGCTAGGAGTGGGCTCAGCACAATAGTCCAACTAGGTCATTACTTAAACCGTTGTTGGCCTATTGTCGCATATTTGCGCTGCGTATTTGTGCAGAACGCAGTATAAAGGCGACAGTTATCTATCAAAAATAACTGTATACGGTAACCCTCTCGTGATACTCACTGACCAGACATAAACTTATACTTTTAAATAATACGAAATTGATTTAGTTCGTTCTGTTGATTTAAAATTACGTTTCCTAAAATTGAGAGAGATGCTGACTAAAGCCTCGTGCAGACAGGCGCGACGCGACACCGGTAATTGTTCTACCGTGAAATTTTCTTAGAAATTGTTTTGTTAGAGCCACGCCGCGCCAGTCTGCACGAGGTTTGATTCTGAGCAGAAGGTAACTGCACAATAAAACAAAGTGAACATGGATAGTAAAATTATCACGATTGGAAGTGTTGTAGGTACATAAGCTCTCTAATTTTGATTAGCCTAAAACAAGGTCATGTATGTACAGTAGTAAGTATTCAGGTACCTACAGTTACTGTTCGCTGTTTTTCAATACGGCCGTATAAAATCCCCCGTACACAGGCGCGACGCGACACCGGTAGAACAATTTCCATGAATTTTCATAGAGATTGTTCTACCAGAGTCGCGTCGCGCCTGTCTGCGGCAGCCTTAACTTGGCAGTTCCGAACTTCGCGCAGAAGGCTGCGCAAAAACATTTCAAACACAACCAAATGGTGACATGAGGCGAGTGTGAGTGAGAGAACATGCGAGAAAGTTCGCAGAACCTATGTTCAGACCAGCCAAGTTATATCGGCCGCTACACTTGATATGCAGGATACTTTTAAAACGATTGCATTATTATTTCGCAGTTACTGTTTTACAGCGATAATGAGCTATACTCACGTATAAATTACATAAATAAAGTTTGTGTACGTCATGAACTGATGACAAAGCATTTTTTTTTAGTTCCACCCTCACTATAGCTATCTAATGTATCATGGATGATATTTACAGAATTACAATTGCTTAGCTGTAAAAACTCGTCCGTCGCTTGCGTGACACATGTGTGAGCCACAGAGTGACGTTTTTATCTGTCCTAAGATTTGAGTAAGTTTCAAAATCTCAAATTATTGCGTACCATAATGTATATAGTTGGTAGGGAAGTAATTATATTAGTCACAATTATTGACCCTGTCGGGCACAGCATATAGGTCAAGTAGGAGAGAGGAGGAAGAGCACTGGACGTTTAATGTGACAAATTGTATTATTAATTAAGTAGTTAGTAAGTTATATATTTATTAATACAGAATTCAATTTAAGAATTATAATGATTGTTTTATAAATTATATATGTTTATTTATTTAGTAACATTAGAATAACCATTTATTTTAAAAATTATTCATTTTAATCATTAATTATTGTTTTATTTAGTTATTATTATTTTTTATTTATTGCGTAATTAATATTTATTATTCCTAAGGTAAGTAATTTATTGAAAGCTTCATATTTTTTATTTTTTATTTTAAGAAATTGGGGAAAGCTCCTTCTTCGAATGATTGGTTTAATCATTTATAAAATGGCAAAGTTTAAACGTTCCGTTGATTTATATTACGTTTCCTAACATTGAGAGAGATGCTGACTTAAGCATCGTGCAGACAGGCGCGACGCGACACCGGTAATTGTTCTACCGTGAAGTTTTCTTAGAAATTGTTTTGTTAGAGTCGCGTCGCGCCAGTCTGCATGAGGTTTGATTTTGGGCAGCAGGCTGGGCACAAAAAACCACCAGCACCATAATCACGGATATAAAGCTGACAATTGATCGCAATGGCTTTAATTTTAACAGTTCAGCCACGTTCATTGCGTTATTTACGTTGTTGAGCAGACGAATTTTTCAAACCTATGAAGCGTTTTGAAGAATTAGCAATAACCTTCAAAACTCTTGGATTTTGATTGAAAATGTGTTACGCAATTAGGGTGCGGTCGTTACGTCTAATCTAAAATCTAACCGGAAAAATATGTACAACATAATAATGGATTTGGTATGCATTATACTTTATTATGACGAACGAAATGCATATTTTCCCATTGTAATACCATTAAATTTGGTTTTATTGGAGAAAACGAGTCATAATGAAGAGTTGCATGTTTAGATTTGCTTTATATGGAAGAAGAATGACTAGACCACTTAGTGTAACTATATATGTACTAGTAATGATATCACAATGGCTCTGTAAATACGAGTGCACCCTGACTCAACAGCTTCTTGGACCTTGACACACAGATTACTAACTACTGTCTGCAATACAGTCAACTTCGAAAAATGCATATTATGTACTTAATACCTACTTTGAAACACTTGTGTTAACGTTAACAGGTTATTATATTTATATGATACATTCGCGCAGCTGTACACAAGACAATGCAAAAACCTTATTCGAAACAAAACAAGACTCCCAAATTCGGGAAGCCAACTCATTTGATTAGTTTTTGTTTTTCTGTCAACCAACACACACAGTTATTTTACCTCCGATTACGCAACACTTTCTAAATCACAGTGTACTTATGTTCGTTACAATAAGGTTGCTGTCGGGTTGCTCCTGACAGAGGTAAAATAACTGTTAAAGGACCGTAAAAACAGAACAGCCTCTAGAAGCCTTTTATGAAACAGGTTTATACGTGACTTACCTTCAGATAGCACCAGCCGCATCTAGTGAACTCCGAAGTATACTTGGTCGCGAAGCCGCACGTCAAATGTTCAGCGATTTTCTGTGCCCAGTTCCGACGTTCAGATGCGCTGGCGCAGCTGAACAAGATCTTGCGAGGAGAACTCCTCATGCCCCCAGAGGAAACCGTCACCTCGAAGCAGTACGAGTTGCTTGTTGTGCTATGACCAAATGAAAGTAAAAATAAGACAAATAAAATTATGGTTTATTTTAATAGAATTAAAAATAATTATGTACTTTCAATTCAATTTTCTTACATTTTTAACTATTGTTATAGCAGCTGAAATTAACAATAATTACTTAATCATCTATTTGAAAATAGGTATTATTATTTTGAACACTTTTAAATAATCTTTGAAGGTATAAAAATATTTTATATATAAATACTGCAAATACAAAATAAGTGTTTATTAGTTATTATTACTTATTTCATTTTATTCTTGGCATGTGCCCCTCTTAAGAACTTCACTGTCTAAGGTAAAATGTTTACCACTGATAGTAACATAAAGATAACATTGATACATTGATAGTATGCAGCCATATATTATTACTATTAAATAAATAAACAAAGAGCTAAACTGTTTTAAACAGGAAACTATATTAATTACCCTTTATCACACTGGCCTTTCAAAAAGACTTTTATTAATTTAGTTTAATAACAATAAAATAAACTTTTTAAAACATTTTGGTGCTTACCTAGAAGACAGTGGCAGTACAATCTGTACTGAGTAGATATTATCCAGCGTATAAGCTTCTTTTAAAATGGAGTTTGTAGGGTCCGAGTAACACATCAACTTTTGGTCCGAAAGCACACAATACCGGGTCTGTGAGTTCTTGAACAAATCCTCAACTACTCCTGATACAATCCTTGTCAACAGACCACTGAAGTATGGCACTAGTAATGAGTTAACTGGGGGACGCTCTACGCAATCAACTTTTGGTGCCACTATCTTTGATGTCCTATTTAGTTTCTCAAATTTAAGCATATGAGAGAACTTTTGCATCACTGAATTTGTTGATTTATTGTCATCTTCTGTAACTGAACTAACTGATTTTGTGTCTGCATCAGTTGTGACAAACCAGTTAGAGTTCCTATCTTTATCTACAACATTTAATTTTGTTGTTGGTTTAGTTTCATTAAACAGGCTGTCTGATCGTTCAGGCGGGGTTGGGGGATTAAAATATTCACTTTCATAAAACTCAAAGCTGTCATCTGTGTTGTCCGAAGCTACTATTGTGCCATAAGTGTCACCAATTAAGAAGGATTCCAGTAATAACAATTCATTGCTCACTCCGTCATATTTCTTTGGTGATGCACTTGATTGCAATGGGTCAAACTCATATATCGTACTTTTACTGGGCCTTGGTAGATCTACATGAATGGGTGCTGCTTCTTTGGAAGGAGTCGACCTTGCGGTGTTGTTGCTTGCTGACTGAAATGGTAGTGTCCAGTTTTCATACATGGAATTTTGCCTCATAACCTCCATGGTTGCAACACTTTCTCTCTTCTTTCTCCTCTCCGGGATGTCTGGGCTTGACCCAACTGATGTAGAGCTCATGGAACTAACTATGCTGTTGGTCCTTGATGGTTTTGGTATGTCATATGTCATCTGCTCACTTTCTAAATTTAAACTAGAAGTATTTTGTTCCAATTCCCTACTCATGTCATAGGAGAAACTGCTAACAGAATCAGTATTATCTGAATTACTGGAAAACAGGGACAAATCATCAAAATTTGATGTATTCAGATGCAAGTTGGGATGATCTTGATTTATCTGTGCCCCAACTACATCATTGTGAAACCTCTTTTGTTCTAAAAGTGGTGAATTGAATTGTATATTGTCAAACAAACCTACATCAACAGCTGGCATTGAAACACATCTTTGTGGGTCAGTATCATCATAACCATCCGGTTTCCTTGTCCTTCTTAGCCTAAGGCCAGCTGTCCTGGTTCCTTCTATGACAGACTTTGTCACTGAGTGTCGCACAGCTCGAGATGTTGTCAGAGTTTTCTCTAATGTATCTTTAGCAAACTTTGAACCGTCCTGGATGGATCTTTCTAACTTTTCATTGGCAGTTTTAGCAGAATTACTCACTTTCAACGCTACATCCTCTGATAGCTGCTTTGAAACTGTACTTATTGACTTGAATATGTCGGAGGCCGTCACTCGTTCAGTCGGCTGCGGTAGCTTGGTGCGCGGGACAGGCACGGGACGGGTCACCGACTCACTAGGAGGCAGGAACGCACTCCTGGGCTTCGGCACCGGCGGCGAATCCATCACTTTGATTGAACACGAGGCCACTATCACTGAATAACTATTTAAAAGCAAGAGATAACATTGTTAAAGTACTCTATACGCAACACAAACAAAAACTAGAATGACTCACTGAGAAATAAATTACACACATTACTATGACCCGATTAAATAATTTGAGTGATAAACACGCGTAGAACATCCACAAACACAATGAGAGGAGCCGTCAGGAACTGTTTTAATCGACGTCGAATGAATAAATAAATAAATGAGCACTGTCTACGAACTTGTTTTGAAAATCATTTATGCTCACACACAGGCCGCAACTGATTGTGAGTTAGTGCTGCCAGCTGTAAAAATGTTATCTCCCTGTGTAGAGATCTTGCATGACTTTCAGCCAACTGTTGATAAATTAATAAAATGAATTAACTCTTGACCATTAGAACGGATAAATGACAATCATTTGAAACGCCATATACCAATACATACACAGAAAAGGAAATAAGTACCTAATAAATTATTCTTCGTTAAATTAACTAAAATACGCTTTTAATGTTCTAAAAGGCTTATGTTTCTGACTCTGTTCGTTAGCTAATCAAAATATTTATATTGCTCAATCATTAAGAACCCATAGGTATTTAAAATATGTCATTTTATGGATCGGAGAGGGATAATTTTTACATTCCATTTTTTTTATTGAAAATAGTTTTTCGTCATTTAATTCTCCCATAACGGGTTAAGGTGGATATGCGATGGTAACCCGCGAAATTCAAATTTTCTTAAGTTTTTTTTTTAATTTACTTGTGAGTGTCAGGTTGTATCTTAATCAAAATATTATTCACGGCCGTAACAAATATGTATTTAAATAATTATAATCACTAGAATCATTAATACACCTCTCTTCTTAAAGAAAAGTTCTTACGTTTTTTGTAATTTCCAATTTGATTAGGAGCCGAGAAAAAAATTCATCATTCGAACTGAAATAATTAGGTATATCCATGACTTGGATTCTTAATTTAAGTACTTATTGTAATGATGTGCACCAGAATAACTGTTATTGATATAAAACCACCGCTTAATTTAATAGCTTTCTCATGATAGGTACTTCCAATTCATCGCACGCGTTATATGGCTCATAAAACTTTATCAGGCGTTGGCCTACCTACATTACATGATTGTTTAAATAAATACCTACTGATGATAGTCTCTTGAATTAAATAAAATTTAATAAAAGCTTTTTTAAAAACAAGCTTTTAATGAACTAAAAAGTAACAAATAAAACTTAGGTACGTAAACATAGAACTTGAATATTGTCTTTAAAACTTGAGGCTTATCTTAAAGTGTAATAAGGACGTTTACGTCTGTATGTTTACGTAAGTTTTATTCCGTACTTTTTGGTTATTTAAAAAGGTTTGACTTAAATTTATTTTTTTACATTTTAGCATTAGAATTTGTTTGAATAGGTATAGGTTTTACTTATCACCTTCACTTGAAAGGTAAGTACAGACAAATCCAACGAACAAAAACACGTCTTTACACAAGTCATAGTGTGAAGCTAACGAAGTTGCACTATCCAAGTCGTGCTATAATTTAGAACGGGATTGAATGCGTATATAAAATTAACTGTTCGTACTGTTGACCGTTGAGGAGTTGCCATGTCTGGAGTAATTCCTGGGTGCAGCACCAAAGTAATGTTTAGAACTATTAATGTGTCTGTACCGTAGACTGTTGTATGGTTTCTTCGTCTGAAGCCAATCCTGGACTGTAGAATCAGTTCAAGCATCATAAAAATGCATTGTCTTTGTAACTGAACCAACTTGTAAAATTTGTACTCCGTAAAATAAGAGGAAATGATTTGAATTCAGCTTGCAAGATTTGACCGATACATGCTAACAATATAACAAGGCAAGTTAAACAAAAGCTTGTAATAATAATAATGTACGGTTGACAGTTGGTCTTCTTAATTTTGTCAAGCTCCCATCTGCCGTGAGTTGTGCAACCTTTATTCACTTCGATTTTCCTAAATGGAAATCAACCGAAACAGGCGAATGCCGACTTTTTAATAATATTATTTAAATAATTAATTATTTGGAGTTAAGGAAAAAGTACACTAACTTTACTGCATAAAATTCAAAATGTGCCAATTGCCTATACGTAGGTATTTCTGGAGTTATCGCCCACACAAAATGACCTTCGTGTGAATCGCCTGAAGAAAAAATAATCCTATCCTACCCTATATTGTTAAACGAGCAATATTTGTAAATACATGTATTTGTTATCACGTTCTCGAAAACGGCTCTAACGATTTCGATGAAAGTTGCAATATGAGGGTTTACGGGGGTCCACTAGGTCCACTAGGGCCGATGCCTGCCGGGGTTGCGAAGAAAACCGAAAGGGACATCGTGGCCCCCGGCAACAGGGCAACCGAAGGAACACGGGCGGGTTTTAGTCAGTAAGAGTCTGACACGCCCTCCCGCTCCGCCCAGAGCGGGAGAAGTTATTTGATGATTTCCTACCCACAAAAAAAAAGGGGTTTACGGGGGCGAAAAGTCGATTTAGCTAGGTCTCATATCTAGGAAAATCCGTTTTCTCCGTATTTTCACCCAACCAGAGCTAAGTCGCCAAAAGTTTAAAACAAGATGGCTACCTTAGAATAATGACATGGCAGCATGGAATTAGTATTTACTATACATGAATTAGTATGAACTTTTCTATACTATTAAATGAGCATTCTCTATTTTCACCAGAGCAGAGCAGAAATTCGTGCGAATCAACTAATAAGTCCAAGGAATACGTTATCTTATCACAGCTCACAGCCAGGCGGCAAAATATGTATTTGATTTTGCTGTACCGAATCATGTCCACCCAACGAGTGTGTGTCCCTTTAGGTACCACAAATTAAATTAATTCAAATTAATTTATTTCCTAAGTAATCACAAGTTACAACCATCATTACGGTTAAATAATCATCCAGATGACGGTCCGATCTACGTTTCGAAAACATTCTAGTAAAAACAAATTGTTAGAAAAGATACCTACACGCAGACTACCCTACATCTGTACCTAATCGGATCAAACACACAATGCGCCAAGCCGGGCCTGGCCTTTCAAGTGTCGCCTTTGAAGTATTCAGAAAAGATAAGCAGGTGGACCACTGGTATCATTCATGAAAGAAGTATCGCACTTGATCCATTGTGCAATCTTATGAATCGATACAAACAAACTACTTACCGTTTGAATCCATCTGAACCATTCATTTCAAGAAGGTGCTTTCTCTGATCTGTTAAAAAAGTTTTTAATTTAAACCGAACAAAACCACAAGAAAAAAATAAAAACTGATCCAAACAATTACCGGCCTACTAGCTCTCTTGCCTTCACCCTCAATTTTTTTTAAATCAACCTCCCTTTTCGGCTTGGCCACAGTCGGGTAAAAAGCCATGTGCGACCAGATATACACAAATATTGCAAAAAATATAAAACATTTGACGAATGCCAAAACGGTTTTCGCAAAAACCGCTCAACAACTTCGGCAGTCTATAATTCAAGAAGCAAATAAACAATACGCAGTATGTATATTACTAGATATGACCATAGCCTACGACAAAATACAATTTAATATATTGCTTAAGTACTTAATTATACGGAATAGGTCACGGAAACGCTCTTGAATGTACGCTCGTATCCTACCTAAAGAACAGGGATCAAACAGTAGAAATAAAAATAAAAAAACAGCTCATCCTCACAAAAAACATCACCTGGATGAACGCACAAAACTTCGAAATTAACTACTCCAAAACTAAACTGATTACCTTCATTCCCATCAAAAACACCGCTAAATATAGATTTTACTTTAAATGGCTCAAAACTAGAAATTGTTAAGGCCTGAATTCCTCTTACGCTGATGTCCGCTGCGTACGCAATGAACGTACCTACGTACGCGCCGCTGACGTCAGCGCATTATGGTGCTATAGAACACAATATATATATACGCACGCGCAACCGACGTACGCAACCGACATCAGCGTAAGAGGAATTCAGGCCTAAAGCATTTACCTTACTTGGACTAAATTTTGACACTGATATCAACTGTAAAACACACATACAAAAACTTTGATAAACGGCTGTGCGTTGCCTACTCTAAATCTGTGTTGTTGTCTGCCAGTAAGTAAATGAATTTCACATTTTTATTAATATTTAGATGTATTAATTAATATTAATACACCGCTTTCCTTGCAGCCTTGCAATGAGAATCTTACTCATAGGTTTTTATATGCTCTCTGTGGAATAAAGAAAAAACATCAATCTTCAAACAGTACTCACCACCTACTATGCGTGTGCCTATGCATGGCTGACCTACGGCGTTAAGCTAATCACACACGTCAAAGAAAATAATTATAATTATGTACATTATAGTGTTTTAAAATACTTTAAAGTAAAATTTATAACAAACGTCATTTCCAAAATGATTATATATTTTTACCCGCCTCATCCCATACTATTAAATGAGCAATATGGGGTTTACGGGGGCGAAAAAACAATCTAGATAGGTCTGATATCTGGGATAATTTGATTTCTCTATTTTCACCCGAGCAGAGCTCGGTCGCCCAGGTATGTTACTGCAAAGTTCGTAAGCATCCAAAATTTTATACAAAACACGAAGACGTTTTTTAACTGACGAAAAAGAGGAAGAAGATTGTTTTAAGACACATCTCCTGCATTACAGGAAGACAATATAATAAAAACAGGAAGGCGAGAAAAGAAAGAAAGGAAGGAAAATAAAGACATGCATACAAAAATATCAGTTTGTCTGGATTTTTCTTTGATGTTTGTTGATAAAATATTTTTTCGTTTCTACGAAAGTAAAATTATCCCTTTTCCAAAGAGTATTTTCTCAGAAATTATGAAAGGCAAAACTTTAATTATAAAATTGTTGCATGCCTGTCACTCCGGAAGTTTACCGACGACCGACGGCCTTTGGCCGCACCAAAGGACGTTCTCTCTACATATTTAATGAATTAACTCCGAAAGGCACGGACATGCAATCATTGAAAAGGCTTGCACGGTCGCATGATATAGGTACATACCAATACTGGCACAAGTAAATACCTTAAGCCGGTGCCAGACACAGCAACACATGAATACTAGTGAGGCTCTGGTATTTGGGTATTTGTTCAAAGTTTGATCACATATTTCACCATTGCCATCCGGTTTCGGTAGAGTTCCCACCTTTCCTGGAATTCCGGGAGTCTCCCGGAATTCAGATAAGACAATTTAAATCTTTTGGCTCCCGGAAGGAATTTCAAATAAACAAAATGCAAATAAACAATTATAATGACAGCAAAAAAAAACAAGTATAACGTGCGTATTAAGAATTTAAAAACCTTCGGATGATGATTGAAAGTGTGTTACGCAATTAGGGTGCTGATCTAAAAGCTTAGTTTTATTTACCCTAAACCTCTAAAAGGCTCATTGTAGGTACTTATCACTCGCATCGTGTTAGTATTTGTCCCATGTGTAGAATTTGTTCTTGAGTCATCATTATGATCTTTTTCTATGAGACCATGTACGATGAACCCTTAATTAATAATATTAAATAGTTAATTGATTCAGGCATGACCTTGCGGAAATCCATTTTAAAAATCTCAGAGAAAGAGAGTCTGCGCTCAATGCTTGGTGTGGCAACACGCCGTGTTCGAGTTCGCGACAAGTCAATCGTCATCCTGAGGATGCCTCGTTGAGAGGTGAAACACGTGTCGATTTCTTTCAGGGTCTTTTTAAGACTCTTTAGAAATAGCTAAGCGGACCAGGTTACTAAATATATCCACATCATCATTTTATTTTAATAAATAAATAATAAAAACTTTATTGTTCAAGTAAGCAGTACAAATTCAAATAGCACTAGCCTCCACACTAGGATTCCCTGTGTCGTGGAGACTAGTCTCCTTCGTCTTACAACTCTAATACATAGTAGGTACTATATGTAAGCACTTAAGTAACATCGGTCGGTAAGATTTGTGAAGTGCCAATAATCGAATGATATTCCAGTCCAATAAATTCAACTTAACATATTGTAATAAACTTATAAATTTAATTAAGAGAATAAGTGTAAACTAAAACTAAGGTTGTATAAATGACACGAATATGATTTGCCTTTCAAATAACTCCAGAACCGACATTTTATTAAAACACACATACGCAAACACCTGTGGGGTGGCTATGCAGCTCATATTTTCTGTTGGGGTGGTTTGACCCTCCCCCACCCCCTGCGTAAACGGGTGTTTTCTGTCTGAAACCGAATCAATTATAATAGACTCGTTAATATCAGTGTGGTTGAAATAACTATAATAACTCGTAGGGCTGCCAACTTGCTGGCAAGGCAATTCAAACTGTTAAATTTCTAAACTAATATTATAAAGAGAAAGGATTAGATTTTTTGTATGTTTGTTTGTAATGAATAAACACAAAAAATACTTAAACGATTTAAAAAATTCTTGCACCTATAGAAAGAAAGCTTCAATATCAATAGTAGGAGTAACATGGGCTGTATTTTATTTAAGGACTCCTACGGAAATTGCAATAACGTAAGCCTATAAAAAATTTGCCTATTAAAGTCATTATTTGGCGTGCGCTGCATAAACTATTGATGGTACATAACATATTGTACTACATGTTTATAGTACTCATCATTACCCACAAAAAAGTCCGCGAGACTATTTACTTATATCTATTAGAATTAAGTCACAATAACCCTTTTTTTTTCAATTAGTCAATCAAATCACGGGTAGAATCAAAAGATGATGACATTCCTGTTACGACATTAATCCTTAACAAACTAAATAGTTTTATAATTTTATAACCTGGATTTACACAGATTTACTACTTTTAATCCCGGTAGTACCTACGTTCCCGTGGGATATTTTACGATATCCACACGGGGGAATCCTCGGGCAAAAGTCAGTAATAGTATAATAAGACCCCGTCAGACCAAAGAAAATATAAAATTACTAGCTTATGCCCGCCACTTCGTGCGAAAGCCTATAACCTTCCTCAAGAATTGGGCTATCCAATGCAAACATTTTTTTTTCAAATCTGACTGATAGTTCCGGAGATTACCCCCTACATAAAAACTTACAAACGAACAAAATGCCTCTTTTCCATTCTGCTGTACTGGCTACTCAAGTCCATTTTTTTCTTTTTTCGCTAAGAATTCTAAGTTCAAATTATTTTTATTTTTAAAATATAGAATTCTTTTTTGAAAATTTGTCATTTAATTTTTGGTTAGCGTTCTGTTTTCATCGCATTCGTACGTTTTTCGTCATCATGGATACGTTACAAATTCGAGTGATAATGGAGTATGAGTACCGTCGTGGCAGCAAAGCGGCAGAAGCGGCACGCAACATCAACAACGCGTCGCCGATGTTGCGTGCCGCTACGTACGTCGTCGCGACGTATACGGAGCGAACACTACTAACGATCGCACCACCCATTATTGGTTTTCCTGCTTCCGTTCTGGAAATTTCGACCTAAGAAATGAACCCCGTGGTCGACCGAAAACTTTAGTCGACAATGACGAATTAAAGGCGATTGTGGAAGCTGATTATTCTCAATCTACAGCTGAATTAGCAACAGCTTTCGATGTTAGTATCATAACAATATTGGTCCATTTACGTCGAATTGGCAAGGTAAAAAAGCTTGATAAATGGGTGCCACACGAATTGAATGATCACCAGCGCGAAGCATGCGTCGAGTTGAGCCTTGCACTGCTCAACAGGCACACAAACAAAGGCATATTGAATCGCATTGTCACTTGCGACGAAAATTTGTTGCCTCCCCTGTCGAGCAGACTTTTTCAAAAAGGTCATCAATAAGCTACAACTACGTTGGCAAAAATGCATTGATTGCATGGGTAATTACTTTGATTAATAAAAGTAAAAAATATAGAGAAACAACACAATTAACTTATTTCATGAAAAACGGCAATTTTATAGGTAAAGACTTATATTAGTATAGAAAAACGAAGGAATGTTATACGCCCCACTATGTGGAGATTGAGTCGGTTTCGGGTCATAAATCCATAACTTCCATGTTTTTATATATATACAGTTGATATTTTTTAGATAATCTAGAATAAATATACTTTAAAATAATTAACAGTTTATGGATATAAATATATATTTAATAGTCATAAAAAAATACAAAATATGAAATATTGGAACACATACATAACATCACGCCTTGTTTCCCCGAAGGGTTGGGCAGAGGTGTCCCTGTTGCAGGCACACCCTCATTTCGCCAGTTATGTTTTAAGTCCCATGTAATAGGGGGCGAGCCTATTGCCATCAACCGGGTACAAATCCAGACTCCGAGCTGCTACTGAGAAATTTCAGATAGAAAAACCCAATAACATTTTGCTCGACCCGGGAATCGAACCCAGGACCTCATACTTAGCAGTAGCGCTTGCGACCACTAGACCAACGAGGCAGTCAAAAAAATATTGGAAAATGATCAGAAATTTACGACTATCTTTAAATAATGTGACCTAAAATGTTATAATTAATATAAACTCTTAAAATTACTTTTATTAATTAAATACGCTTCCCTGTCCATGTCGAAGGTTCAGATTCACAAGTAGGATCCAGATTTACAGTGAACATGACGTTCAACCACACGCTATTCTGATTTAATTAATCATTTTCCCTTATTTCTGCCAGATTTAGTGTAGCGTTGAAGAAAGTTAGTAATAAGATATTTTGGACACTTGCAACAATATTAGCGATATTTACCTCGGAAAAGTTGATAAAATTATCCCGTAAATAACGTGTTAATGCACCAACATAATTTCCATCACTTTGAATTAAAACAAGACATAAGTCTCGTCTGGTACAGTTGAACTCACTCATTGCGAGAAGGTAGGTGGTTAGGACACTTTAGTAACGACAATAACGAACGAAAAACATCATGTAATTATTGAGTATGCAGATTTTATATTATTTGCCCTATTTTATATAAAATAATTGGTTTGAAACGTATGCAAAATGTGGTACAAAGAACTAATTATCGTTATGTGGTTATGCGGTTTTCGATATGTTTTATTGATCATTTATTTTGTATGTGAACTAAAATATGACGAGAAATACTTGACACATTATTTAAACATAAACTGTAATAAAATATCACAAGTATTACCTATATCAACTAATAAATCAAATAAATACCTAAGTATTTATAAGAAATTTTTACTATTTCATGTTATAATAGATTAACATATGTAGTGCAATGAAGTCGCTTTTTTTTACAATTTTATAGTATATTTATGCATGCCAGACAAAAGTATATATTATAAGCTTTTTGAAATGGTATAATACTTGTACAGTTTTTTTGCTAGGTCACCAGAAAAAAATCCTGAAAAAAATACAAATTAAGATGTTTTTGTGATAATTTTTTAATCATCAGATTATTTAGATGCTATTTGCTATAAACCAGTACCAGTCACATACATAATGTATGTATAATATAGTAGA
This sequence comes from Omphaloscelis lunosa, assembly GCA_916610215.1. Classification (NCBI taxonomy): domain Eukaryota; kingdom Metazoa; phylum Arthropoda; class Insecta; order Lepidoptera; family Noctuidae; genus Omphaloscelis; species Omphaloscelis lunosa. The sequence continues at coordinate 19,845,415 of OU744243.1, forward strand.
TTAACTTCTTAGCTACAGTTTGAGGTGTAATACAAGTACTAGCGCTGATTTTCACAAAGTTTATTTATGGCCAGGCTTTCTTAGGCACCTCCTCATAGTGCCGTCGCGGTCGGTCTATTTATGGAAAACATTTCATGCTATAATAATAAAGGCTCCCGCAGACAGATGCGACGCGACTCTAGTAAAACAATTTCTATGAAGACTTCATGGAAATACCAGAATCGCGTCGTATCGTCGCGTCGCGCCTGTCTGCGTGAGCCTTAAACGTAAACATATTAAATTGGTTAACCGAAAATTACTGCTTTCCATGACTCAACGACCTCTTATAAATTCTCACCCCTTGTTTTTAAAGATATTGCCTCTTAAAAATCGAGAATTCGTGATTTTAAACACTTTTGAATTGAAATCCCATAGGGCACTTCCAGTAGTCAAAGAACCTTGGGACCACCACAATGATAAATAATTGTTGATTATACGGAAGAAAAATACGAAAATTAATTGCAATATTTGAATACTTCCACGATCGTCCAAGTTATTACTGGAACTTATTACTGATAAAAATTTAATTACGTCGTCGAGACAAAACTTTCAGATATTGATAGTTAGCATTTTATTTTAATACTAGACTCAGTTGGGGAGAGGAGGACCTATCAACAACAGTATTATATAACAAATTTATTTTCGATGAAGGCTTTACATATACAATCATCAAAAAAGTCTAAGCATCAAGTACGGTTTTGAACTTTGAACGATTTTTACTATTGTAATATAGTTATTTATATTTCTTTTATAAATAATAATTAAGCATTTTTGATGCATTAGTGACTAAAGCAACAAAATCCTTCATTCAATTGCTCATTTAATCACAGTAATTAACAATATGTGTACCGTAAAATACGTAGTATAAAATAAAGTTAAAACGAAATTAAATTTTTCATGTTTTATAAAATTAAATAACGACTTTTTTTTTTAATTATTTGGTATTTCAATACAAAGTGTGACCGCCTCTATTGTTTAAAACTTGTCGGCAACAATTTTTCATTGAATTTATAAGATTGTTTATGTAATCTTGCGGCAATCGCTCCCAATGGAACAAGTCTTTCAGTTGTTGTTTGTCAACACTCTGTCCAGGTTCTCTAGAACACGTCTCTGCAGCACGTCCCATGCTTGCTCGATGGGATTGAGGTCTGGTGATTTTGCAGACCACGGCAATACTCGGATGTTTTCCATTGCCAAGTACTCTCGGGTCCTCCGAGCTGTGTGTTAAGATGCCAAGACGTATATAGTGCAAATGGGTAAACATAAGGCCCGAGGACATCTTCAATGTAACTTCCAGCGTTCATATTGCCAATTACAAAAACGAGCTCAGTTCGTCTGTTCTTCATAATACCCGCCCATACCATCACTGTGGAACCACTTTAAGGGTGCACTTCCTGGACGCATATCAGCCGTTCAGCATCAGGGACGACGATACACTCTTACCCTTCTTGTATCAGGCTTAAATCCAAACGCCCAATTAGGTGCCCATAAATACGCCATGGGAATCGCGCCCGTCAAAACGAATGGTGTAGGGAACAGTTACAATGGATCCAGGAACAATGGGAAAACAGTTTACTCATAAACTGTTTTCCCATTGTTCCCTACACCATTCGTTTTGACGGGCGCGATTCCCATGGCGTATTTATGGGCACCTAATTGGGCGTCGTGCTGGTAGGCCGTATTCATGCAGCCTAATTATTGTTATTTTTTATTTTTATTCTAGAGGAACAACAAACAGCTACAATATAAAACATATGAACAAGAAATACATAAAAAAATACAGCCAATATTGAAGCCCACAACGCTGTTCACGGATAAGCTACAGGACAGTGACACTGAAAATAATCGCTAGGGTTACAAATACTTTTTTTAAAATATATGATCAAAGTTCCCATTGTAGGAAAAATTTTTCACGGTTTGGTGGCTAACAACAACACCGCTTGAGAGTTGTAGCTTTATTAAACCTATCTCCCGGGCGTTTAACATCGGCTGACGTCTTGCAGTTAGTTGTATGTATCGGTCCTGGGGAGCATTTGTACTCCTTCCACGTCCTGGGTGCTGCTCAGCAGAATCCTTTGTATTATCGTAACGCTGCCAAAGATGAAAAATCACGCTCCTATTGACACCAAAATGCTGAGATACCTGGGACTGATTTCTACTCGCTTGTAGCATCCCTACAGCTCTCTGCATTTCATCAGCAGTCAAATGGCGTCGCTCCATGATATAAAATGACTCACCACTAATTTTTTTCAAAAATTGTTTATCTCCAAATTATAAAAGTGAGATAAATATCAAATTTATCAAGCAACGAAAATACATAAAATCGGGAAAAAATAATAAGCTTTTATTGTAATGAAAACAAAACACAAAAACGAAAAGTTTCGATTTTTAAAATCAGCCAGTTTATGTTTCCGAGAACAAAAAGATTGTATATTTTCTTAAGAAAAAAATAAAGTATCAATTCATAAAACATGCAGTTTCTGGAAATGATGCGTGTTGCTTAGACTTTTTTGAAGTTTGTATACTGGTTTTTCTTTAAACCAGTGCGCATACTTAAACACGTGCCTTTACTCATCATTATAAACAACTTTTACTAAAAAATCACGAAAAAAAAAACTGCTGTTCTCTAAATTTTGAGTAAAGTAACGTGTTTAAGTTTGCGCACTGGTTAAAATTTTACCTTGTATACTATAGGTACAGTCAGCAACAAAAGTCAATGAACACTAATAGTTTTTGAAATACTAATTATTAAGCTGAACAGTCATCATCTGTTTAGCCTTTTCCCAACTATGTTGGGATCGGCTTCCGGGCGACTTTCGGGCTTCTGACGACCCGTAACGACTGTCAAAGAACAACGAATCACAGCCGGTACCAACGGCTTTGCTTGCTTTCCGAGGCACAGAGGAGTCTCGGTATATAAATATGGTCACCCATCCACGGACCAACCCCGGCAAGCGTAACTTAACCTGATGGATCAAACCGTGCGGCTGTTATTACTTAGCCACCTTGCTCTTGACTCTTATATGAAATGCTGAAATACAATCTATCGAATGATTTGTTTCAATTTAGATGATGTGGAAAGGTAGGAGTGTTCTTCGACTTTTGTCGCTGACCGTGCATGAAAGCTTATGTCGTTTATTTGTGGATAATACTAAGTACCTGTCTTGTCTATCAAATAAGTTTCATCCATGAAAAGCAGAAGTATCAGTTTGAACGTCAAAAGACTGAATGGTTATTTATTTCTTGTTGCGGGTAGTAAATCCACAATTTATTAGAACTCCATTATTATTATGTCCTGTACAGTGTCCATTTTGAATCAAAATTGCAGCGCGGAAAACGTGCCTCCCCATAAAACAATTAGTTAGAGGCTCCCTGCAGCCCCTCGGCGCCGCCGCACAGTGGAACGAATGTATGGAAGCGGTTGGACGTAGACATGTCCGAAAAATAAGAGTAAAATTATGACAAACTAATGATGCCATCTTATTCGATTACTTAATGCCTTCATAAATTGTGGTGATGAATTTCTTCATAACTCCCATATTTCGGGAGTAATTTGAGAAAATGTGAAATTTTACTATGAAAATGAGTGTATTGAGCTCTCTCCCTCCTGATTCCGGGCTTGTTTCAAGTAGCGGTCTCTAATATCGTAATGCTATTACTAAGAGCTATATTTAATACTAAGACACATAGTGCGCCAAATGTGCACTTTCTGGGATAAAAGGAAATGAAAATTAAAAAAAAAAAACGTTTTTTCCCCATTTGTATTTACTTTAAACCGCAGACAGACTTATTAAGAGGTCTATAAATATATTATATATATACAGAAATATATATTAACAAAAATATTCACAAGAACTGATGAGAGTATGACTTTTAAGTAAGTTGATAATAAATTACCTAGTTTCATTAAAAGTACAATAAATAATTAAGACGTAAGCTCTAATTTACTAAGTTACACATTTTAAAACAATAACATCATTTAATTATCTTCGTCATCATCATCATCATCAATTAATTCAAATTCAGAATCGATGTCCGCTAAATCATTTATGTTAACAAATTCGATATCACTTTTCTCAGAATCCGTAAGCTCATAAAATTCCTTAAAAGAAGATTTTTTTACAAACTTATTTCCTTTTGGACGGATACTTGTAACAAGTGGATCAGAAGACAGTAAAAGATTGTGCATAATATCTTCATTGCATGAGATACTGCTATGCTTTCGAGAATGCCCCTCTCTATATTTTCTAAAATCTTTATTTCTAGCCTCAGATGCCTCTTCGGATAGAAAACCAATGGGCACAATTGACATGTTCTGAACTATGTCTGGCCCATGCATTAAAATTTTATGAAGTGAAGAAGGCATATAATACCATGGGTATAACTCCACGTAAAGCTTAGCAGTATCAAAGCAGAACTCTCGGAATTTAGTTACGTTGATCTTCTCTCCTGATGAAATACACTGCAAGATCACACAGATTTTTCTTAAAAGCATAGCATCTATTCCGGTCAGTTCAGCAGATTTAGTGTAGTTTTCAAAAAATCTCCTTGCCGAGTTGCCATTGTTGGTGGATCCACTGCCTTGTTTCACAACATCGAGAAGTAAGCCCGTTTCTCTTCTTACAGCCTCTTGAACTCTTTTCTTCCTGTCATCAACTTGCCTTTTTGCTATATCACCCCTTACTTGCCATGATTTTATGTCTAATTTGTAGGAAATGTGTAATAAGCATTCCATTGAGCGAATCCAAGCGTGAAGGGTGCTTAAGCTATATTTATACATGTCCTCGTTTGCGTGTTTATCTTTGATTAACTCTAAATTATTCATTTCTTTAGGACAAGCCTTGCATATGTCACACACTGAAGCTGCTGTATTGGATATAATGGAATGAATTTTACCATCAATCATTGTCAACAGCAGTTGGTGTTTGACACTAATTCCATCAGTGATGGTGGATGGAGTTAAGGCTTCAATCTCTGCTTCGATTTCAGCCATCTCTCTCTGCACATTTTCTTTGGTTTCCTTTATAAACTTAAACAATATTGGCCGGCAAAATGAAGTGGAAGATGGTCGCTCGTTTTCCCAAATTGTTACACCTTTTGAGACGAGCCGCAGTGGTACAAGACTAATCATAAAATTACTAGCAAGATCGATTTGCTCATCTTCACTCGTCCTTTGATGATAAATGCTTTGGCTAGATGATCCGTCAAAACCCCATTTGCTGGTCAATACGAGCTGTTGATTGGGATCAACAGGGGTTTCTAACGACCTAATAAGTCTTCTTGAGGTTAAATCCATCAAGGCTTGTAATTTGATTTTTGCAGAGCTCTCTGTAACTGTGAGATCTTCTTTGGCCGGATAGCACTTAATTTTTTCTTTAACCAACATGTAGTAACTCGGGTATTGAAGAGCTCCTTCTTGAGTGTTGAAATCCCGAAGAGTGTTATAGCGCCATTTCGATAAGTTCATCGATACATAAAGAGCCAATGCCTTCAAAGGGGATATTTCCCGTACCTGAATTGATTTACCTTCAATGAAGGCTTTGATTTTTGAGGCCTCTTCTGGATTCTCCGTCAAGTATTTCATAACATAAGCTGTATCGCTTTGTCCTGCCTTTTGAAGCGCCCTTTCGGCCGAAAACATAATTTCAGCGCTGCTACTGCTGCATGAAAGACTATCTTCAGTGGTGCGTCTTCTTTTTTGCCGGTTACTAAGGTCCTCAAAAGATTTACGAGGACTAGGATGTGTACAAGTTGAAGCATCAGATTTAGCAGGAGAAATTATGGGCTCGATGACGTCACTTATATTTTCTGTAGAAGGTTCCATATTTTCATTCTGTAATTCCGGCCATTGAATTGCAGCCTGTAGCCAAATCTCATGTTTCTTCCGAAACTTATCTGTGCTTCTTCCAGACTGTGTCCATTTTGCATAAATGCGGTAGCAAAATCGACGACACCAGTCTTTTAAACTTGTTTCAGCACTTTCACATAACTGAACACAACTGTTATCTTTTAAAACACTGAACAAATAGTTAAAGTCGCGTAAATCTTTATGTGCGCGTGCGCATAAAGCAACGTGAATATCAAGATTTGTATTAAAATTTGGAAAATACATTGCGAGATTAGCTTGGATACAACGAGGTGTAAATCAACACTGATTTTAAAGTTACTAATAGTGACCTATTTATATAAAATCCAGGTATCCCAGGTATCCTTTGTTAAATATTGCAAGGTAATTAGTTATTGTGATAATTAGTAAATGATGCATGCTAAATTAGTGTATTAAGAGCCATTTAGTAATTAAATAATAGCAATGTTCTTATCAGTAATCATTAGTGCATCAGTTTTATATGTAAACCTTAAGTCCCTAATTATATATCCTAATTAGCTTATATCTTCTCTAATTGGCTGATCAGAAATGTTATTGTAATAAGGTAAACCTTTAGAAAAACGGTTTTAATCAACAAAATAAACAAAAAATTAAAAAATTGTGTTATAAAATAAACATCACTCTTTATCCCAGAAAGTGCACATTTGGCGCACTATGTGTCTTAGTATTAAATATAGCTCTTAGTATTAGCATTATGATATTAGAGACCGCTACTTGAAACAAGCCCGGAATCAGGAGGGAGAGAGCTCGATACACTCATTTTCATAGTAAAATTTCACATTTTCTCAAATTACTCCCGAAATATGGGAGTTATGAAGAAATTCATCACCACAAGTTATGAAGGCATTAAGTAATCGAATAAGATGGCATCATTAGTTTGGCATAATTTTACTCTTTTTTTTCGGACATGTCTACGTCCAACCGCTCCCATACATTCGTTCCACTGTGCGCCGGCGGCGTGGATCACATGCGTTCTAGCCTGGGGTATTTAGGACATCAAAAGCAAGCATTTTAATATCCGAACCGAGTCTGAATCAGGAGAAACACGATCCTTTATTGACGTCGGATGTTATATAAATGTATACAGAAGTTTTAATAGGATGTCGAACAACCACTAACAATGTAGCGTATTCATGCACACACGTCACTCACGTCAACGTCAAGTCGCCGATCAGTCAATTTCAGGGACGTGTGTGAAGAGATAGTGATAGCAACGTCGCGGTTACAAATTGTCTTTGTCACAATACCACGTTTCGTTCATAGAAACACAAGTTTTGACTTGCCGGTGACGCGACGTCGACGTGAGACGTACCGGTAGTGACGTGACTGACTAATGTGTGTAGCCAACGCCCTACAACTTCTAGACTTCTACGTAACTATATTTTTTGACGTGACTGATCGGCGACTTGACGTTGACGTGAGTGACACACGTTAACACGTTGAGCCTTTAATTAATTTTTAATGATTTTTCACGTGAGAATACTTAGTGAGCATATTACGCACTGAATAGCCAAGCAGTTTTAAAAGTTTTTAAAAACCCAGTTACTGGGTAACACGATACCCCTTAGTAAGACTGGTTGTCAGACTTTTGGGCTAATTAAAAATCCGGAGTCACACGTCATCTCTTCGATTTATGCCTTAACGTGTTTTCCGGATTTTTAATTAGCCCAAAAGTCTGACAACCAGTCTTACCAAGGGGTATTGTGTTACCCAGTAACTGGTTTGTGGAGGTCAGATAGGCAGTCGCTCCATGTAAAATACTGGTATTAAAAAGAAAATATTTTATTTGGGACACGCACAAGAAATACCTACAAAAAGTAAAAAAAAGCAGTATTCAGCTGCATCCGGTTAGACTGGAAGCTAGCCCTAACATAATTATGACGTTAAGTTGGAACAAGTGGCTTAGTGCACTTAATCGACCTGAAAATCGCGTAAAATATCGTTATATGTACAAATAATAATCAATGTATCTACTACTACTACTTTATCATACTTCATCAGAAATAATAGGTTACTTATTTTGAACTTAAATGCATACCTAGATAAGTACCTAGGTATACATTTATGTTCAAAATAATTGAAGTGCGGGAGTTTGTTACGAAGTGCAGGAGTTTTTTTCTTAACTGGAAAATTTGTTGCCAAAATTATAGTTTTCTTGTAACTCTGTTCATTCTGAACCATCCCTTGAGTCAGGGAGATGTAGTTTAATTTATTGTTCAGATCATTTTGAACAGACTGCTGGGCTCTATATTCTCGACGCTGTTTGAGTAGCAAATATACGTATATTTTGTATGTTGGTAATGTACTCAAATATAGTTATATACTTGTTTATTTGTGTGCGTGCGTACGTTCTGCCGTTCTATTTCAAAATAGGACTATGTACTCTTTGGTGCATATTTTAAAGTTCGCTTTGTAACTTCAGAAATTAAATAATTTATGTAATAAATACAGATACAGGCCACCCACACTGCCACAAAGTGGGTAGTGTACGCCCCTCGCCTGTATTTCGCGCATGCGCCAGGAAATTACCCGGGCTCTGAGCCTCCCGCCGGCTCTTCAGTCACCTTCGACCATGCACACTGAACGGTTCTTAGCTAACAGCAGTGCAGGTAACAAGTGCTAACTAGCTGAACTCGCGAGACTAACTCTAAACTCAGTGATTTCAAGCTCCCGAGTTACCAAGAAAATGTCGGACCAAGAACATATTAGTTAGTATTTTTGATAATTCCTCAGAATTAATAGAAATTATGTTTGAATTTTGTTTAACATAACTTCATTTCGAGGTTTATAAAAACAAAAAAAAAAAAAATTACAAATACTTTTATTTGAATAATTTAGGGTTTGAATTGTAGAATTGTGTAAAAAGTCAGTTGTTTTAACACTTAGGGAGTTAAAAGTTTTGTAACTCAAGATTCGAGACCTAATTTGTTCATGTGTCCTTCAGGATACTTAGATTTCTGCGGTACTGCAAGTTTGCTGATGTAGAGGATCTGCCACAGCGAGTTTTTAAGTATTTAAAGTTCAGTTTTTAATGATTTAAGCTCATACTAAACACCAGTTTCTTTTATAAAAGTTCCAGTTTACTCGTTAGATTTGTTTGTATCAAATGTACAAACTGAACTTATTTTTAAATTTTAAACGTTGAATGAAAATGTTGAATTTTGCAATGAAAGCGGTCTTTTAATTCGAGCCTTAGTTATTGTAATGGCAGGAAGACCGAGTGAAAGACAAGGACCGGCAGAGACTACTTAGGTACCTACTAGTTACCTATTTTGTTAATTTGAATGTGTCTTTACATACGGAATGAATACTCACGAGTTCCTTGGTTTGTTCTTGCTTGGTTCCGGTGATACAAATAGTGCTACAGTCACTAATGAAAGTGGATTAACACATCAGTTTTTAAGGTTCCGTACCTCAAATGGAAAAAACGGAACCCTTATGGGATCACTCGTGTCTGTCTGTCTATCGGTATGTCTGTGTCCATCTGTCATAGCCAATTTACTCCGATTCTAATGAACTGATTAAGTTGAAATTTGGTACACATATGTATTTCTGTGACCCAAACACGGATGTGTAACATTAATTAATGAATTTTGAATATGAGGATCACTTTTCGGGGGCAACGTGGAAAATGTAATTTTAAAAGTTTTGTAAATTGTAATGTGTGACATATCAAATGAAAGGGTTATTATGAGGATATCAAGTATATTCTTTTAATAATTTTAAAATAAATAATTTTAGAGATATTTAAGAAAATAGATGAAAAGTGAACATTCCGCCAAAAAAAAAATCCGCAAAATTTTAGGCTCAATAGTTTCGGAGATAAGGGATTTTGAAAAAAATACAGTGAATGGTTCTTTACTCATAGATTACAGGAAAATCTATAATAATTCTATGGTCTTAAAATAACATGGTAAATCTCTGAATATTGTGCGTACAAACTACATTAATTATAGTAGGAATGTATGGGAGAACATGTTTTTCACTCAATATTCCATTATATCCAATAAAATATTCTACATCCATTTTCTCGTATTATGGACAAAATTGCTTTTAATAGCATTCATTATCTTCATCGGTAGCTTTGTTCCACCCACCGCTGAGTACTTTAGGCCTCCTCCCTGAAACAATATTTTTTGCAGATTACCTACACCGAGCAGAATATATAAAAATATGTTCTAATATTTGAAGTAGATTCTGTGTCGTATTGGCCGTCTGTGTCATTTTGTACGTAATTCAAATAAGTTTATTTTATTGGATCTGTTGAAAAATAAAAATAAAAATATGTGTTAATTATTAAATAAAAAAGTGAAAAGCAGTGTATCGACGAATTTTGTGTCAGTTGAGATAAATTGTAATAGTTTTAACGTTAGTCGAATTTCATTGCTGACCATATACTTCGACAACTTCGTAGTTTAATGAAGTTCTAGGTTTATCTTTTATCAGATATAAATATTATTCATGTACCTATGTAAACAGGATAAATGTGGTCTGAGAAACGTACCTATGAAAGAACAATATTTTCCTAATGCTCGGATAAATTAAAGTTACGAAAAAATACTCCCTATACGTATGATAATAATTGCAGTGTCAAAAATACTTGAAAATCAATTAATAGGGCTCACATATATAGATAAAGGAAATAGGTATTTAAAATAAGTCCAGTTTGACCAGCGCGTAGTTTTTAGAAACGAAAAGGAGTGAAAAAAGATATGAAATATAACATAAGTAATCTAATATGTACGTATTTTGAGATTTATTAAGTTACTTGGTAAACTGTTGAGACGGGGCTTGGGAATTCAACCTGTTGCTCTAAAAGTACGTAGCTTGGCGACATTCCTTTTTAACCGACTTCAAAAAAAAGGAGGAGGTTCTCAGTTCGTCGGAATATTTTTATTTTATTTTTTGTTTATGTATGTTCCCCGAATACTCGAAGACGGCTGAATCGATTTGAATAATTATATTTTTTGTTTGAAAGGGCTTCCAAGTTGGTCCCATTGTCATTTGGTCACGATCTGATGACGGGATCTTGGAGAAATCGAAAGAACTCTTCAAATATTATAAACACACCTATAGCGATTTGGGTATTTTTATAGTAACTCGTGCTTGCTCTCGAAAAGCACCATTTGGTAAAGTGGAACTGATCAATTACAAAGCAACAAAAAAAAAAAAAAACTTTTTTGATGAAAATATTTTTTTGGTAAAAACATTTTGTTTCTAACTTTTATTTACATGGTTTTATTTTTCAACTTCTTTAATTTACTTAGCTTTTTCCTCGTTGGACTAAGGGATCGCAAGCGCTACAGCTGAGCATGAGGTCCTGGGATCTCCATCTAGAATTACTTAGTAGCAGCCCGAAGTCTGGATTCGTGCCCGGTGGATGACTCGCCACCTTGGGACGACGCGGCGTGGCGACGCGACGCCATGTCGCCACTTTCATCCATGTCGCCAATTTCATGGTTCTAGTCCCAGCGGTTTAGGCTGTGCGGTCTCTGTCAGTAAATTAATGAATGAATTTAAGATTTTTATGAAGTAAATTATTTGCGACCTGCCTGTGCCATTGAGCTTGCGAGTAAAAACATCATAAACTACTTGTCTGTTTAATATTTTATATAAAAAGAAAAAATATAATACGTTTACAAAATGTGTACATTTAGTCAACAGTAAGATTTCCCAAACAATTATAGTGCCGAAAAATAAACTAAAATATTTTTATAACATGTGCAAGAATGATGGTTCGGATTACAATGTTAGGTAGCAACGTTTAAAATTCACTTTATATAAAGTGAATTTTAAACGTTGGATATGAAGTAAAATATTAGGTATATACCTAATATTTTACTTCATATCCGCCATTTTAAATAGTTATAATTACGTATATAATAGATCAAAATATCAAAAAAAAAATTGCATGTTTCATAAATTAAGTACCTGTCACATAATTTTCCCATGAAATACAATTTGGAAGTATATTCGACAGTTCCGTGTCGCGCGCATTATCGAACAGCCATACGTGTTTAATTAGGTGCAGGATGAGTTCACCTAACGTACCTAGTGAAATGTGCGAGCTGCAATGTCATTATTAACGAAATGTTAGCTTTCGTGTGTAATAAACTGGACATAAAGGTCCCGCAAACAGGCGAAACGCGACGGCGCGACGCGACACACCGGTAGAACAGAATCTGTTAAGAGGAGGCTCCCTAAATTGTATGTTAATTTGCATTAATATTTTGAAAAAGTATACAATCAAAATGGACCTTTAGTTTATGATTTATTGAATCTTTTTCTTTCCAAAATATAAGACAGTTACGTAATTGGAATATTTTCGCTCGATCCATTTTTATTCGAAAAATTTTTCTTTTCTAAAAATTATTTGGAACAAAAACAAGATTACTCGGCATTTATGTCTAAAATAATGATGGACACTAAAGAAATATAGTTTATTATCCAAATATAAAATATTTTTTTCTATTGATCAATGATTGCTTTAGTTATAAACGAAATAAGAATTGACACTTACGACATTTAGTTCCATGCTTGAACACGACCAAAGAGCACACGCGATATTCAACTTTATTATTGATGTGTTAGCGTTTAGCACATTGTGGACTATTGGGTTTTCTATATCGTGGTGTCAACGGTTTATTACACCATTAGGTACCATAACGGATCACATTTTTGCAAATTCTTAAAAAGTCGAACATAAATTGTGGAAACCTTTTAAGATAGTCGCTTATATTGAAAAAATGTAAGCGACTATCTATGTATTCGCATCGACGAATCCGTGGCGGGGTTCAGTGGGTGGGGCGAGGTTGTGCCCGCGCACCTCCCACCCTTCATCGTAGGCTTGCGCCCGCGCGCTTGCTAGCGTTGCCGTAGCACCGTGTGCTACGGCGTAGCTCGAATGTGCTACGATGGCGAATATTCCCTTTGTACCTACATAATTTAATAATATAAGGTTCAATGGTCAGACGTGGTGTAATTTTTAAGTATTTAAAGCGATATTTTTAAATAAATTTCTTAAAGTAAATAAAAACCAAAATCAGTCTTTAATAAATATTATTTAATAGATAAATATTTCGTTACCGATCAACTGTTTCCGAGCTATAGCGACATTTATATCTCCATGAACTGCTGAGCTTACAAAGCGAAGACGTGCGTCTGCTGTTTTCTTTGATAATAATTTCCACAAAGCCTGTCTGGATTTTATTTTATACTTTAAACCAAGAACACAATTGCATTGCTGCGCACGGGCACACAGGCACTGTTCAGCATCGTTTTGTACAAAAACGTCGGTGAAACCGTCAGCTACCCACGACCTACAGATGCGTGGCTAGGTGAAGGCACCAACACCCTGCTGTGATGAGACGCCCACGCAATGACGCAGCCTACGTATACAGTAACGCACGCTTTTCATAATACCCACGGAAGCATAGCTTAACGGCGACCGTCGTGCTATGCACTGCTTATAATTTTGGGTGTGGGTAAAAACCTCAGCTGCATAAAGAATTAGACACACGTAGCCAGAAAAAATGACCCTAGCAGCTAACGTGCGTAGCCTCTACGTGGATATCCTACTTAGCGATGGAACTGTTAGGACCATCCTGGCAGATTACATTTTAATTCTAATTATGTACCATGTTTAGAGATCTGACCAACGGGACCCCATTAATAACCTACGGTATTTGTTTGTCAAAAGGCTATAGGAATCTTTAGAATCCATATAGTACCTAAGCCAGTAATTTTTTTCACAAATACCTACGTGTAACTATGGCCAACAAAAAGTCCAAACTCAAGGTGTCTCCAATTTTCCATAGGTAGGTACGAGCAACCTCAAAAAAGACAATCTTTTTATAATTTTTGTAACTTCTCTATTTTGTAGGTATATATAAGCGTCATACTTGGTCTGATGGCTTCGATTATCTATGCGTATATACTATTGTAAGAACAAGAATAGAAAGTACTTCAACACTTCGTTCACTCTGTTTACTTGACACAAAGGTGGGCTCGCTTCGCTCTCTCGTTTTAGGAGCTTACTCCACTCGTTTGTCTTGGGAGGGGTTCGCTTCACTCGCACTTTTTAAGAGTGGGCTTGGTCCAGTCACTTGTCTTGTAGGGGGCTCGCTTCGCTCGTTTATCATTTGAGTAAGCGCGCTCTATTCTTTCGTGTTGTCTGTGGGCTTGCTTCGCTGGCTCTTCACGAAATTTGTTCGTTATGCTCGTATACGGCTACTGCTTGTGGTGACTGGTCGTCTTGTTGATCATGGTTTTGTTATTGTTACTAGTAATTAACTGTTTATTTATTTAACCTCGATGGTCCTAGTTTTAACCAGTGCGCAAACTTAAACACATGACTTTACTCATCATTATGAACAACTTTTACTATGGCACCAAACCTGAAATCGCGAAAAAGAAAATCAGCTGTTCCCTACATTTATGTTCGCATAACTTGTCAAAATCTCTTAATATTGTGCGTACAAATTTACATTTACAGTTGGAATGTATGGGGTACATATACAACTACAATGTTAAAGTTTGTATTTGGGATTAATTCATCCTAACTACGGAACCCTTCATTGTGCGTTGTCCGACACGTACTTGGCCGGATTTTTATACTGACATTGTAGGATGAAATAACCGACCAATTTTATTTTTATTACTGTTCATGTTTTACCGTCACACTAATTTACCAACCGCCGAAAAATAAAATGACCAGGCCGTTTTTTTTTTCAACTGATCATAACCTCCATTATTTTTTTATTTTTTTGGGTGGGAAATTATCAAATAACTTCTCCCGCTCTGGGAGGAGCGGGAGGGCAGACTCTTACTGACTAAAACCATACAGGACAAACATACAGGCAACTGAAGAAACACGGGTGCGTGTTTCTTCAGTTGCCTGTATGTTGCCAGGGATAACGGTAACCTTTTCGGACAAACCCGCAACCCCGGCAGGCATCGGCCCTATTGTATACTTCCAGTTGTGCTGACATCTCTTTGAGGCGCGCGTGGAACACAACGCGCTGACGACCCGGGCCTGGTCCCAATCGGACGGCGAGTTACCCATTGCTCACTGTTTGCAAGCCTGCGCCTACGGTGGCAAGGAATCGGCCTGCGATTCCCGACGCCAAGGGCGTCTCCTGTGGTGGTTAGGGGCGTGATGGCGCGAAATTTTCCTCTCAATCACGCGTTCCGCCTCCTCCTTCGCGAGCATTACTGCTTCGCAGAAGGAGGTGACGGTCTCCCATGCCCTCTCACTCCGTACCATGGCTTGGTCCAGGGCCGGGCGCGAGAGATCACCGCCGCAGATCGCCTGCACGAGGACACGGCGATGCTCCGCCCAAGCTGGGCAGACCTCTACCGTATGCTCCACCGTGTCCTCCGGGCGACCCACACAATGGTGACACACTTTGGCGTTTCTTCCCGCCTTATCCTGAATAGAAACCTCCCGAAACAACTGTGTCCGGTGAGGACCTGCGTCAGGCGGAAGGTGAGGACGGCGGCGGCGTGGCGTCTCTGTAGCCACTTCTCAAACAGGGGACTTATCGCCGCAATCGTGGCGTGGCCATCATAACCGCCCTAATATTTAAATAACAGTTGTACAAAATGTAAAAAAAACCCTGTCCGATCCGTGAGGGTGTTGTTAGGTATCGTACTGAGAGTCTATTTCTGAGGTAATTTTCAGGAAAAATAAATAAAAAATCTATTTTATTCAGTGGGGATGTTTACATGGGGCGCGAGTGACCATCATTTCGCGGATGTCTACAAGTCATAACTATTATGATCTCTGTTGAGAATTTGCAAATTTTTAATTAATTTGGGATAATATTGGTACCAAAAATGTGATTTTTAAATAGCAATAACTTTTAATTTTCAATGATAAGTACCTAATTAGTTTTTTAACTTTTAGGTAATTTTATTGCAGTACCTATGAGCCCCGGATCGGACAGGGTTTTTCCTACATATTGTATAGTTTGTGCTTAGCGGCGAGTCGAACTTGCACCTGGCTGTATTGGCTCGTCTGAATGTCTCCTGTAAACTACCACACAGCACTGCAGAAATAATGTGAATTAGACATCCGTGAGTACGGACGTCTAACTTACATTATTTCAGCTACACAGGTAGTTACATGATAACTAAATAATTTTCATTGAAAGACGATGTTGCCCGGGTCAATTTATTCCGCCCCCGTTTCAATTGTGTACCTGCATGCGAGTCCATATACTCGGGACGTCACTTGTTGCATCCAGTCTATGGGCGTATTGACATGCGTGTATTGCGCAAGCAAATGAACCAGCTAGTCAAGGCCAACTAGAGCTTTCTTCGTGTTGTTTTTCTCTTTCTTACTTTTGTATTTGTCTTGTTTAGGCTCTTCGAGTGATGAACCAATGGTAATAGTTACCGAGGTTGAAAATGAGCAGCAGGAAATACTGGACACGCCCGGTGGTCAGATAGACACTGGCGCAGAGGGACAAGACCCTGGCGCTGTGGAGAACTCTAGATCGGTAAATAGAACTAACATACGCTGGGCAGATGCAAGCGGTGAGGTAGTTAATAATAGCGAGGAACAGAACGCTGATGCAGAGGAGGATAAAGGACAGCAGAGAGACGCCGGCGTTCCACGCCAGTTCATGCATCCCTTGGGTGGCGAAGGCGTAATTCGTGATGCGTCGGTTTTTTGCCATCCAGAACTTCTAAGTACAATAAGTAATGAACTGGCAAACGCGCGCAGAACACCGCCTCCAGCAAATGTACTAATGGATCCTGTGTTAATGGAAATGATTGAGCACGAATTGTGCCAGAATATTGACGCCCACTGCGCTGGGCCATCTATAATCGAACAACCACTACCATCAAGAAACCAACCACCCCCGCGCGCACCTAACCACTCTCACGACTTTATAGTGCGAGCCGGTCCCTCGTGGAACGCGGCAGCCGAGCCAGATTTTATAGCGCATACCCGCGCTTTGCAAGGTCAGTACAACATTTTCATTAGGTACTTATGAGATGTTTGTCAGAGCTTAGGTCGGCTCTCTATTATTTTTACATGTAACAGTAGGCTGTATTTACCTTTAGTAGGTTCACCCTATTATAAGGTAGAGAGAGACATTAATTACGTGAATGCAAATAGAACGAAGCAAGTTCGAAAATTACTGAATATTTGAGTACGGGACCTCGAACTCCAAAAATGCTTCTCACTGAACTTTTAGACTTTTGGGATTTGATTAAAAAGTATATCTCAAGATTTGGGGGCCCCCAGAATGGACAGGGGCGCCAAATATAACTATAATACTTTTAACTTACTAATAATACTTATAATATTATAATAATATAACTTAAAAGTTCAATCAATATGCTTAGCTGCTCAAATCGAATATTAAATACCTATTTCCGTGTGTCGTTCCACTCGTGAGTAACAAGCATTGTCAATTTCTGTTGATTCGATATCAATAAAATAAAACTCGAGGAACAAGTTGAAAAGCTATACGGCAATTAGGGCAGGCTTTGTTTCATGTTGGGAACGTTACCCACGTTGTGTACGAACTTAGTTAAGATTTGATTAGCATTATTTTGCTTTTATTAATGCAATGCTGTGTTTGATCAGCACGGCTAGCCGGCCGGCATCAGCTCGGGGACGTCTCAATAGCCAGCGAGCTGTCGCGCCAAACCACGCGCCGCGCATCTCGACATACAAGCAGTAAGAATATTCATTGTTTGCTTTTAATTTACCCTCTAAACTAAATCATTGATATATACATACTCTAAATACTACAACCGTGTTTAACATATTGTTACCTACTTAGTATCGAACACACACACAACACTGACATTATTTTTAAACATTTTTTTTTCTTCTACTGGACGCGGATCTCATGTCTCAGCGCGACCTATTCGAGTAAGTAATTTAAAATAATAACTACCAGTCGATTTTATTCGCTATTTTTGTAGTTACCTACATCAGATGTAACACATATAAATATTTTTCAAAAGTAGGTAATCTATACCTTCTACTAATTTGTTCAGAATCCAATAGTGAATCAATTTCGGCGATTTTTATATTAATTTAGTCCACAATAAATGATGGCACTTTAGGAAACCCCAGAATTACACGTTTTTGACAAAAATCGGTTACAATGAATCTTATCTCGTTGAACAAGTCAGTGTCGATATTATGATAAACCGTAACAGAGTAGAAAGTATTTTTTGAATATTTTCTGTCTTTGTTTACATGCGCTTTTATCTTCAACTTGTTTCTTGATGCGATGTATGTACAGTTGCATACCTACCTACGCGTGACGCCATAAGTAAGTTCGCCGATTCGGTTTATAGAAGCGAATGTTCCAAGTGAGGCATGCGCTTGACGCAAGATAAATTCAAAGCTGAAGATGAAAGAGCACGACTGCTGTATACCATATTAGCTGTAGGTTAGTATAAATTAATGTTCATGAATTTTACCATAAAATACTTATTAATTTAATTCATCAGCACAACCGTGACAATACTGGACCGACGATACTGCGGAGGGGCCGATTTGTTCGGGTCCAAAGGAGAGGCACCGGTATCGAAACTGAGCCTATACGCACCAATCCTACCCATACCTACTCTACCCTGGTCATCCCTCCCCTCGCTGTCCCTCCCCTTTACCCTATACATCACAATCCTGGACCGCCTCAACTTTTACATTACCAGACCATCCGTCAAATGCTTAACCCCAATTATACGCACAGCACCCCAACTGAAATAACACCTAGAAGCCCTTCTCAACTGTTCTACCCCCGCACCTCACCCCAACTCACCTCTCGAAGCCCGCCTATGGTGTTCATCCCTAGTAGCACACCACCTCAATTGATCCCCATAACTGCACCTCGTACACAAAGCTCCACCTCGGTGGTGCCTCCAGGTTTGTTTGATTTACCCTACCTCAATGATAGGCCATTGGACCTCACAGTGCCTCAAAGGCAACTTCCTACTTTAATTCCGATATCGCAGGCTTTGCCTGTCAGCGTCCGAAAGGCGGAGGCTCGCACTTCTGCCCGCACCACGCCCCTCACCCACACCGTCACTTCAACCTCATCATCCGCCGTTGTTTACATCCCGTCCAACCTTTTACCTCATTACAATACTGAAGAATCCAACCAGACCTTGCCACGCATAGAACTGTACAGGAGTTGCTCAGAACACTTGTTGAATCAGCCGCCACGACATCGGCCACGGACGCCAGTTGAATCACTGCTGGAGCACCAGCAATGCCAGCTGTGGCCCGTGGATACTTTCATAGCCACGGATCTCACTGATGAAGTAGAACCCTCTGATTGCGATTTGTGGTTTGGCATACAGTCGAATGATTCACCAGTCGTCGGGGCGTCACTGCCTTCCGCTCCCATCACCCGTCCGCCACCTACAATCGTTGTCGTGCCTCCTTCTCCTTTAACACTAACTACAACTACGACAACAACAACAACAACAACTATGCCTCCACGCACCACTTCATCATCAGAGGTAAGAACTGTTAGTAAGAAATTATAATAACAAAGTCCAGTAACTCTCTGTCACTAGAAATATTGTTTTATTAATGTGGCTTTGGTGTATCTAATATATGTTTATTCTTTGTTGTCAATCCAAACAGGACTGACTCCTCAAAACCCTTTAATTTATTTTTTATTTTAGAATTATTTACTGGAAACTATATTTTGTTGTTTTTTGTCAGGATAATGATAAAGATACGCGAAGGTAATCCATGAAATTCAAATTATCTTACGCTTTTTGCTATTTGCAGGTCAGTGTCAGGTGGTGTGTTGATCAAATTAAGATTCGCGACCGTTATTAATATAATAGGCGACTTTTTGATAAAATCCTGACATTTGTAGCCAATTCTAACTTACAGAGTTGCATTGATGATTTTAATGATTATAATTGCGTAAATACCTTTATTACAGTTGCGAATCATATTTTGGTCAACAAACCATATAAAAGAACGTACCATGAAGCTAGTCTGATGATGGAGCTTGAAAATGGAACTCTTCAACTAAATAAGATAGTTCCCAGTTCCTACATGTCTTCAAGACCGCGATTAACACAAAGATTTACTTTTACTTGACGCAATTATTTGTGTACCTACGCGGGTGGTATCATAGGTTTATAATTAAACTGTAAATTAAAGATTCTACTAAAAATAATAAGAATAAAAGGATGCAACCACTGTCTCTTTTGTTGATTGTAATAATATTTGGAAAAATATTATGTATTTGTTTTTTTGTATTTGTTACATGGGACTTAAACATAACTGGCGAAATGTAGGTGTACTATAGGTACACCTCTGCCTAACCCTTGGGGGAATACAGGCGTGATGTTATGTTATGTTGTAAAAACGAAATACAAAAAAAGGAACAAACTGGAAACCAAATTACAATTTTAACTATCATAAAATCCATCAATTAATAAAAATAGCACTGACCCACTTAACGTCCAGTGAAATCGAAAATTCGTCCACATTTTTGTTACTGAATCACTAGCAGCGCCTCGCGGTTTCACACGCATCAGTCTCGATCTTGTGGGAATATCGGGATAAAAAGTATCCTATGTCTTAATCTACCCATGTGCCAAATATCATCCAAATATGTTCAGCCGTTTTACCGTGAAAGCGTGACAAACAAACAAACTCAGTTTCGCATTTAAGTGTTTTATTAGTTAGGATTAGGATTATACCGCCTACCTATATCTAGTGGCTTTGTAAATTATGTTTACTAACCAGAGGCTAGTGTGAATTTGCCTTGCGTCTTCAACTTCAGAGTTGAAGACGCAGGGCTTAATAAGGCTAATTATTTTGTCCCTATAGGAGCCAAAATTTAAAGGACGATACACATGAGAAGCAATTAGATGGCAGCCGAATGAAATGCCACAACTCGTTACACTGATCTACGGGTCGAATCTAACCATCAAGTTTGTGGCGCGATCAGAAGTAAATACTTCTGAGTGTGTTGCGTGGTTTAGTGTCCCATCGCCTGATTCAATTGTCGGCGCATCTCTCCCTCCGCTCACCTCTCCCTTTTTTTATCCACAATCGTTATCATGCCTCCCTCAGTACCATATATACGTCCACGCGCCACTCCGTCAACCAAGGTGAGAAATTAAACACTAAAGTGTATGTTACTAAATCCTAGGTTAAAAATCTACAGACCGAATTAGTGTTGACCTCAGATATCACAATTTCATAGGGGTGCTTGGAGACGGCTTCCTGATGAAGTATCATACGCCTACGGGTCGTACAATAACAACCAAATTTACACCACGATGTGTTCAGCTAGTAAAATGGAGCTAACAGCAACTGAAAACCAGGCCAACATCTATTAAGGTAATTAATATCTGGATGACCTGGTTTTTTTCTGGTAGTTTTCTAAAAATGACACCTAGCTAGATTGATTTATCGCCCCCGAAACCCCCTATATACTAAATTTCATGAAAATCGTTGGAGCCATTTCCGAGATTCAGTATTCTTTTATATATTAAATTGTTGTCACTCCTCCGAAACGGCTTGATCGATTTTTATGAAATTTTGTATGTATATTTGGTAGGTCTGAGAATCGGTCGTAATCAATTTTTCATACCCCTAAGTGATACGGGTGGTCCACCCCGAAAATGTATATGGCAAAACAACGTTTGCCGGGTCAGCTAGTATATACATATACAAGTTAATTTGTTCATTCAATCTGGAAATTTTAAGATTTTCAACTTGATACTTGACTATATGGACTCATATTGAACTGCCTCTCCTAGAACACGTCCGCCTGGTATGTTGATTTGGTTTCCACGGATCACCCTGAGGAAATGGAAACTTGTGAGAACCTTCTTATGCATGGTTTATGGCGCTTCATTTCATCAAGTGCTTCAACAGCAGCTGTCAGCGCTTTACTAGCCTTCACTCTTCCTCTAAACTCACATCACTTCGCCGTCACCATCTTCATCACCGCTCCATCATCCGCGGTAAGTAATAAAACAATACAGCTCAGGAACAATAAGCCTAAATCAATTAATAGGGAAGGATTCAATCCTCATTGAGTTAGATTTGAGATATTTAATTTTAAAGTTTACACCGTCTTTCTTCATTGATGCAGTGATGTAAATCTGTTGCTTTTATTCGAATTTAAGGGAAAAAGTTTTGTACATAATTATCTTTTTTTTTATTTTAAATTTTTCGTTAGGTTTAGTTTCTTATTTTAAATTATATTCAAGAAAATATCTGTTTGTATCCTTTTTGGTTTCTCTCAATAAGTCGCAATATAGTACTAAACGATTTTCTACAGGAAGAATTAATATGACATTGCATCATTCATTTGATATAGGTACTAACATTTAGGTTAATTTGTATGAGACAAAAGAGAGATAATAATATTGCTATGTATACAGAAGACAGATAGCTGTGTCGCGTATTTTATTTCTATTTCAGACATTTGGCTATTTGTTTAGCCAAATGTCTGAAATAGAAATAAAACAGCTTCTTTTGCAATGCAATTACATTTTAAACAATTCGGCTGACAATGATAATCATTTAAATTAGAACAATAGAGACCTCTTGGAAACATACAAGGAAGGCAAATAATAAATCAAATGAAAGTATCTAAAATTTAAATAGTATCACAAAGATCTTCTTGTAGTTCTATAGAAACATATTTGAATATTAAAGTAAGTAAATTAATTTGTCGCGGACAGGACTCAAAAGCAAAACCCACGGATGTTAGTCGCCAAAGACTTAGAAGAAACTTTATTGTTACCGACGAAAACTATATTGTTCTTCTACATAATTATATGCTTAAGAGTGAAATTAAAAATGTGACCCTTCTAGGGTCACATTTTTAGCCTCGACACAAATTAAAAAATATCACATTTAATAAGCCTCGACACAAATTAAAAAATATCACATTTAATAATTCCCAAGGTTATGACCGCAAGGGAAATAGTCTTAAAGTCTAAATAATCACCAACAAATATATAGTACTAGCTGCCCGCCACAGCTTCGCACGGGTAAGACTAACTTATCTACGGCGCACCTACCTACTTACCCTACCTATCTACCTACCTACTTACATAAATACCTACCTATCCTACCTACACCTACCTAAAACCTCGTCCTGAGAGTAACGAACACAACAAAAAAGAATATTATCCAATTTGGTGCAGTCGTGCAGAAGTTCTGCGCGTACATACATTGACCCGTCAGACGTTGTCAGTCAAAATTTCAATCTTGATTTTCGGGTATTCTTTTAAATTTTTCTTTATTTACTTTTTTCCTAAACCACCTCAAGATTCAGGCGAACATACAAAAAATAATTATTCAAATCGGTCGAGCCATTTTCGAGTTTTTGCGAGAGTAATGCACGGCAATTGATTTTTATATAAAAAGATATAAATATTCGTTCATTTGATGTAAACATGCAACCCTACTGAATATATTAGGTAGGTATAGCACTTTCAGCGTTATCTAACTTTTATTTATTTTATTTGTTTGTCTTATTTGTTTAAGTATATTTATGTATGCTTATATTTATATCATATATAAATATAGGTATAATATATTCATAGTTTTTAATAGGTAGGTATATGCATATCCTTATATTTAAATAAATATTTATTCCACAATTTTCATATTACATCAACCAGTGTTTACCTATAGCATTAAGTCAGCTTCTGTACATTTGTTTGCTTAAAGTATAAAATAAATAAATATAAAGGAAAACTAGACTAAAACTTAAGTAAATAAAAGTTAAATAGCATGTTAGTGGTTCTATTTGCAGATAAGTAGATCGTCTGTCACTTTATCAATGGTTAGATAATATTAAAGGATAACTTTTTTATAGCAAAAGTAATTCAATTTAGTAGATACTAAGTTTTCTCATCTATTTTACAGATATAGGCGTAAGAATGTTTCAATGAGAATGTTTCAAATGTTTCAACAATAAAAATAAATTCAATTAAAACTAGGTACTTATTGTAGGTTAGTTTATGACTTTAAATTGTAGGCCTTGCAAGGCGGCATAATCTATAGTGTTAAGATAGTTTTTATTAATAAAATCATGCCCCATAACTTAACTTTTACTGTATTTGATGTAATATTAATCCCACTAAACAATTGTTAATAAAGAATTTGATGTGCTTTTGTCTTTTTATTCTTGAAAACCCTTAATGCGATCGAATTTTCGCTGGCAACAGAACAACATTGAACACAACCCATATCTTACGCACACACTATACATAAATCTCAGACACACGGACCATCATACATGCAGTGTGACAGACATACCTAGGTACACACGGCTACATATCAAGCTATATATATATGTTACGGCTAATACCCGAAATGCGGCTACACCTAGTTTTAGCCGGCTAAAACTAGGTGCGGCCCGTAGCAATTAGTTAAACTTGCCTAAATGGACCCTGGCACTCGCCGGCCGCTGCCGCGGCACCGCTCGCTTCGCTCGCTCGGCTCGTGCGGTGTGTTATGTGGTCACAGTTCTAACCTAACCTAACCTACCTTTCAGCCATTTTCATTTGCTACAACTAAATTTAACCAACTGCTACCGGCCGCACCTAATTGTAGCCGGTTAAAACTAGGTGTAGCCGCACTTCGGGTTTTAGCCGTGACATATATATATACATTTCCAGTATAAGCTGACCTCGCAATGTACGGAAATCCTATGTAATGCGAGATCAGCATAAACTGGAAATGTATGGCTTGATGTGTAGCCGTGTGTACTAAGCGTCGTATAGTCGTATGTCACTCATAAATACTGAAGAACAACCCAAAAATAAAATGTACTCTACTCGATGAGCTCTAGACAATAACACCCCATATGTCAGGGCAAGTAAAAACCAATTCAAAAGTTCATTGTATGGGGAATTTGAATTTTTTACTTCATTTACTTTTTATTATTTGCTGTTACAGCGGCAATAGAAATACACAATCTAGGAAAATTTCAAGTGTCTACCTATTACGGTTCATGAGATAAGTACAACCCGCTGACAGACAGACGGACGGACGTACAGCGGAGGCTTAGTAATAGAGTTCCTTGGCACCCTTCGGGTACGGAAACCTAAAAAGATTTATACACAGAATAAATCTGTTTCAGGGTTCCGTACCTCAAAATGAAAAATGGAACCCTTAAAGAATGACTTCGTTGTCTGTCAAGACCCATTTTCTCAGGAACGCGTGGAGGCATCAAGTTGAAATAGATATCAAAAACTAAGACTAAGCGCGCACCACGAATTTTGATCATTGCGATTATTAAACTGCGAAATAAAATCGTAAACGAAAATAATTCCCACGCGCATTCGCAAACGATTTCTTTTGGCAGAAGACAGACTCTAGTGGTATTGTTCACAGATTGGCAAATATTATCCGCAACGATTAAAATTCGTAGCACGCGCTCAGCCTTAGATCTACGGTCCCTTAGATCTGTAACGAAAATCAAACTCCTAAGTCAACGCAATAATTAAATACGGTCATTTGCCGCATATTTTGACACTCGCAAATAAACCAAAGCTTATATAGCACTTCCCGTTGGCCCAGCAGCATGAAGTTTGGCGAGAAGCAAGGTCAAGTATAGAGCAAAATCCGATAATTGGTAATTTATAGTTAAATATGAACTGCAAAGTTAAGTATGTTCTTCAATCTGGGATCAAAATTTCATAGGCCGTGTCTTGAAGTAACGTTTAGTCTGTATTTCATTCAAATCGGTACTATCCAGTCTATTAAAAGTTGTTTTTCAATTGAAAAGTTAAGTTTGTCCTTCATTCCGGATTCGGAAATTCGGGCAGCCGAGCAAGCACAGCTTTGAGACGGAACCCTCAAGGCGCAAGTTGTAATATCTACTCTAGTGCCGCCATTGACCACGTAATACCTAGATGTTCGAAAGGTTAGTTTATGAATTTAAATTGTAATAACTTTTGGTAGAGTGGGTCGATTTTAATGTAATAAAGACTGAATATTAATTCAAGATACGGACTTAGGACTTTATTTCCAATCCCTTAAATCACTTGAAGAAGACCCAAAAAAATGTGAATTTTAAAATCATCCCCTATTTTACCCCTTTGGGGGATGATTTAAAGAAACGCTGATTTTTTTTAGAAAAACGCCGAAACGAGATTTTTTAAAAACGCTGAAACGCATAATTCTTTATTGTTTACCAAACGCATAAAGGGAAAAGCCCATTTGATTAAAAGTGGTTTTGACCAAATGACGCCCATGAAAGAAACAAATTATAGGCATTAGAGTTGACATAGTAGATAAAGAAACAACCACTATTTTTTATATAGAACTCGGTAGGTCTTTTAAAAATCATATATCAAAAATAAAGGTTAATAAAAAACATATTTATAGTTTTAGTATAATCCATTCTGCAATTATAATTCTTATTTGTATGTCTCTTGTGCCTATTTTACGTTGGTATAGATGATGAAAGTGCTTTCTTAATACAGATTGACCACAATTCACACAATCATATTTGTCGATACACGATATTTCGTTCTTGTGGTGCAGAAGGCTGTTGCTGTGCATTCCTTGCCAACATCCAACATTGGTGACACACCAGACTATTATGTGAAACATAATTGCATACTGTCATAAAAATAATTTGTAATTATTAACATGCCGTAGCATCAAAAGGTCTTATGTATAAATACATTGAATGACATAGGTATCTTGATAGCATTTTTGATATCATACAATTCGTTACTTATGTCACATAAAATATGTGGCAATGGTTTGAGACAAAATAAACTTAAATCATATATTTCTATGGTTTCCTTGATACTAACCAACCGAATTATTCAATTCAAATCTAATGTTATGTGGGTATATAAAGGTACATACTCAGCAACTTTTATTGCATAGCTACCTATGCAATAAAAGTTGCTGAGTATGTACCTTTTATGTTCATAATGTAACTTGCTTATTGTGGTGCAATCCACTGCTGAAAAATATAGACCGAACTTCCACATTGCTTAACGTTAATCTCTTAAGTCTTCGTGTGTCCACGCCACAGTTGAGATGACTCCGTGGTAAGCTGGTAAGTTCGTATAATTCAGGTTCCATATTCGTGTCAGGTCCTTCGCGAGAAACAGGTACGGTATTCATTAGCAAGCTGGTGTCGTCGTGAGAGACGACGACACCAGCGTTAAGTAGGAGGGTAAAGAATCCAATGTAAAACCAAGATCGCCATTGGGAGCGATTACAGGGTCCATAATCGTAGTCAAAGTCGTCGGAAAATCAAATAGAAAAACGCAGTAGAAAAAATACAGCACCAAACAAAATTTGAAATAGCAATGTCAATCAGTTGTCAATTACGATTATTATTGACGTAGGTAGGGATGCGATATGACATCGATTTTTCGAAAAATTCTTTTTAAAAAAGCAAACTGGAAATACGGAATCGGTTCAATGGATCGTATTTAGAAGCCCGAAAATGAACAAACATTTCCTTTTGTCTCTAAACAAAAGCGTAACAACTGACGGTTAGACGAGATCTGCATAGCCTAAATGGAGCCTCTCGGCGGGTTGGCCTTAGCATGAATTTGGACAGGACGAAAGTCAGTACAATTCGCATGTCTTGCCGAATCCAATCCACATCAAAGGGTCGCTTCTCGAAGTTGTGAAGGAATACGTCTACCTCGGTAGGCACAACTTTGAGAAAGAAGCCGAGAGAAGGATCCAGTTAGCTTGGGCAGTGTTTGGAAAACTTCGTCAAGTCTTGTCGTCGCCAATCCAGCAGTGTTTGAAGACGCTATGGAGCAGGATATGCTTGGAGTTTCGTTGAAGGATATTATCAGAAATTAAATTTTCCGGAAAATAATCGGAGTTACCGACATAGCCTGCATAGTAAGCAAGCTGTAGTGGCAGTGGGCTGGTCATATTCGTCGAAGGACCGATGGCCTGTGGAGCAAAGGAGTCCTAGAGTGGAGACCGCGTATCGGCAAGCGTAGGGTGGGACGCCCCTCAGCTAGATGGACTAACGGCCTTAAAAAGTTGGCTGGGACAGACTGGATGCGGAAGGCGGAGGACAGGGTATTGTGGCGCAGCTTGGGAGAGGCCTATGTCCAGCAGTGTACTGCGATAGGCTGAACTGATTGTAATAATTACATAAAAAAAATGGATTTTCCAAAAATCTATTTTTGGTAACCGGTTTTGAGTGTATCGATTTTTTTCAGTAAAACTTGCCATCTCTACTTTGACAGAATAGACCAATAATCGGAAGCGTTAGATAAGGAAATAAACGACTGAGTGTCTTGATTAAATAGACTTTTAATTCCGAGTTTTCGTTACAAATACGTAATAGCAATATTTTATTCAATAAATGGGTATTTTTTTTGTATTTACTACATTGCTGGGCAAACCATGGCCAAGAACGGGCTTTTCCCTTTGAAATTTAATATTCCTAACTTAAGAAATGCTAATGCTGGGTTTCCCATACAAACTTTCATCCCCTATATTAAACAAAAAGTACCCAATGTCCTTCTACAGGATACCATCTATCTCCTTGCCAAATTTTATCGAAATTCGTTCAGTGGTTTAGCCTGACAAGGTAAAATACAGACAGGCAGAAGTAAATATAAGTGCATATGCAATAAGTATATAAGTGTGGATACTATGGATAGTATATCAAAATGTTAAAAAAGAAGCCCAAAAAATATCTATTGCTGGGAATCGAACATAAGTTTGCAAAGCAGTCGTCGAACCGCTAAAATATTTGATTTGTTGAAAGTTGAATAAAATACCCGTCTTTATATATTTCATGAATTCATGATTGACTGATTAGCTCCATAAAAGTGTAGCGGGATGATACTCATTCAAAAGGTGAAATTTGTAACTATCTGCTACATTCGTTCCCTATTCAGCCAAGTGAACTATTGGAATAATTCAACTGTTGTATAGTGCTATATTGTGATTATCATACAAAGGTATATTGTGTTCTATCTCCTCTCAGGCTCTTTTCCTACGAAATGTATGGGAAGTTTTTTGCAATTTCTGACTTTTCTCGAACTCAAACCTCAGTTGGCCCGATATAGTTTTTTGACCCTAGTAATAAGAAATAGAATCATCTGGCATCAAAAAAGTTGTTATGAAAATTGCCCATTTTCTTGCTGACTGTACAAGTTTTTCAAAATCTTTGAATATAGATCAAAATGTTTCAAAAAGTTATGGACAGTCTCCCAAGACCGTTTTCTTGTAGCGACAACGGTGAACGTACCTGCCCTTATTACCCCATCTCAAAATCCACCTTGTATATGTTATAATTGACTGCTTAGCGCCATAAAGGCCTAGCGTGATGATAATCTTTTAACAGGTTAAATCCGTAACTATCTGCAATATTCTAATCTTTTGACTAGTCTTTTTACAATTTGCGGTAAACTATAGAAGAATACGAACATAATGCAATATTGCTAATCCCCCATAACAAATAGCGTGAAAAGAATTTTTGAAAAGTCTATTGTGACGTTTCCATTATTTGACTGATAGATTATTTATACCAATTTTTAAGTTAATCAAGTCACACAGTAAAATCCTCCGTTGTAAAAATGAATACCCCTTTTCACCCGTTAGGGGTAAATAGGGGGTTAGTTTAGAAAAAATAAAAATGGCAAACTTTATAATTTGCAAAAAAAATCCCCCTTTTCACCCCCTTACAGGTTGAATTTCCAAAAAGCCTTTCTTTTTTAAAATCTTTATTTATGCATGAGATTTTTGTACACATATGCGACGATGTCAATCCCATCGTGCTTTTAAAAATAACGACTAACTCCTCAACTAAATAAACTAATCTTAGTCACATAAAACTTAATCTAATTTATTACCTAAAAAAGTATTTAATATTTTTGCTGCTTCAGACGTAGGCTTAGCTAAAATACCATGGAACATTCTAACATCCATTACCGACAGTTTCATAGCATTGAAAAGTTCGTTTCTTTTACTTGTATATCGGACACATTCCACCAACACATGCTGTGCATCCTCTATTTTATCACACACCTCACAGTTAGGAGAATCTGATTTTCTCATGAGATAACCAAAGTTGTTTAGTGGCTAATGTCCTGACCTCAAACGATGCGCAGCAGGAATTTGACGGCGACTCAGTTTCGACTCAGAGAACCAAGGTATATGAGGAAGCTCATTCTGTATACTATTATACCAAAATCCTTTCGCTTTTGATCTTTCGTCAAAATGCTCCTTCCGAGATAAATTGTTTATTTTTCTAAATTGACTTAATATTTACGAATAACTTGGTAGTACACCCGGTGTTTGTATGCCTAAAAGAACTGCTTCTTTGGCTAATCTGTCAGCCTCCTCATTACCCGAAAGTCCAACATGGGACGGCACCCACTGGATAACAAATGTTTTGCCACTCTGGTTAAAATGCCTAATTTGTTTCAAAATTGTATATGCTATAGCTAAACCCTTTGAACCATTATGAACACATTTAGAAATATGATGTAAACCGCTCTTACTGTCGGTGCATGTGATATGCACCGACAGTAGGAGCGGTTTACATTCTCTTTATCCGCATTTAGCTCTAATACATATTTCAATGCTTCAGAAATTGCAAATAGTTCAGCCGTCATAATGGAAATATAACCATTCATTTTATAAGTTCTGTGACACTTATTTGCTAAATCACAATATGCTGCACCCACTCCATCTGATGTTTTGAACCCATCTGTGTATATGACATACCAGCCAGCGTATCTTTCCCGAAGTTCATTTAGGTCTATGTATCCTTAATATCTATTTCAGACATCCATGTCTCCAAAGTAAACATTAAAACCGGATACGAAGACGAAAACTACTCAGGTCTGAAACCAAACTTGTAGAAACATCATTAGTTCCGGATGAAGAAATTGTCTTTTGTTTTGCAGAGGAGGTATACTCAACTCACTCTCCATGACGTGTATCGGAGTCGTTTTAATAAAACCGCCAATTATTCTTAAAGCTAAATTTTGTAACTTGTCCAATTTATAAGTGTGACTAATTGCAGAGTTATCATACAAAAAACATCCGTAATCAATTCTACTCCTCATAACGGCCATATAAATCAGTGTTGTAACGGATGTCGTATAACGGATGAGGATGCGGATGAGGTTATCGAGATAATCGGATTTGAGGATGCGGATGAGGATACGGATATTGGAAAAATCCTTATTGAGGATACGGATGAGGGTGCGGAAGCAGATGTCGTATGAAAAATTGCCCTTGTTTTTAGCACCTGCCAATCATGCCACCACTGCCACGTGCGGCCGATCGTCTGTCATAGGATAGGGACACTGCGAATTCAGGCAATAGGAGGAACGCATAACTCACACTCCGGCCCGCACATTTGGCTCGGAGCAAGTTTAACAAAATTCACTATTTGAGCGAACAACGTGCGGCAACATCCCCATAGAAATTATGAGGATGCGAAGCTTTTAAAATCAATAGTTGAGGAAGCGGATATGATGCGGATATCAAAATGTATGCGGATTTTTTTTTTTTTTTTGAGGGTGGGAAATCATCAAATAACTTCTCCCGCTCTGGGCGGAGCGGGAGGGCGTGTCAGACTCTTACTGACTAAAACCCACCCGTGTTCCTTCGGCTGCCCTGTTGCCGGGGGCCACGATCTCCCTTTCGGTTTTCTTCGCAACCCCGGCAGGCATCGGCCCTAGTGGACCCCTTCGAATCTGCTGACATCTCTTTGAGGCGCGCGTGGAACACAACGCGCCGTCGACCCGGGCCTGGTCCTTATCGGACGGTGAGCCACCCATTGCTCACCGTCCGCAAGCCCGCGCCTACGGTGGCCGGAAATCGCCTCGCGATTCCCGACGCCCTGGGCGTCTCCTCCTGCGGCGGAAATTTACCTCTCCCTCACGCGTTCCGCCTCCTCCTTCGCGAGCATTATAGCTTCGCAGAAGGAGGTGACGGCGTCCCATTTCCTCTCGCTCCGTACCATGGCCTGAACCAGGGCCGGACGCGAGAGATCACCGCCGCCGATCGCCTCCACGAGGACACGGCGATGCTCCGCCCAAGCTGGGCAGACCTCCACCGTATGCTCCACCGTGTCCTCCGGGCGATCCACACAATGGTGACACCCGGGCGTTTCCTCCCGCCTTATCCTGTGCAGGAACCTCCCGAAACTGCCGTGTCCGGTGAGGACCTGCGTCAGGCGGAAGGTGAGGACGCCGTGGCGCCTCTCTAACCACTCCTCAAAGAGGGGTCTTATCGCCGCAATTGTGGCGTGCCCAAAAATGTATGCGGATGCTCCGCAGTTGCGGATGCGGATACGGATATCCGTTACATCCCTGATATAAATTCTGCGCAAATATGTAGGATGAATACCTCATGACGATCCTACCAGAACTTTGAGTAACTGATTTTTTTTTGTGAACTCTCACTCACTTCGTTAATATGCTTCCCCCATCTTAAGCATTTGTTCAGCCACATTCCTAGGTATTTAATGTTGTCGATAACTTCTTAAAGCTAAAGATTTTGATTTATTTGTTGATATTTCCAACCCCAACATGTCCATAACGGAAACAAAAAAAATCCAAAGCTCTCTGCATATATCTATACAATCTTGCAATTTATTGTAATTATAATATAGCACGAAATTGTCAGCATATTGACTGATACTAACGTAGATATATTAAAATAGCTTATATTTGGCTTTATCGCTTACTATAATTAAAACATAATAAAATTGCATACACAATTAAGTTTTATTAATTCTTTTGATTTCTATGGATAACCAGAATAAAAATTATAGCTCTAAGATGAATTGGTTTCTGGGGTTCTACTCTAGCATTCCAAACAGTGTCTACTATCGATTAGAAGAATAAAAGAGCGATGTCCATTTCGCAACTTTTTTTCACTTATCAATAAATTATTGTAATAGGCTGCAGCAGCGCATAATGCTACAGCAGCAAATATTTTCAAGACGTCCATCTTGGTACGAGAGTCCAATCTGTGACAGGCAAAAATGTAGAGCAACGCTCTCGTCTCGGCAAATGTTCTCGTCGAGACCTCCTGGCGAGAATGTGGATCAGGCTTAACGGCCAGGCCGTAAAAACGTTTTAGATTTATGTAAACTCGACATTGGTCAGAGGTGTATGCTATTTTGATAGTTGTTATAATGTAATTAAACAGACGAAGATATAAAACACTTGCATAGTGTGAACACTAACACCACTAAACACATCGATGCAGTCACCACATTTACTTCCGACATAGATCCTACTAACTATAGTTCGCTTTGTTCTTAGTGCTATCTAAGAACAAAGCGAACTATAGTTATTGACATAGCTTGCATAGTTTGCTAGCTGAAGTGGCAGTTAGGCCATGTCGAAGCACCGATGACCAGCACATGACCAGCAGACGAGTCCGCGAGTGGCTACGGCGATGCGGATAGCAGAGAACCAGGCGCTTTGGCGCAACTTGAGAGGCCTATTCCAACAGTGGACTGCGATAGGCAGAATTGATAATCTCTAAAAAACCTTCAAACTCAAAACTTAAACTCTAAGCATTTATTTCAATAAAAAAATAACAGGCACTTTTGAACCATCAAGAAGTCGGTCAGTCAGAAAGATGAAGCTCTCTATTCTAAAACGTAGTAGGTTCCTATGGAGAAGAACGAGCAAAAAACCTTATATTTTTGTGCATAACACAAAAATATTAAAAAGAATTCTATTCAAAAATTTAATGAAAATAAAGCGCAGCAGCTAAGAGATTTCCAGTCCATACTGACGGCGCCCGTTCACGAACATGACCTATGTGCCGTTCACACCAATCGTAAGTGGTTCAGTATCATTAATGTAAGTGAATCATATCAATACAGTATTTTCTGCTGTCAGAAATAAGCGAGTTCTTGCAGTTCCCACTCCATTGTTAACTGCCTTTGAAAAAAGAAAACGTATTGAATCTTAAACAACCGGCAAGCAAACTATTATTAAACTTTGGAAACAAGTTTGCAGCAGCATTATTTACTTATCTAACGATATTCATAATATGAGCAGATCAAGTTAAAATCTGACATAGCTGCATGTAATGCTTTTTGTATTTTTACTAAAACATCTTAAAATAACAACTATCATTCGAGGCTAATTGAGGCGAGCTTGGTTACAAAACGCCGATACACAAAATGCGGCGAACGCTCATTTCAAGCACATGGCTCAAGCGCTCCCATTTCTTGTTACAAAACTGCGAAGCATTAAACATGGCGAACGCTCGCTTCGAGCACTTAACTCAAGCGTGCTCCATTGTAAACATGCGCTCGTAATGCTCGCATTGAGTGCCTCGGCTCGCTGCACTCACTACTTTAACGCGTTCCAAAGGCATTCACGAAAAAGCCGACAGTTGAGTGGAGGATCCGGCGCTCGCATCAACGGCTCGCTGCACTGACTACTGTAACGCGTTACAAAAACTCGATACATTACAAACAACCGTTGCAAGTCGGTCTCCGCCTTTATGATAGTCGTATGTGATCGTACAAATTCAATTTTAACGCAATATAATATTTTTTGTTTAATAGGTCATAACTTCAGAGGTAATTCCATTTAATTTGTATTAACTTTGCTTGGTAACTTTTTGAGCAAGCTTCAATAAATAATACGTTTTTTTTTCCTCCGGTTGACGCCTTTTTTTTTTTGAGTGTGGGAAATCATCAAATAACTTCTCCCGCTCTGGGCGGAGCGGGAGGGCGTGTCAGACTCTTACTGACTAAAACCCACCCGTGTTCTTTCGGTTGCCCTGTTGCCGGGGGCCACGATCTCCCTTTCGGTTTTCTTCGCAACCCCGGCAGGCATCGGCCCTAGTGGACCCCTTCAAATCTGCTGACATCTCTTTGAGGCGCGCGTGGAACACAACGCGCCATCGACCCGGGCCTGGTCCTTATCGGATGGTGAGCCACCCATTGCTCACCGTCCGGAAGCCCGCACCTACGGTGGCCGGAAATCGCCTCGCGATTCCCGACGCCCTGGGCGTCTCCTCCTGCGGCGGAAATTTACCTCTCCCTCACGCGTTCCGCCTCCTCCTTCGCGAGCATTATAGCTTCGCAGAAGGAGGTGACGGCGTCCCATTTCCTCTCGCTCCGTACCATGGCCTGAACCAGGGCCGGACGCGAGAGATCACCGCCGCCGATCGCCTCCACGAGGACACGGCGATGCTCCGCCCAAGCTGGGCAGACCTCCACCGTATGCTCCACCGTGTCCTCCGGGCGATCCACACAATGGTGACACCCGGGCGTTTCCTCCCGCCTTATCCTGTGCAGGAACCTCCCGAAACAGCCGTGTCCGGTGAGGACCTGCGTCAGGCGGAAGGTGAGGACGCCGTGGCGCCTTTCTAGCCATCCTCAAAGAGGGGTCTTATCGCCGGAATTGTGGCGTGCCCAGCGCTGGGTTGCGACAATCGCACTCTCCATGACGCCATGAGATCCCGCCGGAGCTCTGTCCGCTGTGCCGCGATTTCTCGCGGCAGCGGAGTTAAGCCCCGGCGTTTCGCCTCCTCGGGCCACTCCCAAATGTGCGCGAGGACCTTTGCCTCCAGATCCCATGGCGGTAATCCGGCAAGGAGGCTCGCCGCCTCGCAGGAGACCGTGCGGTATCCTCGGGCCAGCCGGATGGCCATGACCCTCTGGGACGCGTTCACAGGGGCTGCCCTTAGCGAGCGTTCACCTAGTTTTAATGAGCATAGTTGAATAACCCCTGGCTGGAGGTTTTAAGTGTAGTAGCTTAAGGCACCCACAGGAAAGTCCGGTTAAGTAGTCATGATCTCAGGTCAACTACGAGATGCCGTAACTATAAAAAAAAACGTATTTTTCCCACTTAGCCTATATGGATGATGTAATGATGTTATAATAAGTTCCTGTCACTGTTATTTACATAGCAGGTAGTACTATACGAATTTGTGTGGGGAAAAATAAAAAAAAATACAAAAAAAAAACATCCAATATCCAAAAAACCACAAAAAAAAATTTCAATTTCGGAAGTCGGTGGCAAAAAGAAGTTAAAATGACTTTTCACTTGGTAGTGTTTTTCTTGGAAGTCGGTTGTTTTGTAATATTTTTTTTGTCTCGCTTTCGTACAACGAAATTGCAGTTACCTAAAAGTATACCTACATAATATGTAGGAGAAACCTAAGACAGTAACTAACTAACCTAAACCAAGGCCTGTAAAAACATAAAACAGAAATTAAACCATCTGTAAAAACATGGTGCCATAAACAGAATTCCAAGACAATAAATGACAGTAACTAATTCTAGATCTTTCCAACTAGATAAACTTAAGAAAGCATTAATTTCGGCAAAATTAATATAGTCATTTAATTGTAACAAACACTTTTAAAACTGATATCTAGTAATTAAGTACGATCGCCCGAACCCTCTCAAATTGACACAACCCCGATCCTCTTTGCTCAACACCCAGTGGGCGACTGGCGCGAACCGAAACAGGATCCAATTTGCCCTCGTAGGTAAACTCCTAAAAGCATGCTATCTATTCTTTACCCACTTCCTTTTTCCGAAAGTACTATCAAGTACTTTTTGGGGTTTTGTATCTTATTTCATTTTTAAACAAAAAAAAAAAAAAACAGAAAAAGAAGAAGCAGTAATGTTTTTTTTTTTAATGATGGGGATGGGGTTTGCTGCTAAAAAATTTTTCGATAAAAAACAAAAGAAGCAGTAACGTTTCTAAAAAAAAAAAAAAATGCGTCACTTGCGTCTGGTGGTCGGATTGCGTTACAGATTCAGAAATACCAAATCAAACCAGCATTCAGATGCGAGGCTTGGGGTGGCTATAAGGTAGATAGGTCGGAGGCCACTTTGGTTGCGATAATAATTCAGATTCAGTACCTAACGGTTATTCAGTGTAAATCAGTTTAAATAATTACAGCGGTCGTTAGACCTCAATCATATCGTACCTTGGCTTATTTTTGAGATATAGGTATTTTAGGTTCAGATATTCGTTACTAAAAGGTGTATGCCGACAACTCTGTCGTAAAGCTATGTGGAGCGCGATGCGACATTACCTTCCAGTTCAAAGCCACGGCAAACTGACGAATTCATTTCTGCTAATGGGATTATGTCTCCCCCACAAAATTGTGGGGTGCGAATTTTGGAGTCTGGCTGTGTGTCTGTTGGCGGTGTGAACTTCATTAATAATTTTCAATGAAAAAAAAAAGTGGGAAATGTCGTGTAGACAGCTTTGAGGGAGGAACCTACCTATGAATGTAGATGGCTATACTAGAAGACCAAAGAAACAATGGATAGGTTGTTTTAAAGATGATATGGCTAGAATGTGTGGTGAAAACAAGTTACAGATAAAAGAGATATTTGGTAGAAGGACGACCGATGAGTTATTGGCACTAGGATATCGCATGAATGATATGCAGCAGACAAAGGCCAAGATCAAGATTGAACAGGAGATCCTTAACTTTATCTAATAATTTGGGGCGTAGGTATGTACACACGGCTACATATCAAGCTATATATTTCCAGTATAAGCTGATCTCGCATTGTATAAGATTACCGTACAATGTGAGTTCAGCTTATACTGGAAATGTATAGCTTGGTGTGTAGCCGTGTGTACCTACCTGCCTATGTAATTACTCATGGAACTCTCGTTCTCGTGTTAGTTTTAGTTGAGGTCTTGGCCAAACATAATTTATGGATAGCCACGTTACCTCTTTGTCAAACTAGTTCGACCACAGCACGTCGTTACTCGGCTTAGATACACGTTTGCCTAGCTAGACACAACAATTTGGTTTCGTCGGAAACGTGTAACCTACCTGTTTAGTTTAGGGAATAGTTCGTAATTATTCGCTTTCATTTGCTATTGCAGGAGGTTAACGATATGAAATGAAAGTTTATTTAATTTAGCATATTTAATTGATGATGAAATAAAATAACGAAATGATTATGTATTATCTATAAATGTTGCCCCTACATTTCCACGGTGTAAAGGAGACCATGGAATACGATTTACTTTGATAACTAATCAATTCCTTTGTATTTATGGTTTCTTACAAACTCCGCGTGTCACTGAATACTTTAACAAGTAAGGTAAGATTTTGGACCCGCAGCAACCGGACTCTTCAATCCCGGGACAGATCTTGTTGACGGTGCGCCTTATATTGTAATTCTGCATTGAAAAACTCCAGTGTGCACATAATCCCACTATTTCTCTTTATTAGTTCCTTAATGTTTTTAATCACAAAACGCAGTTCCTTAAGCGTTGGTATTTCTCGAGCGAAAATTTGTGCATCGAATGATTCGGCCTCCGTATAAAGACGATTGTTCTGAATCTCGTAAAAGACAGAGTAGTTATTATTGACAAAAATAGCAATCTTCCGGCTTCGATATTCTATGTCACCACATCTGCAGGAGACATTCAAAGCAGGCGCCACGTCATCGGGGCTGTCCACAGTAAGTACAGGAAATATCTGCACCTCGGTGCGTTGGTCGGGCACGCTAAACTCCAACATGGTCGTAGACTTCCCGTCCGCACACATACATTGGATATTGTTCGAATCCTTAGCGAAAGACACTCGTAGGCATGTTGGAATGTACTTTGTCACAGGATAAAACGCGACCGGCACCCAGCTTCCATATATTTCCTCCACACTTCCACCGTCAACGACGAAACAAATCGATAAGACTAATATTTTCCACATAATTAAAGACATTTGACGGATGTCTTTAATCTAAAAATTCTTACTGATTTATCCCTGCGAATCGCAAGTCTTTATAGTAACTCCTATCAAATCATGTAACTAACCTTTGGCTTTTCACAGATAGTCATTTTGCATTAAATTGTTTTTATTATTCCTTATTATGAATGTTGCAGCAATTAGTTATTTGGTTTAGGTAGCTAACCTTTTTTTTATTGAGCTGCATCCGGTTAGACTGGAAACCGACCTCAACATAGTTGGGAAAAGGTTGGCAGATTATTTTTTTATTTGGCGACTAACCTAACGACACCCAACGTTTTTTTTATTATCAATTTTGAAACCTATTCGGTACTCTATAAACCAATATTATAAAGAGATTTTTTTTTTTTTTTTTGTTACGCTTTCACGCTAAAGCGGTTGAACGGATTTGGATTAAATTTAGCACATGGGTAGACAGACCATGACCTCCGTCCTAACTTAGGTCATGGTCTGTCTACCCATGTGCTAAATTTCAAAAAGTATCAAAAAGGATACTTTTTATCCCGATATTCCCACTGAATCGCGAGTTATGCGCTTGAAACCGCGGCGCGTGGCTAGTAAGATATAAATGTAAACAATACATTGTAGAGGTCAAAAGTCCCAATTTTTTTGGAATAACTGTTTTCAAAAACCGGTTATGATTAAATAATACCTACAAGAAATACGAATTTATCAGCAGCCCGCTGTATCGATCACTGGAATTTATATCTGGAAGTCCGTTTGGCCGCTTGTTATCACATAGCCCCTAAACACTTTATTATTGTGTAGCTGCTAGATAAAGTTTATATTACATTGGTTTGTTATCAATTGTCCCAGAAGGTCCTGAAATTCGTGACTGTCACTAGGTACTACACACTAAGTATGTAGGTACTACTGCCTGCACTCGCAAAGCAGAGGTCATGAAACTAATATTTGTGGATAATTTAATTTTATCGAAATTAAATTATCCACAAATATTAGTTTCGAAATCAATGTGATCGGTTTGCCAATTTTGTGAATTCTAGTGATCCGAACAATAATACATCTAGGTTTAGTAAGATTGATGCTTGATTGCCTCCATGGTAGAGGATTACGATACCTACTCGGATGTTACGATTCGACCACATTTTACCGTCCAACTTTTATGCAAACGGAGCCACGGGCACCAATAGTTAATCATTATAATTATTTATTACCGCGACCCCAGGGTTAATGATGCAGAAGGTTAAGTAAGTAATTTAGTCCCAAATTGTTATCTATACCTATAATAAAAATGAAATGATGTTCGTTGGTACCAAAGCGTATAACTCGAGAACGGCAGGACCAATTTGGCTATTTATTGCTTTAAAATGTTTGTGTCGTATACCTAGTATTTTAGAGATACTAAACGACGTCGACACGAACATTTTAAAGCCTATGAACCGAATATACTATGTTTCCGAAACAGGTTCATTCGGAAATAAAAAAAAATAAAATTCCTGGAAAATCTTCAAATTCGGGAAAAACTAAACGTGCTTTTTTCATATGAATTATTGAAATTTTGACAGGCCAGGGCAGGACAGGGTCAGTCGGGTCAGCTAGTTAGTCATAAATACAAGGCTTGTACGTCATTTAAATTATATGGACGAGATAAAATAATTTATTTTTAAACAAATGATTAAACTACTTGAATACCTACCTACTCAGATACATTGTTTAATTTACCCTGACCCTATACCCAAGCCATATTCAAACACAGACTGAAATGTAAAATAAGCAGGTAAAATAATGGATGTTACCTTCGTCCTGCAAGTGTTTTTCAATGCTAAAGCGTCTATTATGGAAATTCGGTAAGTAAATTAAAAATGCACTAATTAGGCGTTAACATATTATTTAATTATGACTTGCATTAGACTATTAACAACAGCTGTGATATAAAGCCCTATAATTATCACACTCACGCTCATACCTACATAGATGTTATTATCTGCGCATAATGTAGTGCATGCTGTGCTTTTCTATAACTAATGAGGCGCTTAGACTTAAGTTTGCAATGTACTAATTATAAAGTAATAGTGTACTCATTGTTGAAGAGCCAAATAATAAATAAATAAATAAATAAATAGATCTTTTACATTTAAAGAATTTATTTCTGGTAAGAACTTAGATATCAGTTCACTTAAAATGAGATACAAAGTGACATCTAAGTAATTATATTTATCATATTTTACCTTTTAATTGTGTCTGTGGGGTGTTTGGCCTCTATGATTGGCCTGGCTGCTTACAAATAGTAATTAAATTGTTCCCTATCTATTCTCTAAATTTAAAAATAATTATGACACAACTAAATAGAATTTAACAATAGCGACTCCACGTGATACTTGTTTACCCTACCCCGTGATTTTTTTTAGAGCCAGAGGGACGCAGGGGGGCAGCCTCGGCGTGTTTTTTTTTCACTTTTTTTTTATGGAAAATATGAAAAATTATTACCTTTTTCTTTGAGTGGGAAATCATCAAATAACTTCTCCCGCTCTGGGCGGAGCGGGAGGGCGTGTCAGACTCTTACTGACTAAAACCCACCCGTGTTCCTTCGGTTGCCCTGTCGCCGGGAGCCACGATCTCCCTTTCGGTTTTCTTCGCCCGGCAGGCAAAAAATCATTACCTACGTGTTGAGTTTTAGAGGTTTATGGGTATAATAACGCCTTTATTATACCCATAAACCTCTAAAACAAAATTGCCAAATTATTACCTATTTCAGTGCGATCTTAGTGGTGTCAAACTAAAATATGGTTACAGATATTCTATTTCACGAAGTCCGTTCGGCTTTGATTGTAGTAGTGACGTATCCCGACAAGCGCGCTTGTGTGTGTAAAAGTAGGTAACGTTAGCAAAAAAATCTGATATATATTCAAGTCGAGATTTAATAATCTAAATAAAATTTTGGTTTTAAAAGTATATACATTTTGTAAATAAATTAGATTAGGTTGCAATAAAAACAAAAATATTAAGAATATGTAGGCATTTAATTAAGCATTGGTGTTACAGAATGGAAACGAAACAAGTAGGACTATTCAGTATTTTCAATCACTATCAGAAAAATTTTCGATTTCCGATTCCGTTTTGCTGTCGTCAGAATCATCTTGTACATTGATTATAAATTCAAAATCGAGATCAAAATATTTCAAGTAGTCTTTTTCAATTTTTTCAACATGAGCACAAGTTTTTTGCCACGTTTCACTGCTAACTTGGCCCAAACTTTCATTGATCAGTCTTTCCGTATTCGTCATGTTTTGCTCGATATTTTTAGATGCGACATAATTTTTAACGATCCCCCAAATATTTTCAATCGCATTTAATTCTGGGTGATAAGGGGGAAGGCGTAAGACATCAAAACCCTTGTGTAATGGACGCCGAGTACAATGAAGCTAATTAATGATTATGTAAATAGATAAGTAAAATGGAAAATAAATGATTATTTGTATTAGGGACATTATCTATGTTTAGACTAGGGCTACATTTCTTTAGATATAAGTATGCATTGTAAGGAGGCACTGAGCACGACTCGAACACGAACGAACAAGTTAGAACCTGTCCAAATACATACACAGATCGCGCGCCGCGCGACGCCCTGATTGGCTGACCGTTTAGACGCTCTCCGTGCCTCCCCCGCTACCCGCACTATGCGGCAATTGTATAAAGGAAGGTCGGCTTGCCGCAAGCGACACACTCTACTCACAACCGCCTAGCAGCAAGCCGTCCTGGGATAATTCAAGAATTAATACACAACTAAGAAGTCCGAAGAAGTTTTATTCAAAATCATACAGTCCACCTTGTCAGTTTGGTCCTGCGAACCGGATTTAGAAGATTAGAACA
The DNA here is from genome assembly GCA_916610215.1 of Omphaloscelis lunosa. Classification (NCBI taxonomy): domain Eukaryota; kingdom Metazoa; phylum Arthropoda; class Insecta; order Lepidoptera; family Noctuidae; genus Omphaloscelis; species Omphaloscelis lunosa. The sequence continues at coordinate 19,887,882 of OU744243.1, forward strand.
TCGCCGATTCAAGAAATAATCAAGAATAAATTCAGAAAATCAAGCATGAAGACTAGAAGCGTTACGAATAAAGAAAATGAAACGGAATCAGGATACGACAGCCGACACCCCCGCACATTTGAAGACCCGCCTAGGTCGCCGTCGACCATCGCGTCCGCGCCCCCACGCACCCCGCACGGTGCGCCCACGGCCGGGACCGACCCCGCCGCACCCGCGCTCGCGATCGCACCACCTGCCACCGCCGCGGCAGGAAGAGTTGCGCCGACGACATCCAACGACACGCCCGCCGCACCGGCTCCTCGCCACGTACCCGCAAGTAGAGCCACCGCGACCGCGCACGACTACGGGGAACTGCTCGCCACACCGTCCGTGTCCCGTTACCCACCAACGCTTCCCGCACCACGAACCCAGGACTCGGCAAGAACTGTGACAGCTGCGTACGACATTTCTGTGAGGGATACAGCAAGTACAATACGTTCCAGAAGATCGTACAGTAGTGATGTAACAAGAGTGAAGAAGGCAGAATATGAAGCACAGAAGAGGATCGCTGCGATAAGAAACGAGCAACTGGAACTTGAAAAGGCGCTCGTCAACAAGCGGCTCGAGTATGAAGTTTCGACAATTGAGGCAGAAGCAGAGGCCCGCGAAGAGGGCTCCGTGCACATGAGTGAAGACAGAGTGGACGAGTGGCTTCAAAGTATCGACCGAAGTCACCCTCCAGACGCGGATCGGTTGCGGACAGAGCAACCACCGCGCCCCGCTGTTACGCACGCCGCCCCGAGGACCGCCGCCTACGTCGAACCCGCCACGTACGTTGACACCGCCGCACCTACCAGAAGCAACCAGAGAAGGCAACGATCGATCTCACGCTCACCTACCAGAGGAGAACGTCGAGTTGGAAGAGGAATCGAACAGCTGGCCGACACATTGGAAAAGATGATGCATGTCCGCCCGCCGCCGCGACAAGTGACCGAGCTACCTACTTTCACGGGAGCAGCCATCGAATGGTTACCATTTAAGGCAGCGTACAACGACTCATCGAGTTTATGCAGATTCACCGCGACCGAGAACTTAGCAAGATTACGTAACTGCATCAAAGGTGAAGCAAGGGAAGCAGTATCAGCGCTCCTGTACTCCGCATCCGACCCGCAAGTGATCATGAAGACGCTGGAACAATATTACGGGAGGCCGGAGATACTTATGGACCGAGTGATGGAAGACTTAAAGAAGCTACCCCGGCTCACAGGCGCAGCTAGTGAACTAAACTCGTTCGCGGTGAAGCTTCAAAACATCGTATGTGTGATATCAAAAATGGACAACCGCGGCTATATATGGAACCCGATGCTGACTCGCGACGTCGTGGAGAAGCTGAGCCCGCACATAAAATCTAGATGGTGTGACTACGCTTCTGAAACAGTGGAACCGTCGCGCGAACCGGAAGTGATACTGCTGTCCAGATTCCTGATGCGGGAGGCCGACCGAGCCATGAGATACGCCTTCACGAATACGGCACACGCTCCCGCCTCGAAGAAAGAAACGAAAAGTACGCCGCAATTTGTGCCCAAAAGGAAATCGGGCCGAGAAGCAGTCTTCGCGACGGCAGAAGAGGAAGAAAGAAAACCGGAGTGTCTGTGTTGTGGCGGCAACCACGAAGTGCCAAAATGTGCAAAGTTCCTAAGAATGAGCATCAATGAAAGATGGGATTGGGTACGTACTAGCAGATTATGTTTTAAGTGTGTGACAAGACGCCATCGACGCGAACATTGCCGAGCGAAGCGATGCGGCAAAGGAACCTGCAGTCGCCCACATCACGTATTGCTGCACCAAGATCGAGAAACCAAGGAGGCGCCGCCGAGTGAGAAGTCAGACAAGGCGACAGACGTCGAGAAACCACGCTCACAGGAAGCGGTAATGACCGTCTCCGCATCAAGCAATCCGCTGCAGCGCGTACTACTGAAAATGTGTCCCGTGATCGTATCCGGACCACAGGGGGAGACTAAGACATATGCCCTCTTGGATGAAGGGGCCACCATCACCCTCGTAGACAAAGATCTAGCGGAGAGCGTCGGAGCAAAAGGACCATCGCAGCCACTTCAGTTGAACGGGGTCAACATGTCACAGCAAGAGACGGAGAGCCAGTTGGTGACCCTCCAGGTGAAAGGACTGAATAACGAGGACGGCTATAGGATTCGGGCGAGGACCATGAAGAACCTTCGCCTGCATCAACAGTCCATCCCGGACACTCTGCTGGACTACGAGCACCTAAGGGACCTGACTCCGGAAGAGGTGTGCTACGAAAGGGAGCGTCCAGGACTCCTAGTGGGAACCGACCACTGGGAATGTATCGTCTCCCGCGAGCTCCGAACCGGCGAACCGAAACAACCAGCCGCTTCAAGGACAGCATTAGGATGGGTAGTGCATGGAACCGCGCCGAGCAACATCATCTGCAAGGAAGGAAACGTGCTGCATCTGTACGAGCCCGGACGGACGACGGGGATCGACAACCAGGAACTCCATGACCTGGTGGACAGTCACTTCAGGATCGACGCACTCGGCATACAGGGAAAACCGAAAGTTAAGGATACGGACCTGCGAGCCATGGACATAGTAAAGAATACTATAAAGAAGACTGACACCGGATACGAGGTTGGACTACCGTGGCGACGAGACGACGTCACCATGCCCCCGAGCTACGGGCAAGCACTCCGTCGGCTGAAGAAAAGTGAACAAAGGATGGACGCCGACGCGGAATTCGCAGCAGAATACTCCAAACAAATCAACAACCTGGTCGACAAAGGTTACGCCGAGCTGTGTGACGGATCCGAAGAAAAGAGCGCCGTCTGCTGGTACCTACCCCACTTCGCCGTGCAAAACCCAAACAAGCCCGGGAAGCACCGGCTAGTTTTTGACGCAGCAGCGAAAAGCAACGGCGTATGTTTGAACGATGAGTTACTAGAAGGACCCGACCTTTTACTGTCGTTACCGGGAATCCTTTTCCGGTTCAGAGAAAGGACGGTCGCAGTCACGGCAGATGTACAAGAAATGTTTCTACGGATCAAGATAAGGCCGGAAGACCAACCAGCACAACAGTTCCTGTGGAGAGGCAGCGACAGAGAAAAACCTCCCAAGAGATATAAGATGACCAGCATGATCTTCGGCGCCGCGAGCTCCCCGTATATGGCCCATTACGTCCGCAACCATAACGCAGACGTATACGGGCAGGAGTATCCCCGGGCGCTGGAAGCCATCAAGAAGAGTCATTACATGGATGATCTGGTGGCCAGCTATGAGAACAGTAAAGAAGCCTGGAAAGCGGTAGAGGAAACAAGAACAGTACACGCGCACGCCGGGTTCATACTGCGAGGATGGAGCTCCAGCGACTCAACAGTGTTACGAGACGTGCCGGCAGAACTACACGCCACCACGCCCACACAACTGGGGGGAGAGCAACCCGAAAGCAAGATACTGGGGTTACATTGGAACGCAGCGCGAGATGAGCTTGGGTTCAACACGTCAATGAATCGAGTCCCGTCCGAGGTGAGAGCGAGAACCCGCGCACCAACCAAGCGCGAAGCACTCAGCGCTGTAATGTCAATATACGACCCGCTGGGACTACTAAGTCACTACACCATACGCTCCAAGATAATACTGCAGCAATTGTGGCGGCTGCAGATCACATGGGACGAGCAAGTACCAGAAGAAGAAAACGATCTGCTCGCCTCCTGGCTTGCCCGACTTAGCGAGCTCGCCGAGCTCAGACTACCAAGATGCTACATAAAACAACGGTGCGAACGTATCGACTTACACATCCTGTGTGACGCCAGCGAGCAAGCTTACGCGACCGTGGCCTACTGGAGGATCGCGAACGTCGACGGGAGCGTCAACGTCGTGTTAGTAGCCGCTAAGGCCAAAGTAGCGCCTCGCCGAGCTCAGACAATACCACGCCTAGAGCTGCAAGCGGCAGTCATCGGAGCAAGACTGGCGGACACCATAAAGAAGGAGCACCGCATCGACATCGGCCGAACGACCTACTGGACCGACTCAACGACGGTGGTACATTGGATCCACCATGACATGCGGCGATACACTCCGTTCGTCGCGCACCGGCTAGGGGAAATCGCCGAACTCACCAAGAAAGAAGATTGGCGCTGGCTACCCACAGCCGACAACGTAGCTGACGACGCCACCCGGCTCGTCGACACGCCGATCAGTGGAAAGGATCGATGGTTCCAGGGACCCGATTTCTTATTCCTACCGGAAGAACAGTGGCCCGCGGCGACGACAAGCGAGCCAGAAGATGAGGAAGTCTTCCACATCACCGAAGAGAAACGAGACAGCTGGCTGCCCGACCCGGCCCGCTTTTCTAAATATGAGAAACTGGTGAGGACTGTCGCCCGAGTGATGGCCTTCGCAGACATTTGCAGAAAGAAAGCGACAACTTTAGAACATCGACACATCCAGCGAGCCGAAGCCGAGCTGATAAGACAAGCTCAAGAGGACAGCTTCGGGGACGAAATGAAGAGAATCCGGTCTGCTCGCCCAATAACAAAGGCGAGTCGATTGTATCGACTGGATCCCGTGCTGGAAGATGGTATCCTGAAGGTGCGGGGCCGAATCGAAGCCTCGGCCGCACCCACAGAAGCAAAGCGACCAATCATATTGGATGGCCGCCATCAACTGACCAAACTCCTCGTTCTACGGGAACACTGCGCAGCGGGTCACGCCAACAGGGAGCGCGTGACAAATGACCTACGGCAACGATACTGGATCGTCCACCTGCGACCCACGGTACGTACCGTGGAGAAGAACTGCATCTTTTGCCGAAGACACCGAGCGACACCACGACCACCGGCCACCGGGGACCTGCCGCGCGCCCGCCTTGACCCATTCCACCGCCCGTTCACCAATTGCGGGGTGGACTACTTCGGACCAATGATGGTCAAAGTTGGGCGCCGTCGAGAGAAGAGATGGGGCGCGCTCTTTACGTGCCTCACTTCCCGAGCCGTACACCTCGAGCTCGTCGCGTCGCTCTCCACCGACTCAGCAATCATGGCACTGAGACGAATGGCTGCACGTCGAGGTTGGCCAAGACTAATGTACTCTGACAACGCGACCAACTTCCGCGGTGCCGATCAAGAGCTTCGCAACGCGTACACTGAATGGATGCCCGCCCTGCAAGACGAAGGACTACTGCATCGAATGGAGTGGCGCTTCATACCTCCCGGCGCGCCCAACCAAGGCGGCGCGTGGGAACGCATGGTGCGCTCCGTAAAGACGGCCCTCAACGTCACGCTGCGAGAAAAGGCACCACCAGAGGAAGTCCTGAGAACCCTATTAACCGAAGCCGAGTTCTCCATAAACGCAAGGCCATTGACCCATGTCAGCGTGGACCCCAACGACCCGGAGGCCCTGACACCCAATCACTTCCTGTTGGGGTCATCAGATGGGCTACCAGCAACAGGACCCTGCGACGAGGCGGACAGAAGAACCTGGCGAGCTAGTCAAGCACTCGCGGATCATTTCTGGCGACGCTGGTTACGCGAGTACCTCCCTACTTTGGTACCTCGCGGCGAACCGCAGAACGACGCGCGTCCGCTACGAAACGGAGACGTAGTCCTAATAGTCGACAACACGCTACCCCGGAACACCTGGCCGATGGGAATCGTCGAGCGCACCCACAGCGGACCGGACGGCGGCATCAGGGTCGTCGAGGTACGCACCAGGACCGGCACGTTCCGACGCCCCGTGAGCAGACTCGTCGTCATGAGGAAGATTGAAGAGGCTACGCAAGCTGCGCCGGGGGGAGGAATGTAATGGACGCCGAGTACAATGAAGCTAATTAATGATTATGTAAATAGATAAGTAAAATGGAAAATAAATGATTATTTGTATTAGGGACATTATCTATGTTTAGACTAGGGCTACATTTCTTTAGATATAAGTATGCATTGTAAGGAGGCACTGAGCACGACTCGAACACGAACGAACAAGTTAGAACCTGTCCAAATACATACACAGATCGCGCGCCGCGCGACGCCCTGATTGGCTGACCGTTTAGACGCTCTCCGTGCCTCCCCCGCTACCCGCACTATGCGGCAATTGTATAAAGGAAGGTCGGCTTGCCGCAAGCGACACACTCTACTCACAACCGCCTAGCAGCAAGCCGTCCTGGGATAATTCAAGAATTAATACACAACTAAGAAGTCCGAAGAAGTTTTATTCAAAATCATACAGTCCACCTTGTCACCTTGCTTTTTATAAAATCGTCAATCTTGTAGATTACGTGTTGGGCTTTGTACTTCTTTATTGTATCGTACAATTCCAATTTAAGAAGAGATTCATCAAATGCTATACCCTTATCCCTGAGCCATTGCTGCATATCGGCTTTCTTTGTAGATTGCGTCGGTAGTCGTTCAGCCCGTGTGTTGTGATAAGATGCATCGTCTAAGACAATGACAGAGCGCGGAAGTAAATTGGGTAGCAACTTTTCATTTAGCCATTTTACATAGTTATCATAGCTCATATTTGAATGATAATCACCAGCTGTTGAGTTGGCCTTATAAACCAAGGAAGCATTTTCAATAAAACCATCCTTGGTTCCCGCGTGCACTAAAATAAAGCGAGTGCCTGTGCTAATTTTTTTTTAAAACGGAGTTCTTTCCTTTTTTTTGCCCAGGTGTTGTTTCGCACGTGTGTCGAAAGGACGTAGCTCTCATCGGTGTAGACAATGGGCCGACTTTGAGAGCGGTACTCTGTTATTTTTTTTTTAATATTTTAAACGCCACATTTGTATATCATGACGCTCCGTCAAGACTTTACGGTTGTTCTCTGTTTTGCGCCACTTGTAATCTAATTTCAACTGTAGGTAACTTGCGAACAGGTTCTAAACAACCTTCGAATCCAATTTTTTCATTCAATGCTGTTCTTAACTTAGCTAATGTTGGAATTTCTTTATGGACAATATGGAAATCTTGTACAGTACTGCGAACCACATCGGCTGTAAAATTATCTATATCCACTTTATTATCTCGCTTTCTCCTTTTCTTCATAGGTGAAGTGAATTTTGATGAAGTGGATGACAATTCCTTCTCTTCTTTTAATATTCTTTGAACTGTTTTTTGGCTCACACCCGTAGCTTCAGCTGTACGGCGTGTAATGTCTCGTAAATGAGACAAATCACAGTTGAGTTCCATTAATGATTTTGTAAATTCATATTCTTCTCGCAGAAAATGATAAACACTAGCTATCATGTTTCGACCCTAAAACAAAATGTAATCGAAATAATTAAGTAATATAAACATTTTATAACACAAAAAAACATTCATTTTATAAATACTTCTATTGCTATATTAAGTATCTTTGTATAACATTTTAATTGAAAACGTATAAATAAATATTACCTCACTATGGACAACTCTTCTTCGTTTTGTTGCCATGCTAACCTTACTCCGTGAAACAATTTGGCGCGAACTAAAAACCACTACTGATCCGGACCGTGTCCCGATCGACACTGAGCCTGCGCTCTCGAGGTTACGCACACAAAAACAATGTGCATGTGCGTGCACGCTTGACAACATTCATAGCCAAACGGACTTCGTGACATAGAACATCTGTAAGTTGTGTCACTTTAGTCTATTTCAGAATGGGAAATCGTCGTTTGACAGGAAAAAACTAAATTTTGGTGTATTTTTGTCTAGTTTTGTGTCATTTGTGATAGTCTAGCCGTGGGACCTTTTTTTACGTTTTAGTATTTAACAACATCATGTATCGCATACATAAAATCACCTGACCAATACTAGTAGGTCAAAGACCCGTGGCCGTCGAAGATAGGTAGTTCAAACGATGCCATTCCGAATATGCCGACGTTCGCGCGGACGTAATAAAATGGCGGCGATTGTTTTGTTCGTGCACTTGTTTTTCAACGCTCTACTTAGCGCCGAAAGTTGAAAATCTAAATTCATCTTAACGGTCGACTTAAGCCGGCGTTCGCACGGACTTATAAAATCACGGCGATTTGTTTTCGTGCACTGGCTTTTCAACGTTAGCGCCGAGAGTTGAAAATCCAACAGTGTGTTTTTTCAACGCGCTGGGACGAGAGTGCGTCCCGGCGCGGCGCGCGGTTGCCCTACTGAATTGGCACAGTGAGACGAGCCTGCCGCATACTTGTAGCTTCATACCTCAACTGCGGAGTGTCCCATCTGTATTAATCTGTGCCGAGGGTTGAAAATCCTGTGCACGATAAAATCCCGCCGCGATTTTATTACGTCCGCGCGAACGTCGGCTAACGACTTGAGCGGGAACACTACTACACGCACAGCTATGCCATCATTCCGACCTCGCCGCGCCGCCGAGGTCCTTTGCGATTGCAACCGCGTCCTCGAGGTAATGGTACTCCCCCCGACCCTTGCTCGATAACGAGGTGCCAGCAGTTGTTGCAGCTGAGCACGTAGTTTTAAATTCCCCGACTAATAATTATGATCAAAACTTTGATCCAGCTCATCCCATCCTTGATGTCCTCCCTCCGGTTGACGCCCTAAGCCAAGGTTCGTACCCCACAGGGGGTGCCGATCTCAGAGGTCAACTAGGAGAAGCCCTACCTAAAAAAAAACACAGCTATGTGTGCGTGCAATTGAAATACCTACACTGTCCTCCCATACCTTGTCGCACTGTTATCTGAAAAAATTGTAAAACCAATTATTTTTAAAAGAGTAACCGTGGAGTTTCTTGCCGGCTCTTCTCCATAGGAAACGACCAATTGGAACCGTGCACCTAGCTTCTGACGTTTCATAAGTGCCCATGTAGGTCTATGTGAAATAAAAATATTTTGATTTGATTGATTTGATGCAGTCACAGACAAGGCGCGCGGGAGGTGGCCCGGCGCCCGCTAGAGGCCAAACCGGTTTGAGCCGGCTTAGTTAGAAGACAAAGTCCAGCGGTACGCCGCGCCTTGTGCCAGCGGCAACGAAACGAGCGACATTAAGTTTTTGATTTAAAAAATGCCAAATTGTTGTACTGTGTGTATTCTTAATAGTAGGAAAAGCAGAGATTTTTTTTTATACCTATTTAAAGGAGTTTGTAATGATCTATATCTACCTACCCATTTTTAATGCTTATTACAGAATTATTTAGTTACGAGGTAGGTAATATCCTAAATAACTGATGGCGATAACAATAAGCCATAAGAATTATTATTTATTATTCTTAGGATTTACCACCTATATTGGCGAGTTATTGTTCGTATCCTATTTAGAAGTGAGGCGTATTTATCGTAACAGGTAGAAATAACAGATATTTAGATTCAGATTCATTTATTTGCAAAAACATATGTAGATAATATACATGGTATGATGCCTATTATTAGTGTAACGAGGTATTTTTTGGCTCAACATGTTTGACCATGGCTGGTGTACAAATTAGGTCGAAAGACAATAGGATTCAAAATTAAGATTCAATGAGCAATAATATAAATAAAAACAATTACAATAATGTTAAATTAAATACGTCAGTAGTCATGCGATTCAAAATAAATAGAATAGATTCAGTCAGTATCATCAGGGCGATTTATCATTTAAAAATTCATTAACATTATAATAGGCTTATTCTGTAAGTATTTTTTTAAACGTTTTCTTAAACTGGTCCATATTGAATTTCTTAACATAGTTAGGTATATCATTATAAATTATTGGCGCTCTGCATACAACGCTTCTATACAGTAGCGCTGTCTTAGCTGGCTGAACACGAATTTCACTATTATCCTATTAATCCTTTCTATTTTTGTTTTCTTATTTTTTTTTTATTATTTAAAAATAACAAATTACAACTGTTCCTAACAAAATAAATATCTGTTACTTAAAATAACAGACCCTCAAAGACTGTTACCGCGGTTATAAGAGTCTCACACAGCCTGTTACTTACATACAGACTCACACAAAGGAAGAAATATTGCAAGGTTAACAATTTCTATTTCTTCCTCATTAAGGAATGACCCTTGCTAAATAGAGAAACACCTATTATTTACTTTTCTTACTAAAGCGGTTAAACTACGCTAAAAAGAGAAGCACTTAGTATTTATTATCCCTAAAAAAACAGTTGGTGATCATACAAGAACAAACACGTATTAAAAAGTGACTCCTAAATTGGGTCGTGTTACCTATTACCTGTTACTGACTACTGTTACCATTGTAAAACAAAATTAAAACGAATAGAAATAAAGAAGATATTCAATTGATATTTACATACGTATTTATCGTCCGTACAAAAATAACAGGCTGTTATTTAATAACAGATATTTGGATCTGTTATTTTTGTGTAACAGTAACAGTTATAACTGATATCGTGTTTAACCTGTTACAACCCATCTCTAATCCAATTTTTTTTGTTGTTTTAAGGCTCTTTCAAACAGGAGCGACACGCGACGCGACACAAAGACACCGCTCGTCGCGCGACGAGTGGTGTCTTTGTGTCGCGTCGCGTGTCGCGCCTGTTTGAAAGAACCTTTAGACGGTTTGTAGGTACCAAAGTGTGTTTGTAGGCCGTCTTAGCACATGAGTGTTAACTCGGTTTTTTATTCATGTGGCCTGTAGCAAGATTCCGTTTGACCTTTTCTATTAGATACTTAAGTTACGTTCGTAAAATAGTAAAAGGAAGGAAACTTTATAGTTTCGCCATGTCCGTCTGTCAGTCCGTCCATAAGTCACAGTACTGTACTTAATTTTAATAACTAGTCAAATAAGTAGCCAACTAAAAAAAGCAAGCAACGTATTAAGGCTCGTGCAGACCAGCGCGATATCGCGGGCGTTACAAGGGTCGCGCTGCTTGTAGTGCCTGCGATATCGCGCCAGTTTGGACGAGCCTTTATGCATCTATGTATAACTACTTCACAGGACTTATAAATAATGACATACATTTTACTACCGTGTTTTATTAGCATATAAGCTTAATCAGCCTAGGTATAATGTTCCCTCTGCTGAGATACAGGACTCCTCTTTCTGTGAGAGGGAGTGGGCCGTAATCTACCACGCTGGCCCAGTGCGGGTTGGTGGATGTCACATGTGTTCAAATTTTTGGTTCTAGGACATGCTGGTTTTCTGAAAATGTTTTTCTTTACCGTTTTGAGAGCAGTAGTGATGAAATAATTTACACAAACTGAAATGCCTGCTTGGGTTCGAACCCTAGACTCGTAAGTCGCGACCGTTACGACTAGGCCACCACTGCTCTTTTTATTAACCGACTTTTAAAAACGGAGGGTCTCAGTTCAGCAAGTATTAACCATTTCGCCATTCAAAGCTACACAATTTTTAATGTTCATAAAACGGAAAACTTACGGGATCACCGCTCTTGGTCACAGTGCCTGTCCGTCGATCCATCCGTCCATCCATCCGTCGTCGCACTTGCCCGGTTTTTTAAATTTTTAACAACCGAGTGACAGCCCTATGTATGTAGGTAAGAATTTGAACTCTGTTAGCCAATGTTCGCACGGACGTAATAAAATCGCGGCGATTTTTTTTCTTGCACTGGATATTCGACGCTTTGCTTAGCGCCGAGAGTCGAAAAAATCCAACAGTGTGTTTTTCAACAATCCAACGCGCTAAACGGGACGAGAGAGGGTCCCAGCGCGTTGGATTCTCAACACTCGGCTTAATACCGAGAGTTGAAAATCCAGTACGCAATAAAATCACGCCGCGATTTTATTATTTCCGTGCGAACATTGGCTAACAGAGTTCAAATTCTTACCTACATACATAGGGCTGTCACTCGGTTGTTAAAAATTTAAAAAACCGGGCAAGTGAAAAAAATATTACGAAAATAAAACATGAAAACAAACAACCATGAGTAATCTGCACGCTAACAGCTATTAGTCAAGCACATAGCAGGTAGTCACAAAAAAGGTCAAGCAGGTAGAATTTAGCGAAAATAATCTAATTTTTTAAATTAATCTTATTTGTACTTAATGTTGATTATCTTTATCACTTATTTCTTCCTTTTCTGATGAATTATCAGCAGTATAGTCCTGTAGCTGCATGTTAACATTGGGTTTAACACTGCAGAAGGGTTTATTAAAGGGTCAGATGCGATCAACAATCTTACTTAGCAGATCGTCAACTCTTCTCCTTTTCGTTTTATCACTGGCCTGTCAAACTCTTTACTTTGACGTCCAGCAGTTGAAGGTGCAGTGGAAGGAGATGGCTGTGCATGGTGAAGGGACACCTTAAACTCGAAATCTTTTGACATCCATTCTTAATTTTTTGCCAATAAAACGGCTTTTTTGTAAGTGTAGCATTGTTTTTGCCTTTACGCTAAATGCGCTGATTGACTTCTTCAGAGCCCTGGAAGAATCTTTAGTGACACCGAGTAGGTCGTATTTCGAAGATAGTAAATCTAACAGTCCGCTATTCCGGTTTCCTTTGCCCTGTTTAAGCCACTCCTCAAAAAGTTCTAATCTTGAGATGAGGTGTTCTAGAAAAAAAAAAGTTTCACAGCAGTCCACAAGTTAGATTTATTATTATTGGAAAGAAGAGGGTTCAAGCTACCATTTATGTAAGTTTTAGGTCTGTGACACGCGTTGGCAATGCTTTCCGTGTCCAAAATATATAAGAAAATGGGGAAAAAATTGTAATTTGATTAAAAATTATTTAAAAAAGCCATTTGTAACTTGCTAACTTTTTTTTGTATAATAAGATAATATATACTTTTAACTTCAATAATCATCACTAAATTTTATGCTGGCTCAATAACGGTATGCCCACATCGGGTCGTATTTATGATGAAATGCGTGATGCTAGAATAATTTTTAAGTCTCGGTTGAAGTGGTGTCAAGACCATGAGACTCAAATTAAAATGGATATTTTAGCTTCACAGCATATCAAAAACGATTTTCGATCTTTTTGGAAGCATACAAATAAGTTAAGGGGCAAGCCAGGCCTCCCTGTTTGTGTCGATGGTGTGAGTGATGCAAACGAAATAGCTGACCTTTTTGTAGATCACTTCAGTGTGCAGTCACCACTAGGCCCATCTAGGTCGATGCTCAATGTTGAGCCACGGAATGAACTGGGAGTCAAAATTACTGCTTAAATGCTCCAGAACGTAATAAATGCGATGCGCCGAGGAAAGTCTCCTGGTCATGACGGTCTCAGCATTGAGCATCTCAGATTTGCTGGTCCGCATTTGCCGAGAGTGCTGGCTATGCTTTTTACTTTTTGTTTGGGTCATGCTTATATGCCGAGTGACATGATAAAAACAACAGTGGTACCCATCGTCAAAAATAAAACTGGTGACTTGGGCGATAAAAACAATTATAGGCCAATATCTCTTGCCACAATCATGTCGAAAGTGTTTGACAGTGTGCTAAATTCTCAACTTAGTACTCATATACGTGTCCATGATAACCAGTTTGGCTTTAGTTCAGGATTATCCACTGAAAGCGCTATATTGAGTGTGAAGCACACTGTGAAGTACTACACGGATCGCCACACTCCAGTTTACTCTTGTTTCCTGGATTTGAGCAAAGCTTTTGACTTGGTTTCCTACGACATTTTATGGAAGAAGATGGAAGAGGTGAACTTGCCATCAGAGGTGACTAATGTAATTAAGTACTGGTACGGAAACCAAGTCAATAGTGTGAGATGGGCTGGTGCCCTGTCTAGACCGTATGGGTTGCAGTGCGGGGTGAGGCAGGGGGGGTTGTGCTCCCCTACGCTTTTCATCCTATACGTGAACGATCTGATTGGCGCGCTTAGCAGCATGCGTGTCGGATGTCATATTGATGGTGTATGTTGCAATAACATTAGCTATGCGGATGACATGGTGCTGCTGAGTGCGTCAATCTGCGGGCTTAATAAACTCGTAGCCACTTGCGAACAATATGCCAGAATGCATGGTCTGACATATAATGTTAAAAAGAGTGTCGTCATGGTATTTGCGGCCAGGGGAAATTACCCAGAAGCGGTACCTCCAGTTAAGTTGGGCGGTGTATCGCTTGTGAGGGTAGACCGCTTTAAATATCTGGGTCACTTATTGACCACTGGCCTCAGGGATGACGAGGATATTGACAGGGAGCGGAGGGCGCTGTGTGTGAGAGCTAACATGATTGCCCGCAGGTTCAGGCGTGCCTCTAAGGAGGTCAAGCGCACTATATTTAGTGCGTATTGCACGTCTTTTTACACTAGTGCACTGTGGGTACATTATACTCAAAAATCATACGGCGCCCTTCGCGTCCAGTATAATAATTCATTCAGGGTGCTGATGGGGTTGCCCCGATACTGCAGCGCATCAGGGATGTTTGCTGAAGCTCGCGTAAACTGCTTTTTCGCGACGATGCGAAAGCGATGTGCATCCTTGGTCCGTAGGGTGCGGGGCAGTGCCAACAGCATCCTGTCTATGATAGCAAGTAGGTTGGATTGTGTTTTTGTAAACCACTGCTGCAAGGTTTCGGCTGAGCCTGTAACCTTGCAGTAGTCATCATCTACGTTGTTTATGTTTTTATGTCTGGTTTTTGTCTCTGTGATTGTTTTACGAACATAGTTTATAAGTATTATTGTTACTAACACTATGAGTCTTGTTACTTGTAATAAATGATTATTATTATTATAAATTAAACCAAAACCACTTTTAAAATTGCTTTTATAAGTATTCGCGTTGAATGCAAAATTCCTTAAGACAATCCATTTACTTACCCGTTTCTTTTATACTTACCTGCGACCCTTAATGAGTGCAACCCCAGGTGCATTATAATTCTTGGAATTGGAGGTTCATGGGTATTGTTTATGATACTAGAAAATAATTTTCGGCATATTCGATATCGAATTTTGTCCAGCTAGCATGTTCTAGACGAACCGTAGTGCAACGCCCCGTGCTTGTTTAGAGCCTATATGCGCAAGTACAATACCTACCTTCCACTTAGTCCCACTGTCTCTTGGTGTGTGTGTGCCGCCAAGAAGCCCGCGCCGCGGCGTTCCCGCTTTTACAGGTCAGTAAATATTATCAAGAATGGTTTATTTCTTGCCAAATTTTATGCTATTTAGTTTGTTTGAAAAATTCAGTTTTCTATTTTTAAGTTTTTTTATAGTTTTTTTGTTTTTGTTTTGTTATTATTATACCATACTGATAACAAACGACTTGTAATAACCGCTATACTATTTAATGTGATAACCTAATCGCCACTCTGTATAAAAATTAAGACTAACTTTAAGTAAGATAACATTAATTTTTTGTGCGGTAAAGCGTCGAGCCGATATGACCGCCGACGGGAAGTATCTTGCAGTATATTCATTAATTACAATATTCTATAAAACATACATAAAAATCAAAAATCAGAAAAAAAGCGAGCAATGCTTTTACGTAACTTTTGTACCTGATACAAGGTAGGCTTTTTTTTTTAAATTTTATAAAACAAACTGTTCAAAATGTTTTAAACAAGAGTTTTTTGTTTTGTTTTTATTTCATTGAGCGATTTATCAAATTTATTTTCACAAAAAAATCGATCAGGCCTAATAAAATTCATTTCTAGACAATTATAACATTTACCTGAAGAAAAATTTACAAAAAACGATTAGAATAACATAATAATCACAACAACTAACAAGCTATCTAATCTGTGGACATTTTTTTTTTTGTAAAGTATCTAAATAGGTATGTAACACAGATACTAAACCACCCAGTACACTCTGTACGTACGTTCAGTACTTAGTGGACACTAGCCTATCTCAAATTCCGATTTTCGTTGTACTAACTAACTAACTTTTCATTTTATTTCCAATTCATTCGCGATTTAAAACCATGTTTTTTGTTTTAATGTTTAAACATTATTTAAAACTTATTTTATACTATGATTTTAAACACTTCATAAAAACATTGTTTCATTTCAAACTGTTTCAAACACTGTTTATAATACGTGTTTTAAAACAACTTGTTTGTTTTATGCCAACCGTGACTTGTAAATTGGTCGTCGCGCGTCGGTCCAATCTAGCGGGTATGCGTACGTTGAAGTACCTACATAAAGGTCATCGCTCATTATAACAGCGCCGCTCTAACGCAGTAACGGCCCGGCTCCACCTCGAAAAATATCAAACCGCTTGTCGCCAACGCGCCGTCAGCAAGACTTCCGCTCGCTGCTGGCACGCCATCGGTGAGGTGGTAGCTTATTGCTCATCCGCCGCATACTAGTTGGTAGCTCACCGTCCAAGCGACAACGGTTAATTGTCTGCCTGAAGATGGTTTTACACCGACTAGGCGAAGCATGGTTGGGATGGCCGAGAATTGTTATTTGCATAGCAACATTTTTATCCACGCCCTGAGGCCCATCTTTGGTGTAAAAGGTGCGCGAGGATGTGCGACGCGAGACTTTAAATATTTGTTAGAACAATATTGAACTTTATCACCGGCCATCGAAGACCCCCACGGTCTCTCTCCGTCAAGCGCTGACTCGCGATGTCACGCGCTGACACGCGCCGCCGCGCCGCCGCCGGCTCGCTCCGACCATCACGAGACATCGCTGCATACTATATTGTCGGCTGGCCGGCTGGTGCGTGATAGCGCGAGCCGGCGCTAGGTAAGATGGCCAGCGCGTGACATCGCGAGCCGGCGCGGCGCGAGGCAGCGCTGGCCATCGTGAGACGGCGCGGTATAGCGATGGACATCTTTCGGTGTAAAAGGGTAAGTGTGATTTCAATTCTCGCCCAACCCATCCACGCCTTGCCTCGCCGGTGCAAAACCACCTTACGTACTGTACGAGCGGCGCCAGGACCGCGCGCGGGAGGCGTCACCGTGCGGATGATTCGCGCGGCATACATACCGCCTGCAGGACTTTGTTCGCCGTGGAGCGGAACGTCTGACGGCTCGTGGGCAGCACAGTGCATGCGAGCTGTCCATTAATTTGTATAGCCATCGGAAACTAGACTTGAATGCAAAGTTATATGCCATGTCGGACCGGTGCTGTTACTGAGAACATAAGTAACGTCTGGGGGCCCTGGGATCTTGGACCTTTGGTCTTCACGAACTAACACCATTTCGCTTGTCTGCTCACGGTAGTCGAATTATTAGAGACCAACCATACTCCAGTGTTGTTATCGTAAAAATCTGAACTGCCGTATGTCACAGTCTGGTTTGCCGTATTTTATGGGGAAAAATACAAAAATGCCGTAATTATATAAAAAATGTCTATTCATCGTTTTTTTCTTCTCCTTAAGGTTTCTTATCGTTTCTATTACTTTAGATTCATGTTTATCTAATGTGTACCTACTTGTCCTTGCTTTTCGTACATGTCGCAAGGCACTTTAAACTTGGTACAGTATCCTTCATTTTTTGCCTTGATTTAATTCAGTTGTCATGGATTTTTAAAGGTCATTTTCAATTTTGACAATTGGGTGGTGGTAATGCCGTATAAATATCAAAACTGTCACACACTTTCATGAAATTTCATTTTTCATTGAAGAGAAATGATAACTAATTCTAAGACCCACTGTACTACAAATCACTTATCTCAGTGATTTGTGGTGCAAGAATTTCTAGTAAACCAGCGACAATAGCGACACCTATTATATTTACAAATAATAACGTGGTAACATTGAAAGCATTTAGTCATCCCAGGAGATAACAGCTGGCGCTTTTCGCAAGATGGAAGCAATGAATGCAGTTGAATAAACCAGAAAAAATGAAGCAATAGAAGCAAAATTTTTATCTTCCGGATATTCATCTCTATCCTTGTACTGTAGTAGACTGGACGGTGCTGTTGATAAGCAGCTTATAAAGAATTCACGCATGTTGATACGGAATCTCCAGATCGTTGATAAGCTTTTTCGGGATGAGTTACCGTTATTGTTATAATACATTGCAGCAGTTTATAATGGCACAATCAGAGCTGAGTGACGAAATTCCATTCGCATAGGTACTCAAATTGTTTGTAGTTATCTACAAAAACGTAATGTGACTTCGATATTCATCCATCTGGCAGTTTATAAATCAAAAGACAATTACTGAAGTTATTTATAGTGAATTTGTTTTATGCAATGCAAGAATCTACAGACAGATTCTTTTAAAGATGCACAACCGCTTAGCCCACATAACTTGTCTTTATACACCCAATATGAATTGCTAAACATTTGAAGTGCGCGTAGCATAAAATTATTTACAGAGCAGTCTAAAGCTAAAGGTATGGCTATGGGCAATAAACATTTCCAACCAGAATGCACGTTTATTTATTCATTTCCAGAAAAAAATAACAATCACAAATTGTAAAAGCTGTTACAAAGTTCCAAATAATGTCTTTGGCGACAGTGGTACAAACATTCGAAGGGACAATAGAACACAACGGTTATAAAGTTGCCAAAAATTAGTTCCGAATTTTTGTGCGAAATTAAAGGTTTACAAAAATGTTTAATGGTCAGTATACAACGGGGAACAATGCAAGTGCGGTTACTGTGGCGCCATCAGGCGGTGAGTGCTTACGAGATACTACGAGGCCGAGTGCTGGCACTGGCTGATTCCCAGATATGCTTATACAATCAAGGATTACAAATAACAAACGTTTGTTCATAAAACTGAGTTTAATCTACTTGTATACTTATTTATTTAATGACTACACTTTTTAAATTGTAAAATTATATCTTCATAAATGTAACTAAAGGAATATTCTGAACTATTTTCTATACGTACATGAAATCATTGATCGAAACAATTTTTGATTCCTAATCAATTAATATGAATGACACCATCCACGTCTCATAAAATAACATTTAAGAGCTAAATAAGGAAATCATTTAACGTAAAATTAAATAACAAAAATATATGTACAATTTAGCAATAAATAATTACGAAATAATAATAGTAAATAATGGAATCTAATAAAGACGAACATACTTTTTTATAATTATTATTTTATGTAATAATCGTTCTGAACGTATACTGGAATGGAACATAATAGACAATAATATTTTTAATGAAATCTGTTGAAGGTCTGATAATACCACGCCATTGAGAATTACACATACAATGTATTATAATTATTACTATTTCTTATTCATTGAGATCTAACATTGAATAGACATAAAACAGATGTGTTGAGTAAGCATTATTCTTGCTTCACACTGCGAATATACGAAGAATGAACAACAAAACGACTGTCCTATGTGACAAGCTTGCTAGACATCCAAATTGATTGAAATTTCAGAAAAATACCAATAGACAACAAGATTTTTAAACTCCCGTACCGCTCCAACAATGGTCTCTGATTCTAGCAAAAAACACGGCTATTTCTATCATTAATCGTATAATTGAATACAGGAAACTATTGAGAATACTCAAATGCCCTCATCTTCTAGGAGCTCTTAAACAAAAGAAAGGACATTGCAATTTTACGATTTAGAAAATGTAATGAAACCACTTCAACAGATCAAAATCGTCAGCGAGAACATTTAGCGCCAAAATAATAGTCAACGATCAAAAGAACTGAATATCTAACGTTAACACTTTAAATGCAATACATTTTACTTGCAATAATCGCTAATACTAAGTATATTATCGTAATACATAATTTAACATACACACTAGCATTAGAAATCATTTGATTCACAATAATCACAACAATATAATTGTGTTACGGAAAAATTACTAACGTATCGTCTGCCCTTTAAGGGCTTGCTACTTGGCTGCCAACCGCGTCCCAACAGAGGTGAACTTAGTGGTTTACAACCATGTAGATGGTAGTTTACGACCAAATTTCAAACAGCTCTGCCTGTCGCCAACCAAGGTCACCTCTGTCGGGGACGCGGATGGCAGCCGTGTAGCAAGCACTTTAATAATTCCTATAATAACAAGTCTACATTCCAACTATTCGGACTTGTGCCGTATTTTGATTCCACACGACTTCTCACCCGTCGTCATTACTATATCTACTAACTATTGCAGCTTCCTCCTTACATTACTTGATGTAGCAGTAAGCATACGAAGCAATCGTCTTAACCTAAACTCTGTTCATGACTGTGCTTTTGTTAATACAATCTCTCAGTTTTGAGCTTTTATACAATCATCTCTGCAGTAAGTTGGCATTTTTGTCATCGACGTATACTTACTGCTACATTACTTAGTCTGCGGCTATCAGAAAATCTTTTAGATTCCTTACCAAATATGGCAAATCAGAATGCTACACATTAAACTTTTTCGAAGGCCTGGTATAACACAAGAAATATGGCCTCTTGCAGTCCATTAGAACATAGGTTAAAAGAAGCTTTAAATTTTTACAGAAATTATAAAAATTAAGTCAATTTACAAGGTTTCAATATTAACTAACTATAATAAAATAATATTATATTCATATTCAAATAAGTTTCGTCAAGAGTCATCACGCGGTGAACGAGGGAAGCTCGATGTGTGCACTACGAGTTGCAGTCTATGTAGATCGTACAGGTGGCGCTATTGTGCAACGTTGTCGTTCAGACTAGTAACGCCCGGTATCACCGATAGATTGTGCAACGTGTATGTCACAAACAATATAAAAGTTTGTAAACTAAGTTTAAAACTTTCGCGAACTCGTAATTTGTCAAAAATATAATGTCCACTTACAAAATAATACGCCAGGCCTTACGAAAACTATTCTACACACTCCGTAAGGTAGTTTTGTAGAATCAAAACACTTAACTTGCCCGCAACCGACGGCGTCGTGCGTCGGCGGTACGGTCTACACGACCGCTGGCAGCAATCATATGGTACCACGTCAAATTAGAGTCAGTTACGTGTGAGGATAAGGGACAAAGGTAAAACAATCTAAGTTCAGACTTACATCAGTCTAGTTGCGACTTTAGATCGTCATATCAAGTCGCAACAACTTACAAATAATTCGCGTTTGCAGTCTTTAGATCTTCCATTCCGTTATTAGATAAACACGAAGGGAGATAAACGAAAAGTCGAAGTTGGGTTCACTGACTCGATCGTGTTGGTTTAGCGATGGGACCGGGCGGAGGCAGCGGTCACCTTGGGGCGTGCTCCGGTGGGCTTGCGATAGCACGAGGAGGTCGGCGGCGCGTGTCTCGCCGGCCGCCTGGCTCTCGCGGCCTACATGTTGTAGGCTATGTAGATGGCATCAATCTGGTCGGACAGGAAGCCGTCCCGAAGGTGCATGCGCTGCTTCTCTCCGCGCGAGTTGATTGGCACGACGCCCGGGTCCACCACCACCACCACGCCCACGATGAGGTGATGTTCCTCCAGCACAGTGTTAGTAACCAGCGGCACGAGGTTCAGCGCCTCGCTGTCATTGCCATCCAGCTCCACCACCACCACCAGTAGGTTGGTCCACGTGAACACGGCGCTAGAAACATGCGAAACAATATGTTAATATAGGACAGACTAGAGACTAAAAATAGAATCAATTCTATTTTTTGTAAATTTTGACGTTCAAAAGTGCCTAATTGAAATAAATTATTTGACTTTGATTTGGACAAATAGCAATTACGTATAAACAGTGGATCGAATTAAAATGGGAACTCAAAATAAGCTTATATAACTCTTGTGGAATGCAAAAATATCAGTGAGTTGTAAGTAAATAAATTATATGTTTACCATTCAGCGATCTTCTTGTGGCACCTCATCACAGAGTTCTCAATGTCGATGGGGTGATAGCGCATGCCGCGTAGCATGATGGTCTCATCGAGCGCGCCCACCACGAACACGGCGTCGTGTGTGTCGTGCGTGTCCACGCTCAGGTTGAGGCTGCCGCACGCTGACGCTAGCGACTCTGTGTCGCTGTCGCGCGTAATCATCGACGTGTCATCTGACACATGACTAGTCGTACTAATTTCAGTTCGCCGCAGGAAACCCAAGTATCCAGTGCGAGCGTACACTTCCCCAGTATTTCCAGTCACCAGCTGAGCGCTGAAGTGATCAGCGTAGTCACTCTCATCACCATATATGGTGAAGTATCCGCTTGCATTGTGGGGTGACTGCACCCATATCTCGCCCAAATGGGAGTCGCCGCATTGTCCCTTAGTTTCGGGATTAGCTGTGATCACTTTCACTCCGGGAAGCAATTTGCCGGACTCCATGAGGCAGAGCGAGTGGGGACTGCCTCGCTCCACGAGGGACACGCGGTCATTCCTCAGAGCGCGTAGGTCCACGTACACGGTGGATGGCTCTGGACTGGATGCGCCCTGCAGGCAGATAGCAATGTTGACGCGGCAGCCGAACGACGTTGACACAGCGCGCGGACTGAGTCCGAGCGCCGAGAATAGTTTGGAGAATGAGTTGGTCAAGTTGATACGCGGACGCTCTTCGGCGACGACCACGCACGTCCTTACGCATGCCAGGCTAATGCCCTTGGCTTTGAGCTGATTGACTGAGCTGCCCAATCCTTTGGTACATAGCTCCATGACACCGTAAGAGCAGAATGTGTCTCGCACTTTGTATTGGGAGACGGCACTCAGCCACAGGCCTGGGTTAATTTCGACCTCGGAAGGTGGGATAAGGATGGAGTGATGTCCCGAGTAGATGCTGCTCAGGCACCAGAGCGCAAAGCCAAGGCCGCAGTAGGGGTCGAGGCAGAGCGCGATGTGGCGCGAGGGGTACAGCTCACACGCGATCTTCATGGAGCGGCACAGCGACGTGACGGCCGCGTGCGACATCTTGATGCCGGCCAGCATGCCGGTCGTAGACACGCTGAAGTCCAGGTACGCGAGCATCTCGGCAGTGGGCGCGCGGTACAGGATTGGCAGCTTCTTCTTGGGCATGTCATCGGTGTCGAGCGTCAGCGGCCACGCCTTGCTGTCGAGGACGTTGCTAGCTTCCTTGGAGCGCAGTAGCTTTATCACAGATTGGTTGGAGAGCACCAGCGTGGCCTTGCTGACGTCGACGATCATGCGCACGGTGGGGAGTGTGGTGTGCAGGTTTTGCGGGTGCGGCGGACGGATGGTAACGGGGACCGCGCCGACGTACAGACATCCGTAGAAAGCGCAAATGAGATCAAGTCCCGGCGGGAATATTAGAGCGACGTGATCGCCCGTGTTGACGCGACCCTTCTCCAGCAGAAGATTGCCGATCCTCTCGGCCTTCTTGTGCAGTTCAGCGCAGGTCAGAACCTTGGACACAGCGCCCTTCGAGTTGAGCAACGTAAATATCACATGGTCCGAGGTACTCATTGCGCGCCAGCGCAATATTTGAGATATGAACTGGTACTGTAATGTGAGAGAAAGTACGATTTAACAATCATTGTTATTTATTCGTGTAAATTATAATAAGATGCAATGAAAACAAAAATGTGCATTATGTACCTTCCTTGCGGCATCTGAATCGTCTGTATATCCCATGTCACGGCCTTGAGCGGACGCGAGCCGGTTGCCCTGCACTAAGTTGCCCACTATCACAGACGCAGGGCCCACATCTAAACATATCACAACACAGTTAATTAAATACAAGCTCAAAGTTTTATTGTCAAAACTCGCAAAAAATAATTGCTCGGAAACAGTAAATGCATAATAAAATGGTATAAACTATTTTAAAGCAAATAAAATAATATCACAAAAATTTGCTGAGGCAGCAGACACTGAAAACATTTCTGTTTTATTGTTCATAATAAAAGGAATCGCTTGCGGCAGTGGTCGCTTCATAAAGTAAACAGTAAATATTTTACAATGCAAATCAATCAAATTTGAACTATTGAGTAAATTCTTGGAAATAGACATTATTCTTAGACTAGAGCAGATAACCAGTAAAAGTTTACAGCACAGCATCTATCGCCTCTGCAACGTCACCTGCAGCCTTTGAAGACAGAACAGACCAACGCACAGCCACATTATCGAACAAAAATGTCATTAGTAACTGCACTATTCCTGAAATCATTTGTAAACCTTTCGAATAACACTTTATTTGTTTCTTCCAACTGGTTCACAAATTACTGTAAATAGACAAAAGAAAACCGCAAATGCACAAAATAATAGAACGCGAGTCGCAAAATCTAAAGCTGGCTTACCAGAATGAATCTCCCTTGGCTTGGGCAAATTGGTGACACAAGTATGGGGGCACATGAGCACGTTGGCTGGGTGCAGGGTTCCTTCGAGGAAGCGACGCTTGCATTCGCTCAGGTGGATGCCACCTAGCGGAGTCTTGGGCAGGTAGTTCGGCTGGACCAGAGCCAGGCAATAGATGCCAACTTGGTGGATTGAGTCCACCGCTTGAAGTACGCGAGACATCCATTGGAATGACTGTAAGACGCAAAAATGGATGTTTGATTTTTCTGTCGAGAAAAGATGATTAAATGATATTTATTTCTGTATAATGGTTCAAAAAACACTTTTCCACGGCAAAAAACAAATTATGTTTTAAAACTAAATAAGTTCAGTGTTTCCTATGCGACTACGCTGAGAAGAAACACTGAAACAAACTCAGAGATAACATTTTTAATCAGTGTGATGAATCTATATCTAGACTACATTGTGTTTATACAGAACTAAACTTTTATAAAGCTAGTATGAACATTCGAACTTATAGCGGCAACATTCGTTCACATTCGGAAGTTATTATTGCCATCTCTATCCACCCTGTTATAAAAATGAGACAACTATTCAGCCAGTCTGCGACTGCGTCAGTCGCGATCTAGACTTAGAGCAGACTGCACGCGCCCGTCCACCAAAACTTTTGGAATTTTACAATTACGTCGCTTACATCGTAATATTAGAAAATCAAGTAAAGGATGCAACACCCAGTGCGAGTGTGGTGCTCCTGACCATGCCAGACTTGCTGGGGTGTCCTAAATGATGCTGCAATCTACGTGGCCACCTATTGGGCTCAAATAATGTGTAAACTAACGGCCGAACTCAATAACCTGTTTTCAGTAAAAGACAGATTGATTGGTGGTAGACAGTATAATTCTTTCTGTCATTGAATGTCGTCCCACAATTCCGCAAGATTCCTTATTCTCTGACGGATTATTTGGACTTTATAGATAGATAAATATTTCTATCTCCAGTATGCAAAAACTGGTTATTGGGTTCGGCCGTAAGTAGAGTACCATCGACAAGAAAAGAAGAAATAAAAGATATTTGATTTTTTTAAGTAAATAATACTTTCAAGTTAAATAAGATTTTTTTGGGATACTAACGATTAAATGCCCTTATTTTAGCTACAATTCTTCATAGAAAAAGAAAGCTGAGCAACTTGGCAAAGAGATCGAGAAAATAAAAGATTTTTTATTGTTCTATATTTTCTTTAGTCTGGGGAGACAGCATTCTGCTCCGGATTAGCCCATTCGTTTATACGATTATAGGCAGTCTAGACATTCAGAACCGTATTATTTAATTGTATCTATCTAGGAAATCAGAAGTAAAATTATTTATTTGTAGAATACCCACGAAATTTCGCGTTGTTGCATAACTTTTTAATTTGTCTAGATTTTTAATTCATATTCTTTATGGCATCTCTTTAGGTGTAGCTATCCGAACATCAAAAAATATTTGGCCAAGGTCTTAAGGAGGAGGCATGAAAATTGATTTGCTGTTACAATGCATAGTAGATGTATCAGTATGTTAAAACATATATTTTGTATTGCCCGTAGCTTGAACTGCGAAGTCATATCGCGTTACATGTTTGTAAAATGCAAATCAATATTTCACTGGCAGCATTTCTGTTTCGTTGAACTTCTCAATAAAACAAAAGGATGTCTTATTCAAAGGTTGTATTAGCCAACACTTAGCTCTGCCGGTTGTGGCAGCAGCACACGTTTTGGAGACTTTTATCCAAACAGGGACGTTATCATTAAGTGCAATGTTTCGAAAAT
This sequence comes from Omphaloscelis lunosa, assembly GCA_916610215.1. NCBI lineage: Eukaryota > Metazoa > Arthropoda > Insecta > Lepidoptera > Noctuidae > Omphaloscelis > Omphaloscelis lunosa. Next base: position 19,913,632 of record OU744243.1, read on the forward strand.
ACCAACGACTGATATTGAACAGAATACTTATCGCCACTCGTCGCGTTTATGAGCACCCCGATAGTGCCAGCCGAGTTTATTGATTTAGCCTCATTTCGGTGATACTACTAGATCAACGGCACTGTCGATATCGACCCCAAGAACAGCCACGAACACCACGAAGATCATTTGATGACCACAATATGATTAATTTTGTGTCTGTAATTTTTGACTCCCTTTTGCTTATTCTAAATAAAAATCTGTCGACACATTATTAAACCATTTTGCCTTTAAAATGATGAATTTATTGAGTGCTGCAATTAATGTTGCAAGTTATTCTACTTGATTCAAAATTGAGGGATGAGGAAAATGCAGATTCATTTTCCCGAAAGTCGAGCGCGATAATTTATGAAATGAACTAATAATTAAACCTTTTATGTTGAATTTTCCACGCACATTTTCCAACGAGTGTGAAAATGTAAACGAACAATTTTCACATAAGTGGTTTATTTATCTTTTATGAGTGGTTTTTTTTTTTATTGCAGTTTCGTTTTACTGAAGGAATGTGAAAATATGGGAAAGAGTTGTGGTAAAATGTTTGTGTACGTACGAGTTAGTAGTGCACTTGATGTTTACGTTCAACAAATATTCGTTGAGTGTGTGCTATGTAAACGTAGTCCGTGATTGGATCTCCGTCCGGAGCCAAATTTCGGCTTGCCTGAGGCTATTTGTCCGAGCTCAAATGTGTGTGAATATTGGTCCTAGTGCTAGGGCTTGATATCGAGTTAATAGAATTACAGGTGTCGGGCGAACGCATCTCAGCTTCAATTAATCGAATTTGTACCTATGTTTCTGATATTACGACGAATTATATTCTGTACCAAGGTTTTAGATTGATTTTATATCATTCAATATACTTAGTACGATTAGATACAAGATAACCGGCATGATAATGTCACAGAACCTAATCCTAAAGTGAAAGTAATCCTAAATATACCTAATCCTGAATATTAAACCGCCCAAATAAAACAAATTCGTTGAACAGTACGATATTTATTAACAGTAAGAAAGTTACCATAAAAAAAATACCTTGAATTTTAAATTTTATGACAAAGAATTATATCCTAATGTAAACGAAATTTTATAAATGATTTTAATGCAAGTTTCTTACACACCAAATTGAACTACAAACATGTGAAGAAGTTTTGGCATAATTTGGAGTTGCATAAATTTTTAAGGCATAATATTTTCTCGTCTATAAATTTTGAGCCATAAATATCCTATTTATGGCCCACATTATTTATTATAATTTGGGAATTACTTTATTGGGTTAGGTTAAGGTGCCGCGAACATGTTTGTTTCTATATGAGTTATATTAGGGTTTATTATTTTTATTCCAAAGAACATTATGTGTAAATATAATTATGCGTTTATAATATTATGCTTTATAAAATTATGCTTCATTATTATTATGCCAACAGTATTTATCAATAAACATTATGGCTAAAATTTATGCCTAACAATAATATGCGTAATGATAATTATGCTGAATTTCGTTATGCCATTGTAAATTATGTTATAATTAGTAAACCGCTCGAAAGTTCGTTGTGTCTATGTTCAGACCTGTCGAGTTCTATCGGCCGTATTAAACGGTTAACTAGCCTATTTTCAATTTAAATTCGTCTTTCAAACGCGGGCGCATAGTGCCAATTTTTTCCACACAGAAATTAATCTTATTACGAACCTGTGAAGAAAAAAATCTAATAAGAATAGAACATACACGTACCTCCTCTTCGCCACAGTCCGGGCGCTGCTCAGCCACGATGCAGATCCTCTCATCTCGCAGGACCCTCACTGAGAAGACGGCGATACGGCCACGGTAGATGAACTTCATCGGCTCAACGGCAAGCACTGTAGCTATGATGTCATCCATGTTGTGCTTGCGACCGGTCACCGTCATCAAACCGTCGCGGGAGCCGCACACGAATACTAGACCTGGATGGGAAAACCGGAGCTTATAATTAACATAACAAAATCACGCCTGCATTCCCCGAAGGGTTAGGCAGAGGTGTCCCTATAGCAGGTACACCCACATTTCACCGGTTATGTTAAAAGACGAGGTACGCGCCAAGGGTGTAGTTATTAGAATCGCACCGGAATGTCAACTTCAAGGCGTTCGTTGTGCGTGTACCGAACTTTTACCTGCCCCTCGTCATGTAAGAAACATTTTGGTCGCAGGACGTGGTGTTCCGTCGCTTCCGCGTCAAGTTCTACAAAACAGCACAAAGTCAAGCTAGTGCCTTAAAGTGAAGTGCTACTAACATAGTCTAAGCATTATTTATTAACACAAGCTTTGTTTATAAGAATATGTATGTTTAGGTTAAAATATTTTAATCAGGCTATGGGCCTGTCTTCTGAAATAAATGGTATTATTATTAAAATATGTTTTACTTCCATGTAATAGGGAGGGAGCCGGGCACAAATGTAGACACCGGGCTACTACTGGATATTCTTGATGGCAAAACCCAACATCACTTTTCCCGACCTGGAAATCGAAGCCAAGACCTAATGCTAAGCAGCGGCGCTTACGACCACTAGACAAATGAGGCAGTCAGTCCGAGCTTATAATTGTTGCTCGTGAATATCTTGTATTGGCTTCTGTATAGTGACGCCATCCAACCCTAGATCAAGCTATTAAAACTTGCGCGTTGGATTCGTTTTTAACTTCGGCACAGATAATATACTAGTACAGATACCCAATCCCATACAAAGAAATGATACCTCCCTAAGTCTGGCTATTGAGCTGGCTATTTTTCTTCCTCCATTTTTTTAACAGATGGCAGCATCAGCGACTCACAAATTGCCAGAGACTGTAGTTTTATAACGCCATCTAGAAGTCGACTTAGATACTTATGGCATTCACACATCGCACGGTACGTTCAAGGACAAGTATAATAACAATACAACAAACATATTTCGAGTTGGCGGGATAGTTTCATTTTTGTGAGTGAGCTAGCAATTTTCACGCGGCAGTGAATGCCTCTTTATGTATGTTTTTGTATTTCAATGCTAAATCTAGATTTTCATCTCCTCGTTACCAAATCTACTATTGCTAATACCCTAAAACTGAAATCACGCGTTCTTCGTCCGAACTTATTTTGACAGTAAGCCAACGTTAGCACTGATGTAATAAAATTGCGGCGATTATTTTTCGTGCACTTGAATTTTAACGCTTTGCCGAGATGCCGAGAGTTGAAAATCCAAGTGTGTTTTTTCAACGCGCTGAGACGAGAGTGCGTCCCAGCGCGTTGGATTCTCAACGCTCGGTTTAACACCGAGAGTTGAAAATCCAGTGCGCGATAAAATCCCGCCGCGTTTAATTGCGTCCGTGCGAACGACGACTTAATGTTTTTAAAAATATCAAATAGAACCGGCCAAGTACGTGTTGGACCACGCATAATGAAGGGTTCCGTAGTTGGTAAGTTGGCATCCCAAGAACAAACTTAACTTCGTAGTTGAAAAACATGTTCTCCCATACAGAATGTATGGAAGAACATGTTTTTGCAACCGCAAATTTAATTTGGTTGATTATTACTCGTTAACTTATAGAGCCTACTTAGCTGTGATAGAGAGTTTTCCTTTTAATTTCGTTATAAATACTCCTGTGATCTTTTATCACATAAACCAATCGACCAAACAATTTATCTGGCAGGGTGGGGGGGACACTTGACTGTATTAAAAACTAGCTTTTTAAAGCTTAATGGTGCCGATTCTCTTGTACACCGAACTAAATTAACTAAACTATCACAAAAAATCCTTGCTTTTGGCTATGAGAATCTTAAACTATTCTGCAAAAAAATCTCTAAATTTAAAAATCATTTTCGCACAACCAAAATCGAATTTGACAATCGCGATTCCACGTCTAACCTAACCCATGAATTTTTTTAGAGCCGTATGCGCGCAGGTAGGGCAGCCTCGACGTGTTTTTTTTTTTTCACTTTTTGTATGGAAAATATGAAAAATTATTACCAAAATGTTGAGTTTAATGCTTTCATAGAGGGGGTCGAAATTTTCATTATTTTTTCGATAGGACACACCATTTTCGTGATATTAGTAAAAGAACAAAAAATTTTTTTTTGGCACCTGAAGAATTCACACCAACATCTACAATGTTGCTGACAACTTATTTTATTCTACACCTTTTTAATCGCGATTAAAAATAGTCAAATTTATAGTTAGACAATCAAAATTTTAGGTGAAAAACGTCAAATTCAGAATAGCAAAATTGCCATTTTTACTAAATTAATAACTCGGTGCCATTTTAGTACTGTCAAACTAAATTATAGTTTTGTGTCACTTTAGTATAGATACGGAACCCTTCGTCCGCGAGTCCGACTCGCACTTCGCCGGTTTTTTATAGAAAGTTTTAGAAAGGTATTGGTAATATAAAAAAAATATAATTAAGAAGTTAGGTATTTGCCAAAAACAAGTTAATAGATTTCTTTCAATTCCTTTATTTCTTTGTAAAGTAGGTACTAAATTATAAAAACATGTTGTTTGATTTTCCTACTAAACGTTTATACAGTATGTGATGACAAATAGAGTAAAACGCCATCTATTGCAAAGAGCTCATGATTAACTTTATCATTCTATGGGTTCGAATTCAAGTAAGTTTTCACTTATCATTTTTGTTGGAAATACGTGATTTATGAGTTTAAATGGATAAATCAGCATTAAACAAGGAAGTTTTGATTTTTACTAATCTTACTTCAGCCAAATTCAGACGTTTATCAGTTTTTAGTGATTGTTAATTTCATAATTGGTGCCTATGCTGCCATCTATGAATTTTTTTCAAGACTAATTATAATTTGTTCGAGTTGAGACCCCATGACTTCGGTAGTCAGATTCTTGGTTCTTACGGTTTTAAGCTAGATGAAAGTTATTATCTTATTCGTAACTACACTTCTCATCGAAAAAGCCGAAAGACGTAAACTTCTCAAGTTTAAGTTTCAATGGATTATTAGAAAAATATTGTATTACACGGAAAAAATGAAAATGTCATATGGGATTACAAGATTTTGAATTCCCTATGTTAATGTTCCAAATTAAAAGTAAATTTTCTTACGCTTTTTGTTTTGTTTAACAAGTCACTTCTAACTTGTATGTAAATTTTATTAAAGGCATTAAAAAAATCTACCTAGCCTTTTCCCAACTATGTCGGGGTCGACTTCCAGTCTAACCAGATGCAGCTGAATACCAGTATTTCCATGGGGCGACTGCCTATCTGACCTCTACAACCCAGTAATTAGGTAATACGATACTCCTTGGTAAGACTGGTTATCAGACTTTAGGGCCTCTGACGACCCTTAACCACTATCAAACATCCACGAACGACAGCCGGGACTAACGGCTTCACGTGCTTTCCGAGGCACGGAGGAGTCTCGGTATATAGAAATGCAAGCGTAGCTTAACCTGCTGGGTCGACCCATGCAGCTGTTAGTACTTAGCAACGACCTCCCCTATGAAATGCAATAAACAAAACACGTAAATAAAAAAGTTATTTAATAACAATTTACACAAGTTAGTATGCCTAATCAACAAGGAAGAAGTTGTAGGTATTCGTCTAACAATTGGCCTCTGACATCTCGTAATGATCAGTTCGTTGGCTAGACGAACAATCGAAAGTTAATGAGAAGTAAAAGTTACGGGGGTAATTAGCGATCAAGAACTCGCATTAGGTATAATCATGCGCAGATTCCATCAAGATGACCTGTGACTCTGTGAGGTCAGGTAGGTGAGTGTTAGGTATTTGTTATCAAGATGTTTGTGTAACTGTAACTTTTCCGGGTAATTGGGTGGCCTGGAGACCTGTAACATTACCCGCGTTACAGATGTATTTCTATAAATAGTCCGTGGGTAAACCCTACCAACTAGTTTTTCATTATGTTTTAGAGAAAATAAACGTTAATCATATTATTTCTGCCTCGCAAAGTGATTAGGATAAATATTATATATTTCGTATTGGAAGATATAAGTAAGGTATTTCCGTAGTTCGCATTAGGTACGCGCGTGGTGGTAGTAATCGAAGTGTATGAGTCCGCAAACGATTCGCTTTACTTCGTTATGCAGCCAAATGATAAAACTTCAACCAAAACTGTTTATAAAACTGAACGCAAGGCAAATTGCGGAACTCATTTTGCTCGGCACGTACTGCTAATATGCTCATTTGACTTCAGACTGAGGCCGAGACTACCAACTAACTGCAGATTCCTTTAGGTTAGTCTTTCATACATACACCATTCAATCTAAATGTAAGGGGATAATTATGAAACTGTATGGCATTTTATAATTTAATTTGTTTGATGTTGACGCGTAAGCTCCTAAATGCAATTTCGCGGGACCCGTATAGACTTTGGACGTATTTAATACTACGATACAGTGCATCCAAATTAGAGAAAGTAATTGATTTTAATCCGCTGTCATATTGACAAAACAGTCCAGAGGGACTCGCTAACACTCCACAAAAAGGGAAAATTCTCGCGTGTAAATTACAATGACCAGCATGATTACAAATGTTCGAAATCATCATTTAGCAGTTATCTTCATAAAATAACGTGAAAATTAGTATGTTAATTAGTTTATAGTATGTCAACTTACCGCCAGGTCCCAAGAAGCCAAGGAGTCCGCTCCTCACATAATGTTCTTCTCCGATTGGTTCGCCGTCAGCATCGAGGGGACGGACGCGGAACACTGTATTGGTAAGACCCGGCAGACCCCAGTATCCAGAACCCGTTGCACCGGACAGCACGCAAATCTCACCCACTTCATCTGTCTTGCAAAGGTACGCGGGACCCTCCATTTTCACAACTACTATTACGCCTGTGTGAAAAAATGGATAGAAGGAAATATATCTATTAATTAAAATAACAACACGGCTAAATGTCGTGATTATTGGTAATTACATAATTTTAATATCATTGAAACAAATAACGAGAACCACAGTATCACAATATTGCGGTTTAATTGTTCAAATTCTCTGTAAACTAATCTATTGCGTTTACACATGAAATTAACCGTACCGCGACATTAGATTAATGGAAATTAATTGACTCAAACGAGTAATCCTGAGTTATTAAAGTGATGAATTGATGCTGTTGATGTGTGACATTCACGATCGAAGTAAAACCATTAGTATATCATTGTTATGTAATTCTTATCTCATTGTAAAAAAAAGTATAAATTTGAACGATTGCCATGAGCTTGAATGTCCTGTCTAACTCTGAGTATAACTTACATGATGGCATGACTTGTCCGCAGTCTTGCAGCGTGAGCGACGTGAGCGAGTTCTCGGCGTCCACGCGCACGACGCCGTAGGATAAGCCGGACATGGACAGCACGCCGCGACCGGCCGACGCTCCTCCGCGGCCGGCGCGCCTCACGCACACCGTCAGCGACTCGCTGCTGCACGCACACGGACAGATTGCGTCGCCACGGACCCCTAATACGAAGAGGAAGACACGATTAAAATTCTAGAACTGCCGGTATGTAAAAATGTCACCGTCAAAACTTAGGTGAAGTGACCTGTCAATAGTGTAAATCCCTTGCATCAGGTCCAATAACAGGTCACTTCAGGCTCGCTTAGGTCGGTAGTATATTCGGACCTAATGTTACAGACCGTTTTTTTAAATGGTGAAACTATAACCAACACAAATAAATGCAATAAATGCCACGTTCAGTTGCAGCCTTTTGACCTGATATTTTATTTGATTAAATTGGTACAACCAACAGCTATATTATGCAACTAGCAACGCCGCGCGGTTTCATCCGTTTCAAGTGTCGATCCCGTGGAAATATAGGGATAAAAAGGTTATAAACTATCTGTGTCAAATTTCATCCAAATCCGTTCAGTAGTATTTGCGTGAAAGAGTAACAAACAAACATCCATCCATCCATCTATCTATCCTCACAAACTTTCGCGTTTATAATATTGCAAACAGGATAAGTAACTTAAGTAATATGTAGCCCGAAGTGCCGTTCACAGATTACCACGAATAAATAGAACTTTAAAGTCACTAGGAGGTAAACGGTTCACGCATGACAATTACACTATTATAAATACAATTAAGTATTTGAAAAACCAACCAAAATCTGTAAGAACATTAGTCTAAGAGCTTGTCCAAATGAGGCGTTTTACGCGCGAGTTGACTGGGGCCTAAGAATTGATTTGTTCACGTCTTGTTTACGCGCGAGTAGCAAAACGCAGAAAGTATGAACCACTAGTACCTCACAATCGCGCGATTGTCTATGCGCGACTCGACTGGTGCGTAAATCGCGTCATCTAGACAATGTCTTACAGCTGATATAATACAAAACTTTTTCCTACCTTTGCTCTGGAACACCGATAAGAACTGGTCGCAAGAAGACAACGACCATGGGTTAGCGCCATCGGCGACAAGCAGCATACGCAGCGAACTGAGCGAGATCTCCTTGTGGTCGCGAGTGGCTAGCAAGCCCCAGTGCAAGTCACGGGACTTCACTATGGCGACCGATGCCCTGTTTGATCATAAAAGTGTTTTTACTTAGTGCATAGTCGAGAGACACCATGAGCAGCTCCATGTAACAACTGGATTGAGGTCCTATACGGAAAGCGGTCACTCCTTTTGGAGACAGTGATGGGACTCCTCACATAAAAGTTTCTACAGACAGGCGCGGCGCGACTCCGGCAGAATAATTTCCATCAAGTTTTCATAGAAATTGTTCTACCAGAGTTTTTAAATTCCTTTAAAGATTTTATTATCGCTTGCTTTGCTTGTCACTTTTCTCTCCGCGCACTGTTTGTATAAGAATTTATTAATGGACGCTTCCAGTAGCGAGTCTCCCGGCTTCGCTGCAGTTAAGGCGCTGTATACTATGATAATTAATAAAATAAAAGTTCGTTAGGGCCTTCTCATAGCTGAAAGGTTTCTCCAGTGCTTGTAATTATTACGTTATTAGGTAGCGGACACTGTTGAATGAACACGGGCTTCTCTCTAGATTTTATTAGACTATAGTTTTACTTAGTGACTTTGGTTTTAAACAAACACGTTCAGAAAAAAATTCAAAGGTTTTAGAAAACAATTTAAACACCTTCGGTTATTTTTCTCCAGAAAACACTCAAAGAACTGACCTGTACTTGGTAATCATGTGCATCCAAGAAGCGGGGCTGACTTTCATGAGCGCGTACGGTATGAAAATGACGTGCATTCCGTTGAGCACGCTCGCGAGCACGGCGTGCCACAGTCCAGTCTCGCGCTTGAAGTCGAGCACGCACACCATGTGCTCACCCTCGGTGTAGTTGCACGCCACCGATAGCATGCGGCTGTGGGCCAGCATTGAAGCCCTGCGGAAATATACGACGTGTAGCCAACATGATTTTTCAGTCAACTTCTTGCTTTTTACACGACTGCCAAAAAAAGGAGACTCGCAGCATTATGCTGAGTGATGACCGTTTGCGTAGATGTGACACATATTTACCCCCAACTTGTTTTTTTTTTTTTGTGTTTGCATTTTATTTTTGCGTCTTATTGCCCGCAAAAAAACATATTTAATTATTTTTTTCTTTATATTCAATTAAATAATAGCTGTGGAATCATAGTGGACAGCCCATTATCACGAAGCTTTGAAGAATGAAGTAATAAGTTTTATTAATGCATCAAGTTGCGATACCTAAACTTGGTAGCGCCAACACCCTAATTGCGTGTACGCAAGAGATCAATCACAATCTGAATCAATTTGAAGGTTAATGCATATCTATTGCTTCATATGTTCGAAAAATTTGTTTGCTCAACAACGTAATAACGCAATTAATGTTTTTGAATTGTCAAAGTGAAACCCACTGCTACTGTTAGTGTGTTACGCAATTACCCGGCGGTTCTATGAAAAATATTAACATTGTTTTCACTTTCAAAATATAGACAAATCCCGGTGTCGGTAATACATAGCAAGCAAGAAATAAACAAGATCGTATTTTCCTTTCGTATTTTCTCTGCCGTTTAAATATTACAAAGCTGATTAAAACTGACACAATGCAACGTTAATAATTAAGCTTCTACATTATTCTCACCAACGCTTGTACAGGACCCGGTTTTTTTTCTCTTTTCTTTATTGAAGTAACCTTTAATACTGTATCCACTCCATTTAGTGAACATTTTGGCAATAATCACTTTGAACGAAATCTTGCAAATGCTTGGGAAGAGGTAGCTGGTACCCACTAGTGCATATTGTTAACTAAATAATGAGCTATGTTCCTTTTTTTTACATACAGTTACGATACATGGGTTTAATAAGTCCACAATTAACTGTTAACTCGACTACCACAACTACGACCTTTCCCCTCGAAGCCATACAAAATGAAACGACTTAATCACATTGTTGTCAACAACTTTGTACTGAAATTTCAGGCGAGCAACTTTGTGGAGCATTTAATTACTTTTTTTCAAGGACTTTCACGGATCAACTATGTTTTGTTTGCGAAATTTTTTTGTGGAAAAACTGCCCATTCGTGTGATAACTGGCTTTGACGCGGTGATACGCCATCAATTATTTTTGATGAGTGCTGCTGCCCGTGGCTTCGCCCGCATGGACCAATAATTCCTTTTCTAAAATAAAATTTACTCCTAATAACATCAGCTATCTGCCAGTGAAAATCCTGTCAAAATCAGTTCAGCTGTTTCGGAGATTATCCGGAACAATCAGACACGACATTTTTTTTAAATTGTTTGTTTTTTTGAGTACCGTATACAGGGTGGCAAGGACATCGACGCGAAAACTGTTACCATGGATTCAGTATATAATTCTGAGCCGTTGATTCTGAAAGCGTTGAAATTTTTTGTAATAGTTTTCGCATCGATGTTCCTGCCACTCTGTTTACTTTCATATGCATTTAGTAAAAAGCTGTTATTTTGAAATTGCAAACAGACACTTCAATTTTATTTATTTGTATGTACGTATAGATGACGTAAAAATTTTTGACGCGCCTGACTAATGGATGCGGCCGCACTTGTTCTATTATAAAAAAGGTTTGATTGGAAAAGTTCGATAAACAAAACAGTGAATTCATGCTTTTCATTTATGTTTAGGATAGTAAAACACATTGTGATCGATAAGATCGATACCTAACGTATTCATATGGGACTAGATTAAGTGAGTTAAATTTAACAAACACAATTTACGTAATCTCCCCAGTTAGACGAAACGTTTCTGGTTCGACGAATCTCTAATGAATCAGTTTATGAACGGATATGGCGTGATTGTCAATATCTACGACAAAAACCAATATCTGTAGAACGTGAGAGGATTAAAATAAAGGTTGGAAGAGCAAGAGTGCTACAAAACGTTTCAGCAATAAACGTAGTGAGACTAAACGAACTTTCAACTGCACTTAAAAGCAGGACACTGCAGGAGCGACTCGACGGAGCATCGCATCGCCTTTTCTCTTTAAAGTCATATTCTTTTTGTTTTAGCCGCCAGTTTTGTGGCAATGGAGGATGGCCTTTCCTAAGCATTCAATTTCAAACTTATCTCCTCGTGCATTGAGTAGTCTTTTTCGACATAATAAACATTGTTTTCGTGAATCCAGCCCGCATATCCAGCAAAAATTTCAGAATTTCGCTCGCTAATGGCAAAACTTTCAGACTTTTCAAAAAGTTGATTAATACTCCTGGGTTTAATGGTGAAACAGTAGGTACTTTTGAACAGCTGGAGATTTGTGTGTGAGTGCATTAAATGAGACATTTTTTTCTCACTAGGCCGTCTGTCAATTCGACAGCTGCAGCCAATCACATCTCTACAGCAGGGTTGCCAGACGTCTCAATTTTGGCGGGACGTCCCGATTTTTAAATCAATATTAAATATCCCGCGCGGGACAGGCTCAGTCCCGCTTTTTTCCCCCGTATTTTTGCTTTTTTTTATTCAGAAGACTACGAAGACTTAACTACCTAATGATACGGTAAATCTGATTTAATAGTAGATTATTAACCAAGGGCTGTATGACATCAATTGCATACGAGGTTTTTGGCGCCTGAGCGAAGCGAAGGCGCTAATTAACCCGAGTATGCAATTGATGCTTACGCCCGAGATAAATACTCTGCTTTACATATCGATTGTGAGGTAAGTAAACAACAAGACAGCAGGTTTCAATGAACATTTATTAAGAAGAAAAAAATGTGTATTTAATTAAAATTAATAGTAAAATTATTACAATTTGTAAGAGATATGGTCACGTTCTTTTTAGGTATATTTATAGTTTGAATATGAGTTTGTGATGATAAGACTTGAGTTTGAGTGACTTGAGGTTCTTGCATCGTAAATGGCGGCAGTTGACTGGTACTATTTTCTCCAAAACCTATGCTGTAATGATAGTCATACACCCCGGCATTCAGGGGTGTAAGGGTGTACTTACAGAGCAAGAGATATGTAAAATATCATATTTTTATTAAAATACATTTTCTCTGACTTAAACCTCAAATAAAAAGATACATATTTTAAAACTTCTGGTTATATACGATTTTTACTATGTCCCGCTTTCGACGATAGAATTTTGCTTTTCTCCAGTGTCCCATTGGCTGTGGAGTGCAGTGAAGTTGATTTGTTCAATATCCTGAGCATAATAACATTTCCCGAGCTTCCAGAGGTTTTATTCTAAAAACATTGTTCTGTCTGACATACTTCATCACAGACCGTAGACATGCAAAAGGAACTGCGCCACGTTATTCGATCTTGAACCAACTATTGAAAACTTGAAGTGGCTTTAAAGCGTTCTTATATGCATCATTGAACTGTCTATTGTGCATTTCATATTTATTGCAAATAACTTGAAAATATACAAGTTATAATATTATTCTGTTTTGCCTTAACATTTTCATTACAAAGTAATATGTAGAGAAATATTTTTAAACTTTCAGCTTCTGTTGTCGGTGTTACACGTTACACATTCGAAGAATCAAATATTTTGCTGTTCTACAAATCTTCTTATATCTATTTTTACTATTTGTATGCTTCCTCTGAATGGTGTTTCTATTCTTTGAATTAGTATTGCGCTACTAAATATTATTTCTGAACAAGATGTCTGTGGGCTTAACTTCAGATACTTACGACATAGAGGTTTTGAAGTTAATGCAAATATTATCTAAGTAAAACGTATTAGATGCTATCAGTAGAAAAGGTGATGATTTATGATTTTGAGTTGAGTTAACAAAATGGGACATTTGTTTAGTTACGAACTTCGATATTCTACTGTAAGTCCATAATCCCATCAAAAACATAACATGTAAAAAATGCAAGTCTCGCTAAAAAATGTGAGATCGAATGTAAAACCAAGTCTGTTAAACACTTGACAATATTGTAATTCAGTCAGCTTAAAACTAACGAGAGTCATCTGGTACACGGTTTATCTTGTCTGACCACAAGCGCGTGTTACGTTTGCAAGACAATTACGATGGTGACTAACACATACTTTCGCAACTAAGCTATTCGTCAGCCAACAACTTATTCAAATGCTATGCAAATTGAAGACCTTTGAAGAAAAGTGAAGACTAACGTAACAGTACCATCTATACTTAAAAAGGATAGTTAATGAGAAACATTATTTACGTGTCCCCTGATATTTGTCACCGGCAGCGTCAATCCAATTAAAGATAGGTGTTAATACGAGGGAACCGCATCGTTGGAGATGAAAAAGTTTCCCACATATGATATTTTCAATTTTATTAATTTTCGGTACACTGGTGTTCGGTGTATGAAATATTTTATTTTGTCTGTTGCTTCACGATATTAATTTCAGCGTGGATTATGTTCTATTGAATTGCAGCAATCGGCCTATATCCATCAGTAAAACTCTATGGTTTTATTTTTTGAATGCAGGAAATAGATATCAGTTTTTTGTTTTAAAACGTGCCATTTGTAAAACGTTTTTAAATATCAACGTTCGGTGTGGGTTGAGATAGATTTGACGAATTTGCATACTGACGCTTTCGACGCACTGAATCCTGAACCTTACGTGTGGTAATTAACCCCTACTTGTTTGTACAACAGTAATGACTTTTGTACACGGCACGGTTTCTTTACGGTACGGGGGCGGCGTATAAAGCTCACCGTAGAAAAAAGTATCTGTCAATAAGATTCCATAGTGATACATATAACACTGATGACCGTGTCTACACACTGCGAATTAACCGTAGTTTTTCACGGCAAGAAAAACGTGACACACACACGTTTTTCTATCGGTACTATAGCCCTTTGGCCTAAGGGTTATGAGAAGTTATCGCATAGGTATTACCGATATTAAAGGCAAGTAACATTGGCCCGGTATTTCGCGTAAGCCTCTATAATAAAAGACGTCTAATTGAGATAATTCAGCACACGTTATCTCTCGTCATGACGACTAAATGGCACTGCCGGAGTTATCGCCATTGGAATTCCAGAGCTCCGTCTCGGATATTCCAGCTATCCCACAATTCTAGAGAATTTAAATGTTTGCGCGATTAGGTATCCGGTTTCGATTTGCGGACATTATAAACGCTACTGAAGGTGGGAAACTCGTAGCCAAATTCTGGGCTGACTCTTTTTTGATTACCATCGACAGAACTTAATTTAAACCTAAAAAAATCGTAGAATAAGAAGAATGGTGCGATATTTTCCGATTCGCAACTTATTCGGTTTAAATAAAATAATAATTGAGCATTATAAAGAAGCCGTAGAGTAACTTTATCATAGCGTGAAAACCAGATTTTGTTTGAACCAACAACCATGGCAGCAAGTAATCCGGGATGCGGAAAAATTGTGCGGCCGTTAAGAACAGTATTGTAATAAGCACGTTTGACATTTTTAGTGAATACCATAACGTAAATGGTTTCGTATACTTCTGATATTCTGTAATCCGCAATATCGAGGTGATAAGTGTTGGATATGTGATTCGTTTCAGATAACGAATGTGCACGACGAAACGTTTTATTAAAACCCAGCGATCCGAACGCCTAGTGCATCCTCTTGGACTCGCACCGTGCACCGAGCAAAAAAAAACACACAAGCTTAGCTTTCACTGATATCCTTAAAATAGCCGTGCCTCATTGTCATCACGAAAACTTTATTTATGGCAATAAGTTGGGTGTGTGCTGTCTTTGGAAACCTAGGAGACTATTATTCGACGTCAAGTTGCATAACCTTACCTGGTGACTATGACACCCATGGCAGAGCCGTCAGCTGCCGAGGTGTGCTCGATGTGAGCGGGGCTGTCTTCCGTGGGTCGGGGCGGGGGGATCCAATCGCGCGGGGGGCGGGGCAGCTTCTCAGTCGACACCCACTGCAGGGATGGCCAGCCGCGGAACGATACTACGTCCCCTGAAGATGTCTTCGGCAGTCCTGATCAGAACGAGTCATGTTTAGTCCAAACACCATACAAGATTCTCCATTACGAAGCCTAATACAAACTTCAAAACTACAATAAGGGTTTTATTGGAACAGGATCATCACGTTTTCTACCCATAATACTGCTGAAACATACCTACTATTGAACTTCAGATCAAAATTATATTCGAGCTGAGCTGGTATTAAAATGCGTCTCGGAGTTATGTTTTCGATACAGTTCGGTTTATTTTAATTCAGAGAACAGCAACGCTGTCGGGAAACGTGTAATGTTACCAGTTCACTCGTATTAGTATAAGTAGGTATAAAGGTTTGCTCAGTAATGTCTTCATTGTGATTACAATATTCCGTGATGGCGATATCGAGAATATGTGCTCTCCATGGACATTTTATAAATCGAATTTCAAACGACGCTGCAACGTGCAAAATTATATCACTTCAATGCATAGCGTCAAATTCTGGGCAAATTGAGACGACCACCCGAATAGTCATGCCAGACAGAAAAGGAAGAGAATTGTGCATAGTGATCGAGCTACAGATGAGGGCCTTTTTATGCAGTTTAGTAGGGATTGATTCAATAGTACGCAGGATAAAGCCCAGTGATCGTTTTAATTTGTAACAAATATTGCAGAAATATCTTAGTAGTGTTAGCTGTAACTTTCCTGAAATATAAGCCACAGCATGTCGGTTCAACTGAAGAGTTTAAAATTATACAACATTTCTGCAAGCGCCTAGAAAGCTTTTTTAATCTCCTCTGACTACCTCTGTACGATCGTTTTATGAATACTGCAGCAATGCGGCGCGGCGTAGCGAGCTACGATTTAAACGATTCCTTATTTACACTAGCGTCTAGCGATCGGGCCGCCAGCACCTTTACAGCTTGAATTGATAGGAAAGCGTTGAATTGACTGTAAGTGGTGGTGATACTTTTGCCAATACAGTATTTTTTAGTTTAGTCTGAACGTTCAGAATGTAGTGGCTAGCTACCTTGCTTTAAATACAGTAACTGTGTCGACGAACCTAAGTTCTGCATTTTACGCTAATGTGATGTGAGTCATACTCCCTTTGTGTTTATTAAGAAACATGGAACTACTCCGATTTAAACGTTTTGTTGTATTACTGAGATATTAGATTCAATATCACGATGCACTGGCGTCTTTATCTGCTTACGAATCTTCGAAAAAAAATCAAGAGCTATAAGACTGAAGTTTGTGAGTAGAAAGTCTAAAAATATACTTCGTAATTCATTGGTGAACGTCAAGATAGCGTATATATTTGGTAACATAATGTTTCAGACACGAAATCGTACAGCATAAAGTTGACTATGCTAAAATATACTCGAAACCAAAATGGAAAAAAAAAACTCGCAGGATTGCTATAAAGAAGTGTGTAATTAACAACTGTTTTATAAATGACGAAGGTGTCGTTAACTAAATATTTTGATTGGCCCAACACTAGGGTTGATGTGGAGACCCAATATTTTACATGGTATTTGCAGCACTGTTTACAGAAAATTTAATTTTAACTTTAGCTAAGCGCTTTGCCATGTTAAAAAATACTTTGTTCGTTTTTTGTATATTTAAACATGTCAGAATTCAGGTTAAGATGAATTCTGACATGTTTAAACATAGTACAATAAAAAAGCTTAAGCTAATTCTTACCTTTTAAGCAATTATCAGAAGTGAGCGCGTATTGAATGCCGCAAGAACCAAGCAGGAACCCAACTTGCTGCAAGCCAGCGTCGCGGCGAGTCAGCGGCACTTCTATCGGGACCGGTACGATGCCCGCCTGAAGGCACCCGTAGAAGGCGCACATGAAGTTGATGGGATCGTTGTTAGGGTAGACCAGTGCGACGCGGTCTCCAGGCTTAATGGAGTTGTCTCCAGTCAGAGGACCACCACTACTGGTCTTAGAGGTGAACGTCTTGTTCAGCAGAGCATGAGCGATTTTGAGCGATCGACTGAGTAGTTTTCCTGTGAGGAAAACGCAAAAATTAAAATTGGTGTAATGTTGAAAGCTACAAAGTTATCAAAGAGAAAAAGTCGATGACTACGTATGCTTGTTGACCCTTCGAAATTATTCAAGGGATCAGTCAATGCGTAGTATAATATGATGGCAACAATACAACAATGAATCGACCCGTTGTATTCATATCATAAAAATATAAGTAACAGTACTTGCCATAATTGAGCGAGTTGCTGAGTTTTCCATTTGGGTCTAGGACCGTGGCCACGTTAGCTTTAAACGAGGCTGTTCCGTATCGCTGGAGTGCAGCTTCAAGGTTGCGTGGCAGTCCTGCTGGGACCACCAGCTGTTCCCCTACAGCGGGTGTCATGGTGCCGCCTTCTGGCTTCGGGGCATTAGGATCCTTAGGGTTGGCAGCCAGCTCGAGTTCGATGTCGTCGTCCTCGTAGAATTCCGGCAGAGGTCGGCGTTTTGGGCGTTTCAGCGTATTAAGCAGTTGTTGTATCTTTGCTGATACCTATTTAGAAAAATACGTATCAGTAGAGCGAGTTTTGTGGGAGTTATTTTAATATCATATTTTGAGCACCAGCCTCGATGTCTCGACTGATGATTACTTAATGGGTACGGAAATTCTTGTGCTTTGAAATGACAGCAACTTAGTAATTGAGTAATTGACAGTTTAACTCAAATTAGTTCTTAAAACATTCTACTTAGCGTCTGTCTGGAAAGATAAAACAACAATACTTTAGGTTTTACCGATACTGAGATCCGTACCTTACGATACCTTTAAAAACAACTGCATACATATGCACGACAGTACTAGCTAATCGAACAATACGAAGATACAGTCACAATATCTATCGAGAATAGCTTCTCGATTGTCTTACGTGTAGCTTGTTGGCAATTGTGAGCGTTTTCGAGTCAAAGCCGTGTAAACTGGGTGTCCAGCCAAGAGGGCAGTAACCGCAAACGTGATAGGTCTGAGCATATGATACTTGACTGTACACAGAGACACTATCGATAAGGAAATTGCTTGTTTAACACACGGCCAAGCTTTGTTGTCTATAAAGCTCACTTTTGTTGACACGCTCGGCAATATACAGGTACATTTTCAAGATATTCTAGGAAATGTATTGGTTCAATGATACAAAGTTGGGTTTCTATTTTGGATGTCAATGGAATGTATGCGACAGTTACTATGTGTCACCGAGTTAGCAAGGGAACTTTGTACGGAAGCAGACTATTAAGGATTACGTAATCGATGCACTTAACGAGCCACTATTTATCGGTGATGATTTTGAAGCCGTAAATACTATGACAGTTTGACTCCGAAACACCTGTTCCTTAAGCCGATTTAGGTTACTTAGATTTTCGTTGTAAAAAAGCATCACCCATCACACTAAACTACATATATTATGATATGCTTCCTCGAATATCCGCATCCGTATACAAATAGTTATAGTTTATTATATAATGTAATTGAACCAGTCGTTATCAACAAAGGCAGTATTTCTGGGAGGGGCATGTGGGCCAGACGGATAGGGTAGCTTTTCTTTTGACCATACATACAGAAATAAGAGTTACTTTGTCAACATAGGTAGTCAAGTTTAAGAATTTATAGAACCTGGGCTGCAAAAGCGAGCGATGTGAGCTCAATAATTTTAGCACCACACCTCGAATTGGTTTGATTCGTTAATTTTTTCACCATAGTAGGTATTAGCAAAACATGTTCACATGCCCCTGGATCCACCCTTGATTATTAAGGATCTGGCAATCAAACCTATATACTGATTGTAATTGAAGTCTTTGTTATGGCCCGGTTACAATGCTTGAATGTTAATTAAAGTTTGATATGCAGATTGTTCCAGATTATTCTTTCACTGAAGCTTACAGTAACATAAAATGTCTAGATAATAAATAAAATAAGCTAAAGGAAGAAACCAAAAATTACTTTGTATCTCCGAGTTTCGAACAACTAAATAATGTCAAAAATAAGATTTTACCATAGTCTTTAATCCCTTTGCTGAGCACGATGATAACCACAGGGAGGAGTTTACGCGATGGTACAAACGAAAAACAAAAAAACAATTGAAAAAAAGTAAATAAAAATCTTGTTCTATTACTTACGCTTACCTTCCATCGGCCGGTGCCGGTACCGGTGTCTTCGGGCTGCGCGTAGCACTGCACGCGGTCCGCAACCAGGGCTCCCCCGCGGCGGGCGCCTGATGAAGCATGAGTCACGTCAGGCTGGACGTCTGATAACAAACTCCGAGTTACTAAATCTCGCCTATCAGCTGAGCCAGGAACAGACTTCACCACAACACACGTAAGTTGTCACTTTTAATTTAAACTTTTATGAGAAGATCAAGATTTAACTACGAGGGTTGATTGTATGTTCCTGGCTTAAGAGCCCGTACAGACAGAAAGCAGTCGATTCTGTGAAGTGTTAGGGGTCTCACGCACTAGACGGCCACGACGACGGCCACTGGTCGGTGCGACCACTAGTCGTGGTCGTGGCTATTATCCAGTGCGCTAGATCCCTTAGTAAGCAATTACTATATTTCTTAACTCCGCACAGTCTGTCTGCTGTCTGCACCATTATCGGGCTCTTACCCTATCCAGCATAGACAAAGGCCTTCACCCCTGGATGGCTAGGGACAGTCGCAAATGCTGGTATACGCAATAAGTATGACTAGGAGACGTCGCGAGCGTATTTTGTTTTAATAGACCGATTTGTCGCCTGACGCTAGCATTCAATATGTATTTAGAAAATTTTAATAAAGGCAGTATCTATCTAATTTTAACTTAAAACTTTACAACTGTTCATAAAGTCTACGCAAGCTAATGTAGTTCAATGGATATTGATTGATGGGTGTGAAGTTTTTTCATTAAGTAGATAGCTTCCTTCGTTTGCGCAGAAACCTTACTTTTAATAGATAATGCCTACACGTTTGCGTTTTAGAGCTCAAATGCTTAGGAATTTTCCAACTTTCAGCTCGGTTTTAAAACAGAGAATTTGATATACTGTTTATCGTTGACAGACCATTAAACAAAACGGATCGTACCGCAGACGATCAAAAATCTAACATAGTTTATAAATATTTACGCACCACTTTAAAGAGGGGAATTAATATTAGGATAGATTGTTATCCATAATTTTAGCCGCAGCATAGTGTCGAATTACATTACCATGTTATGCTTCTCGCTGAAATATTGGTTCAATATTTTAATGATAATTGATCAAACCTTTGAATTTACACCCGCATATCAGACATGTATGAACTTGTGTTGAACAGCCGTGTTACGCGCGATGCGCTCATCGATTGGTCGGTGGAAGCTGACTTGATAAAACGCACTGATGTGTGCCCTAATCGATGGTTTTAGTCGGATAAGGAGCTCAGCTGCCATGAGTACCATGACCATAGATAGACGCTGACAAAAGTCGTATAAAAGCTTAGCAGGTGCAGGGGAAAGAATGGGAGATAAGACGTGATTTAATTATGGTCGTGACAAGCTTTCATATTCAGACGAACATACGCGGATTGAAAGACGTAAGCTTCGTTAGGTCAATTTTTTTTGTACTGTATCCTATACGGACAGCCAACATAATTTTAATTTAAAATTGTTGAAGGAGCCTGGATCTCACAACACAGGGAATCCTAGTGTGAGGTCTAGGAATTCAATCCACTTGAATGTAAACTTTGCTAAATAAACTTATTCTTATTCTTATAATGAATTGAATTAATTTCGAAAAGGAAATTAGAAACTTAACCATGTGATAATAGAGCCAGACAGTAAAAAGAATATTTACCAGCTTATACTACTTCTTAACCCATCTTTGTCTAGTGAGACATATTTGCCCACAGGCGAAGCTGCATCGGGCAAATAAATCGTAGTGCGAGTCCTTTCTGTGAAGCTCTGATTTAGGAGACCCAAGCTCCAACGGGTTCGACGTAGGTACTTGTCTAGCCTCCTAGTTATATACTTTATTTGTAATCACATACCTACTTTTGATGAAACTGACCGCCTCCATCTGAATGGATCTATCGAGTATTGAGAGTGTTTATTACTGAAAGCGGGCAACGTCGCAAATAGCTGTCAAATATTTATCTGTTTTGATTAATTTGGCAATATTACTGTTTGGAAATAAGAAATATGGCTAACTAGTGAACCAAAATATTGATTATGAAACGCAATACTTAATTTAATATCTTAACACCATTTAGTTTTAGATGTCAAAAAAGTATTTGGAAACTTTCCAAATGCCTTTTTTACACCTAAAACGGTTACAACATGAAATTCCGTGTTATAATTGCAATTCATTAGTAATATTAGAATATTACTAATGAATTGCAATTATAACACGGAATTTCACTAGTTAGCCATATTTCTTATTTCCATACAGTAATATTGCCAAATTAATGAAAACAGGTAAATATTTGACAGTTATTTGCGACGTTGCCAACTTTTTGGATGAACGCTCTTAAGAGTAAGACTGGCCTGGTATAATCTACAAATATCTATGTAGATTAACTAAATTAGGTACACAAAAGCGTGAGTTTATGTGTGTATGTGTAGTGTACTTACATAATTATTAAGTACCTACTCTATTTTCAGTAGGACATAATTCTGTGAAATGGCTTAGTAGCAAGCAATACATACTGATCCGTCTTGCGTCTGACAGTTCTGACTAAACTAATAAGTACCTACCTAGTTTAAGAATAGGATTTTCAATGAGTTGCCAATCATTGACTTGGTTCTATTGTTATCATGTACTGTTTGATACATCAAAGACGAGGACTAGGAGTAGTTTATCCACGTAGACAAGAAGGGCAATTGCCGTATTTTGAAAAGCGTTCGCATTCTAATCTTAATCTTTAAAAAAATAATCAAATTTACACAAGTTTTTGACATTGTCACTGTTAAAAGACTACGACTAGAATTTGAACGTTTTTAAATACGGGATTTGTCTTTCTGATGTGACACATAATAATGTGCATCGTGAACAAAATGCATCTTAAGAATGATCAACGCAACATTCGACACCCTATCTTTACCTATTAGCATACGATTATATGGCTACTTATCCTATTTACCGGTTAAGCAGTTTGATCAAGAGGTATTAGTTTAATTTAACACTTAAGCTTGGAAGCTTATTACATAAAAATGTATTAGTTTAACACCTAGCTCATAAAAGTAAGAAATCAAGGAAGTCCGTAGCTAATGTGCACCTGTATGTAAGTATTTAATTGAAAATATACAATATTATATATTATATTTATTGGTATGCTGGAAGAGATTTCTTTAGAAATAAGCATTGCCTTTGTACGTATTTTTCTGTTCCTTTCTTCTTGTCTGTTTATATGTGTGTGCATAAATGGTTAAATAAATAAAATAAATATTTTGAATTAAATTAAAAGACCATGTGTCCATGGAGTTTCTTGCCCGTTCTTCACCATAGGAACCTACTATGCTTTGGAATGGGCAACTTGCTTCATTTTTCTGGCTGACCGACTCCTATTTTGCGAAGTGGTAATTTTGCGAAACAGAAATTCTGAGAAATAGATATTATGCGTTCGGTAGATATTTTAAGAAGTGGTCATTTTACGAATGAGCCTTCAAAAGTGCCTATAATAGGTTTAATTGAAATAAACGGTTTGAGTTTAAAAAGTTTGCTATATTTATTTACTCTTTTATTCAAAAGTCAACGCTCATTCTGTCCGTGTGTATTTTATAACTGAAATGGATCATACTGAAAATGTAACAATAAATCACTTGACAAGTCACATTATCCTCATTTACATAAAAAGGACAAAGGTATAATTACTCACAGATATGGATGAATAGACGTTTACCTTTACGTAGATAATTCAGGGGTTAAACACTAGGTATACTGTCAGCGATTCTTATCAAACACATCGACAACACAATACATTCACAACACTAGTTTGCTTTGTAGCAATCGCATTCACGATGTAGATGTAGTTTACAGCTATATACCCTTTTAAATTATACTAGATATCACTAATATAGGACGGGAATGACAAATAGACAGTCACCGGTCAACTCTTTTCCTGCACTGGCGGTTTATACATTATTTAGTTAACGCTAATAAAACTACAGTGACGTAAGCTGCCTACCGTACGTATATTCGTAGAAAAACATTTGAACGTCTCTATTAATTCGATGAGTTAAATAAAATGTGATTCATAACTAAGCAAACAACTCAAAAGAAACCTTAGTCACTGGGTAATACAAAGTATTTTTTTTTAAATGTACGCAAGTTGTTGCATTCAAATAAACAGGCAGCAGTATTTAAGCACATCTCGGAATAACAGAAAAAATAAATTCAAAATTAATACCACGTATAAATTTTCTAAATAAAACAGAAGATTACGAAACAATGAGTAGAGTACCTACTTTAAACTAAGATAAAAGTAAAATCATATCTCTCACAACATGTACATACACTTGTCACGTGATAGTGTTAAGTAAAACCCAGACCAAGATAAATTGGAGCACAAGCAAATATTAGCACGAATATAGAAATTAGAACAAATTATGCTACTCCAGTATACAACATTGTTACAATCAGGGAAGTAACGCGACCTACTTTTGTCTCCTAATCTGAAGGGCTCATAATATCAGATAACTTGTGATTGGCGGCGATGCGACCGCTAAACTTAAAACAAAAGCGTAATGTCTGCTAGCTTACCTCGATTTACGTTGCTCTGGTAAAATCTAGTAAAATTTGCTCAGACACAACAATTAGAGGGTAGCACTAAATTTGAGGTTCACACAAAGGTCAACACTAAAGTTCCTATCATAAACTACCAACTTTAAAACTTTTTAAAGTTGACAACAGCAGACACAAGTCAACTGCCTCGTGTTTTACTATAAATTGATGATATTTCTGTACAGGTAAATTGAATTTATTTTGGTTCAGCCGCGCAAATAACTGAAATAAGACTTATTAGTATAAAAATATCAGTCAATCGTCACATTTAAAGCACGTGTTAAACTGTTGGGTTTGAAAATTAATTAATATTTTTATACAGTCAAGAGTTAAAAATTCAGATTATATTTAAGAGTCAGGTTCTCATATTTTAGACCTATTAATGTTGTGAACAGTGTGATTTAACAGTATTGAATACAGGACGTGAAATAATGTCCAATAGGCTTAGTTTGCAAAAGTGTAAACAGAGTTCTAAAAAAAATTCTTTTAGCTGCTAACTCATTTGTCGGATGAAACTCCGGAATAACCAAAAAACAGACGATACTGTACTTAAGAGCGTTTATTCTGAAAGTGGGCAAAGTCGCAAATAGATGTCACATATTTCGCTGTTTTGATTAATTTGGCAATATTACTTACTGTAGGGAAATAAGAAATGTGGTCAACTAGCGAACTAGAATATTAATAATGAATTATAACTACAAAAAAGTTAAGAGGGTTTATCACCCTCCTAACTTTTTTGAAACTAGTTTATAAAACTGTTACTTGTGAGGCTTATTTCTACAGGATTTTTGGAAGGTCGGCTTTTCTTCGCCTTTTATTGATAACTAGCTGCCCCGACAGACGTTGTTCTGTTCATATTTAAATAATTCATACAAAGTTTTCATAGAAAATGCAATTTCAGTTTTCCAGAATTTTCCAATTTTTTTGGGAACTTTTCTAATTTTTCTATCTGTAGAAACCCAACATGGACTATTAAGAAAATTTTACAACAAAATTTGCCATATCAGTCTAGTCGTTCTAAAGTGATGCACTTGCCAACGAACATAATTTCATTTTTATTATTTAGAAGATTGATGTAAATAACACTCAAGCTGCCTATAATGGTTTCTTGGTAACCTTTCCATTTAATATTAAAAGCCATACATTAGCTTTGTATTACTTTTACCTCTAAATATTCTTTAATGTGAATCAAGCATTCGCAAAGCTTCGACCACGGAAGCGACAATATTATTAGATTATTGTATGATGCTGATTATCAGAGCCGTCTACCTAATTAATATATGATTTGCATTTCGAAGCCCGGAAATTTTTGATACGGCAATTAGCACTGCAAATGATTGTTATTCTGCACAGTCAAAGCAAATGGAAGCACAACTATTGTAACTACTCTGTAATAAATTTTCTGATAAGAAATTTAGATATCGACATTTCGTGACCACCGACAGGTTTGGATCTTCAATTCTGCTTCACTAACATCTATGATCGAAATGTATGTTTAAGGCAATGCGCACTTAAGAAACCCGAAACGTCCCGATTATTAAAATATTAATAAAGCCACCAGGGGTTAAAACATTGCTAGAATTCTCCAAAAGCATCCTAGTAGTATTTCAAAATTGTACTTACAAGCAGGTACATGTGTAAGCTCGGACAAATCAATCTCAGTGCGTTCACGTAATTCAGTACGATCGCGTAACTCAGTGCGTTCACGCATCTCGGTTCTTTCCCTGGGCACGTGCTTCTTCTCCCGGAGATGATGGGGTTGTGGCAGAGGGTGGGGGTGTGCACGGGGGTGAGGGGCGGCGGGTCGGCGCGCTGGTGGTGAACCCAGCTCCGGTGGTGGGGGAAGCTCCGTGTCGCCAGCGCACGAATCTTCGTCAGATGATGAGGCTATGACAGTATAAACATACATTGTAGTGAATTCAGTTTTAAACTTTCTTCATTATCGGTTTTTTATCTGAATCTTGAATAGGATCTCTAATTTGATTTAACCGCAAATGTGGTTATCAATGATAACAGAGCTTTCACAGTTAATTAAGCAATAAGTTGTCTGTACTTTCAGGCATTTAATACGTCTTTTAAAGAGCGACAGGAAACCTTCTACATATTTGCTAAAATAGCCACGTAGCCAAAAGAGCTTCGTTAGCGGCAAAAGCGTCTGTGTAACATACTCGAATCGTCATATTTGTATTAACGAAGTTTGCCGAGTTCCTCTTCAGACCTAAGCCGACACAAACAGAATACTTCGAAAATATTCGAGTACCTATGACAGAACACAACACAAGGACGGACATACACGTAGTGCAAAAATACAGAGAAGTTGGGTAAAAATGTTTATAGCAGGACTTACACAAGAATAATTTTTAGTATGTATTTCCAACTTTTTGGTAATATTTTTTCGTCCTGATTAATTAGAAATGCTTTTCAATTGCTTTCAATTATCATCCACGATCACACATCTCACACAATCTTTAATAATCGTCCATTATTATTAATGCTCATCTGCTCATCAAATTAATCGGAGGATCATGCTTAGTAACTATACAATGTTTTGATACCGATATTCGACTAATCTCCTAATAACATACACTTGGGAACTACTGGGATGTTTGCTAAATTGGAAACCGATATGCCTAGTCTCTACAATAGATGTTCTGGGAATCTGTCTAAGGCAAGGCAAGCTTGTTAAACTGGCATGCCTTGTAAATCAATTATAGGGAAATTTTACAGATTTTTAAGATTGTGTTACAAGAGGTAATAAGAAGAGCGCTGTCTATAATGGCAAAGATATTCTATTTCAGTCTTCGTGGAAATCTGTAGCCAAGTTATATTTATTATAACATCGAGCGTATATGTATTAGGTTTTATTTTTTGTTAATCGGCACTGTTACTAATAATGATATTATAATGAACAATTTCCTCAGACATAATGCTACGCGCTACGCCGCCAACGGCAAGTATCGGGATACTTGCCGTAGGCGTTGTAGCACTTCCACAGATTAATTTATTGCGTAGGTGTAATGTAATGAAAACGTTATTTTATTTTTCAGCCTTTCCCATTTGACGAAGCTTTTTCATTTGATTATAATAAAATGATATTGAAAGTATCAGATTATGAATTTTACTATATGGATGAAATCATTCAAACATGTCGACTATTGGAGAAAACCCAATTTCATTGATTTTTTATTACTTCCATAGATATATATGAAATCTTGTCTTGTGTAAAAACATTGCGGCATTGAACTATAAAATCCTTTAATAACGTGAACGAAAAATCATATCTTTCAGAGGTGAAAATCGGAACTAGAAAATCCGCCATGGACTGGCCGAGCACTCTATAAATATCATGGAACTTTTAACAATGAGGACTGAACCAATAAAACTCAGAAAGCGGAGAGATAAAGGTCGAATCTGTTAGGCTCCCACAGACAGGCGCCACGCAATTCTAGTGGAACAGTTTCTATGAAAACTTTATGGAAATTGTTCTACCAGAATCGCGTAGGCCTGTTTGTGGGAGCATTTATGAGTTTGTAACACAACGTTTCATGAAATGAAAAAAAAAAAAGCCAAGACCGTTTTTTGCACCCAAAACAAACTGAAAACAGGAGTAAAAGTACGCGAAATGTAATTACGACCCGGATCAAAAGCCAGCGCAGCGCTGGCTGTTAAATCACCTTCGTTTCAATTGGGTGTTGTTTTGTAATCACTGTACCGATCTTCTTCTTTCAACCGTTTTCATGAGTAATTAATTGCCTGGTGCCGCTGCGCTCTGTGCGTCGCCTAATGAGCGTAATACTAGTTCCTTTAACGTTTATAATGCGAGTATCTTGATTTTATCAAGAGAATTAGAAAACCGATTACCGTCTCATAACAAAGACAATAAAGTAAAGATTTCTAAGATTCTTATTCTAAGCAATATAAACCCTGAGTTATTTTATTTCAAATTAAGAGAGCGTCGATTTGTGTTTGATACCACTTGAAATTGTTGCATTTAATGAATAGTAGCTGAAATTGGAATGATAGCAAAATATATGGTTTTCATTGTTATTTTCGGACGATGTAAATATGATTACTGTTAAAACATTGTTAATTACATTTGCTGCGGTTCAGTGTGTGGGCTCGGAACGTGACAAATGATTGTTTAATCTGTAAAACAGATTTATTTTGAGTTAAATAAGCGAATGTTTTGAGAAAACAGAGTGACATGTAGGTAATTGACACGATCAATGAAACTTGATCGAATCTTCGAGGTAAATCCGACGATAAATCAATACATATTTTAAATACGGTCCATATTTTAATGTTTAGCTGAGGAGACAAGTAAACACCTATTCATCTAATTACCATCTGATTTTATAGTGATACCCTTCTCTAAAATTATCCTTTTTGGCGATCAAGAAAATATGCAAAATTGTAAATACATGGAAAAACATTTCACACTCAATATTTTCTTAAATCGGAAATAATTAGAAACTGTGTGAATCCGAATGAATTACATGACAAGCTTAGCCGTTTAGCTCCGGTGACCGCGTTGAATTTTTCCTTGTAAACCGAAAAGCTGCGGTCTAAAGCTCTGCCCGGTTGAACTTTAGTGGTGTAGGAGTACGCACTGATACGCAGTATAAGTATATACATATGAATATTATATACAACAGACTGCTGGTCATTATTTTCAGCATTGTAGTTTACCTGGGGAGTAATCGCACTATAAACGAATACTTACGTACTTTTTGTACACGCCTCATGATACTTCCATATAATTTATTGAGATGGAATCTGTATAAAGAGGACTTCATTCATTCAAAGGTTGCGTTTACAATAGTTCTAACATTCTGATGAATTCCGGTTGTCTTATCTGGCGGATAATTTGATACAATATGCATCCAGTTATTTGGTAGATAGTACATGCATATTCGGACATTGAAAAACCAGCTTTTGAACTATTAAAGCTTGAGAATAATGGTACAATTGGATTCGAATATACTATTTGTAAACACCAGCGCATAAAGACAGGAAATGAAACTCTATTGACTGTACCAATAGCATTTTATGGCAGCTCAAACACAACCTTAATCGAATCATATGGATGTAGGGCAGTATCTTCCACTATCTTGAACAGACACGGATTGAACCGTTTACGATAGATTAATAGCGAGTCATCCGGAAGTCATTGATACGTCAATCGTTCATTCAATTTTAGTACCTGCAGTTCGGTATTAACTTGTTTTGATGAAGATAGTCGTCATTCTAATAAACGTGGTTTAACAACGATAGCTTTAATTAAGACTAATGAGTATTGTCAAACCCTGTTTCCCTTTATTCAAAAGGGAAAATGAGAATAGGTACCTAACTTAAGGATCTGGCTTTCATACTGAAATTTTTTCAATGAGAATGAGCTACCTCCTACAGTTAGAAGATCACTAGTTTATAAGAGTAACAACTCAGTACTTACAGAGATCATGTCTCTCCCTGTCAGGGCTCTTAGCCATCATGGAGGTCCTCTTCGAGGGCATCGGCAGCGAGGGCTTGGGTCTGTTCTGCATCTCTGCCAGGGCTTGTTGGACAGCTTCCTGTCTCACTTCTGCAAAACAAACCCACGTTAGAAGACTCTTTCGGGAGTTGAAAGATTTTCGGGCCAAAAGATTACGCATGCAATCTAATTTCTATTGCAATACTTCCCACACCACAGTTATTTTTATAGAAAGATAAAATACACTTTTGTCGTTTGTATTTATATTTGCATTAATTTAAGAAGAAGTCCACAATTCATTTGCAAAAATTAAAACATAATAACAAAAAAAAAACAATTGTTTATTTAATTTTACTCCCTGTATTTTCAGTTTTAACTTAATTAATAGGTGCACAAATAAATAAATAGGCACTTCAGGTGTCCAAATTGTTATGATTTATGTAGGAAATCCAATTACAATATCCAATTATCGGTTACGTTTATATGCTGGTTAAAGCATTGGCTGATTTCAATTATTAACCGCAATGAAAACTAGAATAATATGTACATGGGAGTGTACCCTTCCCAATTAATTAAATGATAATTTATTTTCAGTTTGCTAATATGAAATTGAATTAAATATTATTGCAATCAATCAATGCAAATGGAATTCTTAATATCATGTCAAAATATTACAATATTCAACAATTGTTCAAGTATTCCATATATTTTGTTTGTATTATGATTTTAATCTAAATAAATAACTGCGGTATAAATATGTATAACAAAAAAAACTGAAGCACAATCAAAGGCGAAATAAACAGAATGCAATTTCCGATAACACTGATTAATTAAATTATTTTTTAAGGAAAACTATCGCTCCTACAGTGCTTTACAAACTGGTGTTTCATTAACTAAAAGTATCCCTTTATAACCAGGGTACCGGGAGCATTTAAAACAGAGCTTTTTATCAACCAATAGTGTACCAGATTTTAGTTACGAGTGCAACGATTCTATTGGTCAATTAAATCCTTACTCCGCCTCCAATTTTTGCAAATGACGCCTGGAATTTATCTTACCTGCATCTGACATAAAAACAAATAAAGCACAAACATGTATTAAGCGTCTAGAGGATGTGTAACAGGCAAGGTTACGAGTCAAAATTTTCAGTAAGAAGCTATATCATCCAAAAAAACTGAAAAGACATTTGACAAGTAAACTTAAATATTAAACTTTCGATCATGCAACCAATGAGCATAAACCACATGCAAATGAACGATTAGTGCAACGTATTAATTAGTATTACAGATTTGTACCATAGAGTCCATAGTTTACAATATAATAGTTTATAATTCATCCAAGAAATAATTATTCTTAAACACACAGAAGAGGAAGAAGATAATAAGTATAAATATGTTTGTACTAATTTACAATAAACATAAAATTATAATTAAAGTACATTATACAGTTTTACATATACTATATCCTAATATCGACAGTCTTATTATTTTGATTGATATCTTCTTCGATACGCACAATAAAAGGAACATTGACGATTTGACCTGTAAATAATGTTGTGAATATGGAACGACTCAAGATCAAGTGCATCGAATCTGGTTCTATAATTTGATTGTCCATTTGGTCTGTAGAAGGTTAATGGACTTTGTAGATGTAGCAGGCTCACGGACGGCCCAATCAGAACAATAAATTGGCTTACATGCTGGTTTCAACGTTACATAATTATGAGCCATTTAGCACTGACCACAGATGATACGATCCGGAATTTCGGTGTTGGATTGCCATCTCGGCATGCAATTTGAACTGAATTTATCTATGAAAAATAGGCCAGTATTCGAAGTCTTTGTAAATAATTCGAGCTCTAAAATCTAAAAGCACAACTAAAGATACATAAAACAAACATCTATACCTTACAGCAGACATAGCTGATTATGAAGACAGTACGGTACGCAAGCGCGGGTACTCGCGTAATTTGCGTAACCTCGATGTGCATAGAAACAGTGTCAAATTAATAACACGCGTTCGCGTTTACAAGTCGTGCCAACAACACTAACGCTTTAAGTTAAAAACGACAGCGTTTTACTTACCATGGATTACGCTCTAACCCACAAACGAATAACACATAAGTGAGATAATAAGTCTTTTTAAAGACATAAATAACTACACTCGCTCGAGGTCAAGAGCAGACCAATTTCACAACAAAAATAAAAAAACCTACACAATAAAAATGCAGTAGAATTCACTCCAAGTTAAAGTGAAAATATGAATAAAAATACAGTAGAATTCACTCCAAGTTAATGTGAAAATATTAAATTTCAAAGTTCCTGGTATACCTGACAATTTCCTTTTAAGTTCAATAAGAGCTACTCTCGGAGTAAAAGTGTACAAATAAACCTGGAGTAGAATCGACGTCGCCGTCGAGACTCGCTCGTGTGTCCTCAATAAGAATTGACATTCTCATTGAGGACACACGAGCGAGTCTGAGGAGCTGGCGCTTTTATTGTGTTTTGCAGACAATAATATTTATCAACCACACCGAAGCAATACTTTACCATTGCATTAAATAGAGAAAGCAAGTAAAAAGTCCTGAGATAAAACATCACTTGGGCCTGCGTGCACGACAGCTCGCTAAATACAATTAGTGCTAAACATAACTAAAACGTAATTGTATTTCTGTCAATCGTATCAAGTTGACGGAGCATTTTATCTTAAGTGAGGTGTCATGCAAGCAGCTTAAATGTGCAAGAGTGCAATGGATGCCGAAGAATGCACTCTCCTTGCGAATTGGTTTTCGCTCGAATACTTGACTTCGGAACAGTCTCAATTATATTGATTCTAGAGCTATTAAGATATTATAAATTGTTTTATTTGTTTCTTTTCATTAGAACGAGAATCGATACTGGATGAATTTTGCAGTTTGGAGTGAAGGAAGCAGTACCTATTACTCATGATTCGTTCAAGTGGCGCCTCGTCTACGAGTGTTACCCCCGCTATCGCTTGCATATCATAACTTGAGATAGCTATTAACGACACTCAAGGTCAGACGCGACTCAAACATGCTAGTTTTTGTTTGATGCACATCCTCTCTATTATTCGCTTTCGGATAACTATGTAACAATGAGATATAACAATGAATATTCATATATATGTAAGTATAGTGGTTTTTACGCTTGACACGTCGTTACATCACTGCGAAGGTTTTTGTACGTTAATGAGTTTTATGAAGGCTATATTTTGCGAGAGCAGTAAACCGAATTTTGATGAAACGAATTTTTCAGAAATTGACATGCCATATGATGCCGATTATTAATTATGATCAGCAATTATTGTGCTTAAATACAACGAAAAAGCCTATTTTGTGGCAGAACAGCACATGCCAAATGAAATATGCAAAGAATGTACAACAGCGTGTATATAATAAACAATTGAATTTATTTTGTATTCCTTTCAAGCTAGAGCAAGATATATCTTTCTTAATTTGATTTATGTCCCTTGCCTTTTTTAAAGGAATTTTGGCATTGTTTCAGATATATGTGAATATTTGTTTTAGTTTCTGTTTATAATGTATTTAAATTAAAAAGTCATTTATTCAAACTAGGCTGAGAATCGGCACTTTTCGAACGTCAAAATTACATAAGACAGTCCCCCAAAACGCCCACCTCTAGCTCCGTACTAGCGACCCACCCCTGCTTCGCAAGGTTTCACGGCTTGACAAAACATCGGCATTTCCTTAATAAATGTAACTATATCAATATTATACACTGAACCTTCCGGAATACATTCTCTAAATGATGGTGAAAACCGCATAAAAACCGTTGTGTAGTTGAATAACAACGCGGTCACACTGACACGTAAAGCGACATTTATAAATTGCATATTGTTTATACTACATGTAATAAAAAACCCTGTCCGATCCGTGTTGTTAGGTATCGTATCTGCTGAGAGTATTTTTATGCAGTAAATTAAAAACACCACATTTTTTTTCAATGGGGAGTTTTACTGCGCTATTACATGAATCGCAGGCGGTCGTCGTTTAGCAGGTGTCTACAAGTTTATACTTATGACCCCTGTTGAATATTTTATATTTTTTATGAATTTAGGGTCATTTTGGTACTTAAAATGTGAATTAAATAGCAATATCTTTTTTATTTTCAAAAATAATAAAAGTTTTTGGTTATGTTATTGCAGTACCTATCTATGTGCCCCTTTCGGATCGGGCCGGGTTTTTTAACATATTGTATAGTGTTTGTCAGTTAGTAGGATTTTATTTTCAATAAATGGTGTGTCAAAAGTGTCAAAGTCATTTATCCTCGTAATAAGTCGTGCATCCACGTTGTCCTGACAGCCGGCTCACAGCAGATGTCACTTAGCGCATTAAAATGTAAATTCAACTGTGTTTACGAATAGGAATCCAAATTATAAACATAATATATCATACTCATCTGTTTATTCATATTTCTAATTTAAAAGGTCAAATTATGTTTGTAGTTAATTTATGATTGTTATGAGTTGGCTTTTCATGTGCTGGAAGCGCGGTGGGTTGTATTCATCGTCGGCGAGTTCAAGTATCGTGCGTGTGTGACGACATGGCAGTGACGACAGTGTACCCACCGTGCCCGTATTGTTGGAGGCAGGCTGCGGTAGATGTATGCCCTTACTGTGCGCATGTCGCAGGCACTTGCAACTAAGGTGGCAATTTTTAAAATGTTCCTCTACGATCACAAACATTTTAGAAGAAACTAGTTCAAAAATATAAAAGTAGTGGAAGTATATCAACGTATTTTTGTTATTATTTACTAGGAAGACCGATAGTGTTGTATTTAAAACGGTTTGAAAGAAATCTATAATCTCTGTAATTGTTTACGTAATAGCAGCCTTGACGTAGCTACAATCGAGTAAATTATGATCGTTACAGTTCATTATCGGCCAGGAAGTGTTTATGCTAATGAGCCTATTTCCGCAGAATGGACACTTCGGTGAAAGGAAGCATAAAATCTAAACCATTGATAAAACTAGTATGATTTTATCAATGGGGCGTAGGTACCTATAGCCTCATATTAATAATTTACCTAGTTACATAATAAACAATTTGAAAAGAGCGTGAGTTTATGTATGTAGGTAAACAAGTTGATCTATACAAATAAATAAAAAATAGTTAAAAAAAAGTGTAACTCGACTACGAAAAAATAAAACTGATTTAAAAAGTACGAAACAAGAAAACATTTCAGTCAAAAATCAAGACATAGGTACAAAAATGGTCAAGGTGAAGCCGTGGTCAAACGTGGAACACCTACAAAATTATAATGGTAAGCAACCTAATTTTTTATTTTATACTTTTTCGTTTTAACGCTTGATAAACGTTGCGACCACGTAAATAAGAGTAATACAATTGGTCCGTAATAAATATTTTAATAATGCTTTTTACTGTATAATATGTATTAATTTTAAAGCCACGCCGTGCCGCCGTACGTAACGCGTCTCGCTTTTGCTCGTTTTTACCAAATTAAACATTTTAATTTACTTAGTCAATATGACATATACACATATTTGTAATGTGCTTCACTGGCAGATAGCCGATGTTATAAGGAGTCACCTAAGCTACTTATATTTTAGAAAAATAATTAGTGTCCACGCGGGCGAAGCCGCGAGCAGCAGCTAGTTGAAAAATAATATAAATACCTACTTATGGTATCCCTCGCCGAAAATTTCATTTTTTCACACAAGAAATACATAATTTCTTTTTCTTGAGATATTCTTGGAAAATTAAAACACGTTACTTAATTCACTGCCACTACTCACTACACTGCTTCATATACAATTTGCAAAATTATACTGACGGTACTAGTTATCGTGATGGTTAAAGTCGATAACAGCAAGGCACTATCTAGGAATGCATTGTTGCATTTGAAGTACCTACCACTGGCGGCTGGCCTTTCAAGAGCAATTTAATAATGAAAGTCGTTAATATGATATTATTTAAATTTTAAAATAATCCTATGTAATTTTATAGCGTGTCCAGAGTGTGCCAGTAGATTCCAAAGTTTCTAGATAAACAAGAAAACAAGGAAAAGCGAAGGATCTTCATATACAGGGTGGCATCCCCATCGACGCGAAAACTGTTACCATGGATTCAGTATATGATTCTGAACCCCTCGGAGTTGAAACTTTTCGTAGGTTATTAAAAAAAAAACTGGTATTCCATACATTTTGACCGCGTAGGTATTGCACTTTTCTATGAAACAGCAGTTTTTTTTTTAACATTACGACGACGAAAAATTTACACTCAGGTCAGCTCAGGTTCAGAATCATATACTGAATCCATGGTAACAGTTTTCGCGTTGATGTCCCTGCCACCCTGTATTTAAACTAGAACTTTCTTAAAAAGTCAATAGACTATCATTTGCGTGTGTCATTCGCTCATCGCTGTAATGGAGGACACGTGGTGGCAGCACGTTGATACTGTGGTGACACCTGCCCCTCGCTTGGCAACTAACCGCACTGTGGTCGCCGTTGTGTACCACTACTTAAATTTTAATTCCGCAATTTTTTCCGCGTCACTACAAAACCCTTTTGGGAACAAATTGTGAGTGTAATGGTAGGGGGGACGGTGGGGGTTTAAAATGCACTCGTTTTAAGTTTCCATTTTGAGTGGAAGTTTCAGCTTTAAGTACTGCGTTTTGAAACGACTGTTTCCGTGTACTTCGTAGATAGAAAGTAGGTAGCTGCACACTTCAGAAAATTTAAAATATTTCTTACAGAAATTGCGATATTATTATTTTCATTCGTGATTCAAAGTTGACTTATAACGAGTAGCATTTTCAGCCAGTCTTTCCAACGTCAGTGTCAGTGCAAGTAAGAATGGTTGCGCAGTTGTAAAAACATGTGTTTACACACTTGCCCGTCCGTCTATTGTTTGTCTACGTTGCGTGCATCTAAACATCACTATAAAACGTAGGAATAATATTTATTGTTTGATGCTCATTCATTCGTGTATGTTACTTTCGTTTGGCTGCAGATAATCGTACCTATCAGCTAAATTCGCACATGTGTAGAACATTTGTCCGTTGAAAGTTATATCGTTGTAAAATCTACTTAATTGTAACGTTTTAAAGACGTTTATTCAGGGTGAAGGTTTAGGAAGGAAGTGGCATGTTTCTTTGTTCCACCGTTTGCTCCAGATGTTAAAGTCGTTGCTCGTGTCAGAGGTCGCCAAAGACGGACAACTGACATGAAGATAGTCGGGGATTGCTACAAAGGGTAACTACGAATCGACCAAAATCCTGAGCGCTTCTTACTAAAAACAAAACCTTTCTAAGGAAGTGCTCTTCTGTGGAAGAAAATAAGTCTGAAAAATGTAACATTGGAAACCATGAAACGAGAAGGTCTGTAATGACTCGTCGACGGTCGGTACAAATAAGATATATATTATCAAATTAATCTAACTTAAAGTTGCAATGTGCAACAAAGTTTGTAGGGGATCTAAAGAGATCTCCCAACGATCTTTTAGCTCTTTACGTTAACTTCTTCCTTTCAAAGAAACAAGCGAGACTCCTCAAAGTTCACCTTTGGAATAGTCAGAAACCGTAAACTTTGTCACAAGCAAAGCGCTTTAAATATGTTACTCTTGGTATAACGTAGATGTGTAGAAAGTACTCGTACAATATCAAAAGGAGACTCAAAAGACGTAGCCGACCATGGTTACATTCAAGCTGCGGTTTATTCCAGCCGGGTAACATGTTAAAGTTGCTTGTTCAGAGAAACGAGAGCATGAATGTACAGTGGACTGCATCAATTGGGAACCCCAGTTGTATCAAAATTTTGATACAACTGGGGTGCCCAATTGATGCAATTGATACATAATAATATGTGCATCAGTTTTATTTTTGTTATATTACACATATCAGTACAGCACGTAGCTAGCAATAATATGTATATACTTAGCAAAATTAAACAGCAATTTTCTCGTGGAATAATGACTGCAACTTTGAGATAAGGCCTATTTCATATTAGTATGGGTTCCAAAATACATAAATTCATCACATCATAAATTCCTTACAACATAATATATTGCAAAAATCACAGGTTGCTATTTCATCTTTTAAAACGTGCGCATCATAATATTTTTGCAATTTGTTTTAGCAGGATTTAGATATCAAAATCTAGTCCTTAGTCCGTTGACTTGTAATGTATACGAATGATACAACCAATAGTTTTTAGATTAATTCATTAGCCGCGTTAAGACAGAAGCGATGTCTAATCTCATTATTAAGACTTAGTTTAATTTACTCGTACTACCTACATTTTTCAATACCTCTTCGGAGAAAATTTTGAGTTTAAACCTACTGCTGGTCGATTACATTTTATTTTTCGTTTAAGTAAAATAAAAATAATAAATTATTGGATCGCTCTCGAAAATTCCTGTATAAATCAGATTTATATATGGAATTTTTCTGAATAAGAATTAATTTTAGAACAAAGGAAGGCACTCAGATCAATATTAGCTTAATATACATCATCATTCATCACACAAAAAACCGTATGTTGTTTGTCCTACGTCATCCAACTTTTTTTTTTGGGTGTGAAATTATCAAATAACTTCTCCCGCTCTGGGTGGAAAGGGAGAGCGTGTCAGACTCTTACTGACTAAAACCTACACGTGTTCCTTCGGTTGCCCTGTTGCCGGGGGCCACGATCTCCCTTTCAATTTTCTTTGCAACCCCGGTGGGCATCGGCCCTAGTGGACCCCGTCAATTTTGCTGACATCTCTTTGATGCGCGCATGGAACACAACGCGCCGTCGACCCGGGCCTGGTCCTTATCGGATTGCTGACCGTGCGCAAGCCCGCGCCTATGGTGGCCGGAAATCGGCCTATGATTCCCGACGCCCAGGGCGTCTCCTCCGGCGGCGGTTAGGGGCGTAAGGGCGCGAAATTTGCCTCTCCCTCACGCGTTCCACCTCCTCCTTCGCGAGCATTACCGCTTTGCAGAAGGAGGTGACGGCCTCCCATTTCCTCTCGCTCCGTACCATGGCCGGACGCGAGACATCACCGCCGCCGATCGCCTCCACGAGGACACGGCGATGCTTCGCCCAAGCCGGGCAGACCTCCACTGTATACTCCACGGTATCCTCCGGGCGATCCACACAATGGTGACACCCGGGCGTTTCCTCCCGCCTTATCCTGAACAGGAACCTCCCGAAACAACCGTGTCCGGTGAGGACCTGCGTCTGGCGGAAGGTGAGGACGCCGTGGCGCCTCTCTAGCCACTCCTCAAAGAGGTGTCTTATCGCCGCAATTGTAGCGTGCTCAGCGCAGGGTTGCGACAATCGCACTCTCCATGGCGCCATGAGATCCTGCCGGAGCTCTGTCCGCTGTGCCGTGATTTCTCGCGGCAGCGGAGTTAAGCCCCGGCGTTTTGCCTCCTCGCGCCACTCCCAGTACGTTACCTACCTGAGATTCAAAGAGTAAAACTTAAAGAGTTTCCTGCCGTACCGAATACCAATGGAGCAATTTTGTCTATTTCGTTATAAAGTAGTGTTTTATATGTAAGAAGGCATACAGAAACCTAGGTTTCGTACTCAGGCAGTCCCAAGGATTCACCAACATCACGACACTAAGGGTACTTATATGACGCACTTGTCAGAAGTCACCTCGAACATTGGCATTCATTTGGGCTCCTCATGAGGCGAAATATAGTGTTATGTTGGAACGTATCCAAAATAAGTTCACGCGACACTTGTATTACAAGCTGTATGGGGTATATCCATTATACCCATTGATGTACCCTACACTATTTGTTCTGGGTATGGTAGGGTATAACACTCTAAGAGTACGACGGGAGTTTTCGCTCGTAGCGTATGTAGTGAAACTGCTACGTGGCGTGGCGCATAACCCGGGAGTGCTGCGACACCTACAACTGTACGTGCCCGACCGGTACGTGTGGAGGCGGCAACGCCCGCCCCTGCTCGCTGTGCCTGCAGCCAGGACCAACCTACTGGCGAGAACTCCTCTTACTAGAGCCATACGCGTGGTAAATGAGGTTCACGGGAGGGTTGATGTATTGTGGTGCAACTTGAGTGAATTCGCAAAAGTTACACTATATGTAATAAGTTATTTAGATTAAGATATTTTTTAACTAGGTATAAGGTGTAGATTTAGGATTTAGTTAGTAAGGCCACTCTATCGCATTGGATCATAGATCTGTAATGATAGGGTAGGTAAGATTGTTGTAAATAAATAAATAAATGTAGTGTAGGTAGTAACTAGACGCGGCTAATTGCGAGCTATTCATTACGGTAAATGGTTTGCTCATTGATATACTCTTGTTGTGCCAGTAGAGGCCATCACTATAATTGGTGTCTATCAATCAACTATTTCGGTGACGGTGATCTATGGATAGGTATAGATAATGTACTAAGGCGTAAACGAGTCTTCGTCTACTTGCAAGTCGTTTCTTTGTATCTATGTGATTATCATAGGTTTAACCCGATTCCTACCTAAAAATTAAATTGACTAAGTATTGAACGACATTGTAGTTGGGTGATATCGGGGTCAGGCTCATGGAAATCTGACAACTGTAGATCAATGTGAAAACACTCCTCAAATTATGGATAATTCATGGGACTATCTTTTTACTTGTGAGTAGTATTTAAATTTGGGAGAAGTCCAGGTTGAAACACAAAGAAATAAAATTAAAAATTTATTTTGTAAATTTTCCATATCATTTATTTACAGGACACTGAAAACTACGAAAACACTAATCGAATTGACCATGTTTGACACAAATACCACAAATTATGGTTTTCTACTCTACATGTGAGATAACCGCGTAATTTCACTTTACTGACAAATGTCACATGTCCTGTCTATTGAATGAAATTGGAGTTGCAACCAAAAGGGGTTACATTCAAAGGGGACTGGATCACTGGACACACGAAATCCACAAATGGTACCTTTCTCTTTGCTTAATGGCGTAAGTACAGTTCGGACAAGTTTTGACACAAAAGGATAAGTCCAAGCTCCACTAGCTTTTAAAGGGTTGGCGAGAATTAATAACTTCGAAAAATTAAATTAGTAACTTCGCAGACCGTGACTTGGTTTAAAATATTTTTATTTATTGAAAGAAGCTGGGACATACAGAGGAGAGTCTTTTTTGTCTGCCTTGAAAACCTTCTGACCTTCACTTCATAAAAAGTGTTATTTAAAACTCGAGCTTGATATAAAATTTTTGAACAGGTTGGCTTTTGCTAAAGTATTTCTGTTAGATTCTTCAAATGTACGTCTTAGTTTTTTCTTTTCGTAAAAAAAATATTACCTTAGTATCTTGTAATCGGTCTATTAATTAAGTTTGAAGGGACATTTTAGTACTTTATGATAACATAGTATATTAGTTAAACAAACCAACTGTGAACTATTAAAATCAGAAAACCGATTTCATGACATGTTTAATGAAGCCTGTATCTCATCAATGCAAACTCAGTTTGAATGTAACTCGCAAAAACGAAATATTATTTCACTCTGTTAATATTTGTTAAAAAATATTGTGTACAAGCTTACCTCGAACATCAGTGATTTGAGTTAATAAATTTAATTAATGCAAAAATACACACGGCGGCTCTGCGAACAACGAGGCACCGATTTTGTTTTATTTCGTATTTGCACCCATGCTATAAATACTCTATAAAAGTTTCTGAAACAGTTGTAAGTGTTTAGTAATAGTAGTAACCATAATATCATCCAAACGAGTCTTATAATGTTGTACTACATTTCATTATGCAACTCCTTTGCTTTTTCGATCCCTTCCTTACTCATCAAACAGCCACATTTTCACTACTCAATACGTGCTATCCTTTAGAATTTCAAAAAAAGAACATTGTCGTGCACGCGCGTTTCACTACCACAGCGCCGTAATTTATAAAATAAATAATGATATTATTACCTACACTTTTTGAATAAGATACTCAGCAATTAAACTTTCCATGAATTTACATAAGAGTTCTTACAACACTGTACAACACCATATGGTTTCAGAACCTTTTATTAGAGGATTCATACTCGTATCATGGGTGTAGATAGTCTTGTATGAAACTGTATATAATAGGTATTAATACACTCGTGTGATACGTTCGCGTTCGTGTTTTAATACCTCTTATTATACAACAGTTGCATAGATGCACCTACACTGTTTACAGTTCAAAAGACATTCGTCCGTATCTTAGTAAGTATACAACAAATAGATAGCTGCAAACCCTATTTTATAACCCTGAACATTTTAACTCTGCCTTGTATATATATACTTGAAATATGCAAATTCGCCCAAACACACCAAGACTTTTACACTAAACGAGAAGACAAACAAACAACCCAACCAACACTTAGGCGCTAAGACCAAGAGTTATAGTAAATCTATTAGAACGCTAACCAGATCCTAAAATTATAAATAAGTGTCATGCATTCGGAGTTAGAGCGCGCTATAACTCTACTATACCCCCAAAATGGGCATACTTTTTTTATCACCTTAGGTTGTTTAATGTCGGTAAAGCAAAGTTATAAATGTGTTAAGAGGTTATAATAAAGCAATAAGAGAGCTAAAATAGTGATAACTGAAACTTCAAGGAATAAATACGTGGTAAATATGCAAAAATTAACTCCTTTAGTGGTACAATAGAGTAAAATATCCTTTATTAACTCTTTGGGTGCTAACAGGGCTGCAAATAGGTGAATACTATTTTCTTAAGCGGTACAGTAGAACTACAATGTCGCTCACTATATTTTTAAGCGATAAGAGGGTGGCAAATAAGTGATCATTAACGCTTTGAGCTCTAGTATGAATACAAAGGCTATAAAAACGGCAACAGGTGCAATTTTTTTTTTAAATCTAAGGTTTTTTTTATGCAAGCAGTACGTATGTTAATATTTGTCGAATCCAAAACGCCGCATTTGTTCGTGAAAGTGAAATTAAAAGTAATCTTTAAGTTTCAACTTAGTAGACACAGAAGTTGACTTTTTACTGCGAAAGTAACTACACTGTGAATAAGTATATGTATTATTAACAAATTATTCAAGCGCCCGATGTCCATTATCTATTTATCCGTTATATATCTAAAAGAAATATTTTATTAGATGTGGAGTTATATAAAACTTTTGCAATAATCTAATAAAACGTCGCCTATTCTTGTTTAAGGTATCGTGCTAGGTAGTATTAGAACACAATAAAGCAAAATACTTTAAATTAAACCGTGTTTCCTTATGTTTTTCTAGCTTTAGTCAAATCAATTCGTAACCTAAACAGGGTGGGCAAACTCATTACTCTACCTAAAGTTATACAGAAGTCATATTAAGCACTAGAAGTTCTATGATAGCGAAATATTTTCCTACTGTTCAACTATAAGTGACATAAGAGAGTTGTGTACCTCCTTAGGCATTTGGTGGTACAAAAGCGTCAATCAGCCACTATTAATTTTGCTAGTACTACCTATCTTATACATATTAAAGGTACAATGTAAGTAAAGGTGAAACTAAGTTCGTGAACTTTTACCTCACGGTGTCAGAGAGTTGTAAAGAAACTAAAAGCTTACAGCTTAAGAACTTTCCAACACACAATATCTTGACTGAAATGTATTTAAGTTTTATGAAGCCAGCAAATATTCTTATTTCTAACTTTGCGACAGATGACGGAATAAATATGTCACAGAGAGAGCCGAGAACCTGAGAAGAAGACAACTGAAAAATATATACGTAATTTTATTGTGAATGCCCAATATTTCCCTAATAATGAGTATAATAACGCACCCAAGTAGCGTAGGTACCTAAAGTCAATAACGTATGTCCATAGAACTTTCTTAAGGGATGACAAAGAAGAATGGCGGGACTCCATGTAATCTCGGTATTGCACTTAGACTTCGCGTACATTCGTACAATAACTCTAAAAAGATAGATCTCGGTCAATTCGATCTAATTACCTGGTACTTGTTGACAGGCCTTAACTGTCCTCTCATACCTATTAACACTGTAATTTAGAAACATTGTAAAAACTATTTATTTTTAAAAGAGTAACCGAAAACGGAATACGGAACCCTAAAAACGAGATAGTAAACGTCTCTTAAGGGTCTGCAAGAAAAAATCCTTTTGTCAATGACTTATAATTGTGAAAAAGCTTGAAATAATTGAAAAAATAAGTCTCTCTGACTATAAAACTATAAAAGTATAGTTTTCGTGGTGCTTAACCATTCGTGTCAGTCACAGCACCTGCGAAAAGTTACATCACTTTTGCGCTCTTGAAAATATGGTATATTTCGATTTATATTTTAATTTATTTAATGAAGATATTGTATAATCATAAAATAAAAATTTGAATTTACCTCAAGGATAGCTGAAAGCTTATGTCTGATTTCTTGATGATTTGCTAAATAATATGAAACAATACTTACATTACGGACTGGGATTTTGTAAAAAAAAAAAAATGATTTTTTTTAACATTATTTTTCTGCTATATTTTGTATGGAAGTTGATAAAAGTGGTTTACTCATATGCACGTAGACCATATGATGGTGTTGATTTTCAAAATTCAAAAAGTAGTTTCTTATAACAAAATGATCAAAAGTCAGTCTCACGTCATTTTTCGGAAAACTTGTTGCTAATATTAGTGATTTTCCATGACTACTTAATTTATTTAAAAAATCCCTTTTCCCTTCTATTTCGTGCACGGGCTCTTAATAGTTTAAACGATGAAACCTCTAACACCAAAATCCCACTGATCAGCATTTATTATAGAAATACCATATTTTGGTGACTGTGGTATAATTGCGTTTTGACAGTCAGATTTAATCAATATTCCTCATCATCGCCATCGTCATTGCCATCGTCATCGTCATCTTCATCGCCATCCCCATCGCCATCGTCATCATTATCTAATTTGTAAATTTTTCTC
This sequence comes from Omphaloscelis lunosa, assembly GCA_916610215.1. Taxonomy (NCBI): domain Eukaryota; kingdom Metazoa; phylum Arthropoda; class Insecta; order Lepidoptera; family Noctuidae; genus Omphaloscelis; species Omphaloscelis lunosa. Next base: position 19,958,105 of record OU744243.1, read on the forward strand.
AAATAATAAAACCTCTGCATCGGGCTGACGACGGAGTTAAAAACTAATAAAAAACTGAAAAGTAAAAAGCACTAGTGCGAAAAAGTTTGACTGCTTGGAAAACGCTCTTTTCGAGCATATGCATTGTAAAATATATTGATTATTTACAGGGATACACTGCAGTGAAAACTTAGCATACATACATTTTATCAGTGTAACCCTTGCCCTGATTATTACAAATTTTAAGGGTAGTTTGATTTACCGTTTATTTCAATATTCCACCGCATAACTAATTGCGGCAGTAATTTCCGCAGCAATCATAAAATAATATTCCTGTCCATTTCGAAATTCAAGCGTGTGATTATTATGAAATCAAAGTGGCATAACCGTGTGACATATTAGGCACACTTAGCTTTCAAATCAATCAGTGTTAGGATTACCGTCCAGTTAAATAATAATAATATAATCAGAGTTAGCCGCATCACTTTGTCTGCTGCCGTTTATGTGCTAATATTGAGAAGAGATAAGAGATATGTCTCTTATCTCAAGGATTGCAATACTAAGAGAAAAAAATATCGCTCTATACGATGGATTTTTGAGATGGGGCAGTAAGGGCAGCTACCTTAACCATTTTAGCTACAGAAAATCGATCTTAGAAGACTGTCCTTAACTTTTTGAGACATTTTGATCTGCATTGAGGCAGCAAAATAGGCAGATTTCAGAAAAAAAAATAGATTAAATTACCCGTAATCAAATATAACAAGAAGCAGGTAAAACAATCTTCTTATGTAATCCCAAAGCTCCCCAACAAGACAAGAAAACTTCCTCGACTTCCCTAAAAGCAGAACAAATGAGAAAGCTGAACAACAACAGTATGAATGCATGGTACCAATTATCTGGCAGGCACGTAAAAATACAACGAAGCAGTGCATGTGTTCTGCAAAGAACTGCATTTCGTTAGCCCGGTGTTGCGGACTCCTGAATAATGGATGCAAGTTAGGAGCACCCACAATGGAGGAAGATATAACTACGCGTTTACCGCATTGAGCTGTACTCTGGCTCGGTTTTCAAATAAAACTATTGTCGCCAAAAGCTTTCATTACCAACTCTATGAATTGACTCAGCATTATACATTTTTTCAACGAATGTTACATCAACGACCTAATTTGTAATGAATATAGGTTTGGTTTTATAAGTTTGTTAGTTAACGAGCTTAACAACGAACTTATTAATTAGTCATCGCTAATGGCTCTTTATCAGCGCGGCTATTACCTCCATCGGATTAGCATTTGAATTTTCGTAGAAACGGATTTTCAGCACAAACCAAATATTTGAATCGAACATTATGAATAACTATGAACTGTATAACAAGCTAAAGCTTGTTATTCAGTTTTGGCGTCCATGTTTGCTCGTTATAGCTTTGTAGATGAAGTATGCTAAGTACAAGAGAAGCTGACTAACTAACACGTCATTTGAAACTTAAGCTGTAGGTATGGTGTAACGGGGTGGATTTTGTACTCATTTTGGAATACTTTGCTTTTAAGTTTAAATAATTTCCATAAAAATGTTTATACTTAATCAAAATGATCAACGACCATCAGTAATGAATGACAGTCCAGTCCAGTTGAATTGAAACTGGTCTTAATTTTTATTTAATTACTAGCTGGCCTGGTGAACTTCGTTCCGCCTAACAGTCAATGAATGTGCATGTTTAGGATTTTAACATTCCTAGCCACCTATCTACCTACCAACCAACCTACATACCTACCTATCTACCGAGATATCATCAAAATTCATGCAAACCTAGCTTAAATTTAAAAAAATGTTTGGGGTGGACCACCCTTATCACTTAGGGTATGAAAAATAGATTACGACCGATTCTCAGACCTACATATAAAATTTCATAAAAATCGTCAAGCCGTTTCGGAGGAGTATGGCAACTATCATTGTGACACGAGAATTTTATATAATAGATTTATGTACACACAGTAAAATACTTATAGATACAACATAATTATAATTATGAATACAAAGGTACTGCTTATTTCTTAGGAAATTTCGTCTAACAGACCTGCGAAAGGAGAAAAAATATCTGAGAATTTCGCCAGCTTTGGTCTAAGTTAGGAATGTTATTATTATTATGATCGCTTCGTATGCTATTTAGCGGGTAATTACAAAATGGACGCCGTCAAACTAACGTTAGCAATCATGTTGGAAATTTGGTAAATACCTAATTATCATTCATTCAATTATCAACTGGTTGAACTAAAATTTATTGACTGTCAATTATTTCGCATATTCGTGGATCCTAAAACATACCAATTCAAATTATCGGTTCCGGGAAAACGTTTACAATGCAATGTAGTAAAGTCAAAGGCTATGAAATAGTGAGTTCCTATTGAAATGCGGCAGTATTTTAATTTATCACAAAAATATTATAGAATACTTTTTATTATGTACACTATACAAATTATAGCTATAAATATAGAAATTTTATCTTATCGCTAAAACCAATCTTTTAAAGTCAAACTTTGAATGAATTCAAAGGAAGCAGGAGAGACAATACTGCAGGTAAGCATCTGGTAGTTAAAATTTATAATAAAAATGTCTGGCATAATAGAAAGACCAAACTACATTAACAAAAGCGCCAAACATAGGTCCAAAAACGTAGTTCAATTAATATCATGACTGGAAATTAGAGTATGATAAAATATAGGTATCTTAACGTGGCCTTCTACAAAACTAGGGCATCAAACAGTAGGTAATTAGGTCTGCGCATACAAAAATTGGAGCATATTATAACTATTATTATCTGTACCTATACCACACTCTACAGTGCAAAAATAAATACTGAAAAGCTCTGATAATTACGCTATTAGATGAAGTTGAGTTGTGAAAGTTTATATAATTACGGACTTCTCCATAATTAAACTTTCATACTACCTAGTTCGTCAATTATTATGGCTGATGTCTTGTTCTTGGGCGATAAGAGGTTTTAACGCATTGCGAACTTTAAACTTAAGTGTCATATTCGCAACTAAGTGCGAATATCACCAATGAAACTAAAAGCGATCACCACTTCTAAACCGCTCTCAGTGTCAAAATTATTGTTACACCCTACAATTTGTAGTGAAATAAAGGGACTTGCTTTGCCATATTTGTGGTGATCGTGTAGAATAGCGACGAGGAATCGAAGCCTTTCGTATGTGGAACTTATACATACGAACTGATCGGCTATCAGCACCCTCAACATTGGTGACATTGTATGGAGGCGAAACTTCTCCAGATCTTCTGGGGGGGTAACATCTTGTGGGGTGTAACAATAATTTTGACACTACCAGCTATTAAACGCGGTTCAGAAGTGGTAATCGCGTTGAGTTTCATTCGTGAAATTCGCCCTAAGTTTGCGAGGTCAACATTAGCGTCAGATTTTCTTTTCTAGCTGGGGCCACACCACCGGGAAACGCTGTTGATTAACGCGATGATGGACTTTATTCCTACGGGTTAATTTCCATCATCGCGATAATCATCGGCGTTTCCCGTTGGTGTAACCCCAGCATCTCAAGTAGGTGCCTAAAGTTTATTCAATAAAATTGCGACCTTTGCAACAGTTTATCAACAAACTTATAAGTAGGTTATCCAGACAGACGTAATACCAAAGCTTTCTTATTCCTTGACTAAGCGACTGAATGAATCATGGTAGGCGTGGTGGTTACGTCAATACCGTTCCACCTACGGACGTACAGAGCTGCAACATATTTCAAAGTTAGTATTGTGACTAGAAATGGAACATAAAGTCTGTCTATTTTTACCCCGACCTATAGGAACACAGACGGATTTAAAAATTCATACGGTATCCGTACCATTGCACTTATTGTGTTCTGGTTTTAGCCAATAGTTTCGGTCGATTTCGATCGGGAATGTTCGGAATTTACTGGTCATAATCGGATTTTACACCTGTTCTTAAAATCCTCACCTTCCATTCGACGGCTATTGAAATTCCTTTTTCATTTAATTAGAGACCGGGCTCATATTTTAGACACTGCCTGTGGACATTTGGTATTCTAATTAAAATCTATCTAGTCAATTATAAATAAACTAACTAAGTAGGTGTAGTCCCCTATCCCTATATTTAATTTGTGTAAAGTACAATAAATTTTACTTAAGTTACTACTTAATTTGCTAGCTACTTAGTACATTCAAGGCAATATGATGCCATGCCGTGGCCAGAAGCAATCGCGCGACGCACGCGTCGTTGGGACGAGTCAATAGAGGCAAGTAACAATGACAAATGATTATTCACACTTATAAGAAAATATATACTTACCAATTAATTTGTGACTTTAAAAGCATTATTTATCGTGGTTTATGGCTTATTGAGGTTTTCTCCCTATTTACGTATATAAGTTTTTATTATCGAATGGGGTCAGAAATAAACTCATCAGAGACATAATAATAATGTCACAATATTATGAGAAAGGTAAATACATTTATATTCGAATAGGTACGTAGTTTAGGATTTAGGAAGCTATAAAACCATAAAATAGAGTAGTCAATCAATCTCAGAGGCAATTTGAAATGAAATGCTGTTGTTTCTTTCACCCGTAGATAGAAATTAACTGGAGGGACGACACAAGAATGCATAACGATGACAAACTTCGAAACACGGAGTTGAAGTCAGTGGAAGTCCCACTTTAGGTAGGTAAACGAAAATGGAAAAATAAAAATGACGTAATTGTATTATTGTCTTGCGCGATATTTTCATGTTACTTTTATAACAATGGTGCAATAAATTTTATTTAAGTGATAAATATATTTTTTATTTGTAACATGTATGAAACAATTCCGTATTGGGTACTTAAAACTCGAATCTTCTCGCTTAAAACTTGTCTTCCGTATTTTTGCATCCAAATCAATATATGTATGTAAATAGAAAGCCAGTCAGTGGACCAGTCGCACCGGTTATGAGACCACGTATTTGCAACACGATTTTATTAGCCGGTGCCAATTCCGGTACTTGAGTCCGTAAAGTAGGTACTGAATATCTAGGTATGCATTTATTACTTAATATATAGCCACAACGAGACAGTTATGAAGTAATAGCACAAGAGGTGTTAAGTACAATACAATACTACTTTAGCCATAGTGCCACCTTCAGAAAGGTGTCATAGTTCTTAAAGTAAATTAAAAGAAAAACAAATAAAAGAGAATAATTATAATAAAAATATATAAAAGAAAAATAAATTAACAGAACGAAACACACTATGAGAATCTATCCAAACCAATAAAAATACAACTTCTAACAAGACTGAATGCAGTTGTTGATTGAACCCTAAACCAACCCAATTAAAAAAAATACATCAAGTATGACATCACACCGATAGGGTTGCCAACACGCAAACTACGATTTTAAAAATGCCTCAATGGTGTATGTTTTAATGAAGAAATTATTTCCATGCACCTCGTTTTTTTTTAATATGGGAAGTGTCCTGTAAAATATACGACTACGAAATGCCTATTCTCATAAAAATTGTTGACTTTTTTCAGTTGGTATTTTGATTAGGTACATCTACCAAACTGTTGGTGCAGCCGACTCGTTTTTATGAAAATCAATTTATTTAAATAGATTCAATCACAATATCTATTACCTACTTTCAATCAACATGCAATAAAACACGGTCCCAAGTTTTGTTTCAACTAAATAATTTATTTGACAGATGAGTCATTTTAAAAACCAGAAAGGTTGGCAGCCCTACACAACACCAATGACCGACGCGTCTACGAACAGAGCGTAAGGTTCTTTATAATGTAGTGACTCACCCGAATGGTAGCGGCTCTCGTTCCGCGTTAGCCGCCTGTTGGTCCTTCCAGGCGGCGAACGGAGCGCCGCGGCCGATCTCACTGCGACCCGATAAAGAACCACACGTACACGTAACAACACACACAAACGCGCCACACGCTTACTTACACAGACGCCACAGATAATACCTTTTATTTTGAATTCGGAATCGAAAGCGCGCCAATATTTGACAACTCAATCAACCTGAGCCGTTTGTTGTTGAAAACAGATAGCTAAAGGCCCCGTTGTCGATTACGAAATCACAATAAACAAGTTTAATCACCATCTTAATTTATTTAAACTATAATTTTAACCATTAGCAAATCGTCTAAACACTTAAATGGTGTTTAAAGTTGCTTTTATGTTAATGTATCCGTATTATTCCCCGGTAATGTCCACACTCAGAAAACATTTTCTTGGTATTACGCACTAAATAACTACAATTATTCTTGGATACATTCGTTTTATTTACAGTACAAACATCACGCATAAACAACCACATTTTAATTTAAGGTACTATTCGACGCTTTTAGGCTTTTCCAATGTATAAAAAGAAAAATGATTAAATAATAATTTGATTTAAGGAAACTTCTTTAACTTTGGAACAAAATATCCCGTTGGTTTGAAAAGAATGAAAAATGACATTGAGAAGTAGACCGTGTAAATGGACTGACTATCCATTTTCAATTTCCAATTTAATTATTTATTAAGTTTGTTTTGCAGGTAGGACGTCGTATATTAATAATAAGTAAGTAAAGCTAAATAGTGAAGTAGGTCATACACTTCACAATTTAGCATAGGTACCTACTAGTTCAACTTAACACGTTAAGGAAAACTAATTTAAATCAATTATTAATATAAATATTATTTAAGGTTAACTTATGCCAAGAGCTTCTGAAATTAAAGTAAAATCCGACCCCCAGTTGTCTTATAATGTTATCGATCTCATAGTCTGATAAACAATCCAAAACATTGTAAGATAGGTACTTAGTTTCCGGCAATTAGTAATTATTAACGCATTAAACATGAATTAAAGAAGTACACGAATAAACTGGATAATCTTGTTTGTACGGTTTCGGAATAAAGAAGATAAAACAATATTGAAAAATTAAATGTTAAATGTCAGCAAAGAGAAAACTCTACAAAGGTCTGCAGTTCGAATTAAGATTATCAAGCTGTCAACTAAAAAAAAAAACTTTTTTTAAATCGTTTTCTTTTTTTAGCATGAACTGTCATTTCTGAAAATAAATCATTGTCAAATAAATAGACGTCGATTTATTGAATTTCAGTTCAAATAATGAGTAAACATTTCGAAAAACCAGAAGTCGACGTAAATATTGAACGTTTGGACTCGGACATCATTGACGAACACCTTCGTAACTCGACTGTCGTGTTGCAAGATATCCTGAAAGACAAGGAAGACTCCAATGACTGCAACGACGACGGTGAAGCGCCCTCTGACGGTGACGAGAGCAATGACGACGGTCATATGTGCACACAATGTGGGAAGATCTACAAAACGGGTAGTACATTACACGCTCATTACCTGCTCATGCACCCCGAGAACGAGGTAGAGGGGCAATGTGTGGCGTGCGATAAGAAGTATCCATCAATGCTGAGCTTGCAGAAGCATATACGATACATGCACCGATATGGCCATCGCTGTAAAGCTTGTTATAGAACGTTTGCAACACCAGAACTGTTAGTTCTACATGGTGAGAATTGCAGTAAGACTGAGACACCTTGTTCACAGTGTGATAAGGTATTCGATTCCCACCTCGCTTTACGAAACCACATAAAGTATAAACATCCGGAGAGGAGAAATAACTGGTGCGAGATGTGTCGTCGCACATTCACGACTTACCGTGGCTTGATTAACCACAACACAACGATACACCCACCGGGAGCAACTAATTGCAACTGTTGCGAGAAGACCTTCAACTCGGTGACTGCACTTCAAAGTCACATTCTTTACAAGCATACAAAGGATGGATCTAAATGTGCACAGTGCCATAAAGTGTTTGCAAAGAAGATATGTTTACAAAAACATTTAGTAAAGAATCACCAGTATTTGGAAATTGTGTAAACGATTCTGATTCACTGTAATTGGTTGGGTTATATTAGTTATTGGGTAACTTTTTTATTCAAAATGTTACTCATTTAGTTTATTAATAAAGTTTTGTTTTAATTCTAGCACACTGTTTAATTTGATAGTAACCTGATTTTAGATACAGGTTTTCAGACAAGCAGACATTGTAATTGTGTAACACCCATTAGACATACACAAGCTGTAGTTATCTCATTGTCAGCCCGTCATTAACCGTAAAGTGCACGACACGGTCTACCCAACCATGACGTGTTAAAGGTCGCTTTAATAAAATATTAATATCCACCACAATATACCCGCTAGATATAAATAACCTACGATATCGCACCATCTCTCCATCCCATACCCGTATCCAATACTCGTACTTTTGTTTTTGTACTAGTCTACACAGGATATTATAGGGACAGACGGAAAATTGATTTTCGAAACACCACCGAACGTCCATCGTCTAATCAAAAACGAAAACCTCTCGAATAGGATTACATAATTTCCCGGACGTAAACCAAAACGCTCTTTGTTTTTTCAGACCGCTGGTTTTCACGTTTTTGGGAGGGCCATTTCATTACGTTTATTTTACTTTTAAAGGAACTAAAATATTTGTGTACACAGCCACATTGGATAGAGGTCCAATGTGGTAAAATACAGACGAATCATATCACAATTCATAATGATAACCAATCAAATACTGTCATTAGCCAAAACGCTAGGACAATATTATTCAGCTACTTTTATTCCGAATAAATCATCTTTATACAAATAAATAAAATTGAAGTGTCTGTTTGTAATGTCAAAATAGCAGCTTTCTTCCAAAAGTTTTTACTACAAAAAAAAACTGTCCGTCTGTTTGTTTGTTTGATAAGGCTCATCTTCGAAACAGCTGATCGAGACTTTCACTGACAGATAGCTCATGTTATATGGAGTAACTTTTATTTTAGAAAAAGAATTAGGGTCCACGCGCGTGAAGCCGCGGGCAGCAGCTAGCGAGTTCACTACTTATTATTTTATAAAAACCCCGTTTTACTGGCCTCTTTTTCAATGTAGAGCCAGCACGAAGGGGATGACGGAGGCTTTGTCCGAACCTGAACCGGTCGCGTGGAGTCGCGGGGAAACGTATTTTGAGCAGCATCATATCTTTAATTGAGACATCCAGGATTAGCCTGTGGGTTTGTGTATTTTATTTCATTTATTTATTTAGGATCTCCAACAAAAGATATACACTACTCATGGCATATAAATAATGGGACACATCGAGTATTGGGAATATCAAATTACATAGTAAGTTATATCAAAATCATAAACCAGCGACTTGTCTGAATACACAGTAAACACAGTGTTTTGGAGAGCAGCTTCTATGTCGTGAAATACGCGAAGAATGATCATCATCTGCATCATCTGCCTACCCTTTTCCCAACATGATGTGGTCGGCTACCAGTCTAACCGTATACAGCTGAATACCAGTATTTTACATGGAGCAAATGCCTATCTGACCTCCACAACCCAGTTACTGGGTAACACGATATCCCTAGGTAAGACTGGTTGTCAGATTTTCGGGTTTCTGACGACCCGTAACAAATGTCGAACAGAGCTTCAAATGATAGCCGGGACCAACGGGTTAACATGCTTTCCGAGACACGGAGGGTTTTCGTATGTAAAGATGGTCACCCATCCACGGCACAATCGCGGCAAGCGTAGCTTAATCTGATCGATCGACCCGTGCTGCTGCCCGTGCTATTACGTAGCCACAAACCCCTTTGATATAGTGAGGGAATCACCATAGTTTGGTTCGAAAATAAGTTTTAGTAAGGTTGATGTTTGTCACGCATCAAACACAACAGTAACACTATCACAATATGTGTTCCGCTGTAGCCGTTAAAAACACATGCATTAACACATGTCAATGGTTGGGGCGATGACTGACACACCGTGCATGCGACTCTAGTCATTAAATTAGTCGCTGCCCAAACAATGCGCTTGTTGGTACTGAAATAGTATTGCATGACTGTTTATAAGCCATTTTACATGAAACTAATATAAAAAATTGATATGAAACTCAAAATATATTAAAATTTCAGGTACGAGAAACTGAATATTTACTGTAAAATGTAAGTCTTGTTGTCCAATAGATTTATTGCATATTTAAATATGTTCATACATAGGAGAAGTAACAGAATTAATTTTAGTTCTGCGGGTCTAAAACGGCCACATTAGCAGTTCCTCTAAAAGCAATTCATTTTCTGAATTCTCAGCAATTCCTCTATGGCGACACAAATATTTTAGCTGAATCATATTCAATTCAATTCATATCAGAATCATATTTGGTGTAAATATTGCCGCATGAAAAAATGAAGACCGTAATTTTACCTTAATTATTATGGATAATTTTTCTTTAAGGTTTTTATTAATCAAATGAGATTTTTATTTTTTATTTCTACTGTTTAAAAGTTATTTCATTATATTACAAAACTGTCAAATAGATGAATTGCGTAATATGAATTAAACGCAGATAATGTTACGAATTGTCAGTTTGTGTGATTCATAATATTATCATATCATGATCCTGCCAAAGCGGCCATCTTAGGCCTCCTGTATTCAATTAATAGTTCAGTCGTGTCTTTCAGGGATCTGCGTTAAATATAGAATTTTGAGAAATAAAGATGGAGAATTATGAGAAAATGAATAGAATATGTGAAAATAAAACCCGGTGGCAGAGTAACTAAGGGTGTTCTAAGAAAAGCGTTCTAAGTTAAAATGAAGACAGAATTTTCACGAGGCAGGCGATAAAAATGAGGTTCCTAGAAAAGGCTTAGCACTCGCGGTTTCAAAATAGTAACGTATTTTATTTGCAGTAATTATGTAGGTACAGTTTACGAATTAAAAGAATATAACAAATTTAGTAAATACCAAATAATTTTAGGGTTCTACCTAAAACTTTATTTCAGTAAAGGCTCCTACAAACAGGCGCGACACAACGACACCGATGGACGCGCGACGCGACGTACCTTTGTGTCGCGTCGCATGTCGCGCCTGTTTGTAGGAGCCTTTACATACACTGCAAAGCTATACTTAGTCTGATTCCGTAGGCATTCCGGAACTAGCTCCGACAGACCTCTCAATTTCTATTAACAGGGCAGCAACGTTGCAGACATAGTTTAAAGTTAGGTTGGTCCGCAATATTGTTCAACTTATAAATAAGAAACGTCCAGCCAGCCAGAAATATTACTAATTCATTGATAAGAGGATTTTAAGAATGATATTTAATAGTTACGAGTTACAACCAATAAATATTGATGACTTTCTATACTTGCACTAGAGGTTTAAATTAAGACTTGTCTGGAATCGGTAATAAGTCATTCTGTCCATCAGTCTACAAAAATCGTAATTTTCTATTATTTTGTGGTCCGGTGAAACAATCGCATAAACCGAGCACACCGGGCTCCCGGTCGATCACACATCTATTTATAGCAACTTTTTAAAAATGTACGCCACTTACGTTTCCTGCAATCGTGGACTCGGTAGCCGCTGATCGAGTGTTTCTATCACGCAAAAGGGTAATAGCTATAACCGTATTAAACCTTTAATGGCACGATATTTTAGCGGCAAAAAAGGGACATTTTTTTCTCTCTTCCAGCATGTAATAAAGTTTTATCAGTTATTTTTCAAAGCAGACACAGTTTTCATCACTTTGGTAATGAACGGAATAATGTTGTTTCAGTTAATTCAGTTTATATTATTTTGGAGAGGAATTTGTTGGACAGGACATACCTACTGTTGGGTTAGCAAGATTTGTTATTCTCGATAATAAAATAATAATGCTGTGTCTACAGACGTGTTTATTATTTTTACTTCATCACACCCAAATTGTCGGTTATTGTTAATCGAACGCGGATTTAGCTTACCAAAAACTTAGAAGTTTTTTAGAAGTCCTCGGCTTAGAGGAGCCTGCATTTTCAATACAGTCGTGTTCATATTTACATACTCGTAATGTTTTCCATGTCTATGTACGTGCATTGTATCCTTGCGGCAATATTTGGCTACTTTTTTATACGAAATAATATGGAGCAAGTGTTTTCCAATACCCTCAATTCATCTATACCTACTTGTTTTCGTATTTCGTTATTGGCATTGCGTATTGTTCTGTGTTTACGTAAAGATCTTCAAGTGGTTTCTTGGAGCGGGACTTCAATCGATACAACACGGGGCGACTAATTGGTGTCGTCTGAACAAGCTAAATTGACAGATAGAAATTGAATAAACACGGAATTGTTAGCTAGCGTTTAGTTCAGCACTTTTTCCAACAGTCTGATTGGTTCCAGCGTACGCCTCGCACGTTTTCTTTATCAGTTTTACTGGCTGCAATAACATGGCAGCGAGAATGTCCATTGGTTGTTTGAGAAAATTAATTGTCGTCGATAGAAGGTTGCCAATAACTTTGTTACGACACGGTGCTGGCAGTAATTTGGTTAGTGCCCGCCAACCACGTGTTGAAATAGTATTACGTTGTATAAAGATCAGTTATTTGATTTATGTCGGGTTCCTTGGTAAAGGTAACGCATTTCGCAAAAATAATTATTATTCGAGGACGACATTTGCTATGCAGCGTTTTAGTACCTGAAATGCATTTTTGGAAAGGAATTCAATATGATTAAGAAAACGGAAATTGCAGTCAATAAAAAAAAACAGTGCCACACACCGGGAGTGCCGACAGCAGTGAAAACTTGAAAAAAATTCGGCACCCCGGTAATCAACGCGTTGATGTCTTTTTAATAGTCAAAAGCTGTGTCATCACGGTGTCGCGAAATCAATGCTTTAGTCCCATCTCAAAAATGCACAACGCTCCTATAGAAGTTTTCACTTCAAAAATAAATCCTGGGAAATCTTATGTTTGTGTTTTTAAATGCACTTATGAGAGAAAATGAGCAGCTTCGTAAGCTTACTAAATCATATCTACTAGTTGTAAAATGGGGTACTATCATAGCGGATGAGTTAAAAGCCTGCCTATTAATACGGTAACAACCGGTAAATACACTTAGCCATTTACGCATTGCTGCCATTGCATCCTACACGCAAATGCAATATAATACGTGACTAAAAGTAATAAACGCTGTGTCACCGAGTCGACTTTTAAACTAGCCTTTTCTTGCGGCTTCGTTTGGTTTTTGCCTTATTTCATTGAATTCATATACAAAATATTTCGAACTCCTAATTCCTTTTTAGCTAATGCCTCAGACAGTCAACCTTCGTTGACCTTTAAAAAAGCCAATTGCGTATGCGTAGGTACTTCACGGAGTGTATTCCACCGGCCAGTGTCGCATGTTGTTCCCCCGAAAGGTTCATGAATTAATTATATCCAGGGTAGTAGTTACGGCGTGTATAGTTAAAGAGAGTGTGTTTCTTGGGAACGGACATATTTTATGTATCGGGACTGCCACTTACATTGTGTAACACGCACGAGAACTTTAGGAGTACTATTCGCTGACATTTCAATAATTAAATACGTAATGCTTCTGCATGGAGTACAATTTATCGTGACAGTCAAAGGCGACTCTGCTATTGAGAGTAAATATTGAAATTATGTGGCATTTAGTACATTTAAGTTGTGTTCCGTAACAGTACCGTCTACCTATTGTTTTGACTACTATGGTAAAAGTGTGGAATTATTATGGTAAAGCCATAACTTCCTGGTTTTCTTTTGATAATCGGTTTTATTTCGTTAAATCGCATTTGCGGTCAACGTTCGATAATATACGTTAAATATAGGATTTACACGGTTCATTTACAAAACAAAATCATCGATACGTGTCGATTTTGTAAGTCATTTTCAGTTGACTCATTACATTACTCCTTGACCGAGTTTTCGTAAGAGCAAGAATGCAGCGGAGGTTAAGGCTGACTGTACACCTATAGACAATGATTCTAAATGGTTTTGCATAACTGTAATTGAAGCATCGCGTGTTGAGGCCTTAGGAAGGCTCACAGCTCTTTGAAAAGGCTTATCTAGATAGTAAATAGAATGAAATTATAAGTGTAATGCAACTAATTTCGTTGGAGTAGACGTAGAGCTACAATTAACGATGCATTAACTTAATTATTTAGTCTGTGTTGAGTTATTACATTTTACAATTTTATTGGAGTTGTTTTTACGTTCCATCGGTTAAAAAAAAAAAACACCAATCAGTTACTTCTGGCACTAGAAAACACATAAAGTCATCACTATATATCAAGCGTGCAGTCAATAATGTCGAATATTAAACTGAAAATGTATGGGCAGCTCGCGAGAGTGCCGTCAGCTCCATCAGGTGGACACCTGTCATAACGCCTATTTCACACCAATTAGCAATGCTAGCAGTCTATGAATACAGCTATAAAAGTGGCAAAAAGTAAAGGTAATATACGTGACATTACTCATTGCGCCAACAGAATCAGTGTTTTGCCACGTTTGTGTATCTTTCATTGTCAGCTACCTTATTGGAGCGAAGTTCTTTAACGCGGCTTGTAAACTTTCAAAAGTCGTCAGGCTAAAGTGTTAATACTTGCGACTGTCTTCTTATAATTCAAAGAGAAAAAAAGAGAGAGAGAGAATGCCGACAGAAAAAACAAAATAAAAGAGTAGAGTTATTAATTACAGTGTCGTGGGATAAAATTGTGCACATCGGCCCGAGTACATTGCATGCCAGAAAAAGAGAGAAAGTGTGAATTTAGTCAAAATTAAAATCCATTTTTTTTTGTCATGGATATTGTTTTCATGGTTTTCAGGGGTGCAAAAGCCGATATTGAGGTCAAAATGCAAGTCCAAGATGGCGGCTCTGAAAATTTACAAAGTTTTCGTCATGGGTATCGTTTTATGGTTTTCGAGGGTGTTAAAGCCGAAAGTGGGGTTGAAATGTAAATCCAAGACCGTGGCAGCGAAAATTTTAAAAAAATTCGTCATGGGTGTCGTTGTTATAGTTTTCGAGAGTGCTCAAGCCGATAGTGAGGTCAAAATTTGTATCCAAGATGACAGTTACTAAAAATTTGTTTTTGTTTTAAATCATACGTGAGAAAGAACTTCATTTCTGACGGGGGTTCCCCGACCGCATACGTTTTTTTTTACTATTGATATTAAATAGGTACCTCGTATTATTTAGATACATTTTCTACGATAAATAAAAGGGAGTGCCTCCGCTGCCGGCGCCGGCTTCCAAAAATAACGCCCTTGGGACGGGCATGACATTACTGCCGGCAGCCGAGATTAATAACATCGGCTGCCAGCACATTACATACTCTGTGGCCGGTTCTATATATTGTAGTCGTTTTTAAATAACCGTTTTTGCGAGTAAAAATATTTAACCTTATCTAACTAGTTCGGTTCCGGATAGTTATTACTTGATTACTGGAATATGGAAATATAATAATGGAAAAAAATAATGCTTTATTACATGTTTTTTTAATTATGACTATCTACCCCAATATGCCAAATTGCCAACCCCGTTTTCCGCTTTGTTTTCCAAACTCAGCGCCGGCAGCTAATTCAGCAACCGGCGCCGGCAGCAGAGGCACTCCCTAAATAAAAACTTAAGATTTTCTGTGCACATCATCGTCTAAGTTAATCACAATAACTTTTATTTGAAACTGATGTTTTCAGATAAGTCTGGTCTATTCTTCTGGTCTTAGACAAATCTGTTTCTTGATATGGAAAGCATTTAACCCAATATGCCCTATAAACAAGTTTGACTTTTTAAAGTCTGTACGATCTCTCACAACTTTTGCCTTTACTAGAGTAGGTACAGAAGTTTGTGATAAACACGCGGTCTTTAAACTATAAATAACTCGTCTTGTGCTGATACTGCAAAAAAGCAAATGCTTACGAATGACAAAATTACAAGCGTAATGTATGTATGAGCGTCGCATTGTCATTGAAAAAATGCAACTATCAGTTACAATCCAACCATCGTACACAACAATATAACTAGCGCCATTGAATTACAAATAGAATGCGTAAACAAATATCTAAGGAATATAATCACATCATGAATCATGCCTTAGTTACACGTAGGAACAAGCTAATTGTATTCAAATAAGGCTTGTCGTTTCGTTTTTAAAATAACTATTTTAAGTTCCCGGAAAATACCGCCGTCATGCGTTTCAGAGGTATTAAATGAGTTCCGAAAGCTCGTGTGACATTATCTCGTTGACACCGAATAATATTTTTATTTTAGTACAAAATAATGTTCAAAAGTTGCGGGGTTTTGGTCTGAATTAAAAATTGCTGACTCTCCACATTGTGAGCAACGTTAGCATTCACGTGGTGACGGTAACTTTGTTGCTATGCACAGAGATTACAGGAGAGGGTTAGATTGCTTGCTTTTTATTAGCAAATTTAAATCATACTGGCTGGTTTTCACAATTAGACTAATTTACGTCGTGATAGGTAATAAAGAGTATGAAACATACCGCGTGTGATATAAATAGTAGATATTTGCTTTTTGTACAGTATCTTAAATTCTTTTAAATACAAAGATGTTAAAGGTATATTTGTTTTTCTTCTAGTATAAAAACTGCAACAACATACCTAAGGACCAGCAAATCAACCAAAAAATACCTAAATTTAAAAAAACTGTAGCTTAACTTTTTACAGCAAGGAGATAGTTTAAACTATCAATACAAGGGGTTTGCGATAATATTGTACCTAATAAATAGCTATTGACGATTTATGCCACGTATAAATAGCGATTAGGACGATCCTTACTTGATTTAAATACATTACGCAGCATAACAATACGCTTTAGAGAAGAAATCCAATGGAGACGGAAAAGAAATTAACAGAACAGAATTCTGAAGGTTAAAGAAAACTTTTCTACTTGTCCTTTTCAGTGCATTTAGCTGCCGTCAATAGCCGCAGCCATTTGTCCAAAAAGAGACTGACAACAAGACAGCTCTTCGATACGTATCCAACTATCGAAGCTTACGGATCAACTACTCGTGAAATAATGGCCAATTCAGCATTCAGCTACTTGATTCAGTTTTGTTTGTTTTGAACGAAGTTTAGATAGACACGAGGGAAAAACGCAGAAAAACGTTATCACTTGCCTGAAATGCATTAGATCATAGATTATGATGGAAAAATTGCAGAAGAGGATGATTTAATACTTATTAATTCGCTATTAAAATCAAATCCACTGAATCAAGATGAAGAACAAAACAAAAGCGATGCAACGAAAAGAGAAACTTAAGAAAATCGAACCGCTTTTTTCCATTTCATTAATTCTTATAGCATTAAACAAGTTTGTAATGTAAATAAACATCAACACTTCAAGAATGTTGTGGAATATAAAAAACGCTTTCGTAAAAGATGCGAAGAAAAGTTGAGTGACCCCACCGACCAAACTCAATTTAAATGCGACAGACAGACAGATGGCAGACATATTAATGTAGCTGTAAGTAAGACCTTTATTATTATTTCTGTAGACAATCGAATTACCTTCATTCAACTACCTTGCAGTATTATTTTTGTCGATGCCCTATTCATTCATAAATTGATTTTATAAGCAGATTCAGAGAAGCGCAAGACTTACCTTCTTTAGGTTGACAAGAGCACTGTTTGCCAAACACCTGACATGTCGCTTTCACAGCGCGATCTGCGTAGCAGCTGATATATTCAAGTGCAGACATCACACAGCTGATCTTAGGCGTGTCACTTTGTAACAAACAACCATCCATCAAGAAGTCAGTTTCTAGATCATAAATAATATTTAAAAAAATCAGTGAAATCTAAATGTAAATCGTCAGTACCTCCACGAAGGTTATCAAAAACCGCAAGGTCGAACCCCGCGTTGTTCTATTAGCGTGCGAATCAAACTGTGTCGATTTAATTGGGAAGCAAGCCGCGCACCGACCCGCTGACCAGATGGTCAACAAAACACACGCGTCGCGGTCATCTATTCAAATAACTCTAATACAAACTGTTTATTAATATGCGTACAATGCAGAGGTGACAGCAGGTACTCGGAATTTTCAAACAGTCAATAAGATGTTAGATTGACAAGCGATTCAATTCTTTTAAGCATTCATCATTGATTCACACATATCTAAGTCAGGGGCTCAGACCAAATAAAAAGCCAAGACAGCGTTGTCAACAGTGACGTGAGGCCGGTTTCGTACACATGTATGGACTCAGTGAGGTGTACTGGTGTAGTTTGATTGTAAATGGTTGTACATGTGTGCGTGTGAGCGTGTTTGCACATAGCGGAGGTGTAGTTTTGGCATGCTTCACTGTATTGTTCGCAGCGCTCTGTCTTGGTTTTTATTTGGTTTAAGGTAGGGGATAAAAAAAAAACATCTATAACTATGATATCGCTATCAAAAAGTTGCCCAAAATCGTACAGCATTCCAATTTACTATACTTTTAGTTGCATGTTAATTCAAATTTACTTTTAATTTTACATCGGAAGTATAAATAAATCGTTTTCAATTATATTCAAATTTGAATTTAGTTAAAAGCAAATCTCAAATAACCAGTTTAAATTAATAAACGAATGAATGTGAATCGTTTTTTAAAATTTTCCTCGAAAAGGGTAAAATGAACGTGAATAGAATGCATTGCATTAACAGCAAAAATCTATTTACAGTGAAGAGCAAACGGTAAGTTTAACTAGCCACCGACTATCGGTTCTCCAATTAAAGAGTATTGTGAGCTGGAGAATGTACAATTATGTTGATAAAAATTTAATGCTACCTTTGTGACAGTTAAGCTCTCCTACACTAGTGTGTCAAACGACACGCGAAAAAAAAATTTTTTTTTACCTAAAATACAACCGACTTCCAAACTACAAAGTGAAAAATAACTTAACTTCGAAAGTCGGTGTGTTTTGATCAGTATTTTCGTTTTTATCACCGACTTTCGAAGTTAAGTTATTTTTCACATTGTAGTTTGGAAGTCGGCAGCATTTTTGGTAAAAAAGTTTTTTTTTTTTTACTTTTTAGTGGGTTGGTTTGTAATTTATCTAAGTTACAATAGCCTAATTTCAACTGCTAATCACCTTTTACATAATGATGCTTTTCCCGATGCAGGAACTTTAATTGTTGAGTTCTCCAGGTACAATGCAATCGCAACCCGTGAAATACATATAATTGAGTAGTTTCGGTGGTCATCTATGTCCTTCATCATCAGTTCCATTTTATCAAATGGTGCTATCCGAGAACAAATGCACGAGTTACTATAAAAAATACCCAAATCGCTATAGGTGTGCCTATAATATTTGAAGAGTTCCCTCGACTTATCCAAGATCCCATCATCAGATCGTGACGAAATTACAATGGGTTCAACTAGAAAGTATACCCTTTTAAATAAAAAAATAATAATTCAAATCGGTCCAGCCGTCTTCGAGTAATCGGGGAACATACATAAAAAAGATTCCGATGAACTGAGAACATCCTCCTTTTTGAAATCGATTAATTAGTAGAGAAGTTTTATTTGTGACTTGAATTTGCGACAAATGTGGCGGAAAGTTGCTGTGGGTACAATAGAAAATGCAGTAGTTAAATGGCGTCCAAGAATGCATATTTAACGACTTTAAAATAATTAAGACGTCTTCATAAAACTAACGTTACGCACGCTTCTGAATTTTCAGGACTTAATTGAGTTATATCAAATCTACGATTATAATCTCTCATTTTTATCACAATAATATAATATCTCCGTTCGTTCGTAGACCGCAATAATTACGACAGGCAGGTCGGTGGTCAGTGCACTATTACAATACCTACTTGGTTTAAACTTTATAGGTCTTTATTTTTCGTTCAATTAAGTATAACACAACCAATACAAGGCATCCTGCGATATTTTTTAGGGTTCCGTACCTCAAAACGAAAAAACGTAACCCTTATAGGATCACTCATGTGTCTATCTGGGTGGCTGTCTGTCTGTCTCTTCGTCTGTCACAACTAATTTGCTCCGAATCTACTGGACCAATTTAGTGGAAATTTGGTACACATTTGAATTTCTGTGACCTCAATACGAACGTAAATAGATGAATTTTGAATATGGGGGTCACTTTTAGGGGGCAAACAGGACAATTTAAAAAAAGTTTTACTAACTGTACCATGTGACATATGAAATGAAAGGGTTTGTTGCGAGGATCTGATTTTTTTTTTTAAATAATGTTAAATTAAATGCCTTTGAAGATATTTAATAACATAGATGAAAATTGTCCATTCCCTCCGAAACGACTGCACCTAAAATTGGAAAAAAAAAATACAGTTGAGTAAGAATACTCTATGATTACAGGAAAACTTATAAGAAGACTATGGTCTTAAAATAACATGATAAATCTCTCAATGTTGTGCGTACAAACTTACATTTGCTGTTGGAATATATGGGAGACCATGTTTTTCAACTACAATTTTAAGTTTGTTCTTGGGATAAATTCATCCCAACTACGGAACCCTTCATTGTGTGTGGTCCGACACGCACTTGGCCAGTTTTTTTAAAACAAACAATAGTTCTAAAATATTATATTTTATGATCCAACACAACTTCTGAACAAAAAATCTCGGAACACGTCAAATAAATACGCGCGTAGGTTAAATGCAGTGTAACCTACGCGGTCCCAAGGAAATAAAAAAGTTATGCGATGGCTTCCATCGTCTACCTGCCGTACCTGCGAGCGTTATCACATTACCTCCACCCTCGGGACCCGAGCTAACTGTGTACAAACGGATGGATTCAAAGCAAAAACGTGTTAATTAATACTTGGTTCTTCGATACGTAAAATGATAGAGCTATGCTTTTAGTCTCAAGATAGTTAAGTTATCATTTTTTTAAGCTTAAATTCATGTATTTGCTTTGCTGTATCAGTTTCGAAGATTCTCTTTGCAAATTTATTCTTTGTTTGATAAAAGATCTTCTTTTATAAAACAGAGAACGGGTTTGAACGTATAAAATGTTAAGAGTGCCAAGATCTAAACAAAAAGTTGTCCGTTTATAAGGTCCATCCGATTACTAATGAACGGTTTTAATTTAATGGGATCTGAACTTAATTAGTCCCGTTTTCAATGTTTTCGATGCATCGGCGATCGAAATATTGTACAATGGGGAAGTATATTGTATCAAAATATTGTAAAGCAGAGATTTTCGATAAAATAAAGTGAATAAATTGATGTTTTTAAATTCACAATTCACGTCACATTTGACCTTTTGAATTCACATTGATATTCGTTTGATTGATTGAATCTCTGCTCGTTACCGAATTGAAGCGCGTACTATTAACTGAGTTATGTATTTGTACATTTAAAGGTTTTTGTGACAATAAAAGAACAGGTCAATCAATGGTCGACAATCAACGACTAACCAGAACTAACAGAAACAAAACCTTTTCCGATACCACCATTTTATCCGGCCAACGCGTTTTGTTGTTCTTTTATTCAACGTTTCTTTATTCACGTGGTGAAGCGAAGCTTGAATAAAAGAGAAAGAAAAAGTATCGACTCCTCTACTTAAACTAAATATATTTGCATAATTTGATTGTCAGCCGCAAGTCGCGACCAATCCCTATGGGCTCTTTAACTGTACGTAGGTAAGTTCGGAGATAATTAATTATTACTTGTGTCTATTACTGCAGATGCGGTCGGGGTGAACGGGTGATCAGTACCCTAATTGCATAACTTATTTTCATAAACGATTATGACAAATTTGTTTTAATTTGACTGTACAACAACATTCATTGCGTTATTTACGTTGTAGAGCAGATTTTTTACTAGCTTATGAAGCAATGGATTAGCATTCTATTTCAAATCAAAACAAATTGTAATTGATCGTGCATTACGCAATTAGGGTTATTATTTTTTTATTAATTAGGAAAGTCGTCTACTTTTACAATGTTTGTAAATATGTGAGCTCCATGTATCTATCACATAATTAAATTATCTGTCGTTGCTTCATTTTTAATTCTTTTTACCTATTGTGGTATAGTAACTTTATTCTAGGTGTATCGTCTTCACATATAATTATTTAACTAATGTACGTTCTTATACAAACTATTGTAAAACATTTTAAAAGAGTACCTAACGGTGGAGTTTCCTGCCCATTCTTCTCCATACGAAAACTACCTTTTGGAAGGGGCGACTAGAATCAATTATATTATTTTGTAAATTTTGACGTTCAAAAGTGCCATACATGGGCCTATTTGAAATAAATGATTTGACTTTGACTTTGGGTACAGGTCAAACTCACGTTCATTAGGTATTCAGCTTCATGATAGATTTAAGTTTTTTAAGTAAATTAACAGTATCGACCGACAGTCGTCTCAGGAGACAGCCGGCATCTTTTTATTTCCCGAACAGCTAGATCGATAAAATCTCTGTTCTAATTATTAAGAAAAAATAATAATAATACGAAATATTAAAAAATTAAACTATTTTCTGTTATCAGTACAAGCCATAATGAAAATCATTTCAATGTTGTAAAGATCATAATCCACCGTGGTTGAAAAGAAAACTCGCTCAGACACACAATTCACTAATATTTACACCCAAAATAAACATGGTTAGGTTACTACATATTCGATGCTTCTTAGTTTAGCGCATGTTTGATGAATCTACCTAGATTAATTTATGCAGCTATTTATAAAACTGAAAACGTGTTTATTTCTGTTTGCCTCTCAATTTAGTTGTTGATTAATGTTTCGTATTTCGCAAAACGTTAGTCCTTTTAACTGAGTATATATTTGAGAGAATGTATAAATAGTAGTTTCCACAAACAAGCTTTCTGCGGTCCTCGAACGTGCACCATATATTCCATTTTCGTCATTCCGAAATTCTAATTATTATAGCTACGAGCACGCCTCGCCGCGGACATCAGTGTGAGTCTTAATAATGTGCACATATCGAAATGAGGGAATCTATGCTTAATTTTATCGAGGGGAAAAATATTTAAAAAATCTAAATATTATTTTATTAACAAAATGGTTTAAATTTTTAAACTAAATGATCTCGCTGAAACAAACTCCATAATGATTGTAAGTAATCAGGCGTCCTCAAAAAATTGTGGAAAAAAAACTACTCTCAATTGAAAATAAACATGATTTTTTTAGCAAATATCTGTTCTTTTTCATAAATGTTTACAATAATCGTAAATATTCTCAATAAGGAACCAACAGAAAAAAATAATAATAATAAAATTAAGCATAGATTCCCTCATTTCGATATGTGCACATTATAAAAACTCACACTGTTTTGTATGTGTCCATAACAAAATTATATAGATTATAATGTTTGTTTTACTCTTTTCAGTTATGTGTTTTTGCAGTCGAGATTTTTGTTTGATTACGTTAATTGTAAAAATGAGTTTCGAATTTGTACTTACATAGCAATTAATGCCTATATTTCATTTCCCTAACCTCATTCCGGCAGTGATTAAGTCTTTAAGATAAAAATATCCTTAACGACTACCCGTATTACTGATAGCATCGAAACCAGGTTTCTATGAATAACATTAAAACTAGTTTCGTAGATCAGCATCTAGTATAAACAAACGGATCGCGTCACTAATCAACATTTATTTAACCAATTTATAGCTTAAATCTCATATCAGACCGGTTTTTAAACCGGAATTTTTATTTATCTGACATTAAGTAATTACGACTAGTGCATTAGGTAATTCGTGCAGGCTATAAGGACGTAGCGAAATTAGAGCATTGTTGGCCATTTTGTTTCTGATTACCTATTTTCATCATAGAGTGAGCATAAAGTGGTCAAACGTAAACCTCCCTTCAAAGACCCACGACTAAAGAGTCCTATACATGCATACCCTAATCAAAACGATCATGTACAAAATGGTGCATTTAAAAGCACATTAGACCAAGATTTAGAAATAATTCCTCTATTTTAATTTAACGCGGAATTGTTTGTATATTTCATGACAAAAAAATAAACTTTTCCTGCCAAAGAGCTCGTTCGTTTAGACTTATAAAAAACCTACCTATATTTTTTTAAACCTGATCATTAGGCAGTATTTCCATCAGGAATGTGTGAGGTCGCTAAGCGGACAAGCCAAGCTACGAAACTATGTGTAGGAACTTCCTTTCATTTAACCCTTTTCAAACAGAATTAAACCAAACTATGCTATGAAAATTAAACGATCCTATTGGATCGATCGCTAAGCAGCTTAGCACATCTCTAGTGGAATGGCTACGTTAGGATAGTTATAAACATCTGGAGTTGGCCTTTTTTTTGCGTGAAAGCGTGTCAGACTCTTACTGACTAAAACCCACCCGTGTTCCTTCAGTTACCATTTTGCCGGGGCCACGATATCCTTTTCAGACTTCTTCACAATCCCGAGAGGCATCGGCCCTAGCGAACCCCGTCAGTCGCGCCGTCGCCCCGGGCCTGGTCCTTATCGGACGACGAGCTACCCATTGCTCACCGTTCGCAAGCCCGCGTCTACGGTGGCCGGAAATCGGCCTGCGATTCCCGACGCCCAGGGCGTATTCTGCGGCCGTTAGGGGCGTGAAGGCGCAAAATTTGCCTCTCCCTCACGCGTTCCGCTTCCTCCCTCGCGAGCATTACTACTTCGCAGTAGGAGATGACGGCCTCCCATGCCCTTTCGCTTCGTACCATGGCCTGAACCAGGGCCGGACGCAAGAGATTACCGCTGCCAATTGCCTCCACGAAGACACGGCGATGCTCCGTCCAAGCCGGGCAGACCTCCACCGTATGCTCCACCGTGTCCTCCGGGCGATCCACACAATGGTGACACCCGGGCGTTTCCCCGCCTTATCTTGAACAGGAACCTCCCAAAACAACCGTGTCCGGTGAGGCCCTGCGTCAGGCAGAAGGTGAGGACGCCGTGGCACCTCTCTAGCCACTCCTCAGACGAGATTTATTGCCGCAATTGTGGCGTGCCCAATCCTAAAAACGGCCTTAGAGACAGGCTTTTGCTAGACAGTATTTGTTTTCTTAGCCTCGTTAGTATCTCCAAAACGTGTAAGTATAGACTTTGACCATCCACTTAGGTAACTCATAGTTCTCTCGTAATATCAAGAATACAAAGCCAGTCAGCACGTTGGTAGCGGTGCTGACTGCGGGGCTGATTGCTTTTGATCCACTGCAGGCTATTTTAATGCACTCATTATACGTAATGAGCGGCACAGTTTCCACTGACATACCCTGCGATAGGCAATCGATGAGATAGATAGCGTGTGTTGATGGCGATAGAATCAACATCCATTAATGAAACAGCACTCCAGTTGCGATAGGTAATTTCCAATCCATTGCTTTATATGTTTGAAAAATTCGTCTGCTCGGCAACTTAAATAACGCAATGAATGTTGAAAGAGCATTATCATTGTTTCTTACGTAATGACCCCATAGACTGCTCTGTAAAAATTATCTTTATACTATCTCACTTTTGAATCTGGAGTGGGGCTACCAGATGCTAATAACGATCAAACAGTGTAAAGGAAAATAAAACAAATCTCTCACAAAGTCACAAACAACGTAGGTACCCCTTTTTTATTCAATTTTTAAGTATTTATTTCAAAACCTAAATAAATATAAGCCATGGCAGTGAAGAGCCGTCCAGTCCGAACAACCTAGTCCCAGCACCATTTAGCTTATCCACTTTGAAGGGAACTGAATGCTTCAAAACGTCATGTTGTGTTGTTTTCCACCAAGATGCTTTGCAGTTGTACGGGTAATTCACTGGCTGCACGTCTCTAAAGCCAACGGCTTTAGAGACGTGCAGCCAGTGAATTCGCGCAAAACACATTTGATGCACTGAAACATTGATGCATGATTTCAATCAACTCAGCACCACAAAATCGTATTTCACCTATAAACTGATACGTATCGTAAGGCCCGTAGGAAAACCAAAATCGAGAATGAGATATCGCTTTCAAAAACTGGCGCGATATCGCGGGCGCTACAGGCAGCGCGACTCTAATCGCGCCCGCGACATCGCGCCGGTCTGCACAAGCCTTTCAAGAATATGTATATTGAGCTAAAATGTGCAAGAAAGATAACACAAGCACAGAGCACAGGTTTAAACGTTACAGTAGGTTTCTATGGCAACGAGTGACAAAGCGAATGAATGAGCGTATGTCAACTACAATCAGTGTTTCTAGATAGTTGTATTTTTTTTACTCAAAACCTTTTCAAGAATCTGCTTCGGAAAATTACGTATATTACCTACAAAAGAATTTATAAAACAAAATATATTATAACATCCTGGCAACATTATTCATATTGAAACTATACTTATTACTATGTGAGAAGACAGACCACATGATAAGTAAAGTGTTAAGAATTAAAAAAAAAACAATTCAATTAACGTTATCGTACAACACATCCTGTATTGATTAAGTTCTCTTTATAGTGCTGTGTACTTCTGAAGTGACGAATTTACAATACTTAAATCTGCATGTGATTTTTGTTTATGTTTTAGTGAGTTAGTCGGTGAAGTGCCATATCAATACACAAATAAATAATATGGTGGCCTCCATGGTTATCTCTTGTACCTCAAATATAAGATAAACTCCTACCCCCCATCTGATCAGATGGGGGGTAGGCATTGACCGAATGAACGGAATGAACTCTACATGAAATCTTTCCTTCTACAAATAATATTTTTTTTTTCGATCTTAAGCAAATGCTTTGATTGACTGTAGACTATTATCTTAAATCTAGTTTGAATAAATGAAGAATACTTAAAAATATGAATTGTTTGGACCTGATTAGGGCATAAATGGTCATCATCATTTAAGACTTAGCTGTTAAGATAGCATGCAAAGAAATCGAGTAACGAGAGAAGAATCAAAATTCCTCGTTGGGCAAAGGTAGAAAATTCCTGTCAGCGAAATGTGGGATTTAAATATTTCATGAATAAAGGGACGAGCTCATTGAGAATAAAAAAATTCGTTCGCATCGCTGTCAGTGGGAAAAGTGCCCAAAAGGCTAGCAGAGTTGCCACGATGGATGGCAATGCTGATTCTTTGACCTAAAAATTGGCCAGCCCGTCACATGAAGAGTTGCAGAAACTGGTCAACGAGACGAAGGAAGAAAGCATAAAATATTTAGAATCACCCAATGAAAAAGAGGATTATTTAAAAAAAAGTCTAGTTAAAAACTATAAAGATTATTAGCAACACCTCTGAGATAGGAGGACTATCGTAGAAGGGCTAGTGCCGAGGCCGCATTGATAATTAAGATGCTATTAGTGGTGTATTGACCACAGAGGAGGAAGTCATGTCCCACCCTATCCATACCGTGGATGTGTCGTTTATTGACCGCAGGGTGCACGCCCGCTGCACCTAGGATTAATAACCTACCCGCCACTGTCATTGACTTCCCGCCCCACTAAATCTATACATGACGGAAAATTATACGGCTCATAGGACTAAAGTTATATAAAACAGCATTTTATTTTGCCATCTATTTGTTATACTACTATTAGGGGTGTGCTTTTTCTAATATAATACATGAAAAAATACTAAGTTTCCAGTTTAAGCTATCAACCATTACAATTTATAAAGTACCATCGAAGAAACGCATATCGACACACCGTAAGGACTATTTCTGCTTTCAGTGCTCGGCCGCTATAGTAACGCTTGCCTACGAAAAAAAAGGGTCGTGTGCACGGGATTTTGTTTTCAAATTTATTTTCTTTATCAATATCATACAGTTCACTTAATAGGTGTGAGATGGATCATCGTTCATAATTAAAGCGTCATAAATATCATTAATTTTTTTTAAATGCTCACATTTGAACTTCCCCTCTGATATTTTAATTACTGCTTGACTATGTTTAATTCTGCTTTTACAGTTTTACCAAAGGTAAAAATAAAAATGATCGGCGGGCGTTTAAATTTTTCAATAAGAACGACTTTTATGTCCAATTTATTATTAGGTATATTCAATCGTAACTCATTTCTTTTTTATCGTTGTATTATTTGGGGCGTCTGAACCCAAAGGACAGAGGTGAAATGAAATTGAGAAAGGACATCTTGAGGAGCACAGGATGACCTTAACCTTTGTGTTGGCCGCATAACGCCTAATAAATTATACGATGCTCTATTCTGACAAGCGTTTCACACGCATATGGCTATGTTAATAAAACACTCGTTGCTATCTAAATCTGAGCATTCCCGTAAGTAGTGAACAAATGTTAAGCTATACAAGCATGTCAACTAAGTTTAATCTTATTCAGCGCAGCCTCGAGTAGCATTGCCTGAACAATGTGTAAGATTACGTAAGAGCAAATAAACTGTCTGCCAGGATACCGAAGACAAAGCGGATAAGATTGCAACGTACTGCGGACCCTAGCTACAGACGGATTACCATCAAAGGGTTGGAGGAGATTAGAGAACAAGACGATAAAAGAAACCTTAAAAACTTTACAGGACTTATAAGTGCTTACATTCAGGACACTGTCTACCAAATGGTTAGGAATGTAATTCATAGTGCCGAAGTTGACACAATAAATTCCAGATTTTGCGAGATAAAGTAAATAGTTGTCGCTTGACTAAGCCGTAAGTACGACTACATTATGTACCGCGGTCAGCTTAAGAACTTGTCGTTGACCATAATATACTGAAATTATTCTAAGTGGTAATTATTCCCTAAATATTTCACGTAAGTATCAATTGTATAGATATTTACTTAGACACTTCCCGTTTCCTTTTGGCTGGGTAGAAAGCAAAAAAAAATACCAAGAAGCGATGCTCAAAGGCTCATTAGACAGAATTTTTTAAAACAATTTTAAGTGTTTAGGCTAAACGTCCTTCAAAGCCCAGAGATACCTCACAGACGGCTGACATGAAAAAATGAAAATTAATAAAAAATCTGGCCGCAAAGGGATAAAAACTTAATTAAGCAATTTCTTTTCTTTAATATTCGTGCTCCAAAACAGCCTCAGTTGCATTTTCTTCCATTCCCAAATTACCACGAAGACAAAAGCACGCTCGGAAAAACAATAATGTTCAAGTAACGAAAAAACAATTAAAGGTTCAAGTGGGCTTGACGCAGATAGAAAGGCGGACTCCCGGAGTCCCGGCTGTATAATAAGGCTCTTGAAGACCAAGAGACAGACGAACGTCGTTGACATTCGCACGAATTGCAATTCTAGCGGGAGCGCGATGAGCTGATTTGATAGATATCAAAGAGCAATTGCTTGCAATAAATTCGCAAAACAATTTTTAGTACTATGTCCGTTTTTATGCAAGATGTGTTGTAACGACTCGAAACAAGATTTAAGTCTTTTTTTGCTTTTCTACGTCCATTTGCAATCAGTCCTCTAGCTATAATCAGATTGTGTGTCTTCACTGGCAGTTCGAGACTGTTCACATCCTGCGATGCGTCATCTCGTTATTAGATATTTTGTTAGTATTGATTAGATTGACGCTATTCGCTCTGTTTCAAATCTGTAAGTAGAATCTGAGGAATTGAGAAGTGTCCGAGCGAGCTCATTATTGTGTCCTTGGAGTCTTTCCTTATAATTATTTTAGAACCTTACTTTAACCTCCTTGATAGTTGTGATACTCATGAACTTCAATGTTTTTTTGTGAACCAAGGTGCACAAGATTAAAGATGAAGAGATTATGCATGTTTGCTACCTCTGTTATTTTGCTCCTGTTGAAACGCTGAACCTTGTACGCGCTTCAGACTGCTTGTTTTAAGTTTAATCTAGACAAAGACTAACATTAAAATTCTACCTATTCTGTGTGTTGAAAATTTGAGACTGTGATGAGAAAGTTTAGAGCAGAACGGGTGCAATTTATATGCACTGTCTGCTTCTGTTTAAAAGATGAATGGTGTATATCGCTCAGCATATTCACGACACTTTTTCCGCTAACAGTAAACCGCTATCAATTAAAACTTCTTAAAAGTAAGTGGCACTAATTAGTAGGTTTGCCGCGTAATGTCTTTCACGTGCAGACCCATTATATCATAATAAACATTGTAACAACGCGGCGGATGTGGGTTTCCGTAGTGTAGTACTTACATGGCTACCTAAATACCTGTACGTAATTAGGTCCGGGCACCGCACGACCGATGGAATGGAAAGCGTGGTTTCATTGACTTAAACTAAGCTGACCGGCCAGCGTTTATCACTTCTGTTAATATGGAAGGAAAGTGTTACCTATCTTTTTAACATGATTATAAATTGGTTGTGCGGCTAACTTTCAGAACAGGGATTGAATGTTCAATAATTTCTGTAACGCAGTTTTTGCTAGCGTGTCCAATTGCGAAATATCTAGATGTGGATAAGTATTAGATTTTTACAACATACATTACGTTTCATGTATTTAACAGCAATAGGGGGTTTATTGGTGCTCGTAACATCGCTATCGATGTTACGAGCCCCACTACAACCCCCACATTACCAGGAACGAACAAAATAAGCGTATTAAAGTTTCAATCGTGTCCGAATCAATTTAACTTCCTCAAAGTAAAGCTATTTTTAATTTCATTCATATTTTATCAGAGGGGTCATTGAGTCAAACCAACGGTGGAAATAACTAATAAATAAAAGAGAAACAATATTATTAGTTTTAATATAGTATCTTGCTAACGAAACCAGAAGTTCGGAAGCCAAAAAGGTGTCAAAATTCCTACGGAACAGAAATATACCGTAGTACATTATTTTAGAGATGAAGCACACAATAACTTTCCTTCTAACTTTTTCTATGAAGAAAACAGTCTTATCAGAAAATGCAATTTCAGATCTATTTGCAGGTCATATTAATATAATGTAAAAAAAAACGAGCGAGCCTTATAGTAGTCGCATAAGATGTGTAACATATGACATCTCACCTTGGTAACTCTTATCATTAAGGTGACACTAGTCGCGGGCTCGAACTCACTAGTGGGCATGGCCGAAAAGCACGCTGTGTCACCTGGCATCGTGTCCGACAGAGATATTATCAGTGATGAGCAGTTAGACGCTGGTCTACGTGCACAACGTCTAGTTTGCACGCACACAAACACCGTTCCGAACTATTTTAGTAAAACGAGTGCGTAAAAAATTACGAAAAGTCCTTTTGAAAATAGGGTTTTATGATAAAACCACTGCATAAATCAATTACAAATAAAGTTTATTGAACTCTTCGACAATTGAGCTTTGTCGGTGCCGACCTTGTTTTGGAGATTTTACACTTCTTTTATTGCTTATTTACCCCTAAAGTTGCGTTAAAATTAGCAAGAAAAAGGAATCTTTGTGGGCTCCTAATTTTTTAACGGCTTAATATTTTACTCTTCTGTTTCCGCACAGACAAAATTAATAATGAAACAAAACGATATCATGTTTAACTTTGGATGTACCATGTCAAACAGTGGAGTAAAACCCCCCTGAAATTTGTATGGAAAAAATATAAACTAGTTCCACCTTAAAGGGGCGGGGCCTCGACAAGGTCGTTTCTGACGGCCAACTCTAGCACCGCGTGCGCTCATTATTCAGACATATAGCGCGCGCTTCCCCGGCTTCCTGTGACACACTTCCGTCCCATTTCACGAAATCACTCCCACAAAGATTATTTAGGTTTTTTTTTAGATTTTAATTGCAGGAAAGCGAAAAGAAAGATGTTACAAATAAAAAAAAAACTAAATAGAATCAAAAGTATGACGGCTTTAGCGTTGATAGCCGCAAACAGACATTGTCATTAGTGCACTGTTTCATCTTAACCTTACATAGCTACGTTTGATACAAACAGTTGCTGAACCAAAAACCAGTTTAGTTAACTAAGGTATTCCGGAACGCTCAAGTGGAGCCTCATTAATGTTCGATATCTCGAAGTTAGTCATATTACATCTTAACGTGCAGACGTATTGTTTTAGTCTGAACTAGTGATATTTTATAGCACAATAATATCGCTCAGCATACATTTTATAAGGACACGTTCACATAACATTATGCTATTAAGTATTGACTTGCTGTACGCGAAAAACTTGAGCGATTCTATAGTTCTTTTTCAAATTTAGTAATAAGCTGGAGTCAAATTACATATCATCGTTATCACTTGATGAGCTTTCCACGTTAGTGACTACTAAATTGTGTGTGCACTTTTGAGGGATCGCCCTCAAATAACTTGTTTATACATAGTAGACCGGCTTGCGACATAGAGGCAATATGGTTTACTTTATAGCGAAATAGTATAGAGTAGTGGATTTGTTAAAAATACATTGTTCGCATTTAGGTATTCTTGAAGCACTCGGTGTAAAAAAAAAACGAGTTGAGATACTACTGATTTTTTAAAGACGGTAAAAAGCTCCTTTGAGTGTAACTATAAGTGCCATTGTAATATTTTATATGAAGAAAACTACTTACTTCTAAAAGCAAGCGTTGAAATGCTTCAGAGAACTGACTATGCATTAGTTCTTTGAAAGGAAAAAAGTCCTACTTAAAAAATCGGAAGAAAAGCTAGCACGTTCTTAATTTCTTTAGATTTATTGAAGTCATGCTGCTTGGGAAAATGAGAAGCAGAGGAACAAATGTTTGAACTAAAGGTGATGCGGGGAATAAAATACCAAAAATTTAAAATATAGCTCCAGTTCTTATGACGGAAAAAACAAACCCATCGTCTGACTCAATTCTTACGATGCCAAACACTTTTCATAACATGGAAATGTATCTAGCTATTGGGTCTGGGAAGTTAGATTTTACGGAGACTAACATAATTTCCTTTGATTTTACTATTTGATCTCAGCGGCTTATGACTGGAACAATATCCGCTCGTTTGAGGCCACAGGAAAAACGTAGCGTACCAATATTTTTATGCCATCGATTTCGCTCGACTGAATAGAATAAAAAAAAAAAAAACTTCCGTTTTCAATATGAATGCGCACAGTTTGGATTTTTATTCCAAAAACTACAACTGGGAGTAAATTTGAGTATTCGCCGTCGCTCAAACTACGAGTGCGAGCTTTCGAACAACATTTTTAATTGAGATTCGTGAAAAAAGATGAGCAACTCTCTGTGGTATTTCTGTTAGTGTACTATCAAATATTTTAGCACGTACTAAACGCCACACGGTACACAAGAATGTGCAACACGAAATAAACCAGCATATTAACTGTTTGGCTAGTTGTTGTACAAGTTTCCAATCAAGGCCGCGCCATTGTTCCTAGAGTAACCAGCTGGGCGATTACAAGAGTTATGTTTATCTTTATGTGTTAATCGAAAACTGAGTTTGATAATTTGATTAAAAAGTAATAGTTGACGGGAAATAGAAAGTATAGGTACGTGTATTTTGTACTCAATATAACCTTTTGGAAATACCTAGTAAAAGTGAAGAGAATGCAGCATGAAATTCGCCACAGTACTTTTACGCTTCTCGCCAGCTACGAACTGACATCAAGCTCTAAGTATGATAGTATTTTCTAGGTTAACGCTGTTCTCGGCAATAAAACCGAAGCTTTGCAATGCTTCTTGAAACTGTCACATAAACAGAATAAATTGCTATTTTGCTTACATAACATTGCCTACTGACCTGAGTTATAAAAGGTTCTTGCGAAATTACCATGCCTACATCCTATACATACGAGATAAATTTAGATTTTTAACAAGCAAAATATGATGAAGGGATTGACTTAGGCATCGTAAGGGAAGCGATAACCGACGGTGTTACAGCCGCTCGTAAAATAATTTAAGATTAGAACATAATACGAGAATATAACAAACATTTCACAGGCGGAAGATTTTCTCCTTGTCATAAAATTTTTGTTGGTTGGGTTCATGAACAACTATTGCTGTATTTTGCTCCGGCTATTTACTCTCGCGTAGCTAAAACTCTAAAAAATAACACAACCTAAACTTCGCGCGGTCGGGGCATGTGTTAAAATCGGTTAAAAAGAACAAGTGTTCATCGAGTTTCAGATAAATACTGCTGTCATAATTGATGTACAACTTTTGCTGTAAATAAAACATACTAAATTGCTGAGTAACAGTTGGAAGTTCTACCTGTTGAATCCGGTCAAACGGGCGGTTTAGAGTAGTATGAACGGAGGCGTGTCGCTGAGTCGGTGTAAATCCACAACGGCAACGCTTCGAGCGGAGGCCGTGGTGGTGCAGATAAATTGTGCACGTGTGTTCGACGTGTCCGTTGCGGGATTACTATAAGATTATAACAAACCGCTCTTGAAATTCAAATTCACACACAGTACACTGTAACCATCGCTGTTGCTTGTAGCAAAAATTGAGATTATCCCAAGCTTTGGCTAGAGGACTGTAGCACTTGACAACTAACATGATGAACTTTAGGAGAAAAGCACAAGTGCCTTACGGAGTTAAATTACCAGTAAAAGATTAATGTGTCACCTGCACGTGGGTACAGTAGTATGCGTTGCACTTTGTAGTCATAGGAAATGTCTGGAAAGCTCTCAAAGGGAACCAATATCACATTATAAGCAGGCTGCATTGACGCAACCCCGCTCAGCGACATAAAACATCTTTGTTCCTATTGCGGTGGCTGACTGGCTAAGTAGGGAAATAAATATATCCAGGTAATATTATAAACCCTTTGACTGCATATTACGTATTTTCCTGTCAGTTACACAATATGCTTCAGTCTGCTTTATCTTTCAAAGGCTGTCCCAGACGTAGTTTTATTTTAATAAGGATCAAAGGATCCTACATTATTATAAAATACCTGAAACAAAGTAGTCTCCAATATTAGAGACAAAAACGACTGAACAACAATACCAAAGTGATAAGTGCGTAAGTGGTAAGTGCAGTAAATGCTAATTATGTGCATCTCTAACTACTTTACGAAGCACAACTCTCTACCCCATTACCACACTAATAATAAATTACAATTGCCTGTCCCTCGTTCGTAAAACGGGAGCATCGCCTTGTCTAAACAAACGAAAAAAAAAACGAAAAGAACTAGCACATCAATGCATTCGACAGTCATGCCAGAGTGACTAAATATAACAAGGAAAAAAGGAACTATAAGCCTAACTAAAAACTAAACGAAAAAGAAGCTGAAAAAATATCGGGCCCAGTATACGTGACTCAATCATACAAGGTTAAAAGGGACCCGTATTGGTAACTGCCACGTGTGTGTTGTTCGTGTATTGAAATTATTAAAAAATGCCATTAGGTTTTTTTGCAAACCGAGGAGTGGTTGAGCGGTAACTACTGTGTGTGTTAAGTTTAAACGTTTTGGTGTAAAAAATGTAGGTAATCGTTTTTTATTTTTTTAAATTAACACGTAACTTTGTGTGATGGAGTGTAACATTGTGTATTGAAAACCTTTGAATGTCTTTTTCCGTTTCCGTGGCGCATACCTTTATTATTACTATACAACGTCATACTGACCTGCAAATTGAAAAACGTAAGAAAATTTTAATTTCGCGGGCTGCCTTTTAAGCCATCCGCGCAATATACTACCGCGCATCCCCCCTTAAGTCTGCGATGAATCGGTTTTTTCGCGAAATTGAATGAATGGGTTTAAAAAAGAAAACACTCAAGGTATGATACTGAAATAAAATATTGAAACTTGTTGTTGGATCACCGGTTCGGATACAATTTGTTTGACGCCGAGTACCGCAAACGAGGTGTTTCAGTTGTAATTTTATATTTCCTTCGACCCGTTGCTGGTTGTGAAAACTTTATTTAACAGTTGGAAATGAATCGTAATTTTGCACATTTATAGTACCTTTTTTTCTGGAAAAAGCTTTAAACTGTTAGGATTTAAACTAAGTGAACAATTTCAAACAATTATTATTTGAATCCTACCGCTAAGCGTAGATACCAAACTCTCCGTAACTTCGGCATTCACTTGGTTAGTTAGAAAGCTTTTCATTTGGTGTATAACCACAATATTATACTTGTGGTATGAAGCGTTTTACTCGTATGCTACTACATAGAAATAGTTGGTAAAGTACATCACAGAGGCAGATAGCGGTTCTTCACCTATGAACGTATTCGCCTATTTCCCTCAATCGACTGTTACATACATACCTATGATCGTCACATTCACCTGTTGTTTCATATTAGTAAACTACTGTATCACACGATTATTTCTCAGAAACAATCGAATAGCCCGTAAAAATCAATACCATTTCTCTCGTAACTTGATGACCACAATTGTTAACTTACTGCTGTTCACGTGGATCAAACGGCACATTTTTCATTTACACAGTGTCTTTACGGGGTTCATATAAAACGGAGAGAAGAGAGGATATGCCAACAGTTTGCGCTGACATAAATGTATATGACCATGCATGATCATAATTACTACTATTTTTTTAAAAATAAAATACCTACTGAATCCTAACGGTCTCAGTAGTGATTGTTTCAATTGAATCGCAGCTGGATGATTTTTATCCCAGTCGTGGATATCTACTCTTAATTCCAATTCTTTGCTAGAAGCAATCACAGTGCCGAATCCCATCGCACCCATCTTTTTACAAGTTAGATCCACTCAAGCTTTGGTGTCATCTAAAAGCAGATTTTATTTTGTGAGCTTTCGTTTCCCGTTACAAGCTCCATCAAATTTTGAAAACGAATTAGGTCGTCTCCCGTAGTAGCTTACCACATATTGTTACACGTATAAATATGTGCTACTGTATGTGTAGAATTCCTCGCTAAAATATTACCTGATAAAGGTTCGAAAATAGTGTTTAATTTCTGCCACAATAAGGCCTTCCCGAATCCGGAGATGCGGGCATAGAACCGGTCGAAGTATCGATGCTTGGGGGTATGTCCAGCAGTGGACGTTTTTCGGCTGAATGAATGAATGAATATAAGGCCCAGTTTCCGCCAAAGCGGTAAAGAACAGAAAGGAGTGGAGAGGTTTTGTAAACGACCAATAGATACCGTTATTTCCACATTTCTGCACATAGCTACTCGTATCTTATTGATCGTTTACAAAACATCGCTCCTCTCCGCTCTTCTCCGCTTTCGTGGAAACCGGACCGGTAAGGAGAGGTAGGTTTAGGGTTTAATTACTTGCTCTAACCCGCCTGTAACAAAGGACACCTTGGATCCGGATACTTATACAGGTTAGGTAAGAGTAATTAGAAAATTAATTTGAGTGTAATAAACGTCAATAAGCTTGCCATATCATAGAAATAATTTACTTGCTATTATAACCGGGCAATTTCTCTCAACGGTTACTTATTTTCCAAAAAACAAATGTTTCACCAGTAAATATTTCTTGATTTAGAAAGAACGAGAGTCTATATTTTAGAATGAAAATAGTCATTTTATTAATTAAGGTGGTTTTAAATAAATAATAAAAAGTAAATTACCTCAGCAATGCTCTATTATTTGACTGAGTTGCAGGTGCTTATCAGAAGTTCGAACTTCCGAACAATGTAAGACTTGGGAATATACCGAAGTTGATAGTACAAGTTCGCCTATGTGAGCATTCCACTAGGTGTGTTGTTGGCAACTTGTATTTAGCGAACTAACAAGAGTTACCGACTGCACGCAGTGTGTAAACAGTTTAACTAATGTTTGCTCAAGTTCTGTGGCGGCGCTCTTGTTCCGAATAGTTATGAAAATACATGTCAACAGTAACATTATTGTGGAATATATGCACAAAATGTATTAATACTTTAAATTTGCAATATTGGAATGGTTAGCCGAAAGTGACTAAAGGTTTAAAGAAAAAAATGATCTATATTTCCAGCTTTATTGGCCGACTGGCCTCAACACCAGTGTGCAGCATTGACTTCCCAATCAATCACATAAAACTTAAGCGCGAAAACCGCGTGCAGCCTAAATAACGTGCGTACAGTCAACCAACACTACCAACACAAACCTTTGCTTGTAGAACAAACTTCAACAACAAATTACCGTTTAGTTTTGTACAGGTAATTGACAGGGTATGACATAAGAATGCTTCAATCGAATCGAAGATAGAACTATTGTGCACCTTCATTCGGAATGAAAATGTTCTGTTGCCTTCGTAACTACTACATTATGCAAGTATATGTTAGTGACTTTTGTAGAGCTGTGTTGTTCAAAGCGTCACGTTTTACAGAACATCTACCGCTTTAATTATGTTATCGTAGTCTGTGAATTCAACTTTATAACATGGCAATTTTACCTTTACGGTCGGCTATAGGAAATCGTGTTATGGGTTTTGATAAATTTATATAGAAAACTTAATGAATATTATACTTAAATATAGATATCAAAGAAAAGTCAACCCACAGATTATTTCTGTTTTCCATAATATACTATAACAATCCTCTACAAGGTTTATCTTGAATTGGATTTTTTCACTGATTGGTGACAGCGAGCCAGACGTTCTTTGTCGTGGCTACTACTTTAAGTTTTATACATAAACTGATCCAAAACCATTAACACGATTTCCCATAGCCGGCCTTAAAGGAGAAAACAAAGCAGGCAGTGAACTATGAAACAAATAGCCAACACGTTTAATTAAAAAGAAGCCTAGATTTGCAAAATACGAGTATCGTTTACAGACTACCAGTTACTGCACACTGAGGAGGCAATTAACTTTTTCCTAATAAAACCCTTTTAGTTATTGTGTCACTATAAACAAAGGGAAGACGGATTAATTAAAAACTTAATAGAAATCTCACCTGAACGGAGGTTTGTCAAACAGAAAGCATCGCAGTGGCATCGATTTCTATCGTCGTAGTGCTACTAAGTTAAAAAATCCAATGTAATGGGTTAATGGTTTTTGATTGAGATAATTATTATGACATCAGTTAGAAACGTGCGGGGGACACAAAAGAAAGATCTATATTAGTTCTTTCAATTTACTAGATCATTTAAAAAATGTGTGATTGCTATACAATTTTTTAAGCTTAATGTGCCCCACAGTGCTTGCCACACCTCCATGTTGTGAATTTCATAATCGTATCTGCAACCGCGCAGCGTCAGATTGCTCTGATATATTACTTTAAAATGAAGCTCCGTAGATTGTAGCACTTTGTATTCCAGCTGACATTTGTGACAATTTTATTTAACTCTTCAGTTTGAATGAAAAAGGTGGTGAAAATCCTTTAGCTCTTTGAAGCGGTTGGTTGGGTGGAATCGAGCACATTTTTTATTTTTAAATCGCTTCCCTCCGCCGTACGGTAAAAAGCGCATATCTATGCAAATATTGGATTTCAAAAAAGTTATTTTTAAACCTAGAGAACGTAAAGGCTCGGAAGCGACTTTTAGTAACGATATTGTACATAGCAAAATGCACTTGTGTAACGTACAAACTAGATACCGACTTGTAACTGCAGGACTTACTGAGAATGTACGAGTCTTCTCCAGAAAACGCGTAACCTTTTATTTGGCTCCTATCTAGTTTGCACGTTACATTTGACATAAAGTTCATTATGCTCTGTACAAAGAAATCGCTTCTATTCCATTTCGCGACAATGTAAATTGAGCCGTAAGGTTATTAAATTCCATGATTTTCCATGTCTGAAAGATGCAAGTGTATATTATTGTTTAATATGAATCTAGCATTTATCGACTGCTATGGATTGGAAGTTCTAAGGTACGTATGGGGTAGTTTTTCATTTAGGAATTGCCATCAACTTTAATTTTCTTTCAGTTCGCCTAAATAACCTTGACATTATACGGCGTGATAATCAAACAGAAACCTACATACAACCTACAGAGACAATATTTGTTATATTTTTTTATTGTGTCAGAAAGAATTCGCTATTTGGTATTCGTGGTTTGACATAAGAGCAAAGTGGTGTTACCCGCATTTTCAAAGCGAATGTTAAGGTTTCCGTTTCGTTCCGATAAGTAATTTTAAATGCACTATTCAACTCAAATGCGGTTCTCGTACGACCTGCATATTGTGGAATGTAGAAAGCTTTAGAAACCCATAAAATTCTATTTAATGCTTAGATTGTTCAACGAAAAGGAAAAATAGCAATGGGAAAATATAAAAATTTCTAAAATTTCTGTATATATTTTTCGAAAACTGTTGGTTCTGGGACATATTAAACTGATAATTTCTACGCAACGGTTCTTCTTGTTGCTATAAAACATGATTAATGACGCAACAAAGATGCAGCAAACATATACACTATTTTATAAACATTCTTTGATGTTTACAAAATAAAAACTATATTGAGACGATGAGTGGAAATGGGAAACTCACGAAAAAAAAACATGACTGCATTTTCTGAACAAAATTACAGTTTAATTCCGGAAACCATGTCAATGAAGCGAAGAGTGCTGTGGTTCGGTTAGTGTGCACTTAATACTACCAATTTCGTTTGATATTTTCCAACTTACTACTTTATTGTAGCCGTTGTCGAGATGTCGCCTATTGTCGTCTTTTAATAAATTGTATGTCAGGCCTCAAGAGAATTGGAGAAATATAATACCTTTTATTTGAAGACGTCTTCTTATTGGTTCTGAATTGTTGGAAAAGTAGGTCTTATAATCTTCTTAGCGCTCTTTGGCTTGCCTTGCTTTGGCTTTTATAAATTAATGTTCATGCTTTTTTTACAGTCATTCTATTTTATTACAAACTGTAAATTGTATGGATTGTTGTTGTAATAATTTAAAACGCTTTTGTGGGTGCTGGGTAAAAGATTTATGGTTTTATTTTATTTGTCAATGCGCAGAACTCGGAGTAGGTATAATACATTGTTATCCAAAGCTATTAATCAGCGCAATAACAAGCGAACTGTTTACTGTATTTGTATACAGCTTTAAAAAAACAAACAATGAAAATATTTAAGTTTCCCTGAAAATACATAATTTTGTAACCAAAAAGTTCATTGACTTGAAAAATTTTCGTGTTTCGCGTGTGACGTCACGGCCGCCAGCAGGTGCGCTCCACTGACACACAAAACACTACAAAACGAAGACGGACCGACGCGACGTGAGAATAG
The DNA here is from genome assembly GCA_916610215.1 of Omphaloscelis lunosa. NCBI lineage: Eukaryota > Metazoa > Arthropoda > Insecta > Lepidoptera > Noctuidae > Omphaloscelis > Omphaloscelis lunosa. The sequence continues at coordinate 19,998,832 of OU744243.1, forward strand.
AAGACGCGTCACTTTTATTTGTCTTACCCAATCCATTAGTCACGACCAATTAACCATTCGTACGGATACAGTCCATATTCTTTATTTTTAGTGCGGCGTTTTCCAATTGTGCCGATTTTATGCACCATAATAGCCTTGGCAGTATACCAAAAACTCTGAAAGTATGTGTGCTGACATTATTCGATTTAGGGTACTAATAAACCGCCAGTGTTGCTTTATATTGGCATTCTGATCCGTATAATTTTACGTCATATACGGTAGCTATGAATAGTTATGCAAACTGTAAACTGTATTGTCGTTTTCCTGGTGTTCTATCGGGAAAACCGACCGTTTCCGAAGCGCGTGGACCCTTTCTGTATCCGCGATGCGTATCTTATTTTCTCGCGGAGTCGCTCCTCAGTTCCTCGCCATTAAAAAGTTCCTTAATAAAACTTATCGTTATAGCATGGTAATCATAAAAAAAATTACGCGATCTTTTCACAAAAAACAAATTTGATACCATTGCATTTGTATTTTAATACACTAGTATCCATGTGTTACATATATTTCATCCACTTGAAAAAATATCTTTAAAAGTAACGTTCGTGCAGTGAACGTTATCAAAGTGACCTTGAAAGAGTTTATGTTGTTTTTTTGGGTCAACTATACGTCTTTCTTTTACGAAGATGCTTAAATACAATTAGGGGTAGTATCATGGAATTCGTGCTTGCCTCTTGATAAGTTTAAATGCATGGAAATTTTATGTGACCAGCAAATCCACTGCTTATCTACTGTGTGGTTTATTTAAAAGAGTATCGAAAAATAAAGTATTCATTGTCAAAGTGGTATCTAAATAGCGATGGGTTGGCTTACGTAGTTAGGGGTTTGACACAAAGTGTACCTAACATTGCAAATTTGCAATAGCAAACAAGCTTCAATCAAAAGGAACGTGGCACCGATTACGAGTGTACTTCAACCTTCAAAACTAAATAAAGCTTTTACAATAAGCTCAAGATCGATTAAATCGAGCAGCACTAATTCAACAGATAGGTAATCGCTTCCTCGATTCAACTGCTACAGGTGAATAATCCTGTTACCTGTAACAGCGGACTGCGGACGTAAATACGAATTGCAGTCGGCACACTCAATGGTTCGAGAAAATATCGCGCTGAACTGATTCTAGCTTCCTCTCGGCTTATGTACAAAGTGTTTCTGGTACTATGAGTCCTATACTCAATACCGTTTACGATTGAATGCGTACGGTTACTTCTTGCTAGAAAATGTTTTGTAGGAACATTCATTAATTAATTTCCGAATGAGCAATTTTTAAAGTGAAATGTGCCTGCAGCATTTTATTTAACTTATTTTGGTATCTTTATTTTTCTTTCAGCACTGAAAACGTTGATTTTATTCAAGTGCCTACTAATACACATGCATCGTACTACATTGACAATGGTTGTAGACCTAAAGAAAGTGTCCTCTAAAGTGAGTACGTATTTAGTGAGGTTTTTGGTGTGAGCTTAGAAGCTGAATGTATTTATTTAAGCATTAAGGTAATTTCCAACAGGGCTTTCACGTTGCATTCTTACCACTTAAGAATTTACGAACAAATAGAAATCTCGAAAGAAGGAATTTGATGCCTATTCTGGGGCAGTGAATTTAATTAACCGGAAATGCATTTTAATATTAGGCTCGAATATTAAACTATTTTCTAAAACGCCGACTTCAAACCTTTTACTGCATTTGAATATCAAACCAGAAACAATTTTACTTTTTTATTTAAAAAAGAAAAACATGTTCATCCAGTTCATCTATAACCAAACAATTCCACTTTCGTTTCGGAGCAATCAATGGACCGACAATACGAAAATAAAACGCGTAGCGACAGCAAAATGGAGATACCAGGAGTAACGTTCGTCCGGACTCGAGAGCCGAACTCAAAAGAATGAAACAATGGCGCACAGTTGTGGTCTTTAGCGAGAGCTATCTATCGTATTGTGAGATCGTACCGATAAACTGTATCAAGTTTCAATGAACAATACATTGCACTTATAAAGATCCAGATGGGTTTTAAGTTTTAGCGTAGTTCTAGATCTCATTTAAAAATTATCATTTTGATCTCATTTTTTATGAAGTTTTCCAGAACAGATACAATATGCTTGAGTTTGACTAAAATATATATGGTGTTTAATGAGTTTCAATAAGGGCTAAAGAGTTGTTCCAACTGCTTAGTTAAGGCGTTAGCGCCAGAGTAGCCCGCGAATTTTTCTTTTTTTCTTTTTTTACAATAAACAGGGAAGTATCGGGTTGAAGTTGATGATTTTCTACCGTAACAAATATATATTAACAGAACTATAATCATTAATATCATCAATAGCGCATCTCCCTTAAGAGCGATTATTCTGAAAGTTACCAACGTCGCAAATTGCTGTCAAATATTTACCTGTTTTGATTAATTTGGCAATATTACTGTATGGAATTAAGAAATGTGTCTAACTAGCGAATTAAAATATTGATTATGAAATGCAATAATTATTATCGTAACATCGAATATTTAGTTTTAGAAGTAAAAAAAGTATTTGGAAACTTGCCAAATGCCTTTTTTACACCTCAAGCGATTACAACATCAAATTCAGTGTTATAATTGCAATTCATTATTAATATTCCAGTTTCCTAGTTAGCCACATTTGTTAATTCCATTCAGTAATATTGCCAAATTAATCAAAACAGCGAAATATTTGACATCTATTTGCGAAGTTGCCAACTTTCAGAATAAACGCTCTTATAAGTTGTAAACGTCGAACCCATAACCTAGTAAGTTAGTAAGTCCAATCACGCCGGTGCCCCTTTGACAATTTGCACGCGCCGCTCGATTCAAACCAGCACCCTAATTGCATAACACATTTTCAATCATAATCGCAATGAATGTTGATGATGTGTCAAAATGAAAACTATTGCTACTTAAGCGTGCTACGTAATTATACTCCGTGAGATAAGCAGCGTACACATGCTGAATATCATTGAAATCTCATATAAACATAGGAAAATACTTGATGTAAATAAAGTTCCCTACAATTTTCCAAACAGAACCTTTAAGTGGCAACAAATGTATGGCTTTATCATTTTATTATTCTTTTTTATCTTAAAAGGAGCTTTCCACAGAAGAAAAAAAAACACGTTCAGTAAAGAATAAAACGCTTTACAACACAAGTTATTTAGTTTCCAACCTGTAAACTTCTTCTAAGGACTAGCTTGCCTTTGTGAACAAAGGTTGTTTTTCTTTGATTTTCTCGAGTAAGTAAAAGCCGATCAAGGGAACTTAGTTGGTCTTCAGGTGATCTACATCAGCGTAAGAAAATTATAGTAGAAACTTATTTACTGTGTTGTACTTATTAGAAACACTGGCTTTTGCTTTTAAACATGTGCAAAATTACGATGTCACCCAAAACGAACCCTTGGAACTTAACAAAATCACAGGCTGTCTGTCGATCTTTTTGTTCGGTCCCGAAACCGCTCAGCTACATTCAAAGAGCTCCAAGATAAAAGCAAGCGTCCTCATTACTCAAATCGCGACATCAGAGATGCAACAATTTCATCAGTACAGCTTTCCTGTTACGAAACAACTCTACACGAGTACCGTAATACTTTTTTAAACCATTGGCCTATATTTGACGAATGCGTAACGTATCGTTTGCTCCCCGTTATTTGTTTTTCTCGGTTTCGTGAGATAACTGGGCGTAATTAAAAACACTTGTGAAGATTTAGTGTGTTTGTGTACAGCGAACCGATCAATTACCAGTGTTGTTTATAAAGAAAAAACTAGGCGTGTAAACTAATTTTCTGTATCGTTTAACGATTCGTACAATTTGTACCAGTTCTCTTCGTACGACTAGTGGTTTTTGGGAAATGGTTTGCCAATGTATGAGTTTCGCTTATGGAATGTGGATACATTTAATTTTCTGTTTAAAAAATTTGAGCAAGATGTTGCAAATACAGTTTTGATGCATTTTTTTTTTCAGTCTACACAAAGTAAGGACCCCTCGTCTATACATCGTATTAACGCATAACGTATGAACTCAACATTTTGCAAAGCTAATAGAATTATTTTTAATAAACTCGCGAGTGGTGCAACAGAGCTCCCGAGGCGTTTTGTGTGTACAGTAATCTCATGTTTCTTTTCAAACCGGAATAATCCTAGGCGAACCACCGCACGGAACTCTCGTCCCTATAACATTGAACTAATAGTCTATTATCACTTGCTTACTGTTGAATATTACAAGTCGTACGTTCGTGCAGTAGCCACGCTATTAAACTTTTTGAACGCTACTGAAATTTACTGCACAATTAGTGTTCGTAATGAGTGAACGCTCGCAATGTATTATTGATAATCAAATGTCGTCCATGTTCGAGAAAATTGTTGTTTGATGTATATTTGTGTGTAACGCAAGTTATAATGTTTTAATTGCTCAAATTGAGGAGGTAATTTCATCCTATCTTACATGTTGACATGAAGATTTTACGATATTACAGCGCGCAATTATCATATTATCCACATACGAATAGTTGTCTGAAAAACGAAACGTATTCTGTTGTTCATGAAAATCTATTGTAAAATGTAAGGTAAGCGATTCCGTATAAATTAATGTCTAACTCATTATTTCGACAGGGGCGCGAGAACCCTTCTAAAGGATTTTTGTACTCGAGAATATCATTAAAATGTATCCTGTCAACATCCTGTTAGTGTCGGGTGCGTGTGTATGTGCGTGTGGCAACTACCAATCGGAGGGCTCCGTTTCGGATACCTGAATGGTATCTCTTCTCATTGTGCGTGACGCGGCGGTGTGTGCGTCGGTTCCTCGTGTGCTGTCGGCTGCTGCCGCCGTCACCTCGCGGGCCCCGAGGCGGCTGAATACCAACTGCGTCCAGAACAGGCCATGGCCAATGTTGGCAACCAATGTTTGTACATCAACACCTAGAGTGCCTAGACGCTAAATAAATATTCGTCGGCCAAGAAGATAGATGGAGGAATAAGATTGATGTGACTTGCTCGTTGATATACGAGTGGTGATAAAAACTCCAGTTTTTATATCATTTTCATGACCAATTATTGAATTTGGTTGCCTGTTAAAGGCATGAGACCGTTGACGAATATTCATTTAACAATAGACAAGTAAGTAACACAAAAAGTAATGGTGACGATGAGCAACACAACATCGCTTTGATATTAAAAAGCCCTTTTCAGCACACCTTCAGCTTACAATATTAAGATCTTAAGGAAAATACTTTCATGTCGATATCGGGTCAAATGTCAGTTCAAAGGCATTTTAAAACATTCTTCGCATGGCGGCATTATTATTACGTGCCAGAATATAATTGTTATTTCTTTGAATACCTATGCAGAAAATTCAATAAATGTAATTTCCGAAAATCGCAACAAAGGAATGTCAACGTTGCATATTACATTCCGAGCAAAGGAATTTTAATAAATGCAATAACGAGTAAATCCCAATAAAGAAACATTTATTTTTAAAATGCCTTTGAAAAGAAACACAAAACGATTCAAATATAAATAAGGGTTTGTAAACAAAAAAGGATCAGTAGCAATGGGTTAAATTGTAATGACAACGCTCAACGCTGAATATAGTGGGTCTGAATCCTCAGAACCGGAATTAGGAAATATTTCACACATTCGGATTTCAATACATTCCGTGAAACGTTTTATTTGAAATGTTTGATTAATTAAAACAAATTGTAATGCAGTCTACTTTTTATCGAGTTGTTTGTGTTAAAAATACAACATTTTGTTAACATGCTTTCCTCATACGATTTAATTAACTAAGAACTACAAAAATACCTTTTTGTGCTCGTTCACTTCAGAATGGTCGTGGGTCGTGACTTCGTGAGTAACCACAGTTAGCGGGTGTGTTGTGACAAGGTTTTAACGTACTTTCGTCGCGGGTTATCACGCGGGGTCAACGACCGACTGATAAGCGCCGTTTACGTTATCAGGTACCGCAATACAGGCCCAAAATCTATACCTAAGGTAAGCCAATCGATACGGTCCTACAGTTAAAACGTATTTATGCTAGCCATTATTCATGATTTACCAAAATAACTTAATGAGGGCGTTAAAAACGTAATAACGGAAGATGAGACTAGGACGCGGTATACGATAATTCGGGAATGTTATCAGATATGTTTTTGTTAGTTCGTGTCAAGCAATTTATCAACTTGATACCAGTGTGAAAATATATCCTCGAGAATTTGGAGCATTGCGAAGTAGCTTTTAATTTGTTTATACTATTTTCGTATGAATGAGGAAATGAGGGAAACGAGGTTTTCCCTGAATAAAATTATTACAAAAAACACGTAACGTTTTGAAGATTACTTTTAGGATTCATAGAAGAACAGTTATAGGAAGTCGCAGTGCACAATCTCGTGATCTATAAATATCTAGCACTGGAGATATACCCACAGCGAGACAAGGATGCCAATAGAAAGAGGGGGATAGACTTCTCTACGTAGTATCAAGGGGTTGGTGCAATTGAACGCACTTAATTCAACGTTCTTTGATCTCAGAGCGTCGAGTGCTGTGAAATCCAAACAGTAGTAACTTTGTCCTAAGACGTACCTATAATGAATTGGAAACTGTGGATAATTGTTCCACAGAACATAGTTCAAACAAGGATACATGGTCATGCTACGTTATATTCTAAAATGATCCTGGGAAGGACTTGTGGGAAAGTGGAAATGAGTACAGACGAAACTCTGCCAGATCGGTTTGACCGGATGCGTGCACATTGACAAAACGATCTCATCAGATCACACGATTCGCTTCAGGGATTGGTAGATCTTGAACCGTATCAGCCACACCGCTACGTGCGGTCAGACGAGTCTGCAGGTGACCATGTGTGGAAGGAAGCCTTGATAACGTCAGATAAAATGGATCAAACAAGCCATGGTATGAAGGCTCAAAAAGATCAGAAAGTTTATTGAACAGTCAATTAAATCGTTGCAATTAGTATCTACAGTATTTATTAGTTTCTTCAGTGTTTTGCTTTATATGGGCATCGGAAACGGTCCGTTATTAGCTTAGCCTAATTGATGATAAATATAGCTTCTCCGCTATTTCAAATCGCTAAATATATCATAAACTCAACTATCAATTATTCAATACTGAATGAATATTGAAATTGTTGTTTGGTCTTTTCAGGGCACCTCTCAATGCATTTTTTTGGAGCACATAGATTTTGTTATAATTTTAGAGTTTCCCGTAGTAAATTATCGTACGCATAGTACAGGTATAAATATATAGTGTGAGTCTTTATAAGGTACACATATCGAAATGAGGGAATCTTTGCTTAATTTTAATAAACGAAAAAAAATTAAAAAGATTGAAATATTTTATTATATTTAAAAAAAAAAATTGTAACTAAACGGTGTCACTATTAAACTAAATCATCTATCGCGATTAAACAAACCCCAAAATGATTGGAATAGATTAAGCGTTCTCATAAAATGAAACATTTTTTTTTTTTACAATAATCTGTTTTTTTTTCATAAATTTTTACAATAATCATAAAATTTCTCAATGAGACGCCAAACAGAACAAAAAAAAAAAACAGTGGCACTCCGTGAGTGCCGACAGAAGTGAAAACTTTTAATGGTCAAACGGTGGTGTCATCACGGTGTCGCGAAATCAATGGTTTCGTCCCATCTTAAAAATGCCCAACGCGTCTAAAGAAGTTTTCACTTAAAAAATTAGAATTTTTTAAATTTTATTTCTGCCGATATAATTAAGCATATATTCCCTCATTTCGATATGTGCACATAATAAAGATTCACACTGTATAAGCACACACACAAAACTATTTTAACATTATATTCTTTCTATTTACATAATGTATCACGAACGGTAGACATTGTGTACAATAGCAATAATATCTATTAAATCTCGGCGCTTCGGCCGTTACATTTCACTCGTAAAAAAACTAGAATGAATTCACACGCAACAAGCTACGTATAATTATAATAGTTGTAATAAGTACTACGTATGTACCTGTCTAATGTGTTTTTATGTGAACCAAATAATGCGTACCGTTTTGAAATTCCTTTATGATTACAGTGATACATCAGCGTAGCGGAACGTATTCGAGGTGTTTTAATTAAAATCATGTTGTTTTTACAGTAGGTAATGCAATTGTAATCACAAATTGCTAAACTGTTATCTTCACAATCTTTAGTTTTATTTGTTAGTGAAAGTTATAAACTGCAGGTACTTTTCCAAAGGCTGTCATGACGAGAAAAAGAAGAACGTCGCAGGCTAATAAATTACTACTATACTCAACCAGGACTTAATCTTCACGATAATGAATTTGTTCGTATAGCGATAGTGTTTATTTTGGTCCCGCTATGCTTATCACGTGAGTTAGCAGTGCAGTGCAAAAAGACATACACTTGACTCGCTAATCACCACCGGCACCGTTTAGCCGCCGCGGCGTCTACTCAATTCGATTTCACCTCATATTAATAACTAATTTATGTACATTCCAACACTACGCCAATTACTACATCCATTAGGAACCTGATAGGGAAAGGTTTGTCATTACGTCATGCGTACCCGGCAGACTAACGACGCCTACACTCACTTACACGGCTTTTAATATATTCAGTGCATTACCCATATATTGTTGTACAACAATATGCAGCGATGCGACAGTTAGAACACAATGAACAACGGTACGCATCCAACGAATCGTGCCGCAATTACATTTATTGGATGAATTCTGAACACACACCACGTTCAACAGATTTTGATGAAAATTGTTTGGAATTTCAAACTTAACTCAGCATTTTCAATTATTGGAATAGATGTTGAGACAGTAAACTAGTGTGAACGAGCTCTAATCTTGTTTGTTACAGCGCGCTAATAGGGACGTGGCACGTGGAAATCAATAGAAAAGTCTGTTATCTTGCTGCACAGCAAAATCCAAGTTCACCTACAAGTTAATTATCCCGAAGTAAGTTTCAAATCGTCTAGTTAGTTTTAAATAAAATACCCCTCACGTTTCACCTCGTGCCAAGGTTTAGTGAGCATTTTTTGTAGGCGAAACTGCACCGCAAGCGATTAAAGCTGGTACATTTCGACAGTGTCATTATCTAGTGTTATAATAAGTGCCATTTACGAAATAGTACCGTGATGATAAAGTGTGGTTGTGTGCGTGTGGATTACCGACTAACTAAACCATAACAACTAAAAAGGGGAAAAAGGAAAAAAAATATTTTCGAAAATAAAAATCGCTCTCGTTGGCAGTTGGACAATGCTCGTTGGTTGTTTAGTTTCTTTTTTGTGTCAGCATTGAATGAAGGTCGACCTCATTATTTTAATAATTTCGACCGCTGAGCCGATGCAAAATTATCTGATGACGGCTTTAAAATACACTGTCTGGCTAAAAGCAATTCAACCTTGACAACAAGTGTTTTGAATATGTTTTGCAATTAAGCTAGAAAGTTAACAATACAGAATGATTGTTTACGGAAAAAATAATCATTTATTAGGCCTTAGGAAGAACATACTTGTTTTAATGTTTACTTATGTTTGTACACAAGTACAGCTGCTATCAGTTTCGTGAAAGCCGTTCAAGTGTAAGTAATATTTTAAAGCCGGCAAGTGTATCAGCGGTTCATCGTACTCTCGTTCTAAATACAGGCAGTCGGGGGTCCAGATTCAAGATGGCCTCACCGTTTGACCCTCGTTGCGGAATCGGGCCGGGCCGTCTCGATAATTTCGCGATTGTCCAACATCCATCGACGGCGATCAATTGACACTTGACCCCGGCGACGCTTCTGTCGCGGCCTTGGACGCCTCAGTACTGTAATTATGGAACACGTGACGTCACTGACTAAAAACGTGCCAGTACTGATGGGTCTGGTAAGGTACCTTATTAGTTCAGGCATCAGTGTTAGCAGCGATATTGCGTTTTATGGTTAAGGTGAGAAAGTTGAACTTACCTTGCGGCTGCTGCTGTGGAATGTACGGTGTGAGGAGGCGCGTCCGCTTCTTCTCATAGCCCTTTTGTGTGATGTCACCTAGAACAAATAACAACATAATTCTAGATATCAAATAGGTATAAAACATTATAGTCGCATGAAGTACATTGAAGGACACCTGTGATAGCAACCTAGACATCTTGATAGTGCTCTAGGTATCTAAACAAAAATACCGCGTACCACATAACACCACGCCTGTAATCACTGAAGGGTTAAGCAGAGGTGTTGTGCCCTATAGTAGGTACACTCACATTTCTCAAATAGTTACCATAGAGTATTTCCGAAATAAAGGCAACTTTCGTAGTTATTTTCGTAGGAATAAATTAATTACTGATAAAATTAGAAGGTTTATTCGGGCGTATACTTCTAAATTCACAAAATCTTATCACGTTCAAATAAATTAATTAACCCTGTCTAAGTTCATTCACACGAATTTCCCTCTACACTAAAACGAGTATTATAATGTACAGTAAACCTTAATTCCTAGTACAGCGAGCTTTATGGATATTGTATTTGTGCAGACCCGTGAAGGTTCATGAAACCTGACCCGCAGTTCAGTGTACTACACGGAGTCAGGAACAAAGTACTCTCATAAAAACTACTAGGGCCGCATGAGCTATAAAATACTCGACGCATAATCCAGAGGTAAAGGAAAACGTTCAATGTGTAAATAACTGCATGCGGTCGTAACAGTCGAGAGGCAAACGGTTACCGTTGTACTAGGAGATAAGCGATGACTAGGATGTCACAGTACCGGCTTTTTATATAGTTGTTTTAGAATATGTTATCAGTAGGAACTATGCGCAAGATACGTTTTAGACGTGTAAATGAACACTTGTTAGCGCAACCTCGAGTTGGAAGTAGGCAACACAGACCCCCTCTCGGAAAAGCTCATAACGAAATAGACATTAGTACCTACCACGATATTGTGGAGTAACTTTTGGAATCCGAATTATGCAGTGCATTGCAGCAAACAGATCGGAACGAATACAAAAGGAAATTCACGAGATACTTAGGCTACAAATTCAAAATCCCATATCTGAGTTACAATGAACGATGCGCTCGATTCCACTTACTTCCACTTGTAACTCAGAGAAATATTATTATCTGACTTACGGTTCCTAGTGAAAATAGCATAATCAAGGATACAGACTAGAACTTCTTTCTAAGCTGTCTCTGAATGTTCCACCTCGACATTCTCGTTTGAGAAATCTTCTTTATGCTCCTTACGCTCGCACAGTTCACCGTACCAATTCTTATATGTTCCGCAGTCAAAGTATTTAACAAATTGTGAAGAATAAACACCCCTCAATCGAGTTGTTTGCAAGCGGCTTAGCGTTCATTACTATTGTATTATCTAAACACTATAAAAACATTCTGATGCATTCTAATAGCTGCTGCGCATGCATCTTTGCCTATGCAGGTACTTAATTTAATAGTAAATTTAATTTAGTGTAGTTACTGTTATACAATTTGAAAATTTGTACAACAATAGTCCATTGCTAACTGTGGATGCTTGTAAATGGCTTGTCGTCAATCACCTCACTATTACTTCTGTATTGATAACTGTAATCCATCAAAACACTATAAAATAAATATTAATTAGATGTTTCGTAAGGAAAGATGGAAGGTGTACATTGTACGGGGTCCAAAAATACCCCACATTACCGATAATTTAAAGTTTTAAGGAATACTAAATGTTATCTGGGTTTTAAACAACAATGGTTGCGTTTGAAACAAATACTAAAATGGAAGTGGAAATTAACTAACTATTTTCACAATGGTAAAACAATGAAAACACCACGTAAATTATTTAATTACTGTTAATATCATAGGAATTTTTAGTTGCGAAGTATCAAATACCTATGTGCATAGTCAACAACTGGAAACAGTGCAGGATTGGAATCCGTATAATATTAATTGCATTCCGCACTCCGACTGATTAATTTATTCTGCACCCTAATTACATAACACACTTTCCATCAAAATCCAAAGGATAGATGGAAATTCCTAATCCTTTCATTGCTTCATAGGTCTGAAAAATTCGTCTGTTCAACAACGGAAATAACGCAATGAACCTAACTGAATTTTCATTATGAAATGCATTGCGATCGATTATCATTATAGATGAGTCACACAATTACCCCACTGGTCTCTATCAAATGCTTATTGCAATTATGTATTCATTTATTAGGATTTATATATAACTGAACAATTAAACAAGGGTTCAAGGAAATATGTAGTTAATTAAGTGTTTGGTGACAAGATGACAAGGTATTGTGGTTGTTGTAATTTGGTCATCAAAAAATCATGTCACAGGTCAAAGTTCTTTGATTTTATAAGGTTGCATAATAATAAAAGTAGGAAAAACTACCACGTTAGTTTCAGTGATACGTCAGGCGCAGGGATCTCCACAAAACAAGGAGAGTTTTCATTATTTTGGTTTCGTCGTTTTTACTATTCAAGGTCGTTCGTCGGTATTACCTTGAATAGTATATCTACGAAATCGAATATTTCAGTGCAACACAGAGGCGTATCCGAGAAACAGAGCCGTTATCGAGAAGACGTACGCTTCTCTCAACTATTCAAAGAAGCAGGTGAAAAGGATATTAATTAAAGTCATAATAATTAATCATTCAATTTTTAATAAGAAGGTGTATAAGGGCTTGTGACTGTGGTGCAAAGGTTTCTTCTCATACAGAGAAAAAAATAACCTAGCTAATGATGAGACGTACTTGACAGGAAACTCATTCAAATAAAGCATGACGACAAGATTGACTTCTACTTGCATGTTATATATCGAATTCGCGACTAAACGCTCCCGATGCCTTAAACTTAGTTATTGGCAATGCCATCCAACCAGCAATTTTATAATTGAGGCTAGTTGGAAAATTAAAGCCTAATTAATTGAAATTGGCGAGGCATAGGTTTTCTTTTTTTCTAGCAAGATAAAAATTGTTGGCTTGAACCAGTGTTTAATTAAATGAAGAAATTATATTCCTTTGATATTGTTGCGAATGGAAATTTGAACTTTTTACCGTTCCTTCCTGCCCACATTTATGCACAACCACCGACATTCCAGGATTTGAATGAAGCGAATAAAGCTTCTTACTCTTCGAACAAATTTGAGTAGCAGTCAATCGACACGAAAAGCCGTTACAAATCTACCACGGTCATGCTAAAGCCTACATTGTATTTGACGATTGAAGATCAGGAATAAGTTAATCTCATACAGAAACCAGATAAAATAAAAGTTGTGAACACTTGACCCGTTCGCGCTTCGTGAAGCATGTGATTTTTGTCGCTAAGACGCTACGTAGGTAGGTAGAGGTCATAAATAAATGATGAACATTTCCACTCTTTCTATTTTAAGAGGAGGCTCCCTAAATTGTATGTTAATTTGCATCAATATTGTAATCATCAAAAGTTAAACATACAATCAAAATGGATTTATTGGATCTTTTTCTTTCCAAATATAAGACAGTTACTTAATTGGAACATTTTCGCTCGATTCACATTTTATTCGAAAATCATGCCTTTTTTAAAGATTATTTGAAACAAAAACAAGATTACTCGGCTTTTATGTCTAAAATATCGATTGAGAGTAATTTATTATCCAAATATAAAATATTTTTCTCTAGATAAATTATTACTTTAGTTATAAACGAAATAAGAATTGAGACTTACGACATTTAGTTCCGTGCTCGAACACGACCAAAGAGCGCACGCGATATTCAACTTTATTACTGGTGAGTTAGCGTAGTGGAGTGGTGGGGTGCATGGGGGCGGAGTTTACGTGGAAATTTTGCTTTGGAGTACCTGGTCTTAAATAACAATTTAAAAAGAAAAGGAAATGATGTTCGTTGGTAAGCGCATCACTTGAGAATGGCTGGCGATTTCGCTATTTTTTGTTTTTTAAAATAATCGTAACAGTCCGAATCAGGGTTATATGGAAAGAAAAAATGGAAGTCTCCGAGGAAATCTTCAGATTCGGGTAAAAAACGAACATCCTTTTTTGTATGAATTATTGAAATTTGGACAGGACAACGTCAGTCAGCTAGGTCAGCTATAGTTAAAGCAATGGCACGTAAAATTTAATCGGAGAGGCAACCACATGGCAAATGGTAATCTGGGTCTTGAAGTGATACCGAACCCTCCCCCCCCCCGTACCCGTCCGAATGGACCCCAAATGGACGGGGGCGGATATATGGACAAAATATATTTTTGCCGGATGGAAAAGCGGCTGCTTTTAAGTTTATACCCTATTTATATAATTTATAAAAATTGCCAATCCCCAACATCGTTATAATTGGAATAATGTCTTACACTTTATATAACTCTTGAAACTCCTTACCGATGATTTATCATATAAAATGAGGGTGAATTTTAACAAAACCGGATGGCATTGATACGCCCAAATTCCTTGCATTTATTAGAGCTTAAATTTCGAATGCCATATAATATCAAAAAATATATATATATTTTGCTCCCCTCCACCATATCTCCATTTGGGGTCCATTCGGACGGTACGGGGGGGGTTCGGTATCAAGACCCAGATTACCACTCGCCATTCGGTTGCCTCTCTGCTTAAATTGTACGTGCCATTGCCTTGAATACTAGTTATAAATTCAAATTGTAACTTCAAACATCGTAAGATTTTCACTCATCAAATTAATATCCAGTCGTTCTCAAGAACGGTTAGGCACTTATAACACGATTAATTAACAAAAAATTCAAGCAAAAAAAACTAGGAAGCACGACCTTCGTGAAAAACATATTTCTTTGAATACGATTCGTGATAAAAACAACAATACACGTACCTATTATGAATAGCATACTAAAATAGAGTAGGTGTGTAGGTAGGGGATGTAAGGTAAGGGCACCGGCCATGATTACCGGCCCAATTAGCAGTGGATATAAAGGAAATTGCTGAATCGTATAATCATGTATAATGATCTTCGATATTTTAGGATGGGTGTTGTTACAAATGTATCCGTTATAATTGGTACATAAATAGTTTTCTTTATGGCTGTAGAGCCGTGTTTCAGCAAACTGAAGGCAAAATTATTTTGTAAGTATGTACAGGGAATAATTATTGGTACATTATAAATGCTGGCAAGAAATAAAAATCAGCACCATGCAGGCTTTATCCTAGTCATGTGTATGACTTTTTAAACATAAGACACACTCAGACGAGCGATGTCTAAAACTTGACTGCATTAACACACGCAAAAGGGTTATTGTTTCGTAAGTAGTCATAGCCTGCATAACTACTTATCTCTTTTTAGGGTTCCGTACCTGAATAAAGATGCCAAACGGAACCCTATTACTAAAGCCTCCGCTGTCCGTTCGTCCGATCGTCTGTCTATCAGCGGGCTGTATTCCAAGAACATTACAGACAGTTGACATTTTCACAGATTGTGTATTTCTATTGTTTTGATTATTTTTATAATGTTATCCCAAACAGGCTTTTTTTAGATTCCGTTTATATTCTTTTACTAATAAAAAGCTTTGTTCCCTTTACAGTCTGTATCAAGCTCCCGTTTAATTAAAGTTCACTAAAGATTCTGCGTTTTCTCGAGACTAACAATATTTTTCAGGACAAAGCAATGTTCTAAGATTTTTCTTTAAAAAGAGTCTTCAGTGGGCAAAGCCCGTTCAGGATTTTTTTTATAGTGCAACGTTTATTCCGCTACATAATATTTTATTAATAATTAATTTTCTCTCTCAATGTTTTTGTAGGACTTCAAACAGTTTGAACGAAGTATATAAATTCACGTGAGCTGGTGCCTGGTGTAGGTTTAGAGAAGTTTTCTCAGAACGATTCCCTTTAGCTGCAACGGTTGAAGTCAACCTTTACCGTTCGATCTCAAATTTCCACCTTGGATCTTTAAAGTTGAAAGCCAGTTCAGTTGAATGGCAGCTGACAAGTTTAACGTAGCGTGGCGGGGGCGGCGGGGGCGGCGGGGGCGGCGGTACAGGTATTAAGCGATCGTTTCAGTTCGATCGAGCCATGATTGACAACTTGAATTGGATAAGCGACGGTTTAACGTAAATATTGTGAGTTTATGACAGGTTAGTCACTGCCTCGATGGTGTATTGAGTTGCAATATGACGAGACCTAATGACAGTGACTGCATGTAACGGATTGCTTATGATACGGGGTTTGTTGGTTTAACAGAAAACTATACTAATCGACTCTTTTGATTTAAATAACTTATTCGCTTTAAACTAGATTTACGGAAGAGGTACGTTTGTCAAATTGTACTAACTTTTTCTCGCTCAGATAACTCCGTAGTTCCCCAAAGGGGTGAACTAAAAACCAACTCGGAAAAAATCTTAGCGCGGCGGGCTTAAATTTCATTTGATAGTCACAAAATTATTGCTTTTTTCAGACAGGCGCGATGCTACTCTGGCGGAACAATTTCTATGAAAACTTAAAGGAAATTGTTCTACCGATGTCGCGTCGTATCACGCAGGTCTGCGGCAGCCTTGAAAAACAGTTTCAAAGAAAAATCGATTGGGATTGAATTTCGATCTGGTTTATTTCAGTTCTGTGAAAGTGGATCCCCTATTTCTAAAATAATATTTCTCTGTGAAAGCTAACCTAACTCAATACCCAGACTATTCCTCCACAATATAATTATTATTAGATATCAATACCACTGCAAGGGAGAATTACATCGCATAATCGTATTATTGTACATCGTCACTTAGCAAACGATCTTCTTATAATCACCGTCGTGTGAACGGATTTGTGACCGCACTTCACCTAATGTTATTAGCGCCAGGTGGATGCTACCTATTGATTAGACGCGTATTACGCCATTCAAAAGTGCCCTATTAATTGCCAAGATCATACGAATCACGAAACACAGACGGTAGTCATACAGTGATATGATTACGTAATAATATTGAAGCATTACATATCCTCTTAATAAAAAATATATTTTAGCAACAGTAAGTAACCCTATTACGGAAAAGTAACAGTGATCTAAAAAGTAGGAAACATGAAAGTATTTCAGACAGAAATCAAGACAGCTGCATAGGTACAAAAATGGTCAGGGTAAACCCGTCAACGCATACCATTATAATTTTGTAGGTGTTCCTGGCACCCACAAGGCATCATAACCCTTCCGCTTTGCCGTAGTCGAGTAAAAATCAGACAACAGCATGGAATTTTTGCACAAGATTTCCTTATAAGTAGGTATACTTAACGAAACTGAGCAATAAAGAAAGACTTTTGGAAATTCTACCCTTAAGCGGGTGTAGAAGGGGACGAAAGTTTATAAAGAAACTTGGCATGAATATGTAGTTAAATAAGTCATAAAGTTTGTCAAAAATAGTTTCTTAAAAGTAGTCTCCATAGGAGGTTCCGGGGGTGCCAGTTGCAGTCTTAACTGATTAATTTGAAACTGGTGATTTGGTATTGATGATCAAACCTAAAAAGTGTTTCGGATTTCTCTAAAATCAATCTCGAACTAAGTGAAAATGGGTAATCAAGTTTTAAGGGAAGGATAAATCGAATATTGGTATAAATAATCTTATGGTCAAACGATGGAAATGTACGAAACAATTTTTCCAAAACATGAAACATGACGCAAATACTTATTTAGGTAAATAATAAAGATAGTTATAATAAAGTATATAAAATAATAAAGTAGTAAATATTATAATAAAGTAGTATTAGCTTAATATTAATTTTGCAAAACTACCCTTTAAATAGGGTGAAATTTTGTATGGGAGTTCGTAATTTTTGCCGATAGGAAATCCCATCGCTTGCTCCTATCATTAATACATATTTTGTATATCTATGTCTATATATATATATATATATAGATAAGTATATGCGTTAAGTATCTATGTATCTGTTGTATATGTAAATGGTACACTGACTACCTGCAGTATTGTCCCTCCTTTTCCATTTAAATCCATCCAAAGGTTGTCTATAAAAGATCGCTTTTAGCAAAGGACTGCCCATTGTGTCACCCAATGTACAATTTCTAAATTTATTTCTGTAATTTTTATGGTGTACATAATAAAGAATATTATATCTTCTATTACTAATTCGAAAGTAACTCAGTTTGTCTGTCACCTCATCACGACTAAATTACAAAACCCATCGTAATGCTTGACAAAGAGGTCATCTTTAGGCTACTTTTCATCCTGAATATTATGATGAAAATACACGCAGATAAAATTGCTGGCAACGCGCAGTTGGTCTACAAATAATTTGCTTAAAACTCAATAGTTAGATTGGAGCCTGTATTTTCGCCTCCGGACCAATTCCGAATACAATATGATCGTAATAATAAACCTGTCAAGGCAATCAATAGGCTGCACATTTCTGTGTCTAAAATTGCGTTATTTCGATAGTTGCTTATCAACTTATGATCCTTTATTTATGATCGATCGATTTATCTTGATAACTATCCACAATAATTGCATAACATATATTCTTTATGACGGTCTGCGTGCATAATCTGACTTATTTGAAAACTGAATGGGATGAAAATAAAAGATGTCGTACCTACTTAGTTCTTTATAGAACACAATATTTTATACTAATTCAAAATATGTATAAAAACAAGCAACAATAATAACGAAAATGTATGACTTTTCTTACTCTGAAAATGATTTGCAACAATTTCGGTGCAGATGCGACGCGTGCGCAGCCGACCGCGGTCTGCTTGTGTTAATATTATTATTACTCATTCCAACACGCGACAATATAATGAAGATAAAAGATCATTGTGTCACCTAAGATGCTATTATTATATGGGCAATCAAATTGCTTCATTGTAAGTAAACAATTATATTTCTAATTAATGCTTGCGATTTATTATTGTGTTTTCGTCTCAGTTACGGAGACTTAGCTTTTAATACATATAAGATTTACGGATGAGGAGGTAATAAATTACTGGATAGATCCTACTCTGATGCTTTTATTAAGAGAAGTATTATTTATTAACGTTTCTTGCAGGTTCACACAGTAATCATAAAGTTAAGTTTAAAAGTATTGACTACAACATAATTATAACACCTAGTAAACGAGAACTAGTGCCACTATTAGCACCACGACCCAATCTTTTCACGTAGGAAGGTGTTTCCCTAGCTGTCGAGTGACTTTCAAACTGCAACTGGCCCGAGCCAACAAGATCTGATTGACAGATTAGGACGTGAGCAGTCACCTTAATGCGCCGACATTAATCGTTTCCTCTGAAACCGAGACTCCCCCACATCAGCCTATCTATCGCACAATGTAAACAAGCTCTAAATGTTATGCAAGTGTTATGAAGTGCTTGTCTTATTTTTGCTTGTTTTTGTACATATTAAATTGCAACATTATTATTCAAAACAGATTTTTTATCAGTTGCGGGGAAATGAATACTGCGCTAAGCAAATTAGAATGTCTTACCAAACATTATTCAGGCAACAACAAATGATACAATCAGCGGAACCCAATAGGTTCCGCTCATCCTTGGATACGGAATGGAAAATAAATTGATACTAATGGATTTTTCCCTATAATGCCAATGCCAAAGCAATATCTTGTCGTTCATAATAAGCGTTGATTGAAATATTGCCTACGATAAGAGCAGCACTGTTAAAGTATGCATCCAGCGCTGTGTCATCGGTCTGTGAGTCAAAGGTTAAAATATGTATTACTATTCCTCTATGCTGGACACTACGACAATTCTGTTTACATATTGTGACGACAAACAGCTGATGTGACACTTAATTATGGATCCTTCCTATTGACAGTTCGAGATGTAACCAAAATAAGAAGGTAAATAAATTACCGAATTAATCAGTGTTTTCATACTATACGCTCTTAAATGAAACCTGTAAGAGTATGATTTCATCACTATAAAAATGGTGATTACATCATCACATTTGCAAAAACATTGCTAACTGGTGGATGTACAACTGTGATCACGAACACGCCGCAGAAGGTGTGTAAAGATTGTTTGTATTGCATATAATTTATTTACATCAATCCTTGTAGAACTGAAAATGTAAACCGCAGTGGCCTTTTTATGTCTATTCACACTGCAGATATTGCTTCGCTTTCGATATATCGATAAGCTATCGTTCGGTTACCATTTTGTTTTCGGGACTAGAATGATATCGGTATCGGAACGATATCGAAAGATAAATGCAAATATTTGTTTGATCTCTAAAAATACAAAGCTAACTTTACATGTCCGGTGTTGTGGAATACTTTACTAGGAAAGGGCACGCCGAAATACCTAGTGCATCTATTGAGAAAGCTATACGAACCAGGCACACCTTAAGTTCGATCGACCCGATGAAATCTTGTCGAACAATTTACATCCTAGTGGAGGTGTCCGTCAAGGTTGCATAATATCACAGTTCCTTTTCAATGTTTACACCGAACTCATCATGCTCATAATTCCGGAAGACTGGACAGACAGTGTCTTAATCGGTGGGTTCAAAATTGAAAATCTGTGAGTCAAGCGATAGCACGCTAGTCATCTAGAGGAATTACTTCGTAGGATGGAGAGTGCGAGTCTCGAATTAGAACTAAAGATTAACTGCAAAAAAACTTAGGTGATGATCGTAGACCGTGCTTACAACAACTCGCCCGAAGTCTCTAAAATTGCAAACTGCGACTTGGTCCAGTCCTACATTTAGCTTGGAGCGTTAATCTCAAACGGGTGGTGGATGCAGCATAGAGGAAATTAATAGACGTATGGCGATAACTAAATCATCGATGTACAAATTGAAAAAAAAAAAACTCTTGAGGATCAGAGATATTAGAAAATAACACTGATTTTCTTCACTTGGACGATGCGTGACATCGAGAAGAAGAAGATAGACGTTCCGGAAATGTCGTGCTGGAGAAGAATGCTTGGGGTATCGTGGATCGAGTTTCGCACTAATACCTCTATACGCCATGAACTCGACATCAAAAAGAGTATATATGTTCTGGCCCAAACGCGCATCCTTAAATACTTCGGACACGTCTCGAGGCGTGGGTGAGGCGTGGGTGACTCTATGGATTGCCTTGTCATGCAGGGTGGAGATGAGGGCTCTAGACCACGCAGGCGCTCACCCATGAGATTGACTGACTAAATTAAATCCGCAGTGGGCGATCCCTTGTATGAGTGCACTAAAAACACAAAAAATCGGAGTATATGACGAGAAATCGAGAGACGAATCTCATCAGCCCTTGGACAAGAAACTACATGAAGAACGCCACGAAGAGGAAGAACTATACATAATCGATCGATTAAATAGTGTTATAAACAAGAGCGTTATATCTAGTTGAGAGCATCAGGACCATGTAAACAGCAAGCTTGTATTTCCCGTACCGAAACACTTGAATCGGCATGAATACTACCGAGACACAACCGAACGGTATCTAAACTACAAAGCCACTGACGCTTCCCAGAACAGAACGTGACAATACACTCATACAATTATTGTTCCACATTCATTGCGGCATTTAACGACGCCCAAAACAAACATGACGTCATCGGTACATTTCACTCTAGTTATTTTGGGTACAGATAAAGAGATTAGCGACAGTATGCCCGGCCGGAAAGGGGAACACTTGAACGTTCAAAAAGTAAATTATTGTCACTATCAGCAACGCATCGGGTGTCAGATAGTGACTGCCCGTCACCCCGATAAGATTGGACGGTATCTATTATTCACGGTTTTGTGAAAACATTTTATGCATTATTCAATCAAGATATTTGTGTTACTAATACATCATGATACACCTTTGAATGTATTAATGATTAGCACGCGATTAAAAAGGGATAAATAATTGCATATATCCCCCGAGAAAAACTCAAGTCTTTTATTTCTCCTAATAGGCATCCTTTAAATTCTCTATGTTGATTTATTTATCTGGTTACTTTTAACTGGAAAAAGGCCAGTCAATACCAATTAACCCCGCGAGCGTAAGGTTGGGTGTGGTACACCCAGACCAAGATAAATCGATGACTATTTTAGTGGTTAATTGTTATACTAGGCTGTGCGTCTGAGTAGCTGTCACGGGTCAGTCGACTGTCCCCCGGCGAAGTGTATAGACGAGGTCAAAGGTGACAGATAGTGCTTTACACCCACAGAACAGACAACGAGTTTGCACTGATCTTACGTTCCGTGCAACAAATTTTTAACTAGCAGTTTTTGTTCCTCTTCTTTATTTTTTGTGCTTTTTTGTTTTAATTTGTTCTCTTAGAAAAAAAACCTAACGTTGTTTTTTTTTAAATATTTTTTTCAATAATTAATGACGAAATAAGTGTTATATAATATAAATATAAGTTCAATTTGTTTATGATGTTGATTCCTTTAAGAAATATAAACAACCTAAAAATATGTTTATTTTATCTTTAATGTTGTTTCAATAATAACTACTGATTATTATCTAATAATCAATAAAAAAAATATCATGGTTTGTTACACCCACTGCACGCTCAGTGTTACATATTTAAAGTCCTTCCGGGTTCATTTATAAAAATGTCCTCGATATAGTGGGTCACTAAACATAACCAGCACGCGAGACACAAAGAGGGTATGTATTATTTAGTTTGTCTATGTTCAAATTTTTAGTAAACATTATAAATGACTTCCTATTTCTACAGTGTTTGCTAGATGTATATGCCCAGGTTCCACAAATTGAAGAATTTTGTAAAGTTTGTATGCAAAAACTACCGAAAAACATCACATTTCAACTTGCACAGTCTGTCTGTTTTGTTTAACGATCGGACGCAACGTTCATTTGAAAAAAAACGGCCCATTGCCTGTCGGATTACGCAAAAATAAGGGTTCCGTAATTGAGATGAAATTATTTATCCCAAGAACAAACTTAACATTGTAGTTGAAAAACATGTCCTATACATTCCATCTGCAAATGTTACTTTGTACGTGTAATCTTTAAGTAAAGAGCCATACTATGTACTTTTTTTTTAAATTTTAGGTCCAGTAGTTTCGTAAATAAAGAACCCAATGGCCAATTTTCATCGAATTTCTTAAATATCTTTAAAAGCGTTTATTTTAAAATTATATAAAAAATATGTTTAAGATCCTTGCAACAAGATCTTTTATTTGACATGTCACACGGTACTGTTAACAATTTTTTTTTCTTGTTTTCCTCCAAACGTGACCCCTATATTCAAAAATCATTTATTTACGTTACACATTCTTGTTTAGGCTACAGAAATACATAGGTGTACCAAATTTCAACTTAATCGGTCCATTCGATTCGGAGCAAATTGACAGATGGACCGACAGATAGACACACGAGTGATTCTATAAAGGCCCCTTTTGTTCCTTGCTCGTGGTCAATGTCCTACGGCCACTTGTTGCATCGATACCCTAATCGTTATTATAGTATCCGTTGATGTCAGTGTCACAGTCTCTTTTTTTATTCAGAATATTTCAACACTCAAATATAACAAAAAGGTTTCTAAAATAATAGCTTTCATAGCGCCCGCGATATCGCGCTGGTCTGCACGAGCCTTAATACGTATTATGCCTCCAGCAAACTAAGAACCCTCGACTTAGTATAAAAATACATATACCTACCTAATCACGACAAAAAGTCTTTTCATTCAAGATTCAGGAAAATTAAACCATGGCAGATCTAATTAAAGTCGAACGCTGGTGGGTTTTAATGGCACTTAGACTAGCTAATTGTCACTGTGCATGCACTTTGCAATCTTTGCACATAATACTTCGTACATGTCGTGTTTCTCTCAATAGAATACCAAGCAAACCTTTTGAAGGTTCCGTAGTCAACACGGAACCCTTATAGTTTCGCTGTCTTTCTGTCCGCGGCTTAGCTAAGAGACTGTTAGTACTAGAAAGCTGTAATTTAGCATGAGTATACATATTAATCACGCGGACAAAGTGGTAACATAAAAGGAAAAAAAAATTTTTTTTGGTACCTCCTCTTCTCGTTAAGTGGGGATGTTTTTTTTTCTCGTCTATCCCATGGTGTGGGGTGTCGTTGGAAAGGTCTTTCAAAAAAGAGTTTGTGAAAACCATTTTTGGATTCAGGGGATAAGTTTGCGAAATATTAAGCTCTACAGTGCAAATTTTTGCTAGATTTAAGTGTGTATGTCCCCTGCCAGCTAAATGGTTGGTTCTGGATATGTGAAAAAAATCACAGCAGTAGTATAATCTAACTAATTTAAAAGGAAAACTATCACAGCTAAGTAGCCTCTACAAGTTAACAAGTAATTAATCGACCAACTTACATTTGCAGTTGAAAAAACATGCTTTTTAACTACACGGTTAAGTTTGTTCTTGGGATAAATTCATCTCATCTACGGAACCCTTCATTGTGCATGATCCGACACGCACTTGGCCAGTTTTTATTGTACAAATGTTTGCAATCTGATTATTAAGTAGTCTTACTTTTTCAATCGTAATTTTCCGGGTGTTGCTACAGGAGGATCCATATATAATTGCTTTTGTGCAATGCAGGCACAAAAACGGTCTTCAACGTTTGAGCAAGAATAATATGACCAGACCACAAGGTGAAATGTCTGTTGTAAATGAAACATTGACTTTCTGGAGAACGTGAGATATCTAAGTGAATAATTTGAAGATTTTGGAGTTCAAGGCTACAACTTTTGCTGACTTCAGCATAATTAGCATATAAGGTTGGGACACAGGCGAAAGGCATATAAGGTTGGGCTGTGAGAGGGAGCGGGCCGTAGTCCACCACGCGGGCCTCGTGTGGGTTGGTGAAAGTCACATGTCTGGGAATTTTTGGATCTAAGACATGCCGGTTCCTCACGTTGTGATGAAATTAATTACACAAAGAAAAGTGCCTGGTTTCAAATCCACGACCCACGATACGTAAATCGGGGCCATCACTGCTCTTGAAGGTTCATACGTGATATTAGCTGGCTTATCTATAGCTAATGAATTAAACCCAACTCTAAATTCCCTTGATAATCTATATATTATTACGAGTATGGTCATGGCTTCATAAAATTTTAAGGCGTTGTACGAAAAGACCAACCTGGACAAAAAACTGACGATAACCAGATGATGAGCATGCAAGTGACCTCATGCTGATAAACAAACATGAAACCGATAACGATTATCTTATTCGATTCAATTGAATTTGTAATCGATATGGTAACGTTTGCACTCGTAACGTTATAATATATGTGATTACTGTCGCTATTAATAAATGCGGCACTTATATGAATGGAGTGCAGATGCGGTGGGTGTGGAACAGATGAAATACTCTGAGGACTAACGCAGATGTATTGACTTTATCGCTAATTTATGAAGTATAATTTCTTTTACTTTACATAACTAATATATTAAAGAAAGAACTAACGTGAGGCTATCATTACAATCAAAGTATATGTAGTGTTAAGCTACATAGCAGCAGAATCTGCCAGCTTGGAAGTAAACTAAGTACGTTATAAATCAACAATATCAACGATATTTCAAAGAATTGGGTAAGAAATGGCTGCAAAAAAAGAAAGGCAGCTCGCAGTTCAGTTCCTCGTGGATATGTACTCACCCACGAGGAACTGCGATATACTCAATTATGACCATGATAATAGCAGGAGATTAATTAAATAACAAAGCAAGCTATATCTGCAGGAAAATACTAGGATAAAAGCCACGCCAAGATAACATTATTCTAGCAGTTTCAAACAATCATTAACAAACCCAAACTATAGAAACATAAAATTAGCAACAAGTGAAAAATGAAGCTATATTTAGCACAAATACGGAAAATAAACTGTAGAAATATGCAAGGACTATTTGCAACTACGTGCCAGTAAGCGAAAAGGAAGGCAGGACCAAAAAGACTGAATGGGTCCGCTAGGGCCGGCTGGGGTTGAGGGTTTGTCCGAAAGGGTAACCGTGGCCCCTGGCAATACAGGCAACTGAAGGAACACGGGTGGTTTAGTCAGTAGGAGTCTGACACGCCCTCCCACTCCGCCCAGAGCGGGCGAAGTTATTTGAT
Organism: Omphaloscelis lunosa; assembly: GCA_916610215.1. NCBI lineage: Eukaryota > Metazoa > Arthropoda > Insecta > Lepidoptera > Noctuidae > Omphaloscelis > Omphaloscelis lunosa. Next base: position 20,024,840 of record OU744243.1, read on the forward strand.
AATTCCCACCAAAAAAATAAATTTCAAAAAAATAAAAGAAAGACGATGATATTTTAATGCATTCAATCCTTGAATATTCCGCAAATGGACCGCAAAGAATTTTTATTTCAGAGGAGATCTAATGATGGGACAGTACTTAAAAAAAATAACCAAAATTAAATATCTTTTAGACCACATTGAGTCATCAGCTATAGTCTGAAGTTTTAGGAGTTTCAAATCGTGATTCGAATATGTTTACAAGTTCTATTTTAAGACAAACTGTAATATCATATGAGCCATATAGCTAATTTGTTTAAAAAAAAAAACAACTTTACCTTACTTCAATATTCCGTTATTATTTGTAACATAAAACAACAAAATTTTGCTGTATTTCATAATTTCAGGCTTTCACATTTTGAAATTCACGTTGGCGTTGCTGCTAATTTAGTATAAAGTTTTTACAACAACAAATGCTAACGATAGACATCGCGAATCGGCTTTTTTATTCTTTTTGCAATAAAATTGGTAAATTGAACGTGGGCTGACGGTAAAACTGACGTATTTCCCAATGTAATGCGCAAAACCAGTTGCGATGCGATCCTTAAGACCGAAAAAAAAAGATTATGTTTTTACCTTTAACCACACGGATTCGCACAAGGCGCTTTACAATTAGAGTCGAAAGGCAGATGTATCGACACAGAGCTGGCATCAATCGATGATAACAAGCGGTGCAAGTCAGCATGTTAGTACGAAGCTGCTCTTGTAGAACTAAGGCTTGCAAGCGAACTTTAAAAGTCACAAAGAGATGGAAAGGGGTGTGAATCGCAATACTATGCAAAGAGAATTAACGTAACGCAAACATTAAGGGTCGGCTATAGACAAATCGTGTTAATGGTTTTAGATAAGTTTATATAGAAGACTAAAAGCCACAAAAAAAACCTCTGGCTAGCTAAACAGTTTCACCAGTCAATGACAAAATCAGATTGAGGATAAACCTTGTAGATTATTGTAAAAAAAATATGAATGTCACTAAGAACGTGCAAAAAGCACTGCCGAATTTTTGATAACTTTAAGAAGTCACCCAACTTTAAATAAAGACAACAAAGAACAGTGAACCCACAGATTTTTTTCTGTTTTCCGTAACATTACTTTTGTTTTATTACGTAAAATGTTCAGAAAGTTTCAGGATTTTCAAAATACGGTCTTCTTGCACGTTTTTTTTGCACATTTTTAGTGATATTCCATTTTTTTAACAACCATTTACAACATTTATCCGTAATCCGATTTTTTCACTGGTGAAACTCTTCAGCTAGCCAGTCGTTTTTTTTTCGTGGCTACTACTTTAAGTTTTCTGTAAAAACCATAACTCAATTTGCTTATAGCCGACCCTTAAGTTATAAATAGTTACGAGTATAATGTTGAATCAATAAACTTCAGACTATCTTTGGATCTGCTTATAGTCACAGTAACTTTAAAGGAAGCAGATACCAGACTGCTACAGGTATATTTCGGCTGCAAGTTCCACAGATAATGCATCCGTTGCGATACAATTCCGTTCTATGCCTTCGCAATTCGCCTCAACTCGTCTTTTGTCTGGGCAGACTGAAGCGGAGGGTTTTCGATGAAACATCACTCGATGAATATTGTGAATTGCTGTCAAAGACGACTGACTTGCTGTCTAAACAAGCCGACGTTAAGCCAGGTCCTACTACACACAATAATACATACGTATACTATTGGTCGCCCAGTGGTCAATATACGATCATAATTCATATAAATTTAAAGATTTATAGGATAGTTTATACTAATTCCACGTATAGTACACACTAATTTCATGCTGCCATGTCATCCAAGGTTATAGGATAGTTTATACTAATTCCACGTATAGTACACACTAGTTTCATGCTGCCATGATAGTACATACTAATTCCATACTGCCATATCATTATTCTAAGGTCATCTTTAACCATAAACAAAAGAGTGTGTCCCAAATAAATTGAGATAAGGGCAGGAGAATGAATGAAAAGAGTGTATGTGTGTCAAACGCATGGTCATGGTACACTACCTAGTGTAATGTTTTTTTTTTTAAATTATTTTATTTCTAATGCATAATTATAATATTAGCCTTCTACACTCCTTCTCCATGTAAACTTTTACTTTGCCCATACTCCTCCGCCCGCGTAATTTTCGTAAAAAGGGGTACAATGTTTTTGCTTTACGTATTAATATATAATTATATTATATAGCGCTTTAGACGCTAATGACAGGCTTGTAATGTACAAATAGATATACTGTTTGCATTCAATAGAATCGTTTCTACATTTACACAGGCATTTCATGACCAGAAACGGAATAGCGAAGCTATTTCGTTTTGAGAGCAATGTTGGTCGTCGCTATCAAAGGACTGCAATTTAGCACAAGGGATTTGTTTCATGCGAAACATGCTGAATATTCGATTTTAATGCAACTGTACGAAATATGTAGATGGAACGGTGATATCAAAGCTATTACATGAATGTAAAACATCTAAATGTTCTTTACCCATATTTGAAAATAAATTAATTTGAATTTGAGATGATTTAAAACACTGGGGTAGAGGTCCCTCGATGCGTGAATGAAGTATGTTTAGTTTGTGGCATCCCCACTATAAATCTCATTGACTGATTGAACTTATTAACTTAGCATTTCGCTACAGTATATTATAATCTAATAGAAGTGCATTCAGATAAGAGATAAGAGAATTTAAAAAAAAAACAGAAACAGTTAATATACAAGCTTTGTCATCCTCAGAACACTCTCCGGTATTCACAAAGTTGACTCCCGCCCTGTAGAAAATTAACGCGACAGCTTGTTTACATGATGAGGTTAAAAACTTTAAAGAATATTACAGTCAAAGAAAACCTCTAATAACAATGTATAGTACCTGGGGCGTTATATGCGACATTGAGGTTTAAATTGAGACAGTCACACAGATATGAGCGACAGAGACGACGCTCTACTAAGTCGACCTAAAACTCCATCATGACTTCATGAGTCATATTTGCGGCCAGGTACTGTAGGTAGGGTACGGGGCGACCTTTTGTCTGCCAAGCGCAACTCCGCTAAATAGTTCCGCTAATTTGTTTTTGACTTTGAAACGAGAGTGAATGAAGTATTTAAACCAACAAACAACCATTAATGTCTATGCAGTTTGCGTTGTCTTCAAGTAGAACATTTGAGAGATAACTCGATTAAAGTTGGAGAAGTTGCGTACCTTGAATATTTATTTTACTTTTTATTTCTAAACTTGTAAAAGCTTTTAAAGTTTTCGTAATTAGAGATTCATTAGGGATAGATAACAGAGCTCCAGCTACATAGCGGTGATTACTTGATTTGTATTTCTACTGGTTAGACGTTAATTGTATACATTTCAATTAAGGTTGAAGTTTACGATTAGATCAGATTCAACATCAGTTAAGCTCTACAGACAACACTTTCAAAGATTTCTGCACATACGTAGGATTAGTAATCTAAAGTGCTTTCAAGCTTGTTCTGCGACTGTTACTAGTGTCCAACTAGTCATCGCCAACAAGACAAGTTTCAGTATCGGAATTAAACCTCGACTTAATTAACTTATCGATCAGACATACTAGTGACAGGAAGTGAATGAGACGCGATACGCCCTTATTAAACTATTAGGTGCATGTGGGAAGTTTACAGCCTCGCAAGGAAGTTGAACGTTCGCTGAGAAATACTTAACACTACAGTTTCAATTGTTAGCCTCACGTCCTATCCACTCAAAACTCTTCTTAAGGAAATATAACACGAATTACGTTATTGTTGATCCAACACAGATGATATTGGAAGCAGGATATTGCGAATATGCTCCGTTATACAGAAAATATAAAGTTTGATATTTCTAAAATTTCATGTGGTGAGGTTGTGATTCAATTCGTTCCTATTTCTATTTTTTTTAAACGAAGATCTTTGACGCGGCTTGCGGTAGGAGTTAACTGGTAGAAATCGTCACGTAAGGAAAAAGCGTTAGAGAAGGAAAGAAAATACGTTTATTTGCGGTAAACATGACTCAAAGAAAATATTATAAAACAACACGTAAGTTACAAATTGGGGGAAAATATGCGTCACATCCACGCAAAATTATGGCCCCTGCATGCGACTTTCTCTCTCTGTATCTTTTGATTATATACGAGTGTGTATGCGTGCTGAATGCACACGTTTAAAAAAATAAAGTCTTTCTTTTTATCATCATTATATTGAATAAAACAATAATATGAATTAAGAAATCACGAAAATATTTCCACGTCGTACGCGGTACTTGGCTACAATATTTATGTACAAACTTCAGTTTTCAGTTAGCACCTGATCCCGCAATCCACGTTGCATTCAAATCTAAAACGGTAATGTATAGAAATTTGGAATGGCAATTCTGAAAGCATTTAAATATTCAGCTTTTATAGATAACCGACGTAAAGGCTACCGCCATGAATAGTATCGGCAATAAATAGGCTTACTGACTGACAGACGCTAGGCTAACGCAACGGCAGTGAAACTCAGACTGAAGTGAGAGGGCAAAATACGGGTTAGCGCGGTACTCGTCAAGTTCTCATCAATACGCCGGACACCTATCAATAGGTATGAACCTATGGACGTGTATGGTGATGGTGCAACTCGAAAACTGTGACGCTTGTCGCTCGATGCAAAGCAAAGTTGTTTGCAACACTATCAGTGTTCACGTCTGTTTAACCTGCTTTACACTCGTAAATAAACAAAGTAGTGTTCGCGCTGAATAAACAAACCAGGCGCTGCGAATGATTGGTTGCATTTAAAGCTTAAATAGTCACTAAGAACGCCCAAGTGTTTTTTGACCGGTAACCGGACTTCATGACAAGTCTGCGTTATCATAAGGATGCGAGATATCTGTGCTAACGCTTTGAACATTTTTCAAACTAAAATCAATGAATAGAGACCATTATTATCTATACTCTCATCTTGATGTTCCATCAACATCAGAATGCAAATCAGGGCTAGATGACCGGATACTTATGTAGGGCACTAGATACTTAGAACACGACTAGGGAGGGTGACTGCTATCGTTCAATCTGCATGAAAACGACGCGGAATTGCAACGCTTAACACCAATATATCCAGCGACAAATAAATTGATTTATTACTGAATGAATCAACCCGCAAGAGTTGTACTTAGTTAAAGACAATCAGCTTATCTATGAGTACTACGAAGATGTAGTAAATTGTTGAGAGAATGTGTCGGCTAGACACTTGGGAGTACCGGAATGTACAACGAAACTTTGGTAAGTTGTGTTTGTTTAAGGCTCCGACACCGGTCCTCGCGCGATGCGACGTACCTTTGTGTCGCGTCGCGTGTCGCGCCTGTTTGTAGGACCCTTTATATTTAGTTCTAGACTGTTAAGTTTTTGCTGGTTCTTAGGAAAAAAAACTTCTGAACAACCAGTAACTGAATTAGGTATTTCATTATAAAAACCGGCCAAGTGCGAGTCGGATTCGGGCACGAAGGTTTCCGTACCATTATCTATAAAAACGGCAAAAATATCACGTTTGTTGTATGGGAGCCCCTTTAAATATTTATTTTATTCTGCTTTTTTGTATTTGTTGTTATAGCGGCAACAGAAATACATCATCTGTGAAAATTTCAACTGTCTATCACGGTTCATGAGATACAGCCTGGTGACAGACGGACAGACAGACGGACGGACGGACAGCGGAGTCTTAGTAATATGGTCCCGTTTTACCCTTGGGTACGAAACCCTAAAAATGAATTTTACGATCACGGTTTCCTTGCTTTACGTAATTACCATTATGTGGATTTTTATATTAGAAACGGTCTGTTTTTCGAGTAAGGCTTTTAAACCTGTTAAAAGGCTGTCCATAGGCTGCCTATGAACCGCCAGCGGCCTCTAATTTTAACCGACTTCAAAAAAAAAAGGAGGAGGTTCTCAGTTCGTTGGATTTTTTTTTAATGTATGTTCCCCGATATGACTACAAACTATTGTAAAACATTTTAAAAGAGTAACGGTGGAGTTTCTTGCCCATTCTTCTCCATACGAAAACTACCTTTAGTAAAGAGCGACTAGAATCAATTCTATTATTTTATAAATTTTGACGTTCAAAAGTGCCATACATAGGCCTATTAAACTTTTTTTGCTTGAAAGGGTATACTTACAAGTTGGTCCCATTGTCATTTGGTCAGGATCTTGGAAAAATCGAGGGAACTCTTCAAATATTATAGGCACACCTATAGTGATTTGGGTATTTTTTATAGTAACTCGTGCATTTGCTCTCGAAAAGCACCATTTGGTAAAGTGGAACTGATAATGAAGGACACAGATGGCCACCGGAACGACTCAATAATATTTATTTTACGGGTTGCGATTCGATTACTTTAATATGGTTGGTAAGCAATTGATGCTCGTCACAATTCATATGGTGCAGTGGAGCTGATGGTGAAGTACCCGGAGAACTCCTCAACAATTAAAGTCCCTGCATCGGGAAAAGCAATATTTTGTAAAAGGTGATGAGCAGTTAAGTTAATAACTGAGTTAACATTAGGTTATTGTAACTATTAGATAGATTACAAACCAACCCATTAAAAAGTGAAAAAAAAAGGTTTTTACCAAAAATACAACCGACTTCCAAACTACAAAGTGAAAAATAACTTTAATTTTGGAAGTCGGTAGCAAAAAACTTAAATACTGATCCAAAGACACCGACTTCCGAAATTAAAGTTATTTTTCACTTTGTAGTCTGGAAGTCGGTTGTATTTTTGGTAAAAAAAAATCTGTCATTTTATTATTCCACTACACGTAGCCAATCCATAGAGCTTTTCTGCAATGAAGTTGAACCTGGGTAGGAATTTATGTAGGTATGTTGCAGAAAGTAATTTCAAAATAAATTCCTTTTGATTGCTAGAGCAAACACAAATCATTAATTTTCTTCAAGACACTACAATTTAATGCAGTAATGGAAGTTCTTAAGTACTCCTTAGTCAGGCTTTCATAGCTAAGGACCGTGAGAACGCCGACAGTAGTCCTTTATTTCTATTATTCACTGTTACCTATGAAACACTACATTTTTTATAATTGTAGTCTTCGGACAGTTGGCTCGAGATAATAAGCCAATAGTAACAACCCGTCTGGTCTGAATCACGACTCTCATTGTTTTAAATCAATTAATCCGGCCAATTACTCCGGCCCGAACGAGTAAGATGTTGTTGATAGCAGTAAACGTCTGCTTCATTCTATGTCACAACCTTTTTATATAATAACACTCCCTCTCTTGAAGCTAGGATAAGATTAAGTTAACCACTATCATAAAGCTACTGTTCACTAAAGAGTATCATGGATGCACCACTTACAAACACGTAATTAAACTTTGTGTAGCGCAAGACTTGCTGTTTCTCAAGTACTTCGACTAACACCTATGGTTTGCCCAGCAACCGAAGGCATTGTATTTGAATTCAACAGTACATACGTAACCACACACGTGATTTCCCTGAGGCTATTCCTACAACACGACCGGGAAGCAATCAGCAGTATACCTAACATGTATATTTTTATTACACCGTCTTTTATTCCGTTTACTGCAAAATTATTAGTTACCAAAGAAAAACTTTTTCCTAAATTAGGGCGAAAAAGTGCAAAAAAGTTCTCTCAGAGCTCATGATCATTCATGACTATTTGAAGAAGTCACTCTGTTGACTTTTAACTTCCAAATTTTTTTAACTTTACTTTCCTAGTGCACCTAAATAAGTGGGGACACTAATGGATGGTGATACTAAAATAGTAGATAGATATCATCGAATATACAATATGTAAAACCCTGTCCGAACCGAGTTTTTTTTAGGTATCGTACTGTGATTTTTAAATAACAATAACTTTTTTATTTTCAATAATAATAAGATTTTTTATAATTTTTTGGTAATGTTATTACAGTACTTACCTATGTGCCCCTTTCAGAACGGACAGGTTTTTTTTTTTAATTTATTGTAGAAACGACCTTCGGTACATTTTCATTAAAATCCAATGAAACACAGCTAATACATTAGGAAAACATCCGGTCTTTAATATTACAGTCGAGCATAAATACTCATCGTCCTGTATAGAAAAATGTGCTTTTTAAACTAAAATTGCACTTTATGTCTTTACAGTAAAGACCAATTTCAATGACACGAAAATACATTTATGTTATTCCCGTCGAAGTGGCGCTCAATTTGCGTATGAAAACTGTCGCTTAATTAACAAATGCCATTGCATATGAATAGTATGACTATTATACAAGCTTGTTGCAGTTAATTCACCTAATGGATAGAAACGTGTAAAAAAAATTAATAATTGACGTATAAAATGTTGTATTCTTTATTCACGCTGTTTGAAATTTAAATGTGGGAAAATATTTTTTTCTGTTTAATTATTGGTGTTCGGATGTAACGCGCTGATGTACAAATGAAAAAATTTACGGAGTGGAATTCGTGTTAGAATGAATAATTCATAAGTGATTCGGAATACATATCATAGAGCGATCATGCATCATATATGCGCTAAATAATGTTGTTTTAATGACCAATTATTTCTTGTTGGTAGAAGATTGAAATGGCAAGTTTATTTGTGCTTATAAAGCTTCTTTAGATTTTTTTTTGATTATTTGGGAGAGGAAGGAGAATAAAACTCCCAGATAACAATGTTATAATGTGTGTACTCGGGTCCTGTTTTCGGCACCAGATCAACTCCTGTGATTAACTGTATGAAATAAGTCGTCCTTGCTTTACTTTTTTTATTCAAAAGAAAGTACCGGTATCTTTTTGTCACGAACATCAAGTTCATATGAATAAAGGAGTCAGTATCAACTATTAACTGCTCATACAAAGCCCAACTAACAATGGAAGTAATCCTGTGTATTCAAACAAGACCAGTTATCCCGAGATACTTATAACATCTTGAAACGTACCGGTTTTAATATTGATTGTTCAATTCATCGTGCTGTATAAAATCTTCTCCCCATAGAGCAACAGACAACTACGTTGTCAGTCTGTCGGTCGTCACCCATCCTAATTGAGCATTAACCCATTGACATCAAAACTGGGCAGGGGACCGACTGGTAGGCAAAAACTTGTTTGTCTGCTGGGGGACGCAATATTATGTAATGGGTATATAATAAATAGTCAAAGTATTGTTATTGAATCAATAAAATTCTGTGAGAGTATCGTTTCCACGTGTATAAACTTCTTCTTTCAATATTTCGTATTTTTTCTAAAGATCAACCTTAAAACAAGGAGAATTGTTGCTGACATGGCAAAAAAAAAGTATTTTCTTGCCCTTTCCCGACGCAATCATTCATTTCCATTATTTTTTTTAGATTTAATTACAGCATCCATACCGAAAAATGTTGTTTTCATAAAAAAACTGGATTTCAGACAGCAAACCGACAAATCAAATGTGAGCCGAAGCGAAAAGTCGATCACGCTTAAGGTTAAAATATAACAATATTACTCACTAGCGTAGATTTAAGAGTGCCGCACTAAACTGTTATTCAAAGACTTACTACTGGCGGGATAAAAGAGGATTTCTATCTATTTGATTTTTCCTCGATATCAGCGATGGAATCTCTGCTAGGTGTACCTCTGTTATTCATTAAAACTTCACTTTTTATAAGTGCTCGATAAAAGTTATCTGTTTTTTTTTTTTATTGAACCGCGATACAGCAATTGAGCCGTTAAAGGTTTTACTTTTCAAGTGTTGCCTTTGCTCTTTTTACATTCAAATAAAAATAACAATTATATCAGAAACAGAATTCGGTTAGTCGTGAATATATTTGTATATTATCTAGCTAAAGACGCAAGGTCTTTTTGGAGATCTCCGGTGAAGCAGAAAATCTCATTGCAGCTAATCTGCAGCGCGATCCGAGAATAAAAGATATTTTATTCAATTTTCCTGAAGATGGCTCTATTTCCAAGTTCCTTCCTACTTTGTTTCTTTGCAAGAGGGAATTCTTCCATTACCTTTTATAAAATTTCTTAGTCGCCTTAATCTATGAATTTGAGATGTACAGTCAAATAGATTTTGACAAGTTTACGCAACGCAATTGACACGAACGTGCCAAATGGTTGTGAAACGGAACGTGTCCAAATAACAACTATTTATTGGTGAGAGTGTACTTACTGCACAAAGGCTCGGCTAAATCTAAGGGCAAACATTTTCATTGTAAACATTTCAACAGTATATTCGTTGCGGTTGCCGCTTTTACTTTGTGCATCCCGATGAAGCTTCAGGCTTAGTTCAAATGTAACTTTTGTTATACATAGTTAGATTTTTAGTTAAGTCGGATTTCGGACACAGTGGTTCGCATGCATAAAGTAAATAAATAACTTATTGCGACGAGCAGAGCTGCTGTTAAAACGTAACATTCTACCTATAAATCCTAACCAATATTATGGAAAAATGAGTTTATTTGTTTGTTACGCTTTCACGCTGAAACGGCTGAATGAATTAAGATGAAATTTGGCACATGGGTAGACCATGACCTGGGTTAGGACATAGGGTACTTTTAATCCGGATATTCCCATGGGATCGAGACTTATGCGGTTGAAACCGCGAGGCGCAGATAGTTTTATAAATGGAATTGGCGGTATCGATGGCAGCCACGGCTCGTTGGCGCGAGGGCACGCGACGTTGTCATACCTGGTTCATAGTGGCTTTAATGATAATAAAATTATAATTACCTACCTGTTTACTTTGCGAAACTAATAGCAATCAACGAAAACGTGTTTCTATTCACGGTTGCACGATGATATTTCAATCAATTAAGGGTTTTTGCACGTCGTATGTTTAACATTTGATTGATGCAACCAGGTTATTATTAAAAGTTAAGAAATAAATGCACTGGTCCAAATAATAATTGTAGGTAAGCACTTGTTTTCCTGCTTACCTTAAAAATACTTAAAATATGGCGTTGAACATTATGATAGTATTCCGCGAAAAGACACTAGATAGTCACGTTTTATATAACTTTTTCTCATTGTACTGCATTACCTAGCTAACTAGAGCTATACCAAAGTATTTCTAGGAACTAGTAGGAAACACCGCGCGCCGACGCGGGCGCTGCTACTGTCTGGAAACTAGTTATTTTTTGTCTGTGCATGATATGTTTATGTATTCTAAGTTTATTATTTTACACATTTATTTCCATATATGTATATATATTTTTATGTAAGGCTTTAATTAACTCTGACAGTCACACTTATTAAGGCAACGAGGAACCCGTTAAATTAACCGAACGCGACCGTCGCACAAATAATAGCGATTCACACTTTAGTATGATTCACAGAGCTATTTGATATATCGTTCATTTATGACAGCTACCATTCGTCTGGAATGGTGATATTCGAGACGTGTGACGTGTGAAGTAGTCGGTGTTTCAGTATTCAGGGTAGGATGTACATGTTTATTGTTATGACCTGTTGATATCCATATTTTTTGGTAGTCATTCAATAATATTTGGGTCAATCATGTTATGAAATATCTTAATGTATATAACGGTGGCTTTATGTGGTATTTAGAATTAAAACAAGGAGCGAATACCTACCTGCAAATCAGTATTTTTACAAAGATATGACATATAAAGTCGTCCTTGTAATCACAACTCTTTGCAAACGAATTCTTCGTCACTACATGTCGTCACGTAAATAGCTGAATCGCAAAAACAATTCAAAGTTCCCGCACCACCTACGAATATTGCATGAATATTTTAAAAGGTTATTGTATTTCTTGTGCCGCATTGTACCGCGTTGCAGTACAAAGCATACTTTTATCAGTTCCCAGTAATATTAAGCGCAATTTCAGACTCCACTGAATACACAACATCTACCTACGTCTTTAATCTCGATAACTTTTATCTCATCGATTACATTTGTTTATAAACTTACCACATATTTTGTAACACGAAACTACGGTTCACTCAACGGTTATAAAATTCACGTCTCGCAACTCGGCTTGCGCTGGCGCATGAGCCGCCAACTATTTTTATGGCTATCTCACTATATGTACTATAGTGTGTGTTTGTATGCGTAATCATATTGAATGTTAAGTGTTTGCTTAGACTGTTATGATATGTGTACGCGTATTGTGTTTGTTTCGAGCGCACGCACGGACTTTCCGCCCGTTGATTGAGACACTTAATGCGACAATAGCCTGACTATAAGAAGATAACCCAGTTATTTAAGAACATTAATTATCAGACAGAATACAAGCAGTGTGCCCGATAGGATAACCTATCGGCTAAAATTACGATCTTTCATGCACTTTCATCCATTTCTAATCCGTGCGAGCAGAAGTTTTAATAAACTGTCTGATGAATATGATTTGGATATATTCAATACCAGTATTTCTTGGCTTAAGCATTTGTTGGAGAAAAGCTTCTTTACGAAAAAGTAATTGTCAGAAAAATATGTTGATTAACTAAAACAAGCAAGTCATTTCTTATAAACAGTACCCGCTTTTATAACAAGTTGCCAAAGTCTGTTACAGAACTTAGCGATGGGAAGTTCAAAACCCACATCAAACATTGAAGACAAGGAAGTTTGGCAATAATTCCTTCTGCACATGTGGCTTCCCTGGTATCTCATTAACGGCATAATTATGTAAGTCTATTAACTGCTCCCGAATTACCATGTTAATTTTAATTTTATTATTTTATATTCGTCCATGACATATTCATCCTACTATTTGACATTAAATACCTACGAGTTAATTTCAACTTTTTATTAATGGCTTTTGTGCACATGATAATTATTCAGATTTATTACAGTTGTAATAACAATCATGTAATTGCGTTTAATTAAAATAGGTTTTTATTTTTATTATTTTATATATCTTTTGTATAGATTCTGTTCTACTTTGTGAATGTGAGAACGCTGCTGTAGGCTTAGTGAACTGTAGATTTGTTGACCATTTTCTATTTTCTTAAGTACCTGGTACTTATTGAAAGACCTACACTGTCTTCCCATACCTAGTCACACTGTTATTTGAAAGAATTGTAGAAGCCAATTATTTAAAAAAAAGTAACCGTGGAGTTTCTTGCCGGCTCTTCTCCATAGGAAACGACCAATTGGAACCGTGCACACCTGCACCTACATGGGCACTTATGAAACGTTCTGACGTTTCATCTTATGAAACGTTCTGACGTTTCATAAGTGCCCATGTAGGTTTATGTTTAGCTAGGAGCACGGTTTATGTGAAATAAAAGTATTTTGATTTTTTTTTAATTGTTTAGTTTGTAATTTATCTTGTACTATTTTTTTAAATTTATGTTTAATTGGTATTTTGTACCAACCTTTTCTTTCGTTTTTATGTATGTGTTTATCAGTGGAAACTTGTAAATGGCCTTCAAATTTATACTATTTATTTAAGAACACTGTGTAAGTTAGCTGCAAAATTCCCGAATATAAAAAAAAAAAACTAGACGAAACTGCGCAGCGCGGCCAGTCATTTTGTTGTATCATGCAAAATAGGCTAACGCAGCAAGCAAGCAAGCACACAATTTATTTCTTTTATTACCTATAGCTTAGGACCTCCTGCAGGTGTTTCCCGTACACACTACATGTAGGGTAAAACATGTGCCCGTGCTTTAGAGATTTCTGTTTTGCCCCCTCCCCGGGCCAAAAGCTGGGTACGCCCATGCATATACATCAGTAAAGATTAGAGCGATCTACCCATACAGGTTAAGGGCACTAGACGGCCACGATCACCACTAGTGGTCCAACTAGCCGCAGACCATACAATACCACTAGACAGTATACACGACTGGCTGGAGTCGTGGTCGTCGAACAAAAACTATGAGACTTCAAAATCACACTCCGTCAATCACTTTACTCTGTATCGAAACTGTCCGTCAGAGAATGCACAACTTTTTGATGCAAAAATAACTCGTGTGATAGAAACAAGAGTACCACACCACCTCGGTTCTCGACAAACAAAGGGTTGGCTTAAACGCCCAAAATGCTTTTCACGTCCAACGGAACGTTACGAACTGCGAGCAGCTACGATCATACACGAATGCGTCCGATTAATTCGGAAAAAGCTATCATCTTTTCACACAGTTTAGTAATGTCACCTATATTTTTTAAGTCTATGCCTGCAGTATGTTACAGACAATTAAATATTGATGCATTTATGCGTAAGCAGTCTCGTGTTCATAGCATGGTCAACTGAAGCTGTACGGTTTCAATATGGTGGCAATGGGCGTGTTAAATAGCAGATTAGGTTGTTCGTGTTGTAGTCTAACTACAATAATTTAGCGATTTGTCCAGCGAAATTGAATGTGGCTGAACACTGGACTGGGACTTCAAGTGAGATGAGCAATTGAATTCCATAGAAAACTTAAGATTAAAGAAGCTAGAAGCATATCTATACAAATAAAAAAGATTGAACTGTCTGCTTGTAATGTCAAAATAACGGCTTTGCTTATCAAAGTATATATATACGGTATTTTTAATAATAAAAAAAACAATTTTTATAACTTTTATCTATCTTGTTCTGGTTAATCACCGAAACGGCTGGACTGATTTTGACAGGATTTTCACTGGCAGGTAGCTGATGTTATAAGGAGTAACTTAGGTTACGATTTTTTTTATTTTAGAAAAAGAATTAAGGTCCACGCGGGCGAAGCCGCGGACAGCAGCTAGTATTATAATATTATAGTTCTGTCTTCCGTTCCGATTAACAAGACACAAGAGCAAACTGAAAAAACCAAGCTGTATTTGCACATGTTTCAGCGCCCACACATTGCATTAGAGAGATGAAATTGATTTTTTATACATCGTGCATCGAACCGTCCGGAGTCCAGACGGGATAGGAAAATAACCAATTTAGTCGCTGATGTGTAGCCAAAAGTTCGCCGGCGCCGCCGCCGGTCTGTTTAGGTTTCGTACATGTACGTACGTCAATATCGATATCCTACGTGATAACCATATGAGTATGTGTGTGCAGTTCGGCCATTTTTATTATCCTGCCGTGTTCCGGCAGCAAATGGTAGAGTGACCGCAGTCTTGTCACTGACATCGAACGACAGGTCGCCGGGCGATGCCCCGCTAGCCGATACTGACCTGTTACTTCGCAATTCAACCGTATTTCGGCTTTCGACTGCTCAATATTTAATTCTTTGTCTAGCTGCTGGGCTAAGATTAGGGACGTGTTGCTACAGTTGTTACATTTTAGGGATTCTCCTGGAAATTGTCGGAATGAATCTTTACATGTTAGTTACCCTTTAACTGTTTAGGCAAACTTGAAGAGATAATAATAATTACTTCTATTGACCTAAGTAGTGATTTGTCCTGTTTTTATCTATGTCTATCCTTCAATAAAAGTGCCAGCTAGTGTTTCAAACAGGAACGCATGCCTCTCGACTGTCACAGAAGTATAGGCTCCGTGGAGCTACTTGCGTTGCGATCACAGACCTATGTAGATTCATACAATTCGTTTTGCCCGACAACGCGAAATGCTTTAGTTACCATTCCTTTTTATTTGCCTTTAAATGGCAGGATTTGCAAAGGGTCATAGTGATTTGTCGAAAAACTCTTTTTATTGTGTATCGACTTTGCCTGTGATCTGCCGTAGCTGAAACACGTTAGTTTTTTGTTTGACTGGAATGTCGATGGACCCGGACGAACGTACGTCTATGTTCAGAATTTCGGCTCCTCCAATTTTCGTTATTTTCAGTTTTAGTGACACCACTAGGTATTCAGTTGATTGCAATAGATAGATAGGTACATGGCAGGTGTAGCATTGTTAGCAAAATACTTTGAGGAGATATTTTTTTTAGGTTGTCTTTAAAAGATCGCTTATATAAATGTCTACATTTATATCTGTAATATTTATAGTGTATATAATGAAGAGTTTTATGTCTATCTCCTATCTATCTAAATTTTTCGATCATAACAAAAACAAAATATAAAAAATGAAAAAAAAAAAAAACAATTCGTTAGTTGCTTGCAACAGTATGATTAATACCGGTCTGTGAAGCCCCTTAAACAGACATTGGTTTTAACCTCATATTATTCTCAAATTGGCAGAAAAATTTAATAGTTTTTTTATCACTAATCATATCACACCGATGTTAAATAATGCTGTAAAAACTGTTTTTTCTAGAATACTTAACAATAACATTTATTTTTTTATTTGAGAAGCGTAATAGTGACCACAGCTCGGGCTTAGTCAGAGCGAGTCATGACGACAAAACGGGTTAGGTGATGCGTCATATCGACGAAAAGAAAGAGGTCGTATGAGCCTGCGCACGCGTCGAGTTAGCTTGTAGAACAATAGCGCAGAATAATAAGGATAAAAATATGCTGAAAGGTATGAAGAATACATTGTGTTTATTCTATTCCACGTCTTTATCATAAACTAGTAATTAAAAGTACCTACAGAAATCGCTATTTAAGAGTTGAAAAAGTAAAAAATTCATGACTCAACGACAGCCAGCATTTCATTAACATTTTTTTTTTTCCTTTATAAAGTTTTACAATTGGTGATACTTTATTCACATTACAATATAGCCAATTTCTGATTGAAAATGAATTTTGGGAAAAGGAAGTAGAGCCTCAAAAAGTTGATTATTTGTAATTTTGTGTAAGACTGCAGGAAGAGTAGTCAAAATATTTTACTATTATCATCCTCCCCGAATTTGTGAATGTCCAGGAAGCCACATAACGAAGTTACCCTTAGGCGGTAGCCATTAGCGTTATCCATAATAGACTGAGAGGCTTGTTAGCAAAATTGAACGATGAGGTGGTGGAGAAGGAGAATAACGCTCCTCTAAATCTTTCTAGGAATTAACGCAATACTATTATGTTCAGAAATATGATGAACGTAATGTTTGTTTTGCAAAATTCGCTTCCCCTTTATTCATAGTATTTATTCTCTTCGTGTCCTAAAGTATTGTATAGTGAAATATGTCATTTCATGCACAGTTGTCGTGTCATACACATTTTGCTTTTATATCTGACCAATGACCATTAAGTCAATTGTATTTACCTACGTATCAGTGAATGACAAGACGATTAATTTGATTCCCCCTTTCGAAAGCCGGCCAGGAAAAAATCATGTTTACTGAATATGACTAAGTGTTTGTATAATTGAGCAATCAATTGTTCGATTCTTTACGTAGGCGACAGTTTGTTTGAAATAGTGCAATTGAGAGGTAAAGGATATCTTGCTCCTCTTAGTTTGTACAATACCAGCAAACTAGGCTGTCCTTATCTGGAATCGATTGCTGACATCCGATACGGGTGAAAAGCTTCAATACCTTTTAAATTGATTCGTTTGCTGATACCAATTTCATACATAACGTAAGATAAACTAGCAAAGACGACGGGTTCTGAATACTACGCAAAGTAGTAAAATATTAGTAAAAATATATTACTGTGAATCTGCGATATTATCTGAAATAACAGTACGAAGTTCCTGAGTAGTAAATAAAGTAAGAAGTTTTTAAATCAAATCGAAAAGAAAGAGCTTACAAATATCATGTTACAAAGATTTAGAGTACTTAGTGGAGTAATTGTCGCGTATTACATGCTCACGCTCGTGATGTCAATACAATTATTTAACGTATAATACACACATACAACACCTGTCGCCGTATAGTATTACCGTTTCCAGCTTAATAATACTTTAGGTAACATTTTGTGTAGCAACTCGTGGTGCAATCCCATACAATGATGCGATGTGGTTTTACTTCGGTATGTAGATTGGTTGTCACACACCTGGATTACCCCAGATTTCTTTATATGAGAAGTCAGGCACAACCCAAGCAGAATTGCTCAGCAGAATTGACGGGGTCCGCTAGGGCCGATGCCTGCCCGGGGTGCGCAGAAAACCGAAAGGGAGCCCCCGGCAACAGGGCAACCGAAGGAACACGGGTGGGTTTTAGTCAGTAAGAGTCTGACACGCCCTCCCGCTCCGCCTAGAGCGGGAGAAGTTATTTGATAATTTCTCACCCAAAAAATAAAGGCACGAACCAAGTAGGTACCAGTTATTCTGTATTTAGTAGAATTATAAGGAAAGCAAGATAACTACAGTAGGACATGATCGTTGGGAAAAGTTTGGAATTAATTCACAATGAAAAAGGGTTATAAAAGTTAAAGTAGCTATGTTAGATTTTATCCTGTGGAGTAAGATTTTTTTTCTAGGAAGCAACACCCTAATTGCGTAACACACGATCAATCACAGTCTGTTTCATTTTAACCGTTCAACAACATTCATTGCGTTATTTACTTTGCTGAGCAGACAATTTTTTAGAACATATCATAGCAAGGAATTAGCAATATCCTTCAATATGATTCAAATTATGATTAATCGTGTGTTACGCAATTAGGGTGCAGAAAGGCATCTGATTTCTTTTATGATTTTATAATGACCCTTTAACGTAAATAATTTACTCTAACAGAATACTTTGTGTTTCTGCTTAGTACTGAAACTTTAATGAGTACTGCCCGAATTTTCTGATGTAGCATCCCTTTATATGCATAACATTTTGATGTACTGACGTTTTTGTTCATAAAGCAGTGTTGTTAGTACAAAGGTATTATTGCGGGACGATGAACAAAGCTCTTTTGTAAATGCACTGCGGTATTTACCAAAGAGTTTGCTAATCAGTAAGCTTAAAATGTGTTTTCCATTAGAGTTGTGGACTAATATTCTGATTTGTCTACCAGAACTATCGTGAGATGAGCAGCAGGCCAAGTACAAACAAAAAAAAAAAATCTTTTCTTGTAACTACTCCTTTCCCTACCAACTACGTAAGGAAATAGGATAATCCACGCAATTTGCTTTAAATTATTTAACCAAAATTGTAAGCTAATCCAAAGTTAAATAAAATAAGGTGAAACAAAAAAAAAAATACTTTAAGAATGTTGTCTTAATTAAAATAATTATAATCTTTGTAAATGGCGATACTATAAATACAAAGGAATACTATCCTGTTCCCATTCTTGAAGTAAATTAAAATAAGTCGAGCGCATTTATAATATTACATAACGTAACAGAACGAACAAAAAAGAAGAAAAAAGAAAAACAATAAAATAAATCGATTTTTCTTTCTTTTCTTTGTATACCTGACGAGGGTAGGGCAGTCCTATGTAATAGGGGGCGAGCCTGTTGCCATAATATTAATTAAACAATAATCAGTCGGGTGGCTAAAGAATTCGCAACTGCACACTCGATTAACGCTTATCAAACATAAATGTTTGTAATAAGGCAATAAAAACAAATAAACAAACATAAAGTGTAACATTCGCATCGCACAGCTGTGCTTGCACGTCAAATGATCATTTATTACATAAATATTATTACTGTTTTATGTTTTGAATGATTAGTAATAATAAAAGTGTAATAAATAACATGTGATGGATTAAGGACCCACGCATACAGAAAGCGGTCAAGAGTTCCGCGTTCTACAGTCATTTATTTTAATCAGAATAGGACATTCCATTCGCGTCCTTTACTTTTATACATTAAAAAATAACGCTGGCCTCTGACAGCTATTTGCATGCTCGTGCCAAAAATTAATAGTTAAAAAACAATAGAAAACAAAAGAATAAGTATGCAGGTTAAGAAATACGTTAATGTTTCGATCAAGTATTCAATAGGTTAAAACAGTGTTAGGAAGGGGGTAGTATCCTTTACAATCCGTGTATTGCCAATTAGAGTAACGTGTGTGTCTTCACACTGAGCATAGCCGTTTGCCGATCCTATACCCTGCGAAAATGCGACATCAGTTTCGTTTCGATTCAACGAGACGTGACTTTAGCGTAGCGTCAACCAATGCCAGAGGAGAAGGCACGCTTAAACGGGATATGATAATGATGAGTAAGTACTACATTCATTTAGGTATATGGAACCAAACAAATACTGTTTTATAATTTCGTTTTCGAGATCTTGAATAAATGAGTTATCAATTTACACGCCGCAAATTAGCAGTGCATCGGAATTGTGCGCATTTTTACGGCATTATTGTCGAGGAATCCCGAGGATATAAGATAAATGCTAAATAATTGAATTCCTCAATAACACCTTTTATAAACAAAAAATATTGAATATGGTGAAAAGGATTACAATAGGTAAACAATTTAAGAACAATACTTAATAAACAAAAAAAAAAAATCATAATCATTTTTTCTTAATAAATATTTAGGTGTAAATTGACAGCACAAAGTGATGACGTAGTTAATGTTAGTGCTAAATTCATTCATTTACTGAAACATCCTAAAAATAATTGAACACCTACCTACCCTTTTCAATACCTTATTTGGTACCTACATTTTGCAATACCTAATTACCTGTACAAATGTAAATAAATTCAGGCAGGTCTAAATCATATTAGCATAACTTTTATTAAATTTACAGATCTGAATCATAGTAACATAACTAAATACAGAACATAAAGATTGTCAGTATGGCCATGTTGAATAGCCCTCAGACCCTTGTCCTACAAGGAAAAATATATTATTATAAAAATATATATACCTTGCAAATATTTTGAATTTAAATTTTTCGACTATTATTATGTTGGTTTTGGTTAATAATACAATAATGTTGTTGTCAACACTGTATTTTTGAACCATTATAATTAAGTTATAGATTAAAAATGTAATATTTAGGTGTTAGAATTGAACTAAAATTCTGTTAAGTTTTTCTCATTGAAATGCACATATATATGTACTTTATTCATTTTATTAGGCTAAAGGTGTGTAGTCATTTTACTTTGATATAATATTTATAACTTCACTTCAATGTTAAACTCAGCCGTTCAAAGCTTTGAATGTAATAATTATGATAAGTACATTTAAGTTGCGGTTTCCTTCAGCTGATTAACATAAACCTGATTTCAAGTCGGCATTATAGTACTCTTTATCCCAAAGAATGTATTATAAAAGATCGCAACAGAATGTTTAGAAAAAAAAAATGATATAGAAGGGTGATTCGACACCCTTATTTCAAAGTATCAGAGGAATATATAAATTTCTAAATGAGGGCATATGATTTAAGAGTACCTACAAATTCTTTTTCTTATAAGAATTTAAAATTCTTTAATTTCAGCAGTGTTACTTTTATAATCCTTGTCAGTTTGTAGTATTAGAATACTCAAGGATTTGAGTTAAAAAATGGAACAGCAATAGCTAAAAAGCTGTCTGTACCATAAAGTTACTAACAATTCAAGGAAGTCACAATAAAGCCTAAATCCAGTACAATCTTGATGCCCTCTCACTTCCTGCAGTTGTAAAGGATAACACTAAATTGAGTGTATAAACCTGCAAAGGATATGAGTAATTTATTCTTACTAAGTTGACCACAGTTGGGATGATTTGTTCACAAAGGAACCGACAGTGAGTAGGCCGCGGTATTGGATCATAAGTACGTATTCCGATAAACAGTAAGGAAAAACGTAACGATCCTCATAGTACAACATCAAGAACTCCTGTTTTGAGCTGCTTCAAAAGTTGAGCGATACTTTTAAACAAGTTTTAAGTGTATTGTAGCGGCAAAGACCACTTTTCTGAAGGGGTAAAACGCACGGCGAGTGGCCGACAGACTTGTTCGCGGCCTAACAAAAGTAAAAACGATACAAACTTGCGAGTAAGTAAAGCGTATTCTAAGAAGCGTCGTCTTCTCGTGCAGTGTGTTGCATTCCTTAGTACGCCATGTGTGACAACGTAACTATTCGAGCGTGAACATCTAACACACATAACTTTATCACAACATATCAAAATGAACCAATGTAAACTCATGCCCATACTTTATTTACCGAAGTCATCAGCTGGCGAATTTCGTAAAAAAAACTTATTTTTAACACCAAACTAACATCAAAAATATTTAAATAAAATCCAGAAACTATCACTAAATTAATAAATAAAAGCTAATTTACTCAAAATAATATTAAAGATCAACAAATTATCGATCTACGAGTAACGCAGACTTACTGCATTCTTACCTTCGGATAACTCCAAGTCTAATTCGGCTAATTTATCTCGTATGTCGTCCGGCAACTTTAATATATCAACACTTAAGTCAGCCATCATGGCAAAGCACTTTTTTCACACAAAACAAATAAAGTTAACTATTACAATTCAAGAAACCATCGTGACACATGGCCATCTTGAATTTTGAATAATTTCTGACTCCGACTCGCAAACTATTGATACTGATTGTGAACGCCAGAGACCGCTAGCGAAGAGCAAGTTGGCTTGTTCTCATTTGTAACTTTGACTTGATAATTGTTTGTGAACTTTGTTAAAAAGCTTTACAAAAAGTTATACCTTAAATTTTTGCGATGAAATATTTATTGTGATTTGTTGGTATCAATTAAATTTAAATTGGAGTCAAAAGAAAAATAAAAAATATTTATTTATTTTTAAATTTTAATGTTGCCATTTCACAACTAGTGTCACTGACATTCACAACACGTTCACAGACGGATTAAATAACTTTTCTGTCAACTTTTAAAGTGGACACTTATTATTTTAGACATACACACATCAAAAGTGTCTAGGGATCAACATATATTTTTGCAATAACTTTTCTCCTGATTGATATTAATTAAAATTTTCTTTAAGGATTCATCAAATAAAGTGTTTTCGTTTGTCACAGTAACGATAAACCAAGTCACCTTTGCATTAATAAAGAAATTTGCCATTTTCCTAATAAACGGATTTTTGACATTTGAACCACTAACATTAAAGTTCGAAAAAAAGACTGAAATAACAGTTTTCTTTAAAATTTTATTGGGTAACTTAAACAATTAATAATCCGTGTTTCTACCGCGAACACTAACAACGGTTTGGCATACTCAAAATGAGTTCATCCAAATCACGCTGTGGAATGGCCGCCCATGTTCGTTGCAACAACAAAAAAAGGTCTTCTTGCGACTGAATACCCTCCATATTCGGCAGAGCTCTTCTCTGTAGCATATCCCATGCATGCTCAATCGGGTTCAAGTCTGGCGACTGAGCAGGCCAGAGCAGGACATTGATGTTAGCTGCGGCGAGAGTCTGTCTTACAACTCTTGCGGTGTGCGGTCGTGCATTATCATGCATTAACTGAAATAAGGGACCGATTTGCACTTGTAGAGGAACGATGACGTCAGATACAATCGTCTCAGCATAAATTTGAGCGTTGAGGTTGCCTCTGATCCAAATCAACTCAGTTCTTCCGCCGATCCAAATACCCGCCCATACCATGATGGTTCCACCACTATAAGGATGGACTTCCTGGCAGGATTTTAATCGCTGTTGGCGTCCAGGGGTTCTCCAGTGTCGTATACGTCTTGTATCCGGTCTCATACCAAAACGAGACTCATCAGAAAAGCACACGAAACGCCATTGTTCTTCTGCCCAATTTCTGTGTTCAAGAGCCCATTGATATCGAATCCTACGATTGTGCATTGCTATAGGTGGTACCCGTAGCGGTCTTCGGGAATGAAGGTTCACTTCATGCAAGCGGTTTCTGACTGTTTGGTCGCTAATTAAGTTCCCTGAAGAGTGATGAAGCCTCACGGCTAACATCATGGCGGTTATTGTTGGAGCTCTTCGAGTTAAGATTTGAATGTATCGGTCTTGTCTCCGTGTGGTGCAGCGATACCGTCCTCCATGGCGCTCAGCCACGGTACCAGTGCTTCGGTAACGTGTCCAAAGTCGACTGATAACACTCTGACTTGTATTCAGAGCTAAAGCCACAGTACGTTGCCGGGAACCAGCTTCTATCATTCCCACGGCTCTGAGCATTTCTTCCCTGCTTAAATGACGTCGCCGCTCCATAATAACGTTGGTTTTAATCAGTAGTAGGGCAACAGTAGCACTAATAATGTCTTCAATGCGTTGTATGTTTTTATAGGGAAAATATTGACAGCTGATTTTCATCTTTTACTCGAATTTGATTAACAGTTCCTGTTTCAAATTATGAAATGCACCAAAAAGGATCCATATAAATTTATATAATCATAAATTTATTACAAAGCCACATCTCAATCTCAAGAAATCCGCATAAAAATGCTTGATCCCTAGACACTTTTGATGTGTGTATTATGAACATAGGCTTTAGTAACTTATTATTGATTACGTCCTTAAAATTATTCCATGGTCTTATGACACCGCCCTAGTGCTTGAATGGCCAACTGAACACTGAAAAAATTTTACTGGA
Organism: Omphaloscelis lunosa; assembly: GCA_916610215.1. Taxonomy (NCBI): domain Eukaryota; kingdom Metazoa; phylum Arthropoda; class Insecta; order Lepidoptera; family Noctuidae; genus Omphaloscelis; species Omphaloscelis lunosa. The sequence continues at coordinate 20,049,037 of OU744243.1, forward strand.
ATACTGTTTTTCGTTTAGTGTTTATACTATACGAAGTTAATTAAAACAGATGTTGACTAAGGAATGATAAATTACATATTTTCAAGAAAATTTATAAAATTAATCACCTGAACCTGTTAATTTTTAATTTAATGGTGGAAGTTGGACAATATATCTGCGAAAAAATTGTTTAACTAAAGATTGTGCACTATGTCATGGAGATAAGCCATTTACAGTACAGTTGTTGTTAGTACTTAATGGTCTTATCTACCACCAAAAATTTTAGACAGCATGTTAAAAAAAGCACTAGGTACGTGTTAACCTCTAATAAAGGTAAAGAAAGGTAACGTCCCACAAAAAAAGAGAAAAAAAAATTTCTTCAGTCTTCACGCTCTGCTACCATATTAACTTTTATGATGTGAATCATAAATAAGAAAACTTGTTGATGTTGAACAATATTAATTTGTTTTATGTATTTTAAGGATTATAATGGGAATATTAAATCGAGAGTTTTAGAAAGACATATATCAGTTACTTGACAACAGTCAGTGTCAGTACTAAACAAGTATTAAAAATAATAAATAAAAACTAAAGAGGATTGTTCCTCTTTACACACACATTATTTTGTTTCTAGTTAGGATTCTTATATAATGTGTAGTTTAGTTATGAATTACAAAGGAATACTGATTAGGAGATAACTGATATGTATAAAAATAATTAAACGGAAAACAATAATGAAATATTTATTACAAACTAATAATAATTGAATATTCAAATTATAAAATTATTCTTATTGAAATCAATGTCTAACAACAAGTAGATATGGAAGGTATGGTATTTTCTTGTTTTTTGTTTCTTAAAACTACGATTACTCAATTGTTAATAATCCACTTTTATAATACACCGACTTCAACTCCTGGCCTCGAGCGCATGGTATATATTTTAATATCTGACTAAATTTCATCTAAATCCATACAGCCGTTACGGTGCACAGTGGAAAACATCTCAAAAACAGCAATATATAGCAATTTTTTTTTAGGCCACCATTTTGTATCCTCCATTTTGAATGTTCATAAACAGACAATAAATTCATGACCAAGGACCTGTAATACCCCACGAAACTGATTTTTGTCAAAATATTATTTTTTTGGATTGTTTTTGCTTCATTTCCCGATTTTTTGAGGTTATGGTATTGACTTTTAAGGAAAAGTGGCAGTGACACAGCAAAGTGTATTACCTCAGGAGTGTAGAAAAAAAATGTCAGCAATACGTCAAAAACTGTGGTGTAAGCTGATTTTTCAACAAAAAATGTATTTTTTTCACTGCCAAATAAATACCAACATTGCATACCTTAAAATAAAGTCGAAAATAAATAACTTGTGGCACTCGCCAAGTTTAAATAGTGAAACGCAATTGTTTTAATGAAATTCCAATGTGCGTATTTATTTTTGTTACCGTGACTTAGGGCTCACATTGCCTTACGCACACGCATCCAAATGTTCACGGTGCCATATCAGTTCACTGAAAGCTACAAATACGGACGAACACAAAGAAAATGGCGTACCGTGCACATTTTTACATTCACACCACCCGATAGCGGTAACACAAATAAAATTAACATCCCATGAGTACTCTATGAAAAAGTTATAATGGGTTGGTTTGGTATCATCATCAATCTATGGAATAGCAGCTCACAGCTGTACATTAGTTCTATGAAGGTACATAAGTTTTTTGAACATTCATATTCTGTTAAGACTCCCGCAGATAGGCGCAATGCGACGGGCGACGCAACATTGAAATAACAATTTCCGTAAAGTTTTCAAAGAAATTGTTCCACCAGAGCCACGTCACGCTGTTGCATTGTGCCTGTCCACGAAAGCCATTACTTATAATCCATACTATCCACACTAATATTATTAATAACTAGCTTTTGCCCCAGGCTTCACTTATTCTACGGGAACGTACTCCTGAGATAAAAAGTATCCTTTGTGTTAATTCAAGTTATAAACTATCTGTGTGCCAAATTTCATCCAAATCCGTTCTATCGTTTTTGCGTGATTGAGTAACAAACATTCAAACACAAAAAAAAAATACAAACTTTCACATTTATAATATTAATATACAGGATGTCCCTGGAAGTATGGATCAAATCAAATAGGGTCGTGGGCAACGTTATTTCCAAACTCTTCAGTCCTGAGAATGTCAATGCAATTTTTTACGGTTCAAAAGTTATGACCAATTTCTGTTTTTTTTTTTCAATCAATTAATCATTTTAAAAAAATATCTGTGCTCTGAGTTTATTTATTTTTTCAGGACGTTGTAGAAGAGTGGGCCTATCCTATGGTAATACTTTTACGCAGTTAGTAGACATGTCTTTAATAAGAAAAAAACATTTACTGCATAGATTTCGACCTGGCAAAAAAAATACTAAATTTTCGAGCGATTTTTATGGGAAACAGTTACACTAGGGAAAGTTGACTAGGTATTAAAAAAACTTACACAAGTCATAGAGATTCTTCAGAGGTATGAATCACTGGGATATTCTTATTAGTTTAAAAGGTAGCGAATTTTCGTAATCGTAATTTTTATAATTTTTTAAGTTTCAAATTTTTATTTGTTTCAGCTTAATTAACCATTTTGTTTACGACCTATTCCAACTGGTTCTTTTGTTTCCTCCCCCGGCACATTCCTAGCTAGTGCCAAAACTCTAAGTCTCATACCTATTTATCTAGTTATCGTATAATTTGTGATCGACACAAAAGTAAACATAAACTCAACAATGGTGGTTTAAAGTAAAACTATGCTGCCACCTCTTATGAGCTTTCAGTTTTTAACCACAATAAAAGAGTAAAATTCCTTCATGAACAACATTTCCGATGACTATAAGCAAAGCTCAAACTAAACAAACACATAATTGTGAAAACGTTAATTGTATTTCCTTTGCGATTGCAACACATTTGATAGCTAACATGTTCAGCCTTAATTCTGTTCAAGACTGGTCTGCTAACCTGTAATAGAATGATAGCGTGTCACCAACTTATTAACAGATGGATTGTTGCCGTATTTGTCTGTACCTATCTGAAACAAATAGAACCCACTGACGTATATAGAACCTGATTAAATTCGATAAGTTAGGCGAGAATATGGTCCAAGTAAGTTTTCAATTACGATTTTGTGTTAAAATACATTTTAGATTTATGTGCTATGGCAACTTAGTGTCATTGTTGTGCTAGGTGGCGCTAGGCGTTTTCTTCTTCCGTCATTCTCATTCGCTGCCTAGTTTTTCTTTTTGCATTCGGTATGTAGGTACTTTGGTAGGCTGTTTAAATTTATTCTCGTAATGGCTGCCACGCTAAATGTCTAGCTTATTGGTTATGTCATGTACATAGAATTGGAGCTCGGATGTGCAATTCGTATAATTCAACAAGTGTGTGGAACAATGGTCGCGTGAATGCTTCATAGTATCAATCTCCCTGGAACGTTTCCTCTTTCATGTTTCCTTTTTTGGCAATTAAGTTAAGGACTCGGCGTTTGTGTACTTTAAGCAGTAAAAACACAATCTATGCCCCGTGAAAAGTGTTCGCATGGACCATATTGAGTGTAAAGTGGTTAGTCGAGAGTTAAAATGACGGATAATAGGTCTTCGTCAGCGTTGTTCAAGAGAGCGGAGCAGTTGAAGAGATGGGAAGAATCGGATACGAACAAACAGTCCCCGACGCCGCGTCGAGCTACGAGGATTCAGTTTTCTTCAGGGATAGTATTTTTGGCGGCATGCACGGCTGGCGATAAAGACGAAGTACAGAGACTGTTGAAGAGAGGCGCCGATATTAACACTGCCAACGTCGATGGCCTCACTGCTCTTCATCAGGTAAGAAATCTTTCGTACAATACTAACCCATCCATGTAAAGGTAATCTTAAACTTACTCCTTACCCTTATTATCACATTTGTCACAATTCTCATCCATATTTTATATCACATTGCATACAAATTGCTATGGTTGAACATCAATTGGTCCACTTCTGGGTTCATCTCCCAAGCTGTGTCTACTTCACCTTTTATCACTACTCTTTTCTAATTTAGCAGAAACTCACTTTTAATTAATTAAAAGTAAGTAGGTGCATGTGAACTTTTAATAACATATACTTCCATTTATGTAAATATTTTTTTTTTAACAAAACAACTAGATTTGAATTTAAAACTTTGTACATTGTTTTACTTCTCACTACAAGAGCTGCTTCTGGACTGTCATGCTTCTGTAATTCTGTTCAAGCCTCAAAAATTCTTTGGTCAGTCTACTAAATCCCATTAATTTAACATCGGAGAATTTAATAAATTTCAAATGAGGTTAACCATATTACTTACTTTAGAAACAGAGGAGTTTATTTAAAAACGTTGCTTAAAGATAAGTAGTGAATTTCTGGAAAATATTTATTAAAATATATTTTTTTGGCTATGTACATGTTAAATAAACATCATTATATTATGAACAAATGGTAACAATAACATTATTAATCTTTCATTCTTTTAGATGTCCACCCTTACCATTGTTTCATTTCCAAGTTTGAAAGTTATATTTTTCACAAAGTTATGTTTTTGTTTGAAAGTTATGTTTTTTACCTGCATAAGCTATTTCCAACATTCTAAGCTTATCAATAGCAAAGTAATTAATAATTTTCTAATCATCAATGGGATGTAAATTTTGATTCATGTAGTATTGAAACAAAATTGATTTTGGCTAAGCAAATATTGCATTTATAAACATGTAATCACACATGTTATCTGTTAATTTGAGTCCATATTATAGACCTCGTCTTAGACTACAAGACTAAAGAAAGAAAAAGTATTTATTGAGACTCGCACAGGAAATCACAAATTAAATTTAGTTTAATACACACTCATTAAAACATTAATAAAATTTTTAAAAAATAACAGAAAGTCCTGTACAAGGCCAAAAGGATATGCTGGAAGGATATGCAAATCTCAGCATATGCTGCAACATTAAAAAAAAAAATGTATCAGAGCTGGTATTCTAATAGAGCCCGCAGTGATGTCACGGATAGATAGATACAGAAATAAATAATACTGCTTAGGTTGTTTTTATAACATGGTTTCCTTTATTCATAGTTCAAAAAATAATCTGTACATAGTGTTAGTCATGGTTCTATATTATAGGGTTCGGTTTCTGCATTTAGTCCTTTAGGTGGACCATTGCGGGTGTGTTTTTGACATGGTATATATTTTATTAAGAACCACAATACCTATATTAATTAATGGATAACAGAATTTTTCAAGATCTGCCAACCAGAAAGTTGAGATACCCTATATTTTTCAAAACACGTACTCTCTTTGTATATGTCTTTTAATTGGAAGGATATATAATGTTGAGTATGTTCTAGCTGGAGTAAAATTCAGCTTCATGCTTGTTTTTATATAAATAATAAAAATCTTAAATTCACTTATTCATTCACTCACTGACAAACAGCGCACAGCCTAAAACGCTGGGGTTTGAAGCATGAAATTTTGCACAAGAGTTCCTTTTATAACGAACTAAGGAATATTATAAGAGATTTTCTTTAAACCATCCTCTAAACAGGTCAAATAAGGGGTGAGTTTGTATGGCACTTCTGTTGATGGGTAATCCCATTGTACACATGGCTTTAATAAGTTGCAAAATGACATGCTTAATCATTCCATAGACTGCCTCGTTGGTCTAGTAGTCGCAAGTGCTACTGCTGAGCATGAGGTCTTGGGTTTGATTCCCAGGTCGGGCAATGTGTTATTTGTTTTTCTCTCTCGAATTTCTCAGTAGTAGCCTGGAGTCTGGATTTGTGCCTGGTTGATGGCAATAGTCTAGCCCCTTATTACGGGGTGTACGTGCTACAGGTACACACCTCTGCTCAACCCTTCGGGGAAACGAGACGTGATGTTATGTTTATGTATGTTATTCATTCCATTAAATTATTTGGTCTCTTGGACACATTGCGTAAAAAAGGGACATTTGGTTAAGAAAATACCTTTTTCTTGTTTAAATTAAGTTAGTCATAATTAAGTAATGATAATAACTTGGCTCACCTATGTGTGAATAATTAAAAAACAAAACGGATGGGAAGTCAAACAATATTAAATATTTGAATTTCAAGATATTATTCTCTGTTGCACATCATGTTACTTAATGTATGCAAACACCATATTTCAGTCTAAATAATAAATAACATGAGTTTTAAAATATAATTAAATTAAATATAATTGACCTTCTGTACTATTCAAGCAATACTGATAAATATGTGATGTATGTGAGAGTCAACGTACTTGCTGTTATTAAAATGTGATTTCTCCAATAAATTAACTGATCTGTGATGTGAATCTAGCCACTGCTGAGTGCTGGCCCATCTTTTGCATGATATCAGTCAAACAATGGAAATATCAACCAATGGTTTAGTTATAAGACTGCTGTAAACTTTTATGAATATGGAAACACAACATAAGAAGTCATTAATAAATGAACTAGGCTATTATATAGGACTTTCGGGTAAAAGGCTTGATATGGAAAATGCAACTCTTGGATTTGGCCCACATATTTATCCATTTCACCTTTCAAGAAAGCCCACACTTTTCTTTACCAATAATAGTGGAATGCTTTGGTTAAATCTGCATAACTGTTGCCCAACTATGTTGGGGTCAGCTTTTAGTATAACCAGATGCAGCTGAATACCAGAATTTTACATGGAGCGACTGCCTATCGGACCTCCATAATCCAGACCGGGTGTCAGACTTTCGGGCTTCTGACGTGTAATGACTGTCAAAGATCCACGAATGACAGCGATGAATGACCAATGACATATTGATATTTAAAAAAGAAAAGTATATTTTCGCTCGCCCCCTATTACATGACACTTAAACTTAACTGGCGAAATGTGGGCGTACTTTTGGTACACCTCTGCCTAAGCCTTTGGGTATTACAGGCGTGGCGTAGTGATATAAAAAAAAAAGTTTGTATTACTAAAATTACAGTACATTTTTACTCCGACTTTTTGTATTCATGTGCGTATTGTATAATTATCACTTGCTTTAAAAAAGGTGAAGGAAAACATCGTGAGGAAACCGGAATGCCTGAGAGATATTTCTCGACGGCATGTGAAGCCAAGTCAGAGGCTCATGGGCGGCTTAAAAACTCTGACACCAGGTTAGTCACTAGCCACACGAAAAGAAGTACATTTTTATGTTTTCAGACGTGTACGAGGCAAAAAGTTTTTTTTTTATCATTGTCTATTATACTACTCAGAATTTTAGGTTATGCTATAACTTTATCTGATAATAAATTCAATGTGGATGCATAACTTATAATATCTATGTATTATTCCTTTCACTAAACTTAATTGATTTACTAAAATGTTCAGGAAATGCATTTTAGACTCTTTAAAAAAAAATACGATTTCCTCCTCAATTTCCATTTGTTTTTTTTTATGCCCATTTCGCCGTCTCCGGAGAATAAAATGATAACTACCATTAAAAAATGATGATGTGGATATATTTAGTAACCTGTTCTGCTTAGCTATTTCTAAAGAGTCTTAAAAAGACCCTGGAAGAAATCAGGATGTCCGCAAGGTCACGCCTGAATCAATTAACTATAACTACCATTATCTTAGTTTTAGTCATTTTTGGGATCTGTGGGTGCTAATTAATACGTCTGCTCAATTTTTTTGTAATTTTTGTACAGTTAATTACGAAGTTACAAAATATTACAATAGTATTCAAAGATTTAACACAGGCCTTAAATTACGAGAGTAAAGTGTTAATATAATATTATCAAAACGGTATTCGCACTTGTTAGTATGACAAGCAGTCATATAATTATCTCGGGACAAAAAAAAAAAAAACTTTTTTTCAAAACGACATTCATCTCTCTACGTTCATTAATTATGGAGCAATCGACGAAAATATTTTTTTTTTTTGTTTTTCCTGAAAAGCTGCGTTTTTGTAGTTATCATTTTATTCTCCGGGGACGGCGGTGCCTATACGCTGCCTGCCTGCGTATTTAGGGAAAGTTAAATAAAATTAAGAGAGTGCCTCTGGAGCTGGCACCGGCAGCTGATTTAGTTGCCGGTGCTGCTTTTCATAGAACTACCGGTGCGGGTATTCGAATTTGCTACCGGTATATCAAAATTATAATAAAAATTAAAAAGAATTCAACGCGTTAAAACGATCGGCAGTTATTTCTTTAGAACTATTTAAATATTTTATTAAATTAAAATTGCAAGGTACAAAGTTAATCCCTGGAATCAATATATTTTCAATTCAATCGATCTATTAAGAATTCATGGCATTCTAGTTCAAAATATGGAATAGTATCCTGATTGTTGTAGCTCCAACTAAAGTTTAATCGATATAGTCTTAAGGCTCTTTCAAACAAGCGCGACACGCGACGCGACACAAAGACACCGCTCCTCGCGCGACGAGCGGTATCTTTGTGTCGCGTCGCGTGTCGCGCCTGTTTGAAAGAGCCTTTAATCGACTTCCGCAAATCGGTGTTTCGAATAGAACGCGGCATACCGAGTCACGTGTGTCGGTTTAGCACTCGGAATAACTTTCGATTGTTTCGACCGAACACAACGTCACCAGTACAGAATTAGAATCTGACTGTCTACAGCACTATCTCATACGTCATCGAGTACATCGCTGGCTTAAATCGAAGCGACACGTCCGCTGACATTTACCATAGCGGCGTTGTACCTTGCCGAGTTGAGATTCCCAATGTCGCGATGGATTAAGTTTTGATAAATTTAAGAAGACTGTTAATGTAATTAGAAAACGTAGAGCTATTATATTCTCATTAATGCTTTTTTTATTTTTTTATTAGCATGAATTGAGTGCTGCTTACAACACATTTCACGAATAAAGCAGTGGGTTTTAACTTACCTTCGGCCCTTTGACCGGAATTAAAAGCGCTATTAAAACAATCTAAGGTCATAGGGTAGACGCGCCCACTCACAAGATTTGTCTAATAACGCAGTCAGTGACCGCAGGAAGGTATTAACAAGTTTTAATAGAGACAATTAATGTTCTCCCATACGAGTCTTGGAGGGGATTGCTGTTCAATGTATGATATTGTCATTTACATTTTTGTCTAAAAATACTATCCTTCTGAATAGTTGAGTACTAAAAACATAATAGGCTCGTAACTAGTGGTGACTCAAGCCGAAAAAATCCTTGCGTCTATCGATGTTTCTTAGAATGATATGACAAAAAGCCCTAGGAAATATAAGTAACATTGATACCATACATACAGTTGGATTGTATAAATATTTACCAACATTATAGTCAAGTGAAAGTGGCAACAAAACAATCATTTTGTTGGAACAGGAAACATTGATTTAAAAGCCATCAATACGTTGTATTTTTAGCAGAAATCTAGGGCCACACGGTTTCCTTACATAGTATTTACTTGCGTCATTTTCCAACTTCGTCTACCTACTGAGGTTCGTTTAACGTCATATCTAGCTACGAACTTTACAGTATTTCATAAATTTTTTCAACCACTTGTAGATACCTACTGTTCACTGTAGGTAATATTATAATGATCTACAAGACTTAAAATTTCGTGTACAATGTAGGTATATATGCTGTTGGCGTATTTTAAATAAATAAATAAAATACTTTCGTATATTATTTGTTCCTTAAATAAAACTCATGAAAGACAGGGCCCAGGTCTATAAGTTTAGGCATGCGCATAATAATATAATCCGCATAAGTATTAAGTATATGACAATGAATGCACCGCAATCAAGCATTCGAAAATTGATACGGGCGGAAGAATTGCAATAACCATTTGCTGACACTTTGTCGTCAATTGTGTTAAGTGCTTTGATTCTGAAGAGATTCAACGTCCAGATCGCACATTTAAGTCACTGCAATGAATCCAGAAGTGTCACTGTCAGCGGTTTAGATGTGAGGTGTAGATTACTACGCCACAGACACCTCATTTGTCGATAAAGCTCCAACATAGACGCAATCTGGCAACATTCCGTACAATCCACGGATTCCTTACGTAAATAGACTATTGAGATCATAACCCTACTGTTGGGTGTAACTGTGGGCATAGTTCGTCGTAGGTATTCTTGAAATTGCAACGACGACGCGTGGTCTCCGCTCCGAATAGACAACACATTACCTCTACTAACGCGATACTGCGTTATTGTATTTGTATGGTATTCTTGAATGTAACGTGAATTTTTATCCTAGAAAGTGGTTTAAAGAACCTATATTAAACGTTAATAAAGTTCAACTATCATAACCTACAATGCAGCTTCATCATCAACATTGATCAGTCTGCTAACGAGCGCTTGCAAATCGCAGTCGCCTCATTGTGAATGCGCAGCAATCTCAGTGTTCACGTATTATACCAACGGATGGTCCGGGACAACCTACTTGCGACATGACATAAATGTCGCACGCAGATTCATGTATCCTTATATTTACCGTTGAGATCTAGATTGAAATACTTTGATACTAGATTATAATGTTTAATAAAAAGTAAACTATGTAGATTGATTTGCAAAGCCGTCCTCGTAGAGAGTTCAGATTTCCGAGATGAAAATTACGTTTAGTAAGCATGTACGCATTCTGCCAGTTCTACCCGAATCAGTTCATTCTTTACTGTGTAACAAGGAAACTACATATACTTTTGCATTAATTACCTAGTTAGTTAATTAGATAAATTTATTAACTCGGTTTATTTAGACCACGCAGGTTATGGCTATGACTTCTTTATTGACGATCCCATTTCACTTTTCTTCCGTATTTTCATAAAGCAAAGTCTCTCAAAATATCCGCTTAATGCGATCAATTCATTTTAAATCACTGATCAAAATTAGTGATTAATAAAAGCGGATCAATCCATTTTTAATCACTGATTTTGATCAGTGATTTAAAATGAATTGATGCGCTTTCCGTAATTCAAGCACTTCAAAAATGTAATAATTGTAGTTCAAGTTAAAACTTTTTATCTACATGGCAAAAACAAATAGGGATAAAGTAACGATATTTATTTAAGCCTTTATTGCGTTCGATAAAGTCATTTAATTGCATTTTATCTTATCTGTTGTGAAAGCTAGCCGGCTAGGGTCAGGCCGGGAACTTTTAATAATTTTAGCGCTGTTCTTCAAATCTTCATCCACATTATTATTTCTAAATTACAATTAGAACGAGGGAATGCTTATCGATTGTAAGTTTCCTACTATTCTGTATATGTGGGGATTGTAGAAGAATCAGTCTGAATATACGGAACGTGTGTACATGTGGTGATGCTCGCTAAAAAGTTGAGCGCTGGTACCAACTTTAGTCTTTCATTCAGCCGTATACATAAATTGTAATGTATGAATTAGTATCTCTATCTGTCTAGCAGGCAGAGCTCGCGAATGGCAGTCGCATAAGCGTGGGCAAATTATACTTGCCTACAATGACATGACCGTGACATAAGACTCATAATAATGACACTGTAATGCAAGGAAGCAATCAATCATAAGTAATTTTTACACTGTTGTGATATAATGCACTAATCAGGTATCCAATTTGTTTTTAATGTAGTATTGTATGTTCTGCTTGGTGGATGTCACTTGAATTTCTAGTTTCCTGAAATAAAAAAACAGCATGAGAAAATTCATATTGTCCTCTTCCCTAAGACAGAAGGTGACACGGTGAGGTTCAATTGTGGAATAGTTGATATTATATGTCATTTCGTCCGTTAGGAGACAGTTTTCACAGTAAAGTAAGCATTTTTTTGAGGAAGCAACATTATATTAGAACCCGATCCAACGAAGTAGTTCGCAAAAAAAAAAAAACGTTTTTCAAAGAAAATATTGATAGTGAATGTTGGATGTATTCGTAAATACTGGTGGCTGTCCGAATCAATAACACTCGTTGTTTTACTTGATTTGCTGCCGGCTAGTTGAATCATGACCAGTTTTATAGATCACATACATTTATAGCTTGTATAAAAAAAAAAGAAAATACATTTAATTTTACCACAGACTAAAAGGCACACAGTGCATTTTGTAAAATATTTAAAACTATCTTTCTCCACGCGGAAATAGATGATGGTTACATGGATGGCACAGAGATAGATAAAGAGTAAGATGGTGGCGATGACGATATGCATCTGCCACCAAGTTACCATATCCAGGGCATAGGCCTATACCATCCGTCTGATAAGGGCTAGGCCCGGGTCGATGACGCGTTGTATTCCACGCGCGCCTCAAAGAGATGTCAGCAGAATTGACAGGGTCCATTAGGGCCGATGCCTGCCGGGGGTGCGAAGAAAGCCGAAAGGGAGATCGTGGCCCCCGGCAACAGGGTAACCGAAGGAACATGGGTGGGTTTTAGTCAGTAAGAGTCTGTACACGCCCTCCCGCTTCGCCCAGAGCGGGAGAAGGTATTTGATAATTTCCCACATAAAAAAAGGCCTATACCATAATTACGCTGAAGTAACATCAGCCTGAACTATTCAAAATAGAATGGAAACTTTATTCGCCAGAGATCTGCAACACACAAAAAACCTATGCTTTATCCAGAAGCTGTCCCGATTTTCACAAACAACGAATTTAGGTTGATGATGGCATCAAAATGAGATAAAGCAATAAAAAAAGTATCATTAGTGTTTAAAACAGGTCGTAAACCCACCCAAAATGTTTCTACAACTTTAACGGCATTTTAATACTTTCATTTTGTATACGCGTGTACTGCTGCTATGTAAAAATTACAGCCATTGTTCCATTTCAAGAAAGTGGTGCTCTGATACTTCTACTAACTTCATGTTGATATTGAATAATGAATGAAAATATCACGTTACAGAGTTATATTTCAATATTTCAGACGAATCAGTATGCTGTCTTTTGTTTTCAAAATGGTGTAATTAGTGGTCAGTGTGTATTTCCAAAAACATCACATGACAGTGTTTTTAATTCAAAGGGCAGGCAATGATTGTACTACATGTTTTCGTTTGTACAAAAAACCAGTCTCAAATCTTTTTCTTTTTTGCTAAATTCCTTCTTACGTATTTCTATTTTCAGCGACAGTATTTTATATCAAGTCTTCACGTCATTTAACTGTGTGTTTCTATAACGTAGAAGCATAAACACATCTTAAATATATGCAGACTTTGATTCCGTTCGACATTTCCCTTAAAACTCCCACGCTTTTCTATTGTTAGAATAAAATATTACTATTTGTAACGACTATAAAATCCATTTTTAATCGGCTCATGTATCCTATCAGAGGTTACTATGAGGAAGAAAAAATGTTTCGGGTAAATTTTTACTTCCGCCCTATTTGGGCGGAAGCAGCAATCTTAGAAAATACTAAAATTATCGCGCTTAATTCAAGTGATTTGAAGATGAGCAGTTTTCTTAATGCTAGTCGTTTACAGTTTGTTCCTTCACTTCATTATTGTGAAGTTGCCAGCTTCATTTAAAAGAGCCGGTTAAGCTTCAGGAAATAAACGATTACTTACTTGTTACGTGTGTTTAATAGGTTTCAAATGGATATCCAGCCGCTCTGTCCATTGTCTGTGGGGTACCTAGTCTTTGCAACTGTCTAAAGTTTTTGCGTTGTCCTCGAAGATTTGATGTAGGTACGAATTATTGATTTCATAATTGATCCTGTATCTGCCGAATTATGAATCCAAACTATAAAATACGGTGTTCTGTTCTCTTGTCTGACAAACCGTAGTGATAATATCTAAAGCCGCATGGAAATTACGTTACGTACATCAGCGGAACATGGAAACGGTCTGCATATACTATTCTTAACCCGATTTTCTGGTACATGTGTTGCATCAGAGCTTGCCGTTGACGCATGGGAATACGATACTAACTGAACACGGTGCTGTATGCGTACATATTAAAACATACATAGTAAAGTGTGTGGTTTAAAGGTCGCTGTAAACGCGTACAAGGAAATTTTGCAGATTATAAAGTCATACTCATGTTCCCTGAAGGGTTAAGCCACAGTTAACCACTGGCGTCTTCTATGAGCGAATAATGTAAATAACCAGTTGACTTGTTTCGCTCTACGTTCAGCTCGGTTAGGTCTAAGGATCTCGTGACTTTTACCGCAACACGCGACGTTGTCGTTGGCCGGACTTCAACATTCATTGATAGATTACTCTTACATTTGAATCTCACGATAGAAGTTGCATTGTGGCCTAACTGGATCATTGTGTGCAGGAGCCATTAATTGTAGATAAGTAATGACATATCTTGCACTTCGCAATAAGTACCACCTACCACGATAAAACATTTCCCTGTTACAAGTTGTAGAGACGCAGCTGAAATATTGTTTGTTTATTTCAATTCTAACAGTATCAGGCAGAATTGATTTAGCGATCAATTTGTGTTTTGCTAGATAAGATCGAGCTCCAAGACTAAGGAATACTTACCTATAACCGTCTCATAATTATAGCCATACATTAGAATTTCCTGGAGCGTGGGTGATGTTGCACAAAGCCATTAAATGTATCGTCAGTTATCCAGATTCTGAATAAATTATTTTGGCTCGAGTCGATAACGCTGGTATTAAAACAGAACTCGTGACAACACCATCATTCTCCTGCCCTTTTCCCAATTTATTTGGGTCGTTGCAACATGTCCCTTACTTCCAAACTTTTCTACTAGTCGTCATCTTCGCCCCCTTTCTAGCCATATCATCTTTCACACAGCCCATCCATCGTTTCTTTGGTCTTCCCCTACTCTTATAGCCATCGACATTCATACTCAAAACTTTCCTCAAGACGTTTTCCTCATTCCTCCGCATCACATGCTTATACCATGACAACCGATTTCCGCACAACTTTTCGGTCACCGGTGCCACTTTCAGACTTCCTCTTATGTACTCATTTCTTATTCTATCCATTCGTGTAACACCACATTCCTCTTAGCATTCTCATCTCAGCTGCATGCAATTGCTTTTCATTCATCCCTTTTGTGGCCCAACATTCTGATGCATACAAGACAACAGGTCTAACCATTGTTTTGTATATATTTTCCTTAAGTTTAAGGGGGAAGCAGGAGTCGCATATTTTTCCCGTTACCTGCTGCCATTTCATCCATCCAGTGTTAATTCTGTCCTTAACCGCCCGATCTACTTTGCCATCGCTTTGTAGGAGTGAACCGAGATACCGACAGTCGGAGCAGACTGGGAGAAGCGTGCCATCAAGTACTTTGGCTCCAGAACTGGAGAGACCGCTGAAATCATAGAACATATGTTCAGTTTTGGTTCTGCTGATTTTCAAGCCAACACTCCAGCTTCTATTGCTATTTCTCCAATCTGCTCTGGATCTCAGGTTCATTTTCACCGACAAGAAAAATGACATCGGCAAACAGCATGCACCAGGGTGCCTCTTCCTGTATGTCCGACGTCGAGGACTTAAAGCCGACCCTTGATGCAAGCCTACAGCCACACTGAATTCGTCGGTATTGTTAGCAGCCGACCGGACGTACGTTGCCGGGCAAATATTTCTCCTTCAAGGCCCACCACAACATATTTCGAAGTGGGTATCATACGCTTTCTCCAGATCAATGAACACCATGTGCAAGTTCTTGTGTGTACGTCTGTACTTCTCGCACAATTGGCGGAGTGCAAAGGTGGTGTCCATTGTGCCGCGACCTGGCATAAACCCAAACTAGTTTGGGGTAATCTCACTCTCTTCTCGCAGTATTTTCTCTATTACTTTCTCCCATACCTTCATACTATTATATGACATGAGCTTAACTCGTGACAACACCACTGTCCATATAATTGCAGTTGTAGTACGTCGGTTTGACGTAAGAGTTATAGAAAACCAATAATGGCTTATCTAAACGCGTGAGCCGGAAAATCCGCCAGAGAGAAGAGGGAACTATATTAATGTTCTAGTAACTGCATAGATACTGTTGTTTTATCAACTTTTAACTCTACGTTCTACCCTATTGTTTCATATAGTCCTCTCGCATAGTAAAAGTTGATCCGTTCTAAGGATAAACATTTTTAATGGTCAAAATGTTTCAATACAGGTACATTGTGTTTATTTTTTATGTTGTACATTGTATATTATGTTCTGGCACGTGTGTATCACGTATTTTTCGCGCTTCAATAACTGGGTCGACAGCGCTACTTCTATCTGCGACATCTTGGCACTTGATGGTTGACTAAGTAAATATGCCAGGCTTTTCAGCCTATCAGTTAGGATCGATAGGCATCTATCTATCATCTAATGTGCGTATTGAACCTTTTGAGCACTGGTTTTTTATTTCACTAATCATCACATAATCAGATATTTGTAATATATGGAATACCAAGTGGTGCACAAATGATGAATCAGTTTTTGATTCATTCAAAAACGGATTCTTCATTTGTGCTTCATTGTTAATGAAACCTGCTATGATCTGTCAATGAAGTACGGCAGTAGATCGTCTAAGGCTTGCTCGTGTAATGTGAGGATATTGGTATCAAATAAAGTTAATACAGACTCGTGTAGTCCTGTAATGTTTTATGTACGTCTGCTGTTTTGTGTAGCTGTCTCACTTACATGCTAAAGCTAGTTATATATATGGTGGGGGTATACAGCCCTTGGATCACTTTGTTTCACCTTCATACTTAAAACTAAGAACATTGCTGATGTATTGACTCCTTCACGTACAACTATTCCAAGGCCGTTTTTATTTTGAGAGCACTGAAACCCGTAATATTTTTACTGTTTACTTCAAAACAATTTTACGAACGTTTTCCTTCGTATCTCAAAAACTACAGTAATTAGGTCACGAATAGACAGTTTTGTATTCGAATCTATTTTCCTCGTTTCCATCATGCCAATCGTGTATGTTGTGGGTGCTGTGGACTGGGTTGGCAAGAGCATTGGTTGTTAAACGGTAAAGATGGTTTTATCCAGCTTTGGTATGCTGTTCAAAATCAACAATTATTGCCATAACTTTGTTTACGCGTTTATAATACAGGCGGTACTGCGGAAGGTGGTTGAGGTCATCATCATCCACAGTCCGACTGTCTCTCTTTTCTTGTGCCAATCCCATGCTCTTGTGTCAGCCTCATCCAGGTTTTGTTCGCGATGGCAGCAATGTCGTCTGCCCATATCGCCGCCGAACGACCGACACCTTGTCTTCCAGTCATTGGACGCCATTCGGTCACTGCCTTTGATGTAGGGTGTTGAATCGATGGGTTTTGACGTCCTCCGTCTTAATATCATCGATATGATTCTGTTTTTCCTTGCGCGGGACATAGACTTTTAACTTTATCATAAATATCTCATGGTATCAGTATGTCAGAGCAAAGTCGGTAACCCTAATTCCGCATCATAATTGTATGTTCATACTAACTATTTTTACTACTACTAATATTTTGAAAGTTTTCTAGGCCTTCGGTGCATTGTGTAGCGCATGTGTTAATGAATGCTTCCGTTTTTTGTAACTCCGTGTTCTAGATGAAAAGAAGCTAAGGTTTCGTACTCATCGTCGAAATTTTCCGAATATGTATCTACGCACTTATCATGCATTGTTCCCACGTTTGGTGAAAGCCTTTTGTGAGCTTGCAGAATATCTACACGTTCTTATCTGAATACATTTTATCTTTGTAAAGTCATTAGCTAATACTTGATGAGTGTTTAGCTTTGGCTGAGAGTTCAGTTTCTGTATTTGTTATATTTTTAGGTTTGACAGAACAGTATGCGTCGCGTGTAGAGTCTATTGACATTGTTTGCGTCAGAATAGTTTTAGTAGCCGGTTATCAGCCAAATGGCCGGGTTAATTTTGATTTATTTACAATGAGATGCTTAAGTGCGTGTTAAAAAACATACATTGGTTAGAAAGTTGCAATTAGTGCTAGGTTATATGATTTTCTTCAAATTACTTAAGGATTAGGTACGTTTGAAAACCGAGTTTTAAATTGAACTTTGGAACTATTTTTCCTCACACTCTTTCATCAAGTAAGTGTTCAAATAAGTGAAACTAATCCTTAGGCTACCCTAAAAAGTTTGGAGATAGTTCTTAGCAAAATATATGCTACAAATATGGAAGCAGCATCGTACAATGTGTGAATGACACAATGCGATCGGTAATCCATTTACCGTTTACTTGGATGTGACATTAGGAAAATCCTAAGTGCCCTGATTTTTAAATCCGAGGCGAACATTCTAAACTTGCAGTGACGAGAGTTAGTCTCAAAATGAGGTTACTACACGTAGAGCATAATTCGCAACTGTGTAATGTGACAGTCAAGATTTATTATTTAGTATCGGTTGCCGGGTTGGCAATCGCCTCACCCGTCATTTGAACGAGCTATCTGCGCACCGGTGGCTAAATATGACGGCTCAACTATTGTGAAGCTACAGATATGCACTATTCGTTCAAATAATACAATTAGTTAAATAGGGCTTGATTTTCCGGTGACAACTGAGATAAATGAGTTCCAGATAGTCGTGATGTAGGTGTGGGCGATACTGACACATAACCCTCTGAGTAAATCAATTGTAAACTGAAGCTCAAATGCAATATGTCAAATAACGCACTAGGCATTTATTGACCGTATCAGCGAAGCTGCTTCAAGTCTAGCAAAATTTGCTTCGTGTGTTAGTTTGTTGGTACTCCCCCACAGGTCGTATTTTACGACCGCTCTGGACGAAACTTAGTATACAAGTTTTACGATTTTATAGATTTTTTATCGTCGGGGATTTTTGATTGGATCATCAGTACTTTCTCCAAAAAGGGGGCTACTGAATATATCCGCCTTATGAGATCCGATTTCCATGGTTCTCTTTTTATTTGAAAGATAGTAACTTTAAGTTGATCTCATAAAAATTTGGTAAAGATCTGATGATGATCAGAATAGCTCCTCAAACTGCAGTAAATTGCTCACTTTTAGATTTCTACCAGTGGAATCGGCCTTTTAACTGCTAGGTAGAGATTGATGGAATTTAAAACTGAATCCCGT
This sequence comes from Omphaloscelis lunosa, assembly GCA_916610215.1. Taxonomy (NCBI): domain Eukaryota; kingdom Metazoa; phylum Arthropoda; class Insecta; order Lepidoptera; family Noctuidae; genus Omphaloscelis; species Omphaloscelis lunosa. The sequence continues at coordinate 20,067,987 of OU744243.1, forward strand.
TTTAAATAACTTTAGTGGTATATTAATTGTTGTAAAAAAAGTTTGTGCTCGTGAGGTCTACTGTTAGCAGAACGACTAGTTATTTAGTAGCAGTGAGTGAGCTTATATATAGGTTACGTGAACACGCCTTGTCGGCCGATGCTCGGTTAGCTAACGCGTTCGAACGTTAAGCCCTGATTACCTAGACTGTAAACCTGACTTTTCACTACTTAGATTTGACAAAGGAATTATGGCCTGACTTATTTCTCAGGGAATAGCATAGCAATACAATAAAAAAAAGTTGTGCTTTTGTACATTTTTAGAAGTCAAGAGAGTAACCGAACCCTCTTATACAATAATTTTTTCACCCCTGTTTCACAACATTCCATTTTTAGAAAATTCCACACAATAGAAGCACCGAGCAGGTAGAGGGTTGAGGAAACATTTCAAATTTCGAAACTTTCGGGTAGTTAGTTTATAAACTTTTTTTATATATTTGGTAAATTCAAGGAAAAGTTTTTTTTTCTTTACTGGTTCCCAGAAAGTTCATGTAACAGTTGAAAGTTCAGCTTACAGGTTGAATAAGCGGTATTTGTTTATGTATTTTCTTTGTAATTCTAAAAAAAAATATCGGGGTGTAGGGTCGCGTGGAACGACCACGTGACGACGTGACTTTACCCCGATTTTTTTTCCAACTAGTCGTTTCTTGATAATGCTTTTTATAGTCATACTCATAAAAATATTTTACGTGTTTTCTATTGTTTGTAATGATTCCGAGATATACCGCAAACGCTGTAGTAGTGTAACCTAAGCTCAAGTTTTTAAGCTTCAGTCTCATAACCTGTGATATCAATTTATTTATGGACTGGATTAACACCAAGCTCCGTATATTATTCTTGAATGAGGGTGGAAGGAATCTATTGCGTGGTTGGGCCTGCAGGTGACGTTTGTAGTCAACAAACGGGATACTGCAGTAGTAGGGCGTGTCGGTAAAGCGGTTGTTTTGTTTAAAGATGTTACTTAGGTATTGGTTACGTCGTTAACAGTAATTGCTTATTCAGTTTATTGTAAACTGCGAAATGATTGGCCGATCATGAGATAGCGCAGAGTATCTTATCAAATATTATAATAGGTATCAGGGGTTACACTGAGCGATAGATTGGATTTAACGTCCATTCGAAAACTGCCCAAAGATGCAATCACCCCGAAATTCCGGTGCCCTACCAAATTAGATCAGCGGCTTAGACCTTAATCATTCGTACTTTATGCATTAAGCTTTTCGTCTTAGGAACTAAAGGCAAAATATTATTTCAGGGATGAAGATTAAAATTTGGCAACCTAACGTAGCCAAGTTGTCCTTTTGGACATGTATTACTACTGCCAACGGTCAGCGTAGAGCGCCAAACATCACAGTAATAAATGGATTACATCTTCACTATACCATAACGGATGTAATGACGATAATCATCACCTCACAGTTTGATGACTTAATTCAGAAACAATGTCAACTTTATTTTTAGCCTGTCGAAAGCTTTTGACTCGTTCGAGATTTATTTATAGTCATTGGGAGATATTTTTGACTTCCTCAATTTACTGAAATTAAACACTCTTCTTTCTTTGTATTATAATATTAAACTGTCACGAATGCCGCTGGCGCCGGCTGGCAACGATAATGTCAAAGCAGGGATCCTCCATACTTTAGGGACTTGAGATCTTATTGACACAATAAGATAAATTACCTATGATTGGGGATAAACGACCTTTTGAAAATCAAGCACAACAACTTAGATTGCTAGAAGTGCAATCAGAACAGTATGTTGATTGATTACGTGCTTTTTCTGATCTGGTACTACATATTAATAGAACTTGAAGATCCCACTCAATGATGCCCGAGCCATTACAACACCCACCAGAACGAATGCGATGGTCTATTCGGAGACGAGTCCGCCGCCTCATGATGCTTACTCGAGCCAACATCAATCTCTTCAGTTGTAGTTTATTTCAAACACACTAACACCGCGACTTATATTTAGCTCAAGAATTATTTACTACTATGAAATTGACAGGGTACTGTCTGTACACAATTTTTCGCGTGTCAAGATCACACGATTTGTATATATGCAACCTTGTTATAAAAATAAGAGCCGCGCTAAACGTTTGCGGGGACGACTGGAAGCGTCGCGGAAATTGTAACATATGATATCAACAGTAAGCCTGCAGAATGAGCAAGCTAAAGTGACAATAGGTGCAGACGTTGGCGTATAGACGTGTTCTTGAGCGGAAATCGCGGATCGGCAATAATAGTAGCTGGATGAGTCCTAGTCTTTTTTTTTGTGGGAAATTATCAAATAACTTCTCCGGCTCCGCCCAGAGCGGACAATGCCGAGTAAGCGTCCTTAATGACTAAAACCCACCCGTGTTCCTTCAGTTGCCATGTTGCCGGGGGCCACGGTATCCCTTTCGGACTTCCCCGCAACCCCGGCAGGCATCGGCCCAAGCGGACCTCGTCAGTTCTGCTAACATCTCTTTGAGGCACGAGTGGACACACAACGCAGCATCGACCCGAGCCTGGTGCTTATCAGACGGCGAACTAACCATTGCTCACCTTCCGCAAGCCTGCGCCTACGGTGGCCGGGAATCGGTCTGCGATTCCCGATGCCCTGGGCGTCTCCTACGGTGGTTAGGGGCGTGAGGACGCGAAAGTTGCCTCTCCATCACGCATTCCGCTTCCTCCCTCGCGAGCTTTATTGCTTCGTAGAAGGAGGTGACGGCCTCCCATGCCCTCTCGCTCCTTACCATGGCTTGGACCAGGGCCGGACGCGAGAGATCACCACCGCTGATTGCCTGCACGAAGACACGGCGATGCTCCGCCCAAGCTGGGCAGACCACCACTGTATGCTCCATCTTGTCCTCCAGGCGGGGCATTTCCTCCAGCCTTATCCTGAACAGGAACCTCCCAAAACAACCGTGTCCGGTGATTACCTGCGTCAGGCGGAAGGTGCGGGTGTCGTGGCGCCTCTCTAGCCACTCCTCAAACAGGTTACTTATTGCCGCAATTGTGGCGTGTTCAGCGCTGGGTTGCGACAATCGCACTCTCTATGACGCCATGAGATCCCGCCGGAGCTTTGTCCGCTGTGGAGTTCTTTAGCCTTATAAATCATCAGGCTATAGAAGACAATTTCATGAACAAAAAAATAGAGTTGCCTAAAATGCCCCAGGTCGAGGCGAGCGAGGACATCGATGAGAGTGGAAACTGTTGTCTACCCAGATTAGATTGCATGACAATAGGCAATTCCAGTCCATTTTGGAAAGGCCTAAGTGGAGCACCAATAATGTATTTATTATTTTGCCTCAGCGTTTTGAAAACCTTATACTTAGTAACTTGAACTTGAACGATCGTTGAATTTTCTGGTTTACAGTCAATATAAATTAAGAAAATAAAAAAATGGAAAAGACTTTAATCTCTTTAATGTGTACACCCAAATTGGAAGAAACATGGGGCCTTCTTGTAGCTCTCGTTGTCATCAAAATTTTAGCTTTCGGATTCTTTTACCCCTTGGGTTCTTCTGCAGCCGGTTTGCTGTGAAACAACTGGTCTGCAGAAGAAACCAAGGGTCAAAGTCGAAACAAAAATAAATATTTTTTTCATAACTTTTTAAATGTTACTACGAACTTGGCATGCTGCGTATTTTAGCTGTGTAGTTTCTGCGTACGTCACAAACATATATTTGGTCCAGATAAAAGTAACGTTAGCATGGCGTTCGAGACCAAATTCTTGTCTACTTTAGAAACACCGAATTGACGCCTGAATTACCAACATCCTTTGCGCTATACCATCAGAACCTATTCATTATTATCTGAGACATCGTTTTCAATGATTAGCTTCTAAAGTTCTTCGATAAAAGTGATTTCATATCTTTCGAGGACTTTTTTGCTGACCTCTGAGAACAAGTACAAATATGACAATAGTATTTTTTACTATTTCTGCTGTTACTGAATTTACCAATGATTGATCTTATTTCAAGGAATCCTGAGACCATTATGGTATTGTTCAAACTTGTATAAAAACCGTTTCAAATAGAGTTTTTACTGTCTTATAAACGTGTGCTAGCAAATATTCAATGTCAATTTTATAATGACTTGTCTGATTGACACACAAAGTTAGAAGCTAAAGAGGAAATGTACAAAGCTGTAGTACTGTAGTAGATTAAGTATGTTGTTATTGTCTTGACGAAATTAAACTATTCCTGCTAATGTTTAAAATAATGAAATAAGTGTAAAATTAATCTCTGGAATATGGGTTCACCACGCAAGTCACACCAGTCCTATTATCAGGTCAGTTGTCCTTGAAGAATAACGCAAAGGCTACCTGAACATTATCATCACATTTGGGGTCTTCTTCCAGAAATATGTTTGAGCTGGTATCTCAGTATTCTCCTTTCCCTTTTTCTAGTCTACTATGTCACACAGAATTCATTCATTATTTTCTTATAGTCAGTCACACTCATGTAATTTTTCTCGTAATACGTTAAAATTTGCTGCGCATCACATTAAGGGATCATCTCCCACACTAGACGGCCACGGTCGCAGCGAACAGGTAAACTACATAAACCGATATGAATCGCAACTTTGTCGCAACGGCTAGCCGCAGATCGGGCCACGGACCACAACTGGCCGGAGTCGTGGCCGTCTAGTGCGCGAAATCCCATAGTTTTCGGTTTGATTTTAATTGTCGACTAGGTAACTCTGTAGGACAGTTTTCTGCACACGTAACTTTAGATCTTTTTGCGTTTTTCTACTGAAGATAGTTAATATTCTTGGTCTGATGGCAGTCTACCGGGTGTTTATAATCAGTTTTAAAAGTCAGCCATCGAATTCCTGCCGCTGGCAAGTCTGCTATTAAAATATTTTTGTCTTTGTTCACAAGTTTATGGTTTAGTCTGCTTCTTATGCATACTCCTATTCAATTTTCTCCCAAGAGGTTCGCCTCTGCAGGTAAAAAGATTAACGAAACAAAAGAAATTAGCGAAGATTAATTACCGCACAATCTGTAGCTTTTATCGATTTTATAGCGATACTAGAAACGGTTGCTATCCGTTCAGAGCCCTACTTGCATTCGTCTCTGTTTACATCATCGGTCGGAGCCGCACTGATCATTTTATCGATTGCTATATATTTTTATATTTATGTTCCGTGTGCGTACCGCATCTGGACGGGTGTGTGTGCCTGCCCTATTTATAAAGTGCGGTTAGTTACCTCAGAGCAGATATAAACTACAGACGTGCCAATGACGAAAAGTATGACTATGCGAAGTATCGATGCCTGCCGAGATTTGATCAATTAGGCGGGTGCCAATGATCTTGTTATCACCGATCGATGCGACCCAAGTTTCATGAATGAACAAACTCTCTGTCTCACTTATCTTTCTACACTATCAGTGGATAAAGAGATGACAAGAAAAACATTTCCAAAAAATCTTTCATTTTCGTCGTGCTTATCTGTTTATCATCATGCTTCAAGCCCAAAGATTTACTTTCATATGAACCTTAACTGAACGACGTAGAGTATATAATTAGCACGCTTATCTAATATTTGATGTGTCAATATGAGACAATTTTTTATAATCATACTGCTTTTTTTTGGGTGGGAAATCATCAAATAACTTCTCCCGCTCTGGTCGGAGCGGGAGGGCGTGTCAGTCTCTTACTGACTAAAATCCACCCGTGTTTCTTCGGTTGCCCTGTTGCCGGGGGCCACGATCTCCCTTTCGGTTTTCTTCGCAACCCCGGCGGGCATCGGCCCTAGCGGACCCCGTCAATTCTGCTGACATCTCTTTGAGGCGCGCGTGGAACACAACGCGCCGTGGACCCGGGCCTGGTCCTTATCGGACGGTGAGCTACCCATTGCTCACCGTCCGCAAGCGCGCGCCTGCGGTGGCCGGAAATCGGCTTGCGATTCCATAATCATACTGCTGCGCGGTGCATTTGCTTGAACTGACCACTCGCAAAGACCATCGTCGGGTTCTATTATTTAATAGCGTGTCTGTGTATATTAATATTCATCAATCTCTCACACCGTATGTATGGAGTAGCCGGTGTAGTGTAGTGTGTCGATTACCTATTGCGTCACTTTTATAATTATTGTCTGCGATGCCGTTTGCTGTTCACACCGTTTTAACATGATTTTATCAAGGTGGAAATGGGCGAGTCTGCTGCCAGTCTAGGTCGAAACAGAGATTTGGCACGTTTAATTTCCTAGCTGATTTTTTCTATCACTTAAAATATTTTACATTCGTCCGAGGATATTTCGCTAACCGATCACTTGACGACATTAAATTAACTATTTGAGCTACAATGTAAATTCGTGCTGATTTTTCCTACGTCACTTTCTGATTGCGAGATCGACCCATTTCACATTACAGTAACATCGAAACCTATTTAAAGTCGATATATCGCGTTTTAAAGATTGTAAGCTAAACATATCTAGTGGATCATTTTAAATTTCAATTAAAAGGCATTATGTCCGCGACTGCTTTATTTATTATAATTGTAAACACTGCTATCTGTTATTGCCATCAAGCCCAATGAGTTATTATTTTGGCAGCGTCTGATCGCGGATGCGTTTTGTCTTCTCTATACGTCGTAACATAACAGTCGGTATTTATAGTGTGCGATAGTCATCTCGTTAGATAGTCCAGGAAATTGGGTCGATGACTCGTTGCCACCGATTCTGCATGTACTATCTAGTGCTCTTGCTTATCAATTATGTTAATTAATTGGTAATAGCACTAAGGCCAGTAGTTTTTGTTGTGTTTTCATTCCATTGTTAGCGTTATGTGGAATCTTAAACGTTCCGTCGGCTAAAAATGCCGCCCAATTATTGTCCTAGTTTTTAGAAAGGTAGTGGCAGTCTAGATACGATATTCTCCGCTGTCATTGACCGACCCAAATTTTCAGGGGGTATGACGTTCCTAACTGAATGACATAGCGCCGCGTTATTTTAGAATTGGGCGAGAAAATTTGATTTCGAGGTCACGTCAGAGACAGATTCGTTGATATTGGAGTTAAACCTATTACGTCATAGGTTGCGCACGCGACGTTTTCTTTTTTTCGTAAACTTTTACAATATTTTAATTCGAGCAGAGTTTTTGGCAAAGATTTGGACTCCTGTTTGTAATTGAAGTTGTTACCGCCTGTGTTCTGTCAGCCATCCGATACCTAATGAAGTTGGTCTTATCACTAAAGAGGAATTTAATCTTGACTGCATTTTGTATTTAAAATCAAACTCTATGGACTGTTACAAACGGGTGACTGTCAAGAATTTTTATGACAGATTATTTCTATTTTAATTTATATTTAATGGGTCCAGCCATGTGATGAATCATGCCTATATTTATAAGTATACTTAGATAGACGAATGACTGAAGACCGGGAACTTATTGTGATGATGTCAGTATTATTAAATACGAGACGCTTAATTAATTTGGGTTACATAAATTCCCAAATTAATTAAGCGTCTCGTACTGTCTATAATTTATTTATCTATCATATTATGTAGCTCATCCTATAAAATTAGACGACTAAAGTTATACCTTTCCGTTAAAAGTTTAGACAGTTCTGATTTCGAACTTTGTAGCGGACAATTGCATTTTATAACAATTGCCCAAAACTCCGTCAGTCAGACTGAACTAAGCTGCCAACAAGATTGCCCTAAATTGGTAATAAGCGCATAATTGGCTCATATGAAATACTTTTACGGCATTTTGCCTTTTGGGTTTTTGTATCAATTTGCGTTGAATGCACATGAAGAGTTATCTTTGTGATGTTCAATATAATTAATTGTAGTATTTCTGGTTTGAGATTTAGAGAACAAAATTAGCATTTTAATCATATACCGTTTGATAGGAGATCCGTTTTTACTAAAAATCATCATTTTATTTTAACAAAAATATTGTGGTAGAAGTTTTTAGCAAAATAACCAATAGGAAACCTGCTTTCTCGTGATACGAGTCTATGACCTCAAATAGCTATCAGTGGGTTTTGTATACCATGCAGGTACACCAATAGCGTACATAATGATAAAATTACACTCACTTGCTACCGATTGTTATTATTGTATGTTACTGTAACTTTGTTTATTGTCCTTTATCGTTCGATAACGGAAACCATATTTACGTTCACACTTTTAAGATGGATTCTCTTATTCTCTTGTATAAAATGTATCCACGCATCTGGCGATGGTTGACGTCGCGTAAACGCTACGCTAGCGTCTTGTTATCGCAGTGTATACGTTCGAAAAATGTGTACACTAGACGCAAAGGGTGCCTTAGCACAACGAAAGAGACAGTAGAAGCTGTTGTTGCGTCAAATCGAAAATCTCGTGATTCTTTAGTAAAGCTTTTACGTGTGATCCGTTGTTTTAATATAATCATTAGAACAACGGATCATCGCACATATATAATTATAATTATTGACAAGATAAACACGCCTTTGTTACAGCTCCCAGCCTAGTAATAAAATAATGAAATCTGATGTATTCATACCTGTTTATAGCATTTCTATTTCAAAGCCTAGTGTCCTATAGAAATATTTCCTCATTGTTCATATCATGTTAGGCTTTCCATTGTCCGGGGTCACTACAAAAGTGCTCATTAAAACAATTACGTAAGTAATGAAAAGCTAATTGCACTGTACGGTACGCGTCCACAAGTTGAATATCGGTCACATCCGGAGTGCACATAATGAGATACCTACATCGATATCTATTATCAATTCTGTCTCACCCCTGTACAATCGGCCGCCACTGGCAACAAAACCAGTATAAGCTGGCCTCTTATACTATGAAACTCTTACGCTAGGCCAGCTCAAGGTCTAAGTTTTGCCAATGACGTGCGGTAGACTGGGCACTACCACGAGGGCACATCCCTATAGCAACAAATGTATCAAAGTGTTTTTAAAAATCCACTTGGTCAAAGCACATCTATAAACTGCTGTTTCGTAATCCAGTGTGCTAATGGAGTCCAATGTCAAACGTATTCTATGTTTCTACACAGGAAACGTTTTAGCAGAGCGCTCTAACCAACGTGATTTTTATACCTCTGCTACAGCGTAAGTGATCTTTTTGCGGTTAACAAATTACCGATTCCTGCGTTTCATCGATGTTATTTGCGTAATTTGCAAATGATGCTGGCTGCATCGATATTGATCAAAGGAAAAAGAAAACGTGGTTTGTTTTCGCTGCTTGTTATCACGTTAATTGTAAGGGTCAATTGGTGGAAATTGCTTGCTGTCCTGCTCATTGGTAGTGGTCATGTAACGTTATTTATTCACAATAGCATTTTTTATTGGCAACGTTGTTGTAGATAGGTATACTTTCATCCGATCCAGATTGCGACCAAGTGGAGCCGTTCTTTTAATGTCGAGAAAAATCGGGAACAGGAGATTTATCGGCTGTGCTGTCTTAGTAATATCCGAGATATAAATTGTACTTATTTTTTATTGTGCTGAATGTGAAATGCTATAAAATGGCACAAATGCTTGGTATCTGGTTATCTGGCAGTAATTATGCCAGCTCACTTGTGCTGATAACTTCCAATGGCTTGCCAAGAGCCATCATGTTTTATGAGGTATAAATGTCAAAATGTAAACGATTGTTCTTTGTAGAAATATTTTTTCAGGCTGTGCGATTGATTTATCAATCTCCTGCTATCAAAATCTATTTTGAATTAATAAAATAAATTGCAAAACCTATGGCCAACGTTTGTATACTACAGCTAGCAACATAATGTTATCAATAGCATTAAATACCTTAACAACTAAGTAACCTTTGTACTCGTTGGCCACAACCCCCAAAGCTATAATTTCTTCACAAAAGCCAGTCCATCCTCGTTGGCGGTGAGCTCGTCGGTCCGGCACTACATGCGCCAGTGACCGCGGCACTGACCCTGCACTGGTTCCGAACTGATGCACATACAGCTTTACTTTCTGCTAACATAACGTGTTATTGTTCGGAGTCATGCTAGCTGTTGGAGGCGAAGAAAAACAACTTATTTCAGCTTGTTACTGCAGTCGTTCCGCTTATAAAAGTTGTAAGGAAATTGCTAACGCGTACAGTTCGAGATAGGGCAACAATTGGTTTTTGCATCAAATTACCAGCTTGGGCATTATGGGTTTGGTAATCCCTGGTGTTCCATTTTCAGAATAGAATCTTTAGTGTTGTCTCCATACGAATATTAAGTTTGCACATTGAGGATATATAAAGGCGATCTTGTTTATTCGATAGCTTTGCTTGCCAATGCAGCTCCGCCATTTCCGCGACAGTATTTTTACAGTGCTTACAGGCGGAAAAATTGCCTATTACGTTCTATGCGCTAATGCGAATTTCCATCTATATACATAAGTGAAATGGTTTCAGGCGTTACTAATAGACTTTCTACAGAAATTACTTGAGCTGCCTTTAAACCTACTAAGCTATTCATTTGTATGGGAAACACCGCATCGGAAACCCACAAATAGTGGGACTGTTTTATGACCTGCCATCAACAGACTATGTCATTGTACTGGGGTGAATTGGGTTTACACATAAAAGTGTTGGGAGTAACTATCGCTTACTGAACGATATGGTGACCGCAGTTTAATGTTATTTCTACGGATGTGGATTGAAAGTTCCCCTTGACTCACGATATTTACTGGATGTCATAGACTGGTTGATATACAATACTGCAATAAATATTACACTAAATTCAGTATTCGTGAAATCTGATCTCGTTCCTTATTGGATATGATTTCAATTACCACAAATGTATGCATTCATGCATCTGTTACATGTTTAAAATTCATGAAAATGCATTGAAATGACTCCCAACTGTAATAAATACGCTTGCGTATCATTGTTTATTCATTAAGTAAATCACTTCCCGGCCAATATTAGTGATTTTATTTGAACCTTAATACCTGCGAGGCTGTTTTTTATGCGAATTTTGAATGTCCGTATGTCTATGCGTTTCGCAAAATTGCTATTTACTATTATTTTGAATTTTTATGCTGGCTAATGTAAAAAAAATAACAGATGTTTTACTTACTCTTCCTCACATATAATTTAAATAGAATTCTTGTACTAAGGGTGCTTATTGTTCCGTAAAAGTAGTTAAGAGGCAACAGAAAGCAACAAGTCATGGTTTTAGACGATGACCTTGCGTTCACAGTTCACAGTGCAGCCATCTTTGAACTGTGCCGTCAACTCATGTCATACAAAATCATAACATTGAGTTTGAACCTTCACCTTTTTGTTAACTGACTATTCCTTCTCCTTATTTATGTATGAGAGTCAATAAGTCATATGGATGATATAAGCTTTTATTTGCATCAATCTCTTGCTGTGCGATATTTCCTATCTTTGTTTTTAGTTTTGTAAGATGTAGTAATTAATAATGTCTGCGTGACATAAATTTTTCACAATTGGCGCTCTGGCCGATATTTATCGATATATGACCGATATTTATCAGTAACTTTTACAAACGAATTTATTAGGTTAAAATTGGATTGTTTGTTTTTAGCTTTTTAAATATATCTTCAAGGCAAAGAATTGAAAACCTCTGTATCTTTCTTGTATTAAGAAAATTATGAGATTAAATAATATTAATGTTTGTAAAGAAAATTACGATTACTAATGATGTCGATTGTAAGAATTTTGTATTAAGGCTTCCGCAAACAGGCGCGACACGACCGTAATAAAACATTTTTTAATGCTGGGGCCACACCAACGGGAAACGCCGTAGATTATTGCGACTATGGACTTTATTCCTACGTGTTAGCGACCATCATAGCGATAATCAACGGCGTTTCCCGTTGGTGTGGCCCCAGCATAAGAAAAATTCTCGGTAGAACAATTACCGGCAGTCTGCACGAGCCTTTAGTGTACCACTCTTGATTTGTAGTTATTTTTATTGGATTCATAAAACCTCTTAATACAAAACCTCAACATGTATTTTTCAGGCGTGCATAGACGACAACTTGGACATGGTGGAGTTCCTTGTGACGCATGGCGCTGACGTCAATCGCGGGGACAACGAGGGATGGACCCCGCTGCACGCCACCGCGTCGTGCGGCTTTCTCAGCATAGCTAGGTAAACAAAAATCTAGTCTTTATGCTCTTCAGATATAGTAGTTAGTAGTGTCGTAAGCTTCCCGTACTGTACCATTCCATGTGGTTGCTAAGTCATCAGCGATTCATTCATGTCATAAGCGAATTTATTAGCCAGATCATCATGTATTTAAGCTACCATGCATGCGATTTGGATTAATTGGAATGCTTAGAGTCAGTTGAGGTATTTGTCAATGCTTTGGAACTGCACCTTAAAGGTTATTTAAATATATCGTAAACTTTTATGATTTATTGTTGACTCATTTTGGTTAACCCATCGGTAAGGAGTCTAAGGGACTAGATTAAACTGTGTGGGCGTTAAAAGAGAACGTCCCCAAAGAAGGATAGTTCCGGTACTCTCCCGAATTATAATTTTCTATCAATCAATAATGACTTATTTGTGCCATAATAATAATATATGATGAATAACACAACTTTGACGCAGCGTGCGACATACGATAGGAGACTGTACACAAAAGGTTGACTCACATTGACCTAATAGGCTTCGGGTTTTCTGTGAACGATGCTATTCATTGTATTTAGCTAAGAATGATAACATATTGAAGTTTATTGCTTTGTAGTTATTCACCAAATATGGTTTATTGAATTGGATCCGCATGAGTGGTGCTCTCTATCCAATAGGTTACATACCTCTAAGTTCGAATGATGTTGCAGAATGAGAACCGGAGGGGTCAACATAGCCAACAGAATGCATACTGAAGGGTCATTGGACCGGCCATATGAGCCGTAGAACTGATAACCGTTTAGTTTAGTCGTGTTCTTAAGACGCAGATATATGACAGTGACCTTGAGTGGTTAGCTTGCGTGTTCTGTACTGATCTCACGCAACGCGTCGTACCTCCAGTCAGTAATAGGACTCGCCCATGAAGGAGCGCTTTCCAAAATTAAACGCTTTATTAATTTATTATACATGAAACAAAAGGTTCAATACTTAAATTATCTTTAAAATGGCGAAGGTTTCGTTTGATAGATTTTGTGCGATTCTCAGTTTTTTATCCACGTTAAACAAAACTTTACAAATTAATTTCACTATGTAATATAAAAATAATCCAAATATGCCTATATTAAAATATTAAGAAAATGCTCAAATTAAACTTATATTTTTTCCAAATCATTAATACTACTCGTTTAGACGCCGTCGTCGCCTTAAGGTGAAACGTTAGTGGTAGCCCGCGATATCAAATGTTCACACGTTTTTTGCAATTTGCAGGTCAGTAGGTTGTATCTTGATCAAAATATGATTCGCGATCGTAACATATATGTATTTACATAATTATAATCATTAATTTGCAAAACACTGACGGACTGTGACTTTACTGACTGTGTGTATTTGTTGAAAATTTTTAACAATAAGACAAAATTTTATTTCAGCATTCCCATGAAGTCTAAGCGTTACAATCCACCTTTGCGTGTGCCATTTGCTTCTACCAATTATAGGCAAAATTCTTACATTGTGCGTGCAAGCAGAAATTTAAACATGCTTTGCAAACAGTACGATATAGATCCGTTCATAACTAGTGTGTCGTCAGCCAGGACGATCTTAAGCCGTAACTTTTTCATATAGTTCATTTAGTTATGATGATTGTTACGCAGTGCGAGTAACATTGTAATTATGCTGTAGTATAATAGTAACTTGGTGTGAATGTCCTTAGAACTCCTTTTTTTTCTGTATTTTATAAGTGGAGACCTATAATTGGCTTTCAGACTAATGTGCTGTGCTTGATCTGTTTGTTTTAGCTATAAGTCTTCCATGTTATTTAAATAAATAAATAAATAAAACTTGTCCAAAAGAGATTTGATCTTATGAAACAAATTTAACTTGGAGAGATGTATCAATCGTTCTATCTAATTAGGTTTTCTAGTAGTAACTGAATGAGGCTGGCCGAGGATCGAGTTAAGTGACGCGCGATTAAAGAGGCACGTATATCCAGGAGTGAACAACTATAAAGGATGACGACGACTGCTAAGTTCTAGCAGTACTACTACTAGTTCTACTTGGCCAACGCCAAGTAAGACGACGATGTAAGAATTGGAAAACGGGCTTCATATAAGCGCAATGGCTATGTTATGTGGCGAGGTTTTAATCATAATATATGTGTGTGAATTAAATAAATAAAATTCACATTAGTTGTCAATTAACCCTGACAAAATTCAAATTGTGATCAATTGGAGGAATCGATTCGTGTGGTGACGTGCTACAGCCTGTCACTAGATACCTAAGTGCAATAATGAAGGAGTTTTAATAAACGCTGCTCGATTAGCAAATTATTTCAACTTATTTGTTATTTTCTCTTTGCCTACACTACTCGTACATTGATATGCGAAATGAGGATACATTTCAATTTATTTATGCGCCACCTTCTATTTGCTGCACTCGGTGAATACCTAGTTTTTCCTACCATTATTGATCACTGCATTGGGTATGTCTAAAATATATTAGTAATATGAACTAATATATTACGCATATATTAGGTTCTATGCTCAGAATATTCTCGATCATATGGGACATTCGATCATACGGAATAATAAACATCGCATTTCGTGAATTTTACTACCATCTTCCAAGAAACTTTAGTTTTTCCTGTTAGTATTAATCATCTATCTTTTGTTACTGTTGCTGTATTGAAAAACAGTAAAACTGTAATGTCACTGGGATTCTCTTGTGAAAATAACTTTGTTGAAATAATGTTGTTTTTTTAATCCCGGCTCTAAACCCGTAACAGTATCTTATGATTTTGTGTTAATTAATAATGGTAATTTTGTTATGTTTTACTAACATAATTATGTTGTATTATGAAGAAGTGATCTAACTTTGTATAAAATGTGTACAAACTATGTGGTAGATAACCACATAATGAACGGAAACTTATCAGGGTGTGGTGAAATTGGCAATAGATAGCTTCTTTTAAAGTAATTTGCGTTCACAATTTTTTTTGCTTCGGATCGAGTAATATATTACGTTCTTCGCAGTTCGACTGGGACGTCGACCGCTGACGCTGGAGGCCTGTTTTTCAGCCATCATATTATCATCACGAATCTGAATCATCAGGAAAAATATTACTTTACAATTGTTGTTTGACGTCAATATAGCATACGTAACGGGAAAATCTCAGTTGCGTAAATTATTATGTAATTTTATTTTTAACACAGAGCATGTGACTGATAGATGTAACAAATAATCGCGTAATAAATGCGGATGCTATTAACTAATGTTAGGTGATCTTTCTGGTACATCGAGGTCCAGAAAATCTATAGCAAAGATGAACCAAGTTTGTGGTATGTGGTACCTATATCATTAGGTAGAGTCAAAAGTATTTGAGAGAAGAATGCTACTACTACTACACTTAAATATAGTGACCACCTACGACTTTATCTGCGTAGTGCTTATTTATATACCTTTAGGTCACTCTCGACTTCTCGAATATTTTCGTAATGTATTTGAATGATAGATTCTTGGCTCCTAATACTGGGTATTTATTGCTATAATGATTTAGCTGGCTAAGATGGAATTGCTAGCTTCTCCTTGTGGCATTCAATTTCAAATTCTACTAGACATGTTAAGCGCCACAAAACCTCGTTATAAGCCTTCTACATGCTGCCTGTTCCCAGCCACTTTTCTGATGCGTATCACGCTATTCTTGCCAATTCATTGTCTCCACTCAAGGACTGTAACATATCTGCTCTAACAGGCATCAATCCTTCTTGAGGCCGGCCCACTGCCACCTTACGTTGCTAAATCTGTAAATTATATCAGTAACTCAAGTTCATTTCGGGTAATTTCATCTTAGCAAAGTTCACTCTTCAACTTTTGTATTAACAACATGTACCATTTATGTTTCAGATACCTCTTAGAAAACGGCGCCGACGTTTCCGCTGTGAACTATGATGGAGAGCTTCCCGTGGACATCGCCGAATGCGATGCCATGGCCGACATGCTGCAGAAAATCATCGATGACAAGGGTTGGTATTACGAAATACATATTTATGTTTATATTTTAAGACCTATGAGTTACTTAAATGGCTCTAATGACCTATTTAAGCTTCTTTTTCTTTAAAAGCAGGTTTGCAGGTCCTCACATAGAATAGAATTTTTCTTTATTGGAGTAACCAAGACTTAGCAAGATTGTTAGTAAGACTTACGACTATGTTAGTAAGCACAGAAGCTAAACAAAAACAAGGAAAAGAACACAAGAAATAACGGTCGGTCACCGTTGTGACAACCCATGAGACACGGCATAACAGTGACCCACGTATTCACAGTCCAGGCGACTCGCAACCATGCTTAAGACACTGTTGGAGCCGCCCCACACCCTGCGCACCAGGGAAGCGTACCTTTTACGCATTTTTGCGTAAAACCAACCTACACGCGGATTTGCGAACATCCCTGACGTACTACAAAAACGGGGCAGGCCCACCAGTATTCTACAACGCATTGTTATATTGAACGCGGAGAGCGCTGCACGATCTTTGCGTATATCTAGCCCACAGGCGGCACGTGTAAAGACACATACAACACGAATTATGTATTACTGGTCATGAAAACGTCTTCCCTTTGTTTTTGTACATGTTGTTAAATTAAAAATCGAGTTCATCTCCCCAAAAAATTTAGGATCGCTGATCTGTTTGCAAATACTGGCGATATTAAGTAGGATAGCTATTTAAAATAACTTTCCCTCCATGTCTTATCCATATTTTTTTGTTGCGCAGGCGTGGACTGCGATAAATATCGCAACGCGGAATTTGATAGTCTGATGAGCGATGCTCGCAAATGGGCAGCTAACGGCTACGTGGAAGTGAGGGACATTAATGGAGGCACCCCACTACATGTCGCGGCAGCTAAAGGATACGTGGAAGTAAGTATTATGTTTTAGCAGCTCTTACGTCACCTTCGAGGTTTCCTTCAGATTGTATACTGCCACGTTGGTCAGGGGGTCGCAAGCGCTGCTACTGAGCGTGAGGGCCTGGGTTCGATTCCCAGATGGGGCAAAGTGTCATTGGGTTTTTCCATCAATAATATCTCAGTAGCAGCTCGGAGTCTGGATTTGTTCCCGGTTGATGGAATAGGCTCGCCCCATGGTACACGGGACTTAAACATAACGGGTGAAATGTGGGTGTACTGTAGGTACACCGCTTCCTGATCCTTCGGCGAAAACCAGCGTTATGTTATGATTGGTTATTGATGCAGAGTTTAAATTCAAACGATTCTAAAGAGTAACCTATAGCAATTCAAAGTGATCTAACATGGGAAGGCCTTTGTTTAGACCCATTTTTAGGGACCAGTTTGGTTTTGAAAGGTTCATCAATTTATTGTAGAAAAGTAATGAGATATTTTACATACCTACACTTATAATTTTTTATTCTTCTTATTCACTACATTCCTTTACTTTAAAAATACTGCTGGAGTCTCTCTTGTGATCTACTGATTGCAAACGCGAATATTGAGAGTAGCGGGCTTAAGACTGAATTTGTATCCTGCGGATTTTACTAACACCTCTGCCTTACCGCAATGTTATGTTATGCTTAAATCTTATCTGTATCATGTCTCCAGGTGGCTAAGATCTTGCTAGAGGAGTGCGGCGTTGACCCCGACTGCTTGGACTTCGAAGGTTGGACACCTCTGCACGCGGCCGCTCTCTGGGGACAGAAGGAGGCCACCGTTTTACTGCTCAAGTACGGAGCCGACCCGATGATCAAGAACTATTCAGTAAGTACCGGCACACTGACTCTACTACCACAATACTGTTCTCTAAGGCGCGGATACACCTCTAATCATTAAATACGTTTAACTCGTAAACATAACTAACATAACTTAAAACAGCGTTCCCGTTTTGACAATCGTTTGAAAATGATAGAGACAGAAAGATGTTCTAAATACGTTTATCGTCAAACGCATTTAGCGAGTTGTGGTGCAATTAGGCCTAAATTGTAATACTCGCAGAAGTCGCCGTCATTAAATGTACAAGAATTATGGTGAATATTGACAAAGGTATTCCTAAAAACATATGCACCTGTGCCTAAAAGTCCGCCGCCGGCGATTAACGAGAAACGAGTAAAATAACTAAAAACGACTTGGCGAGTAAAGACCAGTGAGTGTGTGACGGCGACGAGCGATTACTGCTGGTGTGCTTATGGACCAAACGTGAGTCTCTCAGCAAGTTATTTTCTCGTCAAGCGAGTGTCGCTGAGCGAGCACTCTCTTTGATAGCTCTCGTCGCTGCAACAAACGAGTGAACGGCGGTGTGAACAGCGATTAACTATTAATATATATATATTTCTTTTACTTACCAAAGACATAAAATCTTTCATACGTTTCTTGAGCGAGATAATCGTTGATAGTTAGTTGCGTTCTCGTCAGCGGGTAGTTGTCTTACATTTTACGACCGCAATTGCTACGAGGGTTTAAATAAAAATGAAGGTTTTGAAATCTGGGATGCCAGATAAACTGTTTATGAAAAATATGGCATCTAGTCTTTGGAGGTTACTGAAACAATGCACGTTTTCATCAGATAATTGGTATAATCATGTCCAATATCTTATTTATTAAAACATTATATTTTACCGACAGACAACGCAATGCCTAAACCGCTGGCTTTAGAAGCATTAATTTTTGCGTAAGAGTTCCTTGTACAAAGATAGTGAGAACTAAGGAAGGGTTTTAATTAATATGTGTATGTCTAATAATTTTGAGCAATCCCGTCGGGCACACGGCTTGTCACACAATAACGCGAGCCGTCCACCGCGAGCTAAACTAAGTTAGTTTGCAGTTAGTTTAGATTAGCTTGCCAGTTTTTCATACATGTGGATGGACGCTCATGTATGAAAAACTGGCGAGCTAAACTAAACGCAAACTAACTTAGTTTAGCTGGAAGTGGACAGTTCGCTTGGTCATAATTAGATTACTACTGCATTTTATTCACAAACGAAATTCTCTTCTAGGGCCAAACCTGCCTTGAACTGGTTGACCCAGGGATGCTGTCATTCCTTCACGACGCAATACAGGCACAGCGTCGCATGAACAACAACAACAACAAACGCAAACGCAGCCCGCCGAAGCACGAACCCAAACGTGTTGATATCGAGATCACGCCGCAGCCAGAGAAAGTCGTCAACGGTAAGACTGAAGGTGCTTTCATTGATTTATTACTTAAAACGCGATGACTACTGGCAAGTTTTGGTGTGCAAGTTGACGTTTGCAAAGTTTGTAAACAGCTACACAAGTGCAACTATCGGCAAACTCTGTTTGCTTTGAACTTGAGGCGAATTAGTGTTGGCGTGCATTGACGTCACAAGGCACGAGAAGCATGGTAGTGCTTACTTCAGTGTGGCAAAATATTGATGATTGGTAAATAGCGGTTAACAGTAACGGTTATGAAAGAAAGTCCATTTGCGCAATTAAACTTGCAAGTAGTTATCGTGGCATAGTTTTAATTAGATCTTACTTCTATATGTGGCTGTTGTGTGACGTCGATAACGGTAAGGCTTCGAGTGTTGTTATTAGAACCAAATATTTTGTAAATCCCTAATTGCGTAGCACACTTTCAATTACAATCCGAGGGTTTTGAAGGATATTCCTAATCCATTGCTTCGTAGATTTGAAAAATTCGTAAGTCAACACCGTAAATAGCGCTAAGAACGTGGATGAACTGACAAAATGAAACACATTGCGACTAATTGTCATTCGAGAATGTTCAAGTCCATATGCAGCTTTCTGTCTCTACTTTTCGGAGTAGTAGTAGTTTTGAGTGTCAATGGTAAGCTTAGACTTCCTGTTAACCTGTTGTCGGTTCTGTTAGTTTTATTTAAAGCTCCTCAAAAGCAATGGCCTTTAGGGGCTTCTTTCAACACGTCCGGATAGTGATGTCTCATATTGGTGCAAGTAAGACAGTTATTTTTCCATCGTAATAAATTGTGGTTAAGCTATCCAGCAATTTAACTGGAACTGGTGGAATAGGTCCATAATACTCCCAAAATGTAGCTGCAGCTCATAGTCTGAACGGTGAGCTTGCGCGTAGTTTCATTTTCTAACAAGTAGCATGTTCATTTTGCAGATAATTTTGTTTAAAAATGTAACAGTTCGTACACACTTAGTTGAGTTTTATAGATCACATTAGAGGAAGGTGCTGTTCTACCAGATCACAATTTGACGGTCCTACTAATTTTGCCTGCGATTTGTTTTCGATTTTATCAATCATGTTGAATGTTTCCAAAACAGTGTTGACTAAAAAATCAAAATGAAATGACTGCTACAGACTAAAGTAAATCATAATTATTAATGTTAACGGTATGAGTGTTTGTTGTGCTATCTGCCACTCGCCCGATCAGCTGGCCGAGGTCGCATTTAACTTCATACAGCAGGTTTGGACAACATCAAATAAACAGAATCAATTGAATAGTCATAATAATTCAATTAAAGAATACTTGGTTTTAAAGTGCCAGTACTTTTTATTGTATTTGTTATTTTGACGCGTGGCCAAAATTTAAACTATCACCGCAATCTTGTTTTTTGAATACATGTCGAGTGACATTTCACTAAACAATTGCTCAAATGTTCACCAAAAGCCCCTTCCGTTGCCAACGTCATGTGAGCGCCAAAAGATCCTCTTAGTAGTGCGTACGAAAGTTTTGTTCAATTACTAATTTAAATAAAGAATTGATGTAAAGAAACAATGTTGTTCAAACCGATCACTCATTCATTCACTACCACGACAGACAAGCCACCAGCGCCGGAGATCTTAAAGACGGACGCCAAGCCTCCGCGCGGCCGCCCGCCCTCGCCCGAGACCACGGAGGAGTCCTCGCTCGAAGACGCGCCGTCGTGGCGCCGATCTGCTTCGTTCCGTAATAGGCAGCCAGACTCGCCTAGTAAGTCTCTCTACATCATAAAAATCTTAACTTCATAAATTAACTGACTTCAACGCACCGTCTAAACAGCTAATAATCTTGATCAGGTCTTTCCTGTCCCTTGTTGCCCTCCCCCAGCGACGCCCCAAGCCGAGGGCTGTACAGCGTACCCTACAGGTGGCGCTCTTGGCGTATAGTCGCTTGGTTTATAATTTTAATGCCCGGGCTTTCCTGAATACCGAAAGATAACGAAAAAAAAAAACGTAGTCACTCGATCAACGTCGAATTACGATAATCGACGTCAAGCGACCTCCATATCTGAATTGAGGATATTGTCGATCGACCGCAAACTAGTTTTAGTCTTAGTTTAATCCCTTTGTTTATAAAAGTCTTTTTTCTGCAAATGATGCCGAATACAACAAAGACCGTGAAAAGAAGGCGGGATGGTTTTATTGAGGGTCCGTTTTTTAACATACTAAGCCCGTCCGTTTGGTAGACGATTACTTGCAAAAATGATTAAAATTTCAATTTTTTTTATTTTTTATTTTTTTATTAGGTTTTGTTGTTTTTACTGTTTACTCATGGTCCGCACAAAATAGGTCGTCTCCAGACCGCGGTCCGCCATTTGGAGGCTCCTGGTGTAGGGTTCAGAAATCGCAAATGAAGCTCGCATAGGCACAGATTAACACAGATGGGACACTCCGTAAAATCATTTAAATAAAAATCAATTCTTGCTACGAAACAATAAACTGCAATTCAGGTCGCACAGCGGGGTTGCGAAGAAACCGAAAGGGAGATCGTGGCCCCCGGCAACAGTCCACCTGAAGGAACACGGGTGGGTTTTAGTCAGTAAGAGTCTGACACGCCCTCCCGCTCCGCCCAGAGCAGGAGAGGTTATTTGATAACATCCCACCCAAAAAAAAAAAACGTTGCACAGCGCTAATTACCTACAGTTACATTCACCTAGAAGTTGCCTCTCTTTCGTGTAATTCTTTGAGGTTTTGACTACGTTACACTTACTGAATTGGCCCAGCAAGACGGGCCCGCCGCGTACTTGTACCTTCATACCTAAACTGCGGAGTGCCCCATCTGTATTCATCTGCAGTATAGGTCTAACTATAGGAAGCGGTTTTTATAATGTTCTCTTTGAACATATGTACAGACTGATATAAATATCATCTACAATCGCTTAATTAATTCCAAATTTCGTAATTTTCAGGGGACAACAACAAGACTGCTAACAATGCAGCCACTGACAGCGACACCATACTGAGGAGGACACACAGCTTTGAAAACGATAAGAGGTACCGATTCGATGCAACGCGTCACACACTACCTCATACTTTAATAGTGCACACTGTTTTGCGAAGGCGTTCCGTAAAAATAAAAACTAGAGCTCGTCCGGTGAATTAATACCTAACTTACTTCTGCCGTCAAGCAGCGTAGCCGTATTCTCTGGTTTGATGGGTACACCCCGATTCAAATATAATGGCGGCTCGGAACATGAGGCGAGTCGCTGCGCAGTAACTAATACATGTGTCAGCGGAGGTGAGGGGTAGGGTACTGCGCAGCAAGTAGCCCACTTCATAGCCACCATAAGTTTGAATCGAATTATATGGGTGCTGTTAGGGCACATGAGACATTTGACCTTTTTCTCTATAGCGATACCTGTGGTATTACAGAAGTTCATGGACGACAGTAACCACTTAATAATATCAGGTGGGTCACCGGCTTATTTGCTATCTGCTAGCATTATAAACCGGTATAGATAACTGTCACAAAAACTGTCTTGTTATACTCACAAAAAATATATTTTTTGTTATGACTGTAAAACTGTCAGTTTCGTCATTACTGTAAGCCACAACACAATCACGACATAATCGATCCTGATCTAAAATAAAGATCAAACTATTCGATTTAAAATCAACATTTCAGTAGTAAAGACAGTGTTATTTATCAAATTAATTATATTTAAAAAATAATTATATTTTAAAAATCTTTAACAAAATACTATAATTATAATGTAGGATGCCGCAAATGGCAGATGGCCAGGTTTTATTTTTATTGAAAGTCTACACAAACTGAACTGTTGCGCAATGTTAAAGTATCGCTGTATATACAAAATTAATTGTCGTTAAAATTTGGCATGACAACTAAAATATCAATTAAAATATAAACATTCTTAGAGAATTGTGAGCCTGGAGTTCTTCGTATTGTATATCTTTGAACGATTTTAACTAGATGGGCAGTGGACATGGTGAAGGTCGCGGGGTGCCGTTGGATGCAAGCGACTCAAATCAGTTTGAGGGGGGCCTATGTCCAATACTGGACATCTTACGCTGTTGCGATAAATACATTTAATAGAATCCTAATTCATTGAAACTTGTCATACATTCATACAATTAATTGCATCGGATTTGTTGTTAAATTAAAAAGTAAGGATATCAAAATAACTGTCACTCATTCCTCATCTATTTAGGTAGATCTATTTAAAAAGTAGTTTTAAATGTTAGACATATTAGTAAGCACTTTAATTTTATGTTGCTACTCAACATTTTTTTACCTATTATTTTGCTCACAATTCTTTAGAAATGTTAAAAGCTTTTATAAAGTCATGATCAAGAGTTTATGATTAGTGCTGGCATACAAATTGCGTGTATTGATGTTTGGGCTACTTCTGGTTTTCGACAAAGATTCGTGGTGTTGCAACTGGTATAGCCAGCACAAACGAAAAATGTTGCACGTAGTTTTAGTTTTCCGGCTATGTCGATAATGCGAATATTCGTCGAATCTCGATGTGGCCCTGGGCTTCAAATCTCTGCAATCTCTGAAAGGTTCTATGGGATGGTTATTCCGGCTTTGCGGTATGCTGGATCTCTTGATGTTGAATTTTACATCTAATAATTTTGCATAATGAAGTAACAGCTTATGTGATGTCTATGAATGGACGTGTTTAAAAATCAAAACGTTTTTCCAAGGAAGTTGCCGATATCAAATTTTGATGCAAAGCTCGTGTTTTTGTTTTGCTAGCACTAACCAAAAATATAAAGGAATAGATAAAAAATAACGTTTAACAATGTGCTAACGTCTGAGTAACTGCTGAAAACAATATAATATTCATTCTAAATTGAGAACAATAAAAAAATTAAGCTTTCTTGCATATTTGAGAATTTCCAGCAAAAGTGTATGTTGAAATGACGAGACTTCGGTTACGTATCGATTATTTGCTATCATAAAATCAATAAACTGCAATTCATAAAAGGGGATACTTACTTTATAATAACACTCTGTAACGATATGGTCATAGTAAAATGCTTTAATTTCCCACAATAATAATACCAATTTCTAAGAAAGGTCAATATACACGATAAATTGAGTATTATTTTCGATCAAGGGGCCCGACCAAGATACCATAATTTTAAACTTCACCATACACTTTTGTGACATAATTCAAAAAATTCTCAGTCACTGGCAGTGTCCACTGCCCAGCGAAGTCTTCAACTCTCTTTAACATTGCATATGCTACGTACATGTCGCATGCTTGTGTGCATTGTAGCTTCTACCAACGGTACCGAGACGTGACCGCACGTATAAAGGCGTCGTCCTGTCCTTCAATACCGCCGTCGCAGCCAGCAGCGGAGAGGAAAAAAACTCAAGAGCACACTAACAATGCGACAGAGAGTACTAACGACGATGTACAAACAAGGTGCTCGTTAACTATAAGCTGGCGATCTCTGCGGTTCGTTTAGAACTATTGAAAAGAAAAACAATTGTTTAATTGCCACAGAAATATGGGCATATAAAAACTGATAGCGTAGTACCAAAATTATAAGAAATGAAACTGAATATTATTGTTCCACTGCAGGGCATAGACTTCTTCTCATACAGAGAAGGTAAAATTAATCTCCACGCTTGCTCAATGCGAAATGGAGATTTCAAACTTATATTCATTATAAGTTCAGTTTTCTTAAGATGTTTTTCTTCACCAATTTCAGTGTTGGCCAAGATAAACTTAGAAAGTACATGAGATAAAAATATGAATTGAAAAAGTCACACTGATTCTTGCCCGGATGAACTCTCAACCTCGTGCATGAGATGCGAGGTTTTGGCCATCACGACATTTTCACAAAATTTAAGATTAAAAAAAAAAAACAAATGCCTAATTTAATTAAAAGAGTAACTAGTTTACAGAGTATTTGTGCAGTCTTCTTGAATTTAAAGTTAAGTTGGAATTTGTTTTCATGTCGGCGCTATTGAAATTCAATACGTTATAGTGCTTTTGTGAAGCTTTGAGTATTTATTATTTGTACCGGAAAGCAGCATTGTTGTGATCCAGTTTGAAGCGTATGGTGCACTTACAATCACATGAGACATGCCGCCAGCTTTATCACTGGGGTGGCAACGCATATCTTATTTGATTGAATAAATGGCTTGTGTTTTATGTTTCTATATTTTTTTTATAAATCTTTAAATTCTTATTAACGAACCGCAATGATCGTTACCATTCATGAAAACATGAATTATTTAATATTCATCAAAATAACTATTATTTATGTCTCGCTATGTACGCTTATTACTGTTGTTCTATATGTGTATTTGTTTACATGTAGCTACTTATATTATTTGTATATATTTTATATTATACACACACATACACACCCACATTTTTTTTCAATTGTTATCTTTAAAACTGTCAGGACTTGTTCCATTTCTTGATCAATATAAAGTTTTCTTTTTGAATGTAATGAAAAGTCGTCACTGCTAGTTATTGGATAGTTCTTCACTCATTCGAAAAAAAACAATAAGTTATTCAAAAATGCATGCGAAATTATTTTTTTATGATGAGAACTTCAATACACACAAACAAATATAAAGCTATATCGTAATCAATGATCGAATTTTGGCGTGCAATTACTGAAATTCTTCTATTTAATCGATATTACAACTTAGTATAACCAGTATATGGCAAATTCCCCATTTCTCGGGACACCGGAGTTACCTATATGGCTTATCAATATTAGATCCCAGTAATTGCACGCTAAAATTCGATCACTGATAATATACAGTAGCCAATCAATGTTCTTGATGTCGTAGTCAGTGTATTCCTTTACGTGCTTAGAATAAACCCAACGGAGAGACGGGAGAGGGAGGTGAACACGTGGAGCGGCCCTACAACCACCACGCCAAACGCCAGCCCCACTAATACCACCACTACCACCACAGTCAGAAGGTATGGTGGAGTTGTACTTGTGTGCTTTGATAATCACGTGTGCGTGAAAATATTTTTTAAGAGAACTCGACCTTATGGTGGGTACACGATTCATATCATTATGTGAAAAATAACTTGAAAATGCAACATACGTTAGAATTATGAACATGCCGTCCAAAATGCAGTGCTATATAAAATGTAACACGTTGAAACAAATTCGCCTAGTTGTTGTGTTACAATTCATGTTGCATTGGAGATATTTGGACGGCACGGTCGACCATCACCACCAACCCATTATGGTTTGTGCAGACCGAGCAACGCAGAGCAGAGGATTTTCTGATCACACTGAAATAAACTTTGTTTTTAGTGTCATAAATTCTGAATTTGATTAAACATAGGCGCAGACAACAAACAAGTGCGCTTGCGCAGGTTATTTTGGTCAAATAGTAGGAAGGTTCTTTTGATGCTCTGCGTTTCTGCCAGTCGTTACTGAATGTCACTCTTTACAATTAGTTCCAATGCACACTTAAAATTTTGTTTAATATGTTATTATAATTCTTATGTATTTCAAGTATTTATTTCGAAAGTATTTTTATAAGTAGATAGTCTGCACTTCTGCAGTGTCTGTGTTAGGTTATTAGTGTTTGTCCTAGAATCAACTTTAGGAAACCGATATAAAGAACTACTAGATGAAATAAGACAGAATTTAAAGTTTGTATTTAAAATAACTTCAAATATCACACATGTCTAAGCATGGACGATTGTATAAATGAATCTGAAACAGCTTCGACGCTAGTGAAAATAAGCAACATTGACTTATTTGACTAAAAATTTCACATAATTTGTGTAAAACTTTTCAATACAAAGTAAGGTATTAATTACTACAGTTCCTCGGAGAGCGTAGAGTCGAACAGTAGCAATTCGACACCCAGCTCTGCCACGCCGACCAAATTGTCGCCCGGGAACATATTCAAGAACTTCTTCAAGTAACCGTGATGTTATGTACAATGCTTGGACACGGGAATTGTGACCTTATTACCTTTTTGTAGCATTGATTTTTCATTGTGCAAATGGATGAAAAGTTATAGTGTCGATAGCAACGTAACTTTTTAGTGCGCCAATCATTTAAATGATAATTGGCAGTCCAGAAGTTGCAACGTCAGCGATGATAATTTTGAGAAAAAAAATACATTTGATCCCGTGTCATTACCGTTAAAACTAATACAGTTCTTGTGTTCAAGCAAACTCGGTTTTATTTGTGTGTTAGTTATCATTTGCGCTTCGTCTTTTTGTGTTCGGACGATTTTATTTGCGTTTATTGATACTATGATTTCTATAATATCAAGCATGTCAAGTATGACATTTATATTTTAGACGTGTTGCATGTCTAACAGTGTTTGTTTAGAGAATTTGCAATAATTCTGTTTTGCTTTATTTCGTGAAATCCTATGTGAGGAACAAAGAATAACACAGTTTATTTAACAGGTCGTTTGTGCCCCCGGTTCGGGATGAGGAGAGTGAAACTCAAAGAAAAGCTCACGCGAAGCGCGTGCGTGAGACGCGGCGTTCCACCCAAGGCGTGACCTTGGACGAGATCAAGTCTGCAGAACAACTCGTCAAAAAGAAAGCTGGTAATGGGACCACTGAAAGCCCCTCTCCCGGCAGCTTGAAGAAAGACGAACCCGCACCTGCTGCTGCCGTAGCGCCCACACCAGATAACGGCTCGGTACGTGCCCAACACATTATTGGAAGGCCAATTCCGGTCATCAAAAACGTTCAAAATCTAGTCGTAATCTCATCTGAGCCACAATCAATGTCAAATACTTGTAACAAAAAAAAAAAAACTTAGTACGTTTGACAGATTGAGACTGTGACTAGAAAGCGAACGTTCTTAAAATACTGGAATTGCCTCTCTGAACTAAGAACTAACCCATTACTTACAGAGTTATACTCGATAGTAGAGGGTTAAAAGGACGGATAGAAAATTACTAAAACAATTTGGTTTTTTCAAAAATATTTGCTTATCAAAGTGACTAATCGGTAAAAGGGATGGGTATTAATAACTATTGGAAAAAAAGTATAACACATAATTATTTTCCTATCTAAATGTTGATTTGACGTAGTTTCAGAACAAAATTAAATGTAGACTACTGTTATTTGAATTGGGTGATTTGAGGATTAGTTAGATTAATATATAACATGTATTGGCCCGTGGCAAGACTACATTATTTAAAAACAAATCTTGGTACTTTTACACCTGAGAAGACAGGCAAAGTCGCAAGACTGGTTATTAGACTATGCACATAAAATTACACTGGTCCTGCAATACTTGTACATACGTTGAGTTTGTATTTTTTGAGTTTTCTTTTGTAATTTTACACCACCACTCATTGGATATGATGACCATTCGTCACATTCGCTATTTCGTCGCTATCCGTAATAGGTCAGATTCACTAATACGTCACCTTGTGCATATTGTCAGTTTTCTTAACTCGTTTCATGCTTTATTTCGACTCATTCCCAATTCGTCCGATGCATATGTACTATGTATTGTCAGTGTCTAAAATATCTGTACGAATAGACTGTAACACGATGATTATCAATATTATAAATAAAATATTTACATACATTGATTATTATCTGTACAATTTTATGTAAATTAAAATACTAATTAGGTACCTACCTATTATGTTACGAGAGTCCATATATAAGTTTAGTTTATTATTATTTTGTTTCTTTATCGTCATTCTAGTAAAAATTAAAACAAGATTGTACCTAATTTCAATAATCAAATTTAGTTTTACTGAAAATTTTTATTTCGTGTATAATTGTACATATGCATCGGACGAGTTGGGAATGAGTCGAAATACAGCATGAACGAGTTAAGAAAATTTACCAGATGCACAAGGTACCGTATTAAGGCTCTTTCAAACAGGCGCGACACGCGACGCGACACAAAGAGCCTTTAGTGAATGTGACCTATTAACGATAGCGACGAAATAGCGAATGTGACGAATGGTCATCATATCCCACTCATTGGTCCAATGTTTGCTTTATTTGTATTTTCCTGTCGTCTCGTGTTAATTCGATCATCCAGTACATTATCATGATGTTCATAGATCATCCTATAAATGTAATTGGAGAAGAGAAAGACAACAAAAAAAAAAGTATAATGACTTAATGTAGCTTGTTCAATTGATTTGAAAAATATGATTTCAAAAGTACTTTAATCTGTTTTGGTAAGTACCGAAAAAGAAAACCTGGACTACATTACTCTTCACGATGAAATCTAGAAATCGATAACTTTCCTAATGTCTAAAAGTCGGGGTGTACCTAGTATTATATTACAAATATCGGACCTGCCATAAGCTGTCCTGCCCGATCAGCACCACCTACCGGGTCCAATAGTGAATCTAAACTCTAAAATCAAAATCGGTCCAGCCGTTTAGGAGTAGTTCTGTGACATATACACGTACAGAAGAATTATATAGATAAAACGAAAAAAAGACGAAATTCACTTTTGATCAGCACTTAAAATTTTTTACGAATTCGTTTAGTGAATCCACCTTAAACCTATCAACTGAGATAAATAATAATAATCGTTAAAAAATCGAGATAAATAATCGTTATTTATCTCTTGGGAGTTGGCTCTAGAGGTGCTCTTCTGAAGGCGACCGCAAACTGCAGCGGCAAAGTCACCTAATCGCAATGACAGATCGCTGCGACACGACTGGTTACTATGTAACTCTTTGAAAACGCTTGCATATAGTGCTACAATGATCATATGACGCCTGAATGACAATAATAGGGTTGATTGTGAAATTTTCACAGAAATTTTATTGAAAAAACAAGATATCGGCGTTAGTTCAGATTTTGGCCAAACGTTAAAAAAAACGTACTTGTCACCGTTTTCATAGAGTGTTATAGAAACCAGTCGTGATGCTGTGATCTGTCATTGCATTTGGGTGGCCTTGCTCTCGGTGTCGCCTTCGGAATAATACCATAAAGGCTAACTGACTTGTGGGGTGTGTATAGGCGCGTGCGTCAGTTCCGGGCGGCGACGTGGCGGTGTCGCTAGCGCTGGCGTGCGCGTCCGCGACGGCGACGGCTACCATCGCCGCCAACAGCGAGCGCCGCCCCTCATGGCGGCTCAGGCTCGACCCCACTAACAAGGTGGCTATAGCACCGCGATGGCCGAAAGAGATTGTCGATTAGCATACAATAGTATCGCCCTTGCTTTATAAAAAGTGTTGTCATAAGACAAACACCTTGTTTTATTTAAGTTGTGTTATTGCATCTTAATAGCGCATTTTTTTTTTTATATGACCAAATTGTAACTGTAATAAAAACAATGTTCCAATAACCAATCGTTATTTATCTGTCTTGACATCTAGAAGCACTTGCGCATACTCATCATTTTATGTGGTTGACATTTTTGAACGATTCCTAAAATATATAGGTTAATAGAACATACAAAAATTAGTTAATCCTTTTAAATCATCGTAGAGCATTTATTATCTGTCGACAACCTCGTTCGACTCAGTCGCTGGATGGGACGCGCATGGTGTGAAATAAATTCTTTTTCGCAAATCGGTGTTAAAATTCTGATTTTGGGACTATGTCACTATGTGTAGAAATTAAAGACTAATCTGCTGTATATGGCTTTTTGCGGTAAACTAAAAGTGTTACCGAATTGGTAAAGCTTGTAGTTCCGTTTTTAGAGGGTATAAGCCAGATTAAAATGCAACAGTATTTCAAAAATATAATTTTTAACCCTCTGACCGCCACGCTCGTACCACAAATGGCCACGTCACACCAATCTATAAATTCGAAAATGTTTATTTGTTATTTTCCCCAAAGTTTAATTATGGTGCCCCGTTTACTTTTAGGAACTTATTATAAGAAAAAGAGTCATTCTTGATTGGTGATGATTATACGTATTCCATCATTAATTTATTTGTCCATAATGTTATTTTCCTTCTTTTTTTATTTCACGACACTAAAGTCTTCGCGCCCAAACGTCCGTGGTGGTGAAAAGGTTAAATTGACATAACAACAAAGCATACACCATTGTTGTCATCATTCGTTGTTTCGTGTCATTCTCTCCCAACATCAGAATTCGCGTGTTCTTAGCATTTCTATCAGTTATTTCGTGCACCACATTCTTAGCGTGCCATGTGTGTGAAACTTCCTGCACAAATGATATATTATATTACACAGACACTCGACTTACTTCCTAGACATTGTAAGGTCGCCCGGTGTGTCTGACATCCCTTTTATTTACACGAAATTATAAGATTAAAAAATCACTTACGCGACGTTTTTCGCACCTATTTTAGACCTAAACTGATCTCTCAATTGTTGTACAGTCAACGTCATCAGTGGTAATATTTGCACTACGAAAACCACCCTTACAGTTACGACATAAAGGTGCTATCATTGTCAAATTGTAACTACTGATGTGTGACTGTACAAGTCCAACAGCGCTAGAGGAATTTAGGCTCCTTTCATATTTCCTCTGTAGTAGGTCGAGTATCTGTAAAGCACATCATTCTCTTTGTTCTTGTCTTCTGCCACGTGATGTCTGCTCACACTTTCTTGTCTGTTTGCATGTACGTTCCATTGCACCGGTATGAAAATATTGTTAGAAACCTTACTGCTTTAACTTGAAAGTAAGATACCATACAACTTTACATTTGTAAGTCTTTGAATGAAACAATGCTTTGGATTGGAAATAATTGAATAATTCAAATCAATATGTTTCATTCATATCCTTAGATTCGTTGTGACTTTAGCCTAGATTTACAAGTAATATGTATGTAATAAAATCATCAAAAATACAAAAAGAAATGGTAAACCTGTTGTCTAGTTACATTCACGTAGTTTATTTACTTTGCATGCTTTATTAACATCACTAAATAAATGCAATTTGCTTGTAGAAATACAAATTAACGGATTTAATAACAAAATCTAGAGTATTTTTGTTGTAGAAGAATACCTTTGCACTTTAATGAGAATAACTATAAATGTTGCATGCACGCAGGATTAGTACATTAAATAAAACAGTTTTTGAAGTTCGCATTATTATTTTAAGATGACATACAAGTATAGTACAGTAAGGCTAGGTATTTTTTCTTCAACGGCGCAGCTACTAGTACGGGCGGTAGCGTTAGCGTTAAAGTAATTTTATACCGGCTCTAAAATGGATTTTCCTTAGTGCATATGAGATCTGAGCGTCAGCTGCTCCAGTAGTGAGGGAGTCCAAAGTTAGAGCATGTCAAAATTGTAAAAAAAAACTTATAAAAAAAGTAATTTCATAACGCGCCAAAACCTTCTGCGGCGGTTACAGACGTGAAGGCGCGACATTTGCCTCTCCCTCACGCGTTCCGCCTCCTCCTTTGCACCATGTCCTTTGTACCATGGCCTGGACCAGGGTCGGACGCGAGAAATCACCGCCGCCGATCGTCTCAAAGAAACCACGACCTCAATTTTGAAGGAGAATAAAACTAAAAACATTTTTTGATTTTTGATAGGCTTCTGCCTGAACCCGGAATTAAGACCATGGTTAACTATTTTGTCTTATTACCTACAGTTTCGAATTTAGCCTGATGTGCCATTGCAACAATTATGTTCATTTGTGCGACTGACATATATTCCCCCCGTTCTATGCTGCTGTATTGTTTGTGTAGAAAATGATCCCAAAATACTCTCGTATGGTTTTGGCGCGGAATGAAATTACTTTTTTTATATTTTTTTCAAATTTTGAACCTTTGATTCCCCCTCGGGTGCGGCGGCGGACCATCAAATTAATGATTATTGAATATTAAACAACTACTAGAAATGAAATTTATTCGGTATAAAATTGATCGCAAAAATCGAGCAATACCTTCCCTATTATTATAATCAGTACACCATTTTGGGGAAGGATTATGTGAAATTCAAAAGCTGTATTTATGTTTGCTTTAAGCATGTTGTTCTTATGCTGGGTACCGATTGGTGAAACGTAACATGAAATGTAACACTAGCGAACCATCCTTACTTATGCAATGCAACATGAAATGTAACACAACAACTACGCGAATTTGTTTCAACGTGTGTAACGTTTCACCAATCTGTACCCGGCATTATATTGGGATGAGATGCATGAATGTGTGAATGCTCCACAAAGGTGCAATTTTGAGAAATAATTGTTTCTACAATGGTTTGTACACATTAGTATCCTTGCTTGGTTGACTCGATACTTATTCGCTGCCAATAATGTATCAAGCGTTTACATTATAATCAACATAGGTGGAACCAAATGTCTTATGTATGTCATAAGGGAGAGCAATTTTAAGTCTTTTTGTAGCTCCTCTTTCTGAATAAGTGGAACCTTCCTGTAAAACACATAAAAAGGACAGATTCCTGAAAGATTTTAGGAGAAAATACGACCTTAACTTCAACGCTTCTATACTTGCATAGTTCCCATTGTGAACAATGAACTCCTCTTCGTGAACTAATAAGTGGTAATGTTGTAACAGTTTGAGCTAGAGGACGCTGGGCGAGCATCGCCGCGGCCGGTCACTACGGCAGCCGAGGCGACTGTGACGCTGCCGTTCCGCCGCCCTCCCACCGGATCCAACGCCAATACCACCTCCACATCAGCGAAAGACGACAATCGGACAGGTATTATCACCTTACGAAAACTTTGATCAGTTTTAGACGTTGTCATATTAATGTCGTTACGTCACATTGATGTAAGCAATACGTCACATTTTTGACTACCCCATTTGCATGGTATGTTAGACAATTTTCTAAGTATGATGAAGATTTTCGTAAGTCGGTCGTGAAGTGAACTCACGGTTGACGTCGACCAGTCGATTTTGATCGTCTCAAAACATAATCGATCGTCTGTATCAAGCGAAATGAGCGTTTGATGTACGACCGACCGTCGATCGGTTTACCTTTTGAAACAAACTGCTTGGTTTGATCAATTCCGCAGTATCGACGGACGTCAAAGTTGATCTTCCGCTCGTTGCTTTGCAACACTAATTCGATCTGAACGGGTGATGTCATCGATCAATTGCAATCTAGTTGCAGCTTAAAACCTCTTTGAAACAATTTACAAGCTCAAAAATCCTGTGTTAATCTATTTTAAGACAATTTTTGTATCTTTACCCCAGAACCAGCTGCCGAGGAAGATAAAGAGCGCGAGAGCAGTACAGAAAGCAAATCTTCAAGCAACGCGTCCCCGGCGAGCACGCAGGCCGCGCTCAACGTCATACAGCGCCGGCGCAGGCCCAAGCGACGCTCCACCGGCGTTGGACACGTCGATATGGACGTAGGAGACTTTTATTACTACACTATATTTAATAATGCCTGTTTTCACTAACACTGCGACAGCTAAATCTAATTCGTTAACATTAAACAGTTTTGCGCAAACAACATAATTAAAAAGCGCTGACTCAACTTATGACACCGATCCTCCGATGCGTTATGCATAGACAACTCTTACTGAATTAAGATTTCTAAGAATATTGACAGAAATCGAGCTTGCACTAAAATAACACAGACAAGTGTAAAAATTTTTGATTACGCGACTTACGAGTTGCTTATTGACAAACAAATGGTGAAACGGGTGTCGTTGTTTAGGAAACTGCTTACTTTGGTGTTACGGAACTAGACGTTAGTTTGCTTGACGTTAGTGAAAACAGGCATTAGACTACGTATGGAACGGCCATTCCCTGAAATGAGTTGGCAGACCCCGCCCCCAGGCATATCGACGATATTTTTCACTTGTATCGGTACAAACAGGAGAATAGCTTATGCGGGTAGTGGGACTTACTGCCCAGGGTGCGCACGATATTTTATCCGGCATTTTTTTCTATAGATGGTAATGTCATCTTTCTCCTACCGTTATACCAATGTATTTGGGGTCGCCACGACATGTCTTTTAATGTAAAATGTATTGAAAATATGTAGATGGTAAGTCTTAATAATACTACATCTTCATCAACAATATTGGCCGTAAAATCGATGGTTCAAAAAAGGGCTCTTACTCGAGTATGCATACGTCATTTTGCCAATGTTATGGCAGGATTTTAACACGGATGTTAAAATGTAAATAAATAATAATATTTTGCTTAGAGATTGTAAAGTAGATAATATGCCTTGTCTATAATAATATTAATTAATATTAATATCCGCACAAACGCTTTTCGTCCCTTCCCCCCTAACTTACTAATACCTCCCCGTTCCTCCAACACGCGTACTTCTGCTAACTGTTTGTTTATTTACCGTCTTATTACCTTTTATTATTCTTTCATTTTAAGTAATTATTATCATTTTATTCCTTGTAAAAATCATGTAAGCATAGCTTTAATTGCATCAAAAAGAGTGAATGCTTTTTCTTTGCAATATTAGAAGTTCTACTTAGATTGGAATTCCAGAGTAGATTTATAGTAACTATTTTCTATCTAGTTATGTTAATTTAAAAGTTATTTGCTGATAGTCTTCGGCTTTGGCAGGCTGGCTCTTGGATATATTTCGTGTTAGAGCTGGGAGCGGACACATAATTTAGCGGTACTTACCGAAATTACTCTTACTTGTTTAACTTCTGATTACTAAGTTCGATAAAACTTGTTTACCTGTTTACGTGGAGCGCGAATATTCCAATTTGCATTGAATCAGTAAAACAGGACATTTTGTAATACAAGTCCTTTAATAAAAAATAAAAAAAAATGATAAAAATTGTAACCCCGCCCGATATGTAAAATAAAACAAAACAAATTGGTTTATTTTGAACCATACATTCAAATTTCTAATCCATGTCGCGAACCTTTGCAGAATATTAAAACCGATATCAAAACTAAATCAGTTAATACAAAAATATAAACCAATAGATTAATAGGAATAAGCGCCATTGTTACGTGTTTTTGTTATGAAACCATTTGGTGTATTATTCACATTTTTTTCCAGCAGAATACATGTTTTTCTACGAATGTTTTGGTTCATTATGTGTTCTGTAAACATCTAAAGCACCGATCGAATGCCGTGGAATGTACGTGTATGCGTCTGGAACCGTCCGCATCCGACCGGCTGCCGAGGGGTGTGCGAAGGTTCCGGCACCGTCGGCATCCGGTCGGGGGCGACCGGCAGACCACGTTATTGCCCGAGCTAGTGGCTGCGGAGCGGGAACAACGAGCGCTCTCGAGCACAAGGAGGTCTTCTACGGACGCGCAACGCTTCGCCAGGCACCACCGACCGCTACCGCGCGTGACACCTTTGCGTTCCTTTCGGCGTCAGGTGTGACTCCGAAATTCATTTATTTTTGACCCAGTCTGCCAAGTGCTTCGGTATTTGTAAGTCGGTAGTGTCAAGTTATTGTGATATTGTCCAGGGCAATGACAGGTGCAAATTGTAATCGAAGCTTAATTAGATATATTTTGCTTTCTAGATTAATAAATTTGTCTTCAATACATTCAAATAAAACTTTACATTTAAAGTTAGCAAAAGTGCATGCCAATTCACTAAGTTTTGCAACTAATACTATGATAAGCTTTCAACCATACGTTGGAGATAATAATAAAAAGTTTTAAAATGCACTGGTCTGAACATTGCGTTAATTATCAGATGAATAGTGAATCTCTATTTTATATACAGTACAATACAATAAAAAAAAAGATTTTTCATTCGTATTCTTTTTGGCACCTCTTTAGGTCATGAGCAATCTGAATATCAACAAATATTAGCCAGTAGTAGTTAAAGCCTAATTCTTAAGGGTGAGGCGTGAATATTGATTCGCTGTTACAATGTATTTGCGAACCTGTCAGTGGTCTGGAACTCAAGCATGTTATGATCTCATTGTAGATATAAAAACCTAATCATCTTGGAGCCTAGTGACGACCATCAATTACAGTTGCGCATGCGTTGGTGGTATTGGACTTAAGTCCGGGCTTTCATTCGAGATTTTACTTCACCGTAATTTCTTTCTTACGTTGAAAGAAAACGAATTCTACTATTAAAACTAGAGGGATGTCTAGAAAAAAAAAAAAAAAACTCATAATCCGTATACTTTCGGACGACCATAAAGTTACATTCGCACCTTCATTCACGCATTTCACACCGTATATGAAACCACAGATGAATACAGATGATTCACTCCGAAAAAGTATTTAAATAAAAAGCGACTATTGCTACGACACAATTAAGTACAATTCACACAAATTATATCACTTAGGTTTGAATAATTCGAATCAGCGACCCTAAATGGTACGATCCATCAATCAGACCGATCCATTATTCGAACATTGATGTTACCATTAAACATAGATCATCTTTACAACTATTTGGATTGAATTCCAAAGCCGAATAATAATTATATCGTAACGTAGGTCGTATTTACGACCCCTGGCTTTGTAAAATGTCACGCGCATATTGCGGCCTATTTGTTGTATGACTCACAAGACAAACTGTTATTGTGTGAGCTTATTGATAGTTAATGTCCACGACCACCTTTAAAACATAGTTTTACGACACAACTCTCCATCTTCTTCTTCAAGCACAAAACTATTCCGTGTTCAACGGCACGTACCATCGACCTGGATCACGGCATGTCGACAATTGTCAGTGTCTGCTTTCCGTGTTACAAAAGATCGCACTATTTGTTGTTACGTGTTGTTTCGTCCATCTAGTTAATAAGTCGAATAATAATGTAAATTTCTCTCTATTCAGATACCGGATTAAAGTAACAATCCTAATATACACTTGCGTGCAAAAAATCGGCCACCCTGTCCGCTTCGATTTAAAACAAGATAATGTCAAAAAGTACAATTAATTAAAAAACAACTTTTTATACCATTTAATAGTTGAAAAGATTAGGATTCAATAGACTTATTGCAAATCGAAATTTTGACGACCTTAAAACAAAAACGGTTAAATAGGCACAACGTTATTGTCGCCGATTTTCGCCAATTAAAATGGTTTTCTTGTTAAAAATACTAATATACTTTTTCAATATCTCGTTTTGCTAACCCTTGCACTAATTGTAGTTTCCATCCGGTTTTTCTTCGAATGAATTCCTGAGGGATACCATCCCACATCCCACTCTTGTTGCATAGCCACCTTAAGTTCCTGGAGGGTTTTTGTACGCAAGTGTCTTTGCAGGTTTTGTTCTTAAACATGATATCACGTCTTGTTTCCCCGAAGGGTTGGCTTAAGGTACACCCACAGAGGAGAAGGTTCAAAGGACATTTATATGTGTGCACGAAAATTGTAATCAAAATGTATGCTCAGGTTTGCCGCCGTCGCCGGCACATTCGGATCACCCGACCGCGTTACTAACAAGTTTTTTTTTTTTTTCAAAGAAATGAAGGGTCCAGAAATTAAAACAATTGGTATTGTACCCCTAAAGATCTTTGAATCGAGTTGTTTACGTCACGAGCTCAGTCTGATCTCGCTACCAAAACTGTCGTATCTCATCATGATAAACACTCCTTAATCTGTTCTCAGGATATCGTAAATGACCGCGGCGGAGGCGGTGAAGGTTGCGACGCGGATATCGAGACACCGACGGTAAGTTACATTAAATACCTACATTTAATAGAACCTTTGTCCCGGAGGCCACTCAGATCCCAGGGGAACTACTCCATGTACCCTGTTAAAAGTATTCTATGGCCTTTTTCAAGGCTCCCGAGGCAAACAGGCGCGACACTTATGAAATAATTTCTAAGATAACTTCATGGTAAAACAATTACCGTTGTCGTCGATGAGCTTTTACACGGCAGTGATAAGTACGCTATTATACTTTATAATTTGGGTTCACATGAAACTTTCATACTGCATTTGTTCTTAAATGTATATACAGTGAGATGTTGAAGCGTGATCCCATCTTTTTACTGTAAAATATCGTACATCGCCATATGAATGGCCGCTAAGTGTTTGTATGCCAATGTGTCTTAATGTATCAAGTTCCGCTCAAAACTGAATGGCAGTTTATGTGTTATAGACTATCAAATCAAGCAA
Organism: Omphaloscelis lunosa; assembly: GCA_916610215.1. Lineage (NCBI taxonomy): Eukaryota > Metazoa > Arthropoda > Insecta > Lepidoptera > Noctuidae > Omphaloscelis > Omphaloscelis lunosa. The sequence goes on from OU744243.1 coordinate 20,107,180, forward strand.
AGAAATTCACTTGGTCTTACATAATTTTATATTATTACAATTCTGGTAATGGCGACTACAACTTTTTAAGCTTTGGGAGAATGTTAATTTTTTAGATGTTTTCATCAAACCATTATTTACTGAGTAATTTGTTAGCTACTTATGTTTGACTCGTGTGGGCGAATAACATACGATTTCATGCGATCCCCTATCGCTAGAAAACGTAAGTTATTTATAGTGATGTGACGATAGCGCCATAGTAGGTGGATATTGAGGGTTTACTGATTAAAGACTATGTTTCGAAACTGTGTTGATGACAGAAAGCAAATAATTCGTACTTTTTCGTCTTCGGCTCACTCAATCCACGACTAATGTATCACTGGCCTCTGGCCTGTGCCAGCATTGAGAAAATTATTCATATCGGAATGTTAATCAAAATTAAGGCACGTAATCTCAAATCACAAATGGATATTCGCCATACATTAATCCCACGTGAAGAACTAAAATAGTCATATAGATATGAACACGCTCTTCATACATAATGCGTCATGAGAAACTTTAGAATAGCTTCCTTTGGACACGTACGGCAATTTAATTTAATGAATCCTGTTAGTCACCAGTGATTAATTTTATTTCATATCCTTGGACTAATCTCGTCTTGTTTTGATACGAAATGTTTAGTGTGATTTGTAAAGGTGCAGTTCCATGATGTTTATGGAACACATTAAGACGCAGATATATGACAGTGACCTTGAGCGGATAGCTTGCGTGTTTTTGTACTGAGCTCACGCAACGCGTCGTACGTCCAGCGAGTAAAGGGTCTTTCAAACAGGCGCGACACGCGACGCGACACAAAGACACCGCTCGTCGCGCGACGAGCGGTGTCTTTGTGTCGCGTCGCGTGTCGCGCCTGTTTGAAAGAGCCTTAATATGGCTCGCCTATCAAGGAGCGCTGTCCCAAATTAAACGTATTATTAATTTATTATACATAAAACAAAAGTTATCTTTAAAATGGTGAAGGTTTCAGAAAAATACGCTTGATAGATTTTGCGCGATTCTAAGATTTTTATTCGCGTTCGACCTAACTTTACAAATTAATTTCACTGTGTAATATAAACATAATCCAAAATATGGCTATATTAAAATATTAATAAAATGTTCTAATTTAACATATATTTTTTTCCAAATCATTAACACTACTCGTTTAGACGTCATCTTCAGTATGATTAAAAGTCGGTTATCGTCGCCTTAAAACGGATTACGCTGCATATTTTCTGTTTTAAGAACAACACAAGGCTATTTAGTGAATGAAGAAAGGGTTATGACAACATCGGATTTCCTTTTTGTTCCCTACTGGCAAATGCAATAGTCCCTGACATTATCGCCTTGTGTTTTATTACATAGAAGGTGGCCAAATCATGAATGAGATTTAAGCTGGCTAATGACTGTTCCAAAAGTTCTTTAAACTGGGCCTAGTATTTAGTAAATATCTATAACAATAACATTCACACTTTGTTCGTCGGTCAATGACTGGTGACAACCTGTCAACGTGAAAAACGTGGCACATTTAACTTTTTAGCACTTTGCCACTTCCAAACAATATTTGTATTATTATTCATGTCGGCTATTTATCAATCAGTCTTGATGCTATATACATCTGAACCTTCTTTACACTCGTTGGCAGATCAAGGCCAATGATTTATATCCATTGGCGTCTTTACTCATTACTTTAATCAAGTAAGTATGTGAGAGGGGTAATGAATGTGTCGTTTTACGCGTTGGCCGGAGGTCGCTGCCAGCGCCAGAAGGGGCGTTTGAAATTATGACTTTGTTGTTTGCAATATGTCATACAGTCGCACTGCCCTTAGCTTGTTTTTGTCTTATTGATATAAGAATTTGAATAATATTGTCTTTAGTTTTTTTTGGAGGGATTTATCATTTCAGTTTGAAATTGATTAATAGTGTTTGAAAAATCATAGTCAAATATTTCAAGACCGCAGCAAATACATGACGCGTCAAGGTTCAATTGCATTTGGATTCGTAGTAGTTTATCTACACAATCAATCTTATATCAAAATGTCAAAACAGTTTTCTGTTAACACGGATCTTGGCGCCCAACGACTTGTTTCATAATGTCCTAATCCTTACTAATTACGTTAGAGTACACGATTATAGTCTATCGTTGTTTATTGGGTCATTTGACCGCGTGACTGTTGAGACACCTGTTGATGACGGATTTAGGATAGGAGGGCTAAAATGACGCTATCTCTGTCTGTGAAACGAAACAATAAAAATGATTTAGGTTTAAGATCACACTTAACAAGGCAAATTTTAAGGTTTTGAAAAGGTTATGGCGCCTTTTCAAATCATATTTACAAAATCTCCCAAAACGATCAGGTTCGAGAATGTTCTTCTGCTAACTTCTGTGTGAATCCATAACTGATAAACTGAAACAAATAAGAAAGGGCGCAATTTAAATTTAATTGAAGCCAGTGATCGTCGGGCTGCTGCATGTCATGTTGCAACGAACACCTAAAATATTATCGTTATATTTAGAACTATTAAAACATAATAGTAATAATGGTCATAGTCTCACGTATAAGTTAGGTATTTAGGTCGTGATTAAAATGGCACTACTACAAATGATATGCCGTTCAATGTAGTTCATCATTTGATTACGCTTCTTTTGAAGTTCAAAATCCTAGTCTATTTTCGTGAATAGGTATTTAAATAATTCTTATTTCTTCTATTCGACACGGCCAGAATGCTTTCGCACATTTTCTTCTCTTGAAAACACAAGTCTTGGCTGCATCATTTTCAGGACCATGAAAGTAATAAACGAATTTTCTTTCATTCATTTGTCTTTCTTAATAGATGCACTAAGTATTTTCATGCTTGGAATTATCACATCATTATATCATTATGCCGCGAGACTCCCCGTGACACTCATTATAGTTTACTGACACCTGTTGCTTTTGTATTTAGCTGAACGAGTTTTAAAATGCTGCGTTGAGTGAGGAGTTGTTTAGAACGTTATACATAGAACAGTCGATCTTTCAATGAGACGTACAATCGTCATTTTGTTCTTTGCGTGCGGCTGAGGAATTTCTGAAATAAATCATGAGTCAATTGTAAGCTTCTGACTAATAGATTCAGTTGGGAAAACTGTATGCTACATGTAACACAACATTTCTAACTACGCAACAGAGTAAGCCTTATTAATTTGCGCTGCATAATACGGTATCAAGAATTAACTCACGGCTTTATATAAAAATTCAGGAAAAATATTAGCAGTGTAATTTAAATAATTGACGGGAAAGATGACAGTAGTGTGGTAAATAAATTTTCTTGGAAATTCTGCTCAAAATACGCGACCCTCAAATTTATTCAAATATTCTTCGGGATATGCTGCCACAGCGTCATTTTAGCGGCGTTCACCTCGCTGACTGACGTCACCGAACAATAGGTGCGGGGTATTTCGGGATGTTTTATCGTAACTCGTATTCGTCAAATGCTATGAACTCAGCTGGTCCATATGATTTATATCGATCGTTTAAATTGGAGTGAAACTATTTTTAGGGACTTTTATCTCTTGCTAGCTATTGGATATCATGTACAAGTGTTTGCATTGCTATGTGCAGTTTAACATATTACCTGGTGTTGTCTGGTGTTCAATTCGGTAGTTTCGTTTGATCCATAGCAGATAGACCGAGTGAGATATAAAAATAAATACAACTTCTTTAAGAAGCACAAACTTCTCAAGTATAAAAGCTTTTCTCTATACCAGTTCTTTGATCTGAGAATTATTTTTAATAGAGTGGTACATAAATTATCAGTGATATTTTACCCAGATGTCAAAAATTAAGTTCTGAAAGTCTTATCATAAAAATACACTAGGCACTCTAATCCACACATAGGAAATGACATAGGGCATCGCTTTTCGGTCTCTCTTTATATTAAATCCTTCCCAGATCAAAATAGTCAACTCAGGTAAGAAGTTTTAGTAAAAATTGCCAACATTTACGTAAATCAATGATCGCTAACACAAATAAAGATGGTTTTAGTTCCAATTCTGTGGTTTCCGATCATCAATCGTCTGGTGACAATGATGCTAATAAATTACATCGCCCGTCTCCTGATTTCCGTATTTTGACATTACGACTAAATAATTAACAACGTAATTTCAGTTTTGACACGTCGATGTGTTTCGTAGAATTTCTCGAGAAAATATTTCATGTATAAGTCACTGAAACTGCTCAGAAATTTATTTCGATATTATTTTAATTCTGTAATCTTAATCTGCTAGTCGGCTGATTTTGATTTTTTCAATGTTTTTGAGGTAGCGTAGTGCTTTGGAATGGGCGACTAGCTTCATCTTTCTGACTGACCGACCCCTTGACAATTCAAAAGTGCCTGTAATTGGTTTATTTGAAATAAATGGTTTGAGTTTGAAGAATGTTCATTCTGCATTCATAAAATATTTAAGAATCTATACTTGCTGAATGGAATGAAATAACAGTTTTACCTTACCATAGAATATTCCTATAAAACACGTGCCAAATCGATAGAAGAAGGAAGAAGACAAATTGCGAGTACGTACAAGTTTATTAATAATGACTGTTTCATTTTGAAATGCACTTATAATGCACTTATAGTTATATAAAACCTAATGGTATTCCATTATGTTTTGGCACTATAGTTTGAATTCCATTTGCATAGACTGATTACCACTCTGTCTTGATATGCTTGTCAAACCAGAAATATTTGATAAGTCTATCGAGCTGTTCCATTATGCAGTATGTAGAAAAGTGGGCGCAGAAAATTAAGAGTTGCAGATACAATTTGATTTAAATGTTGGTAGTTCTGTTGTTGTCGTGTAGGCATACCTCTCAATCAATGACTGCTAGTACGACGCAGTCGAGTTATCTAAAAACCTAATAGAATTATCTCATAAGAAGCTTTTGTTACTGCAGTTTGACGCAGTTCGACGTAAACATTGTTACACGTGAAGCCTAGATGTAAAACATTTTAACCTAGATACTGAAAAGTTGCGGTGATTTATTGCTGAAAATACATAACTTTGATATGCGATTCCAAGGTATTTTTACGGGAAATGAAGGCGTTGGCAGTATATAAATACACAAACTGAACGCAGACCTAAATATTCAGTTGTAAACAAAGTTCTCCACGCTGATCTCAATTCTTATTTCATCGTTCTCAATACCCAGTTTTTTTTCTTTTTTATTTGTACTGAAATTCACACAAAAACTTTTACTTCTACATTTCAATCAACGTAAAATATAGTGTTGCTTGTACAAACAGATACAACATTTTAAATTATCCTATAATGAGTCAAGTTTTGGCACTTTTCCGCCCCAATTTAATTGACTAGAAAGCATTGAACATAATGTCGCGTGGCAAGCTCTAAACAATGCAGAATATAGTGTAGTAATAATGTTTGAATGACATAATATTATGTGTGGTGATATTGTGGTATCTATTAGTAAAGCACAATTATAGAAGCACTAGCGAGCGAGCCTGGTTTAGAGCCTAACGCAACAAAACTCTTAATAAAAAGACAACTTTTAATAAAATAATAAAGAGTAACCTTTAATAAAATAATAAAGAGTAACCTCGACTTGTAATCAAACTTCTACTGCGTGATCGTAGTCAGTTTTCTTATGACGGAAGTGAAATCATGTCAATGTTATGTGTGAATGTCATATTTATATTTCCTAAAATTTTTCTGTTTTTGAAAAAGTTATTGGTTCTTTAAATGCACAGCAAACGTTTACAACGTTTGCTGTTTTAAACAGCTCTATGGAATACTAGAGCCCCTTTTTGTCAACCTGTAGACGACAAGTTCTGAGTAAAATCTTGCATCGATATTTGGGACGAGCATGAGATTTTGTCACAGTAACCTGTTGGATGGATCGCCAGCTCTGAATGTAGGTGCTGCTACGATGATGAACTTATTAGAAATGTCTGTTCTCGGTCTCTGTGCGCTTCGCCGCAATGATTCACATGCTAATGTTATGAGTGACATCGTGTTATTTACGAGCTCATATGCAAGGTCGGTGAAATACGGGGTATAAAAGGGACTCGATTTTGGCAACTCATATCCCAACGTCACCGACTCTAAACATGTGTTTTCTGCAAAATGAATTTGTTCCGGTGAAAGGTTCGTGCGTCAAGGGATGTTAATGGTCTACTTCTCCTTGGAATATTTATGGGACGGGTATTTTCCATGTCAGTAGACTAAGTAGTTTCACATATGCATTATCTGTCATTTAGCCAAGTTCCTTATAGTAAATGTAATGTTCGTTTTCGAATGTAGTACGCACGAGGTGCTAATATTCCTTTTGACGCCTCCTTTGGAATAAATATTTTCGTATCTGTGGGTTTTGCCCCAAGAGTTGAACGAGACGCACATGTTTTTTATTGTTGTGATTGTTTCCTTTCATAAGTAGGGAAATTACGGTTGAGTTCCACTTTCTTACCTAATTGCAACGACAAACGTAAGATATTATTTTAAAAAAATCAAGAGCTTACGTAAAATAAGGGAGTAAGTAGCTAAACTGCCAACTACCAAAGACTTCTATTGCAAAATTAATACCATTAGGAAGTAGAGATACCTACGATCATACAAAGAGATCAATGGTCTTACGTCTCAGTTCTAATTTGAGAACTCGCGATAAACTTCTTGTTGAAGATAACTCGACAGCTTGTCACTACATCTTAGTCACACAGTCTTCGAGTGATAGATTGCGATGCCGATTTTTTTTTAAGATCTTTCTTATTGATATGTTCAAGTAGGTAATCTACGATAACTGTGCTTGCTTTGGCGGCATTACACCTTTTTTAGTTCAGTATCAACGGAGACATGGCCCTGTATATCTAGTTAGTAGAGAAAGTGACTAAAGTGTACTTGTTTATGTTATTAAAATTTCGTATTAACGAAAAAATCCGACGCGTGTGTGAAATAAAAAGCGTAGTGTCGTACTTGTATGCATAGTTAGGAATAGAAATCATTCTATTTACGGTCGAACCCTATTGGTGGTAAACGGTATAATTCTATCTGTCATTGAATGTCATTCTGGAAGATTATTGGGACGTTAAAACCGTAGATAAATAGGTTTTTCTATCTCCAGTACGCCAAAGCTGGTAATAGATAGGTTATTGGGATCGGCCGTTAATCGATAGGTCGCGCGAAATACGTCATACACAATTCTTAAATCGGCAGTTTCGGAAGTAGGCCTATGCAAACGGGGTCTGCATTTGGATTGCGATACAACTGCAAAATTCTTTGGATTGACATAACTTTGTTGACTCTAACGAAGAAGGTAGAACCGTATCCTGACATTACAGCCAGTCGACAGTTACAATGTAGCCATGCCAAGAAAAATCAACTAATTCCTAACTGCAATTTTGCACTTCTTAGACATTTATATCCAATCTCAATTTTCATAGACTTGCTAATCAAACCTTGGATTTTGTTTTGATTGCCTGTCAGTGACAAATATTTCGACCGCTAACTGAAGTCTTAAGTGAACCATTATATCGTGCGTAATATAAGGTTAGTTAAAGGCTCGTGCAGATAGGCGCGACGCGACTATGGTGGAACAATTTCTATGAAAACTTCACGGAAACTGTTCTACTGGTGTCGCGTCGCGCCGTCCCGTTGCACCTTTCCGCGGGAGCCTTAAGTCTATTAGACAGGTTACCCTTAACCCATTTTTTTTTGTTTTCAAATAATTCATCATCTTATGTAGACCTGAGCCACTACTCTACTCAAAACCATGACTGACACATCTACTGAGTACAAGATTATTTGTGTACAATCGCGTCCATTAACGTTTTCGTTATTCAGGAAACTAATTTAAAATACGTAAAAAGTAATATATCATTGTATATCTCGTGCTCCACAATAAATATCCAGGTTTTTGTGGTCAACGTGGCAAGAACTGGCGTAATTCCAACATCGCTATGGACGACACGTAAATTGTGTTTGAGTGGTCACTACTCAACCACGTTTACTGATTTTGTAATCATTGTTTATTTATCTCCCTATGAATTTTCTTTTCACGTGTTTTGTCAGTAATTAAGGTTTAAGAAGAGGTCATTTTAGTTTGTTTTAGACACGAATGACTTGATGGTTTTCTTTTGCCTAATTCTGATTTGGCTGTAGTAAATCGAGAGTCCTCAGAACAAACCGAATTGTTGTTATGTGAACATATAATACTGTCCTTATTCTTAGCTTGACTTCTAAATTAACTCCGTAAATATTTATGGTTTGAAGTGTGAAGAGAATTTGATTGAAGTTAAAACAATTAGCATTTCCTGTAAATGTGGCTAAAATTCAACACTAAGGAAGTAAACAATAAACCGAATTAGATTCCTTGAAACGCCAAAAGGAATGAAATGTTTTATGAACAAATCATAAAACGTGCTGAAATGTTAGTGTAACAATTTACTGCTGGGTAGAATTTGCTAACGTTAATCATTAGTTAGTCAACTGTCTAATGCTCGGTTCCCGTAAACCGAAACGAATCGTTTTGCTTACCAATATTAGCATTTTTTATTGTCAAACTGAGCATATAAATAGATTCGTAAGCTAGTTTTACCTGTGATAGCTACCAGGCCATCAGGTTAGCCACTAACTACACGAAAAGAAGTGACCTGAGATAGTTAATTCCATATGACCTTTGCTATGCAAAACTACGAGGTCTTTGCTTCATTATTGGTAAAGATACAAGAGTCTTAATATCAACCAATAACGATCCGTAAGTTTATAGGAATCGGCCATAACATAGTGGAACTTGACTTGACATGTATGCGCAGATTCAAGTTCATGCGTCTAGGAAGTCTGCCTTTTATCCTAGTTTGCATTAAATTGTTTACGTGCCCAATTTTAGCAGTTTAAAACAAAAATGGAAGAAGGATTGAGCGAAGCTGACACTATCTACTGATAGCAGATGAAATGGCATGTTTATTAAAAAAAACCTGGACAGAATTGCGGATAGATACAAATAAACCTGCCAAGTGTGTGTCGGACCACACACAATGAAGGGTTCCGTAGTTGGGATGACTTTATCCCAAGAACAAATTTAACGTTGTGGTTGAACAAAAGTGGCCCTCATATTCAAAATTCATGTAAGTATTTACATACACGTTCAGGTTCCAGAAATTCTAAGTCGTATATCTACGAAATTTAACTTAATCGGTCCAGTAGATTTGGAGCAAATTGGCTGTGACAGACGGACAGAGAGACAGACATACGAGTGATCCTACAAGGTTCCGTTTTTTTCATTCGGATGTACAGAACCCTAAAAACTATCTGTTATTCTATCCGGGCAAGTTCAGTTAGTTTATAATAGACCCATTGATTTTGCAAAGAACATAAGCGTCGATTCTATTTGTGTGATTCTGCAAATCTGTAATCGGCAACATCTTGACATGATACCGTGGTCATTTTAATCAAGGAAATCCACCGGTTAGTGCAAGTAATCAATATTTTGTGAGCTATAAATCTGGTATTTATCATCGTGGTTACTATTGAACGCTGATCTGGAACCTTATTATTTTTAGCGTATCCGTCCGTGATGTTCCTCAGCACACATGGCCGATGACGTCGCCAACCCATCCACAATGTAACCGCCTCTAACATTATTACGATATATTATATCAACTGCTGTTCGTGGGCGGTTTAAACTATAACATCACATCAATGCGACGCATATATTTTAATGTTTATTCCACGGGAAATATTAATCATTACAGCAGATCATAAAAAACTTTCCTGATTGTTTTACTCAATATAACTTTTATTTTAGATAATCAAAAACAGGAAGTGCACCAAAACAGACGCTCGTAAATACAAAAAATTAGAACTGGGTACACGTGAAACATACCCTTGACCCGCTAGTTTGCATCGGAAACTCCAAGAATTAAGTACGGCGTCATTCCTATAACGTTTTCATTAGCCAAGTGCTAAAACGCTAATTTTATGGTTCACGAACAATTTATAACTACTTTGTCAATGTCCATAATGTAGGACATACATCGTGTCGTATGCGTAGCGTCTTTCGCCCACGTGAGACGTGGAGTTAACGGCCGAGTTTCCCCGAGACAATTTCGAAATAAATGTTGGAGTAAACGACGAAATTTTGAAAAACGATTTGGCCCTGTCGACTTGACTTCACCGTGGGAAATAGAATTAGGCCGCCGTCTCCATGAATTTACCACATAATTGCAGGATTTCTAAGAATAAGTTCTCCTTGTAATGCTGAGGATATCTGAGTGTTCGGTGATAAAAACTACAAGATTTGGAACGCCTTGCGGTTGATGGTTATAGACGAGTGGTTCAAAATTTCAGTGAAATGTTTAGATAGTTCCCAACAAGATAGTATTTGGGTCATCGCTTTCGGAATCCGAGACGCGTAAACTTGAAAATAGAATTTAAATATAGCATATAATACGAAGACAAGAAACTGATGCGTGTTTCATAAATTAGCACTTCGATAGAACGATGCGGTAGCTTTCAGAAACTCCCGAGTGTACAGTTTACGATGCACTCGCTTCTCTACATCTGCAGGGCTTATTTGTGTTTGGTGTAACATACAATGTTTATATGAGGTGCGAGCTTATTTTTAGCATGTGCGTTGTGTACCTGTACGATCAGCGCGGAGGCGCGCGTCGGTCGCGGGTGGCCTTCGATCAGCGCACTAATTATGAAGTAAACTGTCGACTGATTGATGAGGCGTCGCTGATAATAATAGAGGGCTGTAATCTCTATTTGCGTAGCGACGTCCTTGCGTTGCGGCGGGTTCGGGCCACGCGCCACCGGCCGGCGCTCCCTGCGCTACGCCAGCCGTTATATTTACAGGTGATGGTCTGTGTCTGTCTCACGTGTTTCGGTGGATATCGCACTCTTGTCTGAACATGTCAGTGCGTCACCAGCGTCAAACACGCGCGATCCTGCCGCCCGCGACGTGGGCGCATACAATATTTTCACATCGCGTAGAATAAAACTCGGGAAACGGTCAGTGTGTTTACGTAGAGCGCGGCGTTCGCCCGCCGACTGTTTGACTAGTCGCTCCCAGTGAAATGTGCAAAAATGAGTCGTAAACAAGATAGGTACACTTCGAGGCCGCGAAGCCTTACTTCGCATTACAGCTCGTCTCCCAGCATGCTGGGCACGATGCTCGGTAGTCAATACAGTCCTTACTCTAACAATTATTCCAACTACAGTTCTAGCGCGTACAGGAACTACAATCCTTACAGTGCAGGTCTAGGGCGGCCGTCGTCTAATCTCGGTATTTACGGCGGTACGAGTTCAGGCTATGGGGGCGTGTACTTAGGTGGTTCTTCTTTGGGATCGTTGAATTTGATGACGCCAGTGTTGAAAAAGTTGGACAAAAGGTTGTTGGCGAGTAAGAAGGACTTTAAACCTAAGCCTGTGCCGCTGGCGAAGGTTCAGGAGCCTACAGAGGCGCCGGTGGATGTGCCTGCGGTGCTGGCTGCGCCGGAGGTGCCGAACGTCCCGCCTGTGAGGCCGGAGCGCAAGTCCCGCGCGAACAAAGCTGGCAACTTGGACAAGGAGCGGTCGCGCTCACTCAGCTCCTTAGACACGTTGGGCGCACTCGGCTCCCGATCCCTCAGCTTAAATTCCCTCGCTTCAGATGGATACTGTGTACGTAATGCCCAGCAGCTCACAAAGTTTGATGGTCATAGATATGTATTTATTATTCAAATTCACCTAGATTTATGGATAGCTTATTCTCCTCCTAGTTTCTCACAGACAATGCATAAACAGGGTGGCAGGGACATCGACGCGAAAACTTGTTGAAATTTTACGTCGGTTATTAAAAAAAAAATCTGCTGTTTCATAGAAAAGTGCAATACCATCACGGTCAAAATGTATGGAACAGCAGATTTTTTTTTATAGCCGGTAATAAATTTCAACGCTCCCTTCGTTGAAAATGGTAACAGTTTTCGCGTCGATGTCCCTGCCACCCTGTATACGTCTTTGGAGTGATGACGCACAAACAACCTGTTTGCTGTTGCTAGTAGTTTATTGTTGTTTTAAAGACCTCATAACAATAATTTGAACAGTCTATAAAAATTTACAGTTTAGGAATACCAAGTGCTAAGAAGAATATTACAACGGATTGTTCATGTGATGGATCAAGTTTAGAAACTTTTTATGAACTCGTGGCCATGTTGAGAATCAATTCAATGGTACCGGGACCGTAATGGTTGATTTCAAAAAGAGTCACTAATGTAGTGTTATAAAATTCAAGAATAGTTTACAGCAGCTCGCAGGCAAGAGCTGTCTAAAGTGTTTTGTGAAAATTCATTTAGAAAAATGAATTTTCACAAAACACTTTTTGGGATTTAATTCCTAAGAAAACTTTCACATTTCAAATAAGCGCACCAGGCTTGTAGATATAAATAAAAGTCTATGTTTGTTTCGGAAACTATGCGATAAATTACCTTATTGCTTTCCTCAAAGCGTGTTGTGGAAAGCGTCTGAATTCACGTGAACGCTATCAAGAACAATCGCGCGGTTTTTACAGCTTTGGTGTTAGTTCAACATTTCTATTTATACGAGTTTCGTTTTTATTTAGTAATTATTTGTAATTTGTTACCAATAAAACTGCGCATGTGTTCTTTTATTAGATGTCGAATTTATTCTATTCGCTTTGATTTGAAGATTGTTATCAAGCAATTCTGGGAAACATTGACTTTAATCGTAATAATGATGATGTGTGGGTAAAAAATAAGAAATTCTATTTAGTCCGTCAATCAGATAATAAACAAATATTAGACTCGTATTTTTTTATTTATTATATTAATAAAAATAATAAAATACTTAGAAAAAATGCATTAAAGTTGGGGAGTGGGGTTCGCTACGTCACAGGTCACAACTAACTATAAAATCTACATAGACGTCGTCACGCCAATGTGGATTTTACTAGATGACATGACGTCTGATGTCACATTTTAACTCAGTGTATCGCCGTAATATTTTGATTATGTATAAAAAGAAAAAAATGCGTGCCCAATATAAAAAAATGTCGTCATCCCTGTTGCACCTTTTACTGATAGTTAGCATAGTATTAAAACATGTATATGAATTTACCAATATATTTTGTACTATGTTGTATAACTGGCTGGTGTCCGCAACTCCACGTCCAAGTGCGTATTTACGTTGCAAAAGACCTTAAACTCATGTTAAGTTTGCTTTTGGTTACTATTAAAAAATTGCTGCTTTGATTAGGTTTTATACAATGTGTAACTGATTTAATGCACAATATGAAAGTTGTTTGTACAGAATCGTTTACTAGAGCGATTTCTGTCATTTTTAATATACGTAATTTTTCACCTTAAAAATAATTAAAACTACGTATATTACAATCACACTTCAACTGCACAGAAAAAAAAAATGGATTCAGTACCTACTACGCTACCTTTTACTTTTACGTGTACGACTGTGTGTGAGTGTAGATTTGTTATGTGACCACAATTTTCTCCCACCATCAGTATATCAAAGTTAATAAATAAACAGTGTTGTATATATAATAATTTAAAAAATCTAATTGGAGAGAGATTACTATTGTAATTTTTGTTGTTTCTTACATCATTCACATTCATTCATTTGCAGTGGAACTGCTGTAGAATCTATAATTAAAGGTCTTTATCATGTTAAGGTCCACAGGGCAAAGCAAGGAGCAACAGCAATACATTTTTAAGACGTGATTCTTCCCCTTGTCTACGAAATACTAAAATAGTTACCCTGTATCATTCCAGTCTGGCAGCGAACGCACAGAGGAAAGTGAAGAAAAGGACTACAAGGCGCTGTATGAGGCGTCACAGAGCGAAGTGCAGCGCCTGCGCGCCTTGCTCAACACCTCCGAGCAACAGCTGCGCGAGGCACACGCCACCATCACCAGGCTCTCACAAGTGGTACGATCACATTCAGTTTCTATGAGCAGTAGGAGCTTATGTGTTTTTATTTATTTACATCTTTTGTTTCGCATTTGTTATCTCATGCACACGTGCCTGACCCTAGTGAAGGTGTGTTTAAATGTTAGATATGTACCCTCGGGTCTATGGCCGTAAAGACGTAAGAATATGCTTTGTTGCAAAACTCTGAATCCAATCTTTGATAACGGATGCGAAAGCTGGCTGGTATTTGTCCTCCAGTATTCATAATGCAGTTTTATTTTGAATATTTGTAAGAACATTTCGTACTGTTTTGCTGTGCGTGTCTTCAGCAACTATGTACTTTGTGTACATGCCTTTCTCATTGTGTTTCTAGTACGTCTTTAAGAGCACTTGCCTTCCTTCGGCATCCACTTATCTTGTAGGTATACCCCGTCTTAAACAAGCTTTCTGCTTCCTTTCGGGGTATTGTGGCGTTGTATAGAACTAATTATTCTCTCACTCGTATCAGCCATGGTCCCTCAAAAAGCCTAGGACATAGTATTACGTCAGTAACATTATACCTTATGAGCATTTTCTTCGAATCTTTTGTTTTGCTCTAAGAATTCCAAGAATAATTTCAGCTTCAGTTTGTGTCAGTAATTTTGTATGTTTATTACACAAGTTTAAATAAAGACAACTATCAATTAATAATTAGTAACTTCAATTGTGTATTTCACATACTATGGATGTCCAAAACCACATATGCTTACAATTGCAATGTTTAAAATGTAGCGAAAATTTGTGTATCCATGCCTTTGCAAACGTTAAACAGGTTTGTTTTGTGTGTGCAATTTGTTGATAAACGTATTATTTTTGGCGTGTACCGAAACACTTGCCTAGCATATAAGTATTTTTGTTTGTATTATCATGGAAATAATTCCGACAATTATTTTTCATTCTCGCTCGCGTATTTATTGAGTTTTCATGTGATTTTAATTATATATCCGAATATAGTATATTATGATGAATACAAATTTCTTCCTAGTCCAATTTAAATTTATTTATTTATTTATGCAACAAAACATCAATACTCTCGATTGGCCACCCCTTTCTAAAAACATTGTGAACAGAAATTGACACATTGATCTATTAATATTTCAAACGTGAGTTTCACCTTCACCGTGACTACGTGTTTTCTTAACGTAATTAGCTCGTCTATTTTCGATAGTTTGACTAATTCCCGCCTACGGCAGAACACTAATTATTTGTATAGTCAGCTGACAGATTGGCGCGAGTTCCCAACCTTACCATTTATATTTATGGGCGCATATGCTATGCTGTTTCACTACATTTGCAAAGCGAAAGTACGTATGGTGTTTTATTGTTGGCGTTATTTGCGATTTATTATTTGTTTAGTGTCGATTAATTGTACTTTATGTTGACTTATGTTAGTGTCAAGTGTCCATCCTTATGTAGGTACCATCTAACCGAGTAGGTGTTTAAAAGTATGTATTTCCTCAATTGCAGAACTCGACGTCCGAGACGGACAAAAGAGAAAAAAGGGCTATGGAGCGAAAACTTTCAGAGATGGAGGAAGAATTAAAGGTAACTTTCGAATCATTCTAACTCATGGCAAACACATACACAACACTTTATATATATATATCTGCAAACATTAGTTGGTATAAAAATATGGCATAACCGTTAGCTTGTCAAGTTTGAACCTAAACCAAAATGGCGGTCGTCAAGATAGCTGTTGCCGCCAGAAAAGAAAAGAGATAATAAAATTGACATGTTGGTGTTCGTTTTATAGCAATTGCAAAAACTAAAAGCCGAGAACGAAAGGCTGAGGGCTGAGAATCGTGCCCTTACGCGGGTCGTGAGCAAATTGACCAACTCTGCCGCCAAATAGGTAAATGTGTATATTAATTGAGCGCTCAGCTCAGTGGCGACACCGTGCGGCTTGCGCCGGAACTAAACCGATCGTCGCTCTCGCTTACACGTTGATATATTCACATTTCTCACATAAACACTGTTGATATGTTCGCTAGGCAATCTCACACGTCCTCCTTTTACCACAGCAAATGAACTTCAAGTGGAATCGCATAAATTTTACAATTTTAGCGACATAAGTGATTTATTTAAATACATACGCTTTGGCACGCTTTTTAAGTTTTATACAGAGTGGTAAATTGAGAACATGTGTGATCTAACTTGCATATGAGTGACATTTTCGATTTACTTACTTTTTATCACTCTTTACACAATGTTTGGCTTTTTAACTAAACTTAGGCGTACTGAGTGCAGTATGCTAGTGTTTTAAACAAAGTTGCATTTTGTATAAAAATTGCAAAAAAAAATCAAAGAGCTAGTTTTGAGCAATTGTAATACAAATAGACTTTTTACTAGTGAACGATGATGTTAAATGACAGTCATTTTTTTAAAGCACCCTTTTCGTTAGTTGCATTTAAAATAAATATATAAATAAATTACTTCCACCACTAGTACAATAAAATTTCCTCAGAAAAGAGTGTAACTAATCAAATTATTTTTCCCCTATTCTAAGGCATTTAAATGCTTTAGGTATACCCAATGCACGGCTGTATGTATAACAGCTGCATTAATAGCTGATTATGAAGCAGCAATTCGTCTTTATCCAACCACACTATCTATCCCACTATACTATACAGGCGTGTGAGCGAGACGACACGATAGCTAGAGCACAGTCACGCAGCGTCGCGGTATTTGTCGAGCCCCCGCCCCACTATGATTAACAGTGTGTTATGGCGAGCATGCTTTGGTACATGTCTAACTTGCGTGCGGAAGATATGGCGCGTGTATTGCGTCCATGTTACGTGCATGTGACGTCATCTGCGTATACGTTGCGTTATCGATAAGGTGCAACTAAACTGCAGTCAATCGATGTTGACTGGACGAATATGTAACTTCTCACACAGTAGATTTTTCTTTTTTTGCTTTTTCTTGGTGACCAATTTTTTTTAATGATTTTTTCATATGGCTTATTTTCACCGTCTTTATACGGACTGACTTTAGGCTTGAAGACGATAAATCATAGATTGTTTGTTTGTTGAATAAAAAGTACATTCAACAAATAATAAAATTATGCAGGCAGCCAATTACTTCTTCGTTTGAAACCACGCTGTGATACCCAGGTTTGTGTGATTACTCGTCTGAGTGTAATAGTGAAATGATTACGTACGCAATTACAAAGAAAAATGGCTGCGTAATACAAAGATATTTATTTTTCACCTGCATCTGCAACCCTACTTTAACCAAACACTGAACTGATTGATCAGTAACGTGTCTTCGATCGACTGCAGTTTAGATCACCTTTATGCAAGCTTTTATGTAAACTGCCCAGCGGAGAAAATCTTTACCGACATGTGTCGTTTACGTAATGTGACGTAACGTTTCGTGTGCGCACCGTTTGCGTCGCCTGTGCGTGATGTGTGTATTACATACACGCGCCTTAATCCGTTGTGTTTTATCAGAAATTCTTATTAGTAATAATGTTTTATTCAATTATTATTACACCCCAAAATGACCGTTGTGGCAAAAATGTAACCTATTACGGTGTTGCAGGGCTTCTTTTACTTGTATCAGATATTTTTTGCGGTCTGGCTGTCAATTTCTTCTTTAGATACTTTTTCAAAAGGTTTATTAATTCGTCACTGTTGATAATGAATCGTCGACCGCATCGGGGCTTATCATATGTTGAGACAGAGGTCAAAAGCTGACCATACAAATTATTTAATAGTTATGTAATATCAACGTAAACGTTTTATTAAAATTATAAACTAACAAATGAAAAATATAAGGAAGAATGAAGTCTTTCTATCTTTTGTCAATGTAGACAATATTAATTAAATCGTATTTACTTAATGGTAGTATCAAAAATGTTGAACGTCTGACTAAAACACAATGTTCAAAACCGTTGGCTAGCGTGTGTTGCATGACCTGTGATGCAAAGAATATACATTACTTGTATTGTGTTCATAAAAAAACATTAATGAAACATTAGCAGTAATTGCGCATTGTCATGCACTGGGTTAAGTTAAAATATTAGGATCTACCACCAACCAACCGTTCTTTAATCCTTTCACTTTCATAAAATTCAGGTTTGCCGTTTAATATACTGAATGGCATTTTAAAACAAATTAGCAAGGTATTCAATTAACAGCAGCATCTAAATAAGCCTACCCTAGGCTTAATTGTACTAGGCTGTCATAAATAGGTGCAGCACATGACATCAAAGGCTTTGTAAGGTTTGAAAGACCCTAACATCCACAGCGTGGCGCACTTGTAAATATGTGATATAGCTTTTAGTATTATTGGTATGGAGTTACTGTACAGTCACGAGCTTAAATATGTTACTAAGGACAGATCGGCAATGATATCGTGTTTCGTGATTCATTAATTAAAATTAATTCTCAAGAAGAAAGCAAACATATATGATCATCTGTGGAAGGCATATTAGCGGCAAAAATATTGGACATCGAAGAAACACCAATACTGTCTCAAGTCACACGAGATAAACCACGCTAAAATATAGGATACCGCATCGACTTCAAGATGTGTCACATAATCTCAGAATACATAATTGGGAGGTCACATATTTTTGCAATATGAACGGAACTGATTGCGACACAGAAGAAAACTCAAAACATTATATTGTCAGGTTTGTAAGCTGTTAGAGAAAGTGATATCAGATATATTTTATCACAACGAGGTATCACATTCTTCTGAACTGAACTGGGTAGGTAGATATTTATAACGCAAGACATGTCCGATATTTATGCATTCTTTTGAGGTGACACATCGATGCAGTTTTTTTTATATTTTGGCGTCGTTTGTCTTTTAAAAAATACAAATAAGCGGCCTACTTGTATTTTATGCCTTCCACAGATGATCAAATGTATTTGCTTTGCGGTTTCTTGAGAACAGATGAATGAATCATGAAATCAGATATTATTGCTGAACTGTCCATATTCATATTTTTATGCTCGTGACTGTACGCTTCAAGCCCCATGCTCGATGACATGATATGATGACTGATGAAGAAAGAAATATCAAGTGAATTTAACGCCACAGATCTGTTTGAATTTGTTTATTCATTCTACCATCGCAGCGAGGTCTACAAGTCACACTGATAAAGACTAATCTAACATTTTAACGCTTAAAATTTAAGCGTTTTTAATTTTTTTACGTGACCACCCCAGGAGGAAGGTAATGTTTTTTAAGGTGTCAAATATACGGTATAAAATTAATAATTTAACACTGCCTGGAATACAAGTCAAAGATTTTTATTAATTATGTATTTAATTTCTGTTACATTTGTTTAATACAATGAGTATGGGGCTTGATGCAAACTATGGATATATGAATGATAAAATACTGAACTGTCTTCGTATACGCGATGCGCAACATACACAATATACCACAATTTCAATATATATATTAGAGGCAATATTGTTAGGTTTTATGTATAGTCCGCGCACGACTGCTAGTCACTGCCTGAGGTATGTGAGCGGTGAGACGGGGGAGATAGACAAAGGCCAAGCTAACTCAGTCAGCCAATTTTGTCAATGCCCTTCCCCGTCTCACCGCTCACTTACCTCAGGCCGTGACTAGCAGTCGCGCGCGAACTATATCAGAATTATTTCATTTCACATATGCATCGTGTGTACATAACAGTTCAATTCAATTTGTAATTGTCCCCCCTTCCTGAGAGTAATGTCCGTATTGTTTTTTTTTTTTACCGTAATTGTGATTAAGTAAATGTGCAGCTACAGTACAGCTGTGTCGCTCCCATTGGTATACTCCGGTTATGTCATTGTATCATAGGATTTGTTGTGAGACTCCCATGTTGTACGCCCCGTTGTATCTTGTACGTTCTGTTTGTAACCTCGTCTGCGTATTCATTCAGAAGTGTGTATGAGAAGCTTTAAAAGATTTTTCTAATTTCAATACCTAAAAATTATGATAAAAAAATATCTCAAACTCATGAATGAAAACGCATCACACCAACACCAGTATTTATTAAACATTGTATTAACTTAACACTTATAACATCTACAGTATCAACATACGCTCCAAGCTGAAAACCAGCGGCTGAAGGACGAGAACGGGGCCCTCATCCGGGTGATTAGCAAGCTGTCCAAGTGACCGCCACCTCGCGCCGCGTCTCTCGCGTCTCCTACAATCATATAGTATAGCTCGCCTACCACGTTCTTTATCGACGTGCCTTTGAAATAACAGACGTTATTTCAAAGGTTTATTCATATATATTTCGTGTTATTTATTTAATGTTGATAGGCACTTGAACTAAACAGTAACATGTTTAGTGATCTTTTTAGTTTGGGTGTATTTTATGTAATGTGTCGCCCAAATTGTTCTGAAACAAATGTGTATAGTCGATCCGCCAAACTTTGTTGCTGCTATCTAAAATGATATTTATGAATTTAAGTTATTTTAAAGAGACATGGTTTATTTATCCCTTTAATGAAGAAAAATTTTACAGCCAGTATAAATTATTAATGATTTTTTCGCCATTTAAACTTAATATATTTAGTCTAAAGTAAATTTTAAGCCAAATTCAAGTATTTTTTTAATAACGGATTCACCTTTTGCGTAGCCTTTTACCAACTATGTTGGGGTCAGCTTACAGTCTAACCAGATGCAGCTGAATAACACTCTAATAATGGATTATCGAGCAATATATTCACAATCAGAAGAAAATGACTGCAGTACAAAATCTGTATATTATGCTTCTTTAAAGCCGTCCTTTATTTTTATTTGCTGTCATTTTTATTTGCTGTACACGACAACTTTCATGTAAATTACAATTTGTTGTTGACTATAATGAGGTTCCAGAAAACAGCTTTTCATAATCGACATCGCTGCATTTGCTGTTGTTCGAAACAACATTAGTGAAAGGCTCAATGAAATTAAAATAAAATAGATCTGCATAATTCTCTAATAATATTAATATTAGAGGATTCTTACCTAAAGGTTAAAGGATACCTAGTTTGTTCATCTTTTAACAACCAGTTGGCAAACAGAGCATTTTGCCAACAAACTACATAGTTAAATATTGAAAATATAGTCGATAGTCGAGTGCCTAGTTTAGGTGAACCTGAGAACTTCCACGCATTTTTTTTATCTTCCAAAAGTGAGTGCATCTTTTTTTTGTATCCCTGACAGATATTGGCGTTCTTGGAATGTTATGTACTATTAGATCTATTTAAAATCTACCGTGTATCTTCATTATAAAGTTGTTGTATGAAAGGCACGATATTGGACGTAACAGTTACATTACGCCAAATCATTGACCAACATCAAGATATTGTTCAAATTTAATTCAATTGGCTTTTATTATAAAACCATAATAATTTGTCCAACAGCAATAGGGTAATGTGGCTTCTTTAATCACATTTATGAGTATCATAAGATTTTTCTTATGATACAATTCATGAGCGTTGTGATTCTGTAAAGGCTGGGAAGAATCAAATTACGGTTCCCCTCAAGATATCACTTCCGTAGATACACTCACTTCTTGTAATAATATCCTCTCATAATAATGTTTTCCATTTCATTTTTTTTTTTTTGACAAATCACTTACCTCCACATTTTATGTTTTGGAACCTCGTCCAAACAACAAAGTAGTTGAAAATATTCAATATATCCATCAGCAACACATTAAATTTGAAGAACCACGCAAAACTAAGACAATCATGCAATGTCAAAGATGCCAACAATATGGCCACTGCAAAAACAACTGCCAGAGGCCATACAGATGTGTCAAATGTAGGGGAGGCCACAAAACTTTACTTAAAAAAAATAAACCCGCCAAATGCGCTCTTTGCTCCTACGATCATGCTGCCAATAAAGGTTGTCAAGTTTACAGAGAAATACTGCCAAGAAAAATTCAACCTAGAAACCGAGCCAACCGGTAACTCCAACTTTCCTACTGAGATAATCCGCACCAATAGTATTTCAAAAAGCTCCGCCCCACCCCAACGAAATTCCTATCGCTGATCGGACCAAAGATACTCGGATATTGCCGCAGGACACCCCAAGATTCCTCGACGAGACAACGTCGTTACTTCTAGTCACATAGAAAACCCTCAAAAAACTTAACAGTTATCTTTTAATTAAACAAAATGAAAAAATCGACCTACTCCTGCAACAAATCAGTACCGTAATGGGCTTACTGATTACAGTCATTACTAAACTAACACCATAAATTACTCTTCTACGAATCGCAATCTGGAACAACAATGGATTGGCTCCCAATATCCAGGAGTTAGGGACTTTAATGAAAGCCAACAAATTAGTCGCAGTATTAATTTCAGAGTCGCACGGGGCGGTTCTGTATTAAAGTGACATTTACCACTCCCTCATTCTGATGGTAGTGCGCATGCTGGTCCAGAACTTAGATAAACCTTAACAATCATATCCTCCAATCAGGTCACAAGCTTCCTGGGCAAGAACTGACTTGGAAAAGGCTGAGGTATTCGAAATGCATCTCAATTCTGTATTCAAACCCAACGAGAGCGTTGCTGATGAGCATGAAATTGATACTATTGGAACACGATCTGCAGATGTGTATGCCCATAATTTATACCAATTGCCCTTATTACCCATAATTTAGGTGGTATACCAATAACACCTAAATAAATCGCAAAGGTAATCAGTCTGCTGAACTCGAGAAAAGCCCCGGTATTCGACCTGATCACGCCTTCCATAATTAAAAATCATCCCACAAAATACATTTATTTCCTAGCTAGTTTCTTCAACGCAATCTTTCCAACATCTCACTTTCCTGACCTGTGGAAAATCTCTGAACTTGTCATGATCCACGAATCAGGTAAACCTAAACATGAAGGCTCGTCTTATCGGCCGAGAAGCTTAACGCCTGTACCCTCAAAACTCTGGGAGAGGATATTCCTTAACCGACTAGACCCGTGCATGGACGTTAATGATGTTATTCCGTCTCACCAGCTTTCGGAAATCTCACTCGACAATAAAACAGAATTACCGAGTTTACCAGATAGGAAGACAGGTTTTAGAATGTAAAAAGTATTGCTCAGTGGCTTTTCTAGATGTACAAAAACCTTTTGACCGTGTCTGGCACAAAGGATTGCTGGCTAAAGTGAAGGAAAAAGTTCCGCACTCAATATGCTGCAACTGCTCATCCAGTCGTATTTATCAGTTAATGACAACCCAGAAATGGGCAGTAATAGACTCCAAAAACAGACAATGGTGCCGATTTTCTTGTCACAAATGCCTCTAAAATAGACTAAAAATCACCAAAATTTGTGTGGAATAAAATAACTTGTCATAACTAAAATTCGCACCAACACCTCGACTTCAGGTGCAATATACTGTATCATTATTTTTCTTTTCTTTTGCTTATATTTCGAAAAATGTTTGTCCTATCGCAAAAATAATGAAGCTCCCTTTATAAAGCCCCTTAATAAAACTCAACATGTTGGTAAAATTTTTTCATATTTTCCATACAAAAAAATAAAAATTCCATAAAAAACACGACGAGGCTGCCCCCCCAGCGCGGCCCCGGCTCTAAAAAAATTCACGGGGTAGGGCAAACAAGCACCTACCACGTGAAGTCGCGATTGTCAAATTCGATTTTAGTTTTATTTAAATTATTTTTAAATTTAGAGAATTTTTGTTGCAGAATAGCTTTAAGATTCTCATAGCCAAAAGTAAGGAACTTGAGTGATAGTTTAGTTCGGTGTACAAGGGAATCAGCACCAATACTCAAAAATGGCTCTGTAAGTGGCGGATACGTGCCAGTGCATCCACGTCTAACCATATCACCTTCACGCTCAGGCACGGAAACACCCCTCCTGTCTCCTATGATGGAAGCATCACATTAAAAATAATAAATTTGTTTCAATTTCAAAGTACAACAATAACCTTATCTATGAATTCAATTTTTAATTTATCAATTTTTAAGGTGTTTGATAGTTGTACCTACAGCAGCACATAATGATATACTAATTCCCAAACTAAGTCAAACTTGTATTTTGGGAGTTAGTGGTTCTTAAGATGCAGGACTTACATAGACACAAACCTTGTAAGCCTAGGCTAATAAAAGGGACGAGCGCAAGTTCCGCAACCTGTATTCGCTCATGGGAAGAAACTCTGTGCTCTCTGTAGACAACAAACTCCTCATCTACAACTCGGTCCTTAGCCAATATCGACGGTATCCAATTATGGGGCGTTGCCAGCAAAACCAACATACTTTGCCTGCAAAGAGTCCAAAATGGTATCCTAAAATGAATAACAAATGCACCTTGATTTGCTAGGGACGACAAAATCCACGACTATCGCAAATGCCATTAGTGAACTCTGAAATCGAGTGGAACAACATACAACAAAAGGCACGCCTAACCTGATCCAAACTCACTAGTTACTGAACCGTTAAACCTGACAGCGGTGGTAAATACGGCTGAAGAGGAACCTTCTATAAGTGGGAGGCGCAGCATTGGCTGCTCCGCCACCACGCCATTTGACATGGAACGAATTCGCTTATGGTCCGACGACCGATTGCAAATTAAACTAACAGGAAAAAGATAAAAACTTTCACGTTTCACGTCATAAAACGTTTTTTGCATTGTTATTTATTATCGTATAAGTTTTTTTTGTGTCGACAGCTATAACTGAAAAAAGGTTAGTTTAGTAAACATGAATTAAAAACAGCATTTGCCGCGGGAGAGCTGCCGAAATGTATAGACAGAACAATAGTATGTAATGGGATACATTATAGCCTTTTTATAACCTCCAAGAATAGGTTAACCAAAGGACATTTAAAGCGTGTGTCTTGGCGAGGGATAAATCACATTACGCCTCTGCCACTTGGCGCTTATGTACTATACAACTAATCTATCATCACAATATTTATATCAATCCTATAATAATGGTAATCTGCCTTCACTTTAGTCGTCAACATTAATTTCTGCACGTTCACCTACATTCAGATCGTTTTAGTTAAATAGACTTGAGATGTGTGTTGTATTGAATGTGTGTTTTTATATTTAAATATATAACGCACGTGTTCATTTTTTTTTTTGAGAAAGTATTATGTACTTATTGAACGTCATTCGTACTTAGTGACGTCGCGGAGTCATCAGTATCAACTTGGACGCATGGACTGTGTAAGCGTATAATATTTCATTTTAATAGTTATATTTGGTTACAGAACATTTTTACGGCCTACCGTCGAATTATTATATGAGCTGTGCTTTGAACTACAGGCATAATGTTGAAGGTACCAAAAAGCACTTTGTTTTATTATTGTTTCGTATACTTTTAAATTATATTGTTATCAGTGTTTACCTATAAACTATTAAAATGGGAGATTATATTATACCACATTTCTCGAGGTGTATTTCTTGTCGATAACTTTTGACATATTCCTAAATAAGTGTAAAGTAGATTAGTTTTACTGTTTTTTTTTTGTAGAGGGCTTGATTCACCCGACATAAATGTTATATATAGCTATGTATGTCGCCTAGATATTGCATTAATGAGACATCTCCTCATTGAGATATACCTTAAAATTGATTAAAAAAAAACAATATTTTCGCGACATATGTATCTCGAATTACTAATATATTAATGTATAGTTTTTTTTTCTAGGCAATAGTCTATAGCCGATTGGATTGATTTGTGATATATCGATTTTGTACGACAATCATTGAAACTTTTTTTTTTGTATTAGTGAAATAGACTGTTGATTACCTATTAAATATGAATTTATCGGGGCCATAAAGTGAATGTTAATAATATGTTTTGCCTCTACTAAATAAGGCCTAGCTCCTCTACGGATCAAAACTATATCGTACGTTCTAATGACTAGTGAACATCTTGTCATTAGTGAGAGTTTCTCAAATATCTAGGTCTGATAACATAATTCACGACTCCGGGCCACGGACTCGAACACTAAAACAAACTGAAAACAGCCTATGAAATGTGGGTTATACATCTATTTAACGTATTAAGTCACAAGTTATGCCTATAAAATACTGTCGAGTTCATTGGCCCCAGTAGGGTACTAAAATGCTAGTCTAAATTAGCGGGGAATATTTCCCGCGTTAGATGCGGTCCACACGGCCTCATACCTACGACTCAACCACGTTTGCCTGCATTAAATCTTTGCCATGTTCCGAGCAGTTGTTTGTAATTATGCAGTACCGTTAACAGTTATTGTTAATATTATTTGAGGCTTTCATATCTATCCGTCAAAGATGGTGGTCGAAGTGCCGTTTCTGGCCTACACAAACCGGCCTCGCCACTCATTTGTTTGACAATAAATACGTAACTAGGTTTGGAAGACCTCGTATGTTTATGTAGCTGTATATTATCTCAGTTTTTTTTTGCCGAGCTGTAATAAAATTAACGTTAATTATTATTAAAAAGAACGTTTATGTAAGCTTGTTAAAAGTAATGTCGTGAAGATTGATAAAGATTATATGGACTTTTATAAGTTTGTTAAAGTGGTAAAATGATATTCGTATAAACTATATTCTGTATAAAATTTGTAAACCAACATTTTCTTTTACTTAGTGATCCTGAAATTTTTTGTTCATTTACGTTTTTATTTATTTGAAAAGAAAGTTAAAATAAACAGTTCTTCATTATAATTTTGTTTTTTTTTTTGTTTTTCTTTTTTTTACGGACAGTGCATTTGTTGACTGTCCTGTTAATATTAGCATCGTCGTGCTGATTGGAAAAGTATATTATGCTAATACCGACTAAATTTGGATATTTAGACTCGGCTTCCCTTCCTTATAAACTTTTAGTTTTTAAATATTATTTCGTTACCACGTGTGCTTTCCAAGAGTTAGAGCTCTTTCTAGTTACAGTTTTAGCACAAAGGAACTATTATAGTTCCGCCTTGTCCGTCTGTCCGTATGACTGACCGCGGCATAGCTCAGAGACTTAGTACCTACTAGAAAGCTGTAAATTGGCATTGGTATACATATTAATCATGCTGACAAAGTGGTAAAATAAAATCTTTTTTAGTCACCTCCCCTTCATGTAAATTTGGGATATTTTATTTTCAACTATGCCATAGTGTGGAGTGTCCTTGGAAAGGTTGTTCAATAATATTGTGAACGTGTGAAAATCATTTTTGGATTCAGGGATTCGTTTAATGTGATACATTTTAAATTGGGGACTTGATCTCGTCATCTTGATGCTCACAACCATTTATTTAGCTACCCGGACTGCGACCGAATTCGGTTGTATAGCGATCGCTATCTATGTTGAGACTGCAGGGCCTACGACGGTAGCTGCACGGTGCGGGACGTCGACGCTGATGACGTGTCGCGAGCGCTTAGTCATTCATCTGCTGACGGGCGGGCGACAATACCAACACCCCTCTCGCACCGCGCAGCTATCTCAGCCATCGTCTCATTTAAACGTTAAGCCCGTAGATAGGTAATGTGATTAGCCATTTATTACTAGAACATGAACGAACAGTTATTATCTCTTGGTCTTTAATTAATATGCTAATATTTGTATACCTATATTATAAGGGATCAACTGCCTTAAGCCTCGTGCAGACAGGCGCGACGCGATACCGGTATTGTTCTACTGAAGTTTTCTTATAAACAGTGCTGGTTTTAGCAATACCCGGCCCCGGGTGAGATTTTTGTGGCGCAACTCACTACTCTTGGAGAGTAGAGGGGCAAAAATTTTAGCTTTTGTTCTAGTTTGAGGAATACGAAAATACAGGATGCTAAAGCGACCTCAAAAATTTCAGCACTCCGCCACGGAAAACTTAGGATTTCTTTTATGCAGAAAAGTTTGAGAATTCAGACTTCGGAGAACGTAGGGTGCAAGAGCGAGCTCCACATTTTACACCCCGCTGCGTCTTTTCTTTGGCCCATTCATATAAGAATAGTACCTAAACTTTGTCGACTTGTACAGAAAAGTTAGAGAAAAACATAACTCGTCTTTTCTGTTCCGCATTCGTGTAAAAAAAATAGTTAAACAACAGAAAAAGTAGAGAAATAAAAGGCCAGTGGTTCGCGTTTGGCGCTACTGCTTATAAATTATATTGTCAGAGATGAATCGCGCCGTCGTGTCGCGCCAGTCTGCACGAGGTTTTAAAATCACATTGTCTTATAGAGAGGACTATATTTTCTTTAAATAAAGCGCTTTATAAAGTCGTTGGCTAATTTTAAGGGCTGATTTAAATAACAATACTCGACACTGCCATGCAATTTCAAATCTGATATATTCTTTTATTCGAAACGAACGAATAAAAGAAGCGCGGGGAGAGCGTATATATTTAAACAATTTTGACACAGATCCGACCTCGATGACGTCTCGCAGGATACTGAGCCCCTTTGTATATTAAAAATGGCAGGCCTGTGTGATCAACTGATCACTCAGCTATTGCAAACCGCCTTCTAGAGGCTCTCCCCGAAACAAGAAAATCGGATCTATGCACTAAAAAAGTTCGGGTGATATGTACGTACTAAACCTTAGTGTAATTGTTTATAACTAGGTAAATATTTAAAAACTAGGGGCCTTTTATTGTCAAGTGCGTGTAAAC
The DNA here is from genome assembly GCA_916610215.1 of Omphaloscelis lunosa. Lineage (NCBI taxonomy): Eukaryota > Metazoa > Arthropoda > Insecta > Lepidoptera > Noctuidae > Omphaloscelis > Omphaloscelis lunosa. The sequence continues at coordinate 20,135,699 of OU744243.1, forward strand.
TGCCGCGATTGATAAATCATTTGATTGTGTAGTTTACCCGCGCTTGACAATTCGTGACATTAATTTTGCGATAATTTTCGCTCGAGAAACTATTCTTAGATGTTATGCTTATCAGTAAGAATTCTACTTAAAATCTTGTCTGGTTGAATTCCTAGAAATAATACCTAAACGCCTACCGTTTGCCAAACGGTGATCACTTTTATTTTTAGCCTTTTTCGTTGATGGATATTAAATTGTATGACAGAAAGAGCCTTTTTTAATTCGCAAAACAAGTCTGTGCAGCTTTGCGAATTAAAAAAAATGGCCTTGCCCTTTTGGCTATAATCTTTTCCTACCCGTAATAATAAGTTGTAACTAATTATAAGTATAGATAATTAATTCTGATATTTTTAGATACCATTTAACAGCCTTCGAATATTTTTGAAGTCGTTTCCTTAACGTTTTCTCGATTTTTCCATTTAAAGGTGTACGAAGTTTGTGAATATATTTAGGTACCAGCCTATCTTGAATTTATCGCTCCATATAAAAAGTTAAAATATAGAATATTCAAAGAAAACTGTTAAATAAATGAATTATTACGTGTACCTACCTATATATTATATTACATACCTACTGTAAATGTTACCAATAAAAATACAATATCATAGAAAATATCAAAATACTAATTTTAATTGGCCCTTTTTAGGTTCGTTTCCTATGTTAGATTTTTCAAGGTAAGGTTTGTGAATGTTTAAGACATTTTGTATTGAATATAGCTTATGTATTCGCAAGTACATAACTGGGTATTTGCTTACTACCAGTACGTCTCCTATCATCTTAGCTAAAATCATTTTGTAGTTTTTAATGTAGGTACTGAAACATGGATTCGTAATTAAGTCTTACCTAAGTCTGAAAACGCTATTCCACCTTGACTTGACGCCTGGTATTATTATTTTGTTTCTTCATTTTTTGTATATAATTAATAACATTTCTCTAACAACAAAAAATATTATTATAATGTCAATACAAGATGACTTAAACACGATTCCTTAATATTTGTAGTTTTGTTTAAGTGAGAGCTTGATTGGTACCTGTTTAATGATATATACCTAATAACCATTGTTTATCAGCTAAAGTTAACAAGCAAATATTAACAAATAAGTAAAAGCAGGTATGCATGATAATAGAAACACTAACATTAATCGGAATGCTATCTCACTGTAATTTATTTCATGACATTAATGTTTTTGGTCAAACATAATTTCTATCAACTCAATGTTAGAGAAAACACTAATTCGGTGTTCGCTAAAGTATTCTACATTCTTATGTCTACGGGAAATATATTTCTTATACCTTAGGGTACATGCCGAAGATGCCTCACTGGGATACCCCGCGATCGCAGTTTAGCTTGCTACCTCGATGTCACCTCCATTTAAAACAAACGCATGCTAATATTCTCGCTGCGATACGTCGCGGGATGCTTGGGGGTTTACTTCATGCCGACGTGAAAACAAAATATTTTATTTCTTACATCGCGGTTGACAGCAAGCGTCGATGTGATCTGTCTATAAGGGATAGGATAAATCGCCTTCGCCAATGCTTATCGTAACTATCTGCTTCACTCTCTCCACTTCCGTTAGATTGTTTACTTGTGTGAATTGAAATCTATGGAGGTGCTGATTGATTTGATTTTTAATATTCCTGCGTTGTGGAATAAGCGGGATGAAACCACCACAACAGATATGTTTTATTTATTAAGAGGTATGAGGAACTGGGTGTAAGTTCTCTCATCCTCTATAGAAAAAGGGAGGATCCTCCAACCAGACGGGTGTCGTGTCTGGCGGGCCACTACCCGACGATTGATGCCGGGAAGTCATATATGTTGATCGCGCGGTAAAAACTGCTTGTGCGATGCAGGATTTGTGTGACGTCAGGTCTTTGATGCGTAGTTCGCATGTGGCGATGTAGATGCCGCCTGCCACAGTTAGAGAATTAAAGAAAGTTGCTTCAGTAGGTATGCTTCAGATTTGGAATGCCACTTCCACTATATATAATAATAATAATATAATAATAATCTTTATTTATACAAAAGAAACATACAAAGTTTGAAAAACAGTTTGATATTTGGTTTAGAAATACATTTAAAGGTAGTTTAGGTTACAAAATCTCTACAAGAATAATACTCCACTTATTAAGTATGTAATTAAATGCCTCTATTGTAATTCTTGTATATGATTTCTCCAGATCAATTAATTCAATTGTGGAAAAAGATGAAGATATTCATCCAGCTTTGCCTCATTTGATTCACTGGGTGTGTAATAGGCTGCTGATTAGGCGCACTAGTACGTAACCACCATTACCGCTTGATGACATAGATTCATCGTCACTGTCAGTATCAAGAGAACATGTTCTTCTGGAGTAGGTAGAGTACAGCACAAATACACGACTGAGTAATTGAGCTTTCGGGTGCAACTGATCCGACATCCGACGTGTTCGCAACGTCATCCATGTAGAAATAGCGAATATCGACATCGAGGTATCGAGTTAGGAAGTATCTTCGGCATGTAGGTTACCCTTACAAGTTTCTTGTTTAGATTTGTGTATTTTCGTTGCATTGGTCATCATAAAGGGAATTTAATAATACATGTAATCGTTCGAAACTTGTTCAATTAAATTAGCTACTAATATTCTGTTGTCAGAATTATCTGTGAGCTGAATTCAATAACGTTTACGTTTACGTATACAGGGTCAAGGGTCAAATTAAATAAAATAGTGGGTATCAAATTCTTAACACGATAAAACAAAAAAAAACAGATTTTCTCAACTACTTCAAGTAACTAATCTAAGAGTTAGCTAGATTCCAGAAAAAAAAAAAAACATAATTTCCTTTTTTTTTATTTGTTTTATCGTGTATTCGCTACTAATTAAATTTGACCCTGTATAATATTATTTGCATGACTATTAACATTATGACAATATCACAGTTAATAATTAGGGGAACGTTTTGTAAATAACCATTACTAAATGAATATTATATGATGATATTTATAAACATATGTTAACTACTATGTTACATAGCTATCGTACTTCTCGATGTCTTGTCAATTTTATATAAATATTAAAGGATCAAAGTTCAAATAAATGAATACACAAGTCCACATTCAGAACATTTATTTAACGAATCTGCCTAAATAAAATAAAAAATTGTACATATAAAATATAACAAAAATATTACTGTATAATATGATGAACACTTAATATTTAATCACAATATTATTGGTTAATAATGTCGTTGCTTGTGTAGGTACTCGGTAAGTATCACTTAAAAATAAGTTTTCTATAAGCCATGGCCTTGGCAGTGGCAGGTCTAGAATGAGTCCAGCACGCGTAGCGTGATCACAATTTGCAGTGTGCAGCAAGTGATTTATTGTATCGACATCAATAGTTTAAGGTGACACTAGTCGCGGGCTCGAACTCACTAGTGGGCATGGCCGAAAAGCACGCTGTGTCACCTGGCATCGTGTCCGACAGAGATAGTATCAGTGATGAGCAGTTAGACACTGGTCTACGTGCACAACGTCTAGTTTGCACGCACACAAACACCGTTCCCAACTATTTTAGTAAAACGAGTGCGTAAAAAATTACGAAAAGTCCTTTTGAAAATAGGGTTTTATGAAAAAACCACTGCATAAATCAATTACAAATAAAGTTTATTGAACTCTTCGAGAATTGAGCTTTGTCGGTGCCGACTTTGTTTTGGAGATTTTACACTTCTTTTATTGCTTATTTACCCCCAAAGTTGCGTTAAAATTAGCAAGAAAAAGGAATCTTTGTGGGCTCCTAATTTTTTAACGGCTTAATATTTTACTCTTCTGTTTCCGCACAGACAAAATTAATAATGAAACAAAATGATATCATGTTTAACTTTGGATGTACCATGTAAAACAGTGGAGTAAAACCCCCCTGAAATTTGTATGGAAAAAATATCAACTAGTTCCACCTTAAGGATGGCTAAAGGTATGGAAGGTGTGTTATCCAGACCTTTGTACAGGCCATGGTCTTATCGTCTTTATCCAATTATAATCTGCAGCTATATAGGTATTGAGCGTTACTATACTTTAAATTAGTCCAATATTTAGTATTAGTTTTTTGTGAAAGTAAAAAAAATACACGTTATGAAAACGTTCCTATCTAGTTGTTCGTAAAGCATAAAATATAATTTATATAACTCCTTCAATTCATCGTGCAGTTCACACATTTTATTTAAGGTAAGTTTAAGTCGAATAATTTACAGTTCGTAGCAGGTAATATAGATTTTTACAGGCATTGGGTAGGTCTCTATGTATTATTTAATATTAATTCTAACTTAAATAATATTTACAAAACAATCAATGAAAACATAAAGCAATATGGAATAGGCATGGTTTAAGTTATTACTCCACCATTCAACACTATGGTTATTCCCTAAATAATTCTGAATTTAAAGTACTTAGGTACGAATCCCGATTAAGAAACTAAATAATTCAAAAGGAACAATAAGAACAAACTAAAAGTAATATTCCTTAATTTAACGCGTTTACAAAAGCTTATTAGCAGAATTATTTTGGCATCAAATTCTAATCATTCGATAAACAACAATAAATACATTTTATATCTAAATATATAAAGTATTAGTAATACTATTTGTTCGTATTGTAGGGTTTTTGCGTAAAAATTATGAACAAAAAGTACACAATTTAAGACTGCAATTCTTACGTGCTTCTCAAAAGATTCAGTCAAACTGGTTTCTGGAAACCGTTCGAACGATAGACTAGACTTTTTCTGTGTATTGAAAATAGGTGTGTAGGAAATCAATTTGTTGACTATTATATTAAGTGAGGCTTAGTCTTTGCGTGGTTCCAATGTATCCTGAGACCAAGTGAGTTTATGTGGGTAAATGAGAATTGTAGTCTTAAATTAAATATTCCACACGAATCCAACACATTTACATCTTTGGTACAATACCTAGTAAGGGTTGGTGATCAACTAGTATATGGGATTCATAATTAACCCTAAAACTATCGTATCGTTTGAACACTCGAGTCAATGGTAACCACTTGAAGGGAAAATTTACAGGTAACATTTACACTGAGGAACACCAATTTAGCGTCGGATTTGGTTACCTAAAAAGTTTTTCGAGCCACTACATGTCTGTCACCGGTCAGCGCACGGCGACTCCGTTGATCGTGACGACTGCGTTCGGGCCCGTCGGTTCGGGTTCGTACGCGTCGGACTCGCTGCGCCGTCCATACGCCACGTTGTCAGTAATCCTCTCACTGTAGGGCGAGTCATACACGTTGTCTGACACGTGATCATAGATATGTCGTCCATTCGTGTCGTGGAGCGTAGCGTAGCTCATGACTGCAGCGTTTTGGTCTTCCTTGCGTTCAGCTCCTTCGATATTCTCCGTGTTCTTTACTGGCGTGGCTTTTCGACTAGGGAATTAAATTGATATTTTAATAAGAAAACTTGGATATGACTGCTCACGTAACGATTAAAGATAGATTTTCTAAATTACTCACAGTCTTAAATAAATAACTCCAAGCAGCATCAGCAAGAACAGGACTACGCCGCATCCGACGCCGACGCTGAGCGGCAATGTTCCGTTCTCAGCAGCCTCGTTGGTGATTATCTCACAGCTTGGCTCTTCACCAGACCATTTGCCATCATCCATGCACTTGCGGAGGAATGGTCCAACACGTTGGAACTGTGGCAAGCAGTGGTACTCGATGGAACTGCCGAACAGTGTGGAGCTGTTCGAGATGATGATGCGACCATTCTCGATCGTGCCTGGAGACTTGCAGTCGATTGCTGCGGGCAAACAGGTTATGTAAAAGAGATTGGTAATAAAAAAGTACTAACATTCAATTGATTTTAGTTGTCAGATTAACATCTTTCTTCGGCTTCTGTACAAAATCTTTTGAAATTAAAAAGCCCTGCTTTAAGTCCAACTTAAACAAATACTTACGTATACAGACTGGCGGTGCTCCATTCCAAATTCCCTTTGGTTTGCAGGTCCTGGTTTGGTTTCCTTGTAGACCGTACCCTCGCTCGCAGCGGTAGTGAGCTTCTCCTCCGATGCTCATCGTCGAAGTGGCTACTAATAGTCCTACGCTACCCTTGATCTGTATCGACGGGTCTGTGCACGTTATTTCTGTGGGAAGAACCAAAAAGTTAAACCCTGAGAGGCCTGAGTCCCAGCATTAGGAAGATTATAGGCTGATCATTATTTAGGTATGCATAAACATGATCGATTTCCTTTACACTAACCCCTTCTAATATCTCAATCAACTCTTAAGAATGTGACCTTAAGGTAGTGGACGAAATCGGTCTGATAACATCTTGTGGAAGGATGTTGTGCCTACACTTTAACGATTTCATACTTTATAAGAAGCTCACCTTTGCACGCTGGCGCCTCGGAACTCCATGTGCCGTTATCCTGGCACAGTCTTCTGGAAACGCCATCCAACTGCCAGTGTTCATGGCACTCATACAGCACAGCCGCGCCGTAGTACGTCGCATTCGTCGCCAGCGTCACTACGCCATTCTGGATTGGACCTGGGTTACCGCAGTCCACGTCTGGGGGAAAGGTAGAGAGATTTGAAAAAAGCATTGATTATACCTACCTATGCAGTTTTTTCTGAACACTCAAAATCGCTGATCCCATAAAATGATTTGTGTTTTTCTTGTGACTTCATAATTATTTCACCGAAACAGTTCCTTGCTAGCGGTCACTGGCCAAGCACTGCCACACCGACCGGCCCTGATCTGCCCGCATCCAGCGGTCCGCTTTCGATTTCCGATTACTGATCGGATTTACGCAAAAAAAATACTACAGTCCGAAACCAACTTACATTGACACCTTGGCGTGACTCCGCTCCACTGTCCATTATCCTCGCAGGTTGAGATGCTTTCGCCAACAACCTTGTACCCCCGTTCACAGCGGTACTTGACCAGGGCACCGATGCGGTAGCTGTTGCCGACGCTGGTGGTGACGGCGGTTCTGATCAGCGTGCGCCCGTGGTTGCGATCGTTGCCAGTCACTGATACGATGCTGTTCTCCGGTACTACCGGGTCGGAGCAGCGGATTTCTGGAAACATAGAGAATGATGTAAGTTTTTGCGTAAAAGTCATAGTTGAGTCTTATGTTTGTGCTTTGGGCTTTAATGTACCTACTCGCATCCAAAAAGATCTAAAAATATCGCGTGATCAGGCTGAAAAGTACCTGTATGAAAAAATAAAAAACATTCATGAAGAAGTAGATAAAGATATACATACAAATTAAAAACGTCAATAACCGACTACACAGCGGTCAATGGAGTAGGAGGTGTCCCGCCAAAAACAAAGCAACTTACAACTACAAACCACGGCCATGATACACTCAGAAGCAGTACCTAAATGTGGCCTGTGTGTGGTAAAAACCCAGAAAGTTAAACTATTTTTATTTTATTTTCAACTGCACGGAATTTATGCAAAAAACTGCTGTTCAGTACGTTTTTTTTTAATGATTAATAATATATATATCAGTACAAAACTCATGACCATGTTTTCAGTTCTTGTCTAAACAAATCGGTCTAGCTTCTTACCTTCACATCTGGGTGAAGAATCGCTCCATTGGAAGTCTTCAGTGCACGTCCTCCTGACGGGGCCGACGAGTCTGAAGTTTGTGGTGCACGAATATTGTATTACACTGCCTAGGTGAGTGGTTCCGTTCAGCAGTTCCGCCGCACCGTACGTCAGAGATGGAAGCTTGCCACAGTCCACATCTGGAACAGGTGAAAGTTTTTTGACATTCTGACAAATTTCTATATTTCGTATTAAATTAGATTTGTTACAGTTGTAGTGGCAATCATGTTATTTGGTTTAAACAGGTTTTTATTTATTTAATTTATCTTTTATTTAGATTCTTTTTTAGATTTTGTGAATGTGAGAACGTTGTAGGCTTAACAGACTGTAGATTTGTGGACCATTTCCTATTTTGCTAAGTACCTGATACTCCTTGACCGGCCTACACTGTCCTCTCATACCAATTAACACTTTAATTTTAAAACATTGTAAACGTCATTTATTTTTAAAAGAGTAACCGTGGAGTTTCTTGCCGGCTCTTCTCCATAGGAAACGACCAATTTGAACCGTGCACCTAGCTTCTGACGTTTCATAAGTACCCATGTAGGTTTATGTGAAATAAAATAATTTAAATTTGACTGTGCATTTGACGGGTTTTAATGAATTACCTTCTCATTAAAGTTCATCTTCAGTAGTCAGGCGTAGGTACCTATTGGCTTAACTCACGTGGATTGTATCAGGGTTCCTGACTAGCTCAGTGACCGATGCATTAGACTTCATCAACACGAGCATTTATTTATGGGCCCCGTATGATTCCCATATGTGTGTTACTTATTACCATGCGTGACTTTTGATGTGTTTTGATGTGTTGACTCTTCTGATGTGTTTTTTCATTGTAGGTTATAAAAATACTCACATTCACATTTGGGCGACTCCCCGGACCACTCTCCATCTTGCTGGCACATGAGACTGACCTCTCCGACCAGCTTGTGTCCTTTCTCACAGTGGAAGTCGATGGTGGAGTGAACGTTGTAGTCGTAGGCTTCCATGTAGCCGCCTGCAGGGACTTCAGGATCGGCGCAAGATATCACTGTAAGAGAAAAATAACGATAGTATAATGCTTCAATCAGATCTGGTTCGAGATGCCATCGATGGCGACCCTTTATTCATTTCTAAGACACAAGCCCTTGGAATTCGTTAGTAAGTTATAATTATTATCAAATAAGGGTTTCCCGCAACATCGATAGTTTGCATAATACTAATTGCATTGGTTAGGTTCAGATTTCCGTGTAAATCTAGGACAATGACCCTTCATTTCACATCACTGGGCTCACGTAAACTAATAAAGGGTTCCAATTCACACCAATTAATTCATGTAATTATCTCAGTATAGTGATACTGACTACATATAGTGATACCGCTACGCGTTAGTGATACGCAATAATTATTTGAATACGCTACCAGTCTCTCCAATAATACCCACCAGACATTGTTTACAGGTTAAATCAGTTCCATCTAATTGAAATTGACCTATTGCCGAAATAATCGATTTACCTATTTTCCTACACTTTACATTGAGACTGAGATATTCAGAGAGTGAGTGAGAGTTAAAATAAAGTTTGGCCTGAATGTAGTCAACTCTGGCTTTAATAATGAAGATTGACTCACTGGCCTACAACGTTTTCTGAGTTGAAAGCTCTATTAATACAGTTGACACTGTTGTTTATTTTCATTAAAAGTTGCAGCTTACTATCATACTGTCCAGGTACCTAAGTTGGATTAATATAGGAGCGTAATAAATGAGATTTCTGCAAGGTGCTTTACTGGGAGAGACATGCAGAAAGTGATGCATTATTTCTAGTATCTTCTCATTTCCTGTCAATGTTTACTGGTGTATAATAACGAAGATATATCATAATACACTCATAAAGTATCGCAATAAGAGAATAGTCAAAGGAAACGATTAGCTGGCTCTAATTCAGAGGTAACATCCTTACTTCCTTTCTACTAATAATATACATGTAAAAGTTGTAGAGGATGTTTACCACTAAGTCATCTTAGCCCTTGTCCGTGGATTATCATCATATTTTTTTTTATCCTGATAGTTAGGTTACAGTCAGCAACAAAATTATATTAACATTTGGTTTTTTGGAAGTTTACAATAAGTTAGTATGCCAACAGTGGGATATACATTTTACATTCATTAATAAAAGTTATAGGTGTAAGTTCTGATGTATACCACCTGTAATTGGTGTACACGACATTCACATACTTAATTAAAGCAACATCTTCTAAAATTAAGAAAGATTTTAAAAAAATAAACCAGCATTGACTTAGGGTAGGTTGCGCGGAATGCTACTAACATTAACATGCAGCATCCTAAAAACATTATTTGACAAAATGGACAGTCCCTTTAAAAGGCACTGGGTACGGAAGCACGTGCCAACGTGTGTTGGGCCACGTCAGTTTTAGTTGTTTTAGTTTGTAAAAGTTTACTAACATAGTTTTTAAGTCATTGTTACTAACACTACATGGATTGTGTGTACTTGTCTGTGTAGTCCGAAATAAAGAGTATATTATTATTATTAGGTAAATAAGTATAAAAAGAAAAAAAATTGACTGACACAAATATCAATACAAAATAAGGTTAACTTTAGTTTTAAAGTACTTTTGTTTGCTGACCCTACCTGAAGAAGTTCACCTGCTTAATTAAAAATCTTAAATTCACTGACGAACGCACAGCCTAAACCGCTGGGTTTAGAAGCATAAAATGCACTAGAGTTCCATAAATAGTGAAAGTGAGTACTAAGAAAGAATTTTTGCAAATTCACTTCCTAAATGGGTTAAGACCAGGCACTTACAACACAATTTCCACGCAAACTCGGCCCCCATGCACCCCACCACTCCACTATGTGCTAAACGCTAACACATCAGTAATAAAGTTGAATATCGCGTGCGCTCTTTGGTCGTGTTCGAGCACGGAACTAAATTGTCTCAATTCTTATTTCGTTTATAACTAAAGTAATAATTGATCTAGAGATTTGCTTACTGTCAATAAATATTTTTTACTTTAAATAATCTTTAAAAAAGACATGATTTTCGAAAAAAAAAAATTGAATCGAGCGAAAATGTTCTAATAACTGTCTTATATATGGAAAGAAAAAGATAAATATATACTAAAGTTCCGTTTTGATTGTCCTCTCCGATCTCCTCTTAAATTGTGGGATGATAACTTGTCATTCTTGCTCATGAGAAATCTCATCGGGCCCACGACTTGCAAACTAATCTACTCTTTTTGACTTACATTCACACGATGGTATATCATGGGACCATTTTCCGTCTCTGTTACACGTGAGGGTTTCGGCACCGGCCAGCCAGTAGTCAGCCTCACAGTTAAACCGAGCGATGGAGCCGTAAGTCGTGGTGCCGTTGAGCAGGATGAAGGAGCCCTTGTGCACCTGTGCAGGAGTGCCGCAGTCCACGTACTTGCAAGATGGCGGAGTGCCCGCCCAAGATCCGCCGAGAGTACAGGTTACGCTCTGAAAATAGGTATAAAATGCGGTTCATCAAAAATCCTTTTTTAAACTACAAACATTCAGGCCTGTTTTCCCCCGTAGGGTTAGGCAGCGGTGTGCCCACATTTCGCCAGTTATGTTTTAGTCTCATGTAAGCCAATTGCCGTCAACCGGACACAAATGCGTAATTTGGGCTTATTTGAATAAAAGACTTTTGATGTTGTTAGGGTGCGATTAAGAAGTTAGGTACTTGAATCGAAAATAATTTCATTACAACACGATTACCTATGTATTAAATTTCCAGGTACACGTTACTACCTTTGGCTTCGAACGCTTGCAGCTGTTTATTATTATTAACTAACTGACCCGGCAGACGTTGTCCTGTCCAAAATTTCAATAATTCATTAAAACGTCACTTTTTTCCGAATTTCCAATTTTCCCGGCAACTTTTCAATTTTTTTTCCCTAAACACCTTATTCAGACTATAACTATTTAAAAACAAAAAATAGCCAAATCGATGCAGACGAGAGAATTACCAATAATTGTACGTCATGGCGTCATTTTGTGATAATGATAATTATGCGAGAGAGAAACTATGATTTATATTTTAAGACAGAATAATTATTGTAGGCAATGTTCTAGGAATACCATATATTACTTTTAGGCAATATTATCTAAATTCATGACGTTAAAATGATTCCTAAAACAGTGTCACACTAGCTGTCAAATTTTGTCGACTGCAAACAATATTATAAAAAGTAAGTGCCAATCAATTTACTTCTCCAATAGCGTGTCCTACTTAATGAATACCTGCTACAAATGCTACTGACTCATATCTAGGTCACGATTGGGATAAAGCCAGGTTTCCTGGGAAATGGGACAGCCTATTGAGGCTCCGGGAATACCGAGATTTATTAAAGGATGGTGGGCGATAATGGTCCCAGTTCCGCCAGCCACTTAGTGTGAATTACTTAAAAGAGCAAATAACACTGAATCTTTTTTATTATTACACCATCAAAATATATCCCGGAGGAACCGAGCTACGTGTGTCTAAAGTATTATTCTCTGTCTGCAGCTTAGCTCAGAGACAGTACTTTAAAGCTGTAATTTGGCATAGGTTACATATTAATCATGCCGACTAAGTGGTTAAACAAAATCAAGAAAAAAATAATTTTTGGTGTACCTCATCAACTTGCAAAGTGGGGTTTTTTTCTAGTCTCTGATCTCATAGTATAAGGTGTCGTTGAGGTCGATTAAAAATATTGTGAGTATGTGAAAACCATTTTTGGATTCAGGGATCCGTTTGCGAAATATTAAGCTTTAAAGTGGTAATGTTTGTTAGAGTCAAGTGTGTCCCCCCCTTGTCAGCTAAATGATTGGTTTTGGATATACGAAAAAAATCACGGCTGTAGTATATATAATGAAATTAAAAGGAAAACTATTACTGCTAAGTAGGCTCTACAAGTTAACGAGTAATAATCGACCAACATACATTTGCAGTTGCAAAAACATGTTCTCTCTTACATGCCGTATGGGAAAACATGTTTTTCAACTACAATGTTAAGTTTGTTCTTGAGATAAATTCATCCCAACTACAGAACCCTTCATTGTGCGTGGTCAAACTTGTACTTGCTCGGTTTTTTATCGAAATTTTTATCAATAACAAACCTAACCTATCCTAACATTGTCAGAACTGAATAACTCTGGGACAGATTTTGATGCGCCTTTGCCTGAGTAAAGGGATAAGTAATGTCAAAACTACAGTGGTTTTAAATGTGGCGGTAGTGGGACCAGCTCCCATATATTTTTGCCCACTATCCTTTGTCATTAAAAATAGTTGCAACAATGTTTATACAGCGTGTAACAAAAATCCTGTCCGATCCGTCCTGTTGTTAAGAATCATACGGAGAGACTATTTATGTGGCAATTTTGAGAAAATGAGAAAAAAAAAATCGCTTCTTTTTCTTCTATGGGGAATTTTACCAGGTTATTACATGGGGCGCGGGCGGTCGTCGTTAAGTGGGTGTCTACAAGTCATAATTTATGACTGTTGTTGTACCCCTATTGAAAATTTACCAATATTTTAATAGAATTGGGATAATTTTGGTACTAAAAACGTGAATTTTAAATAGCAATAACTTTATTATTTTCAATAATAATAAGTTTTTTCTATTAATTTTTGGTGATGTTTTGCAGTAACTATGTGCCCATTTCGGGTCAGACAGGGTTTTTGTGACCCATTGAATATGGTTCCAAATTGAGTTTAATATAGGTCACAACAATGATACCAGGAAATGTTCTTAATAATTTAATCCAGGATATGCTATATAAATCCAAGCATTCTGCGGTGTTTTGCTTCAATATCGTTGTTGAAATGGGCAGAAAGTTAGGTATTTATATGAAGAATGTAGAAAGGTCAATGACTCAGGAGTAGGTAGTAGGTGCAGTGACAGTGTAATTTATACCATTCTTAAAAAAAAAAAAACAAAATGAAATGTTTTTTGTGCCGGAATCAAATCGAGCTGTACCGCAGAGAACCAAGTACTCGAGGAAACAACATAGCTTCGTCGCGCCATCGACTCAAACGTAGCCTTAAAACAAAATACTTTATCAACTTTTTTTCACTCACCGGTGGTCCAAACAGTATGAATCCATTCTGGCAGGTGTAAGTAGCCAAGGATCCAGCCTTGTGACCGTCAACTGCAACAATAGCTCCAGTAACTGGCGGTGGTTCAGGACACCAGTCGAACAAACATTTGGGAGCGTCCCCGCTCCAGATTCCTTCGTCTGCGCACATTCGTTCTGGTTCTCCAACCAGGGTATAGTTTTCTCGGCAGGAGTATACTGCTTTAGCTCCGTGTGTTGTCCTGTCGTCAATTAGCGACACTTCTCCGTCCTGAATTGAAGTAAGCCCACCACAGTTGACGTCTGTAAAGTTTATTTAGATTTAGGTATTTTTTCAAGTAGAACTCAGAATAGCAACAAAGCAAAGAAATGGCGGATGAAAATTACTTTAATGAGTATGCAGTAGGTAGGTACTATGCACCCGTACAGTGCCGGTTACAAAAAAAGTCACAAACGAAACTGATCTGCCGCCAATTTAGCCGACGTTCGCACGGACGTAATAAAATCATGGTGGGATTTCATTGCGCACTGGATTTTCAACTCTCAGTGTTAAGTCGAGCGTTGAGAATCCAACGCGCTGGGACGCACTCTCGATCCAGCGCGTTGAAAAAACACAATGTTGGATTTTAACTCTCAAATTTCAATTCAAACGCTGTATACAAAATGATAAAGCAAATTGAAGAATTTCATTCTATTTCTTACCACGCGTGTAGCTGCTAATCAAAACAACAAAAATGGCGTCAAGTAGTGTTTTTGTGACCAAGAAAAATGTTGAAAATAGTGTAAATTTTAAGTCTTCATAAGTAATTGATTGCTCGAATAAAGTCTAAGTTGACCAACCTGTGTTTTATGATGGTCACTTTACAATGACAGTCAATGTCGAAATTATAACAATTGAACGAGTTGCCAATTTGCCTGAGGTATTTTGCATAACCGCGAGCGTTTGTGAACGGACGACGCCGTTTGTAAAGACGAATCATACAATCGGCCTGTGGCATATCCACCATCCACAGTCTAAAGTCTAATGTATCTACGTAATTTCATCGAGTAACAGTGATGGTAATCACCCTCAATTACCATTCGATAAAAACAGTGGTCGATAATCTCGATGCACCAGTGCCATGACATGCGGCCTTGAATTTGATCGATTGATGTTAGACCAAACGGTCACATAACCAGAAAAAGAACAATAGTATTATTTTCTTGATATTTTAGTATGAATAGGCAAATGAAAGATTAATGGTCTGTAAATGAACCCTCTACCTCTGTCTCTGTTCTGTTAATGTTTTTGTTTACACAAAAATAATTCAGTAGAGTGGGGTTTTTTTTTTTTTTGTATTTTATGACCTGGTTATGAGTATTGGTCCTAGAGTCGGGCCACGCTAATTCTGCATAAGTAAAAAAAATGGTGGAATTTTAAAATCTATAGATGGCAACACCATCCTGTCCTACGAAAAAAGAAATTGTTACTTTGTTTGTCTTTTTGTTTTTGATAGGTTATTTTGTCTATATTGTGATTTATTCCTGGTAAAGAATGACTATTCTTTACCAGAACAAAACTGTATCAAATCCACACTGCATCGTGCTAATGATGTGATTTGATACAGTTTTGTCATCGTATGGAGGTAGAGCATAGGTACGATATAGTCTGTTACAAATATAATCTATTATGCAAAAATCAAAAGGCAAAATATCAAAATCATTAATTAGATCTACTTATAAATCCGAAACTGACATAACTGACTGATCTAAAAGTATACCATATATAAAACTTATTGGGGTTTCCAGTTTATTCCATTGCAGACTTAGCGTGGCCAGACTCCTTTGAAATTCTATCTGTGATTTGAAGTAGATCATTGTATAAAGAGAAAGAAAAACAAAATCAACTTACATTTACAGCTCGGAGCAGTCCCTGACCAGAAGCCATCTTTCTTGCACTCTCTAATCTTGTCTCCCAGAAGCATGTGACCTTCTGGACACCGGTATCCGATTGAAGCTCCAACCTGGTAGTTGTTCCCTTCGATCGTCGTGTTCAGCAGTTTGTCTGGACTTCCACAAGAGGGAGGCACTGGAGAAGACAGATTGGATATTATGGTCTGTATGATAAACTAAATAAAGCCTAGGTAAAGCTAGGTTAGGTTGGGTTTTGGGACTATCGCATATTCAGTCTAGTTCAAGATAACAATGGTATTCCACTTGCATATAGGTATAGTAAGAAATATCCCTAAATATCCCTCCCTACCACCTTGTATAATAATACAAGGTGGTAGAGATATCGACGCGAAAACTGCTACCATCCTCTGCATTGATTTTTTTTTCGGTTATTAAAAGCAACTAAACTTTTCGCGTCGATGTCCCTGCCACCCTGTATACTTAAAACAATCGCAACTCGTATTGAAAATAGAACGGTCGATACAACACAGTATTTGTTAGTTAATCCGATAATAATAACAATAAGGATTAATAAAACAATAATAAACATTTTAAATTCTTTTTATACACAACCGCACACAGAGCTCCCTAGCAGCAATAACGCGAATTGAGGTTGATTGGACCGACCACTGCGCGGCACAGACTCTTTGAAAATAAACTGATTACTTATATTTACTTTGCCGTGCAATCCCTTTTTTTTCCTTGCCGGTGCAGCTCTTGGCACAGTAACAACAACCAGAATACATGAGTAGTTAGTTAATTACGTATGTACCTAATGTGAGTGTACTAAAGGTACACCTCTGCCCAACCCTTTTGGTAATAGAAGCTTGATGTACCTATGTTACGTGTTAGCTAATTATGTTCTTATCACTACCGCGGCATAAATCTACTATTCCTTTTAGGGATATGCTGTACATAACATGTTTACCCACATGTAGGTACTCGCCTAGTCCACTAATCTGGCCATCGATACTGATATGCATATTTTACAATCCCAAAACATTTAATCTAGAAAACACTTATTTTTATATTTAAAAAATTCCAGTAATTTCCATAATATGGAATTATGAAATATGGCTAACTAGTGAACTAAAATATTGATTATAAAATGCAATAATGAATATCGTAAAATCGATTATTTAGTTTCAGATGTAAAAAAAGTATTTGGAAACTTTCCAAATGCCTTTTTTACACCTAAAACAACATCAATTTCAGTGTTATAATTGCAAATCTTTATTAATACCGTAAACTGCCCTAACTTTGCCTGGCGTCCTAAGTTTGCCTATGATGAAAAAGCTCTAGTACCTTTTTCATTTTACTTATAAGGCAATCGAAACTTAAAGCACTCCATAAAAACTAAAAGTTTCGATTGCCATACGAGTAAAATGAAAAAGATATTACAGCTTTTTCATCATAGGCAAACTTAGGACGCCAGGCGAAGTTAGTGCAGTTTCCCGGTATTCTAATTCATTAGTTAACGATATTTCTTAATTCCATCAATTAATATTGCCAAATTAATCAAAACAGGTAAATATTTGACAGCTATTTGCGATGCTGCCAACTTTTAGAATGAACACTTTATCGTTTACCGAAAATGTTTATACAATTAAATAGCCGGGTGGTGTTACTACATGAAAACAATCCAATCACATTATAATTTGTTTTTTTACATGGAAAATAAAAGTTAGGTCCAGCTTCAATAGGAATTTAGCCATTTTTCTTTATATTTTACTTGGAGGTCTTATCATACGGCGTGTGCTTACTTTACAATACGTGTTTGTATGTAAATGAATGGTGTCTATCCAGTCTTTTTTTATTAAACCTTTACATTGGCTCAAATATTGGAACTTAATCTGCAAAAAGTTTTACGTGTCAACGCAATCAAATTTGGTTTTTCCTCCATGATGAGATTTTCATGTTGAAGCTTGCATGATTTTTTTTGCGTTCGTTTGCGGGTACTGCTCGTATTCAAAGTTCGGTACAGTGCGCGCCACGAAAGTCCCGCGGAAAATGGTAGAACAACATTTTTTTAATGCAATGGCATGACACTAGCGCTGCGTCAAAAGGCGTTTCGTGGCGCGCACTATATTTACACCTAAATTAAAATTTTAACTACGCGCGACGTAATCTTATCCTTTTCATGACCACGAAACCTTGAAATTACAAAAACGACGGAGAGAAGGCATGACTGCGCATTTACAAACAGGTGCCAAGCTGGGCACATTTAAAGAAATAATTGTTTTACAAGTGCACTTGTACCTACAGTCTATCCACGAGGAGACATGTTCAAATTTTACCTGAGACAAACAAAGCTAAGGAATTCCATTAACTACAGCGGAGCCCACTCCAATGATCGCTATTGCAGTTGCTCATTAGTCTTCATTGGTAACAAATGTAACAATATGTCTAGCAGACGGAGCTATCATAGATATATAACATAGCTCGTGCTACACGCTTGTTCGGGTCAACATAATTCGGCACAGCAGCCAGGCGGCAAAATCGAATATGTATGTCGACATAATATGTTAATGAAAACCCGCCGACTTAGATCGAATGATGCCGAGCCAACCCTAACATGATTCAGCGATGGTAGAAACCGAACGGAGTTTATCGATGGGCACGAACTGAATGAAAACCGAATATGTGTCGTAATCGCTTCGGGTCGGCTTTGTTGTTCAACAAATTAATACTGCCGAATTGAATGTCGGCACAGCCGAACAAGTATGTAGCGTCCCTTACGCAAGTAAACTCCACAGACTTTCAACCAGATAGGACACTTGCATCCGCCTTACATATGCACAGGATAAATAAGCAATTTGAATTAATATTGCAATAGGTATAGGTGTATGCAAATTACATGTAATAACATTGCTTGCAGCAAGAACATTTTAGAGGAATTCGCTTATATGAATATTAATTGTTAGTAATTACTTTACTTCCTCGCTGGTATAGTGTTCCCAAGGGCGACTGCCACCCGTGGTCATCGGTTCGAGCAAACTGATATTGTTTTTTTTTTATTTGGCCCACATAGTTACGTACATGGGAATATGATTTTTGACATTTACAGATTTGCCCATCCTTTCGGCGAATGTGTCGGAATTTTGCAATTATTTTACTTCGAATCTTGCTTTTGACAAAACATACAGGGTTTTATAGACATACAGGGTGGCAAGGACATCGACGCGATAACTGTTACCATGGATTCAGTACATGATTCTGAACCACACTGCGTTGAAATATTTCATCGGTTATTAAAAAACAAAAAACGCTGTTCCATACATTTGATCGCGTAGGTACTGCACTTTTCTATGAAACAGCAGATTAAAAAACCAACGAAAATTTTCAACGCAGGGAGATACAGAATCAAGTACTGAATCCATGATAACAGTTTTCGTGTCGATGTCCCTACCACCCTGTATACTATGTTAATAATTCATTATCATCATTTCAGCCGAAAGACGTCCACTACTAGACATAGGCCTTCCAAACATCGCCACTTCAACCGGTTCTGTGCTTCTCGCATCGAGCGGATTCCTGCGGCCTGCAGGCTGGTGAACAAAATCATCGGTCCACCTTGTGGGGGACCATCCAACGGTAAGTCTTCCGGTACGCGGTCGCCACTCCAGAACCTTTCGGCCCATCGGCCAACAGTTCTGCGAGCAGCAATCTGCCCTACCAATTGCCACTTAAGTTTGGCAATTCTTCGGACTATGTCGGTTACCTAGGTTCTCCTGCGGATCTCTTCATTTCTGATTCAATCACGTATAAAAGCTCCAAGCATAGCCCTCTCGTGTGCCTTCTAATGTAATACTGATGCTGATAATTATCGACAAACAATAACCCAATCATCTTGGCCCGAGAGTGACGAAGTAGGTCATGATGGGTTTACTATGTTAGTTAGAAACACTAAAGGCAAGGAGCAACGGAGCTTGTGCTAGCCGGAGCTCATAGTCTCTACTTATTCTATTGTTCAACGAAATTGCCTTTCTGTTGCGAAGCGATTTTGGGAATTACGTGCAATGTTGTAAGGCCATTGTTTATACGTATTTATTTAAACTTCTCGCACACAATAAGGTACTATCCAAGAAACGCATATCTAAGCAGTTTGAAAAGAAAATCCCGTGCACAGGACCCGTAGGTAAGCGTTACTATAGCGGCCGAGCGTTGCAAGCAGAAGTTGTCCTTACGGTGTATAGATATGCGTTTCTTCGATGGTACCATCGTCATCTAGAGAACTGCAAGGAAAACATCCTTTCTATTATTAAGTTTCGTAGCAATCTTATCTTTGAATCAGAATTATTAATAATAATTTCCTGGTGGCAATGGAATGGTGCCGGAAATGCATACTCAGCCTGTGAACTTGCAGGATTCTTTGAGAAGCAAAAATAGAATTACAATTTCCTTATTTTATTTAAAACTGGCGCGCAGCAACTCAGAGGTCTCAGGGATCTTGAATTATCGATAAAATAAGTTACTTCGAACCGCACGTGCTAAATATCCGGACACATTTAGAGCAGTAATGTCTGTAGCCTTAATGATTAACTTATCAGTTAAGTATTTGAGGAAGCCTTTGAGCGGAGGTACTAAAATATCCATGTGGCGCAACCTGACGTCGGCCCTGCTACCTAGGGTAGACATTGCTGTTTAGCAAAAAATTTCTACGACGCCATAATAGGTCATGCCGTCGTATATGCCGTTTATACACATGATCCGATACCAGAGAAGTCTCATAAGATGATACTTTCTCTCTCAATTTATTAACATAAATAAATGCATGAATGAAATGCACCGATCCCAGCGTGGTTTAATCAGATTTGATAAATCGAATGAACCCCAAGATTTGCACTAGGCCCTGGAGCCTCATGTTTCAAGGTGCCACATAGGCCATTGCATACCAGGGAGTAGACCGGGGGGCGCAGTAATGGTAGGGAAGACGTACCCTCAGGATAAGGAAGGATTTGCGAGCCGTACCGGATATGCATCCCTGAGTAGGCAATGGACTAGTGGAGAGACGGGTGATATTTATTTATCTTATTCACATGAACTAAAATTGAAATTCGCAACGTACCTTCGCGCAGCACATTCGCTTGCAACCATTAGAAAGGGATATGTACCTATGTATGACACTCACGGTACTGGCAGATCCAGTGCAGATAATCCAGGTTGCAGCCCACGTCGTTCCACAGCCACGCTCGGCCGCCATCGAGGACTACGCAGTTCTGTTCACCATTGTAATTGTTCGGCTGGTCCTTGCCCCATGTTGGCTTTTGCACCTGTTCGCCTGTAAGATTCGAAATGTTAGGTTTATATGTCTATGGAAATGTTCGAAACAATACCTTAAGTAAATAATGGATTCCTTGCATTAGATATTGTCGGCGTAGGACAGCAAATAAACAAAGAAACATTCCACATGTGTGTTTTTAGTTACTAAATTACTTAGTCTCCGCTGTCTGTCCGTATATACGTCTGTTTGTCAGCGGGTTGTATCTTATGAACCGTAATAGGTAGGCAGTTGAATATTGAATATTTACACATTGTGTATTTTTATTGCCGCTATAACAACAAATAATAAAAATAACATAAAGTAAAAAAATCAAGGGTTCCCATGCTAGAAGCGTGTTTTTTTTTTCTAAAGTATTTTAATGAAAGTAGTTTTAAATGTCCGGTGGGTTTCGTTAGTATTTATACCGCTCTGTGCACTTTTTAGTTGGAGCATGTAGCATTAAGTAAATAAATAAAACACCGCTTCACTGAGTTTGTTTGTTAGTTAGCTAGGAACATCGTAGCCAGCAGTAATATTTTGTTGTAAAAGTGAGGAAAACTTTGTATTATTGTAAAAATCTGTTGACTTTGAGATAGGAGGGCAATTTTTTGTTGATGCGTTTTTTAATAATAGAATTTAGGTCAGGCCCGTTTTGATAAGACCTTCAAAGTTAAATCTTATAGTATCAAGTGCTACCATTTCTTACCATCAACCCATTTCCAGGTTCTTGAGGTAAGTCCCGGTTCCTTCTGGGCACCGATCCATACCAGTTGCGTCTTTAGCTGAGGTTTCCTCCGCTCCAACTCTTGAATCAAGAAACTCAATGTTGCTCCCTGATGACAAGAGAGAAAACTATAAGTAACTATTTGTAACAAGAGATAATGAGCCTGGGATATTTAAAGGATTCTTATTAATATTAAATGATTCTTATTCTAAAGAGAAGTTATTTATACAATAATCCGAAAGTACGGACGGAGATATATTATTTATTTAATTCTATCAATATTCACTTTGGCAAGTTTTCATAAAAACATTCCCATTTATAGAAAAAGAGAATTCTGTGACGCTGTCTCCACCTTAATTAATATGGACAAAAGTAAAATGAAAGTCTTCGATTCGCCTACTACTATTAAATTAACTTCGTGGATTCCCACGAAGTTAATTTAATAGTAGTAGGCGAATCCTCAAGAAAAAATAATATTATTCAAAAGTGTCGATTCGCCCGTTTCGGGCGAGTAAATTCGTGCGGTCAAGAAATTGATTGTGGAGTACCATTTTGAAATACACAGTTTTTTTTTTCAACCCCTTGCTTAGAGATTTGAATCCTTCCTACGAAACAGTAGTATTCCAGGAACCCTGTTTAAACCTCTCAATTGTAAAAGGTTTTTGCTTGCTCAGTTTCTCATAATTTTCGTAGTAGGTACTTTCGACTTGGGTACAATCAGTCGTAACTTTCCATTGACACAAACGGTTATACAATAGCCCTTTATGAAAAAAAAAAAACGGTTAATAGACTAAAATAACTGTGACTAACGACTAATGACAAACGCACCTACTTCTACCATTCATGATGAATCTGATGCGTGATGGAAAATAATAATACCGTTGCATTCTTCCTTTGTCATGGTATTGGCGTGAACTATCCCGTTTAAAGCCTTAATGTCTATTCATTTCTCTCGACCAACCTACAAACGACTTCATAATCGGCATTTAACTTGACGTTTAATTCGGCTTATTTGAAGTACCTGGGCGACCGAGTTCTGCTCGGGGGAAAATAGAGAAAATAAATTTTCCAGATATGAGACCTAGCTAGATCGATTTTTCGCTCCCGTAAACCCCTATAATGCAACCAAAGATATAAGAAAGAAAATTGTAACCTTTCATAAAAATCGTTAGAGCCGTTTTCGAGAATGTGCTAAAGTTATGTCAAAATTTGACATTATTCAAATAAGCCTACAAACTTCCACTGTTCAAAGACCTATTTATAAATAGGCTAGATGGTTGCGATTAACGGTCGTGTGCAAATATTGCCTATAGGCAACCGTGCTTGTAAGATCGCAATGAACTTGAAATGAAAGCGCCTGGATGCACGATGCTAGTGTCTACACCACGTTAGTCATCACATTGCAGTTTGCGTTTGATTGAAACTTAAAACATAAGTGTATGTCTAGCTCATAGCATCCAACGATCCTCTTGATGCAGGATATGTATCCAATTAACTTCGAGTTTGTCGAAACACTAGGATTTCAAAAAAATTACCTGTGCTGTTATTTTATTGTTCCTGATTATTTTTCAACGAGTCTAACACAATTATCTATCTTAAAAAAGTCTGTAGGAAGTTTATTTTTCATTTCGGAGTTCTTACAACTAATCTAGTCATTCTGTAGTGACTACTATTGTGGTTAATATTTAGCATTGATTGACTGCTCACTGTTCTGAAATAGCCTTGCCTAACCTAACCTAACCAGGAGCTCATTGTCTACTTTTCAACGGAAATACGCCCTTTGATGGTTTGATCTACACTAACGCACGAGCATAACGTCATACCTACAGTCTGCTAAGATTTTTAGTTATAGTCATGCAAATCACTTCTCATTAGAAATTTACAGTGCGCGCCACGAAAGGTCATTGCATTTAAAAAAATGTAGTTCCAAAATTTTCCGCGGATCTCCTTCCTGGCTTATAATATACAAAGAAGGCGAACGCATCAATATTGTTGACAATTGACTTCTAGTTCAATATTATTTACCTATTATTTCCCTTGGGACGGACTGGTCTTTATTATGATGTGAGTGCATTGTTGGTACATTATGCGGTAATGTGGTATTGAGTATGAAGTTGGATATGTAACGGGTATACGTGTACAAAGTTTGTAACATTCATGAAGCCATGTGTAGGCTGTATACGTAACTTATCATGCTATTTTACTACTGTTGCTTTATCTTTCTTATCTGGACTCCTTCCATGTTACCTACCTGTCAATGCCCACGAGAAGTTTATAAGGTAGGTACCTAGAGGTTTCTTAACATTTTAAAACTAAGAACGTTGGCACCAACCCTACGGTAATCAACATCTCCCCTCTATACATTATCTCATCACCATTCTCAAAAAGGTGAAAAATAATATCGTGGTATTATCGAATTGTCCTACTTAACCGAAAAAAAGTCACGTGACATCCACCAACCCGCTATCTATCAAACTGAGTGCGCGTGGTCGACAGACTATAAACAGAGGTGCTTCAAACAGATAATGCTAGAGAGATTGGTGTACACCTCAGCTGGAAAAACAAGCATGATATTATATTAATATGTTAAAGCTCGTACCTGAAACCCATGTATCAGATCACCTCCTTGCGCCTGGCATTGTTTCCTGGCGTCATCGAAGGACATTCCTTTGGCCACGTTGAACTCGTAACAGTTCCTGGAGAATGCAGCTAGTTCGATTTCTGCGGGCGAACCGGGCGGCACACAGCGGTCGTTGGAGAATTCTGGTAAAAGAAAAAACAACAATGGTAAGACGTGATTGGAGATTAAAGTCATAAGTAGCGTTTTTAATTGACTAATTGGCATGTGGCTTCCAAATAAGAATTAATTGCGTATCCTGGCCATACCATCAATTTGTCAGCTGGGATAACGTTTTAAATACATCTTAGGATAAACTCATTATTTCGATAATCAAAGTCATGTCCATTAACACAATGGATTAATAACATGACCAGAGGTCTATTCTTTGGCCAAATAATCAGAATTGCCATACAACGTGGCAATGCTGCAGCCTTTTGGGCACTTTTCCTATTGACAGCGATGCGGACGAATTTTCTTGATGCCCTATGATTATTCCTCCCCCCTTTTATATACATAAACATAACATCACGCCTTGTTTCCCCGAAGGGTTGGGCAGAGGTGTCCCTGTAGCAGGCACACCCACATTTCGCCAGTTATGTTTAAGTCCCATGTAATAGGGGGCGAGCCTATTGCCATCAACCGGGCACAAATCCAGACTCCGAGCTGCTACTGAGAAATTTCAGCTAGAAAAACCCAATAACATTTTGCTCGACCCGGGAATCGAACCCAGGACCTCATACTTAGCAGTAGCGCTTGCGACCACTAGACCAACGAGGCCTTTTATATACTTATACACATTATTATTATTATTTTAAGTCTGTTAGTTTTGAAATCATATAAATACGTGTGTGTAAATCAATTAAAAATATGATTTATGTGAATATGATTTAAAGTTCCATCCATTAAAACAATTCCAACACTCACATGACGAGTTGACAGCGTTCTCTAAGAACCAATTAACGCATTCGGGTGGTGTCAGGATACGTAATTAATTAAATATTCCCTACGTCCAGTGTGCATTTACTATTTAATATTTGCACTTCGAAAGCAGCGTTTATCTGAGAAGTGCCTTTAATTGGTTATTTCATTAAGAGTGGTTGTAAGAGCGACTATATCTACTAAGCGTGTAATGATGTTGTCGTAATGATGTTACATTTTAGAATTCTGCCAACCAGCTCAGGAACATCCTCGATAGCTTAACTACAAGGATCTTTCAGCGCGTGGCCAAAATGGGAACTAACGCTGTCATCTTACTGTTTACAATACGTTTTCAAAATAAATGCATACATGTTTACCACCAGCGCCAACGTCATTCGAACGCCGAAAGATCCTCGTAGAGCTGTAACTTAAGTACGAAATTTTCAACATACCTTCAGTAGTGAACACCTCCACTTCGCATAGAGACAAGGAGCCCTCAACTCCTACCAGTTGCAGGAACACGTGCTGGCCGACCAAAGGACGAGCGCAGGTGAACGTCTTCGTTATTCCTTCGTCTAAAACAAAAGACGAATGTTTGAATTCTAGGAAAAACTGAATATGTTTGTTTCACCGAGTTGCTGCCGAATTTATTATATTATTAATATGTACTATCGAAAAAGCGCATATCGGTACACTGTAAGGACTATTCTTGCTTGCAACGCTCGGCCGCTATAGTAACGCTTACCTACGAAAAAAAAGGGTCGTGTGCACGGGATTTTGATATCAAATTGGTGACGGTACTTAGCCTAATTACTAATAAGGATCTAAGTTATTTAAGTAATGCATTTTTAACCCTTTTTCTAATAAAATTATATGCGCCCTGCGGTTTTAACCGCATAAGTTTCGATCCCGTGAGAATATTAGGATAAAAAGTATCATATATACCTAGTGTATACCTAGGTCATGGTCTACCCATGTGAATTTTATTCAAATCCGTTCAGCCATTTTAGCGTGAAAGCGTAACAAACAAACAAACCCACAAGCAAAATCCCCTTCCCATATTAGTTAGGATGGTCAAACAAATATTAAGAAAGTCAGATGATTGTAAAGGAAATTAATTTATAAAATTAGGTGGGTCACGCACTATGGTTGAAAGGTACAAAGAGTTTAGTTAATATAAAACTGAATATATATTTCTATTTAGTAGTTATTCTGACGATATAACTACATTATCAAACACACTAGTAAATCAAAGTGCCATGTCTGAACACTTCCTTAGTGCAGCTGCCAATTGTATCAAAGCGCTGCTCCGCAACATCAATTGGCAGAATTGGACTTTCAACAACCTCAGAAAGAACTTAATTTAAACAGCCTGTTTATGTAACTTTATTTATAGAACCATCTCTTCCTACTAGACAATTGCCAGTGATTACTGCGTACGCGCCGGTCGCATGTTTGCGCGCGCTGGTATCTGGCGAGGGGAGAAATGCACGCTATGGGCGACTGTCACACTATTTCGTAACACATCTGTATTCTCAGAAGGGTTACGGTTTTGTAACTACGTCGGTAAAATAATAAGATCATAAAAAAGTGTTAAATATCTTATTGAGTCGTAGGTAGGTACGTAGGCTTAATGGTAGCTACGTCGAATGGTAGCTTTTCTAAATATAAATTCTTTAA
This sequence comes from Omphaloscelis lunosa, assembly GCA_916610215.1. Taxonomy (NCBI): domain Eukaryota; kingdom Metazoa; phylum Arthropoda; class Insecta; order Lepidoptera; family Noctuidae; genus Omphaloscelis; species Omphaloscelis lunosa. The sequence continues at coordinate 20,162,560 of OU744243.1, forward strand.
TTCCATAGTAGGTTCTTCCTGTAAATTAATGTTTTCACTAAGTAACTTCTGACTAATTTCCTACTATAAGATATTATCGTTGCTTATGGATGGCACCGAAAGATTCGTTGAAGATGCAAGCAACACAGTAGGTACAAATAGTAATGGCGTTATTCACACAGAATAAAATTAATAATTATTAATTAATTTATTTCTCTGTTTACTTTTACTCTGTTTCTGTTTTAAACTTAATGTTTACTTATAAAGTTTTTATAGATAATGGTGCGGAACCCTTCGTGCGCGAGTCCGACTCGCAAATGACCGGTTTTTCATCTCTGTGAACAAGTTTTCTTTAGAGATGTTCAACATATTCCAAGACTTTCTTCATTTAATATTATATAATCTTATTTGCTAACTTAAGTATTAGAATAATGTCGCTAGAGCTTTCTGCTTGACCCTCTTTCAAATCGACATCCTAAAAGTTCAGCACTCTTCGTTTTTTTGTTTTCATCGCCTTGAAACGAAGATAATTTTTTGAAACCACAATAACTTATGAAGTTTTATTACGAGTCATGTCATTTGATGTACACAGTAGGAATATTATGAATAACAAAGGCAATCAATAGGAGAAAAATAGTTAATTAATCTTCAAGGGAAAAAAAAATGCTCTAAGATAACTTTTCAGTATTTTAAATCACGTTTTTTTTTAAATGTCTTGCAAGATGACGACTGCGAATTTTTTTTTAATGACTCCTACCTGTGAAGGAACTTCGTTCCTGACAGGGGTTCCCCGACCACATTGGTTTTTTTTTAAAATTGTTTTCCTCGTATGAGACTCGAAAAAAAAATGGCAGTTTAGAGGGAGTAATGTCTTCGTTGGCCAGAAAAACATAAATTATGATGAACTGATTTAAAGAAGGAACAAGAAACCCATCTATCTTGCAACATCTGAACTGCTCAAGTAGTTAGTACACACTTCAAAACTTCCGACAAGCACGACAGCGTCATGGAAGGTTTATTGACAAATGTGTGTGTGTGTGTGTGTGAGCGCTACTGTGGAGCATGAGGTCCTGGGTTCGATTGATTTCTCAGTAGAAGTCTGGATCTGTACCCGGTTGACGGCAATTGCCTCGTCCCATGAGACTTAAACATAACTGACGAAACGTGGGTGTACTAGGTACACCTCTGCCGAACCCTTCGGCAGGCGTGATGTTACGTCGTATAACTCACAATACAACACAACACTTCAATAGTGGTCATATAACTGCCATTGATATGTATTGGCACTTTGGGAGATAGTGTATCGTAAGATAAATTGAACAAAAATGATTGTACGGTTTGATTCAAAAGCTATCAGTATTTTAGTTTTATTTTTCAGTTAACAATAGTTCCATTGTTGTAACATCGGGTTTCTACCTTTCGTTACCAATTTATTATTTTCATAGCTACTGACTTGTTATATAGCTAGTGCATATAGAAACGCACTTGAAGAAGTTGTTTTTGTTTTGGCGGGAGGAAAATTATTAAGCTAAACAATACCTGTACTCGAAAGCAACCACAAGAACTTAGGGGTCTATTATTGGTTCTAATTACAGTTTTTACACAGTTTTTTCAGTTTTTTTTTGTTTTTACTTCTCGAATGCTTCCATGAATTAACATCGAAGTTGCAACGTCTGCCTGTCTGATCAGAAGCCCTACTTTCAATCAAAGCGAGAATAAAACCTGTTACTTTGATGACTTCATTAACACCGTTGCCTCTGCTTCCTAACGATGGTCGCAATTACACAATTTTCATGTTTCTGACGCGGTCTTCATTACTTAACATCTGCTGCGGTGTGACAGGCAGCCATAAATAACTCTTTACAAACACTTATTGGCTGTGGGAATCTTCATTGTCGTTAATAGAAACCGTACTATGATTTAGAAAGCGTAAGTCACTTTCCCGTTTATTTCACTGGGATTTTTTACATTGCTCCTCTGTTATAACTCAGTAACTCAATCGTTTGTAGCAGTGAATTAATGGATTGGGTGTTGCTAGCTTGTGATAGTATGATAGAGATTTTAAACCCGATTGCAGGTTTTTTGAGCAATTGGTGTGGAGCCAGCTCTGCTGCATTTTCCATGTAGTTATTGGCCCTTTCTTTAGCTTGTTTCATCGCCGTACTTGGCGATGATGGTTTCCAGGTATTACGAAATTAAGCAATAAGTATTCCACGTGAATTGGAACGTGCAGCAGAGTAGCTGGAAACTCTTTACTGACTGCATTATAATAAATGTATTAAATGAAACTGGTAACAGCTGACTTTTAACTAGATATAGTATTTCATGATCAATCCATATTTTACGATTCCAAGTAACGTAACGAAAACAAAGTTGACTTCGAAAAAATAGCAACTTCGAATCAAGACAAAATGTTTAATTTAAATGTGGGTTTTGTCGACACCTATTGATAATTACTAGTATTCGTCAAAAGAACAAAACGATGAAAGTTTCATAGCAATCACGCTAGTTGTTCTAGCGTTAAGACATAAAACAAACAAGCAGATAAACTTTCCTTACATTATGCAACATGGTAAATGTCTTGTGGCATTTACAGGGTAAATGTCTTGTGGCATTTACAGTAGGTAATAAAGTAAACTAGTTCTTTATAACAATCGAGCCATGTATTAAAAAGTTATTTTTTATTAAATAATAAGCAATACATTAAAATAGTGTGGTCCTCACAGCCGATGTTAAAAACAAGAGGCAGTGAAGTGAAAATTATAGCTTATGTAATGAATAAACAATGTTGTTAATTGTACATAATTATTTTAATGTGCGCGGAATTTATGTGCAGAGAGCGGGCGCGGTTTGCGACTGTGACGTGAGAAAAATATTTGAACAGCCTGATATATCATGCCTTGGAATAAATCCTTACGATAAATGAAGAGAAAAAAATACATTCCATGTAAAATCCTTATATATTATAAAACAGTCCTCCGCCGCGTCTGTCTGTCTATCTGAACGCGATTAACTCAAAAAATACCGAACGGTTTTACAAACGGTTTCCACCAATGGACGGAGTGATTGATGAGGAGGGTTTTGGTGTATAATTCATTAAAGTTTTGTTGTTGAAAATGTCGGAAAAAATCATGCAGATTCGGGCGTGCGCCGCGTAAACCGTGAGACATAAATAAAATTTAAGTTCTATAGGATTGTACATCTTAAAAATTTCAACAAAACACTCCGCAATGGCTTATATCTATCTTCTGAGGATGACCCACAATAACCATTTTTATCTTTCAGAATTTGATTAAAAATAGTTGTTATATCCGAAGCTATTTTTATTCCTTATCCAATAAAATATGTTATTTAAATTGGGCATTTAATTTAGATTAAAATATACCTTGACATCATATCATTAAAATTAATACTATAAAAGATAATTATCACAGATTCAAAATTACGTGTAATAAAATAATTATGGTTGACGGCAACGTGGGCGCAGCAGTAGGAGTCAATGACCTTTTCCTCGACTAATAGATATGTAATTCTGGTAGTACATTCCAGTGGGATATTTTCCGACATCCACTCCATCATCGACTCCATTTAGCTGCATCTGGTTAGAATGGAAGCCGATTCCAAAATAGTTGAGAAAAGGCTAGGCAGATTGAATCGCTCTCTGATGTGATCCCGCTCCTCTTCACAATAAAACCTCTACCTCGCGTCACACATGCTGGCTAATTAGTCCAAGAACTATTGCGAACGGCCATTATTATCGCTCAACAAATCAACTGTCCATTCAAGAATGTAGCCACGAGAATTTTATGAAACAAAACGCACCTTTGATTTCCGAAAAACATCAAATTAATTATTGTTGACCCTCAATTTTATTATACACAATATTTGTATACATACATTCATAGTTATTTTTCGTTCGCATTTTTAAGTAAGTAGATTTAAAAAATATGAGGATAAAATTTTTTAACACATTAATATGTGTTCCTTCCTCTCCTGCCTTTGCATATTGGTTAGTGTTACAAGTGTTACAACTATTTTGCTTATGTCTCGGATATCCCATACGGTGGGTGGTCACGGAGGACAGCTTCCATCCAACCTAGGTCCTGTATTCGATTACTAGAGTTTTTTCGGTCGAATCTACTGTGGTAAAAGTAAAAGAAATGAAGTTTAAATATTTTTATTATACTAAGGTACATCTAACCAATCAATCTGCCTAGCCTTTTACATGGAGCGACTGCCTATCTGACCTTCACAGCCCAGTAACTGGGTAATACGATACCCCTTGGTAAGACTGGTTGTTAGACTTTTCGGGCTTCTAACTGCCCGTTACGACAGTCAAAGATTCACGAATGACAGCCGGGACCAATGGCTTAACGTGCTTTCCGAGGCACGGAGGAGTCTCGGTATGTAAAGATGGTCACTCATCCACGGACCAACTGCGGCAAGCGTAGCTTAACCTGTCAGATCGACCCGTGCGGCTGTTATTACTTAGCCACGAGCTCCTATACTTAGCTCCTATACTCCTCCTATACTATCTAACCGTTTACACTTAAATCACACGAAACTTTGTACTTTCTCAAAGACAATTATTAATAATAAAACAATCTGATATTTTATGCGAGAAAAAGCATTTTTGAAGTGAAAACTTCTTTAGTCGCGTTGGGCATTTTTGAGATGGGACTAAACCATTGATTTCGCGACACCATGACGACACTTCATTTTTGTAAACGCGTTTCTGCTCTTTTTTATATTAGGTTATGGATTACTGTTCTATGAAAGTATTTTTACTTAAAGGTTTCGGAAGTTTTTTTTTTTTTTTTTGTAAACGCGATTCTGCTCTTTATTTAGATAAGATAACGGACCAATGTTCTATACAAGTATTTTTCTTCCACCAAGGCGATCTTGTTCAAGTTTTCACTTCTGTCGACACTACCGGAGTGCCACCACTTTATTATTAAACAATTTTTTTAGCATTATCCGATTTGTTATTTAGTTGTTGTAACTATGAAAATTCTCTGAATAAATGAATTAAAAAAAAAATACGGCAGCACTTGGGTAAGTAATTATTATTTGACAAACGCCGATTTTTTAAAATATTTTTCGGTTGATAATGAAATTTGCCGAAATTACCTATTATTTATTGACATTTTTGTTCAACCACGAAATGCATTCGATTCTATGTCCTGTCTACCATGCAGCTAGTTGAAAATAATACAAAGTGTTTCCGAGAAACAAAAATAATTGCATTTCCTTTTAATTAGCGGAAGAGCACGATTCTCAAAGCTTGTAGTAACAATGCAATCTCTAAAGCCACGTTTATAGAGAGACAAACAAAATAAGCCTAGATATTGTTTTTGTAACGTGGTTACTTAAAGGGGCTAAGCAATACCTATATTTTTTTAAAATTTAATTTAATTTTATAACCTATAGGGTTTAATAAGCTAAAAGGTTTAATAACCTGTAAGGTTTAATAATTATATAATATCCTCCCAAGCGATTTCGGTCACTGTGGGGCCATCTTCAACAAACATTAGCTAGGTGCGCAGGACATTATCATAGTGCACAAGTGTGTGCGCATACACATCTGCACTTTCTGTTCCGTTACTCGCACAGTCCAAAGAGACAGCAATCCCACACGACCGGGCAGAGATCAGGCGCAGAACCAACGCTTTTGCGTGCTTCCCGAGGTACGGTGGGCTACATCAATTGGGCACTGTACCACCAACTTTCTAGTTAGAAAGTTGGTGGTACAGTGCCCAATAGCCCGGGCTGCTACTGAGATATTATATTCCTAATGGAAAATCCAATAACACTTTGGCCTACCTGGGAATCTAACCCAAGACCCCACGCTTAGCAGTCGCGATTGCGACCGCGAGACCAACAGAAAACGGCATCTATTAAACGGCAGTTTAATAGATGTACTGTCATAAGAAAAGAAAAAGGGGAAGTCTTTCTTCCTCTTCTTCGTTTTTTTGTATCGACGGTCATCAAAGTTCCATCTTCTTAGATCGAACTTTTGAAGCTATGGTACTAAAAGCGCCATGGGATAATGATTTCTTTGACTTACAGCTTAGCCATGCCACATATTATAGAAATGCAGAAGTAGGTACAACAATTACGAATTAACATAACATACATAACATCACGCCTTGTTTCCCCGAAGGGTTGGGCAGAGGTGACCCTGTAGCAGGCACACCCACATTTCGCCAGTTATGTTTAAGTCCCATGTAATAGGGGGGTCCCATGTAATTACGAATTAAATAATTATTTAATTACAAACTGCAGTCACAGCGGAAATTAAATCGAAATCTGTTTAATTGGTAAAGAATGCTCATTTGTCTGCGTTTTGTATAAATTCTTGATTCCCATTTCCTCTTTAACAATATATCTGTAGCTATGTATGAGTATGACATGTTGCGCTTGGCCAGCAGTGAAAACAACAAATTATGATATTTTAATTTACAAATTATGATATTTTAATTTACAAATTATGGTATTTTAATTTACAAATTGTGAGATTTTAATTTTTTATACACTTTATACAATTCATATGAAAAACTACTTAATTACTACAATAAGTAAAAAATAAAACTCTGTTATTTCATGGTTTTATGTTTCACTTCTTTTGGCAGTCCCATTGACTGATATTTTTTTTATAATTTGGAATGGTTTGTACCCTCAGTGACATTCAGGCCAGCTTGCACCACAAATCACTTAATACGTTTAGCGTTAAACCAATTTAAAACTGTGTTCTGTTTAATATCAGTATATTATATAGCCAGCTGCTGCGTGAACTAATTCGGACATTGCTGCCGTCTTCCGTTAAAAAAATGAATGGTTTCAAATTGCGCACGCGGCTGCCGTGCATTGTCGAACCACACCTTTTTTATGAACAAAATTTTATTAAAAGTTAAAACCTATTTAATAACAAGCTTTTTATGGACAAAAAAGTACGAAATATAACTTACGAAAACATAGAATTTTAATATTTTCTTAAAAATTTGAGGCTTATCTTAAAGTGTAAAAACGACATTCATCCTCAATCTTTTAAGAAAATATTAAACCCGAGGCGGAGAGCCTCATCAAGAAAATCCAGAAAAAATACACTGACAACAGGTTTTCTTTTCTATGACCTCCGATCAGCTGATCCTCATCAGCAAAAGCATGTGAAGATAATCGTTAAGCAGCTGTAACGACATCATTCTGCTGACCCGCTTCTACAGCGTCACACCGGTTCCCAACACCACGAGAGAGCATGTGAACTGACACGATTTCAACTTTCTTATGATTGCTCCGCTGAGCGTGTATTTGGCTGATTCAACTATTAGTTTTTCATTAATTAGTGTTGGTTTTGCTAATTATTTCTGAAGTTAGTAAAGAGGAACTTGAGATTAAAATATTAGGGGCACTTGCTAACAATATTTAACATAAAAGAAATACTTTGTATTAGATGGAACCGAATTTGGGCTAAATGATTACAGCCGCACAGGTCGATCGAAGGTTAAGCTACTCTGGTTTCGTTTATGGGTGACTATCATTGCATATCGAGACTCCTCCGTGCCAAAGAAAGCATGTCATTCTTAGATCTTTGACAGCCGGATCCAGTAAGTGTATTTAGTGATTTGCGGTGCAAGTGGGCCATAATTGCTGATTATAATCATAGCCATTGATCACATCATAACTTTTTACCAATAGGTGATTATTAAGTAAAATATTATTATGACTACCTCACAAGTCATCACTACGCATCTTTTACCTGCCAACTAACCAGTTGCTAGTCAATAACCAACTCAAAACCACATAATATATTTTAAAAAATGGGTTTTTATTATAAATTCTTATAATTATTTAAATAATTATCCATAAGCCATGTCTATTTGTTCTAAATTCCGAACGATACAATTAATATTCAAACTTATTAGTCAGTTCATATCAAAACAAAATACTGTTCTTAGTAAGTAGATTTTTAATTTATATTAAATTTAAAATATCATCCAGGCAATTTAATTACATACATGTATTTTTTTGAGTATTATTATTTATGGTTCTTTATTCGGGTAGATTTATCCCAAGCCGTCCGATCGGGGCTCGTGATAAACCTACCCTGACGGATGATACGCGTCGTCGCCGCCGCGTCGACTCAACGCGCGGCAGTCGCGGCTTCATACGGCATCGCGCGTGCGCCATGGTAATTATTACCAGACGTGAAATTAGGGAAACAATGAACCACTTCAAAATATCCAATCACCATAAAATATTTAAAAATACTTTGTATAAAATTTTTGTACAATAATGCTGAATGATACAATTATTTTTTTTTTGTAAAGTAACTCTAATTTATTTAAATATATTAAATTTTGTTTATAGTTATTTTGTATAAATATTTGTTAGTACCGTTAGTAACCGGAATATAGAACAAACACTATTTTTTAAAATTTAAATGCGCCTATAATGGAATCGTTTTAATCATTTTGATTATTATTTATACGTTATTTATTAATGATGCTGTAATTCTCCATCATAAGTAATTGATAGCTAAAAGATAAAAATAGATAATGAATAATAACAAGTTGCACGACGTTCCGTTTTCCGGGAGCCGGAATGGAAATGCACGACGATGCGTGTTGATCGTTTAACACCCTCACACACACACACAAGCCTATAATAAGCTTATAGCCCAGCATAAGCCTAATTCCTGCAGTCATCTGCATCTTTAAACACCAACAGAATATAATATAATGAATATAAAATAGGTTCAACTTGGTTTTTACACGAATTTCTTTGTTGATTAGTTAGTTTTTACAGAGACAAGTCTATCCAAGAGGGGGTTGCAATTGGAGCATGCGCATTGAAGATCAGATGCACTATCAATTGACAGGCTGCTTACCAGTCTGCTATTTCGGGCACATTTGTTCTGTTCATATTTTGATTGTAAAGGCTGATTTACATTGGTATTAGTTAAGTAGCGAGTTAAATCCCTTGACGTCTGTACCTGACATTTTATAACGAAAATCTGTCACTATTGGACTGACGTTTGGACACATAACTTGCTACTTGAACTAAACCCGTTAACTAATGCAAATATAAACCAGCTATTAGATGCAACAGTGAATAGTTAGTCTGACCATATCTGCAAATGATGATCTCATTTGCAGATATGGTCAGAATTGATTGCAATGATAATATAAACTAATATGATAAAGAGAAAAGATTTGATTTATGTTACTTGTTTATTTGTTACACTTTCATGCTAAAATGGCTGAAGGGATTTGAATGAAATTTGGCACATGGGTAGACCGTGACCTGGGTTGGGACATAAGATACTTTTTATGCCGATATTCCCACGGGATCGAGACTTATGCGGGCGAAACCGCGGGGCGCAGTTGCGACTAGAAGAAAAATTGTATAACCTCACTTAAAAATTGTGTAACCGATATCGATAAAAAATTATTGCCAGACCGAAAATAAAAAAGTGCGTATACGAAAAAAAACTGCGATGGTAGGAACCAGTCGGATGAATCATACGCAAGTGCTTATAAAACGAGTTTAAAGAAATTTGATGAAAATGGCCCAATGTTCATGAACATTTTATAAATCTCACACATCATAAACTGTTCACCATGACCGACTTGATAGAACATTACGAGTAACAAATGAACTATGGATCTTGTAAACACTGAACTGCATACTCTATTTATATTGAGACGAAATAAGACCGATGGGGCAAGACCGTGGACCCCTTTACTAACCTCGTTTGTTTTTATATTTAGTTTCAATTTTGTAATGGTAGAGTAGATAAATAAATGTTGAACTGGTAAAGTGGGATACGTTTATTGTTTGAGACTACGGGAGTTACAAATGCATCTGAACTACATATATTAGCTAGGTATGTGTACTGCGTAACTATAGAGTAGGTCTAATCATTTTTTTAGTGAAAACTTCTTTAGGAGCGTTGGGCATTTTTAAGATGGGAGTAAACCATTGATTTCGCGACACTGTTACGACACCAGCTTTTGACCATTAAAAAGAAATTAACGCGCGATACATTATTTCCTACACAATAAAAATGTTCAAGTTTTCACTTCTGTCGGCACTCCCGGAGTGTCACTGTTCTTTTATTTTTTTATGCTAGCCTACACTGATGAGTAAAGGCCTCACCCAAATCCCTCCAAGCATCCTTTACCAGTGCAACCTCGATCCAACCCTTGCGGTACGCGTCTAGGTCGTCTGCGTCAGCATAACTATTGAGGAGGTCTATTCTATAAATAGTTTAACTAAAATTATCTTAGTTAGTGGTTTGTTTGCAAGGAATTAGTTGTGACGCGATATTGTTTTTCTTTTTCCCAGACGGTAGAGCAACTTAGTTTCTGTAAAAAGATTATTATTATTAATCAGCTTCAGCTATTTTCCTAGACAGTTAACGGCAAAGTCTGGACTGTGACATGTGCATAAACTAGATTATTACCTCTTTTGAAGTAACAGCTTTAAAATTTTCACACTAAAGGTTAGCTCTAAGAAAATTCAATTTTAAATCTTATTCTAATGAACACGACACACTTTTATGAATAGATGTAAAACTGGTAGAACAATTAAATACCACCAGCATTTCTATTCCACCTACATTATAAAAATCTGACCCAGTTTCCTCTCCTTTATAATAAGGTTTTTAAAACGTGCATAATAAAATAAACAGAGCGCAATATACCCGTAGATCTATTTTAATGAGGATTATCAATCAGGTCGGACTAAGTTGGAGAAAACTAGCTTTAGACAGCTGAAATTAGTCGGAAACACTTATTAGTCTCCCATACTCGGGCAAGGTACAGAATCGTGTGTGACAATCGTTATGCTTTAGCATTGATACTGGCACTGATATTTCAGGATAAGGATAAATAGGTCATATCGAAGCCATGGTAGTGGAAAATCGAAGCACGTCAACCCGCTGCACTTGAAAACAAAACAAGTTAAAAATAAGATTTTTATTCTAAAATAAGAAGTCATTACTTACCGATGGTACCAGGGAACCAGGCGCACAGAGGATTCCGTTGCAAATCAGTGCTGCTGTTGCCCACTCTGATCTCTAGATCCTGGAGCGGCTGATGACCTGGTAAAGAAGGAAGAGTTAATTTAAAAAATTATTGTCCCTTAAAATTGTAATAACTATACTATAAAATATGTAAGCGATACATATTTGTATTTGAAAATAAAGAGATATTAGTTAGTGGATTATTAACAATGAGAAGTTGGGAGTTCAGTAGCCCCAAACAATGCATATTAAACCGTGAATATAAATTCCTAAACATGTTTCTTTAACGCTGATTTCCTCGGTATTATTTGTGTGTCATAACGGCAACTTTCACGCAAATTATCTATTTAATTACCAATAACTGCAACGTTGGGTAAGTTTTACAAAACATTCGACTCCGATACTTACTCGTATACCCAGACGGGGCAATGGCCGTTGTCAAGTATTTATTAAAGTAAAAATGTCATTATTTCTGTCGTTCTCAATGGAAGGCTGCGCACTTTTATTCATATTCTGAGTAAGTAAGGGATAGAAATAAAGCGCAATGTTTTGTCTCTCTGGTGAAAACTTTCTTTGCATTTGTTGAATAGGTCACCCGTCGAAACAGTTTAGGGAAGATAAGGATTTTGCGAAAAGGCTTCTTGAATCTACAATTAAGGCCCACATTAGGCGTGCGCGTTTCTCGGGCGTGCGAGCGACGCGGGCACTCTCCATATACGCCGCAGGGCAGCAAAACGCGACGCTCACGCAGCGCACTCTCGGCGCGCGCCCGGCCCCTGCGCTACTCACACGCCCGAGGATCGCGCACGCCTAATGTGGGGTCAGCCTAAAAAGCAGGCCTGCAAGGGATTTAAAAAAGATTCGAGTAAAAACAAATTATTAAAACTTAAATCATATCCACCTAGCTATGTAAATAAAATCTTAGTGTTATAATCACCCGCAAGCCAGAGACGGAAGCACGTTTTTCTGTTTATTTTCCAAGAAATTTCATCGCATTTCCGGTATGATTTGCTTATTACTAAGAGAGTTTTCCTTTCCTTTTGTAGGTTATTTTGCTTCACTAGACTCGACCCAACATTACGTAAATTAGATTTAACTCGAATTTTTCAAGCTTTGGTACTATTCAGTTTAGTAGTCACTGCTTCACATTTCACATTGTGTTTTTCCAGTGAACATTCAATTAATTTAGCTTAATGGATAACCTACATTTTGGAACTTTGAACTTAAACTGGCGGTTAGTAAATCAGACCGACTGTCATATTTTGATATTTACGGAGCCGTAACGAACTTAATAATGAACGTAAGCTGTTTGCGCACTCGTTCATTTCGTTCATTATTCTAGCTGAATGACAAGCTTATTAGTATGTAAGCTGTACCGTTGTGAGCATGAACTTAATTGTAAGCTGAGGTAAGGCTGAAATTGTCCTCATTCTATGCTTCAACTCAACTGATAGTTTGTAAATAGTTTGTCGTGAGTTCCGTTGTGACGCTAACGTTTACCGGTAGTGTCCAGTAGTAATACAAGTTCTAATCCAGAAAACTCTTTGTTCAGCTCTAGATTCTTAAAGGCTGTTAATGTATTAAGCAATCTATACGAAAAATTAAAGATATTTATTTAAAGCATCCATAGCTCGATTTAAATCTAGACGGTAAGTAGTTAGTGTGTACTCACCACAGCATCCCCTGGTAGTCACCCTGACGACTTTGACAGCATAATGTCTGAGCAGGTCAACTTGCCACCAAGGCGACGCCTCCCGCTGAGTCTCGGTACACCGCTTGCCATCATGCTCCGTTGTTTTCTCACCATCGTTGCCGTTGGCGGCGGCACCGCCTCGGACTGTGGTGGACTGGTTTGCTGGCTTTCTGAACGCCACGTTTGTGCCTAGAACGTGAGATATTTTAAACTTAATTGTAGTTTAATTTTTTATAAACATTTGAGGAATAAAGCCGATACACGATGTAAGTTACTTGTCTATGGTGTACCTACCGACCATAAAATTGAAGCAACTTGCAAACGACTTGCATCGTCTAAACCTAAATACTGTTTACTGGTAAGTAAGCCACAGGCAATAAAATCGCACCTTGTAAACAGGCTTAAGTATCGAGTTTAGTTTACTTTACTAAACCTCTTTGAGTTTAGTTTACTAAGCCTCTTTTCACAAGCTCCAATTGAATATGAAAGCATTCACACATAGGAACCGCCACAATTCTCCTTATATTCGCCACCGTGCATTCCGCCCCGTCTACCCGGAAGCGTTTGAAAAGGGGATCAGCGTAAAAGACAATAGTACAAATACAGGGTTTCTGATGTTATATAAGGTTCTTACCACAGAAAGGAGCGTCTGCAGTCCAGTCCCCCCTCAGTGTGCATTCCCTCTGATGAGCCCCGAACAGTTCATATCCGTCATCACACTCGTATGTGGCAATAGTTCCTGCTACTATGTCCCCTACTGGTAAGGATACCCTGGCATTTGGAGGCACGGCAGGGTGTCCACAGCGTCGGTCACCTGAAAAGAAACATACGTTTTAGCTTAGCTATTTTTGTAAGAATGCTGATAAAGTCAACGCCGGGGCTGAGCGATCGGCGTTTCCGCTACAGATTGCGGCTTTGTTTCCCCGTATGGCCTTAGTCAAAATTCGGGCCACTACTGACAATAATTCCTGGCCGAAAAACTAAGTAAATTTGCTCAACCTGGGGATTGAACTCTGGAAATTGCAACCACTATGACTAGACCAACGATGCATAGTTTAGCTAGCAGATATTATGAATTTACATGAAGTAAGTGATGAATAATCTCATAATAATTAAAAGTGATATAAGAAACAGCATGATAATATTGTATTCATCAAGCGGAACAATATGTTAATGCATGATAAATAAAAACGTCATAAACACTAAAGCAGAATAAACAAGTCACCTTTAAAATACCTGCATTTTGTTTGATATTTTTATATGTTGATGTCATTGACGGACTATTTTTTTTTGTAAAATTATAAGCTGGACTGTCTCCGTTGGTCTAGTGGTCGCAAGCGCTAATGCTGAGTATGAGGTCCAGGGTTCGATTCCCGGGTCCGGCAGTGTTATTGGATTTTTCCATCGGGAATTTCTTAGTAGCAGCCCGGAGTTTGGATTTGTGCCCGGTTGATGGCAATAGGCTCGCCCCCTATTACATGGGACTTAAGCATAACTGGCGAAATGTGGGTGTACTATAGGTACATCTTTGCCTAACGATTCGGGGATTACAGGCGTGACATTATGTTATGTTGTAACCTGTCTTTTAAGATCTGAATTTTTTGTAGCAGTATTTTGATACTTGCACTTAAATAGGTCGTTATTCACAGCTGAGTGAGCTTTATAAAGTGTCAAAAACACGATGCTTTTGTAACAGGCGCAGCAACTGTAGCCAGCAATCCACTTTGACTAATAAAAAATATAACACAAACACAAAACTTTAGTAATTAATTTAAATAATTCAGTGCAACACAAATAAAAGATTAATCCATCAACTTGAGACCTCTCTAAGGTCACAAACCATTCAAGAGTCATACAACGATCTATAGGAAGGCCTTACTATCGCTGTTCTGTTACTGATACGAGGCCAGACAAATGTAATAGGCATTACATATAAATTTAATTTTTAATAAAAACAATAATTCATTCAGTTTTAAATCTTATTACTTCAATCTAGAGTCTAGATTTAAATACATGCATGTCATGCATGTCTTACGGAACTGCAGAAATATCTCGCAGAACGCTCGTTTATGCACTAATGCCATGCAAAAAGAAACGCGGAAGCCACAATCACGTACTCCATAGATTTTTACAATTCAGCTAAATTATATCGTAACATGCGTGATACATCGCTGGTAATGGTTCAGCGAATTGGAATAAACGTCTGTGTAGTGGCGCAATGTAACGCGATCTTATGGTAACGTCTTCACGGATACGATTGTTAGGTAATAAGTGAACTGAATGCAATACTGATACGGGAACTTGAGAAAAACTGATAGCGTTGGAATCAATTGATCCGCTTATGGAAGTTGAAAGAGCTAATTGACAGGGGATATTTTATGGAGCCCATATGAAACGCGAAACGCGCAGAGCAAGTGAGGTCATGTGAAAAAAGTTGTCACTCCTCCATAAGTGTGACAAGTTTTTTTAAGCAATATGCACCCACCACTTGTTATGAATAGAGTTCTATATTGCATATTTACGTCGTTCACTGCTGCCGGCTATTTGGTGCAATTATGCAGTTCAAAGACGATTTTTTGTAATTCCCAGTTAATTGCCTGAAAACTTCCAATGCACACATTAGTATGTAGTACCTGGGTGACCGAGCTCTGCTCGGGTGAAAATAGAGAAAACGAATTTCCCAGATATGAGACCTAGCTAGATCGATTTTTCGCCCCCGTAAACCCCTAAATTGCAACTTCCATAGAAATCGTTGGAGCCGTTCTCGAGGACATGATTACAAATATATAATATATAAATATTGCTCATTTAATATTATAGGATTTTATGAAACACCCACACACTTTCAAAAATTTTATTTTGAGCTATTTTCCAACGATCGTTGTGATAGAAGTTATGGAACGCTGTACATTGCTTGCTCCATTTTGTGACTTTATTTCACTAATAAATGTCGATGTGAGAAATCGATGACAAAATGTTCCTAGGTAACATACACACGTTAACTAATATATAGAACGAATTTAATCAAAATTTTTACACAATTTACTACCTTCGTCCTTCCGCTTCGTCCAAAAATACCTTCTAGCTGACATTATAAAGTGAATGAAGATTTTAATGTTTTAACCGTCCCTTTGACGATAAAATTCATTTTCAGGAATGCATTTTCAAAGGACTTGATATACCAATGGTTTGGAGTAAAATTGTATTTCCTTTTGTGTTTGTTCATGCAGATTGGCGAACTAAAAATAGGTTTTCACCGAAATATAACGGAGATATTTCAATGTTAGAGTTTTGTCAATACACAAGTACGGATGTAACCTTTAAAGCAGATAATAAATGATACGACGTATGTCTGGCATCTGAATTGTCAGGACGGTGGAGGTCATTCAGTTTAATATTGTTATTAATACCTGTTATATTCAATTAATAATACATTGTATAGACCCAGTGACAACATAGAGCTATTCAGAGGATGATTTGGGAAACGTCAAGCAAAGAGCGTAGCATGTTAATAGGCTTGTACTTTTCCTCCTTGGAAGCCTTTGTAAGGCCAAAACTTTCTTAACCAAAGATTTAAATTAAAGGATGGTCGCGTTTCTGTTTCGTTTTTACACCTATGACACACACTATGTTGCTGAGACTATCATGGAAAAACCATTGTTATGGAAACTTTTTCGCGGTGAGGGCAAATCTAACCAATTAAACTGATCTTAAGGGGCCGTGCACGAAATCGACAGATTTTGATCAATTTTGTGCATTGGTTGTGAGAAAGGTGACATTATTTAAATAAAACTATATGTGATTTGAAAAGTCGAGTTCTTTGTTTTGCATGTGGCTGAAAGGGATTCTTCAAATAAATTAAGTATTCATGGAAAATTACTAATATTCGCAACAAGTTTTCCGAAAAATGACGCGAGACTGACGCTTGATCATTTTGTTACAAGAAACTACTGTTCATGTTTAAAATTAAAAAAAATATTATCAACATCATTATATTACTTGCATCAGGCTGAACCACCTTTTTCAACTTCCATACAAAATATAGCAGAAAAATAATGTTGAAATACATTTTTTTTTAAACCCAGTCTGTAATGTATTTTTTCCTTATATATTTAGCAAACCATATAAAGCAATTTTAAAATCAGGTATTAACCTTCAGCTATCCTTGAGATAAAATAAAAATTTTATTTTATGATTATACAATATCTTCATTAAGTAAATCAAAGGCGAAATATACCATATTTTCCAGAGCGTGAAAGTGATGCTACCAATGGTTTAGCACCACGAAAACTGTACTTTTATAGTCAGAAAGACTTAATCTTTCCATTATTTTAAGTGACAAAAGAGGGTTTTTTTCGTGCACGGAACCTTAACTGTGAAATACGCTTCAAATATCTCCTGACCTTTGAAATTTCTAAAAATAAATGAACGTGTGCATACGTTCATTTATTTTTGCAACTGGAATTGCAATTTCAGTTTTCTTATTTTAAGAGTAGAAAGGGTGGCAGGGGACATCGACGCGAAAACCGTTACCCCAATCTGTACATGATTCTCAACCCCACTGCGTTCAAATTTTTCATTGGTTATTTTTTTTTATCAGGTGTTCCATAGCTATACATTTTGACCGCGTAGGTATTGCACTTTTCTATGAAACAGCTGTTTCTTTATTATCTCAGGGGGGTTCAGAATCATGTACTGAATCCATGGTAACAGTTTTCGCGTCTATATCCCTGCCACCCTGTATAGAGAATTCTGAGACGAACTTGGGATATTTTGTTACCATTTTACAAACATTGGTTTGACTTCTAAATTCTAAATTACACTTCTAAATTAAGCAAACAATAGGGCTGTGCAACAAGTTGCACAGACCTATTGTTTGCTAGAAGTTTGCTTAAATTTTGAACAGTGGCTTAATTGGTAACTGAATCTTAGTAGATTCAGTTACCGTATTCTCTCTATGCAGATCTGAACAACTTTTATTAAGTTACTTAAGTAGGTAGCTATTAATTTTATGATCTAGAAGGATTTTGAGAACAATTTCAAGTATAGGACCAAATTACCAAAGCTTGCAGTACGTAAATTGACTGGTTGTTCTTAATTGAGTTTTCATATTAAATCACTAATGCCTCTATCTCATCGTTGCAAAATTGAATTGAAGATTCGTATGTTATCTTCGAATGCATGTTCTGCTTGATTACAAAATGTGGACAGTTGGACGTCCAATCTTCTAATACAAATATGAACTATAATGCACACCGTAGATGTTCGGTGTACGGTCAGTGTACAGAGATTATCCACTCCGCCTAACAATTTACTTGGTTTGATGGATACTTATATCGGTACACCGACTGAACACGGTTTTGTCAATAAAATGTTTCGTTTAAATTCCACATTCGATTCAACTGAAGGGCGGCATGACATATATCAATGTTCACACGATATTAGGGATGGAACTAGAGTGGCTGTAACCACTTTTTATCGGATTTCGGGTGTTGGTACTAATTTCATATCTATGTAGAGATGGCAAGACGTCTCGAAATTGGGAACGTGGAAACAGACATGTCACAAAAAAAAAATGTTACATGGCTGTTCAAATCTTCGGCAGAATCGGACTTGATATTGTGCGGTTATAAAATATCGGAACAAAAATTGGACTTGATACCTTTTGTAATTGGATGCGGATGTCCTACATTCCTGTGATTTATGTCAAACTAGCTTTTGCCCGCGGCTTACCCGCGTGGAGGTCGGAAGTTATCCCATGAGAACTTACTACCGGGATACAAAATCCTATGTTATGGTCTACTCATGTGCAAAATTTCATTTAAATCCGTTGAGCCGTTTTAGCGTGAAAGCGTAACAAATAAATCAACAAACAAACTCATTTTGGCATTTATAATATTAGTTAGGATAAGGATTTGGATGCTGCATCAACAGTGGTCATTATTCATGGTTACAAGGAACAATTTGGAGCGAGTAGGGCTGTAAACATGCGTCATGCGCAAGGCGCTTTGTAGGTCGCAGCTGATAATCAGCGGTGGGTAATAACCTAATTGGTAAGAACATTTGTTTGTCCGCGCGTTAATTAATGGTAACAAAATCAGTATAAGCTGGTCTCTTATTCTGTTGAAACTCCCTACTAGGCGCTAGGCCAGTTCAAAGAAAAGAGTTACCACCAAAGTGCGTTCGACTGTATGCTATCAATGTTAATCATCATTGAATTAAAAAAATTATAGCTTAAAAAATCTGAACAAATAGCCCTTTCGGCACTTTTCACTTTATTGTTAGGTAAGGCATTTCTGTACTTTGTGGTGATACCCTTTTATACCCCTTTATGTCTGCCTCATCTAAATCCTATTGGTAGCATAACATAATGATTGAATACTATCGTGAATTCATGCAAGCCTAGTACGTTTTGTGCCAAGTTTCAAGTTTATTACTCAAGGAATGAGATTTTTCATACAAACGAAATCCCCCCTTTTTGCCACATTAAATTGGTGCAATTTTCTAAAACCTATTCTTAGTGCTCCCCTACATTATAAAAGAAAGCTGTGTGCCACGTTCCTAGTTCCAGTAGTTTCGGCTCTTCGTTTATTATGTCAATCAGTCCGTTTCTCCTTAAATTAATATAAAAGATATAATATATAAATAATTGAGCTGATCGTGCTTTAATATTATAATTGTGACAATCGCGTGGCTGTAGGCTGTTAACATGACACTTTGTACATTCTTTATGCAAGAATTTTGTACTGATGCATGCATTTTTTACTAGACAAACCCATTCACAATTTTGCGATGAAGTGTATGACGTCTCATAAGAGATTTGCGACACTGAATGCTGTTGAAAGTTAAGTGTTTCAGTATAATGTCAAGTAATTGATAGCTGTCATCTGTCACTTGATAAAATGGAGGGAAAGTTAACAGCGTGCTCAGGATTCCTATTATGATTAAAAATAAGAAAAACTGTAGGATGAAAGCAGACCAATAAAAGGATTATTACAATGGAAAACAAACTAAGAGTTAACTTTATTTATAGACGATGCGTCTGAATCAGTGTTTCAAATTTAACAACTTTTTTGTGCCCTAGTAACACGAGCATGATATTCATTATTACGCCTTTAGTCCTTACATTTATAGCTCACACGAGGCCACTTTCACCCTGATGTACTGAACTAATTTGATCAACAATGCACCACTTGCGCCTCCCATTAGTTGTTGTGGGTTCCACTATATATCACGTATAGGTAAATGTGTTAGAGGGTTTACTTCATTAAACATGAGAGAATGTTGTAAAGTGCATTGTGTTTTGCGCTAGTTTACTCTGTCTGACAGTAGGGGCAGAATAAAATGGCGCGGAATTTGATTCGTACGGTCTCGTCCCAGCGTTGAAATTGTCCCAACATACCTTAAAATTTCAAGGTTAAACTGGCTTGATAGCATCTGTTTAACACTTTCAACTCCACCTATTTTTCAAAGAGTTCATACGTCATGCCGCAATACATATTGCAAGTTGACTCTAAAGTTAACCTGCGAGGAATGACACCGGCATTAGGTTTGAAATCTTGTTAAAATATACAATTAATTTTATTTTCACAGTTTATAATGCCGAATTCGCTAAGAAAAACCTACATTTAAAATAAGCCCGCCGCGAGTGCTCCCGGCATGCCATATATGACTTGAGTGAACCCTCCAGGAGGGCTGCCGGCACAAAAAAAAAAAAAAACAAAATCTATTTATTTGCCAGAATGTAGGTTTATAAAGTATGATCTTAAACTATAATGGCCCCTTTACAATCTACCATTACATATGGTGTGCAAATATTTAATTTTAATCTGCAAAAAGTTATTGTTTCAATTAAGTGCATTAAGAACAAAAATAAAATAAGAAAATTAAATAGCCAGTAACAACAAATAAGAACACAGAACGTGATAAGCCTTGGAGAATGGGTAAAGATCTCATTATCCTTCGTCATCCCCGGCCCAGAAATCTTTGAAGATTTCACTACATAAACAGGACTATGATTTCTTTCATATTTATCTATTAGTGAGAGACTGGAATCAATGGCAGAGGCAGCTTCAGCCGTCTCAAACGTGTCGGGGGCTGAAGTTGCCCCCGCCGCCGTTGACGCGTGCCGTTCGCGTATATGAGCACTTAATCGTCATCTCGGTAGTCACCCCCTTTCTAGCCATATCATCTTTTATACAGGATGCTGCCAGCTACTATTGCGAAATTAAACTCAGTCCTATAGGTTCCTTGACTCCTACTGACTCAACCAGCGTATCTAACTCCTTTGAAACAATCTCATCGTTCTAATGACGATTCCAATACTATGCATTGGGCATGGAATAGACTTGAATTGAGTCATCTCATCACATTTCCGTTTGTCCGATCTTCGGCTTAGAACAGCTTAGAATGGGTATATACAATACAATCGAGAGACTCCGAAATAGATTGAATTGCATTTGGTTACGCATTATAACAGGCAAGACATTCGAAAGTGCCTAATGAATTAAGCGATTTGACTTTGAATTATTCAGATGAAATTAACACGTAAAATTTAATTTGTTTATTCATAGTTATATTAAGATTTGTGCACTGGCAAGTCTATGTAATACAACGGACATACCTGATAAATGGTTATCGTGTCATCACGTCACTCCAATGCAACAATTTTTGGAATTGACGTTTGAATCCATTAGCTAAATTGACTGTCATGTATCAAAGGCTGTCCATACATTGATGCGACAACACGTTTGTACACACACTTGGTTCTATAACACAGCGAAAGTCAAAGTTTATGTTCTATGAATTATGGATACATTGTGCAACTCGTGTTACTCTTTATAGTGATGACACCACTTGAACAAAAATAGCTGTGTTCTGTTGTGTTGGCTAGACATGAAATACGACTAGAAAAATAATATGACATGAAAGGCGAGGGAGGTTAAAGACATCTGTGAAAGCATAACACAATGCCGGATTGATTTCTTCATTTTGTCAGTGTATAATAATAAAATTATGCCTACCTAATATTTATAAGATGAAATAAGTTTGGTTTAATTGTTATTTTTAGTAGGTAACTAGTTACTACGCCACGTCGGTATCTGCCACATTATGTCCTATCTAGAATTTTACAAGTCTTCAAGAATCGATAAGATCTCAGTGTCGAACATTATGAATTTGATAAGTGGTCAGTGCCTATTACACAATAGGCTCGCTTAAAATGCTCATTTTAGTGATCCATATCGTAGCCTGAGATAGGATGTAATGTAGGTCCATCTACACCTGTTCAAGCTTGACAACATAATTAGGTAGTACTTATCTATCAATGTATTATTGATTATGATTGATTCAAGAATTTTTCTCAACACCTCAATGCACTTTCATGATTGATGGCCATAATTGCACCATTATCACTTCACAATTGTTGGATAAAACTGAAGATCCATCCAAGATGGCGGAACTTGCGTGTGCGCAGCAGCAATCATTTAGAAACGCGGGTAATGGCGGCTTTACACGACCGTTCTAGGAAACGTACTTAAATATGTTCTAACGGCCATCAGGCAATTTAAAACGTAAATTATAATGGGCTTTATGTAATTCAAAAAACAGTTTTAACTAAATTGGATGGATAGGAAGAGAACATGTCGTGCGAAATTAGTACGCAAGTACGACTAATTGTGAAAGTGTGTGTTATTTTGAAGAAACAATTACATATAAGGACTCTTGCAGACGACGTTTTTAATTAAGACTGAGTAGCAATTAAAAACTTTGGAATGGATAGGAATGTGTTCGGCAACGAGG
The DNA here is from genome assembly GCA_916610215.1 of Omphaloscelis lunosa. Taxonomy (NCBI): domain Eukaryota; kingdom Metazoa; phylum Arthropoda; class Insecta; order Lepidoptera; family Noctuidae; genus Omphaloscelis; species Omphaloscelis lunosa. The sequence goes on from OU744243.1 coordinate 20,185,059, forward strand.
CCGCCCGTTCCCTAAAGAATCATTCGATGTAAATAATTATAAAAAAAGTGGATACCCATCTCCTGAGTGCGCGTCTCGGCGACGAAACGATTAGTTTGGAGAAGAGTTCTAGCTGTCTTGACCGATAAAACTTAACAGCTAAGTTCGGAAAATTAATTTTATTGATGCAAAAACAACTACTTATGTGGGGAAATGGTAAAGAAAATCTCAGACCAAATAAAAAACCAAGATATAGCGCTGTGAACAATACAGTGAAACGTGCAAAAACTACACCTCGCTCTGTGCATACACGCTCACACGCACACATTTACAACCAAACTACACCTCACTGAGTGCACACATGTTTACGAAACCAGCGCTATGACTAGGTTTTTTATTTGGTGTGAGGTGAAAATCTCCAGAAAAAAAGATACAATTCAATTCGATGAGGAATGAAGTTTGAAGAATTAAAACATTAAAAACATCAATGTTTTAAAATTAGCCAGTAATCCACATTTTACGAAATGTGACTGTGAAATTGATTTCCACAGTTAAAGCGATCCATAATCACCGGAAGTTTTAACAGTTACTGCTTTAGTTCAAAAATAAACTAGAACTGAGCCTCAGGTCAGTTGAGGTAATAGTGATTCAATGCTGTTTGCATGAGATGAGTACCGCTCACTTATTAGGCAATTTTAAGATCAGAGTTTCGTAAGATATAGGTAGATAGGTTACCTACTACAAACAATATTGCAGCTTTGAAATCTAATGAACTGTAGGTACCGTCAAAAATGCAAAGACCATAATTTCAAAAGACCTAAATTAAATTAACCGATGTAAAAGACGATTTAATTATTAAAAAACTTAATAAAAAATATTATAATCTAGGTCATTCTAGGTGATATAACATGAGTAGTTTAAGATAGTGCGCGAGGCAGCGCTGCCCATCGCGAGACGGCGCGGTATAGCGCTGGACATCTTTTGGTGTAATAGGGTAAGCGTGATTTCAATTCTCGCCCATCTTATCCATGCCTCGCCTCGCTGGTACAAAACCACCGAGTTCGACACGCCCTCCCTCTCAGCCCAGAGTAGGAGAAGTTATTTGATACTCGTTTTACCGTCATAATGAATACTTTTACAAACTAAAATCCATCTATTCATTAATCAAACAAAAATTTATCATTTTGACGTTCAACATTATTGTTATGGCCAATTAACGTCGCAATTAATACCAAAAAATATGGCCGGATCCGTACTTTTGCGTCCTCGGTACGAAGGCTTATATTCGTAGGTATGTAGGTCGTCTTTCTTTTAATTTACAAAGCTGTACGCCAAGAAACTTGGAACCTAGGTAGTGACGTCACAGGGATGCGAGGTGAGGCGACACCGGTGGCGAAGCACATTCAGAGGTTGCGGTCAGCTTCCCAAACAAAGAGTCGATGATGCTCCAACAATGCCCCCTATCGCGTTTGCAACTTGCTTGGGCAGACCTAGTGTTAGATAACCGAGCCTTGATACGGAATTGAGTAATGTTACGCGAGGAAAATAATAAAAGCGACCAAATTTGGATGCGCATGCAAACGTGCGTTATATAAGAACGGTTACATATTGATACCGTTTCCTTGTTTTTATCAATAGCCGGTACTCGACACGGTACGACAGTCTTCAGTTGCACACTGAGTCTGAGTAGCATTACAGTTTCAACATTGCATATAATTTTTTTCGTGGAAACCCGAATGGTTTTTGTATAAATCTTTTCCAGTTTCAGTTTCCAGAAATTATGCATTAGAACATTGTCAATCGTTACACAGAATACTCGATATTGCAGACTTTTCTCAATTTACCCAGTTTTTGTGCGAATCGAAACCATTGTTATGCAGTTTTGAATTATTTTCCATGTCTATGCGGCCCACCACTGCCACCAACTGCATAACATATTGAAACATAAACAAGGAAACACTAACATATTGAAATTGCCATTAATTTTTTGCTAAAGATACGAAAACGTTTCGCGACGTGCACTCTACTAAAAAATATAGTCCAACTTACTGTTCGCGATGACATTCAAAACTTGTATCCAATTTTCAAGCATTGTCGAATGCAGTAAAAACTATTAAGTGGTTTAAGTTATCGAATGCCAGCGGGAAGTGGTATAGTGGTGACTTTTGGCTAAGATGATAACGATAAGGAGCAGTTTGATAAAGATAGCAATAGAGGTTTGATTTACGTATCGCAATTATATTACCAAATCTACGAGCAGAAAATAGCACAATCAGCCTATAATAATGATCTCACTGCTGGGACACAGGCTTCCTCTCTATGAGAGGGAGGGAAATGTCATATATTTTCATTTTGTTGGTTCTAGGATATGCCGGATTTCTTACGATGTTCTCCTTCATCGTTTTGGGAGCAGTGATGATGAAATAAATTACACAAAGTAATGTGCCTGCCTGGGCTCGAACCCACGACCTACGGCAAAAGCAGAGAATAGAACTTCTCCGCAAATGAGGCATTGTCGTTGTTTTACAGAGTCAGTGTAGTGTTATCTACAGCTATAGGCAAGTTCCCTTTGCGACTGGGTACTCTACGTCGTCATAAGTGTTCTTAAGGACATCGTCTATTTACTGTGATATGTCCAAAAATTAGTGCATTTTGTCGCTTTTCTCTCACACCATCGTTTCCTTCAATCGCTGCGATCTCATAAGTTGTTACCTTTGTAACCGTATCACCTCAGTCACGTACTTGCCGTGACGGATTGAATGGCTCAAAAGGGGGTCGGCACAAGCCGAGGCTATCATTATTTTTGCTATCGTATTGTTTGATTGTTGATTGCTAAACTATGTGACTTCTTTGTGATTAATGTTTCTCGTTCATTAGTTTAGGCACAATTTAGTGTGTAACGGGTCATATCCTAAGATTGGCAGTCAACGTTTGATTGGGTTTTCTCCAGTTGCTATTCTCAGACCAAATTGGACCTGTTCTATTCTTAGATCTTAGGTCTGTTATCGTCAATGAACCGCTCGTAATACAAAGTAAGCTATTTCCTATCGGATATTAAGTTTAGCTTGCTATACCCTAATCATAGAGTTAATAGAAGGTCATCAAACTCACATAATGAATGGGTAAGCTACGTCACTAATTGTACCGCTACAAAGGGGCGAGGTGCAACGGGCTATAAATAGCAATATCGATCGATTTCGGGACATATAACAGCAACTGATATAATTATACCAGTCAGATATATACCAGCAAGTGGTACAACTGGTATACATATATCTGGCTCGATCCTGGCAAATTTAAGCGTGATTGGATGACGATTGGCAGATATTTCAGTAACGTTTATTGAAAATATTTCGTCTTATTTGCAAAATTCGACCTTGATCTTGCAGCTGATTGCATTCTGTGTAACCTTTAGATTTTAAGCCTCTATTTTCAGAAACTTTTAAGGAATAAAATTCTTACCTACTTCAAAGCTTGCCTAATTTTATGAGTTAAATTGAAGAGTGCGTAATAATAATATACGTAATATAATACTAAAAAATAATACAACTTGCTGTTTTGATGAAGCTGAATAATTGTTTTCCTGTAATTAACTTTAATTTAGCGGACAGGAAATCTGTGCCTAGCTTCATAATTTATAGACAAGTCGGCTAGACACACGCCATCGTTGACATTTAAAACTTAATGTCAAAGGATACGGTTTCAAAACGTAACGGATGAATTAGTGAATAAACAAAGAAAACCATATAACTTCCAATTTAATTGGTTTTAAGGCGCAGTACCTAATAATAGTACTGCAAACATAATTTTGGTGGCCTCATAGAAGCAATTAGAGGTCTGAAATTATTTTCGGCTTAAATATTTATGGTTTTACTTTGCAACGTGGGTATTTTATTATGTACCTAATCCAAAAGTCTAACAATCATTCTTACCAAGGAGTATCGTGTTACCCAGTAACTGGGTTGTGCAGTCGGTCCATGTAAAATAGTGGTATTCTGCTGCATCCCGTTAGACTGAAAGCCGACCCCAACATTATTAGGAAAATGCTAGGCAAATGATGATAATGTAATTCGAGCCCAAAGTTGATTGACAAGAGCCAGGCTTTGGTGAGTTTGCCGGCGAATGGAAATACAAACCTGTATTTCCATTCACTAGCAAACTTGCATCTCAATGTTTAGGTTGGATCTCGAAAATTGTAATAGTTCCGTATGCTGTAATAAATGAAAGATATAAATTGTATTATGAGTGGGCTGTATGATACAGTATTTATGTAGAACTATGATTATTCGTTAATAGAAATAGTTGCCAAATTACAGTGAAAACTCAATCTCAAAGCATTTATTTCAAATAAACCGATTACAGCCACTTTTGAATTGTCAAGGGGTCGGTCAGTCAGAAAGATGAAGCTAGTTGCCCATTCCAAAGCGTAGTAGGTACCTATGGAGAAGAACAGGCAAGAAACTCGATGGACACTCTTTTAAATCAAAATATGGTTACATAATTCATGTTGAAGTTAAACATGTGAGAACGATGCAGAACGTTAAAAGTGTCCGTAATAAAAAATAAAACAATTAAATTAAAATAAGCCGTCACAAAATGAATTCAATAGGTCTATGCCATTTAGTATCTGGTCTAGTGATGAATGCGTTTGATAAGATAGAAATGTGATGTGTGTGTGTGCTATGCAATTTATTCTATTTTGACATCACCAATAAATAACATTTTATATAGGTACATTTTCCATTTTAAATTAACTTCGGCACACCTTCATTGTTAAACATTGAGCTTCATAATACGTTCTGCAATGAATGCATGTCGTCTCCTACTTCTCAGCAGAGCTAGAACGATTAGCTACGTACAGTAAGCGTTCAAAAGTGGATAGGCACGTTAAGAGTCGTTTTGCTGTGAACACGCGGTATAGTCCGTATATCTGTATGTGTAAATAACACGGCACACACACCACAGAGAACGCTTTACACACTGTCGTCACGTACTCGCGAAACAAAAATATATCTCCGTCGCTTTTGTTAGACACGATAACACACACGCATCATGCGCGTGACATTGGCCAGTTTGTCATTGCTAAAATTCAAATTAATCTTATGTGTGCAGATAGCAGAAGGCTTTAAAGAGTTGGTCTGAGATTCGAGCTGGCTTAGGTTCTGATCTCGTAAAGAACAGCGCGGTTTTTTTCTTTTCGAAATTTATTATTTTTGTTTTCAAAAATAATATTTTTTTAATATTGCTGCCTTTTTTATTAATTTTGATATTGCAATAAAGGGTTTAGAATAAAAGATATGTGATAACAAAATTAAACAATATTTATTAGATATAGATCTCAAGAAACTTAGAAGCAATTAGTATTATTTTGACATATTTAAATTATGAAATGTTTTAAATTTTAAATGGATTTTTTCGCCATAAATATTAAGCTTTGATCATGGTCGAAGTAATTAAGCAATAAATAAGAATATTAGACTACTCAAAATGTAAAAAAAAAACTACTTACAAAATAGGTGATTTTAAGGTTAAATATGGGCAGTTTGTTTACATTTTATTTGGCTTTAATAAATATTGGTTGGTATTGAGGTTATAGCTTAAGTATTCATTTTCTTTACGAAAAGAAGATTGAAACTAAACCACAGATTTTAATTCTAAAATAATAATATTACTAAAATAATCTTAAACATTTTCGGTCAATTTGCAAGAAATACGACAAACACCATATTTCAATATGGTTTTTGTCGTATTTCTTACATACTTAAAAAAATCGTTACCACAAATTCATGCAATAACGAATGTGTTGTTTATTAAGTTAGAACGGTAAATATTTTAAGGTTAAAATATAGCAGTGTCCCTCTTGAAGTCTTAATATTATCGTGCGAAACTTAAACGTTCTTGTTTATGCCTTTCTGTCAAAAATGGTTTCCTAGTTGGTCTTCAGTGATGCAAGCCTTCAGAGTGCACGGAGAACGGTTCATAATACCGTGTTTAATAATTCAGCAAAATATCTCGTTGATATTTATTTCATATTTATTCACCATTTGACGTCGCTGCTTCTCGATAACAAGCCTCTTCCAAATATCTCTTAACCTTCACAGTATTTCTCTAGAACAAAGAATAACATCGTATTTATTACACATACTAATTATTTATCATTCACTAATCGAATTAAACCTCATAATAAATATAAAAACTTTAAAGGCATCTTCTGTCTCAACAATACCTCTGTTCGATCAACAATACCTTTGATTAAGATTTATGTTTATTCAAATATGAAATATATAAATGATAACACTCACACTTAGTCTGGTTTCATACGATATTTGTGTAAATTACATTCTCTTTTACGCAGCGCAATAATATTTGATCTCCGTTCAATATTTATATTTGACTGCATTTTGAAAATAATAACCACAACACCGCTTTTACTTGTCACCAACAATAATCACGAACCAACAAAGTTCTATTAAATGAATACTCGTAACGAACTGCATCTGTCTACCCTACATCGAAATAATTTACTTAGTTTTCTGAGGTCTACCTGCTAAACTAATATTTATGTGAACAAGACGAATGAACCAAAAAAGAAATGATTATTGAACTAGTCTTTATTTAAAAAATAACAAAAACTACGAATAGTAATTATTAAAAAATGACGAGCTAACCGCACGTGAGATTCGAACCCTCTCGGCTCGCCATAATCGCACATACCAAAGCAGGTTATCCACTGAGCTAGCATGCTATATACAGTATTGCTCGAAATTATGAACTAGTATGAGTTGCAGACAAAGTAAGTATGTGTGTGTGTAACAACTTATAGAAGAAGGTCGTAAGTTAAACCGCAGCGTCAGTCTATTGGTTTGTGAGTTTGCCTATGGACTTTTGGTCGATACTGTACAAGGGCTCTAGAATCACGACGGCATCGACGCTGACGGAGTGACGAAGCGGGATATCATCGGCACATCGTCGGCATATCGGCTGCCGGCCGCAGCGTGATGGAATAGCATTAGGTAACAGTACAGCCTCACTTGGCTGTTACGCGTTTACGACACGAGTTGCGTTAGTTACGTGTGATTTTGAATTTTAGATGTATTTCGGAGATTGTCGTATTTTGGTATATTCCGCAGGGTATTTTCTGCAGGATAATGTCCTACCGGTTGAGCGATCGCAGCTCTTCATTGTCTTAAGTTTAAGTCGTAAGGTTATTTTAAAAAAATCTGCTGTTTCATACATTTCATTACCTATCAAGCGAGTATCTCGTTCAAAACTGACTATACGTGTTTACACTTAAACGGTCAATTTTTATTCACGATGCGACGCAAGGGCCGCCGACCGACATACCGGCTAACGGTGTGATTGTTCTAGCCGCAAATACCTATATGCGGAGACGTGTGTGCCCTACTTAAGAATGTGGTGTTTTTTTAAAGTGAAAGCGGTTTTTCGACAGTATGATTTTCTTATAAAGAACATAGGCCTACGAACTAATGCATCAATCAAAATCTCTAGAAGGTCTCACTGTGCGGTTGTATGGAAGACTTCGGAGTCTATTCCAAGTAAAAACTTTGTGTATTTTTACACATTATTGGCGTAAAATAATCATTCTACGATCTAAACAAGCGAAGCTATCTCTCATTAGCTTTACAAATCCTTAAACGTCCGGATTTCTCTACTTTAATATTGTAATAGTTTCTTTTAACTTGGCACTAGTGGCTGGCACTTGGTTTAAAATATACCGAGTATGTACCTACATATGAGGAATGAGTACTGATCGTATGCTGATTGAATGCTACCTTTCTCACAAAACTGTATAGGATGAGAATGAGAACATTTTTAAGACGAATCATACTAGTTTTAATTGACTGACACTCATAATAATTAAAATTCCGTCTACTGTTGAAATTATAATTATTAATAACTCCTAAATATTTCATTGGTATTGGAACATCACCATATTATCTTTAATGTCCACTCGCTACCGCTTGTAAACTGCAGCACCATCTGTGGTCAAGTATGTCTGTGTAGTAGCTAGGCGTCGCGGGCGCACGTTGGGGCAGTAAGCCACGGTACTCGTACGAGTATATTAGTGTCACAGCGTACTCGATGTACAGGAACTGAAAAGTTCTAGGAAACTGTCAAACTAACCTACTAGTACCTATTGCGCCAACTTCGAGCTCGAGCCACTAATAAAATAACCACGGCGCGGCGTCCCTAGTTATTTCCTGATTTATGCAGTAAAAGGATTGTTGGGTAGTTGTAGGAACTAGTTTAAGAACAAATAAAAATGGGATTAGGGTTTTATAAAAAAAAAAAATCGGCTGATCACTTTTTAACCGACTTTCAAAAAGGAGGTGGTTATATGTTCGTAGCGTGTTTTTCTAATGTATGTCCTCTGATTTCTCCGTCAATTGTGGACCGATTTTGAAAATTCTTTTATTGTTTGAAAGGATATGATAAAAAAAAAAAATAATAATATTACTACCTCAGTTTCTTACAACAGGCGTTACCCACCTGCTCCATAAGTCAGGTAATCCCGCGGAACCCAAGAATTATAGACCGATCACATGTTTGCCAACAGTCTATAAACTTCTTACATCCATTTTGAGAACGAAAATTAACACACACATTGATAGTAATTCAATTATGTCAGCCTCTCAAAATGGATGTAGGAACGGATCCCGCGGTACTAAGGAACTTCTCCTCATCGACATGGCCATAAGCCAACAGGTTCGTCGATCCCGCAAGGATCTGTCGACATGCTGGATAGACTATAAGAAGGCCTATGACTCGGTGCCACATACATGGCTCATGAGGGTGCTGGAGTTGTATAAAGTACATACAACTCTGCGCACCTTCCTGATGTCGTGTATGGGGCAATGGAGGACAGTCCTTCGCTACCCAGGATGTCGACAGACCCAGGGGAATGACGAGCCTGTATGGATTAAACGGGGAATATTCCAGGGCGACAGTTTAAGTCCACTTTGGTTTTGCTTAGCTCTGAATCCTCTAAGCACACTGCTAGAGGGTTCAGGTCTAGGCTATAGGCTGAGGAGAGGTGGTCAGGTCATATCTCACCTCCTCTACATGGATGACTTGAAACTCTTTGCCCCCAACAAGTTGCGACTGATGGAGCTACTGAAGGTAACTGAAACATTCAGTGGCGCCATCAGGATGGAATTTGGTGTGGACAAATGTGCAGTCATGCATGTAAAGCGAGGGGAGATTATGGAATCCGAGGGAACCCAACTCTCGGACTCCATACACCTTAGATCCCTCTCCTCAGCCGAAAACTATAGGTATTTGGGTATGTCGGAATCGTTAGGCATCAACGTTGCTGACATGAAGCAATCGTTGAAGGAGCGCTTCTTTGGTCGCCTGAAGAAGGTATTAATTAGTTTTCTTTCAGGCGGAAACAAGGTGCGCGCCTTCAACGGTTGGGTCATGCCGGTCTTGATGTACTCTTTCGGCATACTCAAATGGACTCAAACCGAACTTGACGCCCTGGACAGGAGAGTACGTACACTCCTGACCACAAACCGGATGCATCACCCACGTTCATCAGTGATGAGACTGTACATCCCGCGGAAATGCGGGGGTCGAGGCTTCTTAAATGCAAAGACCCTCCACAACCGCGAGGTGTGCAGCCTCAGGGAATATTTTTTTAAAGCCGATGTGGGTATGCACCGTGATGTGGTTGCAGTGGACAACGGGCTCACCCCGCTCTCTATGGCTAAAGAGAACTGGCGCAAACCTGTTGTACTTACTACAGATGACCGCAAGGAGGTATGGCAAAGCAAGGCGCTTCACGGGCGCTTCTATCGGGCTCTTCACGAGCCCGGTGTAGATTTCTTAGCGTCCGTATCCTGGCTACGTTTCGGTGACCTTTTCGGGGAAACCGAAGGTTTCATCTGTGCAATTATGGACGAAGTTATCTTGACGAATAACTACCGGAGACATATTATGAAGGACGGTACGGTTGACGTGTGTCGGGCATGCCATCGTCCGGGTGAGTCCATCAGACATATTATCTCTGGTTGTTCGCGTCTAGCTAACGGCGAGTACTTGCACAGACATAACCAAGTGGCCAGGATTATTCACCAGCAACTTGCTTTGAAATATAAACTTGTAGACTCTGAGGTACCGTATTACAAGTATGTGCCCGACCCAGTTCTCGAAAATGACCATGTCACGTTGTACTGGGATCGGTCTATCATTACTGACAGGACTATTATAGCAAATAAGCCTGATATAGTAGTGATAGATCGATTAGCGCGCCGCGCAATGATAGTCGATGTTACCATTCCACATGACGAGAACCTCGTGAAAGCTGAGAAAGAGAAACAAATAAAATATCTCGACTTAGCACACGAGGTTGTTGACATGTGGAATGTGAGCTCAGCTATCATTGTGCCGATTGTCGTAACGGCTAATGGCCTGATGACCGAAAGCCTCGATCAACATCTCTCGAGGCTCTCGTTAGGCGGTTGGATCAAGCGCCTGATTCAGAAAGCAGTACTCCTCGATACGGCCCGCATTGTGAGGAGGTTCCTGTCTCTGCAGCCCTAACCACCGGTAGCTTGGACCCTGCTCCCGACACCGGCGGAACTCTATTTTTTATATTTTTAAATGTTTTTTTTTACACTTTTTATATTAAGAAATATTTAAAAATGTAAAGTAATGTGATTTAAGATGAATAAACAAATAATAAATATAAATTTTATTAACTTTCTTTGGATAGTTTTTGAGTTAGCTTCAATAATACATATTTTTTCTCACTTCGTGTGTGGATGATTTGATAATTTCCTGTCGCTGATAATTACATAGCAGCTAATGGTATTCGAATTTGTGTGGGGTACCTAGATACCATAACTAAAAAGTGAAAAATAAAAACTTTTTACAACAAAAAACTATAAATAACTTTTATTTCGGAAGTCGATGGCAAAAAACGAAAATTCAATACCAGACACCGACTTCCGAAATTAAACTTACTTTTCACTTTATATTGTTTTCTTATGGTAGTCGGTTGTTTATTTTTTTATTTTTTTGTAAAAAGTTTTTTTTTAATGTTAGCGTCATCAAAATTAATAGATTGGCAAAAAAAAAAAATCATTTTAATGTGGAAACTCACTTATAAATATAGAAGTTGTGGGTTATTACAGTTTTTCCATATATCCAACAAGTCCATTTGACGTCCACAACAGTTGGGAACGTAGATATTCTCAATAAAGCCCAGTTGTCTTTTTGGCGACCGTCTGCCGTTGGAAACTGTCATTGATAAGCACGTTACATGACCCACAGCTTATCGATTTGCACGATGGGCACTACCCAATAATCGTGACCAACCTGAGATTTTAGAGGAATAAAAAGTAGTTAAGAAACACAAAATTCTATTATATTTAACTTAGTCTATCATTAAAAAGGTGGTGCCTCTGTATGCATTCTAAAATGCGTTTGTGTCAGTCCTGCAATAGACTTGCAAACATGTAAGCACATATTTCAAAAGGTTTTTTAAGGTACCTCAATCTGCCTAACTTTTTTTTTCCAGGTTAACCGGGTGCAGCAGTTTTTTTTAAAGTACCTATAGCAATGAATATGACAGTTATTTTTTTTCTCTAAATAAACATGCATTACTTAAACAGTTGACTTTCTACCTGTCAGGACAACGACCTATTTATAACTAGGAGACGTCTTGTGTTGAATCTTAATCAGCTGATGCGATATAATGCATCTATTTTGAGAGCAAATTGCTTAGAATTCTTTGCTATTTGGTATTTCTTTTCTTCTGGGTAGGCTAGCTATTGCCCGGACCATGTGTAATTAATCCTAACTATAATATTATAATTACGAAAGTGAGTTTGTTTGTTACAATTTCACGCTAAAACGACTGAACAGATTTAGATAAAATTTGGCACATGGGACCATGACCTGAATTAGGTCATAGAATACTTTTTATCTCAAAATTCCAACGGGATCGAGACTTATGTGGGTGAAACCGCGAGGCGCAGCTAGTGCTACATATATTTATTACCTATGCCTATTCTTATTGACAATATTAATTTATTGCTGCTGCATAAATCCGATTCGTATAATACATACTTTAATCGGAAAGCTTAACTACGCTGAAAACGCAATTATGCTTATTCAAAGTAGGTGAACTTGTTTTACAAATAGAATCGACATAAATTGCGGTCACTTCAGTAAAACTTAAATTCGATTTCATTAAAATTTTCAAAGCAATTTTTAATGGAAAAATAACGGGTACGAACAGCTAACATACATACAATAGCTCTACTTATAACCCATAAAATATGTAAATAGGTCAGTCAGCACAAGACAAAGAAAATATGTGTAAAATCTATTTCTAACTCTAATAGGCTAACGATTTCTATGAAAAATCTAACAAGCTGCCACGCCATTCTGTTGTTTAGTTCTGTTGCAGTTTAGTTAAACTACTCGTGTGATTACTGCAAACTATCGAATGAAATTATCCCAGGGGTTCGTACTACTGAGATAATAAGTATCCCATGTCCTTATCCTGGTCATGTCTACCTGTGTGCCAAATTTCATTGAAATATTTTATTTTCGCATTTATAAAGTGCGTCCAGACAGTGCGAGGCTTATATGCTTCGCAATGACGCATGTCTCAGGCTGAGGCATCAGACAAATATTAAAAAAAATGCATGACTTGCACTGTCTGGGCGCACCTTAATATTAGTATCGATGGACACAAACCACACACGTGTAGTTATTATACTGCCAGTATCTAGCGAGCGTCTATCTGGCCCTGGCCCAGGGTAATAGGAATTGTACAAACTAGGTCGGTGTCGATCACGTCGATAGATGGCGCTGCGTGCTCAGTTGAACTCAGTTTTCAGGCTTTTTAATTGTTATATCGCTTGTTTGAAGGACGGGGTACTATGGAAGTTTGCACTTTCATGCACTTTCATTATATAAACACTAAATATTTTGTTTTCATGTATATCAAATCAAATAATACACAATTTGGTACTCATATACTCGGTTTCAATTGAGAATTTGAAGTTGAAAACTTGTCAAGCTCTAGTTTAGAATTAACTACCCGAAATACGAAATTAAAAATATTCTTGAAAAAACGTAAGATTTTTTTTTAATATCGCGGACTATAATGAAGGAAACACCGCAAATAATATTGAAATTTAGTGTAAGTACAAAACACCGTGCATTGATTAGAATTAAATGAATATTTTTTCCAGTAATTAAGTGAAGCTATGATATAATTGGACTATCGGAAATATTGTTCTAAAAGTGAGAAAATTATTCCAAATTAGCATCTTTAACATTTTTTGAACGCAGTCTTGATATACCTGTACGTAGATATATGTTGTATGCCAAGATGACACGCATATTCAGCTTGAATCATCGTCGGGTATATTCACCTTTTATTTAACAGTTACAATTAACAATGGTATAATGGGACTATCTAATTAACTTGCAAAATATCCCACCTTCGCATTTTGAGCAAAAAGTTATGGTATGGAAGAATGTAAGTCTGTCATGTTTACACTCACACCTCCTCACCTTATGTGGCTGTAACGGTGATATCACTATCAATGGATATATTATGGCAATTTTTTATTATTTAACATTCAAATAGTATTATTGTTCATTTGATGTTTAATGTTTTCTTATTAGGTATATAAATGAAAATTAATTCAATACCTAATTATTTTGATGAAAGAGATTATTAAAGAAAATTTTATGATTTAGTCACAATGTGCTACCTAATTCAACAATATTAGAGAATGTATTAATCATTTAGGTTTCTCACAGAACTCTGTGCCTTATTGCGGCCAAGACTTGTATAGTACTTTTCTCAAGTAACGCGCGGAAATTCAAACTATAAACAGTAAATTAATTATAAATTCCAGAATCAATGACGAACAACAATAATTTTTCCCGCGCCAATATGTTCATTTGTTTCTTTTTTTACTTCAAACAACTCTATTTACAAGCCGAATCGAAATTTAAATAAAAAAATTGGGGTTTTCATGTGTTGAAGTAGAAAGCTCGCTCCATTTTTAAATAACACGACAGATAAGAATTTTCATAGTAATTTATTTGGCCGCTAAACACGACAGATATGGATTTTCGTAGTAACATTGCCGGCCGCGTACTCGCTTGTTTTTGACTAGTACAGCAATTTCGGTTTATCTCGATGAAGGTTGTCCAAATAATGTTTGAATTGCCAAGCATGTTTGAAAAAATATACTAACATGTTACTTCTGATAGAAACACATACATGTGATTAAGTTAATAAGCTCTCAGTTAAGTCAAGGATAAATCCAAGATGGCGGCCTATTGTAATATTTTCCCACGACATAATATTATGTTGTTATAATTAACAGGATATCGTTTTATTGTTATTTTTTCTCGCTTAGTGAAATATAATTGCTACTTATTTATATATAATGTTACTTATATGAAAATAAATTGTTTCTTATATAGTTGCTATGGGCACTTAGCCTCCGATTTGCGAAATTGTAATGTAGGTAATTAATTTACCTACATTTTTTTTTATTGCTTAGGTGCTTCTTATCAGGTGTAATCTTTTCGCCTCATAAATAAAACAATGAATAAAATTATCGTACCTACGACTTTTAACTCCACATTTATTTATATATTTTTTGCACCTAAGTTTAAAAGTATAGGTACTTACAACGAATATTGATATTAATACTTATTCGAAATTTTGCACAAGTGTGGTAAATAAGCCTGGTTATTATCAATTCTCAATGGTTATCTTCCCTGTCAAACTCCAAGACATCTGAGTGAGCATGATATACTCTCAGCCGCCAGGGCACATTCAAGTCAATGAAAGACGTACTACCCTGTAAATGGTAGCTCTACATAGTGCTCACATCTGTGCTATGCAATTATATGATACAAAGGAGATTGAGTTCATATAATCCAAAGATAGTCTTACAATTTTCAGCAGCTCCAACAATATTTTTATATTTTCTGTATGAGAAGAAGCCTTTCTTAGACAATGGTGCCGATTCTTTTGTCACAAATGCCTCTAAACTGGACAAAAAATCACTTAAATTTAGTTTATTCCTATCATTCGACGATTTCCCATTCTGAAATATACATAAAGGACACAACTTAACTATATTTTAGTTTGACAGCTCTAAGATGGCACTGAGATATTAATTTAGTGAAAAGGGTAATTTTGCTATTCTGAATTTGACGTTTTTCACCTAAAATTTTGATTGTCTAACTAAATCTGACTATTTCTAATCGCAATTAAAAAGGTGTGGAAAATATGAACTAAAATTCACACCAACACCTCGATTTCAGGTACAAAACAGTACTGTTTCTTATTTCTTGTGCTTATATCTCGAAAACGGTGTGTCCAATCGCAAATTAATGAAAATTTCGATCCCATTTATGAAACCCTTAAACCCCTAACACTCAACATGTAGGTAATAATTTCTCTTACTTTCCATACAAAAAGTGAACAATTCCTTGAAAAAAATGTTGAAGCTGCCCCCCGTGCGCATTTCCGGCACTAAAAAAAATTTCACGGGGTAGGACAAACAAGTACCACGTGGACTCACGATTATTAAATATGATTTTAGTTGTGTCAAAATTATATTTTAATTTAGAGAATTTTTGTTGCAGAATAGCTTTAAGATTGTCATAGCCAAAAGTAAGGAATTTTAGTGATAGTTTAGTTCGGTGTACAAGAGAATCGGCACCAATAATAATCTTTTTATAGTAAATCCCACTACTAATTAAATATGTTTCATAATTTTCATGCTTACATGGATTTAAAAGGTGAAAAACGTTGTGTACACGTCATGCTTATTTATTTATGCGTTAGTAACATTTTTATTACGAAATATTTATAAATCAGACTTTGCATTAAAAAACAGACTTTTGGTAGAACTAACTCCATTAGATTTTTTTTTTTTTTAAACTTCGCCGCCGAAGATTTTTTCCGGAAAACGCGCGTTTGCAAACACAGAGCGCACGTAATATCTATTCGAACCCGTGACACCATTGCAAGAGTGTCAAAATGACATAACATGTCCAGTATAAATAAGTAAATATTCACAACCATGATCGCTAGTTTACATGACTCGGTTTAAGACGCAATTTATTATGTTGATTCATCAGGATTTGCCTTTTCCCAATTATGTTGGGGTTGGCTTCCAGTCTAGTATTTTACATGGAGCGACTGCTTATCTGACCTCCACAATCCAGCATACCCAGTATTATAGTCGATTAACTTCTTAATAATAATAGCAGCTTATTATTGTCCCCGGCAGGACAAAAGCCTCTTCTCATACAGAAAAGGCATGAGCATTGATCACCACGCTTGGATTCGCGATTTCATACTCTATTAAATTTAAATTCACTACTAAAGTCTAGATTTTCTCACGATATTTTTCCTTCACCCATATCAGTGATGGCCAAGATAAACTTAGAAAGTACATATGAATTGAAAAAAATCATATTTGTATAGTACTTGTTCGCCCTCAACCTTTTACATGAGACGCAAGGCCATCACGACATTCTAGACATAACCTGTCCACTATTAATAATAAGTAAATACTCATAACCTTGTTAGTTACTGTACATGAAAATCAATAAACTTCCAAATTGGTCAAATGATCGTCATTTTTGGCTTCCTTGTTCCACCCACTGCCCAGTACCTATTATAAAGAACTCCTTCCTACTGTCCCATGTTACCCTGGTAGGTGCAAGTGTTCAATTTCAACTAACAGAAGACTTAGCTGTAAAATCTCAAAATAGATTGGATATAGGATGTTATCATTGTTTTACAAACTTCTTTTCTTGTAACTAGTTTATTGCTTTACCTCGATTGTAACCACTTTAATGGCAACACAGGTAACCTAAATAGAAAGGCAAGAACAATCTCCATCTTACAAATTTCTTCAAAGAATCGACATCTGGGTTGATGCGGTAACGAAAACAAAAGTGGACACGTCTGGCTTGTTTTAAAACATGTTCGGGAGCAAACAAGTGTCTTAAAGAAGATAAGGAAATGAGACAAAGTTCGAAAAAAAAAATCTAAGAGTAAACCTGCTGTAAAAAACATTTTTTTCTTTTTTTAATCTTACCAATTTAGTTCCATATTCTGTCTTAGATAATGTCGGTTAATAAGTCAGTGCGAGGATAAACTTGTCTGGCAGATAACACAGACGGATACTGTTCTATTTTGGAAATGATTTGCTAGATGGTGCTAGAATCGTTTTTTCATAAAAACAATAGTGACTTCAATTTATTACAGTACCTACTTAATTGCAATCAAGTTGCCTCCCATAATAATACTTCTTGCCTTTTTCAATTTGTTTATAACAATGTGAACCGAATTTGGAACATAACTGGCAATTTCTGCCCATTGTTTCTTTCTAACACAATGCTGGTATTGTAAAGAATTCGGTCATCGGTCATAAATTAATCCGTCAATAGTGATCTATTTTTAACTAAAGCAACATTATTTATCATTGACACGGACGACGTCATCATAGACAGTTTACAAAATCCCATTTCCCGACTCCTGCTCAAGTAAGGTAACCATGCTTCGGTATTTTAACCAACTTAAAAAAAATTAAAACGATTTTTTACCGACTTAAAAAAGGAGGAGATTCTCAGTTCGTCGATTTTTTTTTTATGTGCCTTTGTTCCACGGATACTAGAAGACGGCTCCACCGATTTGAAAATTATTTTTTATTTGAAAGGGTATAGTTTCAAGTTAGTTCCATTGTCATTTGGTCACGATTTGATGATGGGATCTTGGAGAAATCGAGGGAACTCTTCAAATATTATAGGCACAATATGTATTATCTATAGCGATTTGGGTATTTTTTTATAGTAACTCGTGCATTTGCTCTCGAAAAGCACCATTTGGTTAAGTGGAACTGATGATGAAGGATAGGCCATCTGTGGATGGCCACCGGAACTACTCAAAAATATGATAAATTACAAAACAACCCACTAAAAAGTGAAAAAATAAAACTTTTTTACAAAAAATACAACCGACTTCCAAACTACGTGAAAAATAACTTTAATTTCGGAAGTATGTGGCAAAACTAAATTACCGATCTAAAGAGACCGACTTCCGAAATTACAGTTATTTTTCATGTAGTTTGGAAGTCGGTTGTATTTTTTGTAAAAAAGATTTTTACACATTAAAGTTAGCAACTGTTTGTAAAATATAACAATTATTCTGTTAAAAGCAAGAATATACCTAAAACAAGCGTTTTTAGATTATCACTAAAAATTTTGAATTATTGCGAACAATTAGCCGACGTAGCACGGACGTAATGAAATCGCGGCAGGATTTTATCGCGCACTGGATTTTAGTAGTACATTTTCTACTCTCGGCGCTAAGCAGAGCGTTGAAATTCCAGTTCACGAAAAAGAAAATCGCCGCGATTTTATTACGTCCGTGCGAACGTCGGCTTACGGTGTGCTTGGTATTTTCAACGAAAACAATTAGGTAGTATTATTATTAGTTTTTTTAATTAGAAAATAGTATACAGAAATGTTCCGTAAGTATTTTCATCGAAAAATATCATCAGTTCTAGTTTAGACGCAAAACTAAAGGAAAGTTCATGTAATTTTGTGCCGATTCTAATCTTTTTTTTTCAAATGAGTTTAATAAAAATTAAATAATACTTTGAAAGTTCCAGTTTTTTTTTAATTGCATCTCGTAGTTGACCTCTGAGATCATAACTACTTAACCGAGCTTTCCTGTGCGTGCCTTAAGCTACTAAAAACCTTCAGCCAGGGGTTATTCAACTATGCTAATTAAAACTAGGTGAACGCTCGCTAAGGGCACCCTCTGTGGGGTACGAACCTCGGCTTAGGGCGTCAACTGGAGGGAGGACATCAAGAATGGGACGGCAGCGTGTCAAAGTGATACCTACCTAATGTTCAAACCAGGCACATTAATATTACGTCTTTGTGCCGCCAGCATTTCTAAAAAGTTAGGTACCTAGGTACTTACCTACTTTGCTCTATTTGGCACTAGTGGCGTCCCGCGGTTTCACCCGCATATCTTGATTCCTTGGGAATACCGTGATAAAAAGTCGTCCTACGTCCCAACCTAGGTTATGGTCTTCCTATATGCCAAATTTCATCCAAATTCGTTTAGCGTATTTTTAGCGTGAAAGCGTAACAAACAAACAAACTCACTTTCGCATTTATAATATTAAGTTAGGATAATCAGCATGCAATGTTCCCACTGCTGGGACACAGACCTCGTCTTTGTGACAGGAAGTGGGCCGTAATCCAACACTAGGGCCCAGTGCGGGTCGGTAAATGTCACATATCTTCGAATTTTAGGTATAAGGACATGCTGGTTTCTTCACGATGTTTTCCTTTACCGTTTTCAGAGCAGTGGTGATGAAATAATTAACACAAAGTAAAGTGTACAGCTCGCAAGTCGCGGGCATTTCTACTAGGCACTAAGGCCACCACTGCTTTATTTACGAAGTCCATATTGATATATTTACCTATAGAGCGAAATTTTAACTATAATGTATTAATACTACTATAAAATATTTGATACATCGTACCGAGTACAAGAGCACAAAGCAGCGGAGTTTATAATTATGAGGAAATGAAACATCATCTCCTCATAAAACTCCGCAGCTATGCTTACCCGTTCATAGATGGCGTTAGTAGTCCATTCAACGTTAGTAATAAAGTTTTGACTGAGGTATAAAGTTAGCTGCATTTTACGTAATAACGTTAGAACTTTTAGTCGGGCCTGTTTCATAATGTCCGGAATGTGCACATACTATCCAATTGTTGTTTAAAACTATTGATATATTATTATTAATGACTTAAATATTAAAGACTATTGAAAAAAAAAAACTTTTAAATAAGTTTTTTAAAGCATGTCTAAGTTCTTCAAATAAATAAAGTTTTAACTCACGTGAATAATAAAAATAATTTCATCATGAATTTTAATAAAAGAAAACTAATTAGCTAAAAAAGTATCAAGACAGTCCGCGACACAGCTTACGCATGCGGCGCCTATGCTCAAGCGCACGTTGCCTGTTCACCAGATGTCGTCAAAGATGACTTGCCGACTGATTTACAGCCTCTCGGGTCGCGGCCCCAGGTTTTTGTACCCATTGGCTATTAGTTTACGACAAAATTGACCCTCACTGAACAAATACTGGGTTTGTGTGGTCCATTTTATTTCAGTAATGAGTGAGTAGTGTAGAGTAGTTTTCCTGACGGGATGACTCAGCCGGAAGCTTCGCGTGTAGTGAATGAATCAATTAGCTGTGTTTTATATACGCATGTGTGCTCTTTACCTAATATACATATCATACCTTGTCTGTTGCGACTAAGATTCGGTTTACTTCTAATATTTATCTAGATGACTGCAGTGTACGTAGGTACTGGTCATTGTAAGCCATTCTACTGCTATCTAATTGCGTAACACATTTTCGTATATCATTAAGACTAATCTGTTTCATTTTGACAGTTTAACAACATTCATTGCGTTATTAACGTTGCAGAGTAGATTTTTTTATCGAACTTTAGAAGCAATGGATTAGCAATCTCTTTCAAAATTCTTCAGATTGTGATTGATCGAATATGACGCAATTAGGGGGCTGTTTTCCTATAAGTTAAACAAAGGTATTGTGAAATAGATTACTTTGGTATACACACTATTCACATCATTATTGTTTGGTATTTAATCCGAATCTTGAATTTGTGTTAGTTTAGCTCTCAGCTCCGCCAGCGTGTAATTACTTAAAAACTTAAACCTGGCCGAAAAATGAGTATCAAGAAATTAATACCTACAAAAATTACGTAGGTACCATAGACCACGGTTATATATCAAGCTATACATTTCCAGTTTAAATGCTGATCTCGCATTGTGTAAGATTTCCGAACAATGCGAGGTGTACCTATGTAAATCGGATAAAGGATTCTCGCGAACTAACTGACGACAATACAGAGGGACGTTTAGTGAACGTGTGATGCTTATCTATCGAGTTATAATAACGAAGGACTGCATTTTTGCTTTAAAAACTCTTTTATTTGAGTGGCTATGCTGTGTTATAACAATTAAGTTACCTACCAATTAAATAGTAGCAGTTGAGCTACCTACGTAGTTGCCAACCACAGTTATTGTATTCAATCTGCCTAGCCTTTTCCCAATTATGTTGGGGTCGGCTTCCAGTCTAACCGGATTCAGCTGAATACTGTCATTTACATGGAGCGACTGCCTATCTGGCCTCCTTCTTTCTAATATTGTCCATAAAATAACTGTTTTAGTTGGTCTTTCATAAAAAAAAAACAGTGGCACTCTGGGAGTGCCTACAGAAACGGAAACTTGAAAAAAAAAATCGACACCGCGGTAATCAACGCGTTGATGTCTTTTACTTCACAGATCGTCTGTTGGCGAGTAAAAATATGTACTTGCTTAGAACATTGATCCGTAACAAAATGTAAATAAAGAGCACAATCGCATTTACAAAAATAGGGTGTCGGTAACAAGTCGAATTTCAATGGTTTTTTTCTATCTCAAAAATACCCAACGCGCCTAAACAAGTTTGTACTTCAAAAAAATTGTTGATAAAAAAAATTTGCTTGTACAGAACTGGAAAACAAAAAAATGTCCTTTACAGAAAAGAACTCGACACTAATTGGTAGCACCGCGTGAACGATGCAAGTCATTGTACCCAGAGCTACATATACGTAATTATCAAGCTATACATTTCCAGTATAAGATGATCTCGCATTGCATAGGATTTCCGTACAATGAGAGGTCATTTCATTGTTCAAGCTATCAATAGGTGAACTGCTTAAAATACCACGTTATGTAGTTCCTACGCGTGGTACTTTTGAGGTATTCAATAAATCAAGTGTCATTTGCAGTATAACGTTATGCAGGAGACAAACCGGGTCAGTGCGTAACGTGTTTGTTATTCAATAATCAGTGAATAGTATATTGAGCTACATGTAAGCAATTTTTTTGGCAATTCTTCCAAATTGTTCGGCCGTATGTATTGCCGTTTCCTGGAAATTTCGGATTTAAGTTCTCAGATTTTCGGAGGGCGCATGCGTAGCATTCCATATTACAGCTGGAAATTCTAATGAAAATGACGAGAACTACCAGATTGGTTCCTATTTCCAACTTCCATAAAGTTTAAACCGCTGTACGACCTAAATCCTCGTGATTTTGGCGTTAACTAGACCAGAATTGATTAAAAAGGAGCTAAAGTACTACTAATCTTATTAAAATTTCGTCAAAAACGGAAATTAAACGCAAAATTGTTTTTTGGTTAAATTCATCCCAACTACGGAACTTCCGTATGAATCGTTCACATTGTTTTTTACCAGGATTGCTTTCATATTTATTAAATTAAATACTTATAAATCAGTAACCTAATTGCGTTATACACGGTCAATCACAATTTGTTTCGATTCGAAACAGATTGTTAATCCATTGCAACATAAGTTAGAAAAAAAAATCTGCTCAACAACCTAAATAACGCAGTGAATGTTTTTGAATTGTCAAAATGAAACAAATTGGTTAAAATCGTTTACGTTTAAATAAGTTACACAATTAGGGTACTGGTTCTCTACAACTCAAATATAAGCACTTTAGTGTTAAAAAAACCCTTTCCTTCAACTTCGCAATTCGAAAGAAGTCGGCCTTGGGGTTATTATTTTCCCAAAACTACGTGTTACCCAACTCGACAGTTGCTGTTTACAATTGGTAGTACAAAGCTTTATTGCTTATTCGTTACGTAGATTGACTCGACCGGTGTCGAAATAGATTTTCGACAGACTGAAACATAATAGCCGTGTGTTACCGACAATGGTGGTATGCGATTTGTTACGAATGTTAAAGAGAGACAATACATTTGGGTATGTAGATATTTGTGACTTGATTATGCCCAGAGCACGTATTTAGCGCGTAGCTGTAACAAGCGTCAACATCAATGTAACAATCATTCAAATGATTGAATTAAGAATATATGAGGTCATGATTTTTGTGGTAGTTTGCAAAGCTATCACATAAATAGAACCAACGTACAGGCCTACTTAGTTTTCAATAGATATTTTATTGAAAATTTTGTTAACTTAACCTGGATTTAATAACTGTATTCTTTAAACACGAAAGAAGCCGGTGTGTATTTTATAAAGTTTATTTAAAAACAATAATACGTAACAAGAAATGATTATTTAAACTAATCATCGATTCCTTCATGAAACACTAGCAGACAGCAAGATCTTGTAGAAATTGTTGTGTCCTTCTGTTAATTACTAAAGTACAAGTACTTGGTACATTCAGATAATTTATCAGCAGCGCTTGTGTATCAAAAGATTCTGATCAATGATAAATCTTCCATATCATTAAGCAGTTCGATCCAAAAACAATAAAAACCGAGTGGTTTTGTTCGAAACAGTTCGCAGTCATTGCGCAAGTTCCTCTGAACTTAAGATACTTTCATAAAGTTAAAAATAAGAGCAAGGTTAATTAACTCACTACGAAAACTTTGAGGTATGTACTAGTTTACTAGTGTTATAAGTTTAAACGTGAACGAACATTATGCAGAAATTCATTAAAACACAAATGCTGACGGAGGTAATGCATACAAAATTACAAATTTTATAGAGAATACAAACAATTTTCATTGCATGAGTGAGTGTGACACAGTTCCTTAAAATTATACGAGAAATGGGTAAGTTTTAAAGTTTATGACTTTATAACTTTACTTTTTAGCTATATTCGCTGAACCAGTTTGGATTCTGTTGACGTCCGCGTCACGATAGGGTGACGGTATCGTCAAAGTCGTAGAAAAACGTAAAAAATAGACCGCGTCACGACAGGGTGACGGTATCGTCAAAGTCGTAGAAAAACGTAAAAAATAGACGAGGGACGCTTGGAACCGGGGAGTATGGCAGAAGAAAGGGGAAGCATAGTATTCAGCAGTGGGGCATTCCGGGCTTAAATGATGAAGCTAGTGATGACGTAAGCGGCGCGGGCGCTGCAGACTGCTTTCCAATGCGGATATTTTGTCTGCGCTTGGCCTTCAATTTCGCATTCAACACCGATACATTGATCATTTTGCAAACAGGTTAATTAAGACCTGGGTCTATTTAATAATTGCCAATGCGTCTTATTTTTATTTAATTTTTTTTTACAAAATTGACACATTTTCAGGACAAGTTATTTTATGATGCTTTTTATCCGAGTTTATGGTTAATAGTTTAACTGCCAGAGGAGGCTCCCTAAATTGTATGTTAATTTGCATTAATATTCTGAATAAGTCACGCATACTGAAATTAAAAATATAATTTTAGTATATGCTTTATTGGATCTTTTTCTTTCCATAAATAAGATAGTTACTTAATGGGAACATTTTCGCTCGACTCATTTTTATTCGAAAATCATGTATTTTTCAAAGATTATTTGAATCAAAAACAAGATTACTCGGCTTTTATGTCTAAAATAATTATCGACAGCAAGAAAATATAGTTTATCCAGATATAAAATAATTTTACTTCACGGCGATCTGAAATATAATTCGTTAAACAAAGTAGTAATTCTTATGCACAGCGTAGACATCGCGTTCGTTTAGATATAAAATATTATAAATTAATAGAATTATCGTCCTTGGTGGCAACACACGCAGGAATGTCACTTTTCTTTCGCGCGCGTTTTTTCATCGCACGAAAAAATTTGCTCTCTTAAAATTATTCATTTAAAATAAGTTTACGGAACTTTTTACTAGAATAACAAATGTTAATTATGTTAAGTGATAGAAAGTGCAATAAGTGCATCGTTAGTGAAAACCTGAGACGGACAAGGCGTCCATCAACGATATTAACAGGAAAGCTGATAAATTTCCTACATCAGAACCAACTAGAAGCAGCTTTAGTCTTGAGTTCCTGACCCATATTAGATGTACTTAGATCCGGAGGCCTCCCACAATCCTAATGTGCTAGAATGCCTTGCTTTAACTGACCACTTTGTACGTGATACTGACAGTGTTTTACAAGCACTATGGTGGACATTAACATAACACAACTTGTTAAAGCATTACCTATCTCTCCAGTGGACACGAGATGTCTTTAGTAACGTTATCTTCACGTTACTAGCTGGATGAGAAGCTACCAGAGAGGCACGTGATGCCCTTAGCGATGTAACTGTACATAGCTAGCTGGTACGCGCTTGTCAGCATTACCCCTTCAGTAAGCACGAGATGCTCTCAGTAACGCTAATTCTACGTTACCAGCTGAATATGAAACTACCAATGTAGCACGTGATGCACTTAGCGATGTTATTCTACATAGCTAACGCTGGTATGTACTCGTCACCAGGGGTAAGTCACATTTCTATGATCTTGGCTAAGGAATTGTCAAAAGTGGTTCTATATACTTTTAATTTACAAACATGAAGGTTGCGAGACAGCCTTACTTAACCCTGCACACTGTCTGTGTGTTATAAACTTGCAAAAGCATTATACTTCCTATAGTGAGTGTGGCATTCTGCCTCGCTAACTAGATTGTTATCAACGAGTACAAGGTACTCTCAACAACATTGATTCTATGTTGCTAACTGGCACATATCTGACATGGTGTGCACATGCTTAGCACGAGATGCTTATAGCATGTTATCTCAATACTATGTGATCTAGCTTTCATATCGAGGATTGCCATTTTTAACAAACAAAATCTCAACAACATTGATTCTATGTTGCTAACTGGCACATATCTGACATGGTGTGCACATGCTTAGCGCGAGATGCTTATAGCATGTTATCTCAATACTATGTGATCTAGCTTTCATATCGAGGATTGCCATTTTTAACAAACAAAATATAGCTAATTAAAAGATATCACTGTGTATGAGATACTCAGTGACTTATCTAGCTCTAGGTGGCTTAATTATCCTGCCAAAAACTGATAAATGATATCTATTTTGTAAACTAAAACAATAATGCAAAATTGTGCAATTTTTACAGGCATACAGTTAAATACACAAGATACTTTGTAAACTTGATTCTGTGATACAATGGCTGACGACAAATGCTACCTCTGGAAACTCTTGATTTCAGATACAAGTGCAATGGACTAAACCATAATTGGAATAATACAAAGTATTATTCCATGCTCCCATACTTATTAACCCCATTTAGATTCCTCTAAACTGAGGAAACAAGGGATTGAGATATTCCAGAAAGAAGCCGTACTGGTTATTACCCCTATCATAGGGAAAGCAGTGACTGACCCTATGCTTATGAAGAACATAAGACAAACACAAATTGTTGATTAACTTGGCTGATGCAGCAAAACCAGCTGGCAATGCCCACTGCCACCAAACTAAAACCAGAACAAAAGTTATATAATCTCTAATTGACATTAACTTTAATTCATCCTATTTGATAAACAAACCGAAACAATCACAAACTTGAGTACACAATGTTTTAGCTACAAACAAAAACAATAACAACTATTCAATAAATATTAAAACCACAAGACATTCTCATGATAATAGTGAAACTTACCAGTTCTATGGTGAAAATGTAAAACAAGCACATCATTAGTTGATTTACTTACTTTTGTAAATAACAAAATAAAACATCCTTCTACCGGGTTAATAACAGGAATCACACCATTGAAAACCACCACCACAATATCTTATGATGTTTTGGTTTAATCTAATCGGTTGGAATGGACTATGTCTGAAAAATAAATGAACTATTTTTGTCACTGAAAATAAAAATCAATATATATGGTGGACCTCAACAACAACCCGGCTTATATTCCAAAATAACAATTCAAGAAGACCAATACTGGAATAAATGCTGGCAAAGCAGTTATATTCCTCTGATTCTGCTATTGGCTATGGTCATAGATAAGAAAATATTTGATACCTACCAAATTCAATATCTTAACCTCTCAAAGCCATTCTCTGGAAGCTGACCCCAACATAGTTGGGAGAAGGCCGGGTAGATGATGATCCTCTCAATACCATCAAAGAACTTATTAAATATTGAGATGCATTTACAAACAATACAATAGATAGATCTACAAAGAATTTATCTGAAAAATACATTTCAGTCAGTCCCAAACAAAATAGAAAATTCAGTTACATTATGAAAAAAAAAAAAAAAAAATTCATCAAGACTGTCTAATATCATACTGAAGGAAAATAAAAATCCCAGTAATAACTACAAGTATGTTACAAACTGACAACTTGTACACTAATCAATTATAGCTATGCTAAGCTATAATTGATAGGTATAATATACCATAATAATTACCATATAATTGATAGGTATAATATACATCAAAATAGATAGGT
The DNA here is from genome assembly GCA_916610215.1 of Omphaloscelis lunosa. Lineage (NCBI taxonomy): Eukaryota > Metazoa > Arthropoda > Insecta > Lepidoptera > Noctuidae > Omphaloscelis > Omphaloscelis lunosa. Next base: position 20,212,396 of record OU744243.1, read on the forward strand.
ATAATATACCATATTACCTTTATGAAATCATATTATGATTTCATCCTATAGGTACAGGGGTATCACTTAGGACTATCTGGAAGATAACATTACCTACCAAATAACCAATAAAGGGTTAATTACATACACATTTACTAATACTTTTCATACTTGAATAGTCTCTTATCTCTGTTTTACCTACTAAATTACCAGTAGTGAGTGCCACTTACAGAAAACAAGGTTTTCTTACAATCTAACTTGACTGTTTATTTGGTAAAATATCGAGACTGCGATAAGACATACCAATAAATACCACTATAAGTGTGTTTAAATGTTTGGGCTTGAAAACTAATAATGCTATTTTTTAGGCTTGATTATTAAGTTTTTTTTTTCACTTTAAACAAACCTTGAAACACAAGGACAAAAAAAAAAAAAAGTGCTAGTAAACTTAGTCGCATTATTTAACATTACGCCCGGACTTCCCGAAGGGCTGGGCAGAAATGGGTGATCTTATTCAAAGCTTATAAAATCAAAATACCAAATTAATCATTTGATTGCCAACTACTAGTCTACATATTTAACAGTAGATTTAAATGATAATTGCAGCACTAAAGTGAAATTATCAAGGAAACAAAAAAAAAGGAGGGGGGAGAACATTGTGAGGACAAAGTAGGTACTGATGGATTGTGAGTAAAACATGAACAAGATAAGGTATAATACAATAAATGTAGGTACTATGAATGAATTATCTACAAATTGCTTTACTCTAACACTCTCCATCTGCTCACCAAGTGCACATCATAACAAGTTCAATTATACAACTCCCTCACTTAAAAATGCAACTCATTACACAATCCCAATTTTGGACATATTATGAGGTCAAGGAAAAGAGTTCATATCTTTATACTTCTAAAATGAATCTAGTTTCGATTAGCTATAAACTCGTCAAGTAATTACTGCTAGCAGAATATGTGAAACTCATATGGAAATTAGTATCGTTGAGGAAAAACCCTAAGCATCTGAAATAGACCCTTTCACCTCAAATTTGTCCAAACCTCTCTCCTATCCAGGGCATAATATACTGCCCTTATTAATTGGTGCTTACAAGTTAAAAGCCTATTCCGTATTTGAAATTCAGTTTCCAAAATACCTTTAATAACTAAAGTTATGGAAAACTAGTCCATCCAAAAATGAAATGAAACCATATCATAAAGTATATACTTACCTAAACGGAAATAACATCAACTGATCACAAGAATTTGACCAAAAAATCCTACTACATTTTTCAAAAAAAAAAAAAAAAAATTAATTTCCTGTCAGTACAATTTAGGTACGATACAATTCCACAAATGCTTACCAAAAATACCTCCCTGCTTACAACATTCAGGGGCTAAAAGATCCTGTTACACCCTATGAAAGTTTAACTACTAAGGACTTCACAGCCATGGTGCCTCTTATTCAGATCACTAGATAACTGACATTCTTTAAAATACCCTAATGATAATCTTTACAATTCATCTTCTAGACTCACTGAGCTCGACACTTACCTTGACAGCAAGATGTAATGTGCAACTCAATACTCACTCATTAAGCACAACAGTATCCCAAATAATTAACTATTTACAGACAAATCTGAGAATGCTATTCTCAATCATGGAAACTTTTAAAGTAACATCATAACATTACGCCTTGTTTCCCCGAATGGTTGGGCAAGGTGTCCCTGTAGCAGGTTCACCCAGTTTTACACTTTTAAAGTATTCATATCATAATATCCTCCTGGTATATTAATTCAGAACAACTTTATAAAATTTGTATAAACACAAGCTGGGTTAAATGTGGTAGGAAGTGAGAGTGATACTAATAATTCACCTCCCACAGCACAAAACATACAGTAGCTCAACTTAGTGCTGGCATCAATTGAAATAGACACAGTGCCAACCAACATTGTGTTGATGATTATACCTCATTACTGATGAAAAATAGTTAAACACTATTAATTAAGCAACGTTATTAAGAATTTATTTAAAATGGATACGCCAAAAGCATATATATTGTACATTAAATATTAAATGTTAACAGTTATGGACTTATATACATACCAATAACAGATGTACATGACATTCACATAAAACAAAGCAACCTTCTTAAATTACATAAAATTAAAATATTGTATTCAGAAAGAATGATAAAAGTACCTAATAAATCAGAATATGCCGTAACTTATTAACTAACTAAATTATTGCAGACAACTCTGAACATCTACTTTGTTTAACGAATTATATTTCAGATCGCCGTGAAGTAAAATTGGGAATCAAACGAGCTTACCTGTTAAGCGAAGTCTTGATTCTAATTTTACGAACGGCGATCTGAAATATAATTACCCACCCGCCACTACCTAATATCCCCAAAGCTGCAATAATTAGTCTACTTAATTCACTTATTTTTCCAGGAAAACCTAGTGAATGTAAGTATGCGGAACTACTCTGTACAGAAAACAGAGCTTGTTCTCCATCATAAGGATCTCTAAAATTAGTGACATTCCTGCGTGTGTTGCCACCAAGGACGATAATTCTATTAATTTATAATATTTTATATCTAAACGAACGCGATGTCTACGCTGTGCATAAGAATTACTACTTTGTTTAACGAATTATATTTCAGATCGCCGTTCGTAAAATTAGAATCAAGACTTCGCTTAACAGGTAAGCTCGTTTGATTCCCAATTTTTCTCTACATCAATTATTACTTTAGTTATAAACGAAATGAGAATTGAGACTTACCACATTTAGTTCCATATTTGAACACGACCAAAGAGCGCACGCGTTATTCAACTTTATTTCTGATGAGTTAGCGTATAGCACATAGTTGAGTGGTGGGGTGCATGGGGGTAGACTTTGCGTGGAAATTGTGTTTAGAGTGCCTGGTCCCTGCAATTTTCGTAGAAATAAATCATTTGTAATTTTGAATTTGTACCGTATACCTTTGAAATTTCCATACGAGGAAAATGCAATTATGTCTCTTTTGTTTATTTTCAAGGTTACATAAATGCTTGCTGGGTCGGCAATCAGCAAATTCTGAGTAAATTCTCTTCTCTGATATTATCGTTAATTTCTCCCTTTGAGGATTCCTTCCACGTGTTTGTGGGTAGAAATATAAATGGAAAGCGATTAAACTATCGTTGTCGTAGCTATAGCATCGTGTCCTCTTTCCGAGTGGGTCACGACTCTATTACCACATAATAAAACCGGTCAAGTGCGTGTCGGACCACGCACAATGACGGGTTCCATAGTAAGAATGAATTTATCCCAAGAACAAACTTAATATTGTAATTGAAAAACATGTTCTCCAATACGGAATGTATGGGAGAATATGTTTTTGTTCTCACATAGATTTCGTAACTCCCAACTGCAAATATAAGTAAGTCGTTTGTTAACTTGTAAAGCCTACTTAGCTGTGATAGTTTTTGCCGTGAATTTTTTGACATATCCAAAACCTAAACCAATGGCATGGCACCAAAGAGTGGGCATTTGATTGATTCTAACAAAAATTTGTACGTGTGGGGAGGTACCCTAAAAAAAAGAATATGCATAATTTTATTCTACCACTTGTCGGCGTGATTAATATGTATACCCATGCCAAACTACAGCTTTCTAGTACTAATAGTCTCGGAGCTAGACCGTTGAAAGACAAACAGACGGACATGGCGAAACTATAAGGGTTCCTTGTTGACTACGGACCCCTAAAAACCCGGTTCGCCTTTCCCAAGCTTTCGATCTGCTACTATCCTTAATTCAGGAAAGATATCTATCTCATTCTGCCGAGATAAATTTCAATGATCTGTATCCAGTTCATTCACTGCATATGATTAGTACATGCCGTCTGTTTATCTTTTCTGCATTAGTGGCAAATATTGCCTTTATCTGCGGAGTTTACGACGACAGTATAGTTTTAGAATTATTGTTGTAATGCTGGCCATATGTTAGACGGGCTAACACAAAAAACGCATTGGTCATGACTAATGGCATATGTCATGCTTATCTTGTGAAGTGACCATCTGCATATAAGATGCACGTGGCCATCGGAGAAAGACAAAAAAAAATAATATATTTTTAGGGTTCCGTACCCGAAGGGTAAAACGGGACACCATTACTAAGATTCCGCTGTCCGTCAGTCTGTCTATCCGTCTGTCACCAGGCTGTATCTGATGAACCGTGATAGTTAGTTGACATTTTCACAGATTATGTATATCTGTTGCCGCTATAACAACAAATACAAAAAAAAATAGAATAAAATAAATATTTAAGGGGGCTCCAATACAACAAACGTGATTTTTTTGCCGTTTTATAGAGCAAGATGCGTACCATTATCATTTACCATTAGGTATGTGATAATGGTACGCATCTTGCCCGAGTCCGACTCGCACTTGCCCGGTTTTTTTTTAAGTTACTTTTGTTGACGTATATAATGCTTTGTTTGGTCAGTATTGGTGCTTTGTATTGTCAAAATTTGATTGTGAATAGTACAACTAATTCATTTGGAAGAGTGATTCTAATAATAAATGAAAACGATTTGATAAAAGCAATCAGTTTTTTTATTACAACTGGATCAAGTACAACTGGATCAAGTACAACTGGATCACTGGTAAGTGTGTCTTAGAAATATATAAAACAACGCAAAGATTCCATGAGGTTTGCGAACGTTGAACTCAATAACAGAAATTTACTTTGATTTTCTTGTATTCTGTTCCTTACTTTATTTTATTTCGCTCTTGTTGGTTTAATTTTGTTGAAAGTTTTATAGAATGTCAGCAAGGAAATATTGTGATTTCATATAGTTTAACTGAAGTTCCTTTGTGCTTGAGTTGAGTTCAACTTATCACTGTTTCTTCAATTGTAAATAAATGTGTAACGCAGAAAATAGCATACTGATTTGAAAAAATAAGCTTATTTATTAACTATAACATAATGACAAGAATTGGTTTATATTCAAAGTTGACATCTTGAATTACGAAATAGAAGGGTCCTAATTTCTTATGTGTTATTTTATATATTGTTAGGGTCGCAAGATTTATTACAACATAATTAGGAATAACATAGTTAATTTAAACAAGATGTAGTAAACAACTATTAACTATCTATTATAACAATGGTTATTTAGAAATATGGGAGAACATGTTTTTGTTCTCCCATAGATTCCGTAACTCCCAACTTCAAATATAAGTAAGTCGATTGTTAACTTGTAAAGCCTACTTACCTGTGATATTTTTCTTTTAATTTCTAAAATAACGGCCTAATGGTGACTCGCACGAATTTACTCTACTCTATCGACACTTTTAAATAACATTATTTTTCTTGAGGCGATTCGTACGAAGTTTATTTATTTGTAAGCAAATCGATTTTTGATTTTTGTTCTCGATTCGCTTACAGTAAATTAATTGCGTGCGAACCGCCTTAAGAAAAGATTATGTTCTTGATTCGCCCGTTTCGGGCGAGTAAATTCGTGCGAATCACCAATAAGCCAAAATAACAATTGAGTGAATAGCTTATTTACTAGACAAGGGTTAAAAGGATAAGATATTGTTTGATGTAGGTACACACGGCCACACATCAAGCTATACATTTCCAGTATAACCTGACCTCTCATTGTACGGAAATCATATACAATGCGAGATCAGCTTATACTGGAAGTGTATAGCTTGATGTGTAGTCGTGTGTACTAATGAAGAGGGCCTACGTAACATAACAAATGATTACCGGGTTATGAAAGAATAAAACGATACGCACCCTATTGAATCTTTATTAATTATCTCTTCTGATTTAGTACAGGACTGAACCCTAAGTATTTTGTTGTATGGTTATTAGTTTGATGGGTCCAGGAAATTTGTGTTTAGGGTATATCATCGAGCCGAACAAAAATACAGTCTGATAAAGCAGGGCACTGATTAAAGTTTGCTGACCTATTGCAAATCAATCATTTGTCACGACGGTTTTCCTTCTCCATAATGAAATGCGTTGATGTTAAAAAAGTTATATCTGTAGGTAAACAACCATGGCTCGTGTTTCTGATAAACTCTAGTTTAGGTGAATATCCTGATAAACTAAGCTGCGGTTAGTGCTGGGATGTAGGTATACCTTGAAACCGTGTGATGTTGTGTAATTAAGGAATAGTTTACGTGCTGGTCGTTATCAGCCGGTAACGTTACCATTCTGACGGTAACGGCATTTTACACAGTAAACTTAGGTACTGCATGTAAAAAGGTGAATTAAAATCCATGACATAGATTTTAAAAGTGAGAAATGTAATTTGTCAATAGAACGGGTTTTTGGGAAGCCAAGGTCAGGGGCTGTCAAATTAGTTTACTGTTTCAGGCCAAAATTTTTTGTGGGAGTGCACTTTATTTTGGATCGTTTTTTCAAGTGCCATGGTAAGTTAATAACGATATTACTCTCGGTTATTCATTTCAACGTTGCATATGCATATCAAAGGCATTTTCTCGAACATATTTTTTTACCTAAAAAAATTGAATTTCATCGGAAAATTCAACTGATGGAATTTTTATGACTTAATCTCTCTTCAGCAAAGAGTTGTTCACAAGGTGGTTTTATTCTCGTCTGCCCTGTTTTCTGTTTTTCAGTATTAAACAATTGTCTTTCGAATTGTATGGAAATCGATACTTCGACTTAATGAACACTGGCATTGTCTATTGCAATTTTGCTTCGGATGTAGGTCATATGCATATCTAAGGGAAATGTGGGTTTTTTAGGAACTCACTCGAGTTGTACTTGAGCCTCCTGGTTTTCGATTCAGTTGTGAATTTATGACGCTGCTCTATAAGCAGAAATCGATGGTTGGGTTCTGCCATATCTTTTTTCGATGTGTTTTTTCAGCGCAGAGTTTTGGAGGGGTATTGTGGGCTTGCTTACCACTTATTTATAGTGCTAAGCAGTACAGCATGCTGGCTAGAGAATCAAAGTCAACCACATTCAATCTTAACCTTCGTTCTTTACGTCTGATTTCACTAGTGCGAGGTGACACATGAATGCCTAGTGTTCGTGAAAACGAGCGTAAATCCTTTTAAGATAGGCAACTTTAAATTCAGTTCAGTAATATTCTCCTCACTATTGTGCAATATAACTTTAACATGTGTAAATCAAAGGCATGCATTTGGAAGGCGTGTCCTTCCAGATGCATATCTTTGATACACATGTGTCCCTGATACAATGGTATGAAGCAGTGGCAACCTCCTTGCATATCATTGTGTAAGCTTCTTCCATGTGGATGGGATTATTATTTTCTATGTTTGTTGTAGTACCTAGAAAAGTTTGCAATAAAACGTCTGTTGTACCGATCCCAAATAAATGGGGGTAAGGACGGGAGAATAATGATGATGTCGAAATATCGCCTACGGGAACTGCGATTTGTTGATAGAGTCGTCTAATGGACGTGATTTTGAGTGAAAAGTCAAGGATTTTCGCGAGTCGAGTGCAACGTACTCATCCACCTACGTACATTAGTTAGTTCCCCATGCTTTTGTGGGCAGCTAAAATGTGGGCGTCGATGTCGTTAGTTATTAAACTAACGACATCATCATTATTAGCATCATCAATATTAGCGTCTCCGAATATTGTTCCAGTTGCAAAAAGTATACTAATTGGCGTAAACGCTCGTAGCGTTCAGATTATTGGAAATATTACGTTTTATTACTGGAAATTTCATTACAATTGTTATAGAGTTTTTGTTAATTTTATAGACGTGTTTTATCTTAACAATGACCTTGCTTTCATACGGAAAGGGCGATGCCTGATTTAGACTTCTGACAGCCCTAGGCTAACTATGAATATGCGTCCCCCCGGCCGGAAGGGTAACATAATGTGAAAGTGAAAGCTGGACTCATATCCGCGAGCGCGGATGCGTTCTGTCGTGTTCCGAGCTGGATTCGCCTCCGAATGTTTCAAACTTTATAATCTACCTTTTTTTTTTCATTACTTCGACACATCTGATTACTTGGGCCTTCGATTCTCTGTTGCTGTATTATTTACCTGAAACAATAATAAAGCAGTTAGTAAAAAATAGTTTAAATAAAGTTTTGCTAGTTTCTAAGCAGCATTTTAGAGCTCTCAGTGGTATGTGCGTAGGTACACTAATGCGTGTTCATTGACACACACTCACACAGGTGCAAAAGCGACTATTGTGACGTATGGTATGACATACCATACAGTTTTAATATCCGGTTTCACTCAGGTTGCTGTTTTCAAATTATGAGGAAAACTTTTAGGCAACTTAAAAATGGTCTGATATATTTTTTCTAGGCGTACCTATTTCAAGTTTGGAAACTCATCCTGTCCTAGGGGGGACTCCGGGATCAATCAAAGCATTATTGACTTTTGTCGATATAGGTCTATTTTTATTACCCGATTGCAGCCAAGCCAAAAAAAGAAGCTTATGTATTTGACCTGTATGTATGTGTCCGTCTCTATGTTCCCTCGTAACTATAATAATAAAAAAATAAATAATAATAAATCTTTTATTTATAAAAATGTGCACATTTACAATAAGTAACTTAATAATTAAAATAGAGCACAGTTGCTTAATTGCCTGAACTAGGTTGAACCTGTGTTTCAGGTTACGAAGTGCATAAATACTTAATGTAATAAATTAACTAAGAGTATAAAGCATAAACTAAATTAAAATTAGGTAAATAAAAGTAAAATAGCATTTCAGTGGTTCTATTTGCAGACAACAAGTAGATCTTCTGTCTGTGCATAATCTATGTTTAGTAAATATTCAAGTATATTTTTTTACAGCTAAAGTAATTTAATTTATAAATACTAAGTTTTTTATTTCATCTATTGTACAGAAATGGGCCTACAAATGTAAAAAATCTTTCTACAAAGACATGTTTTGAGGTTGCATTAGATGTGCATACTATATCATTCCGTCTCTTGTTAGTGTTGTGAGCACAAAACGGTTAAACTAAAAAACGGTTGAACCGATTTCGATTAATGATATTTCGTTAGATTCGTCTTTATTGCACGAGTATCACTAGGTATATTAAAATTATAAAAAATAAAAATAACGGATTTTCGGCGCCAAAATGTATGTTTAAAAAATTAAAAATCTTCCAATCCTATCGAGTGGGGTATCAAAATAAAGAAGTTTAAAAGGTGATTCCAAAAATATATGCAAGTTATTTGTTTAAATGTAATTTGGAATGAGAAATGATAAAACAATCCCGAACTTTTGAAGTGAGTAACAGGCCGTTTTTTTTCTCTTTTCAGTTATTTATTTTTGCTTGGTTTTTTAGTTTTTTTTTTATTTGAACACATTTTGAAATCAACAATAAAAATGCTTTTTATTGTTATTAATATTAAGAAATTCAAAAACAACTTGTTTTCTTTATAAAATTTGCCACGTTTAATTTGTAGGTCTATTTTCCTTTCAGGAGAGCCTTTCCGGCAGCAGTCATTGATTCATATTACTAAAGCTTTTTCTCCTCCTCTCTTTTTTTTCGGCTTTCCCTTCTTCACTGCTTCTAATGCATTTCCCAGATAATCGAGTTTTTACTGTTTCTTCCTTTTTAAAACCTTTTTTTTTATTTGGTTTCATTTTTAGGCCAGACAGTTCAAATTGGATATTAAAATTAAATAAATCCAATTATCACCACCATAAAAGTTAACCGAAAGTTAACCATAAAAGTTAAAGTTAACCTTTATCAGCACTGCGGATAAATGGTTTCTGTTCCTTTTTTGAATTTATTTGGTATGTAGTGGGTATTCGGACATCGTGAAATAGGCACTAAAACTTAAAAAAAACTTGTTAGTTAGTGTACATTTAAAAAAAGAAACGATTTTCGCATGGGTTCTGATAAATTGGATTTCTGTTTAAAAATATACCCACATGTTGGCACCCCTTATTTTGAAATAATCTAACGAAAATCTTTAAAATCCTATTGAAACAACCCAAAAATACCTCATAAAACGTAGAAAAACAAAGATTTTATTACAATACTCATAAAACATTGGAAACAGAATGATAAATTGACAGTCAAACTTACCTCGTATGAGTAAAAATGGCCGAAAAACACCAACAACTGCAGTCCGACTTTTTGTATTACGACGCAGCCGCCATTTTTGACGTTTACGTATTGAAAGTGTTACTATTGTATAAAATAAGATTTCCCTAGTTTATTTTTTTCTTTACTATACAAAAATCATAAAGAGAAACTTATATTTTAACTTATTCGCCTAGGTGCTGATAATTGGTGGAGCAATTGGGCGATTCACCTTACTTGTTTATGGTAAGTTTTTTTCGCTACATGCAGCGAATTTTCCAAATGTAGTGGTTCCTTCATAGTGCTCAAATTTTCACAAAACCTTACCAGGTAAACAGCATGTTAACACACATGTGTTAGCTCGACAGGTAACAACAGCATCCACCAGCGCACACGCCAGCAAACCATTTATCACGCGTGTCAATTACAACAATCCTTTTGCAGGGGAAGTCTACGATTAGCATTGACCGTCTTCTCTCTCACGCATTCCGCATACTGAGATGTAAGATATAGCTGCGAGCTTCTGTTGCATTGTATTGTATTATCTTGCTGCATTTTCAGGTCATATAAGTATCGTCACAGATAGCGGGTGTACTGAGCAAGGGAGCGTAGGTAGGCTCAGAGCTAGTGTCATGAGTGGCAAAAGGTGAAAGTTTTCATGAAGGTAACTGGGTCAGAAATATACATATGTAAAGTAATTTACAGAAATCGAAATCTCATAAACATCATAAGCTTGAATCATCGTATACTTGATTATAGGTTGTTAACTAATAGCGCTATCACTGGCTAAAGGCAAAAAAAAAACATAATATAGGAAACTGCTTCCAAAATGTGTGATAAGGAAATCTAAATCTAACGATTTTTTATGAAATACGCAACACCTTTGTGCTTCTTTCTTATCTTTAAACAGGGTTATTGGTAATATGTCGGCAATCCATTATGTAGGAGAGGTCATTTACAACCAAATGATCCCATATGACTTCTTTGCAAATGTCAACAATTTTCGAGATTTGACAATTAATATCTTTATATTTTTCATTTTAAAATATACAATGTCAAGTTACTCGAAAATGGTTGACATCTCCTACATCCCCTTAATGGATTGCCAATATTTTACCAATAACCTTGTATATTTTTCACTTTTAAGTGTTTTATATATGTACATAAATAATTTAAAAATGTGGTGGCACTCCGGGAGTGCCGACAGAAGTGAAAACTTGAACAAGATCGTCTTGGTGGAAGAAAAATACTTGTATAGAACATTAGTCCTTAACCTTATCTAAATAAAGAACACACTCGCGTTTACAAAAAACAAAATACTTCCGAAACCTTTAAAGTAATAAAAATACTTGCATAGAACATTCATCCGTAACTTAATATAAATAAAGAGCACAATCGCGTTTACAAAACCTTTAAAGTAAAAATACTTGCATAGAACATTGATCCGTAACATAATATAAATAAAGAGCAAAATCGTGTTTACAAAAATGAGGTGTCATCATGGTGTCGCGAAATCAAAAATGTCCAACTCGCCCAAAAGAAGTTTTCACTTCAAAAAAACCTGTCTATTGATTTTATTTTGTTATAGCTGTTGCAGCAGGGAGAGATAAAAGCTCAACACTTCCAGCTCACCTGACAGAGTTGTTTATTGGCTCAACAGCTGTTGAAGGCTCAGTGGAAAGCTGTTAGCTGAAAACTGTTTGACCGGGTTTTATAGAGAGGTATGTAACGGTCGATTTTGAAACTGGAACGGCCAGTATTATGATAGTGAACAAGAATGTATTAATATTGAGATATTAATTTAAGCATATTTTTATCTTTTTGGGCTAGTTGATATCAGAAGTTGTTGTAACCAATACTTTGTTAAAATATTTTGAGTTAAGGCAACGTTCATGGACTTTCTTGCCCGTACTTTACCGTAAGAACCTACTACGCTTTGGAATGGGCAGCTTCATCTTTTTGACTTTCCGACTACTTAACCATTCAAAAGTGCCTGTAATTGGTTTAATTGAAATTAATGCTTTGAGTTTTGAAGTTTCAGCCCTGAAGTCACCTCGTAGGTAACTTTGGGAGGCCTGTGGATTTTTAGTTAGACTCTACCGACTGTACCTGAAGTGACTTCACCACATACGGAGAGAGTCCAACAGTATAAATTGTCTATGATAGTGTCGTGTATCGACTATAGTTACTAGTCAAATTGCCGACTCGCAGATAAAAAAAAAGTTTTAGCAATGGTTTTTTACATAGTCCGTTTCTCTTGAAACTTTAATTACTAGGGTAAAGATTTTATTTAATTAGAAGATACAAGTGACAGAACCGCCTTAAGTTGTCCTTGTAAGGTGAACTTTTGTCGATAAAAGTCATATTTCCTCGTTGGATGCGCTCGCTCAATTTTGAACTTTGTAACGCGAATTTAAGCCCGTTTTCTGTTCCAAGAATCGTATTACTGTGAGTTTCCAGCGTTACGCGAAGCGTGGATTTCTTCTTACTAGTAGTTTGACACTTATCGTGAACTTTGAAGTTATATTTAGTAGTTGGATGCACTCGCAGTCAGTCAGTCCTTTGAGATGCGTTTTTACGAAGTACCTTTGAGATGCGTTTTTACGCCCTACTACGATTCTGCTTCAAGAATCGTAGTAGGGCGAGTCTCCAGCGTTACGCGAAGCATAATCGTCTTTGACAAAAATAGTTTGATAGTTGTTGTTTGTCGCAGATGTGAAGTAAGACATTTTCAACGTGTTGCATATTTCTCTGCTATATTTCCGAGTAATTAATCGTAAAGAGGCCAATGCAATAATAAACTTCCAGCGCTGAGCCGAGCGTTGAAAACTAATAGCGCATTTTTATTTAAGCATCTAGTCTTCTTTTTTTCCTTTGATTAGTGACTATCCTGGTGTCAAGAGTTCACATGCCGTCGAAAAACGATGTTTTCCTTCACCGTTGTTGAAGCAAGTGATAATTATACAATACGCACATCAATCCGAAAAGTCAGAGGTGCGTGCCTTGGGTACGAACTCGAGATCTATGACTTGGCAGTCCGACGGTCACACCACCAGGCTATTACTGCTGCCAGGCATTTAGTGAAAACATGCATTTAAAATGGTTGATTAAGTCAATGCCTTTTCTTGTTTATTAATAGTTGAATACCAATGTATTCAATGACAAAAATGCATGATTTCAACTTCCGCGGTCTTCAAAATATTCAAATAAGAATACGGTTGCAGTATAATTAATTGTGGTGACGTAAATGATTAAAATTTTCTGAGTCAGTCCTAATTCTGGAAAGGTCTTTTGATTTTGACTTTTTCAAAGTGGTTGACAGTTTGGGTTTTCAAGATATTTATATTAAAAAAGACACATAGTCACAATTTGAAATGACGCGCTCTGCACACGGTAATGCGGTAGCGGGCGCGTCATTTCAGAAGACAAGCTACGTATACATGAGAACAATATTTCTAAGCTAAATTATAAATATTGTGTTTGTCACAATCGTCACTGCATCAATTTCGCATTGTGATACACTCATCCAATGCATTTAATTTTAAGGAAGGGTGTTGTTTGTGATTAAATATTCAGTTAATGAAGCTTGAATGCATTCAACGAGAGTATTTTTACATGTGGGTATTTTGTTGCAAAGGTAATTGTGATCCTTTAAAAATAACATAACATCACGCCGGTATTTCCCCGAAGGGTTAGGCAAAGGTGTTACTATAGTACACCCACATTTCGCCAGTTATGTTTAAGTCCCATGTAATAGGGGGCGAGCCTATTACCATAAATCGGGCACAAATCCAGACTACTGAGAAATTCCACACTTTGCCCGACCCGGGTATCGAGTCCGGGACCTTATGCTCAGCAGTAGCACTTGCGTTGCGACCACGAGACCAACGAGAAAGCTCCTTTAAATCTGGTCATGTTTTTGCCAAACTTGTCAAAATCCTGACTAAAATCAGAATACGAGATCAGCTGGTTTACTTTGTAAGTAACGTTCGTAATGGATATGAGGGAAGACCTTGGTAGGGGGATCCCTACCAAGGTCTTCGCTTTGCAAAAGCACAGAGACGACTGAAAAAATAATTGGTCATCAAACAGAGCCGAAATTTCCTCTTTGGGTCACGCGGTGAGGCCATCACGCGGCAACCATAAAAATAAATGGTTGTGCCAACAAAAGTTTAATTGTAACAATTGGTTGTTACTTCAACTTCTAATTCGAGGTACTTAGACCTTCACGAACTAAGAATGAGAATATAGGAATGAGGTCGCTAATCCTGAATGGCACAAGTTATGAAAATTGGGCGATTTCATGGAAACAATGTGAGGTTATTATTTGTATTGTTAGTCCTTGTTACAAGGGCACCAGCAGCATCAGAGGGATTGCTGATTCGTGACCGATGACAAAATAGAAAAGGCTCACTTAAATATAGCTATAAATACTAGTACTGCATGGCTTCATAATATTCATCACAAAGAGCTTTCTCTAAGCATCAAGATTTTCCATTTGATGGCGGCTTGGTGAGCTCATCATAAGATAGCCGTTAACAAATGGAAAATCTTAACGGTATATTATTGAATATGTTATCATAATGATATTTAAAATCAGACTAGGTAGCTATCTACTTAGTCTGATTTTAAATATCATCTACCTAGTCTGGATTTTAAATATCATTATGACGTCATAATAAAAAATATACCGTAGCCAATCCAATAACTTTTTGTCAGTCACCCATCTCGAAGGTAACGGAACGACATCTTTATTTAGTTTTTAACGGCAATTGACACAGTTCTTACCGGTTTTTCTAATAATTATTATATTCAACGTGGTCACGAATCTCTTCGAAAATGTTTGTTGCAATATGAACAGCTATTCTTCTATGACTTACGTTGGACAACAAAATTGTTCGCAACAGCATACCCAAAACAACTTGACCTACGCGACTTGCGAAAATGTAGAAGTTCAAAGACCAGCCGTCATGGTAAATTGCTATCTGCAAAATTAATCAGCATGTCTGCTATGGTACATGCGTTATTTCCATTATTGAGTCATGGTGTGGGACCATAGTTAAAATTCCTTTGTTTATAGTTGATAGAAAAAAATCATTTGTACTGCATACAAAAAAGTCAGCCATGTCCTATTTAGAAAAAAAAATGCAGCATTGATAAAAGAATCCAGAAACATGAGGCAGGAACCGTAACAAAGGAAGGATTTTAATAAAGCTAAAGAAATGTGCAGTATGGAGCAGGCATTACAAGTTACAATACACTAAGATGTCCGTCTCGAGACGCCTAAGGCCGTGTCCTAAACAACGTGATCGTCACGCGAGTAGGTACGCGATCGTCACGATCTTTTATAAGAATATGATATAGTCGAGCGATCAATCAAGTCGCGCTTGTTCAAAATGTATACAAACGATCACGTCAATGGCGTACTCGCACAACGTTCGCTTTTGGTTAGGACACGGGGTATGGGTACTTAAAGCGGTAAATAGGTCAAATTATTTAATATAAATATTTTGTCGCTCAGGCATCTAGGTAATTACTGTTAATAAGGTACGTCTTCTGTAAGGGACACGGATGTAAACTAAGCAAATAATTCTGCCAAGAAAGGATGCTTTCTTTTCGAATCGGGTTGTCAAAAGACAGTATTAATGAAATTCTGCCAACCTATTCTGGCTTAGGAAACTAGTATATATTATATAACCAATGGGGCAAAGGAGGTCAGAAGAGGAGGAGGACGTGGAGGCGGGGGTTGTCAGTCGTTTCGTGGAAATGAGAGCTTCAATGGGAAATGATGAGTATATTACTCGTAAACAACATCACTGCTGTAATCCTCTCATGGGGTAGGCAAAACTGCAAATGTATTTATTTTATACACATTCTTCAGTTGACTTTAAATCCCATGAAGTATGATGTGCTCGACCGAGCTCTGCTCGGGTGAAAATAGATAAACATATCGTCCAGGTATACCAACGTTGTATCACATTCCCGAGGCTGTGAAAATAGAGAAAAAGAATTATCCCAGATATGAGACCTAGCTAGATCGATTTTTACCCCCGTAAACCCATATATTGCAACTTTCATCGAAATCGTTAGAGCCGTTTTCGAGAACGTGATTAAAAATATATATATACATACAAATATTGCTCATTTAATAGTATAGGATATACTAACGAAACACGTATAAGGTCTAATAATTCATTTGAAACGTAAAGGTCTCTTCAACGTCCATATTGAATTGGCTCACGGATATCGAATTGGCTACACGCCGAACGCGTGATGGACGGTAACGAATGTCTTGATTTTAAACGTGGTTCCTAAAAATTTAAAAAGATTTCTTAGGAAAAGGCCTGCGTTTAATTAGAATTTGGAACATGCATTTACGAGCAGCTGTTGGAAAAATAGTTTTTTTTTTTTTGTAGTCTTATATCTAGTCTAAAACCACTATAGCTTCGAAGATTTTGAATCGTAGATTCGCCCTACCGCGTCAAAAGATGGTCGAGTTTCTGTATGGTTTTGACACGTTTGACACACTCGATGTCTCAGAGACTTGACTAGATTGTCATGGAGACGCCATTGTTATTGTGTGACTCACTCTTCTCAGAATGAACAACTTTTCGCGCGGCTTAGTACGGTGAGGGCAAATCTAACGATATAAATCTTTGCATCGTTTAATAATTGTGACATATAGGTACAGATACGGCCTGATTTCATTGATTTAATTACCATGCTTATCCACATTTTTTTAATGAACTGACGGCCGCGGCGCAGATTTATTCACTTTTCCATTAGGAATTCTTCAATAGTAGCCGAGAGTCTGGTGTTTGTGCCAGATTGCTGCAAGAAGGCTTAGGTATACCGATGTGACAAAGTTACTGGATTAATGTAGGTGTACTACTATTCTGCCTGCCCCAAAACACGCGACTGATGTTTTGTTTTCTGCCCTATTTCGTTCCACTTTTGAGCATGGGATGATTTACATGTACAATGATGACACATGTGACTACATGTATAATGATGATATGATTAATTGAGTTATGGTTTTCGGCTTTTTCGCCTTTGAACATTGATGTAATTATGAATGTTGTAACGAACCCTGTAGTACCACAGATTACAGAGGCAGCCGTAGTACCAATTTCTTGTTAATATATTTAACCTTGTCTATTCTCCCACGGCCTAACACTGTTGAATGGACATTCTGTTTTCACGGCAGTTAACTAAAACAGAAGGACGTTTAGCACTTACTTTAAGAATAGTTGTGGTATTTCAATTTAAGTAACATTTTCGTTGCAAAAATCTTGGTGATGCTGAGGGTTTGCGAGGGAAACTAGAATTCTAATTTGCTAAAATGTAGACCTGAAACAGCTATTTTTGTAGCTCATAAAAGTTTGAGTTCCGCGCAGAAGCTTACCCGCTGATCCACTCGTGCTTTTGCGGATCGTTGATGATCCCAGACCAGGCTACGGTTTCAAAACATTCCTCATTATTCCTTGTTGTTTTAAAGTTATCCCTAGATATCGGTTTACGGTGAAAAAAAAATACTGTTCTTCAAAATCTGAAAGTTCCTTCTACTTCTACCAACAAAAGATTTGCAGGCTACGATTTTAAAACAAATGTAAAATATCTAAGAAACTTTGCCCTAGTTTCGAGGTTCACGTTACTGAGAACTGCTTACAGTGCAATCCAGGATAGTGTTTTAATTTTTGTAGATTTGTAGCTGAGATTTTTCACTAAAAAAGTGATCACCGAATTTTCCATGAAATAGAAGCTTTAGTAAATCGTGTTCAATTTATAAGAGACTAGCATTTGCCCTCAATTTCGCACGAATGGAGGTTGAAATTTATCCCATGGAATCGGATAAAAAGTATTTATCTATTTGTTCTGGTTCTATGTATCCTGGTTATAAACTATCTGTGTGTCCATTCAAATCCGTTCAATTGTTTTTGCGTGATAAAGTAAAAACATCCCAACATACAAATTTTCACATTTTATAATACTGTAGGATTTAATTGCAAACTAGTATTTCTGAAGAACTTTAATTCCGAGAAAGTGAACCTAAGATTTTGATCACCAGGAAAATAATAATTAAGAAAAAAAAAACAAACAATTTAAAGAAAAAAATAAAAATTGTCACTACGTTTCAATTAAGCCCAAGAACTGAAACTGAAATACGGATGTCATAATTTTACCTACAAAAAACTACTTTTTGTCAACTTGTCTAATTCTTCCTAGGTAAGTCTTAGGCAAGTCTCTCTTTTATCCTCAGAAGACAATGAGTGATACTAATCCAGTCACAGTTGACACGCCAAAGCCACGCATCGTTTTCTAGGCCTCTCGGCGACGCTACCAAAGTCGTGAAGCGTGACGTAAGCGCAGCACAGCTATGTAATTTTAACACAAGACAATCAGCGTACTCATGGTACAACATAACACCGTCGCCTACCCAATAAGTGACAGAACATTATTTATAACTTTACATAACTATTATTTTCAAGTTCAAGTTGAAGCAAAACGTTTATGCCAGCCGAAATCGAACCTTATTTCTCTCAGCTTAAGATTTATCGTATCCATGGTCTTAAAGACCGGAATTTTCGTGTTGGCGGCAGATGCGTTTTGTATAATTAATCTTTTAATTGTTATGCTGATACGAAAAACATGTGTTGGGTAGAGTATGTCCGGGTCAGCATAGAATGTGGAACGTTGAGTTAGTAAGGAACGATCTGGTTTTAGTTTTTTTCGTGATCCGTTTTTCTTTGTAATCGATCTTCTGTGAATAGTAATAATTGCTCGCTGCTGAACCTTGTCCAGATAGTGATCATGGGAAAGAAATTAAGTTAACACGGACTAGCAAAAAGGATCAAGAGTTTCACAGAAACGGAGCAGCGCGGAATCTAGTTCATTTCGAGCACGGCAGAGAGCGCTTATGCCAGGCAATTTTTAAAGACTTTGTAACTAACCCTGCTCCTTCCCTTCAGTGAAAGCAACATCGGGAGCAGATATTTCAAAATGTAATTTACTACAAGTTATTTACCATGTCTAAAATGAAATCATGACGGATTTAATTAGAGGCAAAGCTCGTCTAGAAGTAAGTTGTTTATAACATAACCTGTTTTATCTAAAAACAGAAACAAGTTCCGCCTTTTGCTCTTTTAAAAATGGTCATGACAATTTTATAACCTTTGAGACATAGTTTTGTTTTTATTATCTGGAATTGTTGAAGATTTTAGGTAGAGAGGATACAGTCGGTGACAGAGATAAGTGTCCACCTGGGGTTACAAGAAGCCGGACAGTTACCAAAAAAGTGCGTACATTTTACTTCTTAGGGTTCCGTACCCGAAGGGTTCCAAACGTATTAAGCCTCCGCTGTCCGTCTGTCTGTCTGTCTGTCAGCGGGATGTATCTTATGAACCGTAATAGGTAGTAAGTTGAATTTTCACAGATTGTGTATTTCTACTACCGCTATAACAACAAATAATATAATTAAAAGATAATAATTAAATTAAAGGGGGTCCCCCCTTTAATTATTAACTTTACTCCATACAATAAACGTGTTTTATTCGGCGTTCTTTGTTTCGATCTTACGAGTAATACGGTACGGAACCCTTCGTGTGCGAGTCTGACTCGCGCTTGGCCGGTTTTTAATGTTTTATTGTTCAGCCCACATTGAACTCCAACTAATTTAAAAAAAAAGTCTGGACAAATGACAAGGCTGGACTAAGTCCGGACGGGAGGTCAAAAGGCCGTAAGTACATGTCCAGATAGTACGAATGGTAACCGTATATCCAGTCCACTAAGTAAACTGCTAGAAAGGGTGGATAGGTACTCATCTCAGGTCACCGACCGTAACAAGAGAAGAATCTTGACGTAAGTACTATACGTAGATGCGGTTCTTAGTATAGTCTTTTTTAACAAAGGTTCTACGGGTTTTAATTTACAGTTAGCCATATTGTTTGATCTATTTTTAATAAGACTGCCTCGTTGGTCTAGATGATCGCAAGCGCTACTTCTGAGCAAGAAGTCCTGGGTTCAATACCCAGGTCGAACACATTATTAGGTTTCTCATCAGGAATTTAACAGTAGTAGCCCGGAGTCTGGCGGTTTAATCCCTGAGCGACATCTGTAGTTTCGGTTGAAGTTTCTGGTGAAGCTACGGATTTAGCTTAGGGAGTAGACCTCCTGGATTTGGGCTGGGTGGTTGGCAATAGAGTCGCCCCCCGTTACATGGGACTCACCCTAGCTGGCAAAAAGTGGGTAGGTACACCTCTGCCTAACCCTTTGGATAAAACAGGCGTGATGTTATGTGTTCTACCGGTTTAAGTCATATTGTTTGAACTATTTTTACTTTAAAACAACGCACGTTGGTCGTGAACTCGTGACAAGCCGCCATTAGATTGCGCCGGTGCCGATCTATCTTTCGCAATGCGACTGTGATGTCGCAATCTCTTCAGACTTAATAAAATTAATCGCACTTTTTGTCGCACTTTTTTCGATAAGTGAAACTAATGTAAATGTTAAGGTTACCGCCGCGTTTATAAGAAAAACTGGTCCTTAGTTTAGGAACCTGTCTGATTGTTTTGTCGGTGACATTCAGATTTTGTTGAATAATCTAAGTTTTTTTCCTTATAACCGACTTAATGACTCGCTTTACTTTGAAATCTGTGAATAAAAAAAAAATTGACTAGGATAAATTTTCCCTGCAGATTCCAAATTCTGAAGATAGATTCCAAAATCTCAAAATAATAATCTATTTCTATTTCTGATCTGTATGAAAACAGATCTTACAAGTAAGCGCAAGAATGCACTGACCTGTAAGGAAACATCAATTGAAAATGTGCAACAGGGCAGAATAACTGCAAGGAAGTTATTCCTCGACTCTGGAGTCTACTGTCACAGTAAATCAGGCGTTATATTAAGACGCAATAAGGGTGTATTTTGCAATCAAAACCAATCGCCCTAGATACCCACTTCCAGCAAACTTTATTACTAAAATACTTCAAAACAACCGCCTCAAAAGTCTAAACATTTATTGGTGTTCAGTAAAGATATAAAAAAACCCGACTAATTCGCATCGAGCAACTGTAATTGATGCTACATAGCGGTCCATTCTCAATATTAACACCTGCGGAATGGAAAAAAAATGTGATTAGAAAACGTTCGACGAAATTGTTATGGTGGCCTCGCGGTGTGAATTGAGGTTACCATGTAAGCGATAGTTTTTGTACATTGGCTTGCAGTGGCGAGTAATTGCAGGTAGTTTTGGTTTCGGTTCTTTGTGTAGAAGCTCGGCTGGCGTAAACTTAGACCTTGAGCTGGCCAAGTGTAGTACTGAGTTTGAATAGAATTAGAGGCCAACTTATACTGGTTCTATTATTACTAACGTGTGTCATGTGGCATCGTATTTACAGTTTCTATTTCCAATTTGAATTCAGAATCTCCAAAACAGAAACCGAAAATCCACATCTTCATAGTTGTACGCCGCACAGAAGTTTAATTAATTACTACTGCGTATATATAGCACTCTTTTGTTTTAAGGTCGGGTTAGAAAATGTCAATGCAAGAGCAATGGTTGGTCTCTTGATACTACATGTTTAGCAGATGTCGTAACTTACAGAATGATCATTTCAAATAATATAATTTGTGTACATGTCTTTCATTCAACGCTAGGCATCCTACCAAGGGTTAGGAATAAGAAGCTAATAGTTTTGCCACGGATTAATACAGATGGGACACTCCGTAAAATAATTTAAATAAAATGCGACTCTTGCGATGACCCAATAAAGTGCAATTCAGGTCGCACAGCGCTAATTACCTACAGTTGTATTCACCCAGAAGTTGTCTCTCTTTCTATTCCGTAACTCTTAGATCTTCTAACTACGTTATATTCACTGAATTGGCCCAAAAGCTTCTATACCTAAACTGCGGAGTATCCCATCTGTATTCATCTGTGCTTTTGAAAACAATGACTGGTTCGATCGAATTACTGTATTATTACTAGCATAAATTGTCTCCCTATTCCTTCCAACGCTTATGATTCTGCAATACTCCTCTCCAATTCTTAAAGAAGACATCCAGGTTGACCCACTATCTCCTTCGCGGTCTGCAGCGGCCCCGTGTCCTTGTTCGGATAATGCTCGGTGTCACAAGCAAGTTCCTAACAAAATAATCTCATGTTCATAGATCTCATTCATTTCGCAAGTGGGCGCAGGCCTTTGCCCTATAACGATTTGTTTGAAAACGGACCTTTAACTATGAATAATGGACAACCGAGTGTTCTTTATATGGCTCATAAAACCTTGGACGATATGCTTTAATCTTGAGCAGTATACAAATATTTTTTGTGTAGGCGACTGGGGAACTGGTCGATACTGCATATTAAATATCTTGGGAAAGACAAAGTAACTATGATTGTTAGCAAGCCTGACTGGTAAATGAAACGTCAGGACACGACAGACGTAGCAGAAGGAAAGGTGAACTTGTTATTCTGAAGTTTCTGCCCACCTCTGAGATAAAAGTTATGTTGGTATTTTTCCACTTAATAAAAGGTCTTAAACTCATTAATTCGCTGTCAGGCAACGAACAGCCCAAGAAAATCGAAAGGGAGATCGTGGCCCCTGGCAACAGGGCAACCGAAGGAACAGGGGTGGGTTTTAGTCAGTAAGAGTCTGACACGCCCTCCCGCTCCGCCCAGAGCGGGAGAAGTTATTTGATAATTTCCAGCCCAAAAAAAAAGGCAACGCACAACACTAAATCGCTAGGTCTAAAAGCAAAAAAAAAATCATTGATATGTTACTAACATCGTACTGGAATATTGCACAGTTCGTTTTCTATTTCAGCGTACGGATGAATAGAACGGCCCAAATAAATAAAATTGAAGTGTCTGTTTTTATGTCAAAATAACAGCTTTTTACTAAATGCATATATGAAACTACATATATAACCTTATAACAAAACAACAATTTCTAAAAAAAATGTCTGTTAGTTTCGGCTAATCTCCGTAACGGCTGGACCGATTTTGAGGGGACTTTCAATGGCGGAGAGACGATGTTATAAGGAGTAACTTAGGCTACTTTTATTTTAGAAAAATAATTAGGGCCCAGGCGGGCGAAGCCGCGAGCAGCTGCTTAATATAAGTCGCTCTTAGTACTAGAACAACGGGAAAAAACGGGCATTGGGGCTTGCACTTAGTACATAGTACATACTAGGTTTTTTTAACCTGGTTGCGCACTAAGCCACACAACAGTAGAATCTTTCAACATTGAAATCTCAATAAATGCTATAGCTTTTAAATATGCAAAGTTATATAAAGTTATAAAAGCTAAACCCAACTACGACAACTTAAAAGGTATAAACAAGACATCTCAGTCAGACCAACGCGATTTCGCGGGCGCGACAGGCAGCGCAACCCTTGTCGCGCCCGCGATGTCGCGCTGTTCTGCACGAGCCTTTAATAGAACACATTTATTATGACGTCATATAGCCTATAACCAGCGAACGATCAAAACAGTTCCAACGATATCTCATTTGTCAAATTAGGATGAGTCGTTTAGAAGTTATAAATATGAACATATCACATACATACGTACATACATTATATACCGGTCAAAATAATACCCCTCCTATTTGCGACTAAGACTTCAAGACAAATCTACGTGAGTTCTATTATATAGTACTCTCTAGAAAACATATTTTAAGAAGAAATAAAGTTATAATAAAACAAGTTTGAGTAAGGGTCACAGCAGTGCCATATACTCGGCAAAGTAGTTGACCTCGCCGCACGGTCGCGGCTCGTTGTCATATCAAATATCTATAAATATCATATGTTGCTTTGATACTTAAGTTAATGAAACTTCTGATTAAGGCTAAAAAGTCTTAAACTGATTTTCAGATAGTTTTTTCTTTTTTTTATTGCTACGGGGATGCTATTGGCCTGCATCTCTCCTGATGGTAAAAGCTCATGCAGACCAGCGTGATATCGCGGGCGTTACAAGGGTCGCGCTGCCTGTAGCGTCCGCGATATCGCGCCAGTTTGCACGAGCCTTAAGTGATGATCAGGCCGAAGGTGAAAGCGAGGTTCACCCGGAATCCTCAACCACAGAGGAATTAGCTATCTTTCCTCTACTGCCGAAACACAACAATGTTTTTATGGCGACAGACTTTGATAAGATTGTGGTAGCTAGCCAGGCGGACTTAGAACAAGCCTAACCACCAACCAAACCAAGCACAAAATTTGGCCCCACTGGGAATCGAACCGGGACGTCTGGGTCTGAGTCACGTGGTCTAACCACTAGACCACAGAGGCATTTAAGCGATAGAATCCTGTTGTTACTTACTTTTTACCTATTCTGATACAGGTACTAGTTTTATTCCAGGTGCATCGTCTTCATATAAAATGATATAATAAAAATGTATAAAATATTGTAAAACATTTAAAAAAAATACAGGTGGAGTTTCTTACTAAAATTACCTTTTGGAAGTGGTGACTAGAATCAATTCGATATTTTTGTAAATGTTGACGTTCAAAAGTGCCTTTTATGTGCCTATTTGAAATAAATTATTTGACCAAGGCCAATATCAAAGTGGACACTAGATTTGACTTGTTTTAAGTCAATTTGAGTACATATCTTACTATCCTAGACTTACTGCAGATTTTCGAAAAATAAACTTTTAGTGACTAGTTCAAACAATCTGCCCAGCCTTTTCCCAATTATGTTGGGGTCTGATTTCTGATGAGTAGTGACTACTTATTACAGATAAAACTGAAGCAATCGTTGTGATAGAATCTTAACTGAATATTATAAATGCGAAAGTTTGTTTGTTACGCTTTCACGCTAAAACGGCTGAACGGATTTGGATGAAATTTGGCACATGGGTAGACAATGACCTGGGTCAGGACATAGGATATTATTTTATCCCGATATTCCCACGGGATCGAGACCGATGCGGGTGAAACCGCGGGGCGCAGCTAGTATCCTCATAAAAGTGTGCATAGATATAATTTAGATGACGTAAAGGCTCCCGTTGACGATCTTATAGTATTTAAAATTAAGGTTAGAATGCGATGCTCCTTTTCTTGAGTCTTTATTAAAGTTAAGTGGCAGGAAGATTAAAGATATGATGGATGGACTGTGTGAAATATGATATGGCTAGAAAGCGTGTGACTACCGAAATCACGACTTATAGAGAAATATGGAAGAAAAAGACGTTGCACCTCAAATACAATTAGAAAAGGAAAGGGCAAGAGACTGATGATAAAGTACCGTTTAGGTACTAGCTATAGAACTTTATTAGGAACTAGCTTATGCCAGCGGGTTCGCCCGCGTGGATCTCGGAAGTTATACGTGACGTGAATTAATGCGAGCCTAGTACTTTTTGTTAGGTTACTTTATTAGTTATGAACTATTTGTGTGCCAAATTTCATCCAAATCCTTTAAGTGGGATAATACTAATGATTGTGATACTATCTTGAATTCATGCAAGCCTAGTACTTTTTGTTAGGTTACTCTCAGAAATTGTGCACAACGTGTCGTGAATGGAATACCATCGTGTATGACGATAACTGTTTTTGCCACATCCGATTTTAATGAAACAAAGCCTATATTCTATTCCAAATTAATCTCTGTCTACCTGTGAAAAAAATATATGAAAATCCGTTCAGTAGTTCCCGAGATGTGCGCGAACAAACAAACAGACACTGAAATCTACTGTTTTATTATATGTATAGATTTCGTTAGAGGATGGCAAGTCTAGTTTTACTAAGCTAACTGCATCATTAGTGAATAGTTAAGTTTTATTTTATTTTATGTATTCTGTTTTCTCTTCTACTCTTACACACGTTGTCAACGACTCTTTAACTACTTTCCAATCGCAGGTATGTTGCAAGAGATTTCTGAAGAAATAAGCATCACCTTTGTACGTATTTTTCTGTTCCTTTCTTCTCTCTGTTTATATGTGTGTACATAAACTGTTAAATAAATAAAAAAATAATTACAATTAATTCTCGACCTTGTTTCCTTGACCATTAACATTTTTACTTTCCTTCAGGTCATGGCATGGAGGTCAAGAGGCGTGCATCGTTTCGCGTAAAACCAGTCAGCGACCAAGTTCCATCCAACGCGGATATTCATGGATGAAGAATCTGGTACTCATTTTCTAGAACGTAACTATTCTTTTCTACAGAGTCTTAACTATCCTGGGGATTAGTGGCGATAGTCCAAAACATTGAAAAAAGATTAAAGAAAATGACTTCTTTAAATTTTGGGAAACCAGTGACCTTGTTGTCTTGATCAATGTAAATTTTTTCAAAAGGTCAACTAGCCAATTCCTTAATAAATCGGTACATTAACACAAATGCATTCCTTAAATGCAAACCTGGCCGTCTCTTTTAGCTTATTTTATGAAATTGAATGCTGTGTGGTTTCAAACCGGTTAAGCACAATGACGTCAACTTGTGGGTCGAAATCGGTCAGTTCGTGTTCCAACAATGACACAGTGTCGATCTGTCACTTACATTTTCTGTCAGCACCCGGCACTGTGTTAATTCGAAATAGTTACTCTATCATTGAAGTGGCAGTATCTTATTAATATTTATTGTATTTTACCTAGTTTGGTAGATCGGTTTCTGTTCGTAGTCCTGCGAGGTGTTTTACAGTAAAACCATTCGTTTTGTAAGTGGCACAAGTATGTTTGAGAGTTTTTAGGCATGTCCGTGAGATTTGGAGTATGGCGTGGGCTTGTCATTGTTCATATTTTGAAACTTGTTGATATAGTTTATGGAGACGTGTGTAACGATGTTCTTTGATTTTTATTTAGTTTAAAGCAACTTTATTTTGTATTAAACAATATTCTACGCTTATACAATTTTATGCTTTTTGCCTCCTATATTTTTTTTTTTGGGTTTATGTTGTACGTTGTAAATATTGTCATTACAGTTTTTTGCAAAGTATCCATAGAATCTTTTAAAGTTTCCAACTTGGTTTTAGTCACTATGTAGTTTCTAACTTAGTTAGGCAGACTTCCGTCACTGTAGTTAAAGTTGATACTTGTTGGTCTGGGTCTTACGACACCGATGCCATCTCTTTAGATTTTACTTGAGTAAGTTTGTAGAGCAGTGCTGGCCCAGTGGAAATGGAATGAAATTGTTTATTCTGTAAATAGGATATCGGAATCACATTTACACGTCATTTAAAAAGAAACTGCCTCGTTGGTCTAGTGGTCGCAAGCGCCACTGCTGAGCACGAGGTCTTGGGTTCGATTCCCGGGTCGGGCAAAGTGTTATTGGGTTTTTCTATATGAAATTTCTCAGTAGCAGCCCGGAGTCTGGATTTGTGCCCGGTTGATGGCAATAGGGTCGCCCCCTATTACATGGGACTTAAAAACATAACTGGCGAAATGTGGGTGAACCTGCTACAGGGACACCCCTGCCCAACCTTTCGGGGAAACAAGGCGTGATGTTATGTTATGTGTTAAAAAGAAAATAATAATTTTGATGTAGTCCACATTTTCTATGTAACTACACCTGAGAAGAAATGGCGAAACAAACTCTGAAACGGTCGCGATTTATGAGTTAAATAAAAGTCGTAGGTTCGAGTCCAGACAGACCAGTAAAGGTTACTGTTACTTTTTGTAATTTATTTCATCACCACTGCTCTCAAAACTGTGAAGGAAATCGTCGTGAGGATACCGCCATGCCCTAGTACCAAAGATCGCGTGGTGGCCTGTGTCCCAACTGTGGGAACGTTGTTGGCTGATTATGAAGTATGATCGGGTCGGCTCTCATACTCTGATGTGACACATAGGAAGTCATAAAAAACGGATCACGTTAAAAAACAAAAAAAAAAAAACATCTAAAAGCTGAATCCGGATGATATTTGCGCTGTTACGATTGAATAATAATCAAAAATATATTCGATTGGGCTGCCGAATAAAATCCTTACATGACGTATGTGTCAGACACCAATAATAATCATGACGTCACGTTAAATTCTCAATTTAAATGTGAACATGAAGTTCAGTCGCCAAAGGTCACTGCAGTTAAATAATAACCGGACAAAATAATTGTTAGAACAATTTCCAGAACACCCGACACGTGTGACCGACATCCGAAAAGTTCTTTGCAAAACTCAGTGCTTCATCGTAAAATCCTTAATTGAAATGCATACGTCCAGTCTTTTCGAGTATAAATATTATAAAATTCCTGAAGGAACATGTCGTCTTGAAATCTTGGGATATGTAAAGTCAAGGAAATGAGTTGATAAGGAAATTGACTGCCAACTTCAATGGCCTGAATATTCAAATCACAACTTACATCATAATTTAGTACATGTCGGGTGCACGTCAAATAAGACGCGTCGAAATCTTGCCACTATATAAAACGTAAAACGTTTTTTGAGGATGATATTCTCGTAACTTAGAACAAAGTATATCTATTTGTTTTTTATGTTTTTTTACATGTATTTAATATATTGAATCACATTTCAATTTTAATAAATTATTTTTCTTTAAGTACGCTGTACTGGTAAAGCGTCTAAATATTTGTTTGCTGTACCGGTCGACGTCATAACGTCGGCGCCGGCTGTCGCTGAAAACCAGCGCTGGGGCTTTGTCTTGTTTAGGGTCGTAGCATAAAGGCTCTTTCAAACAGGCGCGACACGCGACGCGACACAAAGAGACCGCTCGTCGCGCGACGAGCGGTGTCTTTGTGTCGCGTCGCGTGTCGCGTCTGTTTGAAAGAGCCTTAATGCTGAGCGATAGCCGATTTGCATGGATGTGACGCATGCTTCCCACAACCTTTTCTCATTTTTGTATTCTAAACTTTTTATTTTTGCGTCATGTTTACCGCAAATAAACATTTTTTTCTTTCTTTTTCTTTTCTAACTGTGATTCTTTGACAGTAGTATGAAAATGGCTATATAACACGACAAATTGACAAATTAACCGGGATGCATTTTCTCAGCACCAACTTCTAACTGCGATCACAAGTCAAGACTGGTGATTGCCAGTCTCTACTTTTTTTTAAATATCTCTCGCTGACAATTCTACGGTTAATTCAAGACGTTTGCAGCCTAGTAAACGTGTCCTGTACCTGTGATATTTAGACCCTAAATAACATAATAGCACACAACAACATAACGTGGTGTTCCTTCCTAGGCCTTCCTATCCTCAGATCAAATAAAAAACCAAAACAACGTTGCGAACAATACAGTGAAGCATACAAAAACTACACCTCGCTTATACGCTCACACACACACATTTACAACCAAACTATGCCTTATCGTACATTAAAGTAAGTGCACACAATCATGTTTACAAAACCGCCCTCACGTCACTGTTGACAGCACTATAGTTTTTATTTGGTCTCAGGTCCTACTGTTATCATCAGTCGTACATACTTCTCCAATTGCACGCATCTGAGATCAATCATAGTCAAATTTACACTCAGTCACCTTGAAAAATCGACTTCACAAACAGATAAAACCGTTTGAAATGGTAAGGCATTGACAATGAAAAATCATAAACCCCTTTGTTCATTTTACGTAGTCAAAAAGTTCATGAACAAATTCCTGATCAGAAAAGGAATTTGTTCATGAAGTTTTTGTTGACTGCAGCTCCATTGTATGCACTCTTTTGAATAAAAAAATATGTATTCACTAGCTGCGCCCCGCGGTTCACCCCCATAATTCTCGATCCCACAGGAGTATCGAGATAAAAAGTATGCAATGTCCTAAACCAGTTCAGGTTGGTAGTCCGGAAGGGATTTGGATGAAGTTTGGCACATGTACCCATGTGCTAAATTTCGGCCATTTTCACGTGAAAGCGTAACAAACAAACACAAAAAATCAAATATTTTCGCTTTAGATTATTAATTTTGATGAAGGACAGACGACAATGAATAGAGAGGTCAACAAAAGCGCGGCACGTGTCGTGACCGTGAATTAATTCAAATACTGGATCCGGCAAAATTTCTGTAGTTCAAATTAATTGCGTAACTTATTTTCGTAAACAATTATGCCTAATTTGTTTCATTTTGATAGTTCAACAATATTCATTGCGTTATTTACGTTGTTGAGAAGAATTTTTTTTCCAACTTATGAAGAACTAGCAATCTGTTTCAAATCGAAACAGATTGTGTTGTATTACGCAATTACGGTTCGGCAGTTTTAACGTGAAAGCATAACAAAAAAATACAAAAAATCAATTCTTATGTCTTTGGATTATTAATTTTGATGAAGGACAGACAACAATTAATAGAGCGGTCAAAAGCGCGGCACGTGCCGTGACTGTGAACTCATTTAAAAGCTTGATCGGGCTTAATTTCTGTGATTAAAATTAGACATGGCATAATATGGCAAATAGTGCCTGGCATAATATGGATTTTCGTCTATGACGTAATGACTTTTGACGGCTTGTTTAGTCCTTTGGTTGAGTGAAATGCATGACCCTGCGGAGAATACTAATATTGTGAGCATACTTACCTAACTATGAATGTTTTTATGCACGTGTGATGTGGGTTGTGCTGTTGTTTGCCAAAGTGAGTTTTTCATATTTATTTGTTTGTAGTTTTTTATTTCCTTCGTTGTGTACTCAAACACGAGTGAGTAGGATATTTTTGTTTATTTTTGGTGTTAAAACAATCGGAAAACTGTAGTGCTGTTCTGTAAAAACAGGACAGGGTGAAAAGTCGGGTGTGCGTTTGAACGTACCGTTTTATAATTTTGAAATAAGTTTATGTTGAATGTCGGTTTTTATTTGCCTTACATTCCCACGTGTATTTACTTTGCGACTAGAAGTTGCAGGACATAGTAATGGAGTACGTGGAACATTTAAATATATATTTGTATACTAGGTGCTTCACGAATTTGGTGTGACAACCGGTTAATGAACGGGCGCGCATTCAAAATGTGTACGGCTTTTTCCTTTTTACATTTTTATTTTGGATTAAAATGTAATGAAAAATTAAGTTATTGCATCTTTAAAGTTAATGACAATTGCATACAACATACTAAGTACCGAGTCAATTCTGTAATATCTAAATATTAAAAAAATGGTTATAATGAAAACTCATTCCATTAGAAGTGAAATACTTAATAATTTATGGCAGAACAAAGTCTTCAGCTGCATCCGGTTAGGCTTCCAGTCTAACCGGATGCAGCTGAAGACTTTGTTCTAGACTTTGTACTAGACTCCACTAGTATTTTACATGGAGCGACTGCCTATCTGACCTCCACAACCCAGTTACTAAGATACTCCTTGGTAAGACTGGTTGTCAGACTTTCGGGCTTATGACGATCCAAAACGACTGTCAAAGATCCACGAATGACAGCCGGGACCAACGGCTTAACGTGCTTTCCGAGCCACGGAGGAGTTTCGGTATGTAGAAATGCTCACCCATCCACGGACTAATCCCGGCAAGCGTAGCTTAACCTGATGGATTGACCCGTGCGGCTGTTAATACTTAACCACGAGCTCCTCGTTGGCAGATATATGGCAGAACAAAGTGAGTTGAATAATATATCGATAAGGTCAAACACGCCAGCACAGTGCTTCCTATCAAACTGTAGGTTGGCATGGACGAAAAAACTAAGGAGAAGTAAATACCTACATGGTAGAAAGTCAAGTGAATCTATATCCATTACATTACGCCTGTAATTATTCCCCGAAGGGTTAAGCAGAGGTGTACCTTAGCATGTAGGTACATCTATATTTTGCCAATTCGTTTTTTGAGATATTTATGGAAAGTAATAACAATTTAATATTATTGTCTGATTTTTACGATAAATATCTATATTTAAGAAAAAAAAAACGGGTTTTATGGTATTAGGAAAATCGTCTACTTTTATAATGTTTGTAAATATGTGAGCACCATGTATCTATCACATAATTAAATTATATGTCGTTGCTTCATTTTTAATTCTTTTTACCTAATGTGGTACAGTAATTTTATTCTAGGTGCATCGTCTTCACATATAATTATTCAACTGATGTACGTACTTATCCAAACTATTGTAAAACATTTTTTCAGTAACGGTGGAGTTTCTTGCCCATTCTTCTCCATACGAAAACTACCTTTTGGAAGGGGCGACTAGAATCAATTATATTATTTTGTAAATTTTGACGTTCAAAAGTGCCATAAATGGGGCGGGCCTATTTGAAATAAATGATTTGACTTTGACTTTGATTACATTACAGAATTTTATATTCTAACTTTTCTGAGACACTTTCATAATTTTATCATACTTTACGGTTATGCTTCACATATTTATGTCGAGTTTTACTGACTAGTTTTGAGCTCAAATGGGGCTCTTAGTCATGAGCTCATCTATTCTATCTATTACCGAATGTTTTCATCTCATCGAGACCCAATTTCGCGCATCATATTCTGATAGAGCGGTTCTAATCTATAAGTTGCCAAGAACCGGTAGCCGGCAGTATTATGTAGGTGGTACCGGCGGTAAACGTTGAACTTTCTCTCTCACAGCTGATTGGAAGCCTGGCACTGAGATGAAAGCGATGGAACAAGCGGAAATAAGGTACTGTGAGCTTACTGGAACTGGGATCCGTTAAGGTAGCCCGCCAAATTCAAAATTTCTTAAGATTTTTGCCAACGCTTTTACGTTGAACGTTTATCAATTGATACAATATTTGATGCAAGTAAGACTAATTCGACGATTTGCAGCAAATATAATTGCGAGGCTTTTTGGTGACTCGTACGAATTTACTCGACCGAATCCGACGAATCGACCATTTTAATTAATATTTGTTTTTCTTGGGGCGACTCGCATGAATTCAATATATTTGTGGAAGAATCGACAACTCCAGCAATACGTCGTATTAAAGTACACTGGCGTACAGAAGTGAATAGGGTAAAATATTTAAAAATAAACAAGAGAGCTATTATTGATGTTTTGGATGATTATAATTTAGTAATAATTTTATCATAACTGCAATGAATTGACTTTTCTACGTACAACGTGAAAGAGCGCTGTTTGCAAAAAAAACGTAAGTAATTTTTAATTTTGCTTGGTTCATTGAAAGAATCTCCTTAACATTTCGTATTCTAATGACTTAACCTCAGGACCGGTCGTTGTGGCGATGCTTGTGAAGGCCTGAATTATGATGATGACGAGAGTTTTTCTATTATTTTAGATAGATATAATAAACTAACGACCCACCCCTGCTTCGTACGGTTTTTACGAGTTTACAAAACATCGAGATTTCTTTATAATTTGTCAGTTTAATATTAATGTATTATACACATAAACCTTCCTGAATTAATTCTCAAAATAATCCGTGATCCGTGAAAACCGCATCAAAATCCGTTGCGGTGTTTAGGAGAACAAAGCGGTCACACAGACAGATACGAAAGTTCTAATATATAATATGTACAGATATTTGCTTGTATGTGTACACGTGATGACGAGGTGACACTGAAATTACGACTAATATAAAAATATGGAAGAAGATACCCCAAATAAATTGGGATAAGGGCAATACAAATGATGATTTTTTGTAAAATTACATTAGCGTGTAACTATACCATTGCATGCCAAAGGGATTTTCCTGAAAGAAGGAACATGGATCACCTCACGTCACTTCCTCAGGTGTTACTTTTGCTTTTTCGGATCATTACAAATTGTGGTTTCCACAGTACAGTATGTAACTTATCTAGTTATATGATTGGTAGCCGTAAGGGCAAAATATATAAAATCTGTAATTGAAATAAATGTATAAAAATAAATAAAATTGAAGTGTCTGTTTGTAATCTCGAAATATCAGCTTTATGTGCTAAATGCTAATGAAAGTGTACAGGGTGGCAGAGACATCGATGCGAAAACTATTACCATGGATTCAATACATGAAAGTTTTGGTCGGTTATTAAAAAGATAATCTGCTGTTCCATTAATTTTGACCGTGTAGGTCAATGCACTTTCTTTGAAAGAGCAGATTTTTTTTTTTAATTACCAACCAGAACTTTCAAAGCAACCTGGTTAAGAATCCTGTATAGAATCCATGGTCGCGTCGATGTCCCCTACCACCCTGAATACGGTACTTATAACAAAAAACTATTTTTATATTTTTAAACATACATAACAAAAAACGTCACGCCGGTATTCCTCGAAGGGTTAGGCAGAGGTGTACCTATAGTACACCCACATTTCGCCAGTTATGTTTAAGTCCTATGTAATAGGGAGCTAGCGGTATTGCTATCAACCGGGCTCAAATCCAGACCCCGGGCAGCTACTGAGAAATTTTTGATGGAAAAACCCTATAACACCTTGCTCGACCCGGGAATCGAACCCAGGACCTCATACTCAGCAGTAGCGCTTTGCGACCGCTAGACCAACGAGGCGGTCAAAGTTCTTATAATTTTGTCGTGTAAAAAAATAATTAGGGTCCACGCGGGCGAAGCCGCGGACAGCAGCTAGTCTTAAATACATATTTTTAAGATTTAAATGTTAAAAAAAAATCTTTATTACCCTCGGTGTTATGCATATACACCGTAGCTTAATGAACTACCGACTAGGAGAAGGTAGCCAAGACGGACGGGTCAAGGAAGGTCGAAGACCGAGTACAATGAAAACTAATTTTGATCGTATCTCATTGGATGCTGCACCGATCGACGTCATAACGTCAACGCCAGCTGTCGCTGAAAACCAGTGCTGGGGTTTGCATAGGGTCGCAGCATTATGCTGAGTAATGGCCGTTTTACGTGGATGTGGCGCATATTTTCCCTCAACTTGTTCTTTTTTGTTTTATGTTCTTTCTTTGCGTCATGTTTACCGCAAATAAACGTATTTTCTTTCTTTCTAGCAGTGGACTACGATAGGCTGCAACTCTTCGTACGGGCTGAGAGCAAGACCCCTTGTCTAATTCTGCACGCTACCTACGCAAGCTACAGGTCTTATGAAGGCTTGCCTTCTTGCGGCCTACCGCCGCGAGCCTGTGCTGACAGGCGAACTCCACGTGCTACCGACGTTCACTACCATTACGAGGGCCGTCCGGCCTACTGCTGAGCCTGTGCTGAATAGGCCCCCACGTCTACCACGTGCTTCTAAGGGCGGTACCCTTCCTATCTATTTGTGCGAGTGCTCAGGGTTCAGTCACCTTACCCACGATCTAGCCGTGTTCTTCTACCTTTCTAAAAATTATAATATATGTTAACCTATCCAGCTGTTTTTATTATCTTCTATCTACCTATCAGTTAACGGCCTGCGCAGCCTACCCTGCGCAGCCCTAGCCGTTACAGCTGCTGTGCAATTCATCACTGTTCAACGCTGTTACCCTTGAAACCAAAATGATTACCGAAAGCGTAACTCCATGTGACATCACTACGCGCCGTAGAATTTCACTGAAATTTATTGAACACATTACATGTATTTGTAATAGTACCTTGGTGACCGAGCTCTGCTCTAGTGAAAATAGAGAATGCTCATTTAATGGTATAGGAAAGTTCATACTAATCTATGTATAGTACCTAATTATTCCATGCTCCCATGTCATTATTCTATAAGGTAGTCTTCTTGTTCTAAACTTTGGGAGACCGAGAACGGCTCTGGTGAAAATACGGAGAAAGCGAATTTTCACAGATATGAGACCTAGCTAGATCGATTTTTCGCCTCCGTAAGCCCCTATATTGCAAGTTTCAACGAAAACATTAGAGCTGATTTCGGGAACATGAGTACAAATAAATATACTTATTAATATATTTAAATACAAATATTGCTCGATTAATAGTATAGGATAAGTTCTGTACTCGCAAAAACTAAACAACATCCACTCACAAGATGTTTTTCGTCTATGCACGTGGTAATAAACAAAGTTCAAATCGTATTTCCGTAATAACAACGTTTGACATTTTTACACAGAAACGATCTAATTAGTGCGAGAGTAAAGTACTTCAGTGCCGCTGAAAAAGATGCTTTCAAAGGAGACTTGGTCTACTTAGCTCAGACCCCGCTATGTTATTGGGTCACCCAGTCAATCCCACATACCTCGAGATTTTGCTCAAATATGAGCGCGGAAATTAATTGTCCACGAAAGAAACGACTTGTACGAATGGCGTTTTTATAAATTGCAAGAAAATACATTTAGCTTTTCTGTTGGGAAATCATAAAATGAGCGATACTGAAATATGTTATTACTATTAGTGTGTAGTATGCGTTTGAGTTAGTAACGAGTTGCTAGGTCCAGGGGTTATTGGTTTGCCTGAATTAAGTCGGAATCCTGCTTGCTATTTTATTTTAATGATTCAATATTCGTTCACGAAGGCAACTTGTGAACTCATACTCTCATGTGGCAACTTTGCCTGACGATGCGAAATTAATAATCATGTTTTATTTTTATTGAAGTGAAAACTTCTGTAAGCGCGTTGGACATTTTTGAGATGGGACTAAACCAATGATTTCGCGACACCACGACGACATCTCATTTTTGTTAACGCGATTGTGCTCTTTATTTATATTACGTTACGGATCAATGTTCTATGCAAGTATTTTTACATTAAAGGTTTTGTAAACGCGATTATGCTCTTTATTTATATGAAGTTACTGATCAATGTTCTATGCAAGTATTTTAACTTTAAAAGTTTTGTACAGGCGATTATGCTCTTTATTTATATTAAGTTACGGATCAATGTTCTATGCAAGTATTTTTACTTTAAAGGTTTCGGTTTTTTTTTTTTTTTTTGTAATCGCGATTGTGCTCTTTATTTAGATAAGTTTACGGACCAATGTTCTATACAAGTATTTTTCCACCAAGGCGATCTTGTTCAAGTTTTCACCTGTGTCGGCACTCCCGGAGTACCACCACTTTTTAGGAACTCCAACAAGACATATAAGTACATAATACATGTTACATAAATTGTGGACATTATGTGGGTGAACACATATAATTTCTCACTTTAAAGAAATCAGCTTAGATTGTTGTTGCAGCTGACTGACTGCTGTTGACTAAGGTATTCGCCAACCCTTCACGGAAGTAGGGCTACCTCTCGATAAAGGGTGGGTGAATATCTAAGTCTTGTCAGAAATATCAACGCGTTCTTTATTGTTGAAGTTGAATAAGTATAGGCTGTTCCAAAAGTCTCTGATGAAAGTGCAAATAAACCCGGTTCAGGTTAAATTATTATGCAGTTACTTACTGAAGGGAATTAGTAACACATTCATCTGTATAAATTTGTAAAAGTTTTAACTTAATATCTTACTACTTTTTCCAATAATTATTGTTTGTTACTCAATTTTAATTTAAAAATCATCGACGAAGATTGAGGTTATAAAATTTACTTCATTATCGAATGAAAAGCATCTTTAGGGTGATTTTAAATTAGAATTTTGATTTAAGTATTCATTAATTAAATCAACCACTAAGTGGCACTTCAAAATAGCATCAACTGGTATGCTTTCTGATCAATTTGTTTACATTTTCGTCAGATACATTTGGGACAGACCATACTTACATTATTGTTACAGCTACTCACCTAAACATCAAGTTCTACCTCGGATTTCAGTTCTCGAACAGGTAATTCAATATCTGAATATCATCAAACTATCCGTCAAACTATTCACCGGGCATTCTGTCAACAATACTTGGAAGTTCGCTTGCATTACGAAACTGCTCCAATGACGTCGTTGTATTGATATTCAAGTTTAACTTACATGAACTAGGAAACTCATAATCTACGTCGAGGGGGTAATTTGTGTCTACAATAAGAGGGTAATCTATGTCTAAGTCGAGGGGGTAATCTGTGTCTACGTCTCTCGATTCAAAACAATAGATTCGCTTTTGTTTATGTTCTATTTATTACACATAAATCTAATTAAGTTATTGTTCTATTTCTATTCTATACCATGATTAAGTAATTTGATGTCATACGATGACCTAAGTAGTGGCCTTTTTTCTGCTCTTACCGCCTATAAACTGATTACCAACCAGTCTGCAAATGCCGATATCAGACGCTTCACTAGAGTGAATGGTTCACTAGTACCTAGTATTTATTAACATTCATTTCAGCTTTAATGTAAAAAATAAGTATGCAACGAAGTCGCTTTTGAACTCTTTCAATAAACTGACCCAATTTCGTCAGTAACCGCAGTATTGCGAATAATCTCTTTATATAATTATTATCGAATTCGTCAATTACACTTTAAATGTCAATAAGATGTACTAAGTAATATCATATATTTTGTAACTGAACGACAATACAATGGTTTTGGCATCTTCCTTTTATATAACTTTATTAGAATGTCGTTAAGTATATTTATATTATAGTTATTTATTTATTTATTTCATAATTTATGACACACAGTAAAATGTAATGCAGATACGACATATTGTAACATTAGAATATAAAGGTACTGCTTATTTTTGAAGAAATTTTTCCCAGCAGACCTGCGAAAGGAGAAATTAAAAAGAAGTGTAGACTAAGAATAAAAAGAGGGAATAAGAAGAGAAAAATATGATTAATGATGTCTTAAATTAAAATATTAAATATTCTTACAAAAAAACTAAAGTAATATTGGTTTTCGTAATAGATATAGTGAATCCAATAAAAACATAGCACGCCAACATAATCACATAAGAATAATCTATTATTTTAAATAGTTCTAATTAAATAAAGCGCAGCGCTAATATTAGGATAAATTTCAACATGTCGTGATTTTTTCTCATTTCGGTGTTTTTTTTTTCAATGTTTTTTTTTAACTTTAAATTGTCCTTCAGTCTATTTTAATTAATGTATTTTAGATGAGATCAAAATATCGTAAGAAGCATGCGAGATATTCGAGATTCATTTTAAACGCCACTGAAATGATAAAGCGGCCCACCGAAATTATATATCTTACCACCGAAATTAGATTTACGTCACGAAAATGAAAATTTTTATACATCAGTTTATTTACGTATCCCTCTCACAAAGGGACCATATTGCGAATGGGATATTGTCCGAATAGGACCCTTTACGAAGGGGACCGACTGCGAATGATACCATTTACGAAAGAGGGACTGCTTGAGAATGGGACTGTCTGCTACTCATCATCATAATCATCTGGGCCGCTAGACGTCCACTGCTGAACATAGGCCTCTCCCATGGATTTCCGGAGTAACCGGTTGTAGGCGGCCTGCATCCAGCTACTTCTTGCAACCTTTCTTAGGTCATCTGTCCACCTTGTGGGTGGACGTCTACGTCCAACACTGCGCTTACTGGTACATGGTATCCATTCGAAAACTGTTCTGCCCTATCGGCCATCAGCTCTACACGCTATGTGCCCTGTCCACTGCCACTTAAACTTGCTAATACGTTGGGCTATGTCGGCAACCTTCGTTCGTCTGTGTATCTCCTCGTTGCTGAGTTGATCACGCAGAGAAACTCCAAACATAGCCTTTTTGAAAAAAGTACGGTATCGACTAATAGTTGATGAATAACATATTTTACAAAGACACTATAGTAAATACATGTCAGTTTTTTTTTAAAGTTAAGTTTAAGTTGTTTTTCTTACCGTAATTACAAAGCCATCCACCGAAGTGAGTTTAATGACCACCGAGTTCAGATTTAGGACACTGAAATGAGATTTGTTGTCATTTCGGTGAATTT
This sequence comes from Omphaloscelis lunosa, assembly GCA_916610215.1. Taxonomy (NCBI): domain Eukaryota; kingdom Metazoa; phylum Arthropoda; class Insecta; order Lepidoptera; family Noctuidae; genus Omphaloscelis; species Omphaloscelis lunosa. Next base: position 20,252,004 of record OU744243.1, read on the forward strand.
TTTTATCACCAAGCTCATTTTTTGGGTTTCAGCACACCGAATCTACCGTTATGAGAACACCGAAATCGATCCGAACAGCACGTGTAGGTACTCTTTCTGTACTACCTAATTATGTCTGCGGAGAAAACAGGAGTGATTGTTATGTAAGTATAACATAATATAATTAGCCTATAATGTTCCTATTGCTGGGACACAGGCGTCCTCTCTTCGTGAGGGAGTGGGCTGTAGTAATCTACCACGCGGGCCCTGTGCGGGTAGGTAGATGTAACATGTCTTCGAATTTTTGGTTCTAGGACATGCCGGTTTCCTCACGATGTTTTCCTTCACCGTTTTGAGGGCAGTGGTGATGAAATTATTTACACAAAGTAAAGCGCCTGCTTGGGTTCGAACCCACAACATACAACTTGTAAATCGAGGCCGTTGCCGTATGTAACTATATTTTTTATAAATTCAACATTTCTCTGTTAACTCCTATCACAGTTCACGTTTAATGTGTCACTGCTATTTAACCTCTGATCGAACATAATAGCTAGAGAAAGCCGGTCGAAGCGACTTCGTATAATTTTGATATAAAAATACCGCAATTATTGTAATAGAGTTCGCGTTGAAGGTCGATCTCTTCGCGAATGTCGGTTAGTTCAGAGTTGGGATGGGTGGGATTATTATAAGGATATGATGTTTTTGTATTCATTCAAAGTCAAACCGGGAACAAAATTCAGACACCGGGCTTCTACTGAGAAACTCCAAATGATAATAATCAATAACACTTGCATTGGGATCGAACCCCAGACCCTATTCTCAGTAGAGACTTCTTTAGTGTTTTCACAAGCAAAACTTTTTTTTAATTTATGTGCCACTTTCTTGACACGGTGCTTTTTCATACGATGTCACGACAGTCAACTGGCTATGTCATATACTTTGCAGTATATGTAAAGCATCCTTGATAGAAATCTGTTATCCCTGACCCGATTGAGTTCCGAATCAAAACAAAAATGTATATTATTTTCACAGGTGCATAAAATAATATTATCATTCTTGCCGTTATCCCAATTTATTTGGGCAGCAGTTCTTCCATACCTCATCACTTCACTTCTCTTTCTTTCATTCTCAGTAGTCAACCCATTTCGAACCATTTCTTTCATATTTTCTTTGGACTTGCTCAACTCTTCTCATCATCCAGATTATACTCAAAACTTCCCGCAGGACATTTTCCTCTTTCCTCCACATCACTATAATAACCGATTTCCACACAACTTTTTAGTCCTCGGTGCCACTTTCAGTGCACAAATTAATGTATAAGTAGGTAATTGTAACATCCAGCATTCAGTTTTTCATTGTTCATTCCTTCTAGACACGGCACTCCCTAAATCCTGAGAATCATTATGGTTTAGAAATTGGTGATCGCAGTCTTTGTTTTGGAAGATTTTGCTGCTGTTGGCGAAATAGAAGAGGTATACAGTGCACAAGTGCTTTTTCTTCTTTTCGTGTGGTTAGTGACTAACCTGGTGTCCGAGTTTTAAAGCCGCCCATGGGCCTCTGACTTGGCTTCACATGCCGTCAAGAAATTAGGCATGGCGGTTCCCTCACGATGTTTTCCTTGACCGTTTTTTAAGCAAGTGATAATTATACAATACGCACATGGATCCGAAAAGTTATAGGTGCGTGCGTTGGGTTCGAACTCGCCAAATGCTGGGTGCAGTAAACTCCTTTGGGGTATACAAAGTGAGATGTTACCTATGGTATGTGTTGCTGCCCATCATACTGAAAAAATAAATAAAAGCGTGCTATGGGATTTTCAGCTTTCGGCGCTAAACCGAGCGTTGAAAATACGGCACGGACAGCATGGAAATTCGGATTAATCTCTTACTATAAATATTTTGCAACCGAGTTTTCTCAATCCCAGTTCTACCTTTTTCACGTCGTAGTCCTTGGTTTATTAAACTAGAAAGTTTTGTGTTTACAAGAGGATTTCTTAAATCAGTTGTGTCATTGGAATGTCCTTCCAATTAATTAGTTTAGTTCGATCATTTCTCAATAATTACTAACATTAAGATCAAGGTTACGGACGTCATCTCAGCACATCATAGGTGCCTGCGTATTTTGTACTATATGCAACCGGTAACAAAGGTGGTAATTCCAGGCAACCAACTATTATTATATTACCTTAATCAAATAACCTGGCCAATAGTGCGGCGCATATACAAGCTGTATATGCGCCACAGTACTAATCGAAGACACGTGAAGGGCGAACTGATACGGCGGATATCAAACGGACTAAATAATTGCACTTCAAACGAAAGACATTCCTTATTACATTTGCAGTAATTATTTGATTCTCATTGTTTCGATAATTTTTCAAGGTTTTTCACTCGATGGCTTTGTTCTAGTTCTAAGAGCTAGTTAACTTTGGAAAACATTTTAGTTATTCAACATTTTTGCAAAACTTAACTTACGTAGGGAAAAGTAAGGTTTATCCCACTTCGCATTTTAAAATAAATTAAGATATTTTTTTCCGCAATAGTGTATACCTAATCTTTTTAACCACCACAGACTGGCTGATAATTGTAATCTATTAAAAATGCCGGAAATAAAATATTTTAAGGGCTCAGAGAGAGCATCCGGAAAATTGGAAATGGAAAAATGTATTCCGGATTCCATTAAGTTTACGGTGTTATGTATGCGGCGGCTGTGCATGGAAAACATCAAGGGTGTTTGTATTGCCGGCACATCGGCACTTCTTTTTGGGTGAATTATCAAATAACTTTTCCCGCTCTGAGTGGAGCGGGAGGACTCTTACTGACTAAAATTCACCCGTTTTCCTTCAGTTGCCTATATTGCTAGGGCCCACGTTAAACCTTTCGGACATCCCCGCAACCGTGGCAAACATCGGCCCTATCGGACCCCGTCAGTTCTGCTGACATCTCTTTGAGGCGCGCGTGGAACACAGCGCGCCGTCGACCCGTGCCTGTTCCTTATCGGACGGCAAGCTACCCATTGCTCACCGTCCGCAAGCCTGCGCCGGGAGACGGCTTGCGACTCCCGGCACAATTTCGGGCCGAGTGCTAGCGGTCGCGCCAAACTATTCCAAACTTCGGCGGCCTGACGGCGCTCGCGTGACGGACGTGCGGTGGACACGCGGTTGTTTTAAATGTTTGCGTCGTTACTTCGGCGCCGTCATCTCTTTCTCGCTGAAGTCCCAGTGTAGGCTACGGTAGACAAATGCACTACGTGTATGTACACACTAAACCAAACAAAAATATGAATCCTAAAGAAGAAAATCCTGGATTTGGTCAAAGCCAAAAAGGAAATAAGTAGTATTTGAATCTAGCAATAAACGCGCGAACGGTCTTACTACTATTATATAATATTCTTCTCTAGTCAGCAATTCTAGGAACATCGGCTTATTGGGAACTGCATTAGTCTGCTTCAAAGTTCTCCAAAGTGCTCTAAGCGAAGCAAAAGCTAATTAAGTCCGTTAAATTATTCGTAGAACTACTTCGAATACAAGTATACTGAGTTATAAGCAATCATTTTAAAAGGTATTTTCGAAAGCTTAAGGTTCAGTTAGGGAAATTAATTGTTAAGCAAATTGAAGTTAAATTGACGTTACCCTAAGTCAATTTGACGTTTTATGGCGAGATTATAACAACTGTCTCAGAATGGTAGGTGAGATTTGTATACAAGGTTATTGGTATAATCTCGGCAATCCATTAAGGGATGTAGGAGAGGTCATTTACAACCAAATGACCCCTTTTGACTCCTATACAAATATCAACAATTTTCGAGACTTTTATATTTTTATTTCATACATTTTAAAATATAAAATCTGACTCGTTGGTCTAGTGGTCACAAAGCGCTACCGCTGAGTATGAGATCCTGGGTTCGATTCCCGGGTCGGGCAAAGTGTTATTGGGTTTTTCTATCTGGAATTTCCCAGTTAGCAGCCCGGAGTCTGAATCTGTGCACGGTTGATGGCAATATCGCCCCCTATTACATGGGACTTAAACATAACTGGCGAAATGTAGGTGTACTATAGGTACACCTCTGCCTAACCCTTCGGGGATTACAGGCGTGATGTTATGTTATGTAAAATATAAAATGTCAAATTACTCGGAAATGGTTGACATTGGCATAGGGGTTATTGGGGAAAATTTGGTTGCAAATGACCTCTCCTACATCCCCTTAACCGATTGCCGACATATAACCAATAACCCTGTTTAAGGTTATGGACAATTTCATTTGGTGGTCAATTTGCTTAACAATTAATTTCTTTGACTTGAAAAGCTTGTGATATGACTTTACAAGATATTTCTTCTTTCACGATGGAAAATAATAAATAAATACGCAATAAGCAAAGATTGTAACGTTTTGTGAGCTAGAAATACTTATTTCACATTTCGAAGTATTTTACTGAAAGCTGCCTAAAAGCTCCCGCAAACAGGCGTGACGCGACTCTAATAAAACAATTTCTAAGAAAACTTCATGACAGAACAGTTACCCGTGTCGTTTCGGGCCTGTTTGCGGGACCCTTAACGTGATCACAAACGTGTGTTTCCTCAAATTTATATATCTGACTTGACCTAAGCTGCATACTCCCCCCCAAACCTACTTAACCAGGAAGGTAAAAGCCAAAAAATAATCCTGCGATCACGACTCAACAATCACGTGTATTCCCGGTCTAAGCGAGTCTTTAGATCGAAAGCTCAAGTTATTCGGTCAGATCGGTCACGAGTTGGCACCGTGATTGTGTGTCCTGGCCTTAAGACCGGTATATCGCGGTAAATCGCTCAACGAACGCACCAGTATGCGCACAGACACGGACACACACACACACACACATAGACACACAATGTATATGAACACAGGCACATAGCCGGTGAGGATAAGTGAAAGCAATCTGAGTCGCACGCGATTCTGAGCACTGCGAGTCGATCGAACTTTTTGTACTACCATTGTTAGTTTGAAAACGAAATTAAGTTGATTATGTATTGTTGTTTTTACTTTTATGTGCCTTATTAGAAGATTTCAAGTGAGAATTATAAACTTATTCTCTGAATATATCTAAAGTCTATAAGAAACATTTTCCATTTTTTTTAATGTATGGCTTAAGTTTTTGTGAAAGTAGGTAGTAAATAATTTTAAATAACATACATACAAAAACAAATAAAAACGAATTGAGAGCCTCCTCCTTTTTTGAAGTCGGTTATAAACTAGTGAAAAGCTTCAAAGCGAGCCCGCGGTGAGTTCGTTATGGGTATGGCTAAACTGTCTGTTTTCACGGACAGAAAAATGTCACCTATTTATTGTCAAGCAAAACCAAGGCGTAGACAATGTTGATCACAAGATTTTATTATCAGAGCACTATTCTATCCAACCGATAAAATATTTTTTTTAAGTATCGCCAATAGATACAGGACAATTTCATTTTATTGCGATGCGTGCTGTGTGCAATGCAAAGTTTGGCACTTTTTTTTTTAAACCCGTTCAATGGAAAAATAACACAATTTTACAGGAATAGTAGTAGCAGTGATAACCTAGTAATGTGACAGTCAGACTGCCAAGTCATAGGTCTCGAGTTCGAACCCAAGGCACGCATCTCTGACTTTTCGGATTCATGTGCGTATTGTATAATAATATCACTTACTTCAAAAACGGTGAAGAAAACATCGTGAGTGAGTTTCTCGACGGCATGTAAACCCGAGTCAGAAGCCCATGGGCGGCTTTAAAAACTCAGACACCAGATTAGTGTAGTTCGAAAAGAAGAAGAAAACAGTAATGAAGTACCTGGTCGCGACACCGCATACGGACTCATGCATGCCCGTGAGTATAGCTTGTCCACTCTGAAAGGACGCGCCCTACTACCGCATTACCGTGTGCGTAAAATGCGGTAGAGCGCGCGTCATTTTAGAGCATAGATAACAAGGTTTACATTATGAGCGTGAAGCGACTAGAGAGGAGTGCAGTTTTGCAAAATACGGAGCTCAGAATCCACTTTGTAAGTACAAAGAGCCGGCGATCGCCAAAACAGGACCCTAGCGTAGCTCTACGCGACAGAATAATGGCTTAATATTTATTCTAAGTCACGTTCAACAAGGTTATTCAAGAGTAAAAGTGACTAACAGTGACCGGTTGGTATTCAACAACCCACGAGTACAGTTGTAACCCATTTTTATGTTTACTTTTATAATTTACGACGTGTCTTAAGTAGCTGTTTAGTGTGCGCACGTTCCACACTCGTACCGTGACTTGACATCTACGTATATAAATGGTCGCAAAATAATAAAAAAATAAAATATTAAGCTTTTCTCTTAACTTTGTCTCAGAAGTTGTCAAAGCAATAGCAAAGTTAATTCTATTGCTTGAATAGTAGTAATAAAAAAGATTATCCAAAAAAAAAAAAAATATAATTAAATAGTATTAACCACACTATTTTTGATACTTTTTATTTTAAGAAATATTTAAAAATGTTAATTAATAAGATTTAAAATGAATAAATGAAAATTAAATTTAAAAAAAAAATGTTTTTTAATATCCTTTTTGAGTATAAAATATCTAAAAAATATAATTTTATATGAAACAAAATAAATAAATGAAATAATCAAATTAAATCAAATATTATCCTTATTGATTTTGATTCTTGATAAAATGATCTAAATAATCTTTGCTACTGTCTCTGCAGATGCAATACATAAATATTTTTTACTAAACAATGAACTCCTGCTCTAAATATAATTAAAGCCCTGTCCTTTGATTTTACCCTAAACATGTTCAGTATTCTTGATCTGTGCCCATTAAGGCAATATAACACAAAAATTTACGAGTCGTTTTGTGTAACACAATAATTACAAATATGTACGAGTTACAATGTTGTAGACTTGTCACTACAATTTACATATTTGTAAGGTTTTTGCGTTACAATTGTGTGGCTTAGAGTTTTGTGGTACACCTTGTAAGATTTACAAATTTACAATTACACGACGAGATTTACAATTTGTAATGTAATTGTAAAGTTTTGTGATATAGAACCCTGCACCCTAATTGCGTAACATACGATCAATCACAATCTGTTACATTTTGAGAGTTCAACAGCATTCATTACGCTAATTACGTAGCTAAGCGGACAAATTATTCGAACATATACAGCAATGGATTAGCAATATCCACCATATTGTTAGGTACGCATTTAGGGTGCTGGTTCAAAAATAACTTGTTTATTTTATTTTATAGATTACCTTATTCTAAATACTAGAAATCTTTGATAACCCATATCTTCTAAGTGTACAGGAAACGGGGAGAAAACTATTCCGCAGGAAGTAATTACTAGAACCTAAGTATGCTTCACTTCAGTTTTCCGCTATCGGAGCCTCTTAAAAATGTAGGTTACTAGTACATATGCAAATAGTATGACGGAGTTCGTTACACCATTAAAAAGAAGAGAGAGATAGCAATATTCGCCCGTGTCGTCATCTCTTTTATTTAGAACAGATTTGCCTTCATTCAATAACTGCAAGTTTCGAATTGCCTGTTCGTCAGTCGTTAGCCGCTCGTACGAAACTAAAAATACGAGGCTCGGACGAAATATTTATACACGATAAAAAAAGAGGTTTGACGGTTTTTTCGGTGTTGACAACCGCTGCTAGTGTTGTTACTTAAAGTATGAGTTGAGAAAATCTGTTTTCTTTTGGTTTGTCGTGTTTAGATATTGATATCCATCCATGCGCGAGCAATTTTGACAACAATAACATTTGAAATGACTCGTCAAAGTTTTGATCGCACATAGTCTCGTGTATTTTGTGTTGGTGGAGCTTGTGGCTAAGTAATAAAAGTCTCAGGGGTCGATCCATCAGGTTAAGCTACGCTTGCCGGGGTTGGTCCGTGGATGGGTGACCATCTTTACATGCCGAGACTCCTTCGTGCCTCGGAAAACACGTTAAGCTGTTGGTCCCGGCTGGCATTCGTGGATCTTTGACAGTCGTTACGGGACGTCAGAAGCCCGAAAGTCTGACAACCAGTCTTACCAAGGGGTAGCGTATTACCCAGTTACTGGTTGTGGAGGTTCGATAGGCAGTCACTCCAGGTAAAATACTGGTATTCAGCTGCATCCGGTTAGACTGGAAGCCAGCCCCAGCATAGTTGAGAACGGCTAGGCATATTGATAATCTCGTGTATATGCAGCGAGACTTCTCAGAATCGAAAGCAATGCATATTAGAATTTGAAGTTATTAACTTGAGCAGTAATAAGAAACTTAACGAAACGTTCCCCTGAAGAGATCCTTCGAAGTAGGGAGACGGTTAAGGATATCATGCCTTTCCTTTTTCTTAACTTTGCAACACTAAATGTGTTTTATGATGTTTAAGTAGCTTCTTCTCAAAAATAAACCGTATTTGTTTATAAAACAAATAGTCTCATTATTTTCTGAAAATGATGCTGTAATTTACAGCAGAAAGGGATTATGTATTGATGTGGATGTTTCCTCTCGCTTTCCTGCAATCTGTGGGAGTGATTTCGTGAAAGGGACGGAAGTGTGAACAGGAAGCCGGGGAAGCGCGCGCTATTTGATTTTACCAATGAGCGCGTACGGTTGGCCGTCAGATGGTACCAACCCCCTTATGATGATGACGACGATAACGATGATGATGAATATTGTTTATATCATATAAGGCTCGTTCGTTTTTTTTCCTTACAGCTGCTTTTTTACAGCAGAGAAAAGAGTAATGATTTTTAAAAGCGCTCAATTTTCGACGTTCAGGTTATTTCTGAGAATGAGTCTGTGGGATTTGCACGAACTGACGAATCTTTGTATAATAATGCTTTTATGGTATCACCTGCACGGGCTACCAGGAAATATGTGGCTGACGCGTTATGTTTCAACTTTTAGACTTGCCATTTTTTAAGTAACAGTAAATTAAGTAAATCAACATTATTTTTCCAGAACACATTTATGTGTCACAAAAACAATTTTTCAATTAAAAAATGATAATTACAGCGAAAAGTGTATCGTTGGTGCCTGTACTAATGAAAAATTAATTGTATCACAGACACCAAAAAGTAAAACAAATTTATGTAACTTACCTGGTAACGATGATCGTAGATATACCAAGGTAGGACATAGGTAATCGAATACGTCACAATAATCTCAACATCATTGAAGTAAAAGTATGCAAAAGAGATTTCTCACATATTATTGTAACGTGATAGAACAGTAAATGACGGGAAAGTCAATATAGACTTTAAATCAGTTAACTCGTGCGTTCGGAACGCTATACAAACAAGTACATATGTATTTACAAGCTGGGAATGCATGCAATCTAGAACCAAACGACTATCGAAAGAGGACAACGATATGGGACAACTTTTTTGTAATACACTGTTATGCCCGGGTTACACGAGGCTAGTGTTTGAAGCTAGGATAGCAAGATAGTGTTAGTAAGCTAGCAAGCTAGTCACTCTAGCCTCGTGTATACCGAACTTATTACATTTTTAGGGTTCCATATCTCAAAAGGAAAAAAACGGAACCCTTATAGGATTACTCGTGTCTGTCTGTTCGTCAGTCACAGCCAATCTACTCCGAATCTAATGGACCGATTACTAAACACGGACGTGGAAGTAAATAAATGAATTTTGAAAATGGGGGTCACAATGGCAAAGAGGAAAAAAAATCAAATTAAAGGGGTTGTTGCTAGGATTTCAAATATTTTTTTTTTGTAATTTTAAATAAATATATTTAAAGATATTTAAGAAAATTGACGACAATTTACCATTCCCCCTTATCTCCGAAACTACTGAGACTACAATTTTGAAAAAAAAAAAAACAGATTTGTTCTTTACCAATGTGCCTCAAGTAGGTCTAAATCTAAAACTTGATGGCAAAAAAACTAGATGCAAAAACGGAAAATTGAAGTATTCAGTATTTAAAGAAATTGATATACTGACTCTGCCTTCTCGTTATATCTTAGAAAGTATTTTGTATGTTCGCAAAAACTTAGGTCTTTCCAAAATAAGAAGCGTTTTCCATAATATAAATACACGTAGTAGACATAGAATTGTGATACCCAAATTTAGATTAACTAAAACAAGCGAGTCTTTTCTTATAAACAGTATCCGCTTTTATAACACGTTGCCAAAGTCGGTTACAGAACTTAGCGATGGGAAGTTCAAAACCCACATCAAACGTGTCCTTATCAAGAAAGCATAATTATAAAATTAGACTACGTTGAAGTCAAGGAAGTTTGGCAATAATTCCTTCTACACATGTGGCTTCCCTGGTACCTCATTAACGGCATAATTATGTAAGAGTCTATTAACTGCTTCCAAATTACCATATTTATTTTATTTTATTTGTTTACATTCGTCCTTGACATATTCATCCTATTATTTGACACCTCCTATCATTTCCTTACATCCTATTATTTCCTACGATTTAATTTCAACTCTTTATTACTGGCTTTTGTGGACATGATAATTATTCAGATTTATTACAGCAATCATGTAATTGCGTTTAATTAAAATAGGTTTTTATTTTTATTTATTAATTTATATTTTGTATAGATTTTTTTCTATTTTGTGAATGTGAGAACGTGTATAGGCTTAGTGGACTGTAGATCTGTTGACCATTTTCTATTTTACTGTGTACTTCTACTTCTAGTGTACTTATGAGAGACCTATACTGTCTAGTAACACTGTTATTTGAAAGTATTGTAAAAGCCAATTATTTTTAAAAGAGTAACTGTGAAGTATCTTGCCGGCTCTTCTCCATAGGAAACGACAAATTGGAACCGTGCACCTAGCTCCTGACGTTTCATAAGTGCCCATGTAGGTTTATGTGAAACAATATATTTAAAATTTTTGAATTGAGCCATAGAATACAGGATAACCTATAAGAAGTCTATGGTCTTAAATTAACATGGTAAATCTCTCAATATTATTATATATGCAGTTGGAATCTATGGGAGAACATGTTTTTTAACTACAATATTTGTATTTGGGATAAAATCATCTCAATTACGGAACCCTTCATTGTGCGTAGTCCGACACGCACTTGGCCGGATTTTTAGGCTAGTAAGCTATTGAGAAAAATAATAAATAAGTAAGCTAGTGTAATAGTTTAATAGGATAGGGTTTTATATTTGAACTAGTAGCGCCTCCACCAACAATTATTGTATCCTGGGTTTTGTACTGCCTTGCGTGGCCGGGGAAGATAGTACCCACCCAATCGGATCATTTTACTAGACGGACTAAGTCACAGCAATACAATGGGTTCAAAGTTTACTAGCATCGTGTAAACAACTCTAGCATGTTTCCAAGCTAGGATAGTTAGCCAGGACTTGCTTGCTATCCTAGCTTAATAAACTAGCCTCATGTAGTCCAGGCATTAGGCGCGCTATATACAAGTTCGGGTCTCCACATTCGATTCGGCAGTATTGTTTGAACAACAAAACCGACCCGAAGCAAATACTACACATATTCGGCTCTCTTTCGTATAGATTGGCAAACTCCGTTTGGTATGCGCTCGCTGAATCATGGTCTGCAGTAACAGTTTCAGTAAAAATCCGAGGGTTTTGAAGCATATTTCTAATTCATTGCTGCATATTTGGCCGAAGCTTAAACCAAGCTTCGGCCAAAACTGAGCGACCACAACGCGGGAGGCGGGAAGCGAAGCGGGAGCGTCTAACTCGCGGCGGACGCTACTCGTGTTATTATATGGTGCCTTGCACATTTACGCGACCGCGACGCGGGAACAGTGCGTCGGCAAAGCGGGAGTAAGCGGGAAGCTCGCGTCTTGTGGTCAGACGTGTGTTCAGATCGTTACATTATTACGGACGTCTCATTATTTAAACTCCACGATGACAGAAGATAATAATATAGATATGTTTATCGAAAAAGTAAGAGTACATACGATCTGAAAAATTAAAATAATCGTAAAAAGGATAAAATATGAGACTCAATCGGTCCATTCTGCAAGGGCAAGCAATAAAAGGTCTTCATCATCAGAGTCAGACTCTGATGTTAAATATGAGACTGTAATAACAAAACAATTTATATGCTACACTAAGCTATAGACGTGCGGTTGTGACTGTTCAGTAAAGAAAATGAAGTTCGCAGTTCGCGCTGTAGTCGCGCAGGTGTGCACGATAATTCCCGCGTTAGTTTCGCATTGTTAACGCTCCCGCTTCGCTCTCACGTCCCGCGTTGTAGTCACTCAGGTTTGGCCGAAGCTTTAATAAATTCGTATGCTCAACAACTTAAATAACGCAATGAACGTGGCTGAACTGTCAAAATGAATGAAATTGCGATCAGTTGTCATTTTATGTGTATTACGCAACTATCCCGCGGGACTGCACAAGCCGAGATAAACCGAACGGCTTTTCCCCGAACATTGTATATCTCAATATATTTGATTTTGCCGCATTCGGCACAGCCGGTGTGCAGTCACGCTGAAAATGTGTATACCACTCCTTATGTTTTACTTTAGGGAGTGCCTCCGCTGCCAGCGCCGGCTTCCAAAAATAACGTCATTGGGAACCGGCATGACATTACTGCCGACAGCCGAGATCAAAAACATCGGCTGTCGGCACATTACATACTCTATGGCCGGCACCGCTGGCTTCAATAATGGACACCAGCGGCGCGGCGTTTTACCATTCCAGTATTCAGAACTCCAACTAACTAACCCTAACTAAAGTATTTTTTTCTATATATTCTAGTCGTTTTTGGCATTCGCTGGCCGCTGCCGCGGCACCCGTCGCTTCGCTCGCTCGGCTCGTGCGTACGGGGTCACAGTTCTAACCTAACCGAACCTTTTTTGCAAGTAAACATATTTAACCTAATCTAACTAGTTCGGTTCCGGGTACCTACTTAGTACTTGATTACTGGAAAATGGAAGTCATTGATTATGGAAATATAATCCTGAAAAAAAGTAATGTTTTATTACATGTCTTTTTGTCCAATATGCCAAATTGCCAACCCCGTTTTCCGCTTTTTTTTTTCAAATTCACAGCCGGCAGACAATTCAGCAACCGGCTCCGGCAGGCAATGGTGGGTTGCGCTAAAGGTCAGTACAGAAAGCCTATATTGATTAAAATCAATGAAGAATAAGGTCGTAAACGAATGAAAAATAAAAAAGACAACGTGAGAACTTTGCAATAAGGAACTAAATATTTGATTTGTATTGACATTCGCATCAGTTATTTTTAGCAGTAACATATTGTGTTTAGTAGTGCACCTTTTTTATGATCAAAAGAAATTTATAAATCGAATAAGGGCTGTTTCACTTAAAGTCGATTTTCATGTGTGTGTGACCGCGTTGTTCTTCTAAACTACTAAATGGATTTTGATGCAATTTTCACCATAATTAAGAGAATTTATTCCGGAAGTTTCATGTGTAAGTATGATAAATTAATATTTAACTTACATATGAAGAATGAAGAAATCTCGAAATGTAATCTCAAGTCGTAAAAACCATTCAAGTAGGGCCGGATCGCTAGTTTATTCATAAGATAAAATTGACCTTTGACATTTTTGTATGGTAAAACTGTGTAAAATGGAAAATTATTCCTCGGATAAAGATGAAAAAATCAGCCCTAAAGGTTGATTATAATATAAATTCCTCCATTAATATTACATGAAGTGACTCGACCTTGCAATAAATATGTCTTCGGTGTATCTTACCTAACACCGAAAAAATAAGTATAAAAAATCATAAAGAGTTTATAATCGTACATAGAATCGATTGTTGTTATTACGCATGGAAACTACTATCCGCTTTGAAAAGTTCAAGTTCCGGCAACTATCAATCGGATACATCATCGGATCGGATCGGTTTTATTTGACATTTTTAAAAGGTCAAGAGTGACCGATATGCAATTTACTTGTACCAGCGTTACTTTTGTGTCAGGTGTTATAAATTGCTACATGGAACCTGCAGGTTTGAGTGGATTCCGTCAGAGCAAAACTATGTTTTTGAATCTTCAAAAAGATTTTATCACACAAAAATACCTCCTTCCAATAAAAAAAAATATTGAGAACAGATCAATTAGCTCTACAATGAAAATTTAAACTAAGCGTTTCGTCTGTTCACCCCAAAACTAAAAATAAGTGTGAACTATGAAGAGAATTCTTTGTTTATAGCGATAAATCTTAAACATCCATCATTGTTTCATGAGTTTGTGATTCACATATTTTTAAGATCATTTCTATTTTTATAATACATTACCGAGTTTATTTTAGAGTGATAGCTTAAGTATTAAAAAAAAAGTACCGACATGCAACAACCCATTACAACTTCATAGAACTATTTAGGTGTCATTTATATAAAAAAAATATTTAATGTTATTTTCTCAAACACTTTCATGTTTTCATTCATCAATATGTGTTGTCCTGTTAAGTTCTACAAACGTGTGATATTTTAATCATTTTCGAATAACAGGAACTGGTTCAAAATTGGTTTGCACGATTCCAACGAAGCCGACAAATAAGAGATACATATCAAAGTATGTGAAACAAAAGCTTTTAAAATCCATTGAGTGCGAAATGAAACTGCTGTATTTAATCATGTAAAATGCGAGAGCTTTAGTTGCAAGAAGCAAGAGACAGACCAGAATACATTTTCGGGTTCCAATTAAGAGCACAGAAAATCCTGAAATATATTTCCAAAGTGCAGCGAATAAGAAAGGCAACGACAGAAGGGCGCGACGTGACACCGCACAGTGGAACGAGTGTATGGTAGAGGTTGGACTTAGGCATTTCTGAGAAAAAAACGTCTAATTTTGAGAAACTAATAATGCCATCGTATTTAGTTATCAAATGCCTTCAAAATTTATACAGACCAATTTCCTTCTATCTCTCGTATTTCAGGAGTTAATTGATAAAATGTGAAATTTTACTATGAAAATAACTGTATCGAGCTCTCTGCCGCCTGATTCCGGCCTTGTTTCTAGTTATGGGCTTTACTATCGTATTACACATAGCAAAAGGTACATTTAATGCTAAGACACATGGTGCGCCAAACGTGCACCTTCTGACATATAGGTTGATGTATTTTTTTACTGAATCGAGCACTCTGCCTCCTGAATCTGATCCTATTTCAAGTTGTGGTATTTACTAGCATAATACACATACCAAGAGCTGCACTTAGTGCTAAGACATATGGTGTGCCAAACGTGCACCTTCTGACATAGGGTAATGTATTGGAAAGGCTGAACATAGACATTTCGGAGAAAAAAAGAGTCTCATTTTGAAAAACAAAAAATGCCGTCATATTTAGTTATTAAGTGCCTTCAAAACTTGTACTGAAAAATTTCTTTCTATCTCTCGTTTTTCGGGAGTTAATTGAGAAAATGTGAAATTTTACTTTGTAAATGAGTGAATCCAACTCTCTGCCTTCTGAATTTGGTCCTGTTTCAAGTTGTGGTCCTTACTATCATAATACACATGCCAAGAGCTGCATTTAGTGCTAATACATATGGTGCGCCAAACGTGCACCTTCTGATATATAGGGTGATGTACTTTTTACTGAATCGAGGTCTGCCTCCTGAATCTGGTTCTGTTTTAAGTTCTGGTATTTACTATCATAATACGCACATAGAAATATTATAATAACTACAATCTAAGAACATTTAAAAATCAAATTTTATTCATCCTCATCATCATCTTCGTCATCATTATTCGATTCAGATTCAGTGTCATTCTTTTCGGAATCCGGTAGGTCGTAAAATTCCGTAAAAGAAGATTCTTTTACGAACTTATTTATTATTGGACGAATGCTTGTAAGCAGTGGATCAGATGATAATAAAAGATTGTGCATAATATGTTTATTAAATGAGATACTGCTGCATTTTCGAGAATGCTCCTCTCTATATTTTCGAAAATCTTTGTTTCTAGCCTCAGATGCCTTTTCAGATAGAAATCCAATGGGTATGATTAAGAAATTCTAAACTATGTCTGGCCCGTGTATAAGAAGCTTATGAAGAGAAAAAGGCATGGAATACCATGGGTACAAATCTACGTAAAGTTTAGCAGTATCAAAGCAGAAATCTCTGAATTTTATTTAATAGTGTCTTCCAACCTGATGAAGTACTGCAAAATCACACAGGTTTTTCTCAATAGCTCAGCGTCTATTCCCGTAAGTTCAGCAGATTTAGAGTAGTTTTAAAAAAATCGCCTTGCCGAGTTGCCATTGTTGGTAGATCCACTACCTTGTTTCACAACATCGAGAAGTAAGCCCGTTTCTCTTCTTACAGCTTCTTGGATCCTTCTTTTCCTCTCATCAACGTCCCTTTTTGCCACATCTCCCTTCGTTTGCCACGACTTTATGTTTAATTTATAGGAAATGTGTAGGAAACATTCATTGACCGAATCCAAGCGTGAAGAGAGTTTAAGCCGTATTTGTAAATGTCCTCGTTTACTGGTTTCCCTCTTACCAACTCCAAATTATTCATTTCTTTAGGACTAGCTTTGCATATGTCACTCACTGAAGCTGCTGTATGAGATATAATAGAATGAATTTTACTATCAATCATTGTTAACAGCAGCTGGTGTGTTACACTTATTCCATCAGTGATGGTAGATGGCAGTAAGGCCTTAACCTCAGCTTCCATTGCTGCCAGCTCTGTCTGTACATTTTCTTTTGATTCTTTCATAAATTTAAACATTATGGGGTGGCAAAATGACGTTGAGGACGGTCGCTCGTTTTCCCTAATTATATCGTTTGAGGCGAGCCGCAGAGGCACAAGACTTATCATCAAATTACTATCCAGATTACTTAGCTCACTTCCAATCGTCTTTTGATGATAAACGCTTTGGCTTGATGATCCATCAAATCCCCATTTGCTGGTCAAAACGAGCTGTTGATTGGAATCAACAGGAGTATTTTACAGAACTTAAAAGTCTTCTTGTGTTCACATCCATTAGAGCTTGTAATTTTATTTTTGCCGAGTTTTGTGTGACTGTCAGATCTTCTTTGGCTGGATAACACTCCACTTTTTCTTTAACCAGCATGTAGTAACTAAGGTATTTTAAAACTCCTTCTTGATTGTTAAAATCAGTATTTTGTAGCGCCATTTTGATAAAATCATCGAGACATACAGAGCCAATGCTTTCAAAGGTTTAATTTCCCTAACCTGAATTGTATTCCCATGAATAAAAGCTTCAATTTTGGAGGCCTCTTCTGGATTTTCCATTAAGTATTTCATTACATCAGCTGTATCGATTTCTCCTGCTTTTCTAAGCGCTTTTTCAGCTGAAAACACGATTTCAGGGCTGCTGCTGCTACCACTGCATCCAATTGTTGTTTGAATGCGTCTTCTTTTTTGCCGGTTACCAAGATCCTCAAAGCATTTACGAGGATTAGGAGTTGTACAGGTTGAAGCATCTGATTTAACCGGAGAAATCATATGCTCGATATCCTCCTTACATTTTCTGTAGAAGGGTACGTTTTCGTTTTGTTTAGTTGGAAATTCTGGCCACTGCATTGCATCTTGCAGCCACTCTTCATATTTATTACGGAAATTATCCGTGGTTCTTCCAGATTGTGTCTATTTTGCAAAAATGCGGTAGTAAAATCAACGACACCAGGCTTTTAAACTTGATTCGGAATTATTACATAGTTGTACAGATCTATTCTCTTTTAAAACACTGAACAAGTAGTTATAGTCGTGTAAATCTTTATGTGAGCGTGCACATAAAGCAACGTAAAGATCAAGATTCGTAGTAAAATTTGGAAAATTCATTTCGAGATTAGCGTGACTATACCAAGGTGTAAATCAAAACTAATTTTAAAGCTATTTATGGTGATTTATTTATACTATATTGATTTATTAATATTACACTGTCCTATTTGCTGATGAGGCATAGTAAATTAGTTTATTACAAGCAGTTTGTTAATGCTCATTACTGCATTAGTTATTCTGTGTAAACCATTAAGTAGTCATTTTCTTAATCAGTTTTCTTAATAACCTTTAACACATTTAGGTGCTACACATGCAAAAAGATGTAACAACTCCACAGAAAACATGCAACTGCCAGGAACATTAAATGTGTCAAATCTTTCATATGTTTTTTCTTTATGCAGTAGGTTTATGCACATAAAATCTGAAGCTAGTGGCTATGTTATCACAGCTACAAGAGTCCTTGCCGCGGTCGGTCCGTGAATACTTATAATATAAACAGAATATGCAAGGTTTAACAACTTTAATGTTCCTGGCAGTTGCTTGTTCCTATGGATTCTATACTTATTGCCATCTGCAGACCCAGTCAGGTTTTAGTATGAAGACAGAAATTTTCCCTACGCTGAAAAAATTGGGTTGAAAATATTTCTTGATAACACCTTTCACAGTGGTCACTCGATCATCCATTGAATATCGAGATCCCTTTAGATTGTGCCTCGAAAACCACGTTAAGCCTTTGATCCCGGTTGTCATTGTAGATCTCTGACGTTTGTTGACGTCGTTATGGGTAGTCAGAAACCCGAAAGTCTGCCAAACAGTCGTACCGAGAGCTATCGCGTTACCCAGTACTTAGCTGAGTAGTGGACGTCAGATATGCAGTCGCTCCGTGTAAAATACCGGTATTCAGCTGCATCCGTTTAGAATGGAAGCAGACTTCGACAAAGTTGGGAAAAGGCTTTGCAAGTAATAATATATGCACATAGAATGTAACCTTATTTCTGTCACTTAAGACTTTATTTCGACTGCTTAGAGGAAAGTACAAATCAATACAAAAACCTTTATATCATAAGAGCTGCTGCTATTTCCGGAAAGGAGTCGTGAATATATAGGGAATGAATTGCAATGTGGTCATATAACAGAAATAATATAAGAAAATTGTTTTAAGTAAATTAATATATAATATTAATATTTTTTATGACCCAAAAACAAGTAAAATCTACACTATCTGCTATTTTCAGGCACAAAAATATTTATTAAGACATCCTACCAACAGAAAATTAATGTCTAGCCTTTATCGAGCAAGTTATCGAGGTATATAATATAAAATAAAGGCAAAACGATCAATATTCCTACGTCCGTTAGCTCCGACTGCCGGGAGCACACTGACCCTTTACAATCCATGACCCGGGGTTGCGACGCGTCGTGACGTCGACGGGTGGTTATGAAAAGGTAAACAGTGTTGGGAACCTAGTGATCCTATTTTTTACGTTATTTGGGATTGGCGCACTAGTGCCAATCGCGTGTTCGCGACAGTTTGACAGCGCTTTTCGCCGCTGTGTGGGGCGGTTTTGTAATATAAGGCCAGCTTGCACCATAAATCGCTAAATTCTTTTAGCGGTAAGCGAATTTAAATCATCGTTATATTTTTGTCAATTGTTTGAAGATAACAGAGAGAGAATGCTGTTTTAAACATTTTTGGTGCTAAACGTATTTAGTCATTTGTTGTGCGGACCTTAGTGTATTACTACTATCATACGGCTCGCCGTACTTCCTCTGACTATTCGTTTAGATCTGGTGCACTGTTATTGGATTGGTATTTTCCAGGATTAGGACGAAATTCAATCAAGTTACCTGTCTTCTGCTTCCGTAGGCACGTTACCTATTAAGGCAGGCTGCTAGCCTGCCTTAATGAACTAAAGTCTGTTCAAATCGTTGTTTCCAATTGATGGTATTTACATTTAAACAAATATCGACTTTATGGCAGTGTATATTAAGTTGATTTTAGAATGACTAGTCGGTACTATCGAGAAAGTCATACGATTTGTCGGAGCTGTAGCGCAAATTGAGCCATATATGTATTATACACATTAAAGTTATTTTTCCAAATACAAATATTTCTTTACATTTTTGGAAACTAAATTGCGAAAGCAGTATAGATGGATATGGATGGATAAATCGTCAATTCTGCAGAAAGGCACTGCAGTATCAAGTGCAATTTCTCGTATTTAATACGAAGCTGTTTTGGGATTGATTTGCTGTGAAGTCACTACGGAAAATAATGCAGAAATGAAACATGTAAATCAGTTAAGTTCTTGATTTATAAGAGCACTAACAAACAGGCAAATTTGATGAAGAAATTTTGGGCTTTACCTAGATCTGACGAACTAAAAACTCAGATTTGGACAATTTATAAAAGGACATTTAGAGCGATTAAAAGTTATTCTGTGCCATAGTGTTTCATATCCTGATTTCACTATCAGGACATATAACACTATTATATACCTATTCAAAGTTATCTAACTAACGAATTGATAGAGCCTTTTGGCATAACGAAATATTGGTTCAGAAAAGTACCCAAAAGTTGTCATAATTTTGCATTTACCTTTAAATCAACGAATCGAATAGCTTTGATTGCTATTTGAATTTGAAGCTGATATTTTTGTAAAAAAATTTCGGTATTCAGAAATTTAAAAATATCAAACACTTGAAAGTAATTATTAAAAGCAAGTAAAATTAAAACATCGTCAGAGTACACCATAAACACAGTTGATTATTTCAAAATTTTACTATGTCTATAACCAATCAAATTATTTGAAAAACATCCTCATCTGAAAATGATTGTTAGCAGAGTGGACTGCCCCACCCAAAGGCACTGGGTAGAATTAGATATAGGTTTATGTTAAATAGAATTAAGTACTAACAACAATAACATACATGTAAGCACAGTTTTTTTTAACCACTAACCACCTATGGACTGCTTAGGTCTGAAATAAAGATATTTTATTTATCATTTATTTTATTTTATGGGCCATTTAACGAGCTATCAACATTTAAAAATATATCTACAAGTGTCCGTAATTTTTGGAAAAACCTGGCAATCTACAAAATGGAACTGTACAATTACTAAAATTAACGAAAACATTAAACTAACGCCTTGTTTACGTCGTAACACATTTCTATTCAAGGTTTAATTGTAACTACGAACATAAGCACTTGATATCGTTACATCGCCCCTATTCTTAAGTGATAGTTCATTTTTATCAGTTTTATTAAAGAAACATCAAGCTTAGGCTGGGCTGCTTAGCTCGCCGTCCGATAAGGACCAGGCCCGGGTCGACGGCGCGTTGTGTTCCACGCGCGCCTCAAAGAGATGTCCGCAGAATTGACGGGGTCTGTTAGGGCCGATGCCTGCCAGGGGTGCGAAGAAAACCGAAAGGGAGATCGTGGCCCCCGGCAACAGGGCAACCGAAGGAACACGGGTGGGTTTTAGTCAGTAAGAGTCTGACACGCCCTCCCGCTCCGCCCAGAGCGGGAGAAGTTATTTGATGATTTCACACCCCCAAAAAAAAAAAAAAAAAGGCCGCCGGCTGCTAGTTGACTAGATTAAATGGAAGAACATGAGATATAAATTTATTTTTAACCGACTTCTAAAAGAAAGTGGTTGTCAATTTGTCTGTAGGTATATGTATACAGAATTAATGTTTCAAATCAGCATGGACGGTCAAATCCAAAACCATACCTATGGTTTTATGCTATTACTTAGGTAAAAAGGGTAGCGCCGAGATTTGAAAATCTAACAGTATGTTTTTTCAACGTGCTGGGACGAGAGTGCGTTCCAGCGCGTTGGATTGTCAACGCTCGGCTTGGCACCGGGAGTTAAAAATCCAGTGCGCCATAAAATCCCGCCGCGATTTTATTACGTCCTTTTGAACTTTGGCTTAGTGTACAGATATGCGTTTCTTCGATAGTACATCACGAATGTAATATTCAATAATTATAATTCAAAATATCCAATCACATTTTGTTTATGCAGCCTACCTGCTTGCCAACCTCGTTTGCCAAACAACTGAAATATACGTCACTTACCGGCCTTGAGCGCTCAGGCGTAAGGAAAGTTTGGAAAGGGGATTTCGAGGACAACAGGTGGTCGCAAACATCAAGCGAACGTGTCGACTGTGTCAATGAACCTATGAGTATCCTAAGTAGGTTTACAAGCTTATAGGGTTTTATAATTTCATGTGTAAAACGCAAATTTAATAGCTGGCAATTTCGTCAAGTAACTGAAAAAATTTAAGGTCAGTTTGAAAAAGGAGATAAAATGAATAAATTCTTTGCAAAATGATGTTGGAAAAACTTCAAACGAAATAAAAGTAAAATCTGGAACACCACCAAAAAAAGATAAAAACAAATATCGAGACACTTAAAGTTAATCGCTTAAAACAGTTAAAATTTATTGCAAATATACCGTTAGAGATGACTATTTAATTTAAGAGCCAAAATTTGATTCAAATTAAGCTGCAGAACTGACTCAACTACTAAACTTTAATGGGGTCCATAGACGTCCTGATTCCATACCGGACCACAGAGCAGAAGCAACAGTATGTCAAATAAATGGACTTAATGACTAAACGATAAACTGCTTGTTCTAATGCTTCATAATTTATCTATATTATGTTCTAATAGTAAATTACTAAGTTGCTGGCATGGAACCAAAAAGCAATACTACTTGAAATCCGTTTTGCAATCAGTTTTTTGTGGATAATGCCAGCGTTGACAGAGCCGTGAGATAGTTATCGCCTCAAATCGAACACAATCAACGAGTTTATTTTAAAAATAGATATTATTATCGTGATCTGCAAGTGTTCAGCTGAAATTGAACCATAATTATCTTTCTGATTTGCATTAAATTAAGTGTAGGAAACTTTGAGATTTGAGCTGTCATTGAAGTGCAATCGGGATGAACTTTGTGAGTCAAATTTCTATTAAAGAAGATAACCTACCATATCGTAGACTTTAATTGAAGATTTATTTTCAAAAACGATAATTATTCTTTCATTTGCATCTTTTATTTATTCTAAACTAGCGAGCTGCCCCACTTCACACAGTTTTAACGATTTGACAAATCATGCAGATCTCTTTATTAAATGTAAGTTAAACAGTTATATATAGTCACACATAAACCTTCGGAAATAAATTCTCTAAATTATGTTAAAAATCACATCAAAATCCGTTGCGCAGTTTAAAAGAACAATGTGGTCACACAGACAGACTTAAAATGTAAAATATTTATATAGAAGACAAGCTGCATCCCACGGTTTCACCCTTATAAGTTTCGATCTCATAAGAATATCGAGAAAAAAAGTATCTTATGTCCTAACACAGGTCATGGTCTACCCAGGTACGAAATTTCATCTATATACGTTCAGCCGTATTAGCGTGAAAGCGTAACAAACATACAAAAAATCAAAACTTTTCTCTTTTAAAGATGACATGATTAATTCATGAAATTCTAAGCCGAATACTATCAAAACACTTATCTAGTGTGTGGCCATTGTGAATAAGCCCTACAAACACTGATACTGCAACCAGAGTCCAGAGGAGGTCGCTGTTTCAAAGGGAACCTAACATACTTGAAACATTGACATTTGCACTGAAGTATTCGTAGCTCATTTAAAGATATGAGCATATGTAGGGACATTTATTGAAGTTAGTTATTGCAGAGCAAAGTTTTTAAGGTAAATCCATTCAGACTTATGTTTAATTTGGATCTAGTCTTAGAAAGTGGATTTACAAGAGCAACTGCATTCAAAGAAATACCTACTTTTAATAAGGTTTGCTGAAATATATTTTTTTGCTTTGCCTAAATTGTTGATCAAACTTGCCGGAACTGAAGGAAAAGAAGTATCTTGTAGGAACTGGCAAGTTATGCTTCTTCTTCTTTTCGTGTTGTTAGTGACTAACCCGGTGTCAGAGTTTTAAAGCCACCCATGGGCCTCTGACTTGGCTTCACATGCCGTCGAGAAACATCTCTCAGGGATGCCGGTTTAATTGACGGGGTCCGCTAGGGCTGATGCCTGCCGGGGGTGCGAAGAAATCCGAAAGGGAGATCGTGGCCCCCGGCAACAGGGCAACCGAAGGAACACGGGTGGGTTTTAGTCAGTAAGAGTCTGACACGCCCTCCCGCTCCGCCCACAGCGGGAGAAGTTATTTGATAATTTCCCACACAAAAAAAGGATGCCGGTTTCCTCACGATTTTTGCAAGTTCTGCTATAGCATACGAGGGTACTACGTCGTCAATATTTTGTTTTAATTTTTAATTGGACGAAGTTTTTAGTAGTTTCGTATTTTCGTCCCAGTTTGGCAGGGACTTTTAAGGAGTGGCTTCTATGCACAACCAGAGACTAAATACAAAAGAAATAATACATTTTGAAGCAATATGACTGATTATTTGTGCATGGAAAGTTGGCCACATTGGTCACACAGTCTTAGCATGTGGTTTCAATTTAGGACAGGACCGTAAAATCACTCTTTGGAACTAGACAATAGACAATCCTCGAACATAATTTATAGCTGGTGTATTGATTGCCATATAAAAAGTAAAAGCTAATATTTATGACGCAAAAACACCGCACCATGCAGAACCACAGACGGGCCACGGTTGACGGCGTCTCAACGTACGTAATTCGCGACATAATCATCATAATCATTAGTGGACAATGGCTGTAGCAGTTAATTAGTTATATCTATAGAGCTTACGTCATGCTGTTTAGAAATCACAACTTCATTGTGGGTAAACTATATTTAATTGTTAATTGTTTCCCTTTTTATTATGAGATTTTTAGAACTTAATTGTGTTATGTAAAGTTTCTCTTTGTTCGTTTTTTGAGCTTTTGCTACGCTTCTGTTTGGTAGGAGGCGGAAGTTACGCGAGTTTCGGTCTGTTCGGTCCGCTCAAGAGTGGAACCCTGCCTTATTTTGGATCCCAACATGTGCTTATTCGAGAACCATTTTTTTTTTCTCGATATCTAGCCGAGTTTTGGCGTTACGCGAAAAAGCTCTGAGAAAATAGTTGCGTTTGTACTACTTATAATAATTTAATTTTCACAATTAAATGGGCAAATGGACATAAAATTGTAAATAAAATAATTGAATAAATTATACAAACTTGTCATTATGCTTAATATTAAAATGTTTTCGCGCATGCGCCGCATAAAAATGTTTGAACAGACTGAGTCACAAGTTGACGAAATACCTATCTGACCACAGAGCGGGCTACTATAAGGATATAAGCAGCTATATTGAAATACCTTGTTCTTTAAGTAGTTATCATGAATCAAAGGCACATAGAAACGCGCAGTTTTTGTTCACTCAGATTAGTAAAGTTCTCTATTACATATCATAGCAGTTTATATTGCTAAACCTATCTAATTTCAGTATCTCAGTACAACCGCGCTTTTTTGCTTTAATAAAGGAACGGATTGTGCATTGTTCAACTCACCTTGGGCCAGAGCCGGCGAAAGAGCGCTCCAAATAACGAGACAAAAACACAGAAACATTTTGCAACCGTCTTTAGGATTGACGAGCATCACTTGTTCATGACGTCACACACACACGCACAGATGATAATTCCAAAATTCTAAATTCAAATGTTGGCGCGAAAGTTTTCGCGACGTTCGGGGCTGCGCGGTTAATACGACACACTCGAGTATTCGCGTCGGACTGAATAGGCGCCTGCGCCGCCGTCTGCCCCCACCACGAGACGCCTTTCACCGTTACAATTCGTAACTCGAAAGACTGCGTTGAGCAAGGCTATATGACGATTGACATTCAACAAAAACGGCCCATTTGCTACACGGAAATAGAGTGTTTACTTCTAGTGTAACAGCTCCATACATGGGCTGGTTGTTAAATCCTAATACGGCCTTTTATCAGAAAATTGATCGAAATTGTCAGCGATAAATTCCACAAAGTTGCACACAATAAAAAAATTACCCTCTGTTTTTAGGTTTTGGTTAACTTTTTAGCAACATTTTTTAATACAAAATCTGTTCCTGTTTGATTGTGACTATTTAAAAATAGGCCCACTAGTGACTGTCTCACAGTTTCTTAAAAAATACTAGCAGAATATCTATATTTTGCTCGTAATTTTAAGGTCTGTATGCTACAACCCACCCTAGCTAACTAAATTATTACCACGTAATCCTGTTTCTGTAACCCTATTAGCAACGAAGGGTGGGCCATATGGCCTAACTGATCATATTACTCGAACAGGCGCGCGGAAACCCTTTATATATTTTTTTTAACATGTTTGCCTACACTGTCCCACTGCTGAGCAAAGACTTCCCCAAATCCTTCCAAGCATCCTTTTTCAGGGCTATCTCGATCCAATCCTTATGGTACGCGTAAGGCTGCCATACTAAAATGGGATTGGGCAGGTCACTTTAGCCGCATGCATAGTGACCGCTGGGCAACGGTCTCGGCGAGATAACCTAGACTTTTTTTTTGGTTAATAGTGTGTGCTTGCTCGTCAAGCTCGTTAGTCATAATCCTCACTAAACCTGTACTACCTAACAACCTGAATTATCCGACTTAACGTTGACCTGGAAGAGACACTTTCGTTACCAGGGAGACACGTCGCCCCCCTGGTATCGAAAGTGATCAACATAAATGACCAATACTTTATAACAATATTTTTTTACCTATAAGTGTCTGAAAAGGATGAGGTGTGGGCTGTTATCCGAAAGTGGAATAAATATAAATGAATATATTTTATTATTTTAATGAATATAAAGAAAATCACACCTTTTGACAGCAACACAGAACCGCAACAAGACAGAATGTAAAAAAAACAATTTAAATTTGAAATAATAAAGAAAAAGTATAAAACACCAAAGAGTTGAAATAATAAAGAAAAAAAATAAAACACCAAAGAGTACGTAACAGTGTCCATAGAGTTTCTTGTCCGTTCTTCTCTATACGAACCTACGCTTTCAAAGAGTCTCTGTAGGCACTCTCAATTAAGAAGATATTTTCGACACCAACCACCAGACAGTCTGTACCTACACGGAGATCCTCACCCCAATCTGTGTTGATATTCTTGTCAGTTACCAGAGGAATAAAAATTTCTTGAACAGGGAACCAGAAGCTAGAGCAACGTCCAACACGGTAGTCATAAAACTTTACTTAGGTATACAGGTTAAACGTATTTAACCTACAATAAATTATCGTAATTATTCCTAAGATATTGTATAATGTCTGCCTTTTGCGGGCTAGCATAACGTTTTTTTTCTACTGGCAAAAAAGTATGAGTACATGTAACTAAGACACCTATTGAAATCCATAATCCTTTTCCAATTATTTTCATTTCACGTTTGTCCATAGTTTTCTTAGGCCATGTCATCTATTTTCACCGCGTGCCTTTTCGTCTGACTCTAGCATGTACAACGTAATCGTGCAAAATTTGCGAAAAGCCAGCCAGAGAGGAAATAGAACCATTATCGCCTTGAAAATGCAGTTCGGTTATTTTCTTTGATATCTCTTAATTTTCAGTGCCATTGACCATGCTGTTGTATATAAATAGCAACAATAAAGATAAACGTTCTTGCGGTTTACGACCTGCAAACCCAATACTTATTGTAGTTTTGTAATAGGGGTAGGTCTGTTCCAATAGTCAATCAATACAAACCTAGCCTTGTTGGGGTCGGCTTCCAGTCTAACAGAATGCAGTTGAACACCAGTATTTTGTATGGAGCAACTGCTTACTGACCTTCACAACCCAGTAACTGGGTAATACGATAGTCCTTGGTAAGACTAGTTGTCAGACTTTCGGGCTTCTGGCGACCCGAAACGACTGTCAAAGATTCACGAATGACATCTAGGACCAACGTCTTAACGTGCTTTCCGAGGCACGGAGGAGTCTCGGCATGTAAAGATGGTCACCCATCCACGGACCAACCGCGGCAAGCGTAGCTTAACCTGATGGATCGACTCTTGCGGCTGTTATTACTTAGCCGCGAGCTCTTGGTCTGTCTAAAAGTATCTAAAGAAAATGTAAACAGATGGATTAGAAAACTTAGATGGATAGACGGATGACTGGATGTGATTTTGTAGTGCCACTTAAAAATTGATTGCTTCGATGTGATTATTTGAATACTTAAGCACGAAATTCAAAATTTGAATCACCTTAAAGCATCTGACAATTCTTCTTCTTTTCGTGCGGTTAGTGGCTAACCTGGTGTTAGAGTTTTAAAGCCGCCCATAGGCCTCTGACTTGGCTTCACACGCCGTCGAGAAATATCTCTCAGGCATGCCGGTTTCTTCACGATGTTTTCCTTCACCGTTTTTGAAGCAAGTGATAATTATATAAATACGCACATGAATCCGAAAAATCAGAGGTACGGTACAGTCGTGGCAGTCCGACGGTCACACCACTAGGCTATCACTGCCACTGAGGTCTGAAAATTGAGGTTAATTTTATAAACTTAATTTTTGTCATCATTTCATTTACAATTTAATTTCTATTCTAACATTAGTTGTCTGAATGAGTGGCGAAAAATAAATTTGCTACCTTCTAATTAAAGATTACATAAGAATTCAACGTGCACAGAGTTCCTTATCCTTTACCCGTTTATCAGATAGGTACTTTTGCCACCGACTAGATGATAGACGTTGGACTTTTTTGGCTCAGTTGCTAAATAAATTTATCATTCTAATACATATTATAGAATAATTAATGGCTACAGTTATACTATACTTTTCCAATATTCATTCTAAATATACTAATGGTATAAATACGAAAGTGAGTTTGTTTGTTTATTTGTTTGTTACGCTTTCACGCTAAAACGGCTGAACGGATAAGGATGAAATTTGGCACATGGGTAGACCTGGAGACATAGGATACCTTTCATCCTAATATTCCCACGGAATCGAGACTATCTATAACTATTGGCTTGTTTAATATACTTTAAACTTCTGGCAAGTTACACAGTTACACAGATTCAGAAGAAACATAATCACATCACGCCCGTGTTCCCCGAAGGGTTAGGCAGAGGATTATTATAGTACTTCAACGTTTCGCCAGTTATATTTAAGTCCCTAGTAAAGTCTCTAGGGCGGGCCGATTGCAATGTATTATACCAATCCTTACATATTGTAAAACAAAGTCCCCCGCCATGTCTGTCTGACTGTCTGTCTGAACGCGATAAACTTAAAAACCACCGAACGGATTTTCAAACGGTTTTCACCAATGGACGAAGTGATTCTTGCGGAAGGTTTTAGTCTATAATTCATTAAAGTTTTGTGTAAATTGGCTGAAATATGATGATTATTGTCGAAGATGTCGGAAAAAATCATGCCGAATGGGAGCTTTACTGGCGTGCGCCACGTAAACCGTTACGGATACATCAAATTTATGTTCTACAGGAATAAAGATCTGAAAAAGTTCAACAAAAAAGTCCGCAATCGTATATGTCTATCTTCTAAGTATGACCCACAATAACCATTTTTATCTTTCAGAATTTGATAAAAATTTAATTTTTATTTCCGAAGTCATTTTGAACGGTATTATATTAATCCTTATCCAATAAACTATGTTACTTAAAATGAGCATTTCATTTAGATTAAAATATGCCGTGACATCATTTCATTTAAATGAACAGTTTAAAAGATATCACAGATTCAAAATTACGCGTGAAAAAATAATTGTGGTTGACAGTAACGCGGGCGCAGCGGTAGGAGTCAATGACCTTTTCCTCGGCTTTTAGGTATGTAATCCCGGTATCGGTAGTACGTTCCCGTGGGATATTTTCCGACATCCACGCGGGCGAAGCCGCGGGCAAAAGCTAGTTTATACATATTTTATACTTACTTCTTCTACTATACTTACACCTCATTTTAACTGTCGAACAGCGTCAAATTTTCACGATGTGGCGCTTTTTTGATGATCATGATGATGGCTGTAAGCTGCGTTGAGCGGAAAAGCACGCGTCTGCGCTTCTTGACTCTCGTCTCGAACCCCGCGGCGCTTGCGACGGTTCTCGCCTACAGTATCTAGTTATTTGTTTTCCTGTTTTGTCACAATTTATTAGTTTCGACCAGTATCACCATATTTATGTGTATGTCTTTTTTGCCAATACATCTTTATCTCTTTTTTGTCCAGGACAAGTGACCATCTTACAAGGCGTTTGGTATTTTTACAAAGACTTTCAACAGGATTGATGGAGGAAAATTTAATTGGAGTGACGTAAGCTATCGAATAAAAATATGTCACTCAAATACATATTTTACTTTTCCATCATCATAATTGCTGACAGAATGTCACTTTCTCTAGGCTCTCAAGTAGTATTTAGAGTTCCGCGTGAAGGAACTCATCTGAAAAAGCTATCTCCTTCCATACATATTTGTGCCGCCATGCAGTCATCATCTGCCTAGCCTTTTCCCAACTATGTTAGGGTCGGCTTCCAGTCTAACCGGATGCAGCTGAATACCAGTATTTTACATGGAACGACTGCCTATCTTACCTCCACAACCTAGTTACTAGGTAACACGATACCACTTCGTAAGACTGGTTGTCAAACTTGGGCTTCTGTTCGTAACGACTGTCAAAGGTCTACAAATGATAGCCGGGACCAACGGCTTAACGTGCTTTCCGAGGCCCGGAGAGGTCATGGTATGTATAGATGGTCACCCATCCACGGACCAACTGCGGCAAGCGTAGCTTAACCTGATCGATGGACCTGTGCGTTGCTGTGTTCTGGTTTAAAGGATATGGGTGTCAGTGGAATTACAGGTAGACGAGACATTGCAGCTTTGTCTCTGGGTTGCGAAAAGTATTTGCAATGTCTCTGGTTTGCAAATGCAGTAACAGTTTGCACGACACAAGGACAGCTGTAAGTTACCTGATTATGATTTTAGTTTTTCTGTGTCTTTGGCTATACATATAAAGTTAAAAAAAAACAATGAAGTTTCGCCAACTAATCAAAAAATACCTTGTATTTGTAGTTTCAGTGTAGTGAGTATGTACCTATGTCATTATATTTACAGGTAGGTAAAAAATAATTTAAAAAAAAAAACGATAATTTCCATCTACGAGATAAAATTTATTAAGATTTTAATAATTCATCCAATGAAGTTAATTTGAATAATTACATTTAAAATATACGCACTACAATTTTTTTTATTGTTTTTTTTTTGAATTTTTTGCTACTTAATAACAGACTAATAACAATGTGACCAGCAACATGTCTAGTACATGTAGTCTACTAACCCATCCAACTAGTTCAGAGTAGGTTCACGTGAATAATGCAACGGGTAGGGCTCTCGTTCGCCTGAACGACCCTTAACCGATGCTTAAATCCTAATCTATTGATAATAATGCAATCTAATATCTAACATCAAGATTCATTGAAAATTTATCCTAAAAAATAAAGAGTATAATAACGGTATAGAGTCTAATCTTCATACTATATTTCATTAGTACTGTCAAAATCGGTTGCATGTATTACTGCTCTTAGTAATTAGTACATATTTAGTTGACGTAACATTATAATATGTGGCATAGAAAGAGAAAATTATAGATAGAACTAAAGAATATACGAAATATATATTTCAGGAAAAAGAAGAAAATTAAATGCCATATCCATTATAATTCCCGCAATTTTAACAGAATCAATGTAATAAAGTACTAAAATTAAGTAAAGGAGAATTGAAAAATTTTCTCATAAGTATCAAGATTTTAAACACATATTGTCCCTAGAAGCCAGAATAATTTTACTACAACTAAAACTATACATATCCAATAGGGTTTATACTGTCAAGTTCTTACTTCCCTAGTCAAACTGTAGTTGGAGGTTCCAAGCAAGTAGCAGAGAAAAATATATAGAAAATGACTAAAAGAAGACCTTGTATGCTTCCTTAAGGTAAAGATAAAGGTTTAATAGAAATCTGGTCTCAAACTAGATATGTGTTGTTCATAACGTATTACTACGTCATTAAAAAGAGTGACTCCTTACTACCTTGCTTGGTATCATCAACTACACAAGAACACAGTCTTACTTCTTTCCTCCTCTGTGCACACTTTCCGGAAAAATTAATCTGGCGCATCATTCAGAGTATACAGACAGATTATAATAAGATTAAAGGCCTGGAATGGCACTGCACTGCAGAGACATTGTCAGATATTGCTTACTGTATGGTTCCGTATGAGACAGTAGACCGCACCTCGCGGCCATGGATCTGCACGGCCACAGCGTGCCTTGCGTCCTTTGCACTGCAGTGTCGCTCCGTACACTTTGACCTTTGATTTTGACCTTCAAAGATTAAGAAAAATGGCCACACCTGCCAGTCAATGTATACAGTAGGGTTACATTTACCTACTTTTGATATTAAATGCCAATATTGAATTTAAAGAAGACATGGTATTTCTATTTTCAATGTCCCTCGGGATTCATCGCATTTCCAAATATAAACGAATGCTGATTTCCATGTTCATCAATCATTAGATTTATCGTGTATAATAATTTGAATTCAGATCTAAGTTCTTTATTGTTGTTATGTTTTGATTTCCGTGTGAACTATATAGAGCTGTAAAACTATTTTCCTATCTGTCGTGCCTGCGACTTAAGCAGCTTTCCTCTCATTTTAAAAATAAATTACTTTTTTTTATTTATTTTTTTTAAGTTTAAAAGTTTAAAAGAGTATTAAAACTCTATATACTTCCAAGTCGATTGAGAGCGTCCGGTCTGCACGAGGTGCAAAGCAACTGATAGAAATCCGACGACTGAGACTGACGAAACACGAAGTTTGCCGAGGGACATTAAGAAAATAGAAATACTTGTAATTAGCTTATATTAAGTAGTTTTATAAAACTTAATTTTAAAGGTCGAAGTAGGTAGGATTAAGTTAGGTTGTAGGCTTAAGAGTAGTTAAGTCCTTGCTTTTTTAGATTCAGCGTTGAGCATCAAAGACCATCGCTTTATAAAATTTCGTTATTTTTAATTTAAAAATTATGTTGTTCAATAGTGCAGAAGACTCCAAATTTCTTTAAGAAATACCTTCTTATTTTTAAATTTAATATTCCAAAAACAGTCTTCGTTTTAAATTCGAACGTTTTATTTTTCGTAAAGGTAAGTATTCTGATTTTCAAATTATTTGAAATATTAAACACTCCTTTGCAAAAGAATTTATATAATAATATGACGGAGACGGGCCTGTCGTGTGACTATAATGTACGTATCTGTGTTTATGTCGATAAATGTATCACAAATTAGACATTAGCCTGTCTCCGTGCCTATCTCTTCTCGTATACAAAACTATTCCTGTAAGCGCACTCCCTGCTTAGACCCTTTAAAAGTTCTAAATATCATATTATGCCTTATTCGCAAGGCTTAAGGACGGAAGGACAGTTTAAAAATAATAAGGTTTGACGAATAGTTGTAGAAATATCAAATAGCCTAGATACCAGACTATTTGATTGAAAATGTAAATAGTTACTATATAATAGGTAATCATTAATTACAATAAATAGAATCTTCTATATAAATAACATCTCTACTAAAATATGTATATTATATATGTGTGGCCTATATAGTGGCCTTAATATAATAAATAGACATTTAAGGACATTTCACGCACAATTGAAGTATACTTTATAGAACAATTTAAATTTATGCGTGTTTCCTCGTACGTTTAGAGGAACTACAGTAAACGACAAGCAAAGGATTACATATCATGTAAGGTCTAGTAGATATATTTATGAAATCGATAGAACTAAAGAATTCCGTATGGTTTCTTTTCGTTGCTAAATGTATAATAAATAGGTACTTGATATAAATTTAAGAAATATAAAAGTAATATATAATATTCATAAGCAGAGCAAACATAGAAAGTACAACTAGAAATGTTTTTTTTTTTTGACGTCTGTCCTCGCCTGCTATATGTTGCCCATAAATTTATCATTAAAACCTTTAAAACGCCAAAGTCTTTATTTTTGCAAATGTAAGACGAAAATTAGTCTGCTCTCAGTGAAGTATGAACATAATGTCACAGTTTGTTTGTCTACTTTATGACATTGAAATTAACACAAAGAGGTTTTATTAACAACAATATGATTTTCAGCTAGTTGTTCTTTTCGTTGTTGCTCCATTTCCATTTTGTGATTTTTACGGATTTGTTTATTCATGCGACGACTCTGTGGGGTATTATTCATGCACATACTGAGATCGTTATTTTTGTGCATGTCAACACCGTAGACGACCCTGAACGACGACTTTGGCCGCTTTTCAACTCATAAGTCTATGGTTTCCCGCGTCGAAGAAGTGGCACGCTGAGGGTTGTTCTGGTTAACCACCTGCTGCATGATGTGTGTCCTAACGTCCACGTGGGCGGGCCGCGCAAAATACTCAATTATTTTCCTCTGGCGAGGTGGATAGTTAAGCATAGAGCTTTTGCAACAACAGTAATTAAATATATTCGAATAAGCCCTTCCAAAAGCACTGTTCAAAGATCCATAAAACACGCTCGAGAATAATGGGCGGCAAATGCCTGCCCAGGCCGTGTGGTAATACCATGAGTCGGGAGCATCAGGGAACACGTTGACGATGATGAGGTATGGCAACCAAGCAGCGACATACAACAGGTACGCCATGAGGTTCAACTTGATCATGGCAACATCCCGGTGATACTGAATGGACTTTCTGTACCGGGGTTGCAGCCGCTGTTGTTGACGGACTTGCAGAGACGAAGAAATCAGCGCGTACATCGTCCAGATGAATGAAGTCCCGTGAATTAAAAGTGAAGTACCGAGCCGGAAATAGAAGTTGCCGAAGTGACGCCGCTGGCAGTAGTCGTAGTCGAGTTCCAAGTAGGTTCCAGTGGCGGCCAAGGTAATACCGGCGAGAAACACAAACATTGAGATTATCCCGATTCCAAGGCTGATATTTTTTTTGAATGGTTTTCGGGAGTGGCAGACTCGGAAATATGTTTCACCGGAAACGAACTGTGAAACAACGTCTAATAAGTAACATACAACACGTAACTCAAATTAGGGATCCTAAGAGTTAGGTGATTGAATCTAAAAATTGTGTGCTGGTAAATGGTTACAACGATATTATTATAGTTCGCTATTGTAGAACGTGGACAACACAGCAATGCACTTGAATAAAAAATGCACAACAATAAAACGATTGTTTAAATTAAAACGAAGCAGGCAAACTTTTCACTTCGCATTTGTTCTAATAAATTAATATTAATTAGCAATAATCGCAGTGCACCCCACACACCACACATATCTAAAAACAGTAACAATACTAATTTTCTTAATAGTGTAACAATAATTTCTAGTTATTTGGGCTGATTTACATTTGCATTAGTTAAGCAGCGGGTTTAGTTCAAGAAGCAAGTTTAAATGTTTCCAGACATCAGCGTATTTCATTGTGAAGCGTCACGTATAGACGTCAAAGACTTGACTTGGTATTCAATTAATGCAAACGTAAAATTAGTCTGTAGGGTAAGGCTAAAAAGGAAATTACTAGTTACTTACGGAGTAATACATCGAGTAGCAGTATGTTGAGCAAGCAGCTAGAGTTTGTAAGACGTGGCAGACTGGGTTAATGTCCCATACTCCGGAGAGTAGAACCACGGCAGCCATAGGCATTATCCCCGCGGTGATCATCATATCAGCTATGCCCGCACAAGCGTGGTACACGTTACCTAGTTGACAAAAAAAATAAATGATAATAAC
This sequence comes from Omphaloscelis lunosa, assembly GCA_916610215.1. Classification (NCBI taxonomy): domain Eukaryota; kingdom Metazoa; phylum Arthropoda; class Insecta; order Lepidoptera; family Noctuidae; genus Omphaloscelis; species Omphaloscelis lunosa. The sequence continues at coordinate 20,287,405 of OU744243.1, forward strand.
TCGGACAATCTAGACAACATAAAATCTTAATCCTAATTCTTCTGACACAAAATCAACTAATTCTTCTTCTTCTGGCCTAAATGAACGCGTTGAATATAAAGACATTACGCAGATCTGGCCTATATTTATGATAATTGAGATGTGTCGTTGTTGATTTCGTTAGACCTTAAGCAATAAAGCCTCATGCAGACTGGCCCGACGCGACTCTAACAAAACAATATCTAAGAGAACTTCACGGTAGAACAGTTACCGGTGTGGCGTCGCACCGTCGCGTCGCGCCAGTCTGCACGACGCTTAATTCGGGTGGCGATTTTTTCGTCGCATCAAAGGGTTTTAGCACTTTGAATAACGCATCAAACTGCGTTAGCTACATTAGTGCTGTCTATTCCATGCACCGTCGTGCACGCGCAAGCGCTGTGTTAGGGCTACAAAGTACTGCATCCATCTCCATTTTAAACGTGGTTAACTCTCTAACTTTGTAGCAATAAATTTTGAAGCTGAACCACATTATTGTAAATAAGCGTTAAACGGGCTTTTCTTTAAAGCCATAGTTAAGGCGCAGTTTGGCTCCACAGCCAGTTGCAGAAACGAACTTGAAGTTTTAAAGCTGTCATTAAATACTAATCTTGCATTAACTTGTTGCAGAAAACAACATTAGACTCGATTTTAATGGTTCTTTGATGAAATTAATGAAATCATTAGCGTTAATGTTTGTCTTTGTGTAACTGGGTGTCAGATGTTAACATTAATGCAGTTATAGCAGGAACATTATTGTAGCGACACTTCTGCCGAAAATTACGCGATGAAATTCTGCGTGTTTTGTTCTATTAAGGGGGATTCGTCAAGGGAACTTGCGAAACATACGATTTTTGCAAATTGCAGTTGATAATAATTCAATTGGCAACAGTTGTGATAAGATAATGACTAAATTATAAAATAATTTAAAACAGAATTTTCCACTCCATGTTCAAGAAAAAGTTTACGAGTTGGTTATTGGATAATTGCTTTTATGACTTTGGTGAATTTATGGAATATTGTAAAAAATAAAGATGACATTTAATTAATTTTGACATTGATTTTTGAGTTACCTTATTATAATAATGTTAATTGATATTGGACTTAAGGTAAATAAAAAATCATAAAATTAATTGTACTTAGTAAACATTTGAATATTTGTACACCTGTCAATATAGTTCTCGAAATTATATTTAATGGAAATAACTATATCATGAAAATATGACGATTTGCGAATTTTGATCAACATAAAACGGGAAACCGTGCTTTAATTTGCAAAAAAAAACATAAGAAGTTTTGAATTACACAGGCTATATAGAAGGAATCATCTTAAATATAAATATAATGTGACGTAGTTTCGGCCTGATGTGTTATAGTCATAGGTAATTTAAAAAGCATTGCAGCCTTTAGCACAGCAATCCTTCGCGTAACTTCGGCACATATGTTCCTAGAGTTAGCGCATTTAAAATTCGCAAGCAGCAGCAGGTGCAACAGCAACTCACTTATTCGTCTGAGGTCATGGTCCACAAAGAAGGAGGATACGAAGTATCCGTTGAGGGTCGCGCCGAAGCAGGAGGCGAACACGACGCCCACTAGACGGGCGAGTGTAGACCACTCACGGCTCAGGGTTATCGGGGAGTAGACCCGGGTGCCGTTGAGAAGCCCCGGGAATATCGGCTTATCGACCTGCATCATCACGGTACCTGGGAAAAAAAACCTGGTCACAAAAAAATAAACTCAGTACCTATTGAATTGATTAAGAAAAATAATATAGTATTAACTATAACTATTGCCCGCGGCTTCAGCCAAAAATTATCCCACAGGAACATACTTCCGAAATTAAAAGTATCCAATGGTCAGTATCCTAAGTATCCGTGGGCCAAATTTCATCTTTTCCGCCGTTTAAAAGCGTGAAAGGTAACAGACAGAGTTACTGTTACTATTAGTCTGCATCATCCCACTTCTGGGCAAGGTCCCAGAAGTGGGATGATGATGATATGATATGATCTCATCTAACTAATATTCAGACTAATTATGCCTTCCAACTCTTTCTATCACGGGCCAATGTGGACTGGATGACCACAGAGTAACTTTGGTATTTATAATATTAGGATGGACTAAATTATTAGAGCCGTTTCTTGAATCTATTTTACTAATAGTAGAATATTCATATTTTTTTCTATCTTTACATAATTTTGTAATTATAAAACGCCTTTTGAGCTACTGAAAATGTTACGAAACTAATTATTTGAGTACTGAATTGGTAGACAACAGCAAAATTCGTTAATTTTCTCTTAGAAGATGCTTTAAACTCCGGCCGCTGAAAGAATGCGTCCCTGACTCCCCTCAATTGGAGACGACTATGACATAAAGTATAAATTTGTAAAGCACGTATTCTTTTGTACTAACTGACAGGTGTCAGGAACGTATTCTTTTGGCACCTGGAATTAATGTTAGAATGATAAATTGATTATAATGAACGAGTCACTGGATGTCCTTAATAAAGCATCAGGTAACCTACATATTGATTAATGTGAACGTAGTCAAATTCTAATGAATCATAATAATACATTACATCACACAATCTTGCTACACCATTAAAAGGTTTAACTCTGAAATTTTACTAAGTACGATCACAAGTTCTCAGTCCGTACATCCTCAGTAGTAACTACTTGTGCTCGCTACTGACTCAAATTCTGTAGGTATATTAATAAAAATAATAATTGAATTTCACAAAATATTTCTTTGTCACAATAATACTAACTCTCGTACATTCGTTTCTCCCTATTAAAGAGTTCAACGCGTGTAAAGGTGAATCTTTCAAAACTTTTAAATTAGCTTTAATATTTTTTCCTAATAAAATATTTATGTTTTATTAGTAAGTTATTTTTTTCTATCTTATACTAATTCCAACCTATACAAATATTCAAAAAGTTTTATTTTAATTCAACTTTATGTTATTTTCAAGTGGCTTTTGTCAATCCTAATTCCAAAGTCTGGGTCGTATTTGAAGTTAACCAGAATAATACCGTCACTGAGAGTAATTATCTAAGATGGTGAGACTTCCTCGCTCACTGTGACCTATGTGACCCAGTTTCCAAATATAAACCAGTGGCCAGGGCACAAGGTATTTGGTCCCAACTAAAATCATAGATTATCGAAATAGAACACACTGGCAATCGCCATCCAAGACAGGACCGCGACAACAGTTGCTTAACCTCACAGATCGAACAACCTTCGCGGTATCTATTTAGCATCAAACTGTTATGGAAAACCTTTATTATAATTATGTGGAAGAACTAAAATATTCCAAAGAAGCATTTATCATTTTAAAACTAGGTATTTTAGAAGATAATTAATATTTAAACTAATAAGCAATTTTAAACTAACTTAAATCTTTACTTGATTATTAATTCAAAACTTAGAACAGTGTTGATTTGTACTATACAGAAGTCCGTTTCACTTTCCTAGAATCTGAAAAAATAATTAAACACATTGTTCAAGTGTTATGTGTGTCATCATCACTATTATTTCTACAGTTTTGACACTACACTAATTCAAAGAGTTTATTCCGTTTTTTCAAGCTCAAACTCAAGGCATTTATTTCAAACAAACCAATCACAGGCACTTTTGAATCATCAAGAAGTCGGTCAATCAGAAAGATGAAGCTAGTTGGCCGTTAAATTCAATTCAAAATGTTTTATTTCACCTAAACCTACATGGGCACTTATGAAACGTCAAAAGCTAGATGCACGGTTCCAATTAGTCGTTTCCTATGGAGAAAAGCCGGAAAGAAACTCCACGGTTACTCTTTTAAAAATAAATCGATTTTTTTTACAATGTTTTCAAATTACAGTCTATATAATTAACAAAATTCTAAAGAGTTTCTTGACCGTTCTTCTCCACTGCTAAGAAACTCCTTTTAATCTTCGCACTATGTTTGTGTTGTCTAATAGCTGGATTACCCATCAATTCTATGAAACTAACTAACAAACAAAGCCGAATATCAATATTATAAGACTCATCGAATAACATAGTAGGAGCAATTACTACAAAAGCTTCTCTCCATTTCCCTCTACTTCAATCAACAACATTTCAATGACTTTAGTAAAGTCTATTGAACGCGTTATACAATAAAGCACTAGACCCGGGATGTCCTAAATACAGCTGGAGGTGCCCTATATTCGGATTCCGGATATAACATTTCTAGGTTCTGCCTGCGCCTTCGTCCGCGTGAAATTTCGGCCCCCAACTCACCCAACTCACCGCGTCGCATCGCATCGGCCACCCGCGTTGTTACTTCGTTTTCAATTAGCGTTCTTTCTGACTTTTTGCTTTTTGCTCGGCTCTTAAGGGTTAAAGCGTGGATTTTATGCTTATAATTTTCCTCAAGAATTGGGCTATCGAATGGAAAAATATTTTTTCAAATCCAACTAGTAGTTCCAGAGATTAGCGTGTTCAGACAAAAAACAAACTCTTCAACTTCATTGTTAATATATTTATAGATTACAGTCTACATATACAACACTTCAATAGCTTTCTATTAGATCGTAGGGTATGAGAAGTGAATAAAAGTAAAGATAAACGTAATATTGTTTTAAAGGACCATTTAAAGGTAATAGAGTTGTATGATTACATATTTTACGTTTAAACGTTTTATTTTTTTCGTTATTTCGTAGTTAGTCCCGTTAGCTCGCTAAACGTTGTTAATATTCACTTCCTATAATATTGTAAATTGATCAAAACTAGGGATGCAACGATACGGCTATTACGATACCAATACGAATGACGAATACATCGTAATGGCCAAATACGATAACGAATTACGATACGAATGCATTACGATATTTGTTTAATACCATTTTGATGAATTTATTGGAAGCTTTGTTGTATGTTATTATTGTAAGACTAAGTAAAGTAAAAGTATAAAAAATAGTTATGCATTTTTAATCAATATATGTATTTATGAATTTTATCAATTTTCATCATTAACTTATATTTTAATTTTTTAAATTGTTACTATTTGTTACATTTACTGACTATTATTTAATTTTAATTGTAGTCGTAATTTATTACTGGCAAATTCTTATTCAGAAAACACAACATTTGTAAGTTTTTTCCCTTCAGTCGGTTTCTCTCATCACTGTGTATATCGTAAAAATAGCGTATCGTAATATTTACGATAACGAATGATCGTAAAGGTTTACGATAATTGCCGATATACGATTATCGTATCGGTATCGTTGCACCCCTAATCAAAACCATTCTGTATTTAAAATTGATTTTCAGGGGAATCTGTTTTAATATTCACTTGCGTAAGCGCACGTCTATAAAATATCAAATTGCATAGTTATTTTTGATAACAAAAAGATACATAATATTTTACACGTACAGTCGCGCAAATTACAAGAGTTAAACGGGGAAATAATTATGATAAAAGTTCCTATTGTTAAAGACAATGGCGTTACTTCGTAGAAAATCATTTGTGTTGATGAAAACGCACGTTTGATACTCGGCAATCACAAGACTATCCCAGCCTTCCCTTAGGTATAAGGACTACATTCACTTGTTCAATGTTTTGAGCCGGCGCGCTCCATCTATAGGAATTTTGTCGAATCAACCAGAAACGCGAAACTCATTCATAACTTCACTACCCAATGTTTCCGTACGAAATCTGATACTGAATAAGCTTGATATTTTTACATACAGTCTTAAAAATAAGATATAAAACTGGGGTTTTATATCTTATTTTTAAGACATAATAGGGTGGGCCCTATTATGTTCATATAGAAAACGTATACAGTTATTGCTTTTTAGAATGCCGCCATTGGCCGCCATTGATAAAATAATTCATGAATGAAAACTCTAACAGCGCCGCGTGAGCCTTCCCGGAACTAAACAGGTCAATGACATCAGATTGTCATTTGATTGGGCATTGATAGAAGAATATATTTTTTAATAATAAAAATAGTTTATGCTGTTATCCGAAGGATAATTTTAGATCACGAAGATCTTAAATGTACCAGCTTTAGATGGATTTACTATGTGCATAAAGCCTGACCTATTCTAGATTTCTGCCCGGGATTGAGGTGAGGTCAAATCATTGTTGCTCGGATTAAACCACACAATCAGGCATCACAACTACCAGGTAATAATCTTGCAAGTGTGACCTAATTAATGCTGCATTTAGCTTTTATCAACTGCTCCTGACAGTGTTCTAAGAAAGCGGTACAGCAAGCAGAACTTATTAACTGCAACCTGTTTATAGGAGCCTTTTTTTTTGCTCGATTTAATTAACCTATTTATCAACTTTGACGTCCTTGGGTATAAATATAAATAAATATTTTATGCTGTGGTTGCTTTATACAATTTAATTAGTCTAGAGTTATTGGTTCTGTTCATTTTGCGAGTCGTAATATAAGAAGATTATTTCCGACGGTCTACCTACCCTACTCACCCTTCCTACCCTAACTATATTTAAAAAAAAAACTAGCCTAGGCTAAAAAAAAAAAAAAAAACTTTGTGGTGGACCACCCTTATCACTTAGGGAGTATTATATTAACTGTCCTTAGGGCTATGAATAATAGATTACAACCGATTCTCAGACCTACCGAATAGACGTATACAATTTCATAAAAATCGGTTAAGCCGTTTCGGAGGAGTATGGCAACTAACATTGTCACACGAGAATTTTACATATATATAGATATGAAGATGTTTGAATGCTTGTTACTCAATCATGATAGATTAGATAAAATTCGACGCAAAGGTAGATTTGATCCTAATATATTAATTAATTTCTTTAGGACGCAAGTCAAACCGCAATCAAGAGTTAGTAAAATCATAACATGATGTCACGAATAAACAGAAATAATATGTGTATGAAACAATTGAAAAGGTCATTTATGTGACTTAGGAATCCAACCCAAAACATTATGCACGCAGCTTGGTTGCCGTCATAGGAACTAATTCCCTATAAAATATTTTACAATACATAATCAAATACGTACATACTTACTGCTGGAAAATACAACACAACACAACACAACTTACTATGAAGGAATGACCGTAGTTTCTGGACAAATTATTCGGGGAAAATATTATTTATTAAGGTAGCGTTTATATTAATACTGCATAAATATTATTTCATGAAATATTTTCGTATGCACTCATTAAATAAAGTTTATTTTTATTTATCGATGTATCGATCCTATGCACACAGGCTTCGATTCCCTTTTTTGGACGGCGGCGACATGATGACGAAAACGAAATTCTAAAAAGGAAGTTGTATCTAAAAGTCCATACTTTATCGATCTGTAAGAGTTGCATTGAAATGGTTATCACCAGATCTTAAAACTAAAGCCAAAAAAATATGACCTCTGATATTTTTCTTAATAAGTATTTTAATATTCAAAACACATTAAAAAACTGTATTAAATCACACATGTACTCAAGTGATGATCTTGTGGCCAGGAAATCTGAATATTATAAAACTTATTTTTTTTTTTTGTTATTTTGCTTTACTATTCGTTTTATTATACTTATATATCATTTTGTTTGTTGCGGGAATGAGAAAAATATTCATAAAATTGTTTGGCTTTTCAATCAAATCGTTTAAAGGGTTTATTAGATTAAAAAGTCAACTATCCAGTCTATTACATCTAAAACTTACATACATTAATTTGTATTTTTACTCTTGGGGCATAATAAAGCTATGCCTATTATTTAAATTGTGATGTAGTGAGTTGGCGCCAAACATGTAATCACTGTCCGTGACCACCTTACATATAACATCAACCTGCATACCTCGATGGGTTAAGTAAAATGTACCTATGTACAATAATTGTACACCCACAGTTCATCCTGTGAACTTTTTCTGTAATACACATTATTATTTTATTCCTATGTATCAGTACGGTGCCCCGCCGCGCCGTATCATGAAATACAATATTCAATCTGCATTGCAAACTGTATCGTATACCGACGGCAATTAGTTCTATACTATCAATTCTATACTAGTTACATAAATAATATTTTCCTTTATTAATAGACTAGCCAGCTTTCTTTTTCCAATAATTAACTTATGTATGTGTGCTGTATAGGAAAATGTAGGTTATTATTAATAATATGAAGCCTTTAGCATATTGCTCCAGCTCTTTTACCGGGACTCTGAACTCATTGAAAATTTATAATTAAAAAAAAATAAACTCATCCATATTACCTATTAAGAACTCTATTTAATATCCTGTCAACTCTACTAAAATTATGTGAAGCTATATTAAACTTTTTGAAACTGAAAATGTCTGAAGATGCTATAAAATGGGTTGTAAAGAATCTGGATTTTAATGAATTGCTCATTTCAACCATTTACTTCACATGATTGACTGGAAAAATTTGTCAAAGTTTATAAAAAATGTAGTGGTCGAAATTACGTGGCTCGACACTAATTTCGTGTATTGTAACGCCATCTAGGAGAAGATGTTGGTATGTAATGTAACTGTGCGAACACGAAAACTTCGGTAAAACGAGATTAGATCCATAATTTATAAGGAATTCTAATTTTATTACTTTTATTAGGCATGTACATTATTTATTTATTAGTAAGTTTAGTTAGGGTTGGCTAATTAAGTAGCATTGGGCCGTTATTCCTCTTTGAAAAGCAAGCAAAACGCAAACTCAACGAGAAGTTTACCTCTCATGTTTGGGGATGGCGTTATTTAAAATAAAATAAAAATTGCATTATTTAGTGATGAAATATTAGTGAGATTAATTATCTACCCTTTATTTAATTTTTATTACATTAAATGGAATTTTGTCTACCGTCGAAATGTGAGAGGCAGGTCAGTCAGCAAGTTAGTGTTTTTAGTTAGTAAAGTAGATACAAGTGGCGCTGTTTCTCCTAAAAATTGTACGAAAGTAAGTTAAATGAAAATGTAACTTGCACTTACTGTTGCCGTATAATCTCCTCCGCTCCGATCTTATAGTCTCCGAGATGAACAGCAGCACAAAGGCTGCTGTTAAAAGCTGTGAACAAAAAGAATTACATTAACAACTATGTTTTTTTTTTTAAATATACCGCAGGAGTTCAGAGGTATATTCTAAGAACCTCTAGTGAAACACTAAAGTAAGCCGATACCTAAAACGCAACAGAGTATTTTCTACATTCAAATGAGTTGTAAAAAACGGGGATAATTATCACGATATGGTCGCACACTAGTCAAGTCCAGGCAAAATTAACGCGTTCCGCGAAGAAAAATACCACATACCTACAAAGTTTATATACTGTTCTATTGTAATTACCATAAGGTTGTTATTCCATCGTTTTTTCCTGACAATGGTGTATTTATGTCTTGTTCCCCATTTATTGTCCAGTTTTATAGCAGTTTGACGTTAGTTAGTACGGCCAGATGTACGTCGTTTGTTAAACTATTGGCCCAAATCCTAACAGTGTAGGTAAATAAATTTCAACGTAATTAAGTTTGTTGTGATGAAGATTATTAATTACGCCTTTGATAATAAGACGAGTATGACAGTAATAGTTGACTGTTGAAATGTTTATAATTTCATTTGGCATTGTGGAGGCCGTACGAAATTTGTGTTCCAATTACGAATGGTCTCAGATAATATTTTTCATTGCTTGAAAATCAGGCTTATTAATTTGGTATGCTTTGTTCGAATATTAAGTAATAGTAATAGTAACTTTAAAATATTATTAAAATTACTATTACTAATGTAAGAACTCCTGCCGCCTATGATGCAGGTTTAACCCAGTACAGGCATCATACTTTGTAATACCTATAATTATAGGTACATTATTTCAAGACCCACCGTATTATACAAATTTTATATTTTTAATAAATATTTATTTATTATTATTTATTGGGCAGTTAATTGGCAATATTTTTCCGTCCATTTGTATTCGATTAGCAGAAAGAGCAGTTTATGCAAATATGCGTGGGCATATCGTACATAAGTTTATATTTGATTCGCAATAATGATTTACTAAAACTTTCGTTAAATGTTGCATCTATTGGGAGACAATATTAATGGATGGGTGACATTGAAATGTTTCCATAATATGAGTGTTTCTTATATATTAATTACTTTTATACCGACCGAGAAATGCAACTGGCAATGGCACTAGCAAAAGCTTGAATAAGGTTTTATTTAGGTTATAAGTCAGTATATAATTGGGCCTCCTGCAGCCATTGTTGACATACTGACATCGCAGCGCTCAACTTAACCCAGCTTTTATCCAATTTCGAGCAAAGTACTCATAACAAAAATTACATTTTAAGTTTAAGCAGTATCTTGTATGCTCCAGTTATAATCTGTTCTGCTTAATCCTGGTTTCTGGATATGTCAAATTTTTCTTAGACGTTATGTCGAGGCTTTTCAAAGCCCTACACTAGTCGGTTATTCTTCCATACAAACGTTTTATGGTGATTACTCGTCTGTTTGATTGTGTACACTCAAAACTAAACATTATATTAATTTTTCTTGTTATTATCTAGCCCTGTATAAAGCAGAATTGGGAAAAATGTATCGGTTTGGAAGTTATGAGCGTCGAAACTTCCATATTTTAACACTAATTTTAACTCATCTTTTGGTGTAAATAAATAACTTATGCAGTATGAACATGGCAAAATAGAAACCGTACAGAGACAGATAATTTATTTAAAAGTTCATATAATTTTATTTTTAGTAGATACAGTCAGTAGTTTTTGCATAATATCTATACGCTCAAAGGTCTGGTCATGAAATTTCACCAAATAAATATATAAATAAAAATGAGACAAAAAATACTAAATAAAGAAATAACTTGACTAAATAGCATGCATATTAGCCACGCCACCAACAAGTTCGAGCCGTCGACTAGTGGAACCTTAAGGCAAGAAAAAGCCTTTTCAAACTCAAGAAAGAAAGAAAAGAAAGAATAAGAGAAAAGAAAGACAGAAAGAAGGAAAGAAAGAAAAGAAAAGAAGAAAAGAAAGAAAGAAAGAAAAGAAAGAAAGAAAGAAAAGAAAGAAAGAAATATGCATTTACTGGCATTACAGCAGAGATTAACTACGTCTGCGTTTTTTTTTTTTGTTTTTTTTTACGTTTTCTTAGATAATGGGGGCATTGTTTTTGTGCTACACTGACTAGTAAGATTCTGTAAGTACTTTTATTTGATATATTTTGGATATGTTTAAGTAAGTACCCATTACTTTATACAATGTTTATTTTATTACATCAGATGAATTTTTACATTATAATGTTCCTAAAATTGGCAAGCATGAAGCAGACAAATATTATTCTTCCTCCAAGTGCTACCAAATTAGATCCTAAGTTGTTACTTAATACTTGAGTACCTGAGTTTAATGTGCAGCCGGCATTCATCTCCTTTTTAAGTTCTAACGTTTGACATGACGCTCAATTTTTACCCGCTTTTAGCAGTTTTATTTGGAGTCACACCTTTGTTTGACTGCCTATCGCAATAACAGTTCTTATGTGAACGATATATGCAGTTGTTACCCGACATAATTATATGTTTGGAATAGAATACGCAGAAATGGGACAAAATTGAAACGTTTCATAAAGCCCTTTGTGGAATTGAATTTATGAATTTTCTAATAGTTACCTACCTCGTAGATACCTACCTCTTCTTGACACTAGGATTGGAAAAAAGGCTGTTTGCATCAAAATTATTCTTCCAGCTAAAAATAGGCAAAACTACGTCCATATATAATGTGGTTCGATAGTTTTATTATCCATTACAACAACTGAAAAGGTCGAAGATCAATTAAAAAAAAAAAACAGACATACGTTTCGTTTATCCTAATCAGAACTATTAAACACAATTAGCCTATTTAATTAAGGTGCCTACATAACCTCCTCCTAGCCTCCTACATAACTCCCCCATTTTTATATGGGACATAAACATAACTGGCGAAATGTGGGTGTTATCTACACCCCTTCTGGGAATACTGGCGTTATGTTATGTTTTTAGTTTTTTTTATAAATTAAAATATTCGGAATTATCTCCGAGAAACAAAGAAGGAAATATGCAATGACTGCTGATCGCAATTTATAGTTCAAAGTTCATTTGCCGAAGAATATAAAAGATATTATATTGTCATTCCTCCTCCCTTCCTCTTCTGCCTAACCCTTTGAGGAAAATAAGAGTAACAGTAGGCAATGTGAATTAATCATTCACAATCAAATTTAAACAAAACAAAACATAGGTATTGCTTTGCAGGCCCTTTCGGTAAATACAGGCGTAATATTAAAAAACAACAAAATCAATGGCTGAAAGAAAAAAAAAGAAAGAAAGTAAGAAAATTTGTTTATTTTTCTATTTAAACGTACAGTGGGCTGCATTAATTGGGTAGTTGTATTCAAATTTTAACATTACAAACGATTACTCAAATACACATATTTACAAATTAGCCAAAAGCCTCGTATTCAGTATTCAAAACTAATAAAAGTTTAACAAATTTTATCTATTCCTTGATGTCAGTGCCAGAGACGGTTTCGGCTCCGCTCTTGGATCTTGCCCCTAATTGCCTTACTCGCCCCATTGAATATTAGATACCCCAAATCGCCCCCGATTGTTAGTAAGTTAAAAGTACTAAAAATGGCTGAAAACTTCGGAATGGCTGAAAACTTCGGTCTCGTACACTTCCACAAGGCATGTGCTTGAAAAGAGCGTTGTCAAAGTCAAAGTCAGAGTCAGAGTTAAAGTCAGAGTCAGAGTCAGAGTCACAGTCATAGTCAAAGTCAAAGTTAATGTCAATATCAGAGTCAAAGTCAATGTCAATGTCAATGTCAGAGTCAAAGTCAAAGTAGTGTACGTCAGCCAAGATGTTAGATGTTACACATCATATGCGACTAATGTAAGGTTCGCTCGTTTTTTTTATTTCCTCACACAATGCATGGGTTGTAAAACATTGTATGATACACGTGCGGAAAATGATTTTCGACTCGTGTCGACTTATACACTCGTTGGAAATCATCTACATCCGCACTTGTAGCATAAACAACTATTGTTAACACATTCGGAAAATACAGGCGTAATGTTAAAAAAATCAAACGATAAGATTTTTCCGGTACCTACTATATGTATTCTGCTTAACCCTTCAGATAATTAGGCTGCTTTTCCACTAGAGATGTGCTATGCAGCTATGCTGCAAGGATGTAAAAGCTAAGCTACGAAATTATGTAACCGTTTGTACTAATGCTAAGCTGTGTAGCGAAGCGAGTAAGATGTGCTATGAAGAAGCGCCGCCGCGAGGTAGCTGTGGGAGGAAGCGCAGCTCGAGCTATACGATGTATCGACGGTAGGGAAAGCACGGGGTGCGGCTGCGGCTGCTCTGCACATAGCTACACCACTCGCACATCCATAGCACGCATCCATTTATTTGCAAATATAAAAAAAAAACATAGCGTAGTGAACCCGTGAATATGATTGGTGGATATCAAAAGTAGCAGCACATTTTTGGTGGAAAGGCACCCTGGCGTGAAACTAATGTTGTGTAAAAAGAAACAACGTTTTTTAAAAATAAACTGACCATTGTCTACACAGGAATCATATGTGGTCATCAATATCCATACAATTTCTGGATCGCATCAATCCGATAAAAAAAAAAAAACTACGGTAATAAGAAAGATAACAGCTTCAGAATTTGCTTCCAGTAAAAGTAGGCGAAACTGTCTCGGATGAACAAAGAGACAAATATGAAGTATCTGTATTTGCAGTTCAAAGGTCAGGGGTCAACATAAAATAAAAATAAAAACTGTCATCATTTATGTGTCAAAAAACCTACATATGTATTATATAAGGCATGAATTATAATAGAACTTTCCCCAGTCAAAAGTAGGTCAAACTATCTCGGAGGAACAAAGAACCGAATATGGAATTGCGATTAAAAGGTCAATGAAAACCTAAAAAAATAAAAAATACATTTAGAAACTCTTTATCGTCACCTCCAAATTAATATTTAGATTTTAGATAAATTTTTATTTGCCTTAAACATGATAAAGTTGTTAGTCTGGTTTTGATATAATGTCCACATATTTAGCTACACAGAATATTGTATCAATTGCATACAAAATATTTAGATAGATCAGATACTTCATGTTTAATGATGTAATCCCATACTAATCATTGTTGCGTAGTAAAAGACGAAAAACGACTGAAAACTACTTTATTTATGACGAACCAAAATGATAATGATTTATAAGTTACGAGACCCAATAATTCAAACAAAGAACCAAATAGGTATGAAACGACTAGGATTATAAATTAAAAGCCAAAGGATATTTTACGAAAAACCTCTAAAAATAAAAAATAAACATTTAAATTCTGTTCCTTTACCCCCAAATTAAAATTCATATTTTACGTACTTTCAGCAAGGTTTCATTATACAATATATGCATTAGGTTATTGTTAATAATCTTTTCTCAACGAAGACTACGGAATGGGCCGATATTTTTGCACGCAAGTGTATTATCCCTAAACTCAGAACTATTGCACCTTCAGAATGAGGAAAAGATCTACGCGTTTTAGTGAGCCCCGATTTGGCCCCGAAAAGTTACCCGCAAACTTTATTTGAACCAGTGCGATGATATAGATACTAAAAACTTTACTTAACTTTTTTTTTAAATACGCACAAATATTTCATTGATACGAAGGCCCCTGGCTAGAAGAGGGGCTACGAAAACACTACAAGCTTGAACAAACAATGAAAGCATCACTAACTGCATCATCTCCATTATTTCCAAAATACTCAGATGCAAATCAAACAAACAAGCTTCCTTTACTCACCTGTATGCAAACCAACTTGTTGGTTCCGAAACGAAGGAAGAAAAACTCATAACTATGTTCGGTAAGGAAAACTTTGGTAAACTTTGAAAGTCGCACTTATAATTCTGCCGAACGAACTGTAGCTTCAAAATTTAATTTAAATTAAATCAGGATAAAAGTTCAGGAGCAATTCACTTAGAAATTTGAAACAGTAAGTAGTTAATTCACCAAAGGCAGAAGTGCGGAACTCGCGCGCGAATCACTAGTATATCGTTCTACCGTTGAGAAGAAATTGGAATTCGAGTGGACGTGCACTTGGTTTTATTGCCAAGTGAGGGAGGAAGGATAGGGCGGGGAGGAAACTGCGCCCAGGGGTAGTTTCCTCCCTCTGCGCATGTTTTGGTAAAACTTTTTGACAACAATGGCGTCGGTAAGACGGATGACGACACATAGGATTGACATTAAGAGACAATTATTTGACGAAATCCTTTGTCAAGTACATTAGCAGTAAGAAGGGTAGTATACCTTCACATCGGTTGTATTCGTTTTGAAGTTTTCTAGGTACTACGGGATTAGAATCAGAACCGGCGTTGATGAAACGATTGTATTTCGCGCCCCAGAAGCCGGAACTTCATTCACATCCTTGTAAAGTTGTTGCACGAAATTTAAAATTATGTAAAATTCATTTGTGTTACCTATACATTCTATCATCTATCACAGGTATGTACTACGTAGGTAATGAATGTTTCACGTTAGTGTACAGTCAATAAGATACGATAACAGTCGGCGAACGCGATATTTAATTAGCCTGCAGAAACAGCGAAATGTAAATATTTAAAACCACCTACCTACAACTCTGATACCCTAATCGTGATTGATCGTCAGACTTTTAAGACTAAATATACCCCGACGCGACGCCCAGACTTGAGTAATAGACATTCGTATAGCGTATAGCAACCATGCATAGCATCATGCATGCCTTAGCCTGGGTTCGAGGGTTCGAACCCACAACCTACAAGTATATCAATCTCAAAGTAAAGCTTTGAAGCTCACAATTCATTCGTTAATAAGTTTAGATTCGTACTTATTAAACACTGAAAGTACTAAATAATATGACATCATTTTGCAGGATTCACTTTACATCGTAGCCATACCAAACTATGAAAATAATATGGAGTGACTAGCGACATCTAGTTTATTTTTCTGTAAGCCAAATGACGGACAAATATTTGTGTTGCCAACAAATAAAACTTACGTAGGAATGGTATTATTTCAATTCAAATCATGAACAGTCATCGTCATAAAAGGAAAAAAAAAAACACTATAATCGTGCTTGTCTAACTGTAACTATGTTATATGGTCAAAAATCGTTTTTGCAAGTTACACTGTCTTCAAATAGTTACTTTCAAGAATATTGCAGCTTACTTCACTTTCCAAAAATTAATTGTCTAGGTTAATATTATAATTCAATTAATCATTTTGCAAAACAATTATAATAAAAAATAATTATTCATCTTACTTGTCAAAAAGCTTCGCGCCACAACTTTCCTGGCTCAATCTAAATAAACTGCAGTTGTTATTAAAAAACCACAAGTGTTACTATAGTCTACCTTCAATTTTCACACATGATTGCATGTTATTTATTTTCAAATTTCTTCATACCCACATTCAGATGGATATAATGCGTTTTTTTTAAGTTTTCAATTATTATATTATATTATCACGTACTTATTTATTTTGTAAATCCTTATGTTTCAAAGAATTTAAACATTTTTGAACTCTTCATAAGGTTACTTTTACTTTCTAATACTTGATTAAAAGGTATTCACAAAAATGTTATTCAGTACTGCTGTAAAATTAATGTATGCTTTACGAGAATAATATTATTATAACTTCGAAGATATAAAATAAAAAAATAGAAGTAATAAAATAAATAATTCGGATAATTTTTAAAAATATTTTTGAACACTTTAAGCTGGCAACATCAAACACATACGTCAACACCGTCAACACGACGTTAAAAAAAATGAAGTTTGCCGATTTAGATTAAATTATAATTCGATTTTATTGCAAATTCTTGCAGATTTATAAATTACAATGTCACCAAAAATAGTACATGATACCGCTGAATACATCCGGGAGCATTCCTTCCACAGTTTCGGCTTGTAAACGCGTACATTATTATTATTTCATTGGTAAGTAATGTGGACGAAATTATAAAAACGATCTGACCTTGGCATTATATCAAGTGTAAAACAGCGGTTGATTTGATTGAATACGGGAGGTACACGAACGCCTTTGGCAACAGTAGCGGCCAACATCTTGCATCAAATAGCACGTCCCCATTTAGTACTGTAACTTGAGTGTTGACACCAAATTTTTTTGTTCATGATAGTGCCGAACAAAAGTGAAAACGGCCTGTATTTAAATATTTTTTTGCATTAAATGCGCTCTCAACAAGCCACTCAATTAATTTTTGAAATCCTATATAATAGAACAAGTTTGTAATTTTTCTGGTTTTAAATAGTAAGTAATCAAATCACATTGTGTGACATTTTTGGCTGTTCCAGCTTCTCTTCTCTTTTACTTATTTTCATCTAACATACTAATAAATAAAATTTAAGTGTCTGTTTGTAATGTCAAAATAACAGCTTTTTATTAAATGCATATGAAAGTATTTATGGTACTTACAGTAAAAAAAACTTTTTTTTTATTTTCCGTTTTTTCCGTCTAATCTTTGAAACGGCTGAAGCGATTTTGACGGGACTTTTACTGGCAGGTAGCAGATATTATAACGAGTAACTTGGGCTACTTTTATTTTAGAAAAATAATTGGGGTCCACGGGCGAAGCCATGAGCAGCATCTAGTTTTAAATAGAACTCTCCATTATTTTATGAAGAGGCCTTTGATAAATCTAATCTATTATATTATCACTGTACTCAACACATGTGCAAATTTTAATATGTGAAATATTACAATTTGCACATGGGTTGAGTACTACTGTATTTTTGAGTACTACTATACTATTTGTATTTATTTACGATAATCTTTTGTTAGTGTTGAGCACTGAATCTTCTGTGTACTATATTCTCTCTTTTACAAAACTGAAACCTTTGGTTCATATTATTTTTTATTTTAGTTTATTAATTCATTTGTTTAATTTGTTACAACTTCTATTACAAGTATTACTAGTTAGTACACCCACTCTCTTTACTACTCTGTCTACTCTCTTTGCTAAATGCACCAAAATTTTCTTTACTAAATTTAGTTTCAGTTCCTTTCCAATCATTATTATATGTACCGATAAAACCAGGCTGAAACAACTATCTTTCTTTGTACTTAACCTGATTTTTTAAATCTTAATTATTTATTTCAGACCACACAATACAAAAAGCATAAAAAATGGAAGGAGCCATCTTAAAAAATATTGCAAACCTGCTCAGTACAATGACCATACTGTCATGTCTGTTCCTCAAAGTTCCTCAGATTTGTTACATCCGGGAGAAGCAGTCTGCAGAAGGGATCTTTATACAAGCAATGGTTATGGAAGTCTTTGGGTAAGTTTATTAATAAAGCTCATTTGCTCTATGGAATTCCAGCTTTTTCCTGTGGCTTCACCAGCGCTCGGAGATTATGCCATGGGGAAGTAAAACCGGGATAGGTTGTGGTCTATGCCAAATTTCATCTAAACCCTTTCGAAAAGGTAACTGAAAGAGTTATTTTCGCATTTATAATATTAGTATGGATGCTGGGATGTAAGTTTCTGACTAATTATATGGGCATCTCAGCCCAATTGCATTACTTGCTCGCAATCAAAATCCCTTTCATTATGTAGGAAATGCACAATCCATTTCCTCATATGTCAAATGTTTGTCTACTGGACAATGTAAATCATAATATGCGCTATCGCATTAGGTGATTAACCTGTAATGATAGTTATAGGGGAGAGATAAATAAATAAATATTGCAACAAATATTGTTGAATTTTATAAATAATAGGGTTAATTTCATTATGCATATTATTCATTTATCCTTGATTGTGAGTGTATTATGCTATTAAGGTGAAAGTTTTGTACTGTTACTGATACTTCTTTGTATTCATCACAATATTTTACAAGCCGTGTGCTTGATAGGAGTACCCATTGGCCACACAGGGGATGTAGGATAGGTCATTTACAACCGAATGACCCCTTTTGACTCCTATGCAGATGTAAAAAAAAATCGAGTCATTTGACATTTTATTCTTTTATCTAATTCATTTTAAAATATAAAATGCCAAATTACTCGGAAATTGTTGGCATTGGCATAATGCAAATATCATATTAATCATTTGGTTGCAAATTACCTCTCCTACATCCCTTTAACGGATTGCCGACATATTACTAATTACCCTGTGTAATGAACACTTGTGCATTTTATGCTTCTGGACCCAGCAGTTTAGGCTGTCTGTCAGTGAATGAATTTAAGATTTTTATTAAGTAGATTCTGATTGGCTTCTGGTTCTTGCTTCTGCTATTCTCGGGAGAACTAGGCTAGGCAAAGGAAAAATTGGTTACACTTACTGGCGCACAATGGTTTTTTAAAGATAGGGCTCTAAAGTCTTTGCATTCAAAAAGAAGTCTGGCTGACAATTATAAATAAATAAAACAATGTACTGTTTACGCAAAACAGGAGGATCACCTTTTTGATTCACTAATCTTGATAGATTAGTAATTTTAGCACTATATCTTCAAGATAACGAATTATCGCTTCGTATGGGGTAAAAGTATATCTAATAAATAAACTCAATATTGTAAAGTTGAGTCACAATTTTAATTCTTATCTTGTGCATTAGACTGGAATACAATGTATGAACTAGATTATGTATGTTCAGACATTCTTTAGATATCACATGATGTTAAAACTATTTTACAAATAATCGTCACTATGCACACACATACTTACAGCATTAGTGCATGCGTATGCATACTAAGAATGATTACATTTTGTTAAATATGACACATCATTTACTATTTTCTACAAAATGGGTGATTACCATTTTTAACCGACTTCCAAAAGGAGGACGTTCTCAATTCGATGGTATGCTTTTTTGTATATTGTTACACGATTACTCCGCTAATTATGAATTGATTTTGATGATTCTTCTTTTGTATGTTAGGTCATACTTCAGAGGTAGTCCCATATAAATTTTATTAACATTGCTTGGGTAGTTTTTGAGTTAGCTTCAATAATACGTATTTTTTCCCACTTAATTATGTGGATGATATGATTAGTTCCTGTCACTGCTATTTATATAGCAGGTAGTGTTATTCGAATTTGTGTAGAGTAGGTCCCACTACCAAAAAGTGAAAAATACAAGTTTTTACAAAAAAAAAAATAACCGACTTCCAAAAATAATACTACAAAGTGAAAAATAACTTTAATTCAAAAGTCGGTGGCAATATACGAAAATTCAAAACCACACCGACTTCCGAAATTAAAAGTTATTTTTCACTTTGTAGGGTATTTTTTGGAAGGCGGTTGTTTTTTTAAAATGTAAAATAATCGAAATCTTGAGCTATGAACAATGCTTTGTTGAATATAATTTTTTTGTTAATACTCGGATTATAGTGAGAAGGGGCTTGTGGCTAAATAATAACAGTCGCACAGGTCGATCGAAGGTTAAGCTACGCTTGCCGCGATCGGTTCATGGATGGGTGACCATTCAATACGAGACTATCTGGTCCCGGCTGTCATTCGTAAATCTTTGACAGTCTTTACGGGTAGTCAGAAGCCCAAAGGCCTGGCAACCAGTCTTACCAAGGGTATCGTGTTACCCAGTAACTGGGTTGTGGAGGTCAGATAGGCAGTTGCTCCATGCAGCTGCATCCGGTTATACTGGAAGCCGACCCCAACACAGTTGGGAAAAGGCTGATTGATTGATAGACTCGAATTATAGTACTTAATGCAGACGATCAGGGCAACGTTTGTATTATTTATATTTAGAACTACTATGAGGTTCACGAGTTCATGAAATATAGACTGGTCTACTTGCACACAGGTTAGGAATTTGAACATGGTAAAGTTCAATCCAAAATAAATATCTGTCGATGTTCGCCGTATTTAGCCTAGTTAGACTGGAAGCTGACTCCAACATGGTTGGGAAAAGACTACGCAGATCATGATTCGTCATATTTTTACCCTCGGACTAAATAAATAACCAAGACGCTGTCAACAGTGACGTGAAGCCAGTTTCGTAAACATATGTGCACTTAGTGAGGTGTAGTTTGATTGCAAAATGGTTGTAAATGTGTGAGCGTGTATGCACAGTGCGGGGGTGTAGTTTTGGCATGCTTCACTGTATTGTTCGCAGCGCCATGTTTTGGTTTTTTATTTGTACTGAGATTTTTACCCTCTACCGTTAGATATTGAGCATAGACTCCACTTTAGCATGCCATTCACTTCGATCCTGCGCTAATTGTTGCGTGTTAGTCGCTACTTGGAGGTATAGATGTCCATACCTAATGCATTAAAAAATGATGATGTGGATATATTTAGTAACCTTTTCCGCTTAGCTATTTCTAAAGAGTCTTGAAAAGACCCTGGAAGAAATCGACACGTGTTTCACCTCTCAACGAGGCATCCTCAGGATGACGATTAACTTGTCGTGAACTCGTACACGGCGTGTTGCCACACCAAGCACCGAGCGCAGACTTGCTTGGTGTGGCAACACGCCGTGTACGAGTTCACGACAAGTTAATCGTCATCCTGAGGATGCCTCGTTGAGAGGTGAAACACGTGTCGATTTCTTCCAGGGTCTTTTCAAGACTCTTTAGAAATAGCTAAGCGGAAAAGGTTACTAAATATATCCACATCATCATTTCATTATGGATTTCCGCAAGGTCACGCCTGAATCAATTAACTACCTAATGCATTGTATTAAAAAAAGGCATGCCCCATGTAAAAGAAACCGAATCGTGAGGAATCTTAGAATTTGCCGTCTTCAACTGCCAAATACGTAACGGCAAGCGTAAATTAATCAATGTATAGTAATCGTTGATCAATGTATGAGAAAAGACCTTTACCCTTCCACTGAGACACAGTAGGTCAGATATAGGACAACCAGTCAGCGTTTCAGTAATCGGGTGACCACTGAAAATCAGCGCTGTGCTGTGGGTCCCCCATAGCACATGATCATTCTGAGTAGAAACTTTCACATGACGTGCAGTTGCAGACTATTTTTTTTTATGCTCGTGATTTCTTATAGAATAGAATAGAATTTTATTTTGCAAATATGGGTAATACATAATACTACCACCATACCAACCACCGTCCACCGTCCTACCCATGTACTTTATGTTGTTGTTTTCTGTTTACCCTTGTCATTTTGTATGCACGTGTATCTGTGACAAATAAACCTATTTTTCTTTCTTTCTTCATATAGTAGGTACAGTATTAAAAATGATGTTTTTTTTTTTCAGATTCTCGATAATGACACTATACAATTTCACAAATAATTACAGCATCATGACGTACATGGAATACCCAATCATATTGGTGCAAGTCTACGTAATGTTCTACTACGTCCTGAAGTTTAAGAGGCTGATGAGTTGTTCGATAGTACCTATAACTGGTATATCATACGCATGTACTGTAATTGGATTTATAATAGGCGCTATCCCGAAGACCATACTTTCTTATCTGGTGGTAAGTATTTTTTATGCATATACTAGCTGCGCCCCGCGGTTTCACCCTCATAAGTCTTGATCGTGTAGGAATATCGGGATAAAAAGTATCCTATGCCCTAACCCAGGTCATGGTCTACCCATGCGCCAAATTTCATCCAAATCTGTTTAGCCGTTTTAGCGTGAAAGCGTAAAAAACAAACTCACTTTCACATTTATAGTGTTAATTAGGATTGTACATAGGTCGGACGCAGTAGCCAACTTTATTCGATGAGAAAGTTGAGAATCGATCACCAACAACGTGTTTGCTATCCTTTTCTCTGACATGTAGCCATACTACTACAAACAATATCGGATCGGATCGACGAGAATCCGTCACACTTACTTACTCCAAATTTTGTAGGACCGAATTTTGTATCCAAATTCCAGTTACTTAAAAAAACATTTTTGGCTTTGGTTTTGGCTAACATGTTATCTACATAACACAGTACATCACCACCCTGTATTCCTCGAAAGCAAATCATTATTTAAAAAAATCTAAAGTCAGTCATCAATTTAAATTGTGGTTAAATTGATGACTGCAGTTTAAAATATTATTATTGAAGGGAAAAGTCTCGAAACTTAGAATGAAGTCACTTGGTTTCAGTTCAGCTGTAGTTAAACATTATCGGCACAATCTTTATAAAATATCGGTATAGGCGCAATTTACCTTCAGATGGCAATCGGTGACACGGCACGAATGCAGTATCCGTTACGTATTATAACACGAGGCAAATATAACGAGCTGACATGACATGAAGGCACGGAACTTTATTAGGGTGCAAGCAAACAGCGGTCGATGGACGACATCCATTGTGACATATTTTAGAATATACTAGAAAAAAAAACCGGTCAAGGGCGAGTCGGACTCGCGCACTGAGGGTTCCGTATCATTTTAAATTTTCATCGGCGAGGCCTATATTCGTCAGAGAATTTTAAAACTGCGGTGTTAGGTCAGCGCCATCTGTTTACCGATAGTGGAACTGCTGAAATTTTTGTTGATATATTCTGAAAAAGTGTGCTATTAAGAGACATCGTTTTATTTTTCCTGTAATCTTTCGTTACAATTCTATCACATAGAATAATTTCAAATTTTTCTTTATGCAATCTTCGGAGATAAGAAGGGATGGGGGACACAATTTTATTTTTAATTATTATGGCCTTCTAAAAGCCAAACGACAGATGAGCGGATTAGTTATTTTAATTAATTTATTATACACATAAAATTTTCGAAATAAATTCTCTAAATTATGGCGAAAACTCATCAAAATCCGTTGCATAAATTATAAAAACAACGCAGTTACACGATTTGTAGTGTAAGTGCCTTAATCTGAGTGGTTGTTTATTTATTCTAACTAATATGTTTGAAAATTACACCTACATTTTGGGGATGGGGGATTCACAATTTTGTTGAAGAAAGTTTCCTAATACTTGAACAAGTTCTTAATACTAATAACATCAACAACGTCTTCGGCTTGTTAACCCTAAATTGTTAATTAATAGCTACCAGAGGCCCTAGTGTGAGTTTATTTTAACTATCTCGACTTTACGCATCGACAGCGTTCGGCGCTCCGATTGGCCTTCCACCAGTGAAGGCCAGTGAAGGGCCAATCGGAACACCGAACGCGGTCGATGCGTAAAGTCGAGATGGTTAAAAGAAACTTACACTAGGGCCTCTGATGTCCAATTCTCGTACTTAAAAAACGTTCACATTTAAGTCGCAATCTGTCGAACTTGTCAAAAATGTTGATAAATAGATTGTATTTTTGACAGATTGCGAATGAGATCCAAATGCGAACGTTCTTAAAAATTACGGGAATTGCCCTTCAGGTCAGCCGGCTGTCTTGCGACATATTTCCCTACACTTATTCCTGTCCAAAGCTGTTCTTCGCCAACATTTTGGCAAACTATTCTCCCATATTTTCATCTGTCTTCCTCTACGTCTTTTACCATAATTAGAAGAAGGCTTTACCTATAATTAAATCGTCAAAATCGGTTTGACAGCCTTTCCATAGAGGATCACAAAGGCTACAGGAACGCGAACGAGAATGTTCAGTGAACACTAACAATAAAGTCTAGGATAAGATTTATTGTTTTAACTGAGGTAATTAACACGGTCTAGACAGCAGTCATTTTTAGCGGTTTATATTAGCATAACAATCACGGAAATATGTGTCATTATGTGTTTGTTACTTACAAACTTACTACGATATTTAATAGAGATGAGCAAATAATAACAGGCGTACTTGCCGAGACCGGTCCATGGGTGGGTGACCATGCATTACATATCGAGACCCCTCCGTGCCTCGGAAAGCGTGTTAAACCGTCGATCACGGCTGTCATTTGTAGATATTTGACAGTCGTTTCGGGTAGTCTGAAGCCCGAAACTCTGACAACCAGTCTTACTAAGGGGTATCGTCGTAAGGGAGTCGCTCCAGGTGAAATACTGATATACAGCTGCATGCGGTTAGACTGGAAGCCGACCCCAACATGTTGGGAAAAGGCAGATGATGAAGATGAGTAATTTGTTCTTGCATCAATTTCGTCTTTCAGCTTCATCTACTCGTTAGGTACTTGTCCTCTGAAAAAGTAGGCACTTAAAATCCTACGTTTTCATAACGTTTCCTCACGCTAGGAATTTCTAGTGTGTCGTAGTTGCGTTCACATAAATAAATTATCAGACCCGTAAATTACTTATGTGGAGACGCGACATCGGGCGGGTGTGGAACCCTTTACGACGTCTTTTGGGAACAACTTGTATTGCTCTGTTTTATCTGTCTGTTTACGATACTATCAACCAAAATTTTCTAATAAAATTCAACAATTTAGTTAAGCGTAAAATGGCTGTGCATTTGTGCAATCAACACTGCGACGCGACGTAAGACTTTCCAATCACATCCATTTGTTTAATATGCAAATGTTGTCCCATCATTATACTGATGTGGGTAGTTCTCGTATGTTTATTTACCAAGGAACACATCAAGCCTAGTGCAGACTGGCGCGACGCGACTCTAACAAAACAATTTCTAAGACAACTTCACGATAGAAAAATTACCGGTGTCGCGCTAGTCTGCACGAGCCTTCATTTGTTTTGATCAAGTGCGTTGTGTTTCACACTTGGTTGGGTGACGCGTGGGTATATAAGGGGGGAATTCTATGAAATATTTATGGGAAATATCGTCTCTAAAATAACGCTCGCCCTTGAAGAGTTGTTATTCTCTAGACTATTTTAGGATGAAGAACTGAAGAAACTCAAGAAAAATCTCCATTGCTTCGCTCGGCGCCTGGTATTGGACATGTACCTATTGAGTGCTAACATAGCTGAAGTAAAATCGCCAATTTGCCTAGGGATATTAGGCTTAGTAGGATTTTTCGATATTTGCAATTACAGTCTAATGTTATATGAAAAATCTCAAAAATAAATCGAAAATGTAGTAATTCAAGTAGTAAGCACGTATTTAGACTAGACATGGGCAAATTCAGACACAACAAGTGTACGTATATTTGTATGTAGGCCATACCATTCTTTTCTCCGTGCTGGAATCGTATTCGCGACACAGCTGCTGCTATGTCATCTATTGGCAAAGATACTGCTCTCATAAGCCCATAATCTCTTAAAGGTCAAATATGTAATTTATTATTAACTATAACAATTAACTGTCTACTAATTTGGTCTTAGTCCAAATATATTAGCGTTGTTTTCTACCATTTGAAACCTAATAAATTGGCTAGGTACACACCTGCACAATATTGGAAAATAGCCATATTATCAATTTTCTTTAAGTGTCCGTGACATTGATAAAATTTCGTGTGGTTATATACTACATATTATCGTTCTACATCTTTCGGATATACCTATATACTTACATCCGATTTTCAAGTTTCAGCACTGAGCCGAACGTAGAAAATCCAACAGCGTGCTTTTATGCAGGCATTCATTTTTTTGCGTCCCGTTGTATGGTTGGTATCTCAGCCAACCATGCATTTGTTTGGCAGCGCGATCTGCCTTTCCTTCGAGGGCACTTACAAGTAGAGGAAAATTAAACCCACTCATAGAACAATTATGGAACGGTGCATTGATCACCGATCATTCTCATAAAATCCCCACTGTTTTGAAGATGATTTTGAACGTATCAGGATTGTCAGTCAGTAGCTTGAAATATCGCACAAGATCAACTTGTCAATTGGACAGAGCGATAGGTTAATTAAGATGATTGTGATATGTTCATCTGCACGGTCAGTATCCGTCCGTAAATACATAGAGCACATCGGATTAAAAAAAATCGGGTTTTGCAGAGCACCGTCTCTAAAATTCTTGCCTTTGTGACAGTCTTTTTCCAAAGCTGATGTGCCATATTTACGCCTGGTAATGTTGGTTGGTGCATGGAAAGTACCTCCCAGAGCGGCGTTAATCAAAATTTTACTGCGATTTCAAAACGTCCGGAGTACTCTGGCTAGACTCTGCGTTATAGAGCGCTAGCTGACTATAATCCTTTCACCATGCTGCCTGGCAGGGATTACCTATCCATCAAACTGCCAGTGCGAGTGCGGTGCTCCTGACGAGATCATTTCACACCGGCACTTTCGATGATCTGAATGAAAGATTTACGGGCGTATCCAAAAAAAAAGGAAACCATCGATGCCTCAATAAATGTGACCACGTGCGTTTCTTACCACAAAATCTGTGAGGTATGGAATGTTATAGAAATCCGCGCATTGTGGAAATTTGCGGTATAATTGAAGTATTTCGCACTGCAGTGAAAAAAAACGCACCGAGACACCGACCAAGCAGTAGATGATTTCCTTTTTTTTTGGATACGCCCGTAAATCTTTATATCTTACGAAAAAGTAGACCTTAATAGGCCTTAAGGCCGTCAAGAGATGCACCCAAAACTGATGGTGCATCATTCGTTTTTGAAAACGTGCGTTTGTTATACCATACCAGAAAAAACGCACCACATTTCACCGCAGTGCGTGCTAGCCCTTACTGGGCCCAAAATACTATCAATCAAGTAAATCAGTACGAAAAGAAGACAAATGACGACAAACGACTAACGATAAAATAATTCAGCACAAATATTAAACACGTGGATGAATATGCCATCTGTCCACGCGGACTTAAATTGTAATTACAATTTCCAAATTGAATGCCCGAGAGCGCATTGAGTGAGATTGGTACTTGGAAGATAACGAGAATTCCATTAACGAGTTTATTCGAGAGTCCTAGAAATTATTAACACATACACGTGTAACCTATAATATTCGGGTGCATTCAGTTTTCCGAAAATCGTCTTTCAGTCCCCCACACGGTCAAATCTTCTATGTGATATGCATATAATTTTTCATGCAGTCTCTTCGTAACCTTCATAACCTGTGGGTATACAATTTTTGGAAGTGTGTAAAACTCATTGTTACATTTTGAAACATAATCTCACACTCACTCTTATCTTCCTTACATTATTTTTATAATGCAACGAATCTCTGTATGTATATATGTAATACAAATTATTCATTGTTTATGACATTTTAATGATTTAATAACTTTATACAAGTTATTATTCATCGAGATTCACAGTTGACCTTGCATTACGTACAGTATGTATGGCTGAGCGCTGAGCGCTCTCCAGCCTCTATCTCAAAAACGTTTGAGCGCATGAAAAAATGTTTGAAACAAAATTTGTCTCGAATTTTATGCTCTACAATTTTATAATAGATGTTAACATCATTCGAGCTATATAAACCTACATAATCGCGAAAAACCGATTTTTATGATCGTTAACTTTGACTAACGACGCAGACCCGAGATTTTATGAGACTTTTGAGACATCTTTTAGAACGCCAAAATGAAGGTGTACCTAAACGAGTTTCCAGCTTATTATCTCGCATTCCGAGGTGAAACGCTAATTTGACTGGACTATTATTTAATAAACCCTACTAAACGTGCAAGTAGGCCTTAGTGGGCCTATCACTTGAGAACCTCCTTTCTCTGTCAGCTTTTACTATTAGCCCACGCGAGCAGTACCCAGTAGAAAATAAGGGCGAGTACTATTGTTCAATTACGGAAGCAATTCGAATAGCATGTCAACACTATTACTATTTCTGTACTCCAATTGCATATTATTATTGTTCGCGTCGGTAGTTGCACCCAATTGAGAGTTCGAGTGTTCGCGTCAACAGTCAATGTCTCGATTACAATATGTTAACGAGTTGTCAATAACGTGCACTTGTCTGCTGAAATTGGATACTTTAAATTGTAATTCAGTAGAGTTGAAGACTAGACTCAATGTTACTTGGAGACATTTGATCCTCATCATTGACCCAGTCGACTGATGCCATTGAACTTGTCCACGATGACTTTTTTTGTCCGGCTTGTATGAGGCAAGCATGTTTCAGTAAATTTTTGAATTCTACCTACATATTTTTTATACAGGGTGTGATATCGACCCGCAAACCTTGTACCATGAATTCAGTACATGACCCAACAGAGTTGAAATATTTCGGGGGTTATAAAAAAAAAAAACAGCTGTTCCATACTTTGACCTTAAGGTATTTTTACACTTTTATATAAAAAAGCAGATTTTATAACCGAAGAAAAATATTATATGCTGGGGGGTCTAGAATTATGTGCTGAATTCATGGTAATAGTTAGCGCGTCGATGTCCCTTACACCTTACATAAAGGGACATTAATTAAAAAAAAAAAAAATTGCTATCATCAATAGTAAAGATATAGGTACTTATTTTCCCTCCGTTTTTTTTTTTAAATTAGCTTAGTCTCTGATGTTTATGCAAAAGCTAAATACATCACGATTAAATCAACTAGGAGGTCAATATCAATCTGCCTAGCCTTTTTCCAACTATGTTCGGGTTGGCTTCCAGTCTAACCGGATGCGACTGAATACCAGTATTTTATATGGAGCGACTGCCTACCTGGCCTCTAGGAGGTCAATATAACAAGTCTAATTTCAAATTAAGATCAAATGTCAAGTGATCAAGAACTTGAACTATCTTAGTCAGGCTTGTTAGCATTGATCGAGATGATGCGATGCTAATTGCCGGTGTTCTAAATCGGTGACATCCTCGATGAATGGGATTTATATCCGTCAACCCGCGGATCCCGCTGACGTTCACTTGCGTGATGCAAGAGAACGTCAGCGGGATCCGCGTCCTCAACCGATTTTATTGCTTGTGTTATTTTTCTTTGTGATCTACTCGTCGTATTAATAAAGCTTGACACACACACAAAGCGGGTGCATGTCGGGCGCGGGTCGGGAGCGGGAGCCACGCACGCTTTTCTTGTGCTAACATCCATATAATACAAGGAATTTCAAGATATACAAGTCCGCCGTACTCCCGTCCCGACCCGCGCCCGACACGCAGCCGCATTGCGTGTGTGTTGAGCTTAAAAGTATGATTATGGTAGAATTTAGGTGCAAGCATTGTAAAGAAATACATAAATTCAATATTGATGACAAAAGACATTCTGCAATGGCCGTTTTACACAATCATCATTCTCTTGCCCTAATATCAATTTACTTGGGGTCAGCGGAAAACGTCTTCTTCCATATTTCTATATTAGCCGTTTTACAGAAAGGTGTTTATGAAATGTTTTGCCTTTGTAATTGTCACTTCGTAACGTGTTTACTGCCTCGCTGGTCTAGTCTCTGCAAATATAGCTTTTAAGACGCCTGTGGGTGGGGTTCTTCCATTAAGATTTTTTGCCAGAATAATAGTAATAGGACTCTGATAGAGAGGCGGGAATTAATCCATCTGGCTGTACAGAGACATCCCACTTTGTTCCTCTAAATTATAATTAGGCCGTTTACTCGATGGGATATCCCATCGGATAAAAATATCCTCTATTTAAACCTCCTTAGGGATTTTTTTAAACCCGTAGTGCTCATCTTCGTTACAAGGAAAAATCTATAAAATCACGATTAAAAAAAAATCGGAATAAATCCCGATGTTTTTCATGTTATCATACAGTAACTATATTTCTGCGTAAAACGGAATGCGTCCTTCGGTGTCAGAGAATAGGGGAATCCACGTGCAGTGTTTGTAAACTTCGCATGCAATTACCATAGTAAATTAAGAAACCGACTGGGAATTGAAAAGACTAGAAAACTAGTTTTTATGTTCAAGCATTATAATAATGTTAATGGTATTGATTTTGCAGATATAAAAGACTCAAGTCCCTAACATATTATTTCTAAATCTGTTGATTTCTGTGAATGTAAAATTTATCACATTTGATTAAATCGTTGATTTTTATTGAAAAAATCATTTGATGATTTAATCGTGCCAACCTTGCAAGGAACACAGTTGAAAAAAAAATGATAAAAAGCACTTTTAATCACTATTTTGGTGTTTGAATTTAGAATGCTATACAACCTCCTTGCGGAAAATTACTCGATACCAACTCCGTTTTAATTAATTTAACCTTCCTTTTTCTTCACTAAATATCTATTTTCGCTTAAATCTTTCTTTTTCTAGTAATCATGGTATGCAACTCTTGAATAAAACGGATTTATATCGGGGGCCATGAATCACTCGCGTCGCTCAGGATTCTAACACTTGAATCCCCTCGCTTTAAATCCGTCCTTTATTCACTAATTGCATAATATACTATTGTCTTTTCGTTTGCCATTTTCAGCCACTCTGCACTCCTCTCAGCGGCTTTGCGAAGGTGACCTACATCTACGGGATCGTGAAGGTAGAGAATGCTGACGCTATATCGCTGACCACGTGGTTCATTTCCGTAGCTACTAACTTAGGTGAGAATGCCCTTACCGCTATACGACTAAGGCACTTGTTTCTCCTCAGCGTTCCCGTAACATTAAATTATAGAGCACGGAGACGCCCTAGATGCGGCACTATCGTCATCTTCCAAATAAACCAAGCCAGTCACCGCTTACTCACACATACTTCGTTTAAGACATGTATGCCTCAAAATGCTCTAAATGGTGTCATCTATCACCCCATTACGGCTTTGCACCCAGCTTCCAAAGACCCTGTATAAGAGAGCATAAAGATAGGACTCCTACTAATGTGTCTCACTATTACCGTTTCAGCACGCATATTCACCATCTACGTGGACTCAGGAGACAAGAAGCTCATTATAAACTTCTTGATATCGACGATCCTGAGCTCTGCAGTGTTGGGTACGGCTTTGTACTACAAGAGGATATATCCCGCCGATAAAGCACCGCCGCGACGCTGCCGAAAACAGTCCTGCATCCGAAGACACAGCCATTCCGATTAGGTTCGCTTATTTACTGTAGTTAGGGTTACATAACGTGTATGCATAGTGTTGTCCGCGACTTTAAAGATGTATCAAGGATCGGCCCACAGTAGTAGGAGTCTTGCTTAGTGGCAAAACTCATTGGGCGACATTTTCTGTTGCCCGCATGCGGGGAGCTGTGGGATCATATCACGGCACGACGAGAAAAGACCTCAATTTGTAAGGTAAAAACAATAATAAGCCATCGTGGGACATAATTGCAAAAAAAAAGCATAATGAAATTAAAAACGATATTTTTCGATTTACGAAAGTTTGTGCCCCGCAACCGCATGCGGGCATGAATATCACGTATTTGAAAACGACAGACGAGCACTTTATTTATATTTGAACTGTCTTACCTACTTAACACGACGGTGACAGTCTAATGTTACAGAATGTACTGTAAGCTCCGGATATCAATAAAGCGGAGAAAACAGATGTCTCGTAAACACTCGATAGGGGTTCTGTTCAAGCTAAAGACGTGAAATGCCGATATAGGAAAACTCTTTTTTCCCACTTGTTTACAATGATAACCGGACCTTATTTCTATAGAGAAGGG
The DNA here is from genome assembly GCA_916610215.1 of Omphaloscelis lunosa. NCBI lineage: Eukaryota > Metazoa > Arthropoda > Insecta > Lepidoptera > Noctuidae > Omphaloscelis > Omphaloscelis lunosa. Next base: position 20,319,749 of record OU744243.1, read on the forward strand.
CAGGACGACTCGTAAACAAAAATAGTCATTCTTAAATTTAGTTAATACTTGTAAGAAAGCAAATCGTATAGGATTTGCTTAACTTTTGACTTCTCATCAATCCTAAGCCCGTGTCCTATTTGACAGCGATCGTGGCGCGATTACGCGATCGGTCGCGTTCATAATGTCTCTGTTTTGTTCGGAAAAAGTTGACAGTTCTCGTTCAGGTTCACCGAATAAAAATTTCCAACGATCGAGTATTCGCGCGACGATCGATTTTAAACAGGTCGCGGGGTAACGGTAGTAGTTTAAAAAAAACAGCTTTGCTATTCTCTACACGTGTTCTTAGCAATATTAATGATAAATTCGCAAATGCACTAGTAAATGATCGTGCAGTTAAGCTGTGGCAAAATAGATAAAAGTAAGTGAACAGCTGCAGCAGGCAGCTTTAAGGTACAATTCCGAAGGCGACGGCAGACCGCAAACTGCAGCGGCAAAGCCTCCCAACCGCAATGACAGACCGCAGCGACACTACTGGTTTCTAGTTAACTATGCAAACGTTTCCGTAAATGACGATAATGCCGCCTGTTGCTGCGGTCGAGCTTCGACTGCAGACGGCATACCAACAGTGCTATCAGTGGCTGTCGCTATCAGAGGAATAAGTTGTATTTTTTTGTTTTACAAAATGACTTTCTCGAAACTGAGGACACGTGCTGTTTCCATCGAAGTTGTGTCGTTGAGTTCGGGATAAAACCCACAGCGGCACTGTCGCTTGCGGTTATTTTCAACCACAACGCCGCTGCCCTATGCGGTTTGGTGTTGCCTTACCTTCATACAAGTTTCGGTCGAAATAGTTAAATGAGAAACGTACAAAGTAACTAGCGTTCTTACGGCACTAAGAATTAACGTAACAATAAAATCGTAATTTGATAGTGAGAAATAGTTTATAATTCAAGAAAGAAATGCCATAATATATTATGAGTAATTTTTCATTCTGCTTGGATGTAATCATACATCGTCGAACATACTCATTGTTTCAATATTTTTATACTTTATACCGTAGACTTGTAGTAGATTAAGAAATTATTATGTCAATGAAGATATTTTTATATAACTCAGTGGCGTTCAAGGTATTAAGTGCGAGGCAAAAAAAAAAAAAAAACCGTCTAAACGCCTAATATAATTTTCACGCGATTTAATACATAGTTTTACTTTGTAAGGGAAAGGAAAAGGGATCGTCACCGTATCGCCGCGGTTCGTGAGCTTGTCCCGAGGCGAGGCGATTACGTTACGATTCCGATTAGTGTGCGTTGCAGTAGGGAGTTACATACAAAGAATACTGAATGGCTGGAGTCGATACGGTGACGATCCCTTTCAGTTGTGTGCTATTTTTGTAAGGAGATGAAGCAAGCATATCGCATCTTGATTCATGCTTATACAGGGTCAAATAAAATTAACTAGCGAAACTCCGCAGAAGTGATGGGTATCGATATCTTGACACGATAAAATAAATTACAGTACAAACATGTTCTTAATATCCCTCGGTAAACCTTGCGTTTCGTAGACGTCGGATTTCTATCAGTTGCCCTTTCCACTTGGTGCAGACCGGACGCTCTCAATCGAATTGGAAGTATATAGTTGTTAATACTCTTTTAACTTAATGTAATTTATTTAAAAAATGGAAGGCAATCCGCTAAAGTCGCAGGCACGACAGATAGGAAAATAGTTTTACAGGTCTACATAGTTCACACGGAAATCAAAACAAAACAACAATAAAGTACTTAGTTCTGAATTCAAATTATTATACACGATAAATCTAATAAATTAATGGGCATTGAAATTAGCATTCGTTTGTATTCGGAAATCCGATGATACCCGAAAAATCATCAAATCTCATTTAATTTATTTTTATTTTGTCGGGTTTCGAATTCATTATGTTTTGTTTCACTTAAACCTACATGGGCACTTATAAAACGTCAGAAGCTAGATGCACGGTTCCAATTGTTCGTTTCCTATGGAGAATAGCCGGGAAGAAACTCCACGGTAATAATCTTAAAAAATAATTGGCTTTTACAATATTTTCAAATAACAGTGTTAATAGGTTTGGGAGGACAGTGTAGGTCTTTCAACAAATACCAGCTACTTAACAAAAATAGAGAATATTCAACAAATCTACAATCCACTAAGCCTACAGCGTTCTCACATTCACAAAATAGAAAAGAATCTATATAAAAGATAAATAAATTAATAAAAATAAAAACCAATTTAAACGAAATGACTTGATTGCTGTTACAACTGTAACAAATCTGAGTAATTATCATATATACAAAATCCACTAATTGAAAATACATAAATTTTAAAGGGTAGAAATTAGTTGTAGGTACCTATTAGTTTTAGATATTGCTTCCCATCACTTTTGCGGAGTTTCTAACTAATAGAATTAACCCTGTATAGTGCTTTTAGTATAAACGGAAGGACATAATCGCGTCTTGTCTAAATTACAGAAATATTACATAACATCACGCCTAGTTCCCCGAAGAAACATTACAGAAATATTAAAGTACATTTATATATTTTCAAACGATTGGTCCCGCTTGATATTTTACTGATTACGCGTAGAAAATTTCAAAGAATTGCACCAATTGATTTATAGAGTGGCAATGCATATTAGAAACGCTAAGCTATTATATTTTCATTTACTTGTAAATGCTAGTAGATTGTGCTATCTGTATTATACGTAGAATTAAATACTCACTCTTTAGATAAAAAAGTACTGACTGCGCTTTAAACGTAAATAGAGAAAAAAAAGGGCTTTTCGAATATAAGGCCTGTGTCGGAACTGTGTGTAAACAAGAAACAGCTGTAAACAAGTCGAACAATAAAAAAAACCGGCCATGTGTGTGTCGGACCACGCACAATAAAGGGTGTTCCGTAGTTGGGATGAATTTATCCCAAGGACAAAATTAACATTGTAGTTGAAAAACATGTTCTCCTATATATTCCAACTGCAAATGTAAGTTCAATACTGTACAAACATTATTGGGAGATTTACCATGTTATTTTAAGACCACAGACTCCTTATAGGTTTTCCAGAAATCTGCTTGTATAGATCAGTTTTCATAAATGTCTTTAAACCTATTTATTTTAAAATTGTAAAAAAATATAATATATTTAAGATCCACACAACAAACCCATTGCAGTTTAAGCAAGCCAAGTGTATTACAGTTTTGCATTCCGTACACACAATTTGCCCCCGAAAAGTGAGCCCCGAATTCAAAATTCATTTATTTTCGTTACACATCCGTGTTTGGGTCACAATAATTCATATGTGTACCAAATTTCAACTAAATTGGTCCAGATTTGGAGCAAATTGGCTGTGACAGACGGACAGACAGCCAGCCAGACACGAATGTTCCTATAAGGGTTCTGTTTTTTCATTCGGTCGTACGGAACCCTAAAAACTGCCTAGCCTCTTTAGCGGCCAGCTTCCTGTCTAACCGGATGCAGCTGATTACCAGTATTTTACATGGAGCGACTGCCATGATACCCCTTGGCAAGACTGGTTGTCCGACTTTCGGGAGTCGTAAATACTGGCAACGACGGTCAAACATCTACAAATCGTCGACGTCGACGTGTTTTTTGAGGCACGGAGGACCCATCGAATCAACCGTGGCAAGCGTAGTTTATTATTAAATGTTGCCAGTAACATAAACTTGAATATATAATCAAAGGGTCGTTCATGTATGTAAATGTCAATGTTTCCTACTTGATTTCTGAACAAGCCTTTTTATTAATTTTATTGGTAATTAATACAAGCGTAGGTTTCATCTGAACATTGCGTTATTATTTAATTTAAGGAACTAATCGATGCATGGAAAACCAGAATATTCGAATAACATTGAATGTAAAATATTGAAGGAATTGGTAAAATTGTTAACTCATCGTTTTAAATTATGTTAGAATCTTCTTACCTCTTATGAAGAGCATATTATTATGAAATATTTTTTGTAGATAAAATGATTTAGTATTAATGAATGTATCAAATAACATTGTTATAGATTTATTTATCTCGAATTGTTATAGTGTATGTCTAGTTATGAACTTATCCAGTGGTTGACACGGACGGAATGTAAGGCAAGGGAATTTGAATCAAATGCAAGACGCCAATCGCAATTGTTACTGGAGCTGAATGCTTATGCCATTGTTATAAATAAGTTATAAATTAGAATGATTGACGCGTATTCGTTAAATGCAACATCAATGCCCTATACCACAAAAATTTACAAGTATTTTACAAATTGTTAAATTGTAGAAAAAAAATGCGGAACACAGTAATTATAAATATGTATATTATAATCAACAATGTTTCCGCATTTTAAAAACCGTAACACAAAGCATGAAAGCTATGTTTTAATTGTAAAATTGTCACTATTACAATTTACATATTTGTAAGGATTTTCCGTTACAATTGTGTGGCTTTGGCGCCATTTCCACGGGCGAGAAAATCGCGGCAATAAACTCGCTGTGCCATCAAATTCAATAGAAACAATTAATAAATCTCCACACGGCGATAATTTGAAGGCACAGTGTGACTATCGCCGCGATTCTCTCGTCCGTGGAGATGGCGCCTTACAGTTTTGTGGTACACGGACTTGTAAAATTTACAAATATTGAAAATTGTAACTTGCAATTGTAAAGTTTTGCGGATTATAGTTAAGCGAGATGCCTTGAGGCATCACTATCTATTATACATTGTAACAGCGAATCAATTTTCACGCTTCCCCTTAAGACCTAAGCCAAATATTTTTTTGATATTCGAATAGCGGATCTAAAGAGGTGCCATAAAGAATATGAATTAAAAATCTAATTTAAATATTATATAAATCCGCGAAAATTCGCGAGTATTCTGGTCATGAACAAAGTACAGATAATATCTTATTATTATGCGGTCTCGCCTTGCCAGTCGTGAAAAACCAGCGTATAATTTATATTCCTAAAATATTTGTCCTTCATAATAATATATTCCTGAAATATTTGATATTAAAATTAACTATCGTTGTTATAGTACCACTATTGTTTTGGTTTTGTAAACCAAAACAATAATAGTTTTTATGTATATGAGCACTATGAAATCAATTTTTATTATTCTAGTCACAATTGGTTTAGAGAAATAAATTGTTAAAATATGTAAAAAATGTTAAAACATTTGTAATTTTAATCTTGCTTGATTTTCAGTGGTATTTTTTGTACCATTTTGAATATATGTTATTTATTTAAGTCACCATTTACTCATTTTAAATATTACTTAAAGGCAATATATGGCAAAAAGGAAGTATCCGCGTTTGTTGTAGCAAATTCATTATTTGCCTTTTGAGGCAAACAATACGCAATACAACTACAATTACAATACAACAAACAACTACAATACAACAACACAATACAATTACACAACAACAACAATTACAACAACACAACAAACAACTACAATCCACAATAACAACTACACAATCTATTTGGCTACAATTTAGAGAATATCGAGATAATTTTGTATTGGTTCGGCACACGAACGCAAATTAGCAGTGCTGACTAAATATACTTTACGTCTGTGTGTCAACTTAGGGAGATTGATTGTTAAGCAAATTGACTATCAACTTAATTTGTCCGTATATCCAGAAAAATATACGGAAAATTGTATGAAATGTTTTTATCACGGCAAATTGACGTAGGGTGTCAATTTGTTTAAAAATTAAATTTCCTGACTATAATTGTCATTCCTGCCGTTTTGGGAACTGGTTTTTTAAGGAAATCAAACGAATGTTGCTGATGCGGTTCTTACGACAACACGACGGTAGTTTCATAGTCGCTCTAAAAGGGACGGTCGTCTATGAAAGTGTATAGTATTTCTATTTTCTTAATGACCCTCGGCTAACTTCGTGTTTCGTCAGTCATCGGATTTCTATCAGTTGCCCTTTGCACTTGGTGCACACCGGATGCTCTCAATCGACTTGGAAGTATATAGAGTTGTTAATACTCTTTAAATTTAATGTAATTTATTTAAAAAATGGGAGGAAAGCTGCTAAAGTCGGAGGCACGACAGATAGGAAAATAGTTTTACAGCTCTAAATAGTTAACAAGAAAATCAAAACAAAACAACAATAAAGTATTTAGTTCTGAATTCAGATTATTATACACGATAAATCTAATAATTGGTGGACATGGTAATTAGCATTCGTTTGTATTCGGAAATACGATGACTCCCGAGGGACAGAAAATAGAAATACTTTACGGGGGTTGGTCGCTTCAACCAGTTATACATCGCCTGTGCGACGATTAGTAACCAGTGATGGTAAATCTGATATACCTGCAGCAGATTTACCATCGCTTTTTAGAACCCGTATAATATCCGTAGTTATCGGTTGATCAATCGACCCACAATCATTGCTGTAACAAGTCATGTGACATCCCCCAAATACCACCCATATACCCTGTATTTATAAACGTTGCTTAAAATAAATGATTAACGTCTACGTAGTCATAATTTTTTGACGTTAAAACTGTCCGCAACGTTTTTAAATAAACCCCATGAATGCATTTTAGGGAATTTCGCTTCTATGATTACCGTCACTAAACTGCTTTTGCATGCACTATCGTCACGAAATAATAGTTAATTAGTTGAAGGACACAAAACGACCGTCCTTTTAACCTCCTCCTTGGTCTAGTGGTTAGAACACCTGTTTCAGACCCAAAGGTCGGTTCGATTCCCAGTGGAGGCGAAACATTCTGCTTGGTGGCATGACTTGTTCTGAGTCCGCCTGTTCTAAGCTACCACCATCTTATCCAAGTCTGTCGCCATAAGAACAATGTTAACTGTTGTGTTCGGCAGTTAGAGGTAAGAGCCAATTCCTCTGTGGTTGAGTATTCCGTGTGAAGCTCGCTTCCACCTTCGGCCTGAGCATTACCTACCATCAGGTGAGGTGAAGACCAAGCGCATCCATGATATGATAAAAAAAAAAAAAAATACGCCTATGCGCGTTTAGTGTTTCTCAAAGTGTTAAATTGAGAAAGTGACCGTAGAAGGAATCTGCTTACGGCGATGGAAAAATATTTCGCTGTTATAAAAATCTAGTTGGAAATATTTAGATACCCAATATACCAGCGATCGACTGTTATTCGTCTACAGACCGGTCACTGTAATTCCCGTGACGCGATTGGTAGCACTGAATTTTTTTAGTCGAAGGCTGCGTTTTCAGCACAGATGTGCGAGGTAGCTGAGCGGTGCGAGGATGCGTAACGACGCTGTGAAACGGTGCGCAGATGAGTGGTGCGAGGATGTGTAGCGGGCTCTTTTCATATGTGATTTCTCACTTGCGTCCATCCCTCGCACACATCTCTCGCACCCATCCATCGCTTGTTTTGTACGTACTAAAACCTCGCTCAGCTTAGCCGTTTCCACAGAAGCTGCGCTGAGCGAGGCTAGGTAAATGAAGCGATTCTATTTGTTCTTAACAAACACATCCCTCGCTACACATCCTCGTACATCTCTGGTGGAAACGCAGCCTTAGGCCCGTATTGCGTATAACCTCACTCAAAACTCAAGCATTACTTGAAACTCGTTTACAGCCTTTTGGTTGAAACTAGTTTTAACTGTTTTAAGTAATAATTGAGCCTTTTTTGGGTGGGAAATTATCAAATAACTTTTCCCGCTCTGGGCGGAGCGAGAGGGTGTGTCAGACTCTTACTGACTAAAACCCACCTGTGTTTCTTCAGTTGCCCTGTTTCGGTTTTCTTCGCAACCCCGGCAGGCATCGGCCCTAGCGGACCCCGCCAATTATGCTGGCCTGGAGTGAAGTTTTGTAATACGGGCCTTAGTTTCAATACTAATAGAGAATGGCGTCTGTAACTCGGTACCGATCTGAACTATCGCTGTAATCGATCAACGTCGATCAGTTGTGGTTGAATGCCATACCAATTTCAGCGCGAAGAGAATTTTTCACCGCGGTAGGTTATCACTGCTCGTTACATTTGTGTTTTTAAATTATAATCATTATGTTGTGTGACGCATAAAACGAGTTTCAAGGTAAAATGCTTAAAGCAATTTACGAATCGGCAACTAGATTTTGTTTCAATGTTGAGTATACAATTTTAAAGAACCTCCATTAAATGGTGTCATTGTTTTACAATATTTTGCGTGAAATTAGCATTAAAAGACAAACTATTATCTTTAATTTTAATGTTTTATTATTCCATTTTTCGTGCATGGCATACCGATTTATTTATTCTAGGTAATGATTTATATCAAGTCGTTATGTCAACTCAAATTGTAGGTATGTATGTAGCATAATTTTGAAACATAAAATGTATTTATTTTGTACGAAGTATTTGGTGCCATTTATTTTTATAAAATGAATTTTATCATGTAAATTAGTGTAAGTGCCAAATAATGGTCCTAGCCTATTTAATTATACTTTAATTATTTCACTGATGTTAAAATAAATAATAACTAGAACAACTCATTTTTTTATTTATTTCTATTTTTTATTGATATCTTCACATTGTCCTTCTAAACAATTATTGCAACTTGGTCTTACAAGCTTACATTATTTTAGATAGCTTACATTTCATTAGTCACCTATGTGACTAATGAAATGAAATTGTTTATTCTGTAAACAATTTCATTTCATTAGTCACATAGATTCTTATTCGTGAAATTCAGTATACATTTATGTAGGTACAGTGTCAAATTAAATTTGAGTTAAATAATGAGTTTCAGTATCTTACATAATGAAATAAAAATAGATGATATTTTTTAGGGCTCAACGACCTTTGGTAGTGTAGTTATAGCTTGACCACTGTGAAATGATGCGCGCCATTACCCATACCGCATTACCCATAGAAATCCGTATTACCATGTACGTAAATGCGTAGTGGGGCGCGTCATTTCAGAGTCGACAAGCTATACTTGAAGCATGTGTTGAGAAAATGTTTTTTATCACTTGTTTGTTGTTTTATCGATACACATTTAGGTCTGTGAAGTTTACACAAAACAACTGACATTTCAAGTAACTACACTACCAATGGTCGTTGGCACTAAAATGCAACATTTAATGGAAATTTAAAATCGTTCAATTTGATGTCTATCGCAAATCAGTACAATACAACTTTAGAGACGATATAAATGTTCATGCTTAAAGAGGTGGGCATCTATCACAAGTTTTCGTAAAAGTTGAAAAAATCGCAGATACATAAATCAATTTTGAATGCGTTTTATAAAAAAATACAAACGGTGATGATGAAATTGGAAATTGGTTTCAAATGAACAAAATCAAAAAGAAAGCTTTTGGAGATTTATTTCACTCTGCGAAATTGATAAAAAGATCTCAACATTTTCCCCATTTATTTTCATGGTATGAAACATACCTATCACTTATGATTCTAGAGATGCTTACAAATCAACTTTTTGTAGAGTTGATCCAAAGAATACTTACACCATATTCATGGGATCAATTTTCAGAAAGTGATCCCAACCAATACTGGAAACTATATTTTACAGTAGGTACATACCCAAGAAATTTGGTTACAGTTTCAGTACAGATGGATTCAATTTCGATGAATAGATTCACTGTAAAAAAGATAAATATGAAGCGAAACGATTCAAGAAAGAGGACGTTTCTGTTGAAAATGACAACAGTTTACATAATATGAGGTGCCAGAAAATTATTGCTGTGGACCCGGGTGCAACAACACCAATCGTCACCTGTGCCAGAAGTGGTAACCATAGATGTACAGTCAGTCAACCCCAAAAATATGTATACACGGACAAGGAACTATTTTATTGTCAATGACCTTTGTTCCACAACATTGTATCCACCGTATAGGTAGAAAACATAGTATACCTACAATTTATTTTACCAAACCCATCTATACACCCTATGACAAAAACAATGTCCACAATGATAGTTCCAGAAGAGGGAACTCAAAGACTGACGTCATACGACTTTTATCGAATGACACTTCTTTAGCTTCGTTTAATAGAAGAACAAGAATTTTATTTCTGTAGTCACTGACGTGTCATTCGTTTATTATTTGAAATACAAATAGATAATCACGGGTATTCGCGTGTAATAAACGTTGCATGATTTGATTTTGAGCATTGCGTTACAATACTGCGCCAACTCGACGCACCGACTAAGGAGGATTCTCTTTTGTAACCGCTCGAACTGTGAATATTCGTACGTGTAACATCGATTCAATTTTAATGCTTGGTTTTCAATACGGCTTAGTTTGCGGTACGCACTGTAATGCGCGTCTGGACGCATTCATTGATGACATACTCGAATCTGAATTGTTACATTACACACAGACGCTACTGGTGAGTGATGTGAAATGTGATCGTTGTCATGACAATAATAATATGTCTGGCTGACGCGGTAGAGTAAATTCCAAATTTTTATGACATTTTCAAATAAATATCTTATTTCTAACACCTCTCGAGGTTGAACTTTTGAATTGAATGATTACTGTATACATATTTATGAGTTTTATGTAGATTACTATGTTTTGTACTTGTACGGTGGAACAAAAATGTTAATAAAATTGTAAATGTTATGAAACAATGGTTGTATACAATAAAATGGTTTCTTGTCCGTGTATACATCTTTTTGAGTCTGACTGTACATAACATAACATCACGCCTTGTCGGCAGAGGTGTCCCTGTAGCAGGCACACCCACATTTCGCCAGTTATGTTTAAGTCCCATGTAATAGGGGGCGAGCCTATTAACATCAACCGGGCACAAATCCAGACTCTGAGCTACTGAGACAAACTACCCTAATATACTATTCAAAAATAAATTTTCTATCTTCAGCGAGTCTTACGACCTTACCCCGTTCTTTTATACCTATTTAATTATATAAATAACGATTACAAATCACCCGTTTTAAGTTGCTGGAACTTATTCAGGATCTTTTGGGCGGGAGATAGGGATATGAAAGATGAAGACTTTATAGTCATTAAACTAGCCCGAGTCCTTCGAAGTGACACAGTGCTACGAGTTTTCTTTTTAGTAATGAAACTATCTTTAGAGCTGCTGCGTTTAGACATTAGCAGCCGGGAGCAAAGTACTCTTGGTGACACCAGATCGAAAGATGACGATGACGTGCATTTCGCCTTCGGTGACGATACTGTCCCATGTCGAGGCGAGCTAACGTAACATGGCTCCATTCTGTGAATGTCGAGAGAAGGCTCAGCAATAGAACTTACCGCTTCAGGCAACGCTGGCAATCCCTCAGGTTCGCTCAGAGAGTTCTCACTTTGTTCCGGCTGTAGGCTTTCCTGCATCAGTCCTTGTGGCTCCTGCGCAGCGAAATTTGATCGACTCGCTAACAGCCTACCTCTTTTCCTTGCACGAGCCTTAGCTACTTTAGCAGCGCTCTTTGAACCAATCAAGTTCATGTTTTGGTCGATATACCTGCAAACGGCTTCAGCTTCTTCCTTGGGAGACAAATGTGCATCTCTAAAGAAGCCATAGCCGTTTCGAATGTCATGAAAACATTCGATGACTAGCCAAGCTAGAGTACTTAATATAAGTAATAACGTTGTCACAACAGCAATGGCAGTAGTTGTGTCAGGACCGGTCAGTTTATATTGAATCTTGCCAACAACACCATACGTCACGATGTTTTGAGTGTGCCTATTGCTATGCGCACGACACGTATAAAATCCTCTCAAATCATGATCAGCTGTTGCTACAAGTCTAAGGACGCGGCCGTCATCGATCGTTCTCACTGGTTTATCCTTTAACATAGCAGAAACAGCGGTGTCTAAGAAAAGCCAGCTAGCTTCATGCGGAGACCTAGCCGTCCTTGCATGAAGGCAAGTTAAGTTAAGCCGATTAGATTTGCCCCAAGCAGTCTCATGGTAAGATCCAGAGACACTCGCAGTCCTTGAAGATACTTGAACTTTGTCTTCCTTATATCTTTCCCTACTGTAGTCATGTAAATCTAAAAGCACTCCATTCTGTCTAATGGATGCTATTACTCCTAAAAACGGAGCAAATTCATTGTTAAAATGTTTCTTTATGGTATTAGGTACTCCACCAACGTAGAACTCATCAGTGCACAGTGCAATTTTCGTTGATTTGTCGCCGACAATATTGTGAAGTTTAGCAGAGAACTCTGTTATAGATTTGGTAGAAGATTTTGTCGATGATTTTGTATAAGACTTTCTGGTAGTTGAAGATACGTTAAACGAAAAGCGTCTTCTTCGAGTCACTTCTTCTTCAAACAGTACATCCAAACGTTCTCCAGCATTTATAGACGCTTCAATCGCATTGGTGTCTTGGTTTTTTGAAAGAGTTACGTCAATCCACTGATCGGGCGAACAGTCGGTTGTGCTGCTCCTCTCTGACCGGAACTCTTCAAGTGCTAACTTCAGCTTTAACCTTCTGTTTTGCAAATATAAGTGCAGCCAATTGGTGGTTCTGTCATTTTTTAGAAATAGAATAGTTCCGGCCCCTTCCTTGGTTTTCAAAGTTAATTCCAATTGCCAGGTTTGTTGGTCTTGAAAGCACGGTAAACGTAAATATTGATCGTTACTAACATGCAGGTATGCTTCTTCCGTGCCAGCTTTTTCGTACTCAATGTTTGAAGCAGCGGTCGGATGAAACTCCGTCTTTCTAGATCTTAGATTTCTGCTTATTACCATATTTAAGGGAATGAAATTTAAAATTAACTCCTGAACTTGACCCTGATACTTTTCACCGACACTAATCTTTAATTTATCATCAGGTAAATCTGGATCGCATGGCCATGCAACCTTTAAACCTGTAATATCATCGTTTAATCTTAAAACAGCCGCTTCGCCAGTCACAGTGATGAGTGCAGTGTGCCATGCACCCGGTTCTATTTCTCCATGTGCACAAGACCTGGGCAAACAACATGACTGACTAGAGCCACACGCGTCCAGGCAAACATGCCATTTCTGTAGGCTAATACGAACGAACGAATTTTGCCCGGCTTCTTTTCGAACCAGTGTCCCATGAGGCGACAAAGGCATAAACCTTATGTAAAAATGGTAAAGCGATGCACGTTTATTTTCGAAGTTATAGCGAAGAGACGAATCACCATGGAAAATGGCCACCACGTGAGAAAGTGTTTCACAAGGATACAAATGGCAAGCTCCGATTTCAGTTTTTGGGCCAACGCAGTCCGTTCCCAATCCTTGGGGCTGTGGCCTGGTGCAAGTCCTCGTTCTAGACCGTCTCCCGGCTCCACACGTTTGAGAGCATGGACCCCAACTCCCCCACCCTGTCCATCCACCATCTAACGAACATAGATTATTTTGGCAAACTTCTAATTGATCGTGTTGTCCTCGACAGTGTGTTCCCCATGTTACCGAAACGGGCGGTGTGTCGGTTTCGTGGCAGACCCTTCTTCGCCGCCTGACTCCTGCTCCACATTTCTCTGAGCACTGTGACCATGAGCTCCACTGTCCCCAACTTCCTCCGGAATCCTTACTAGTGATAGCGCATTGTTCGCCCATACAAAAGTCAGCTAAAAGGGGGGCGCCGACGCAAGCAAGACGCGCGTCAGAAGGTGCTGGCGTGTCGCATCGTCGTAGTCTCCACTTCAAACCTCGTCCACAGCGCGCGCCACAAGCCGACCATGCACCCCACGCCCCCCACTCGCCGGCCACAGGACAACCCAGATTCTGCTTGACGCACTGTAATGAATTCCACAGCGATTCAGAATTAAGTTGCCACGTATTATCGAACGCTAGGGCGGCCTCGATTGCTTCAAAAGGACATTCCATTTTTAGGCAGCGTTCCATTAGAGCAGGAACGGCTTCTAGTTGATTTAGAGCTTCCATTCTAGCGGTGTCCCCTTTGACAAGTTCGCGGAAATCAATGACGGTACAGTTAGTGAGGTAGCAGACTTCCGTTTGTTCGTCAGTGCCAATACAAGGTGCGCCGTCTTGTGAGGGTGGCGGATTGAGGCATTCCCTTATCCTATGGCGGTGTCCTACGTCGTCGCAGGTGCCCTGGCAAGATGACCAGGAGTTCCAAGGTGACCACCCTCCGTCTATAGGACAGTCAGGGTCAGTGATCGTGCCCAGTTCACATTCGAGACGCCAGACAACTTGCTGCCGCTTGCTGACCGGTTTCTTTGTTTGGATCATGAGCAGGCACACCACCCAGACAGTTAAATACTTGTGTATGTTAATAGGCATTATAGAGCTACATAACAATAACTGAATGATGTAAATTATCGAATATAGAATCACAAACTTCAAACCAGCGATCATAGATAATACGCTGCCAGCGATTTCTCAAATACTGTCACATGTTATGACAACCTGTTATTTTACAAATAAAAAACGCCGTTTTCAAGAAATGAGGTAGCATAGCAGGGAATTAAATAAATAACAGTATAATAGCATCACAAGTGTTTATTAAAACATGTCTATAAAATTCACATTATAACTACAGGTACATCTACTCGCTATAGCATGCGAACTGGCTGTTATAAAATCGCAAGGGCTAAAAATGCACAATACAATAATGATGTAACAAATTTTCAATGCTCGCTATAACTTGGCAAAAACTTTCACAGGAAGACCGACTTGCGATGATTTAGTGAATCTCAATTAAGGTGCCGTTCCTACTGTGCCGAGACGATTTTTATTGATGGAAGGATATCTACCATTCTTGGGACGGCGATTATTGTGCCTCGTTTTATGTGATCAGCCTATTTGAAGAAAACCAGAGGCCGTAAATGACTTTTTATAGACATCGTGAGTCCGATGCAAGAGAGAGTCAAAGTTATACAGTACCGAATCTTCCCGATCAGTATTGGCTCCATCCAGCATCATAGACCGCCCATTGTGTCACCCTATGTAAAATTTCTACATTTATATCTGTATTTTGCATGGTGTACATAATAGAAAATTCTATATTTTATTCTATACCTATTTCGAAACAGTACAAGTATGGCTTTAAAGGTGTGTTCACAATATATAACATAACCATAGATGTTTCTAGAGGTTAGCAATGTTAAATAACGTGAACGTGTTGAATAACAACATTTTATCTTTATACATACATATTATAAAACAAAGTCTCCCCACCGCGTCTGTCTGTCTGAACGCAATAAACTCAAAAACGACCGAACGGATTTTCAAACTGTTTTCAATAGACCGAGTGATTGATTAATGACAAAGGTTTAGGTGTATACGTATAATTCATTGAGGTTTAGTGTCAATTGACTGAAATATGACGACAACTGTCTGAAATAATCATGCCTACTGGGAGCGCTGCATGCGCCGCGTAAACCGTAAGAGATACATAAAATTAATGTTCTGTAGGATTATACATTTAAAAAAAGTTCAATAAAAATGTTCGCGATAGCATACGTCTATCTTCTAAGGATGATCCACGATTTAAAAAAAAATGTCTTTTCCGAAGCTATTTTGAGCGGTATTATACTAATCCTTATACAATAAAATATTTTATTTAATGGCTTTACATCATACCGTTTAAATGAATACCCACTTTAAAAGATATCACAGACTAAAAATTACGCGTAACAAGATAATTATGGTTGACGGCGGCGGCGGCGCAACGCTAGTATAGGAGTGAATGACTTTTTCCTCGGCTATTAGGTATCATTGCTTCGCTTCCTTTTAATCCCAGTAATACGTTCCCATGGGATATTTTCCGACATCTACGCGAGCGAAGCCGCGGGCAAAAGCTAGTGTGTTATGTATACATATTATAAATTAAAGTAGCTTTTCGTGTTGTCTGTATGACCGCGTTGTTCTTCTAAACCACGCAACAGATTTTTGATGAAGTTTTCACCATCGTTTAGAGAATTTTTTCCGGAAGGTTTATTTGTATAATACATTAATATTAAAGTTACATATAATAAAGAAATAAAAAAACCGTGCGAAGCAGGGGCGGGTCGCTAGTATAACATAATCTGGACGCACCGCCCTAACGATTCATAATGAGGCGGCTCCCTGTGTCAAGGCTCAGTGGGAACTGACTCTTAAGCGAGCCGTCCACCACCAGCTAAACTAAGTTAGATTAGTTGTTTAACTCGCCAGTTTTTCATACTTTGCATGGACGGCCCGCTTTACGGTGTATATGTATACTGTTATGTAGTTTACCATAGTTCATGCTAAGCTAAGCGGTTAATGCTAAATAAAATGTACAATGGCTAAAACTGTATAATGTTTAAACAGCAATTTACACACATCACGGAATCATGGCTACTTCTTTTGTAAACATAGGAATCATCGCAAAAGACACGCTTGTGAAAAAAGAAGCTCAAACGTGACACAAACTATTCGATGCTTATTCTAATATGCCTACTTTTGATACTAAACATTTTACATAAAAACCTGATAAAACAAAAACAATGATAAATAATATTAGTGGAGTGAAACTGTCATAAAACTACTTAACGTTGACAATTTATTGTTCTTTTCAGCTGACAACATACACTTATAACATTAAATAAACCCACTGTTACATAACTAAAATAACATAATAATATTAACATAACTGAGTCCGTGCGCGGTGCGGGAGGGGTGACAGTTGTCACAAGTTGACGAATCACTGAGCTCTCGCATCACGACACCACACCCCTCCCGCACCGCGCAGCTACCTCAGGAACGGACTCAGTTAAGCGGGCGGCCTATAGTCCAATTTATGTACAATTCAAATTAAATTCTCTCTTAAGATCTATGAAAACAGCCAAGCTATTTTAGAATCATGAAATTATTGAAATTTTCAATAGTTTTATTCTTGTAGACTTATAATACTGTTAGTGAAAAACCATAAAATTACAAGTAAAATTTAACCAAAAACATGTACTATGTACTTTATTTAGGAACAAAAAATTGCTAATACATTAAATGATTGCCTTCTTAATATTATACCATCTTCCGAGTTTCAAACTCTTGATTTAATTGGATAAAATTACTATTTGCCAGTTTCTTGGTTTCGCAAACTGGTCCTATGAGTGGGCGGCACTAAGTGCTTTTAACTCAGTTTAAGCACAGATGAATACAGATGGTTCTCTCCGCAATTTAGAAATAAAGCTACAAGTACGCGGCGGACTCGACCTGTCGGGTCATTTCAGTGAGTGTAACATAGTCAGAAGATATGAGTTACGCGATAGAGAGGCAACTTCTAGGTAGTTAGGGCTGTGCGACCTGAATTGCACTTTACTGTGTCGTATCAAGAGTCACTTTTTATTTAAATTATTTTGCGGAGTGTCCCATCTGTATTAATCTGTGGTATAATGCGAAAGCGTCAGGATAGCGCGCAAAATTAAATTTTTCTTACGTTTTTTGCAATTTGCAGGTCAGTGTCAGGTTGTATGTTGGTCTAAATATGATTCGCGGCCGTATCAATTATTTATTTATAGAATTGTAATAATAAACATCATTTAAAATAAAAAGCCATTTAATTATCGTGACATTTGAGGATTATTCTAACTTATGGAGTTGTGTTGCTAACTCTAATGATTATAATTCTGTAGAGCCATATTTGTTACCGCGGCGAATAATATTTTTTTCAACATATAACCACCACTGACCTGCAAATTGTAAGAAATTTATGAAAATTTGAATTTCGCGGGCTACCTTTGCGCATCCCCCTTAAAGCTGGCTTTCCACGAGAGCTGTGCTAGAAAAAGGGCGGTGAGCGCTTCATATTCAAATTAGAACAATTTTATTGTTTTTTTTTTTTTTTTTTTACCTCAACTTTGGTGGAAAGCAAGCTTTAAGATAGCGTGTTGTTTAAAAATATGTTGTGCTTATTTAGTAATAAGTTAAGCCAAACGATAATAAAGCAAATTTTACATTATTAAGTTATCACAATTATAATTTCGCATGAAATCAGAATTCACAATTCTCTGTCATTGTTTTACACTTAAATATTTTAAAATAGCGAATTCTGAATAAATGCTAAAATGACAATGCTTATTATACATCTATTTCCAGATTCTTATTTCTTTACCAACCGTTATCGGTTAGAACGGTCGGTAGAAGCTTTAAAAAGATTTTTTACGTTTTTTTTTAAGGGTTTAGCTTTCCAAAGGAGACACTTTATTTAAGGAAAGAAATTTTTGCTTCGAATTACGAAACACTGATATTAATTCGACTGATATTGTTAGAGAAGGTAGTGAATGATAGCGTGTTCCGGGGACCTCAAGTAATATGGAACAAGGGCAGGAAGATGAGTATGTCATTGTTTTCTTCGTAAGCTAATAACTCATTACTATTTATTACTGACAATATTGCAACTAATACATTGTAATGCGTTAGACTAGTTTAGAGCCCAAGATTGAATCTTGGGCTACACTCAGTTTATGCCTTACTGATAAGTGATGATACCTATACTTATATCACAATTGCAATGATACTTTTTGTATGACAATAATAATGGGTGTTAGTAATCAAGACTCAATCACTTTTGCCATGGGACTAACGCAGATAATAACAGCACTTCTCGTGCTGTTCATTACTTCTTGATCGGGAAGGAATTCCATATTTAAATGGAGTACTAGCACCCTTTATAATGCTTATTGAAAGTGATATAATTTTACTGTTAGAGCTCATACATACGAGTGGCACGCGACAACGGCAGCCGTCGAAGCTTGTCGGCGGCTGGAGTTGCCTCTGCCGGTGATGCGTGCCGCTCGTGTATTTGAGTACTAACAAACGCTGATAATAATGATTGGTATTGAATACCTAATATATCAATACCCAGTTCTGCGGATGGTTGTATGCTAAAAATATTGGAGTGTGTAACAATAGTGTGTATGAAGTTTTATCCACATTTTCAGATATTAGTAGCCACTTTGCAAGCCAATTCTTCATTTCTTGGTTCGTTAGATGGCTGCCATTTAAGCCTCTTAAGAGACATGCGTTTCTTAGCGTATCCGTGGCTAGAGCATCTACTCCGCCTTCTCTGATGATTGCCTTATCCATCTCCATTAGTAAGAATGCTCGATACTTTAACTTGTTCTTCCTAAACACTGTTTTTCTTAGACCATGCATTTTTAGAAGGTGACCCTGGAATGTGATTTGTAAAATTATTAATTTTGGTAAATATTTTGTGCAAGTCATTATTTTATATCCATTGGTGTATAGATAGTGCCATCCACGAAGACGTGCCCCACTCCGCGATTAATGCACTGTAAGCTGTACTTTACTATGGAGTGGGGCGCGTCTTCGTGAATGTATCTATAGGTAATTATATCGTAATTATAAAACGAAATTCATTTTTTTAAAATCGAACTTTTAGACCTCGATTTTTTTGTGTATATCAGCTTACGATTCGAGTCGATTTAAAAATCAATCTTTTTCGGAAAGAATCGCCATCCTTATTCGCTAGTAGCCGTGCTTTTTAAAGTAAAATGTATGAATACAATATAATTTTTGCCATGCAAGAGAAGTTAGGTAAGGGATAATACAGCAAGCACATTTTCTAAATTAGCATTTTTAATTAATACTAAGTACAGCCACGAGCAGAAGTATGCATACACTTAGTAAAATTCAAAATGATTTTCTCGTGAAATAACGACTGCAATTTGACATACAATCAATACAATAGGAGAAAATAACTCTAAAATTTTGATAATTGTATACATATTACTTGAACAATTGTCAATGGCAATGGCTAGTCGTTATTTTTTCACATTATTCATAATGAGGCAAACATAAAGTTCGAAAATGCAATTTTATATTTATATGCAAATATGGATTACAACGCTACAAGGTTCTTTTGGCGCGTGGTCAAAATCGGTGCTAACGCCGTCATATTGTGTTGTCAATACAAGTTCTGTGACAATTTCGCCAACAACGTCCCGCTGTCAATGTTATTCAGGAGCCAAAAAATCCTATACCACTCTACAAACAGTGCGAGGACCAAGAAATAATTTCAGGAATTTATTGTTTTTTGTTGTTTGTAAATGTTAGCAAATGCAGCATAAATGAATAAAAACAACACAGCAATTGTTAGCAAATGCAGCATAAATGAATAAAAACAACACAGCAATGGCATTAATTTAAAGCTTAAAAATACGCAAGGCTTTTTGTTTTTTTTTTTTTTCGAAATTTCGTATTTCTTTTATTTTAATTTTTAATTCTTATTATTTATGGCACCTTTAGCTCAAGAACTAACAGAATATGAAAAAATATTTGGTCTTAAAGGGGAGGCGTGAAAATTGATTCGCTGTTACAATGTATAATAGATTGTATATTGCAATTGAATGCATCTTCATTTTAACACAAGAACCACATATATCCAAATTCAGTGTTTTTCATTTGAATAATTTTAATAAAATTCATAGATAAGTTTGCTGGCTAGATTTTACTACATGTATATCCTTATGAGCAGTCAGGGGCAGAGCTGGTACAAAATAAAAATAAAAACTTGTACTTGCTAATTGTCGCATAGCATTAGACAGGTTATAACACAGGTTACACACAGGTCACAGGCACAACACGCAGGTTAAGCATCATTTCCAGCAAAAAATTTTTTTTGTGATTTTAATGTTAACAACAATGCTGACTAAAGTAAATATTTGATACATCATAATTCATAATTAAAAAATGTTGAGATAATATAGATACATAGATAGAATATTTACTCTTTATTGTATGCCATAACAAACAAGAACAGCATACAGCCTTAAATTAAAATCGCAATATAAATTAATTCGTTTCAGAGCGACAAATATTTTTCTTGTAAGCAAGTCCATCTTTGTTAATGCCGAACACTGTTCTAATATTAAATTAAGTGATGGACAGAGATCATTAACAAGAAGAGTATAAAGATCATTAACACTTACCGCATGTGCATAGGTCAAGCTGCTGAGCTGATATGGTTCTTTTACAAATAGTTCTTTGCACGCTATAATATCTTCTGTCTGAGGATGCACCCCAGACCCTAATAATCCTAAAATTGTTGTCCATTTATCCTTAAGATCACTGTCAGGTATAGACTCTAGTTTTGCTTGTAGAGCTCGAAATACAGGCTTATTATTTCTCAAGCGTTCCATTAAATCTTGTGTTGAAAATTCTAGTTTTTGTTGTATAGACCAGAAATGGGAACAGAGGAGTTTCCTCGGTTTTAAAAATCTGAAAGACAGAAAATCATAATTGTTTATTTCTTTACAAGTACAGTCATCATAATCGCCACGTTTATTAAGCTCGAAATTTGCTTAGTTCATTTCATAGCATTGATTTATGTGTTCAAATTAGCTAATAAGGTCCAATCACTGTTTTATAGCTGATTAGAACATAATGCAAGAAAGATTTTTGCTGATGAACATAGGGTAAATTGTATGTATGTACATTGTCACTGTGTAAAATATTATATAATAGAAAGTACTTACGCTAATGGAAAAATTACATAGTTGCCAAAAGGTATAGCAGACAATATTAGAACTGGTGCTATCCTCAACATATCTGATGGCATCTTTTGAAACAGTTCAATTTCTTGTCTGGTCATTTTGCTAAATCCTTTGTCTCCCGTGACTTTTATTCGTAAAGATATATATGTCTTTAGATCCCTTAGAAAATCTTTAATGCCTACACTGAAAACTCTGTACATTTTAACTGCAGTAGGAAATCTGTTTTCTAAGACTTTTGTGTAGTTCTTCACATAGTCAATGTATCGCTGTATGACATAAGTCCTCATCTTTTCTTTTTCACTTCTTAGGACTTTTGTGTGTTTTAGCCTGTTTATTGTCAAACATCTGTAATAAAATAGTAACACATAAAACAATTAACAATTACAAAAATCATTTTAAAAAGATTTTTAGTCAACAATACAAGTCAATCTTATATAGGCTTGGCAAACAAACACGGAAAATACGAAAGAACAATTAAACTGACATGATTGATTATGATTAATATTTTGATTTACCACCATTTTTAATTATTCTACAAAAATATGATGAAATACCATGAAACAAGATCATAGCTATACTAAGGATATGATGTGGGAACATTTAGACAGTTCCTGATTTTCTTAGGGAAAACTCATTAATAGCATCAAACAGTAGATATACCTGCTTGACTTAGCACAATAAACATGCCATTAATTATACAGCTTGTCATTAAACAATACAGAAATTGAAACTGAAAATTTATTGTCGACATACTCGTACGGCCTTGCAAAACAAGACACGCTACAAAAATCCACGAATCCACTTATAGATTCCCTTCTAACATACGAAAAGTTAAAAATAAAGCAGTTTTGGCTTCCTAATATGTTGTTTATGACGAATTGCGTATTTATTTTGTGGAAACACTCACTTGTACGAGTATATATGTTGATATTTCGTATTAAATATAAAACTTGAGCGATTTGTCTGAAGTAGTATGTTCGACAAAGCTATAACTCGTTGCAAAGGCATTGTAAAAAATAATTAAATTACAAATTTTCTACTCAGTATTAAAATAAATCCTCGTTTTTCCAATATTTTCCAAGTGTGCTCTGGTTAAGATTTGACATTTAAAAATAATGTATTTTCAGTAGTCATTCATTCAATCATTCCTAAAAAGGGTTGCCAGTTCCTGCACCTAAATCTGTTTTTTATAAAGAGTCTCAAAGTAATTGGCAAAGATTAAATCATTTTTAACTTTGCCTTTTTGACTTCAACTTAACGGAGGAGGTTTCTCAATGAGGTTAAAAACTGAAAGCTCATAACAGGTGGCACAGTTGTATGTCTTTAAACCGCTAATGTTGTGTTTATGTTTACTTTTGTGTCGATCACAAATTATACGAAAGCACTATTAAAAGACGGCCACTGGTAAATAAGCAGCTTTAGTGGAAAAGTCAATAGATTATAAACGTTTTATAATTTATAGGTTATTTTGTGTTTGTTGACTTCAAGTTCGTTTTTTATTAAAGACTGGAGGTGTACGATAGAAACAACCTGATCAAAATTGAAAACCAACTCGGGCATGATTTTTCTGACTGAAAAAACTCAGAGATAGCACTTCTAGCACTGATCTAATATGATAATATAAACACACACATACTTTACTATAATTTACATAATATCACATCACAACTGCCTCTACGTAATGAAAACAGACTTAGTTATCTTGGGAAAAGGCTTAAAGGATAGCACATCGTCTCGATGAAATATCTGATTCCAATTTTTTTTCGGAGAGCTTTCTCGCACAGTTTTCTTTTTTTTACCATCTTTGGCAAATACATGGGTCCCCGTATTTTTGCAGTAAACAGCTGTGCAACTGGGCTCAATAATTAACTATGCGTAAAAGAAGTCGCTTGTTTATAAGAAGTGTTTTGTTTAGTGGTTTATAGGTGATACCATTAACGTATGCCTTACAATGGAGACCTCATATAACATCTCTTGCAGGGTGGCTAAGCTCGGCCGCTTATGCTGTTAGAAAGATAAGATAGTTAACAGATGTAGATCCCGCGACTTTGGTCTATTTTAGCTACTTCCACAGCATAATGTCGTATGACATTTTACTGCGGGGTTGGGCTGCTGACTTTGAATCAATGTTTATTCTGCAAAAGAGAGCTGTCGGAGCTATTTATAATCTACGTCGCCGCTAATCTCTCAGGGAACTATTTAAAAGGATTATTATTTTGATTGTACATTGCCAAATAATTTATGAAAATATTATGTGTGTAAGAAAAAATTCAAATCTTTTTAATAAAATAAGTGATAGACATAATAAAATTTTAATACTAGAAATAAAGATAAACTAGATAAAACATTTTTCAAATTTAAAATTTTAAAATTTTAAAATTTAATTTTAAAATTTTAATACTAGAAATAAAGATAAACTAGATAAAACATTTTTTTATTTTTCATTTTTCATTATCTAAAGTCTCACATATTGACTTATTAATTGTAAAATTTTAGGAAAACCGTCTACTTTTACAATGTTTGTAAATATGTGAGCACCATATATTGATATTATATCTATCACACATTTGATATTGTATCTATCATGTACATAATTAATTTATCTGTTGTTGCCTCATTTATAATTATTTTTACCTATTGTGGTAAAGTAATTTTATTTTATTTTAGGTACATCGTCTTCACATATACTAGTAGTTATTTAACTAATGTAGGTACCCAAACAAAATGTAAAACATTTTAATAGAGCAAGCCCACATTCGCACGGACATAAAAATAACGCAGCGGGCTTTTATCATGCACTGGATTTTCAAGCCAAGCGTTGAGATCAATGCGCTGAGACGCACTCTCATCCCCGCGCATTGAAAAAACAAACTGTTGGATTTTCAACTCTCGGCGCCAAGCAGAACAATGAAATCCAGTGCACGAAAAAAAAATCGTCGTGACGAACATGGAATATGCGAACATGGTGCGAACATTCATTCATCAACATTCATTCATTTGTTTCAACGTCCGTGCGAACATGGCGGAGTTTCTTGCCCATTCTTCTCCAAACGAAAACTACCTTTTGGAAGGGGCGACTAAAATCTTATTTTGTAAAATTTTGACGTTCAAAAGTGCCCTACAAGGGCCTATTTCAATTAAATGATTTGACTGTTTTTACTTTGAATCATTAGACGTTGTGCACAATTTCTGAGCAGTAACCTATCAAAAAGTACTAGGCTTGTATGAATTTACGATACTATTCAATCATGTATATAATAAATATATTATGCTAAAATTATTAGAAGTGTAGCCGGGTGAACTACGAAAAAAATTAGCTTCTAGGCTAGCCTAGAAGCCTAGCCTAAGTTTAGGAAATTCTGTGTGGTTTGATAACGATTTATTTATTTAACACTATTAATAGCAAAGCAGATTAGAAACGTTTATAAAATGGATTCTTTTCAGATAAATAGCTCGAGGGTAAAAATGATGGACAAAAGACAAAATAAAATACCCTAAAGCCCTAAACAATAATAAAATTTGTATATAGCAACATCTTTTATTTGGCTTATTTCAGTTCTCATTCAATCACTAAATCGTTCACTGTCTTTTACGTACCTACCGTACAATGTTCAGTGTTGTTGAATGGCGGGATTATTTAAATCACAGACAAAAATAATTTATATGTATGCAATCGTTTTGAAAGCTTAGTTAATGTATTAGAGTAATTTATAAAATTATTACTTAGCTACGATAACGTTGCAAAATATTACGATTACTTTTACGACCTACTAGATTACCTTAGAATAAGAATACTACTTAATCTTCATTGACACATCCATTGTTTTAATTATTTGTGGATTTCTATTTTCATAGCTGTTTTGATATTCTGAAATGATAATATGTTATGACTGCGGTTCAAAGATATTGCTTATATCTGTCAATGTAGGTCAAGATGGTGCAATGGGAAAATTATGGAACCTATAGCACGGTATGAATTATTTTGCAAATAATATTATAATGAATAAAATAATAATTAAAAAAAATTCAAATGGCGATATTGGGCTAATATTTTTTAAGTACGAAATTATTTATTTAGATATTGCCAAAACTGTAAGGCTCCGTGCACGGGAGACTTCAGGAAAGTAGTCGACCTTCAACATTCTGGGCTTGTCATTTATGTTCACACCAAAAAAGATAAGCAGGTAAAACATTGTTATTTATAGTTAATTATTTAAGATGAAAATTATGCTATAAGAAATCTATTCCTTATTTAAATAATATCAACCTAGTATGGGCCTATCGCAAAAAATCGGTAGGTAACGAATT
This sequence comes from Omphaloscelis lunosa, assembly GCA_916610215.1. Classification (NCBI taxonomy): domain Eukaryota; kingdom Metazoa; phylum Arthropoda; class Insecta; order Lepidoptera; family Noctuidae; genus Omphaloscelis; species Omphaloscelis lunosa. The sequence continues at coordinate 20,345,461 of OU744243.1, forward strand.
AATTGAATTGAAGTACTTTTATTCTCAAACAGTGAGACCGTTGCGTGGTCGGTCGGGATGCTTATTTGTTTCCCGGCGCATCCCAATTCCCAAGCTGGTAATGCAGTCGTGAGAGCACCGCCGGCCCGAGCGCGCGTTGCGTTTTAACGGGTACAATAACAGTAGGACGTGTCGACCTGTGTATCATAAAATTTAAATTAAACCCGGTCGTGAAGTTCTAATACCGTTTCTTTTACAAGGAAATGGAAAGACCTCGATCTAATATTATATCGTTTATTGCTAAACAACTTAAATACAAGACGTTACCTATTGACGTGCTTGCTGATGTCTGTCTAATTGCTTACTCGACGGCGGATATAGTGAATACAAGAAATATCGTAATAGATGCTTTTGGAGAAAATATCGATTACACTCAACCACGTTCAACACATACAACCGACATCCGCGGGGACTTGCTTCGGATTTTTCATTATTTAAAACGTTTTCCATGTGCGGTAGGACAAGAGCGGCGGTACACTGAGCATATAGAAAAAAGAGCGCTTGTGGCTCGACTGGATGGCATGAGCCAAATAGTCAGCGGATTATGTGATATATTTAAAAGACCTAGAGAAAGCACGCCGTCCGGTAACCCCCAGCCAGGTCAGTCCTCAAACGCGGCCGACCTAGGTGATCACGAAGCTAGTGCTCAACAACAGGATAATCCTCTTGTCGAACCCGTAGAAATACCTATAAACCAGGAGTTGAGTATGCAAGAACCTGCCGAACAAGCGGTGCCGGTGCATGATGAAAATCGGGCAGAGATAGGCAATACCCAATTTCCGATTGAAGACATCCACGACGAACTAGACCAGGTGGATCCTGAGTTGCAAGTTTTGTCTGTAAACCCACCTACACAGATGGCTCCGGAAGAAGTCAGGGTGAACGCTCCCCTGCCCAATCAGGTTGAAGAGGGAGTCAGGGTAAACCCACTTATTCAACTTATGGTTTCAAGCGAACAACAAAATCGAGACGATGCTCGTGTTACTTCTCTAAGGGTCGAGTTGGTTGACCCTGAACACACTCCCGCCGTAGAGTTGCCCATTGTTGAACAGCCTACAGATCAGGCTCCAATTGGCCAACCTATAGTTGATGCCCCGGCCGAGCAGCCCAGAGCCAGTTCCACAGTACAAGATGATAGCTCGATCGACCCGGTCGAAGACGATCCCAGCAGTCTGAGTAGTGATACTACTACTTCTTCTTCTTCAGTTACCAGCGATGAGGATTACCAACCGCTGAGTATGTTGAAATCTGGTCACAATAGGCCGACTATGACGCTTCTTGAGGCGCGAAGACAAGTGCCGCGGCCGATAGCGCCACCAGCTCGACGATTTCAATTTGAAGGCTTGCCCGAACCCTCGCAACCGATTCTGATCCCGAAACCCATTCGTCCGCAGCCAGTTTTGTTGACTGAAGACGAGTCACCTACCTCGGATGAGCCATCTTGCTCAAAACGACGGCGGATGGGTCACCCTGAGTGAACCAATAATAATAAACAGTAAATGTGTCAGTGATTGTGAAATAGTTGTGTGTTAGATTCAAAATAAGTACCTATTATACCTATTATATTAGGTACTTTTTACTGATACTATCATTCTTATATTGGTTTTAACTTTCAATAATTAATTATCTTAATACCTATTGAAAATGATAACCACCATACTCATTTATTTCACGTTTTCATTACTCAATTTAATAACAACATAAAAAAAAAACTTTTTGGATGTGATATTTCGATGAAAAGTCAATTAAGGATATATGTAATATTTTTTATGAATGTTGTACCTAATAAGTTTAAAAAAATCCTATTTATATGTGTATTTCGAGCTTGTACCCTATAATATATTTTAAAAAATGTATCATGTTAATTGTTTAAATGTTTGCAAATTTTTGGATCACGGTCCACTCTATCATATTAATATTTCTTAAAAATTTCTTTCTTTAAATATCTTGGTAGGTAGGTACTTATCTCGTAGATTTTTCTCTTTATAAACTAGGTATATGTACGGTGGGCTGCATCCATTGGGTACCCCAGTTGTACTAAAATTTTAATACAACTGGGGTACCCAATGGATGTACCTTTAAAAAGAAGTGCAAGAAACTCTAAAAACGTAACAAGTGAAAAGATTGTGAGTATTTGTGTGTGATGGAAAGTGAATTGTTTAAAACGGTAGGGTTATGAAACGTAACAAGAATGCTTTAAGGAAAGACTGGTCCAAGAGAAGAACTTGAGCTGTGCTAAATTTTAACTGTATTACTAGGTATAATTTTTCTATATGTTATCAATGTATGTATAGATATCAATGTTTGGATTACAAACAGAGCTGAATTATTGGTACTATTTCGAAAATGAAAATTAAGTCGTTAAATATTATGGATGCTTATGTACCTATTAACATCTTTTATCGGCACACATCAGCTGTCGGCATGTAGACAATTTATATTCCTAATATTATAGTATATTATATTCCGAAGATTTAAATTGCTATATTCCCAAGATTCAAACAGCAAAAATGAAAAAAAAAAAAAAAAAAAACAATAAAGATGTCATAATATAAAAAAAAAAATGTGATTTAAATTGTTATATTCCCAATATTCAAACAGCAAAAATGTAAAAAAAAACATAAAGATGTCATAATATAAAAAAAAAATCAAAAATGCAAAAAAAGTTATAACAAAAAAAATGGTGTCTAAAATATAACGAAAAATAGAAAAAAAAATGTTGTAGTAATAGAGTAGGTATAATAATATTAAGTTTATGAAATGTTAGGGCTCTGTAGTGCCTAACTACATTATTTATATCCGTATTGATAGAATTTATACCTAAGCAAAATTATTATTGTCTCTATTGGACTTCAATTTCATGAATTGATCGAATTAATTACCTACCTTTAGCTAATTGTTACTATACTGACACATTTAATGTTGATGTCTAGTTTAATGTACGCGCCACGAAAGAAGGGTCGGGGGGAAATTGTGGAACTACATTTTTTGAATGCAATGTGTTGCAATGGTATACACAATAGCGCTGCGTCAAAGGGACTTCAGTGGTGGCGCGGACTCTTCGTTATCCTTTTCAATATAAATGTTGTGACTATTATAAATATTGTAAATGTTATTAAATGTTTGTAAATACTGAATCATTCTTTTGACTAACCCTATCTACTTTCGAACATGTCTCGTCAGCCTCAGCCGGTTAAGGCCAACTGCTAAATAATTCCTCGTAACGAATGTCATCATAATTGACGAACATGCTGCTCGCTGTGGACATTGACTAATCAACAATAAGCTGTGCTGCTCTGTGCTTTGCTGTGCGTACTAATGCAAGCTTTCTCATACTATGTTTTTTCCAAAAACCTTGACCAAACCAGTTAAATTATGTTGGTTAAAGGTGACGCTGCAGAGTGTCGCGGCGACATGTGTCGCCTGCTACTGTTTGCAGTCAGCTACGGATTTGTACCGGTGTAATAAATTAATATAAAAAATAAGTTTCAGGAAAATAAGGTACTCAGTTTTCAGGTTGTAGCTTTTTAGATACAAAAATACAATTCCACGAAAAGGCTTTCGTATCTAAAAATGCATCATGCAGAACTTCTACGGAGTTTATTTACTTCAAGCTGTGCGCCCGCTTAGTAGGTTTTCCTATTGGCAAATATGACAAAATTCCGTACAAACTTTCATCCCCTACATAACTAAAATCCTTCCTTAGTAATCTTCGTTATACATAATTATAAGGAACGCTTGTGCATTTCATGCTTCTCTCTTCTCAGCTTAGGCGGCTGTGCGTTGTCTGCGAGTGGTTTAAGAATTTTACTAATGAAATCGATAATTCTAAGAACTTTTTAGGTCTAAGAATTATCGATCTAATTATTAAAAAAATATAGTTGTCTCTCTGTTATGCTGAGCGATGGTCGTTTTGCATGGACGTGGCGTATATTTTCCCCCAATTTGTTCTGTTTAACCGATTTCAAAGAAAGGAGGAGGTTCTCTATTCGTCAGAATATTTTTAATGTATTTTCCCTGAGTACTCGAAGACCGATTAGGAAATTTCTTTATTTTGTTTTTAGGGTAGCCTTCCCAAGTGGTCTCAATTTCATCAGGTCAGGATCTGATGATTGGATCCTGAATAAATCGAGGGAACTCTTCAAATATTATAGGCACACCTATAGCGTTTTGGTATTTTTTATAGTAACTTTGGTGAAATGTAACAGTAATCTGTTACATTTGTGGTCTTTATAATTGAAGACCACATATGGCCACCGGAACTTCTCAATGATAAATATTTCAAGGGTTGCGATGCGATTACTTTTATATGGTTGCTATGTTTATGCTCGTCACAATTCATATGGTGAAGTGGAGCTGATGGTGAAGTACCAGGAGAACTCTTAACAATTAACGGCCCTGCATCGAGAAAAGAAATATTTTGTAAAAGGTGATGATCAGTTGACATTAGGACTTAGATAAATTACAAACGGACACACTAAAAAGAGAACAATTTTTTTTTACCAAATAATAACAACCGACTTCCAAAAAAATACACTACAAAGTAAATGAAATTATGATGACTGAAATTTCGGAAGCCGGTGGCAAAAAAACTAAAATATAGATCCAGAAACCCGACTTCCGAAGTTACAAGGTTACAAGGCTTCCGAAGTTATTTTTCACTTTGTAGTGTTTATTTTAGTCTATTGTTTTCATGTATGTGTTCTTTCTTTGCGTCATGTTTACCTCAAATAAACGTATTTTTTTATTTTTTTGTTGTAGACAAGCCGTTGGGGGTAGAGAGGGTGCGATTTATCTACATCCTAATTGGTTCACTGTTATTTATTGCGAACATAGATACAAATAAAATATGTTGTGATTTATAATAATCAGTAATTGGAGTAGGTAGATTGATTTTACGTACCCGCATCATGAATAGTCATAGAAATCATAACATCGATAAGCCTTTTTTCCGGGATTTCATTTTGGTATTTACGGGATTGAATCAAATATTGTAAAAGTAAGGATTTTTAAACTACTACATTAGAAATTTATAGAATGCGATAGATAAACATTTAAAATTGTTTTTTTCTTATTTATCAAGTAATAAAGTGAATCTTACTGTTATGCGTCCATTCGAAACTTACATAAGTTGACTAATTTAGTAGTTATTTCTTGTAAGTATATTATCTGCTGCTTGTAATTGTTACTATTCTTGAATAAATAAATAAAAATATCTTTTTATACTTCTTTTTATAACTTTTTTCGCATTCAATGCAAAAACAGCAAAAGGGTTAAACATTTCTTATTCATATTGATGTATTCTTATGCATATCCATACTAATATATAAGTGCCAGTTCATTGACCTCACATCAATCTACCTACGCCGATCACTGATAATAATATAAGATAGTGTACAAGTTTTACAAGCTAATTTTGGACAATTTCCTCATTCTATTAAGTTAAAGTTTTGTGTAGGTACTCTTTCCCTTTCTGTATCGTCTTGAAATTAACATGATATGCACGTTGAGTTTGTATAGAAAAACTAAACCATATAAAAACATACATTCAAAAGATTGTTTAAAAATGTTTAGTTTTTAATAAGTAATTAATTCTACTACAACTGGCTTGTCGGAGAGTTAAGGGTTGAGCTTTAGACCAAATCAAAAGCCAAGACATAGCGCTGCGAACAATACAGTGAAGCATGCCAAAACTACACCTCCGCTCTGTGCAAACACGCTCACACGCACACATGTACAACCATTTACAATCAAACTACACCTCACAAAGTACACACATGCTTACAAAACTGACTTCACTTCACTGTTGATAGCACTATATCTTGGTTTTTTATTTGAAAAAACCAATACAAAATCTGTGAGTAGACATAATAAATATGTAAGTATAAAAAAGAACAAAATAGTCAATCATTCGTAAATAATTAATTGATCATTAATGGCTTCAGAAAAAGGCGGGCGATTCGAAATATGAGGATACTTTTATACTGCACAACATTGGCAGTAAGCAGATAAAAAACCCCGAATACATTGGAGAACTCCGTAAGTAAAATAAAAAGAAATGATTAATATGGGTATTAACTTGATTCATTTTCCCTCTATTTTCCTTTTATTGATTCAAATGATGGCTTCGTAAATTGTTACCCGACTGCGGTGAAGCCAAAAAGGAGGGTTATGTATTTGATCTGTATGTATGTATGTCCGATTGTCCGTCCCTATGTTATGTTAAGTAGTTACGAGGTGTGTGCATCACACACCAAAATCCAAGGTATCAGGCAGAATCATAATCGAGAGTCACAGAAAATGGTCGTCATATAGGTCGGAAAATCGTTGGAAAACACAAAATAACGAGACCTACGCATAAAAAAACGAAAGACATGTTGTCAGTACTTGTCACTTTGTCAGTAGGCCGGTTGACAGGTGAAATGTCATGGTTTTTTTTTGTTGGCAATATTGCCGTACTCCAGTTGTACTGCAATTTTATTTAAGTATTAAATATATTACCGTTCAGCACAAACAATTATAAGCATTTTATGTAACTTGACCAAGATTTTTATTACATGGCAACATTAAAAGTTCAGGTGAGCCAAAAGTCATGAAGTCAAAGCAAGAAAAAGAAAACTAAGCCATGATACTTTTATCTTTTATCATCAATAAACTAGTCAATTAAGTTTTTTTTTTGCCAGATTTCGATAGGCCGAAACCTTGATTTGATAAAACTTAGTATTTAAATTATTTCGTCGGTATCTATCACGGTGTCATAAGTAGACGCTTAATAATTCCATTAACAATTTTATCGCCATTGTTCTTTGTTTGGAAGTTCATTTATTAAAAATAAAAATGCCGTTTCTTGTAATAAAACACATACTTATTGAAAATGCTGTTAAGTTGAAGTCATGGCTAAAATATAATTTTCTCAGAAAAATCAGGATCATACTGAAGAGTACAAATTCTATTGTTAAAGTAATAATATTGCATCTACATCGACACTTGCGAACTACGCATCAAAAACCTGACGTCACACAAAATCCTGTCGTCACACAAAATCTTGCATCGCGCAAACAGAGTTTACCGCGCGATCTGCATATATATAACTTCCCCGAAATCAATCGTTGGGCAGTTGCCCACCGGACACGATACCCGTCTGTTCGGAGGATCCTCCCTTTTCTATAGAGGATGAGAGAACTTTACACCCTATTCTTCATACCTCTATACTATCACTAATGCATAACGTGCTGTCTATTTACCTCAATTATAATTCAACAGATCAATTCAAGACAAAATGTGCGCAATGTAAATCAATAGTAGAAAGAATTCGACGCCTGTTTGACGAAATAAGAACTATAAAGGAAAATGAAGTTATTGGCGTTTGCGAACATTGCAAACGAGCAACGAGCCTTAACAAAAAATGTAAAAGATGCGACTTAATAGTCAGTGAGTTTATATCCACGCAAGAGAAAACACGAGAAAAACAACAACGCATCAAGGTATGGCTATGTAAAGGCAACCATTTATTACAAGCGATAGTCGATGGAGAGAGTGTGTGTCAGCACAGATTATATAGAGATACTGAATTGAAAGGAATCTTGCAAGCTGTACAAGAACCCTTAGGTACGCGAGAGCCAGACATAGAGTTATTTCCGAATCTGGATATAGAAAAACTAATTTCTTTTCAAAATATATCAGAGAATGAGGAAACGCTTGAAGAATTAGTACTATCAAAAATTAAATTGGTACGGGAAAACCGTGATTCGTCAAGTAAAAGTCTCCACCCATCACCCTCTAAAGAGATGTGCTTGTGCAAATACCTCAAAACCAAAGTTGGAGGAGGAATCACTGGTTTAGGTTCTAGAAAATCTAAAGATTCGGTACCAACTTGGAAACCATTGAATGATTTTAGTAGACCACTACGTGAAGGAAGACATGATAGCTTAATGAATAGATTATTAGATCTAAGCAAAGCACTATCCCAAGAATTATATCTAAATAAAGAGTTAATACAGGAGATCATTGAGACTATTAATACAGCTATAAATAAAAAACTAACTAAAAATGTTGTATTAAAATTAATAAACAAATTAACAGAGTTAAACAAAACTGTAACACGAGATTTTTCTAAGAGTTTGAATAGAAAAATTATACAAGAACTGATTAATGATTTAAATGACCAACTAACTACTCCATCTAAAGATCTAAATCATGATTTGATTAAATTATTAGTAAATCTGAGTGATTTAGTCACCCACGAACTATCTAAATGTTTGAATAAAGAGCAGTTGAGAGGTCAAAGTAAAATGCCACAAAAATTATCTGTTGATTTAACTAACGCACTAGTCCAAAAATTAGCTAACCTTAATAGAGCGCTGATAGCAGGAGTTTTAGATAAAAATCTTGTACGACAATTGGCCAGTGACATAAATAAAGCAATAGATCGAATGCCATTAGATGAAATAATAAAAATAATAAAGGAATTTACCTATTTATGTGAACCAGCAGTACAGGGAATACCCAAAACAACAAATTTGAAAGTGGTACAAGGGTTGATTAGCGATGCAAGCAAAACATTAGGCTTAGGATCTTTCAAAGGTCGAAATAAAAAAATGGTCCATGTTTCAATTAACAACCTGAACAAAGCGCTTAATTCTAGTACAGAGGAAGTACAAAGATTGTCTATGGGTTTCAAAAAAGCGACATCGAAAGAAGTAAGCAAAGTCTTACGTTCAAGATATTCCAAAGGAAAAACAAGTTTTGAAGTAGCTAGGAATGGTGAGGCTATAGATAAAAGTTTGTCTGATTCTGAAACAGGTATTGGTAAAAATGTAACTAAACCTAGAAAAAGAGCGACCAAAAACCCTCTGCAACTAAAACAACAACCGACGGAAAAACAGAGTAGTTCGAAAGAGATAGTAGAAAGAACAGAAGGAGTAAACGGAAAGAAAAATCTTGCACCTGAATATGAAAAGAAAAGCAAGTATTTGAAAAGTCAATCGAAACAGAAATTGTCAACTCCAGCTCTAAGAGATGCCAAGGAATTGTCTGAAATTATGTTACACAAAAATCAAGTAAAAGCAGAAAAGTTTAAGTTGAATAAACAGAGACAGTTAGCTAAACTGACGGAGATAAAGAGGAGAAGACTCAAGAAACTGCCAATGAAAAATGTAACAAAAATTAAGAAAATAATACCAATTCCTTCGAATCGAGAAGAAGTAACTGAGCTTCTGATGTTTGAAGATACAACACCGGTTGATATGAAAGACATGGAGAAAAAACCAATAGATCCCGAACCACTGATCTCCAAGACTCAGTTTCAATCCGCAGATGACCCAATGTACGCCCGACGTAATTTGAAGTATCAAGTACGTATAGCCTACGAGGTTTATGTATGTACTCTCGATGGTTCGTATAGTTGTATATGTAACTTATTATTATGGTGTACGGGTATTTTGTCATCAGTTCATTACTAGACTGAAATTCTGCAAAGATTTGAAATATCATAGGTTCCTACAAAAAATCCTAAAACACGCTAATAAACACATGAACCTATCAAAAGATGACGTGTTTATGCGATGAGCAGCCATACCTACATATTTTTGCCGCCAAGCAGCGTTGCTGTGTTCCGGTCTGAAAGGTAGGGTGGGGCCTTTTTCTTTGCAGATGTCCATGAGCGGTGACCACCTATGATCAGGTGTATCACCAGCTTGTTTCTTGCCATCAAATAACATAAAAAGAGCAAGGAAAGAATCGACCAATAAAATTGTAAAAAGTAATTCAATCAGCAATTCTATTGGTAGATCTATTTCTCGCTCTGTGGGCTCAGCTCAGCAGGCTCTAGTGGAAAGTCAGCCTAAATAATTATTTTACCAGAATTATGTCAAGAATTTAAGTGGACGTGCAACTACGCAATCACCAGTCAAATACCAATTATCTAATGAAGAATTTATCCACAAGGGATGGACTATGCTACCTACAGAAAAAATAATGCGAAGGGTATGTATCTAATATTGCCCACGTGCTGATGCCTTGCAGTCTTTTACATTTTTATATTGGTGTAATTACAAATTATAGGATAAAAATGACAAAATTATGTACTAACAAAAACTAATCACAAACTAAAATATAGCCTCTGCATAGCTGTCAACTGGTAATGTACCCAAGAGACTGGCCACATTGCCACATTGTACGGCAATGCTTAGCCTCTGGCCTAGGTAAAAACCAGCCCTTAGGTCACAGGAAGTGTCAAATAGCCGTTTTGAGATTTCACTAAAGAGGCCACGAGCACTCGACCCCACGGCCCGAGGGTTTCAACCCCAAACGGCTCGAAAATATAATTACCAATAAGGTTATTATACTTACGCTGCTTGAGGTTTTCCATAGCCACAGCAACAGAACCAGCACAGCACGCCGAGCCAGGAAGATGGGATAGCGTAAGAGTGTGGACACACAAACTAAATACATGGAAGGTGGGTTGGCCCTTCCATGGAAATAAAGATATGCCGTCCGGTCTCTTGTCATCGTCACGTGCCAAGCCATTGGGGTTTAATACAGCTGGAACGCCGGTGGTGACAAGAACTCGTCGGATGATGTCGTTGATGTTCGTGTGCCGCGCTAAGCGACCCGCACTTCGACCAGATTAATTTCTCAGTGCCATGAACCGAGGATATGAAATCTGGTAAACAAATACTAGAAATTTTGCGGACGCCGATGCCTCTCATACGAATCGGAAGTGTAGTTTGTGCCCAAGCTCAGTTGTCCATGGCCACAATTAAAATTAAAGTTAATGTGTGTTGGATGAATTGGTCCATTTTTTCTTAAAGATCAGTGTGCTTCCATAAATGGGAAGCTTTTTTATCCTATAATGTTGTAATTACCCCTTTCTATTATTTAGATTACAATTCAATATAAGGCGGCCCTTACGTAAGGCGGTCTGCGCAATATTTGGATTGCGCAATAAAATTGAATCAGCCCTTGCACTCAACCGATACATTATTTTCATGTAATATCATTGACGGGCACAAGCTTTAATGTTTTCGCGTGAGCAAGACCTGTGCAATACTTGCCCTACAAGGTGCAATTAAAATACGGTGCAGTAAAAATTTGTTCAATCATTGCGCTATCTTCAATACTAACCCTAAACGCTCAAAAATATTGCTTAAAATATTTATTAAAATTAAATGGAAGTGTACCTAATGTATGGCCCCTACAGGCCGTACATTAGGTTTTACATTATATTTTTGTCGTCTTTTCTCCAGATGAATATATACAGAATGGTGCCAGCTGACTCACACAACTGTTGGTTCGAGCGGCATCAGCAAGATGGGGAGTTGTTCTACGACAGTGGGCAGAAGTTGGCTGATATTGACCATAACGGCCGTGGCCATTGGTATTACCGGAACGGCACTATAGCCTTGGAATATTATAATGCTCAAGGTCTGCACTACATTAATTTGATGGGTGTTAGGATTTCTAAGTATTTTTTGCTGATAATATAAATAAAACGCTTCCCTTCTGTCGAATTGATGTAATCAGGGATTTAAGGAATTTAGTGGCGGAGTGACGGTTTTTTGATCAGTTGTTGCCAGCTGGGTATCCGGAGTTCTATGCGCGAACAATGGGAGTAGGTAGGATCACGATCACAATTACCGTGCACTTACGCAAGATTTTCTCCTGAAGTATTTATAAATATTTTATGGTGTTACCATCATTATTAGCAAACCATACTATTATGGAATAGATCATTTCTCAATGTTACAATTTTTAATTCACAAAAAAAACGCTTCAAAATTTTTGCTCGTTACTGTACAGTGTAGTCTGGCTAATGACAAACAAACAATTGTTAGCTAATTATCTCATTTTCGTCTCAGAAACCAATGTTGGTCAAAGATATGTTGTGTACAGCTCTGGAACAGAAATGGAGAACGGTAAAATAAGGCCACGCACTATCCTCGCTTTATTTGACATTCTAGGACATGGTGTTATCTACGATCTTCATGGGAACCTCAGGTATATTCACAACTTTTGAACCCTTTTTTATAATATTAATACCTGTTCCTAAATCTCTTAGAAACAGGACTACATTATATAGGATTGATATGATTATGAAAAAAACTGATAAAAAACGTTTTTTAAATCATTTTACATATATCGCAATAATAAACAGTAGATACAGTAATTTATACAGTAGTAAATGCAATAAGTTTCCACGTAGGCGGTATTTTTTAAATTCTAAAACGTGGTTTGAAGCCGGAGTTGGGTACTATTGGCGTCTCTTTTCAACTGTTCAGGGACCGCACGAAGCAATATATTGTTATACGTAGGTTCTTGCTGAAAATACGCAATTTTCGGGAAGCTACGATATGGAGAGGCGTGGCTTGTGTGCGATTGGTTGGCACGGTAACCTAGTGGCCTGAAATTCAAAGCGCTGTCAGTGTCTACAGGTGGCTCTGAAGTACTTACTTGATTAAAGTTAAAAAAAAACCAGGCTCCTAGGAATATGATAGCCGGGAGAGCAAACGTTATATCTCACGTTTTATGACGTATGGACGATCTTACGTGCCCTCAGCATCACTTTAACTTCAAATATAAACACAACATAACATCACGCCTTGTTTCCCCGAAGGGTTGGGCAGAGGTGTCCCTGTAGCAGGCACACCCACATTTCGCCAGTTATGTTTAAGTCCCATGTAATAGGGGACGAGCCTATTGCCATCAACCGGGCACAAATCCAGACTCCGAGCAACCAACAGTAACAGTAACTTCAAATATAATTAGATATAAATATTAAGAAATAACGCATCTTAGGGTAGAGTTGCATCGTTATATTTGTATGGTTTAAATCAACGCCATTCTTCTTCTTTTCGTGTAGTTAGTGACTAAACTGGTGTCAGAGTTTTAAAGCCGCCTCAGGCATACCGGTTTCCTCACGATGTTTTCCTTTACCGTTTTTGAAGCAAGTGATAATTATATAATACGCATATGAATCCGAAAAGTCAGAGGTGCGTGCCTTGGTTGAATTCGAGACCTATGACATTGGCAGTCCGACGGTCACACCACTAGGCTATCCCACGCCAACGCAAAACCAACGCAATGCCATTAATTACATAAGAATGAAGTTACTTTTAAGAGCCCTTAAAAGTAACTAAATTTAAAATATTTATTCAACAGACTTAAATACAATCAATCAGATGGTGTACTAGTGGACCCGAAGGTTGGCCCTCCAGGCAAGTGGAAATGGCACACTTTGAACGACCCCCCGGTCTTACAGCGTGTCTTCGTCAACACATGCTTGAAAGAACGGGATCCTAAACTTGAGCAACTAAAAAAATCTACCGGCGGTATACATACAACCGAAGTAGCAAGGCCAACTCACCCCGAAATGGTTGCGATAGAACTAGATAATTTCGTCAAAGAGAAAAGATTTAAGCTAAAGCAGAAATTCAGGCCTTTTCAGATAAGAATCAAAACTGTCAAGCTGAATGAGCAGTTCTCTCTTAAAATCTTGGATCAGGCGACTATTTACTTGGTTTACCGAGACGGAGTCACGAGGTTGAAACTAAACTTGGGTATGCTGCTGAAAAGTGATGAGATTATTGACACTGTTACTTCAGATGTGGGTGATGTGTCTACACCTTACGACATTCATCCAGCAAAGACTGAGAGTGTAGAGAATATACAAAAGATTTTAAACACTGTACGATCTGGTAAAGGGCATACCCTCGGAACTTAGTTTTCGTAATTATTTTAGGCATTTTGTATCATTTTACTTATGTTAAAAGTACTTGTAATTATGAAATTATATTATATTTATGTGTAGTTATTTATGAGTTCAAGTTTTAATAGACTACTATTTTCCTAAGAACATAATTATATTAGCACAAAGAAAAATATGCTCTGTTAAGTACTAAATAACAAGTCTTTTCAACTAATCTAATCAATTAACATTACATCCTAGAAAACAGATAAGAAAATAAATATATTCCTTCTTTTGAAATATTTTTTCCAGAACTTACATTTGCTTGTATAAAAAAAAGAAACGAGTGGTATCGTGGGACACTCGGTTGGAAAGGAATTCCTTTCGCTGTGAACACTTTTGTTATGTAACAAAAGTGTAGTAACGGTCAAAATGATAGGTACACTTTTTTCGGTCTAGGTCTAATTTGCCAAGTGTGCACAGAGTACCTGTAGCGTGCGATAAGGAACTTCGTAAAAAAACGTTCAACGCATCTTTATTAGACTGCGATAGTATAAATATATTTAATAGATACATATATTAAAAAAAATATAATAGTATATCCGAAGCTATTAGAAATACAGAGTATCTGAGATCCTTTAAAAGGCATTTCTTTAAATTCCTTTTAGGTAGATGTTACTACTCCATCACTGAATTTACTACTGATAAACAGAGGTATGACGATTCCGACTTAGTAGATCATACAAATATTTGTACCGTGCGGGAACCGAACCCGCGATACGCAGTGTAGCAGCCAATCGCTTAACCACTGCGCCAACCATGACGACGAATGATTGATTGATTGATTTTTATATTATTCTCCTTTCTTAAAACATTTGATAAACTAACCAACCTACCCTCTCACTAGGAGTCGGGCGTTGTTAGCTGCGCCACAGTTATTAATTATTGCAGCTGCAGTATCCATTTATTTTTTGTTCCCAATAAACGATTATTACTAATTACAAATAGAAAACTATTATTATTATACTAGACTATTATTATTAATTACTAATAGAAAATCTACACAAACAAGGAAATATTTATGCGAACGTTGAAAACGTTCCAATGCATTGAAAGCATGAATAGAGCCTGGTTGCCTGGTTACTCGCTATAGCATACTGTAAAGGTACATTATTCATATTGTCTGCTTCACGATATTCGAGGGGAGCCAGACAGGGTGTAAACGGATTAATAACGACCAGTACCACTGCGTACGTCACAAAGTAAATAAAAAATTCTTTTGCTATGGAAAAACTGGAATCCGGGGAAATGGAGGATGTTTTTTTTTGATGCTGCATGAATTGATGTTTTCGACCGTAAATTAAACTCGCCTAAATACTTGCAATAAAATTATTGGTTACTCATACGTTTGAAGTGAATTCTGATTAGGGATGTTATGGATATGATTTTTTGTATCTGGATAGGGATACGGATATAGATATATTATTATGCCGGTTTCGGATACGGTTACGGATATGAAATTATTTCTGATTATCCGTTAGTTTCGGATAGTTTCGGTTACGGATATTAGATTTTTACGAAATTGTAAAAGTAAAACACAAATAAGAAATAAAAAAAACTTGCAAGTGACGCGCGCGGCTAGTGTGTCGGCTCGGCCGGGGAGAAAAACCTGTCATAACCGTGTCTGATTTAGACTCCGTCATTATCCAAAATTATCCGAAACCTTTAACATCAGATTCGGTTACGGTTACGGATAGATTTTTATTTAGGATATCCGGTAGTTTCGGTTACGGTTACGGAGCTCCTTGATTCTGATTTATGATGGCTACTGGTTTAGGTTCTTATTATAAGAAATCTGCTCCGCCCTGAATAAATTAAGATATCTACGTGCAGGAGGACAATTACTTGATACGTTTCTGCTTCTTCATCATTTTCAGTCTAGGATTTGTTTGGGTTTTACGTAAAAACGAAATCTTTGAATTAGTTAAATAAAATGCTAAACAAATAACAATATTAACGAATAACTTACCTCGTTAATAAATAAAACAACGAATTGGATGGACAAGCATAATCTTAAATAAACTAATGACTTTCTCACCTCATCATAAATCCCCATTATCAGTCACCTTCATAAAAAAGTAACGGTACAAAAGTAGTAATGGACTTTAGGTTAATACTAATAGGATTCGAAATAGACATAAATTTTCAGCCCCATTTATAATAATTACGATCAAAACTTTCAAAATTAAGTTCACCTATGCACTTCGAGAAATCAAAAACCTACTGACCTACCGACTACCCTTACTACCTAGTACGCCGCATTCAATGTGTCATTTATACCTAATAGCATTATAATAGCATTATAATGTCCCCACACGTAGTGGACGTAGGCTCGTCTGTGCTATTTCCATAGCACAGACGACCCTACGCTTTTCATTCGCCAAAATAAATTAGTCCGCAGCACAGTTAATAAGAAACAAATCGATAGCATTAAAACTATTTTTTAAATCATAAAATACTCACTTTACCATCTATCTATATCCTGAAAATATGCAAGGAAATACAAAAACTTTGTAACAAACTGCGGTGATAAACATACTCTATACTAATATTATAAAGAGAAAAGATTTGTATTTTTGTTTGTAATGAATAAATTTAAAAATACTGAATCGATTTACAAAGTTATTTCACAAGTAGAATGCTATATTCTGACGTTTCATAAGTGCCCATGTACAGTATTTCTATTTTCTTAATGTCCCTCGGCTAACTTCGTGTTTCGTCAGTCGTCGGATTTCTGTCAGTTGCCCTTTGCACTTGGTGCAGACCGGACGCTCTCATTCGACTTGGAAGTATATAGAGTTGTTAATACTCTTTTAACTTAATGCAATTTATTTCAAAAATGGGAGGAAAGCTGCTAAAGTCGCAGGCACGACAACTAGGCAAATATTTTTACAGCTCTATATAGTTCACATGGAAATCAAAACAAAACAGCAATAAAGTACTTAGTTCTGAATTCAAATTATTATACACGATAAATCTAATAATTGATGGACATAGAAATTAACATTCATTTGTATTCGGAAATGCGATGATTCCCGAGGGACATTAAGACAATAGAAATACTGTAGGTTTATGTGAAATAAAATATTTTAAATTTGAATTTTGACTCAGTAACATAGGCTATAATTAATTTTATAAAGGTATCACACGGGCGAAGCCGTTGACGGAAGTTAGTGAATGATACGTTAGTAATAAGAATACCTATGTAAATATTACACTCTTCGGGAATCTAAACTAAATTCAAAAGGTAACTTCATCAAATATCTTCTAGCTTTCCTAACTACGTTGGGATCGGCTTTCGGTCTAACCGGATGCAACTAAATACCAGTATTTTACATAGAGCGACTGCATATCCGACCTTTATAACCCAGTTACTGGGTAATACGATACTCCTTTGATAGACTTCGTTCTCTTGGCTACACGTTGTTACCACATTACTAACAAAATCGACCAGATATTTTCCCATAGGTAATTATGTTATGCAGGCTTGGCATATGTATGGCAAATAACAATTTGCCAAATCCGTACTTTTTTGCTACACAATCTGTACTTTTTTGTGGTTAAAATATGGTCGTTTTACATTGTGTTTTTCATAAAATTTTCGGATACTTTATTAGGTATCTTACTAACAAAGTCACGAATATTCTGCTTTTAGAGTTCAAGATTGGTGACGAAACGTCCCTTTAGATAAGCCTACAGAAAAAAGGTCGGGACGAGTCGCAAAATACTGTGATCAAAATAAAATGCTACCTATTTGGTACTCTTATTGATTTGTAAAAAATGGGTCGATTTTCAATCCATTTAAGAACTTCAGGATAAAATTACTGAAGGTATTGCGGTAGTCATGGTCTTATGGAACAGTCCATAGGACAGCTTAAACATGGAATGAGACTTACCAGAAAGAGGTGGCTTTATGATAATGTACTTACCCTAAACGTTGAGAAAACGAAGTACTTGACCTTTTCGATCCATACTTCTTCACAATCGAGTCTAAATCTAATCGCACATAATTGCTCCCTTGAAGCTTCAGGTTATTTTAAATGTTCATGCAATCCTTTAGAGCATACAAAGCCAATTAAATATTTGGACGTTGTAATTGATGAAAATTTTAGCTTCAAAGCACACATTCAACTGCCGAGTAAAAGGATTCGTAAATAGACCTACATTTTTAAAACATTGAGACATGTAGTCACTCCTATAATCCTATAACAAATAGATTATGCGCTTTGTCAGTCACTAATTACGTATTGCATACTATCTTGGAGCGGTGCACCGACGACTACGACAAAGTAACTTTAGGTTTCACATAGATCCATACTGAAACGATGTATTTTTAAGCTTTTCTGATACTCTACCACACTTCTTTATGAAATACTGTGAGGTGCTGACTGTGCGACAACAGTTTGTATCAAGCATTGTTTTAAAACAGCATACTATCCTGGAGTACAATCCAACCCTAATAAGGCGGAAAGGTTTACCTGTATGCAAGAGGCATTAAACACACTTAAAAACTTCTTTTATTCGAAGATTTTAGGCCCCTTTTTGGGTCCCTATTTATATGATAGTATTAATAAGATTCTTGAAATGTACTCTATGAATAAATTAATGAAGAAGAAATCAGTATCTCTATGGCTATGGAAGTTAACGTACGATCAAACTGAAAATATACTTACCATCTTAAAGTAGTGATACAACTAATTGTAGGCTTTATATACTATGGACACTATAAAAGAATCTACTAGCTAAATCTATTTCATTCTTTGCACACCCTCTCACACATATACACTCGCCTCCTTCACCTTACACACCTAGAGGACAGCAGCCCTTTCATTCTTTTTAAAGTTAATTAAGTTCATATTTTAAAATAAACTGTTTCCTTTTGTTCGTAAGCTCATACTCGCATACTTAGTCCAATGGCTTAAGGCTGCATGCTGAAACACAGGCTATAAACCTAGTTCGGTAGCAGATGCAAATAATTGGACACAATTATTACTAAATTACTTTTAAACATAAATCAAACACCTGCGTTTGGAGCAAAATCAGAACAACCAAGCTGGCCACCCTGTAGGTAGGTATATGCTGTAACAACCATATTTGATGTTAATTATGAAGACAGGTATTCTGCTGTCAATTATTTTATAGATGCCCCAAAACCAAGATCACGGTCGTTACCCATAAAGCCGCTAAACTTATGTGGGACTGGGCCGGACATGTCTGCCGCATGTCAGATGACAAATGGGCTAAGAGAACCACCGATTGGGACCATCGCGGCAGGCCGAGACGAAGATGGCGGGACGAGCTTGACTCCTACCGAAAGGACTGGCCGACACTAGCAATAGACAGAATTGTGCGGAAAAGGGAGAGAGAGGCCTTTGCCGTGCTGTGGGAGATTACAGTCTAGTTAGATTGTACAATGTCACCCAAGGGCATATGACCGCCCGTATTTTTCTGAACATTCAAGATTTTTTTTCGAAAATTAACTTTAAGGGCCAGTTTAGTCTTAGCTTTAAACCTAAACCATCGTTGTAAGAACTAGTTTTAAATATAGAACACAAGTAAAGAGTATAAGTAAAAGTACATAATACGATCATCAGGCTTTTAATGAATGACTGTTATGAAAAGCTAGCTTCGGCCCTGCAAAATGAATTTTTCAAATCTGACAGGTAGTTCCAGAGATTACCCCCTACATACAAACTTACAAACAAACACAAACATACAAACAAACTAATTTTACCTCACATGTGTTCAAACTGACCACAATAAATAATACCTATCTCTGTTTTTCTGTGCGACGCCGACCTTGCCGAACTTGCCGACGGCAAAAGAGTCACGTGTAGAGTTATGATTTTGAGTACACGTATTCTATTTTAAGATGCATAGTAGAGATCGCCCAATAAATTGAATACAACATGTTTGCATTTTATAAAACGTTAGCACTTCGTGATTGTCCGTTAGTGCATTTTTAACTCGAGAACCACTTATCCAATTCACATGCTTTTTAGTTTTATTAGGAGTGGAGCTGCAGGCGCAGCTGGTAAGAATATTTGTCTGCACCTATATGTTGTATCCAAAGATATATACATGTCTAGATAGACAGTCAAAGCTGTGGGTTTTAGTCAGTAAGAGTCTGACATGACCTCAGCGTGCCCCGCCCAGAGCGGGAGAAGTTATTTGATAATTTCCCACCCAAAAAAAAAATGAACTGTCTCGTTAGTCTAGTGGTCGCAAACGCTACTGCTGAGCATAAGGTCCTGGGTTCCATTCCTAGGTCGGGCAAAACTTTATTGGGTTTTCGCATCAGGAAGTTAACAATGGAAAAACAACAATTTTTTTCTATGGGTTGCTACTCAGAAGAAGAATCTAATCTATTATTTTTCTGAGTAGCAACCCATAGAAAAAAATTGTTGTTTTTCCATTTCAGCTGTAAAGGCACATTATTATTTAAAATTCTAGTTTCGAATGTTTGAACTGTATCCTGTACTATTAGACGAAGCAATAATTGTATTTATATGTATTTATATATAAATATATAATCACGTAATACATATATTTGTAATCACGTTCTCGAAAACGGCTCTAACGATTTCGATGAAAGTTGCAATATAGGGGTTTACGAGGGCGAAAAATCTATCTAGCAAGGTTTCATATCTGGGAAAGTTCATTTTCTCCGCATTTTTCACCCGAGCAGAGCTTGGTCGCCCAAAGTTTAGAACAAGATAATGAGTAATGACATGAGTATAATGACATTAGAATAATGATATGGCCGCATGGAATTAGTAAGTACCTACTTCAACTAACTTTTAGAAGGCACTGTATTTTTTTTTTTTGAGTGGCGTTTTGCGGGTCAACCTAGGAGGTTGTCGGCTGCTTAACCGCCACACAAAAAAAAAAAAAAATTAAATTAAAATTACGGCCAGCCAGGCCTTAATTTATTGAGGCAACCACAGTAAAGACCTCGGTTTAGGGCGTCGTTGGTGGAGGACAGCATGGGACAGGCTGGAGAGGATTAATATTATCATTACGGGAATTTAAAGCTACAGGCTCAGCGGCGCGGGCTGGCTCGAGGAAGGGTCGGGAGAGGGCACTGTAACTGACTGGCGAATGTATTGCACTCCGTGGCTTCAGTGTTTCAGGTCTAAGGACAAATTGATCAAGTCGAGATGTTATTGATGAACAGTAGAGGCCAATAAGGACGAATAAATAAGTAACTATAGTGTCGTAACACTGGTCTGATTGATAGGTAATTTGTATCGACCATATTTGCAACAATTAAGTGACCTTTAAAAATAAAAATAAAATATCTTTATTTCAGACCGAAATTAGTACATATGTTATTAATGGTTACTAACAGATTATGCTTACATGTTATATTAGTGTTGACCTGAACTTCCGGGTTAATTGCATAACACACTAACCATTGCAATACCTTCCATTTCGATAATTCGATAAAATTAATTGCGTGATTTACGTTGTCGAGCAGATGATTTTTTTTTAACAAATGAAGCAACTAGCTTTTTACTGCGGTTTCGCCCGCGTACAGTACGAAAAATATCTTATGTCCTAATCCAGGTCATGGTCAATCCGTATGCCTTTCATCCAAATTCGTTTAGCCGTTAAGGCGTGTATAGGTAATAGACAGAGTTACATTTGCATTTATTTATTTATAGGTCTATCTACAATAATGTTACACTGTTCAACCAATTTCAAACACAAGCCAACATACTTACAAGCCAAAGGCATAATATCAAGCGATAGACACAGCATGCAAAAACATTATTACATCATAGAAAACAAAAAAAAAAACAATAGTAGCCTTACGAATACTTGTGGTATAAACAGTTATACTCGAGAAGTAACTAAGAATAAGCAAAACATCTCGGTTTTACGAATAGAAATGTCAACGCTATATTTAGTGTGAGCTATTCTTTGTTTATTTGTACAGCCTTAGGTATATGAGTACAGAAATAACACATGATTGCTACACAATTTTATTTAAAAAAATAACATGACAGTAATTTACAATAGTTGGGGTAATTGAGTTACACAGTCATTACTTACATATTTTTGTGGACTTCGCGCTTGAATTTTCGAAGTGAAGTGCAACAAATATCAATCTCTTCATAACAATTTTGGAAGTCTGGAAAGTCTTGGGACTAGGGAGTTAGACCCTGAAACAGTTTTGCGTAATGGGGGACGTAACATTTATAATATTAGTATTAATAGTATAGATGGAAGTATTGATATTGATAGTATGGAAGTAAGTTCATTCGAGTTGTAACCTTAAGAATCTATACGTATTCAAATGTCAATGTTTAGTAAAAAACATTTTTGAGTTTGCCATCTTTTGTAAGAACATGGAGATTTAGTGGGCTGGATATACCTATTGTATTAACATTTTGCACGAGTGTGAAAGTCACTGTCCTGTGAAAAACAGGAACAATAACGCCGTAGGCAGAAAATCGCGTCATTTCCACAACGCAATGTATCGAAGACACTGGTAAACTCAAACTGTCCGCTCTGCTTACATGGTTTAATATTTTCAAATATTTTTTTATAAATTAATAAAACCGGGAAAGAGATTCTTAGATTAGCTGTCACAGTCGCCTAACTCTAACCTGATTAAAAGTTTAGACGGTGATGAAAGTCGCGTAGGGTCGGTCGCGTACGCGCCGCTGACGTCAGCGTCGCAGTATGGTGCTATACAGAACACAATGTATATACTCACGCGCGACCGACATACGCGACCGACATCAGCATAAGAGGACTGGATCCCTCTTATGCACGTACGCTTCTTAAATCATCAGATACTTCCATAATTGAGATTGAACTCCACTAACTGTTTCCTGATAGTATCTTGACACATTTTAAGACCCTTTTTCATTAATAGTTCCTAGCCATCACAAATAGATAACCGTGGTATCTATTTTGAAGTTATATGTTGGATTTTCTTCGGCGGGACAAATCCTACTCAATTTACCGTGGTCTAGTCAGTTATCGACATTTTTAGTTAGCATAAATATCGTTTTGCTATCTCTTAGAGGATGATTTTTCAAAAACACTGAAACGCGTAATTCTTTATTTCTTACCAAACCGCATATTTTCATATTTTTCCCTAGGATGCCATTAAAATAAAATTTGCTATATCCTTGCCAAATTTTTGCGAAATCTGTTCAGTAGGCTAGGCGTGAAAATTTGACTCGAATTCAATGGTTCTTTGAAGAAATTAATTAAATCATTAGCTTTAATGATCCATTCAATATAACAATGCGTTTAGGATACTGGTGGGGCTGCCCCGTTTCTGTAGTGCGTCAGGGATGTTTGCAGATGCGCATGTAGATTGCTTTTACGCAACAATGCGTAAAAGGTGCGCTTCCCTGGTGCGCAGGTTGTGGGACAGCTCCAACAGTGTATTAAGCATGGTTGCGAGTCGCCTGGACTGTGAATACGTGGGTCACTGCTGTGCCCTCTCTCATGGGATGTCGCAGCGGTGACCAACCGTTATTGATTGTATTGTTTTCCATGTTTTTGTGTGTCAGTACTTACTAACATAGTCGTAAGTTTTACTAACAATCTTGTTGAGTCTTGGTTACTCGAATAAAGAAAATTCCATTCTATTCTATTCTATTACGTAATGGGTTGTTAATGTTTGTCTTTGTGCAACTGGGTGAAAGACAGATAAACAGAGTTACTTTCGATTTTATAGTATTATATTGTATGATATTATATAATATGGAAGTATTAATGGATTGGGTTTCTCCTTGAAAATCCTTCGGATTGTAGTGTAAAAAAGTGTGTTACGCAATTAGAGATTCTTTGCTTTCTGTAATTTCTCCCTCTAGCATGGGATAAAGGCGTGCGTTGTATGTGTGTATCGAACTATGTTGTAAGCAGTATTTTATAGACTAGCTGACTAGTGTTTGTTTTGTCAATTTAAACTACCTCAAGGGACGTCTTTCCATGTCAACTAACATAAAAAAGTTTTTTTTTATAAAATACAACCGACTTCCAAAATACAAAGTGAAAATAATTTTAATTTCGGAAGTCGGTGTCTTTGGATCAGTTTTTAAATTAAAGTTATTTTTCGCTTAGTAGTTTGGAAGTCAGTTGAATTAAAAAAAAAATCACTTTTGAGTGGGTTGGTTTGTAACTTATCTACGTTACAATAGTCTGATGTTAAGAAAGATTTCGATGAACTGAGAACCTCCTCCTTTTATGAAGTAGGTTAATTAGAAAGAATTAAATGAATAGGTACTGCAGTAAATCTCGTATATCAAAGCATTTCTAGGTACTTTACTAAACAACGTTAATGAATCAAAGCGTTTAGACTGCAACACAATGCGCATAACTGGGGATTCACTGAAAGAGAAATTAAGTTAAAGTTCAGACCTACCTTTGACAAACGTTTATTAATTATTATGTTGGAACTACGAAGCAATGGAACACGGAAATAAAGCTAGGAGAAGTAGGTATCAGATCTACCTATACCTACATGAAACTAAATACTGTTTATTTTATGTAAGAAGACGTAAGCTCCTGGGTTAATAGCAGGAATGCAAAAAGTCAACTTCTAATTCCAGTTTTTGACTTCAGATTCATTTCTAAAAACATACCGTACGAATTATGCGACATCAAAATTGCAGATACATTTTAAAAACCACAGTAATTATTTGTGAATATTTAAGGGGTGCTACACACATGTACGGGTTGGCACGATTCATTGATTAGTGAAACGTAAGGCGTGTTTGTTCGGGTTTGCAAGATTCGGCACGATTCGAATCGTGCCAACCCAAACATGTCTGTAGCACTCATAACCATTAGTGTATTTCCTGGAGGTATCTCCAAGAATTACACGTCTGCCTATATCCTGGAGGGTTTCACTGATTAATAAACTGCAATAAGTTTACTAAACAATTACTTAACATAGTATTGTTATACACAAACGAATCGATTAAATTGCCATAAGTACACGTTATGATTTACAGTAGAGGTCAAAGGTCAACACATGACAGCGGTCACACAGCTAGGTACAAGGAACAAGCATTACACTGAAAGCATCGATAATTTTAATCACTACAAAATTGTCACGTGATCATAAGTGAGCTGCTGTCGTGTGTGAGGGGTATCCATGGATAGGTAGGTCGTCCAACATGTTGGATGGAGTTTACCTACTAATTGCTTAAATTGGTTACCGAGGCATGACATGACGTGAACGTGACGTCCCAGTAGTGTGCGATGGACTCGCGGCCATAGTAAATATATGTATCGCCACTTCGGCGCTGTAATCTCGTTCTCGTTGACAAATGAATTATTTTTATCTCAATTATACTAACTTAAATAATGGCAATAAAACCAGAACAATTTTCGAAAATATTTCCTACTTGCTGCGCCCCGCGGTTTCACCCGCATAAGTCTCGATCCCGTAAAAATATCGGGATAAAAAGTATCCTATGTCCTTCTCCGGGTCAAGGTCTATTCATATCCCAAATTTCATCCAAATCCGTTCAGCCGTTTTAGTGTGATGTCGTGACCAAGGGAAATAGGGATTCATTTTTATATATATAGATGACGCAGTAGAGAAAGTTTGCAAAGCAAGCTTTGCAAACTTTCCACATTTATAACTATGCCTATGGCATGGTTTCCCAATATGAATAAAATATTACCGACCTTGCTTTTTTCATACCTTGGAACATGAATTCTTAATATTATTATTGATTGGTATTAATAGACAAAGCATGCACAATTCACAATCCACAGTTTTTGTTTAAATATAATCAATAACTTTTCCTTTTATAAAATACCGTTTGCGTGAAACGCGAAACATCACATCCAACATCAAAGTCAATTAGAATCGGGAATAATCCAACTACATATCTATATAGCTAACAGCCAACCTCTGATAGGCATTAATTCCTGCTGGCGGTAACTTGCAACGAACCTGACATGTTACGTTGGACGTTAACAAAGTTAATCAGTCGACGAAGCCTTTAAACCGCGTGGACGAGAGTAACTCACTCAGTTCGCCGTGTCCTAGTTAAAATCGTCGCGCAAATACGCGTCTATGTCACATTTTTTTCGATGAACAAGAACGCGTATTCGCGCCGATAGAGGGTGCTTTCCGGTTTCGAGAACAAAAAAATGACATATGGACGTGACGATCGCGTATTCGCGCGACGATCGTTTTATTTTTAAATAGGACGCGAGGTTAAGCGACAAGCGAAATGCATTATGCGATAGCAACTCCGGAGAAAACAAATGAAAGAAGATGTTTAGAGCATGCCACGAGTCACCGCGACGCGACTTGCAAACCAACGGACGGAAACAGGTGACGCGCGCACGTATTGTTTGATGCAAGTCGCATTGCTCGTGTGAAAGGGCCAAATGGAGAGATGTCCACATTAAGTTGATAACAGTCATGTTCTGTAATTGACATATGGCTAGACTACAGTAAGCCAGAACGTTCAATATAGTTTAGGAGGTGATATAAGATTGCTATTATTGTCAAGAGGTAGATTTAGTAGAAGAGCAATTTGTGAAGGAGCTTGTCCGGAAAAGTATGTGAAGGAGCTTGTCCGGAAAAGTAGGTACTTCTACCGTGCTTATTTCTGACGTCAAGTTCTATCAGCAATTACGATGATAGAAATGTCAAAAGTTTGCGAAAACCTTAGGTCAATCTTGTTGAAAATCGTTGTTGATTTCAAAGCGTTTCTTAAACGCTTTGAAATCAATTGCCACTTGTGTAGGCCTGGCTAGAAGAAGATGCCAGTACCTGCGATGCTCTCTTCTAAAGAAGTAATAATATCATACCCTTTTCTGACACCCAACAGTCAAACTCAAAGCATTTATTTCAATTAAACACTTTCACTTTTGAATTTTCAAGGAATCGGTCAGTCAGAAATATGAAGTTAGTTGCCCGTACCAAAGCGTAGTAGGTACCTATGGAGAAGAACGGGCAAGAAACTTTACGGACACTCTTTTAAATAAAAAAAAGATACAAACTTTTGGTTACGTCATTTATATTGAAATTATACATGTGAGAACAATGTAGAAAAACGTGCACAATACAAATATAAAAAAATATAAAAAATAGGCCATGGCATAAGTACTGACGGCACCCGTTCACGAACATGACGCATGAATTAGCACCATTTTGAAGAGAGCTAAATGGTCCAACACACGCGCCACCATCAGCGATATCTGAGTGAGCATGACATACTTACTCACAGCCACCAGGGCACATTCAAGTCAATACAAGACATATTACCCGGTAAATGGTAGCTCTTTAGTAAATAGTGCTCACAGCTGTGCTATGCAATTATATAATACAAAGGAGACTGAGTTATATACAATGCAAAGATGGTCTTACAATCTTCAGCAGCTCCAACAGTATTTGTAAATGTTAATCAATTAGTTGTGTTTGTGGAGCAGGACCAACATTGAGCCAAGCATTTTTATCAGCGCTGTAATCCCCCAACTTATAATATGCATGCCTGCATAGTATGCGTTTAACAAAAGATTTCAATTTCGTCTCATTCAGTTGAAGTATGTGGGGAGGAGTTTTATTGTAACAGTATAGATCGTGTTCCAGTTTGAACAATGTAAGTGCCTGCATCTGATATTGCAGATGTGCATTGGCGGCGGTGTAATATTTGCTTTTCATTCAAAACAAAGGTTACCCGGCCCGCCTATAGTGTGCGATGGTTCATACAAAATGTACTAAAGTGATCTAGGAGGAATTTTGCAACGCGTTTTGCAAGGCGCGGCCCGTTCAAACGTGCGCGAGCCTCATTGCACTGGAGTGGAAACAGTTCAAAATCAAATTCGAAATTTGAATGTCTGAATCAATTACTGCGTTGCGGTGTGCCCCGCCGCTTTGCTATATGTAAAAGTATAATGCCGCTTTGCTATATGTAAAAGTGTAATAAGTATAATGGGCGCTTATCTATAAATGTTATTTACTTATTTGATGAGTATTTTGATGATTTCCTAGACTTTTACCTACTTTATTTTTTACTACTAGTGATCTATTTGTACCTATTCCTGACTTATATTTGTATCTTTCCCTGTATAACGTTCTTGCACATAGTTTAGTTTTCTGATTATCTTATTCTATGCATATTAAAATATTCTTTTATTTGTTTTTTTTTTATCATTGTACGTCCTAGAAATATTTTGTAGAGACACTTTTTTAAATTATGACTTAATTTATTTGTTATAATTTATCTGCAGCAACAAGTAATTGTTTATTCTTTACTATACTGAGTAAGAAAAAATGCGATTATCAATACAAATCTAGTTTACAAGGAGTCTACGTTTACCGGCTGATCAATTATTTATTTAGTCTTTTAGGGAAAACAAACAATTGTACATTGTAAATTACATCTGAAATAATTGGAAGAGGGTTAATGTTCAATGCACGACGTTTCCACAGATCCCCTAGGTTAACGATACAATTTGTGGCAGAATCACAAAGAAGAGGAAGAGAAAAAAGAGGATGTATCATGATTTAAGTAATAACATGCTGATCTTTTTGTTGGGCCACATATTGGAAAATTAATTTGGACATGTGTATTGTGTGGACATGCTACAAGTGCGTTTCATTTATTCACTTAGACCCACGTTGGGCGCCAGTTCCCGTGCAATCGATAACCTACCTACTGCCGTGTTGCCGTCGGACACTGTTTACTTTATTAGATAGAATCGTTAACCCATTTTTTGGGTAAAATTTTACTTTTAACTGTTTAATTAGAAAGTTTTGTATGTAATATTTTTTGTTAAGTTCCTGCTCAATTAGATTGTAATTGACACGAAAAGAGGAATGATTGAAATAATTCAAAAGCCTAAAGCTGAACTGGTTAATGAACACTAAAGGTCTTGTCTACTACTACTAGCGATACTGGCCTTCAGGTTAGTCCCTTTGTACTGGTATCGCTACCGAGTCCGACAGCGATATCGCTTATATTTGAATAGGCCTTAACACGGTCACAGTATAATAAAGAAACAAAGTTAGTAGAAATAATTACTGTTGCGTACTGGTATACACTGAGATTTCGAAGCGTGTCGTTTCGGCCGTTTCCTTTAAAGACGTAATACTGTTACTTATTTATACTGTGACACGGTGCCGTCTCAATAAATACGGCATTTTACACTATACACTTATCGATAATCCCTTCCATGAAAGACGACTACTGAGGTGGAACTAAAAGTTACATCGACCGGTGACCGGCAGACCGAAAGGGGAATCGGATTGTTAAAAATCTATTTTGTGGAAACAGAATGAATATACCTAATAACCATTTTATTCTAAATTCAAATTCAACATTTTAAAATACAAATTCGAATAGTTTATTTGCAAGATAATGAATGAATCTATCGCTTTTTCATCGCAAGGAGATCATTGAGATTACACAGAAAAAGAGCAAAACAAAATAAAAATTGCTACCTACTTATTGTTTTAAATTGTACCTAATATTTTAGACCAGCTGACCCGACAGACGTTGTTCTTTCCAAATAATAAGTTCATACAAGAACCCCATAGAAAAAAAGACGTTAATTTTCTCCTGGATGTAAACATTTTCTGGGAAACTTTTCCATAAAAACCGGAAAATATGAACATTTTTAAACAAAACTGCCAAATCGGTCCAACCATTCTCATGGGATGTGCTTACCAACTAACAGCATATTTTCATTTTTATTTATATACCTATACTAGCTGCCCGCCCCGGCTTCGCACGGGTAGCACTATGTACTTATCTATGGCTACCTACCCTACCTACTCTACCTACCATACCTAGGTTCCTACCCAACCCACCTACCTTCATACTTACATTACCTACCTACCTACATACATACCTCCCCACCCTACCTACCCTATCTACACCTACCTATAACCTTGTCCAGAGAATAACGAATACAACAAAAAAAGAAATGGCGAAATCCGTCTAGCCGTTCACGCGTGATACCGTGACTAAGGGGAAATTCATTTTTACCCAACTACGGCGGTGAAGCAAAAAAGAGGTTTATGAGTTTGACCGTTATGTATGTATTTTCATCTGTTACCTCATTACATCTAAAGTACCGATAATAATTTGACAACTAGGATATCATTGGAAGCGTCTTGATCGTCCGCTGGTTTAAGGATAGGTGAAGTCACATTAAATGCAATATGGCGCCCTTTAGAGGACATAACAAAGTTATGAATAATTTTAATTTTATTGTACCGTGTTGAGTATCAAATGAAAGAGCTTGACAAGTACATTACAAATATATACATA
Organism: Omphaloscelis lunosa; assembly: GCA_916610215.1. Classification (NCBI taxonomy): domain Eukaryota; kingdom Metazoa; phylum Arthropoda; class Insecta; order Lepidoptera; family Noctuidae; genus Omphaloscelis; species Omphaloscelis lunosa. The sequence continues at coordinate 20,375,515 of OU744243.1, forward strand.
TTTATATCATACTGTCTAAGGAACTAAATACGTTTAAATTATTAAGAACAAGCAAAAGTGAGACCGCTACGTACGGCGCGACTATAAAAGTAATACCTGTTATACAATCAATATAGATACATAGATAGATTACTTAGACATATTATTATAGCCTCACAGACTTTTTTCTGGGTAAGAATTTGTACTTCATTATTTATCGCATCGCACGCCAAATAATGACTTTTATAGGCAAATTTTTGATACCTTGGGTTAAATTATTTCAATTTACCTGGTGATCCCAATTTTTTTGAAAAATGAAAGACAATCCATGTTACTCACTCATAATGTAGCTTTCTATAGATGAAAGAATTTACAAAACCAGTTAAGTATTTTTTGAGTTTATCCATTACAAACAAACATAAATCAAATCTTTTCTCTTTATAATATTAGTTTAGAAGTTTAATAAAAAAAACATTTACAAAACAGCCCTCTACTTTTAAGTGCCTAGCTACTAAGTTAAGTGAGGCCACAGTACAAAATGCAAGAACGCAAAGCAATTTGTCAAAATAATTAAATACACTTTATTTTTTCATTCATTTGAAAGGTATCTTACCACACACACTATTGTCTTTCACAATAATCTCTGCATTGTATTGTACTTAATAATGAACACTGAATAATAAGCTCAGAAGAACGAAAGAGCGTAGTATTTCATGTTGTGCGCGAGTAAATTCAATGCTGCAAGACACTGTGTCGTTCGAATGGACACATGATGTCACTCTAATCCCTTTTCATGTGATACCTGAAGAAAAATAAGTATGTGTCTTGTCGCGCTGGCACATCCCTTTAAGCCCCATTACACGGTTCAAGTTTTTTGCCGTTCAAAACTGGAATAGGTGTAAGCGGCACCTACAATAACATCGCATGCACTATAAAATCGCATTCAATTCTGGCATGAAAATTTTATATAATTCAAAGTTAAAAACGAATTTTGAGAAGACAATAAAATTGAAATATTTGATTCTATTTTATTAAACATCTTCTCAAGATTTTTACTTGAATCAGTTGTACACGACGTGCAACTCAGTATTTAGACAAGGCAAGACTTGCATGCAATAATCGCCTTGCAATAATTGCCTTGGTTTAAAAAGAAGCCGCATGCAATTATTGAATGAAAAACTTGCATTCAATTATTGTGTGACATTTTATAGAAATCGCACGCGTGTAAACATAGAACTCTTGAATGGCAATAATTGAACGTCCTTTATGGTATGCGATTATTGATCTTGAACGTTCCAGAAACTTGCACCGTGTAAATGAGGGTTTAAACAGAATTTTAGTAAGCAGATGGACACACAGTGGGTGTATTTCTCCGATTTGTGAATAAATCTGATGCATTTAAAATACGTGGTACATGTGACCAAAGAATACAAAGAAATCCGTTTGCATTCTAAGTCCACTGTTGAATAAGGAGCCACAACTTCCTTCGCAAGTACGTGAAAGACAGAATTTCAACACATTATGCATTGAATCTTTTGAAAAGATAATCGTTTCTTTGTTTGAATACAGGTGGCAGTTCTCACTGTATGTTTAAAGCTTCACAAAGTATTCTGTTTTGTTTACCACGCTGCACTATGGTTCGTCTAGAACATGCTAGTGGGACAAATCTATTTTCTGCGATATTTGGTTGCCAGCGGCTTTATTATAACATGTTATGACTACCTAATTTAGTTTTGGTGTAAGGGGAGCGATTTTGGGGGAGAGAGGGAGTCGTGATTATAGACTATGTAAAAAAAAACCTTATTGTAATTAAGAAATCTATAGATTATAATAATAACACAAGAAAACAAAGAACCACGGTTATCAGGCACATAGCAGGTAGTCACAAAAAAGGTCTAGCAGGTAGAAATTAGCAATAACTCACGAATTTTTGTAATTAATCTAATTTCTACATAGTGTTGTTAATAAATATATAATTATACTCTCTAATTCTCGTTATCGCTTATTTTATCCTCTTCTGATGAAACATCAGCAGTATAGTCCTGCATGTCTATAAGGAATTTGTTAAGTTCAAATATTTTATTTAAAACAGCTTGAAGTTTAATTTTTGCACGAGTCTCATCCACAAATAAATCTTGCTCGGGAGAGAAACATTCTCTCTTAGCTTTCCTAAGACTATAACTTGATGGAAATATCATATGCCCAGCTTTCATGCTCCATTTATGTGTCTGCTTGTAGGAGTAGCTTGTTGATTTTGAGACCAAATAATATGCCAAAGCTTCTTCCTTTGTTAAATGCCTTTGACTGCTACTTTCAATGTCACTGACACAATTTTTTTATGGTTTTGCTCTTTGGACTTACGTTTGTGAACGTTTATGGTTTTGCTCTTTGGACTTACGTTTGCGAACGTTTGCGTTTGCGTTTGCGTCTATGACAGCAGCCAAGGTCCGGTGCCCAGAAAATTGCGCTGAGAATTATGCTACAGTCACTAACTGATTTGTGTCGCGTGTACTTATCAGATCGTCAACTCTTCTTTTCGTTTTATCACTGGACTGTTCAAACTCGTTGCTTTGACGTCCAGCAGTTGAAGGTGCAGTGGAAAGAGATGGCTGTGCGTGGTGAAGGAACACCTTAAACACGAAGTCTTTTGACCACTCTCCCTTTTTTTGACAAAAAGCATCGTGGCACTTTTTGTGAGTGTATTACCATTTATTTTTTATAGATTTCTATAGAGCCCTCGAAGAATCTCCGGTGATAATACATAGAATCAGGATAACTAATCAAATATTTAAATAAATATGACCTACATATGTATCATAAATTTTATTATTTTTTCATTTCAATATGAATTGTCAACCATAATAAGATCATAAAAGCTTATCTACACAATTTTTATGCTTTCCTATTATTCTGTGAAACTATAACTATATAATAAATATTCAGCATAAAAATATTCAAGTATCAACTACGTTTTTTTATAGTTTATCGGATACCCGATTTATTTATTTTTAATTTGCCGTCACTTTCAGCTTTCAATAGACAGACTCTACCTTGTAATATCTTGATCGTGACTACAAAACGGGCTACTAACATACTTGGTACACATTGAATAACAAAGTCTTAACTCATAGTGAAAGTTACACACCAAGCTGTGTCAACTAGCACCGGTGTATTACTTTCAGAGGAAAAGTACCAAAACTCACGAACGTATCGCTCGCAGCCCGCATGATACCGCATAGCACCGCATGCGGCATGCCTGCATTTAACTAATTTTGTCATCACTTTTGGCCAAGCTTGATGCCAGTGTGGATAATTATCTGCCTAGCCTTTTCCCAAATATTGGGGTCGGCTTTCAGTCTTACCCGATGCAGTTGAATACTAGTATTTTACATGGAGTGACTGCCTATCAAACCTCCACGACCCCGTTACTGGTTAACACGATATCCCTTGGTAAAACTGGATGTCAAACTTTCGGGGTTCTGACTACACACTGTTCTGATAGTCGTTATACTATCATCTACGAAGGACAGCCGGGACCAATGCCATAACGTACACAAATATTATGAAATACAAACTTATTTTTGTGGTCGAGAAAATCGATACTGTGCGTGGGTAAAATATTCTTCCCAACTAAGGAATTCACTGTGCGTGGCCCGACACGCACTTGGCCGGTTTACCTTTCATGGTCGTTGTTTGCTGCAACTGAAAAGAAATTATCTCAATCGGATAAGACGCGACGTCCTCCAACAAGGGAATCATTTCTAACTACCTGCAATTAGATTAAACAGCCGTGCAGGTAGTTAGAAACGATTGATGCAATTGATTAACTGTAATCAAAACAATTACAGTATTTCTATTTTCCTAATGTTCCTCGGCAAACTTCGTGTTTCGTCAGTCGTCGGATTTATATCAGTTGCCTTTTGCATCTGGTGCAGACCAGACGCTCTCAATCGATTTGGAAGTATATAGAGTTGTTAATACTCTTTTAACTTAATTTAATTTATTTAAATAATGGGAGGAAAGTTGCTAAAGTCGCAGGCATGACAGATAGGTATAATAGTTTTACAGCTCTATATAGTTCACACGCAAATCAAAATAAAACTACAAGAAAGTACTTCGTTCTGAATTTAAATTATTATACATGATACATCTAACAATTGATGGACATGGAAATTTTTATTCGTTTGTATTCGGAAATGCGATGATTTCCGAGGTACATTAAGAAAATAGAAATATAATACTATACATACTTCGAACATTCATTTCAGTATTCCAGTCCTCGCTCAGGTTTGCGATTCTATAGGGCGGGTTTTAGTACCTACAGTTTAATAAGTATGTGGATTCGAGATGAGGGGGCTTTGGGTTCGGGGGGTTTGAAGATACGGGTTTTGTCTCGAGATGTATGCTCGAGCATCGTTTAGAAACCGGAGGCCACGACGTGAGTCCCACCACAAGGTGGACTAAGTGACCTGATGAAGTGTATGAGAATCTGCTGGATGCGAGCAGCGGAGGACCGGCGGATGTGGCGACGCTTGAGGGTTATGTCCAGCGGTAGACGCCATTTGGTTTTTTAATATCTATTCTATCTATACATTATAAATTAAAGACTTTTCGTCTGTTTGTGCGACCGCGTTGTTCTTATAAACTAAACTGTGTTTCGGATTTTGGTTGTCACCATCAATTAGAGTTTTTTTTCGGTAAGTTGGTGTATAATATTTAACTAAAATATAATAAACAAATTTCTATGTTTCATCAAGTCGTAAAAACCATGCGAAGCAGGGGTTGGTCGCTAGTGGTAAATAAATGCAAATTCTAGAATACAAATTTCCAGGTATTAAAATCTGCAATGTGCGCCGACCCTCACCGGCTACTCAATGGCACATTCCAGAATACGTGAAGTAGTGTTGGAATTTGCACAGCTAAAATTTTAGTTCACAATATTGAGTTTGTTTGAGTTGTTCTGGAATGTACGTTTCGCAGTAAATGCACTTTCATAATAGGTAGCTTGTTTGTTGCACTGAGACGCAAACTTTACTACTTTATTACAAATGGTAATTTATGTAGTAGATGTTTGTATGTAATATTTAACAGCGAAGCTTGCTTTTTATGTGAAGATTATGGTACTATGCTATGAGAAAGGTAACCTTTTATTGACATGAAAATATCATAAGAAAAATTTGGGAATTAAAAAAATATGCCGTTTCATACAAAAGTGATGTGAAGTGAGTACTTACACGGTCAAAATGTAAGGAACAGCTGATTATTTTCAGCAAACGAAGAAAAAAATCAAGATATATTAAAAAAGCCTTGGGCTTGAAATCCTTACAAATGCTCGTAGAGATTATATTTGTGTGAACTTTATATAAGGAATTTATGATTTCCGAAGCCTCCGTTCAATACTGGCTCCGACATAAAATATTCTGAATACGGAATGTATTCAGAATATTCTATGTCGTGTCGTGTATTATATTCAAATGCATATGTACAGTCAACAGGCGATCTAAGTATACCGACAAACAACTCCTTTTTTGCCTACATAGAGTGTGTGTTGAGTCCTGAGGAAATATTAAACTATTATAATTATGGGTATTTGGATCCATAGGCAGTTTTATGACAATGTAATATAGATGTCGTGGTCTGATCATAGAAATGGCCTTATCGTGATCTGCCTGGCCATTTAACCATATTCATAGTTATATATATTCGTGATTTGACCATCTAGCATTTGCTAGATAATTCAACACTCAGCGTTCGACGATTTGCCCAGCCATACTTGGGCATATCGACCTTATGATACATGCGTAAAAAATATAACGTTATCTTGGCTGCCGACCTACTCGAATATGGGCCAGCGCAGACTGGCAGACGGGACGTCAGAGGATTTTAAATTTATCAATTGAATCTAATACTTATCCAATCGAAATAAGGTATATATTTCAATGCTCGGTGATCGACCTTGGAGCATCGTAGTGTAGTTTTCTCTGGAGCATTGAAGAGCATGCTGGAAGATACCGTGGCGGAAGGCGGCGGTATGCGGCGGTATGCGGTGGTATGCGCCGGTATGCACTGGATTCTGCCATGTCTACTTATCCCATTGAAAATTACTATTTTAGGGATCTAACTAAATAGCCAAGTAACTGCGACCAACTTGGATGAGGCGCTCGCCGGCCGCTGCCGCAGCAACGTTTGATTTTTTTATTATTTTTATTTCACGAAGTTAAAGAGTCTTTCTGTCAGGAAATCGGAAAAAGTCTTGAGTTTGTTTTGTTGCTTCAAAGCACTTTCTCGAAATTACTTGTTTTTATACTTAAGAGACGAAATCTTTGACACAATTCAACTGATTGCAGGTATTTTATTTGCTAGGGTTAAAGTTACAGTTAAAAATTTTACATAACATGCGCGGACAACGCATTTTCATAGCACATTTTACTCACTCCGGTACACCACTTGGCTCTAATGAAAATGGACACAAAGTTTCGTGCTTAGCTTACATGGTCCTCAAATGAAATGCTCTGACCAAGATTATTTCTTTGTTTTTATATACATATTGACATTAATGAATTTTATATATACAATGACATGAATATTGACTTTTAAAGTATTATATTACTTTAATTATTGTGAATGTGAAGACTATGTGGGTCATTCCTTTTTATTTTGTTTTTAATTTTTCTCAGTCAGTTCTAATTATGGTCCAACAGTTTGAGTAATTTATGTGGCCCACCCAAATGTCCTTTTTTGGTATTGTTCGTTGAATCGTTGAGCTCCTTAAATTCTGAGTTGAGCTGCACGATAACTGACAAATGCGTGCACTGACTGGACAGGCCCTCTCAATCTGTGTGATGCTTACCTCAAAAGACCACTTCAGACACCAATCTACATCGTCTTTATATGATCCGACCAAGATTACGTCTGGACTTTAAAAGAGACTGTGACCTCTGAGTTTGTTTCGGCCTTTCTTCTCAGAGTAGTCCGATAGGAAACCCCGACCTCATCTAGTTTTTAAAATAATTTTGATTGACGTGTAAAAGTGTTAATATTATACAAATTTATTTACAGAAATAAAATCATTTATTATTAGCTACCTTGAAAATCGCTGATGAAAGATTTACATAGATATTTAAAAAAATATACATAGTTCTCACCACAGTCTTGGTGCATTTTGCTGGTTTGACTTACTGCCAGACCTGGGCATCTAAATACATAATAAAACTGAAATGCTGTTCGTTGGTAAGCGCATCACTTGTGAACGGCTGGACCGGTTTAGATATGTTTGTAATAAGTCCGAATTAGGTTTATAGGGAAAGAAAATGGAAAAGGTTTCCAAAAAATCTTAAATTCGAGATAAATTGATCGTCATTTTTTCTATGGGATTTAACATAACATTACCCCTTTTTTCCCGAAGGGTCGGGCAGAAGTGTATGTGTAGTAGGTACTCATAACATAGACACACTCACATTTTGCCGGATATGTTAAAGTCACATGTAGTAAGGGGCGAGCCTATTGCCATCAACCGCTACTTTGTAAAGTACCAAATTAGGCTTTTAGGCTGATGAAGAATATTTTTTTTATAGAACAACCGATCTTTATCGCTCACCGAAAATAAAACGGACAACGAACACCTTCTTCTTGCGTAGGCGTGCTATGCGCTCTCTTTGAGGAGTGGCTAGAGAGGCGCCACGGCGTCCTCACCTTCCGCCTGACGCAGGTCCTCACCGGACATGGCTGTTTCGGGAGGTTCCTGTTCAGGATAAGGCGGGAAGAAACGCCCAGGTGTCACCTTTGTGTGGATTGCCCGGAGGACACGGTGGAGCATACGGTGGAGGTCTGCCCGGCTTGGGCTGAGCATCGCCGTGTCCTCGTGGAGACGATCGACGATCTGTCGCGTTCGGCCCTGATTCAAACCATGGTACGGAGCGAGAGGAAATGGGAGGCCATCACCTCCTTCTGCGAAGCAGTAATGCTCGCGAAGGAGAGGCAAAATTCGCGCCCTCACGCCCCCAACCGCCGCAGGAGGAGACGCCCTGGGCGTCGGAAATCGCGAGCTCATTTCGGGTCACTGTAGGCGCGGGCTTGCGGACGGTGAGCAATGGGTAGCTCGCCGTCTAATAAGAACCGGCGCGTTGTGTTCCACGCGTACCCCAAAGAGATGTCAGCAGAATTGACGGGGTCCGCTAGGGCCGATGCCTGCCGGGGTTGCGAAAACCGAAAGTGAGATCGTGCCCCCGGTAACAGGGCACCTCAAGGAACACGGGTGGGTTTTAGTCAGTAAGAGTCTGACACACCCTCTCGCTCCACCCAGAGCGGGAGAAGTTATTTGATAATTTCTCACCCAAAAAAACGGCGTGCTACGCGCCGTAGCATTTTCGTAGCAACCTCGTAGCACGGTGTTCTTATCGTTCGTAAGTACTTTCGATGTATAGACGACTGAAAATATTCTAATTGTGCTTAGAATGGAGTATAATTATTATGTTTCATTCATTATTGAATGACATAATATGAGGTCAACCTAGTGGTTTGGTCGTTGTCGTCACAGCAAAAATAAAAATAATAAATTTAATTGGAAATCATTAAACCTAATGGTGTACACATAATTATGTGAAATGTACAGTATGCAATGCAGCAAGAAATGTGACACACGTTGAAACAAGTTCGATATGGATGGCATGTTCGTCTCAACGTATTTATAATTTCCTGTTACGTTTCCAATATGTGTACCCATCAATACTGGGTAAATATTCGTGAAATATAACATGAAATGTTACACAAATAAGTTATCCTAATTACAGTAGCTGGGCGACCAAGCTTTACTCTGATGAAAGTAGAGAATTCTCATTGAATAGTATAGGAAAGTTCATACTAATTCAATGCTGCCATGTCATTATTCTAAGGTAGCCATCTTGTTCTAACCTTTGGGCGACCGAGCTCTGCTCGGGTGAAAATAAAGAGAAAACGAATTTTCCCAGATATGAGACCTAGCTAAATCGATTTTCGCCCCCGTAATCCCCTATATTGCAACTGTCATCGAAATCGTTAGAGCCGTTTTCGAGAACGTAATTACAAATATATATATATATATTGCTCATTTAATAGTGTAGGTCCGTATAATATGATATAATGTAACATGAAAATGTAACACAACAACTACTGGCACTTTTTGAAGTGAAAACTTCTTTGGGCGCGTTGGGCATTTTTGAGATGGGAAAAAACAATTGAACTCGCGACACCGTTACCGACACCTCATTTTTGTAAACGCGATTGCACTCCTTATTTATATTACGTTACGGCTCAATGTTCTATGCAAGTATTTTTACTTTAAAGGTTTTGGAAGTTTTCTTTTTTAGTTTTCACTTCTGTCGGCACTCCCAGAGTGCCACTGTTTTTTTTTTTCGACGACACTACTTTCCGCATCGCTGCTTCCCTGCGACTTAGAGCTGCTTGTTGTTCTCCTCATCGCTGTCACTGTGGCGAAGTTGTCAACAGTCTCGGACACCACGGCCCGTTTATTTCCATTGAAAGTGGGTAGGCCTTTAATGTGGGACTCAATGTTTGTCGATATTCTTGCGCCATTTCATCTTCTTGGCTAGGCGTGCTGTGATAGCGCTGCCGCTGCGGCTGCGGAAAACCTCAAGCGGCGAAAGTATAATAACTGTGGGGTGTGCGAGTGCTCATGATTTATTCAACGAAATCTCCAAATGGTTAGTTGACACTTAATAAGTCCCGTAACCCAAGAGCTGGCTTTTACCTCAGCCAGATGCAAAGTATTGCCATACATCGTGGCAATTTCCTGTTACGTTTCACCAATCTGTATCCTGCATTATGAATAGCTGAATGATGACATAGTTTCATTAGAAATTAAAAAAACCTTGTTGAGTACAATATAATTGAACATATAAATTCATATCATCTTGATTGTATCGTATCTAGTAGACACTGAGTTTACTAATAAATTAACACGAATATATTAAGCGTTACGAACATTAACGGTAATAATGTTTGTGGGAACGATTTTTGGTGCATCATTATTTAGAATATCATGTTGATACATACATGAAGTGTCCAATATACTTTAATTTTAACCGAAGCAATTAGCAAACAGATAAACAATAGTAACCTGAAACTACGTAATTAGTGGACCCAGACGAATATAATTGGACGCTTAATTATTGTTCTAATTATTGCATGTTATGTCGGTGCGCAGGTGTTGCGTAGGAGGAGCTCGTGGCTATGTAATAACAGCTGCACGGGTCGATACATCAGGTTAAGTTAACCTTGCCGGGGTTGGTCTATTTATGGGTAACCATCTTTATTTACCGAGTCTCCTCTGTGCCTAGGAAAGTACGTTAAGCCGTTGTGTCCGGGTGTCATTCGCGGATCTTTGACTATCGTTACGGGTCGTCAGAAGCCCGAAAGTCTGACAACCAGTCTTACGAAGTGATGTCGTAATACCTAGTTACCGGGTTGTGGAGGTTAGATAGGTAGTCGTTCTACCGCTGCATTTAAATACTGGTATTCAGTTGCATCTGGTTAGGCTGGAACTCGACCCTTATATAATTGGGAGAAGGCTAGGCAGATTTGATTAATTGGTTGTTATTGCTTGATTAGGTAATAGAATCTTCATTCGTGTCCGGTTCACTTGATTCTGGTTATTCAAAGGCTTTTGCTCCCCCCTGACTCTCCGAGAGTGGTGGGTTGGTTACCACAATGAGATTGACCTAATTACAGTGAGTCTGTATCCTTCTGCTCAAGTCGATGGTAAATGTAAATACATATATTATTATTTTAGATGAGTTTAGCCTAGTAGGTCGCCATAACAATAGCGGCATCAGTGGTATATTTAGGTCCTCAGAAGTGCAGGTGTATGTGTGTACATTTTGGTCACTTCAAAGTATGGGATATTGTGTAGTCTGGAGCACCGTTTTCGCACTGAGTCTCGATGGGGTCTATAATCTCCCATTTCGCTTCATAGAAGTATGCTTTTCTGTCTATATCCTGATTTATAAGTTCCCATAAGTTTCTTGTGCCAAACTAATTAATTAAAAAGGCCAAAGATTAAGTGCGTCGGTAAAATGAAAGTTCATTTTCAAGGCCTGTGTGAGATGTTAGATGTAAGAAGTCTGCCAAACGACTCTTAGTTTACCATGTTTCGTATTATTTAGTCCGATTTAAATTCTTCCTCGTCCACCTGGTTTAATAAACAGGTGACGCTGTTGAAAGGGAAAGCTGCCAATTATTTATTAAGTTTGAGTAAATCTGTCAATATTATTAAATGAAAATACGAAATATTGATCTGCAGTGCACTGACTTGCAAAACATCGAAATATTTGTTAGCTATTTGCGACGTTGCCAACATTCTGATTGACTCCTTAACTATAATTTGAATATTAAAAAAATTACCATTTCTAAGACTTGATTCTTGAACACTCACGAAAACTTTGTACAATTTTGTATAGTGTTGTAACCTTTCCGAAAACCATTAATTCACCATTAAATAAGAAGACCACACATTTTCATGACAGCACTTATCAAAAGAACCCACAGAAGTAGAGATACCATACTTTAATTACTTACCTTTACTTGTACCCACTCCACTTATATATTACCTACTTGAATGAAATGAGAAAATGAGAATTTCCATTTATTTAGTACACATATGTCTACATCGAGTAACAGTTATATTTTCCTAGCACTCTAAAAGTTTTGATTCGCTAGAAATATTACATTTTTTATTAAACCGAGGAGAATTTCTCGACCGTTGGAATACGATGATTTATTTGCACGGATGCTACGTATCAAAGGCAATGTGACTCCCGCTTTTCAACTTGCTGGATTCGTATGTACCTGTAAACATGAGTCAACTGTTTTTTGATCTTCTATTGACAATTGCCTGCTTAAACCCAGAAACTCTCCCGGTGTAAATGAGCATTAATTTAAAAAAAAAGAATCACGTTTCCAATTCGAAGGGTTTTATTCAATGTTAAAAATAGAAAAATAACAACATTTGATTTCACATTTCCCAGACACATTGTATCTGATTGAATACGGTAAGTTTTGACTTTCGAGTGCATTGCACATTGTGTCAGGGATGAAAATATCAGGTTATCCGGGATAGTTCAGGAGCTCGTATGTAAAATTTTCATGCAATAGGAAACTGCTCAAATAGCAGTTTCCTGTTCATTGTTCTGGCAAAAGGCTAATAAGGGCTGGACATTGTGCATTATCTACAATTTTATGTGTTATATATAATTTTCTTTTTCTAAGATAATTTGAAAGTACTGTAATAACTACATAAATATTTCATAAAACAGTTTTTTAACTACTTTTATTCTTGATGCAATATAGTATTGTGGTGTAGAATCTTGCAAATAATTCATAGATATGTGAATACCGGCCACGACAAAGAGATATGTAATCTTTTTGCTGTGGTGTAGAACAATTTATTCACTAAATGAGACTGCCTAGAACAGCGATTGCTTTTATAATAATATCTTCAAATGTCAACAAAATATTCTCTTTTATAAATGATTGGAAAATGTAGAAGAGAGTGCTTTTGTAACAGCCAAGTTGCTGGTTAAGAACAGATTGTTTTTTGTTACCGATAATGGTTAATGGCTCGGTCGGTAGAAAATAATCTTAAATCAATATTACCTGTAAATGTACAAACTATGATTCCTAGATACTATGTTGAATGCCAGTTTTTATAAAACCTAGAAAGAAAAGGTGAGCCTTCAACTTAACAAGAATTTATTCTCGTAATTCTTGCATCATCATTTATTTATTTTTCAGCGTTCGCGCGCTAATTTAGGTATTTCCTTCGTATTATTAATACAAATATACATTTTGAAAATGTAAAATGTATGCGTTATCGAAAACATGTAATTTTGTTATTATTAAAAAACCTGCTGTACAAAGGGTTTTATGTTGTTTATTAGAGAATACTTTGGATTTTTTTTTTATCGAGGAAACTACAAGTAATGGTGTTTCTAAAGTATGCGATTTATAGAGTGAATCCTTAAATATCTTACATATGATTTGCATAACTAAAGGTTAAGTAATAACGATGCAGCAAGGGATGAAACGAATGCAATTTAAGTGATTAAGAGTGATTAGAGATAAGAGTGCTTGGAAACATGCTGGTCCTGCTCCATAGGACAATTTAGAATCAAGGAAAAATCAAACAGGTTGCTAATTTAATTGTAAAATTTATAATTTTGTGTTATATGACATTGATATTACATTCTGTGATTACTTCCTCACGCACAGACTTATTAATTTAAAAAAAAAAATACGAAAATCGTCTAGTTTTACTATGTTTGTAAATATGTGAGCACCATGTATCTATCATATAATTAAATTATCTGTCGTTGCTTCATTTTTAATTCTTTTTACCTATTGTGGTATAGTAATTTTATTCTAGGTGCATCGTCTTCACATATAATTATTTAACTAATGTACGTACTTATAGAAACTATTGTAAAACATTTTAAAAGAGTAACGGTGGAGTTTCCTGCCCATTCTTCTCCATACGAAAACTCTCTTTTGGAAGGGGCGACTAGAATCAATTATATTATTTTGTAAATTTTGTCGAAAAATTTTGATCAAAAGTTAACATGGGCCTATTTGAAATAAATGATTTAACTTTAACTTTGAATTATTTCGCAATTTCCTCGGTGTTGCTCTTAAGCTCACAAATTCCATTACGGACCGCCTTGGAAGTAGTGTTAAGGTGTCAAGTAAACGGTGACACGTATGGAATACGGTTTGTATGGAAAATGTTGACAATGCATTGTCTTGTAGCGGCCGTCGAAGCATCATCGTGTTCTGTGATTAGAAGTCATCTCAGTATTCACTTACTTTAGTGACTATTATTATCGTTCACACTATACGTCAACTTTTATGACCCCTTAAAATGCCTAAAAAACAAGGACTCTTTGTGTCTCTGAAACTATTTACGAACATTATGGTAAAGGCCCAGAAGATTTTTGAGCAAGCATATGCAGGGCGATCATAATAATAATAAGATAAGATGATTGGTTTCAGAACATTTATAGAGGATTCATATCATGGTTGTAGATAAAGTCTTGATGCTACTTTCACTACAAAACTATCACTGATGTAATATTATTATTACACTCGGCTTCACCTCGTGTGATAAAATCGGCCCCAAGACTCCTTTAAGTAATTTTCGCTAATTCCTATAGTTTCGGATTTGGCCATCTATGCTGATTTGAAAAATTAATTCCGTTTATACAGACGAATTGAGGCCCTCTGGGCTCCCCTACCATTACTTTTTCCTGTAGCTGAATTAATCGTATGGAAAACTATTTTATTATGCACTTAACTTAACTTATTCCTTTTGCTCCTTGCACTAACAATATCCTTTATGGAATTGACAGTGCAATTTAAAATTCTGTACTTGAGCTTGGGCTACATCGCTGGGAAATTAAAACCATTGCTTTTTTCAAAGGAGTGTGTTCTGTTTTAAATAATGAAAACAAGCGCAAGTAGGTACTTGTTTCTACGTTAATTAACTTGTTTGTGCAACAGACGGTTCTTATAATTGTTTTTATGTTGATGAAGAGAATGGCTTTATATACAATTAGCTTTTTTCCGTGGATTAGCTCGCTTGGAAGTCGGAAATTATACCATGGAAACGTACTACCTGGATAAAAAGTATCTCATGTGTTAATTCAGGTTATTAACTCTGTTTGGCTCATCTAAATCCTATTAGTAGCATAACATAGTGATTGAATACTATCGTGAATTCATGCAAGCCTAGTACTTTTTGTGCCAAGTTTCAAGTTTGTTACTCTAGGAATAAGATTTTTCATACATCATTTCGCCCCCCTTTAAGTGGAATTTTCAAAAACCCCTTCTCAGTGCTCCTCTACATTATAAAGGAAAGTTGTGTGCAAAATTTCACGTTCCTACTCCCAGTAGTTTCGGCTCGGCGTTGATATGTCATTCCGTCAGTCAGTTTCTCCTATAGATTGAATGCAGTATTTGTACTGAAACATTGTTTACTGAAGCGCGATGTCAAATAAGTTTTGTTTATTTCGATTCATCGTGGTGATTTTTTTCATTAAGATAAGATTTTTTTTTGTGTTTAGAAGTTTAGAAGGACGACTTCTTGAATACCTTTGAGTTTTGTTTGCATGAGGATATATTTTGAAAGATGTAGAATGAAATAGACATGAAGAAACGTTTTAGTGCAAAACATAAAAAAAAGCCGGCCGATTGCGTGTCGGACCACACACAATGAAGGGTTCCGTGGTTGGAATGAATTTATCCCAACAACACTCTAGAACTTGTATTTGAAAAAATACAGAGAACGGTTCTTTACTCATAGATTACAGGAAAACCTATAAGAAGCCTATGGTTTTAAAATAACATGGTAAATCTCTCAATATTGTGCGTACAAACTTAAATTTGCAGTTGGAATATATGGGAGCACGTGTTTTTCAAATACAATGTTAAGTTTGCTCTTGGGACAAATTCATCCCAACTACGGAACTCTTTATTGTGCGTGGTCCGACACGCACTCGGCCGGTTTTTATTCATGCAAATTTTTTGAAAAGAAAAATCGATATGAACTGTCAGCCCGAAAAATTACTAGCCAGAATTCAGAACACTAACGTACAGAATTTTACATTGTGTTAAATTAAATTATCCGTCAGTCCGTTAGTTAAAAATCTGCGAAACATGTTTTCAATTGTACGTTGCAAAACAATTGTGTTGCCCCCATTTGTTTTGCGACGTGCAATTGCAAAAATGGTTCGCAGATTTTTTATGGAGATTTCGTTTCAGTTCGAAATCCCCGTAAAAAATGCAAACTCGGTTACAAAAGAGTTTCATTCACTGTTTTCACAGTATTGATAGGTACCCTAAAGCCACATTTTTTAGGGTTCCGTAGAAAGATGGTAAACATGGAATCCTTATAATTTCGTCCTGTCTGTCTGTCCGTCCGTATGGCATACAGCCATTTTACTCGAAGTCTATTTGCCACTATTTCGATGAAATTTGGAATTGAATCGAACCAAATCGATCGAAGTTTCGGTTCTATGAACTGAAAGTGAGTCGCAAAAAAATGTGCCTCTAACTTTCTAAGTAAAGGGTGGAAAATTGAAAAAAAATGAAATGCTGAGTACTTAAAAAGACACTATATGAAAATTGTTTTGAAGAAAATACGTTGTGTAGTTTTAGGGATATGGGATATTTTCGGTCACAACCTCGGAAATAACTTTATTTTCCGTGAGAAATCCTATGAAATACAAATAAATTTTTTCTGTTGAAAAACCAATATTGTGCTTGCGTAAATACTCATCCCGACTATGGAACCCTTCACTGTGCCTTGTTCGACACGCACTTGTTCAGTTATTCTATTTGTTGAAACGCAACGAACGAAAAACCAATTTATCTTTTCGAGAAAAATATCAGCAGAGCTCGCGGGTAAAAAACCTGAATGCTAGGCTGAAAAATCTTTTTCAATTGAAATCTAATTATTGTTACAGGAGCTTTTGAACAACAAGGGAATATTTCGCAGTCTTCGTATAGAAACAATCTACCAGATACAAGATGCTGGATATATGCCTCCACCGTGGCTCCTAGCAACATATATGCAACTAAAGGAACACGGGTGGGTTTTAGTCAGTAAGAGCCTGACACGCCATCCCGCTCCACCCAGAGCGGGAGAAGTTATTTGATAATATCCCACCCAAAAAAAGGCCACCTTTGTTTTGTGCCATGCTTTCTTGGTCTGTGCGAGTCTCATCCAGGTCTTCCCAGCAATCTTCTGTAGGTCGTCCGACTCACATGGCTGTTTGGCCTGTGTTTGTATTTAATTACTTCTTACATTATAAATTATATCTGGAGTTGTTGATAGTACACTCAAGAGCAATGAATTCGGGTCATCAACAGAAACCTTATAACCGTAGCTTATTCAAAAATGTATAAATGCTGCACAATGTGTACAGCTTGTATTTCAGAAAACGGTACCGTCAAAAGTCACAGACGACAGATGATTGCCGTTTAAAAGAGGGTATATATAGTTTTTGCGGCCGCCCGGCCGTGACGCTATATAATTAAAACGTTACCGTGTTCTTAGGAAATTCAAGCTTTGCAAGTGCCTGGCATAAGTCACAAAGGCCCTTAAGTTGTTACCATAATTATGAAATAGAAAAGTCGTAATTGCTACTGGCCAGCTCAGAAGCCCGCATTATCATTGATTCATTGTCTGATCCATCAATACGGAATCCTATACGCAAAGCTAAGATAGCAGGTGGCACCAAAGTCATGGGGCGCACCCATGACTTTTTGGTTTGTTTACCTGGTGCCA
Source organism: Omphaloscelis lunosa (assembly GCA_916610215.1). Taxonomy (NCBI): domain Eukaryota; kingdom Metazoa; phylum Arthropoda; class Insecta; order Lepidoptera; family Noctuidae; genus Omphaloscelis; species Omphaloscelis lunosa. Next base: position 20,392,829 of record OU744243.1, read on the forward strand.
AGGTGGTGCCACCTGCTATCTTAGCTTTGCGTATAGGATTCCGTATTGATGGATCAGACAATGAATCATCAATACGGAATTTAATTTCATCTTTATTAATATACAAAATGTAGGTTAAAATAATACATATGTTTAACCTTTTGGTATAACAAGCACATAAGTATTTCAAACAGATTTTTTTGTGATTATGAACTACTTTACACTAAACATTTCGACTTGCCGATCAGTCACTTAAACGTTGTAGGACGTTGGATACACACATCAGTCACGTCACTACCAGCCCGTCTCAGTTACCGGCAAAGTTAAAACTTGTATTGCTACGAACGAAATATGGATATAGAAAGATTTGAGTGACTATGACTGATTGACTATCTGTTCCCACATGTCCCTGAAATAAGGTAAAAAAAATAATCTATTTAGTCCGTCTTTCAGATAATAAAAAAATAATAGACACGTATTTTTTGCTTTATCACAGTAATCAAAAATAACTTGAAAACGCGCGTTAATGTTGGGGAGTGGGGGCTCGCTACGTCACAACACAGTATCAAATCTAGCAAGGCATGACGTCATGCCACATTTTAACTCAATGTATCGCCGTCATCATTTGATTATGTCAAAAAATAAAAAATACGTGTCCAATATTTTTTTATTATCTGAAAGACGGACTAAAAAAAATTTTGGACACAGGCCTATTGACGTGACTGATGGGCGTCTTGTCGTTGACGTGACTGACGTGTGGGCATAAACCTTTAGGTTTATACCCTGTCCAAATCCCTCATTCTTATAGTCTTCAGCTCTCCAATGATCTGAACACAACCTAAAATGTTTTGTGACAGTAAAGTGGTTGCGACGTAGCAATTTCCCATTACTTGCTAAGTTTTTCGTTTTTAGTGCCTGCATTTACTACCTAATTGCACAACACTGACCATGGCATTCTTATTTCTTATAGATTAATCCTGACGAAGGAAAGAATACATGTAACAGTAGTTTGTAAAAACATGGGATTTCCCATTAAAAGGAGGTACCTAACCATGGACATTTTATTTTTATTATATCCGAAAAATCACAGAAGAGGCCTCAACGTCACGATGTTCTGTTTATTTATTTATCTCCCTCATAACTACCATCACAAGTTTCATAACCTAATGCGATATGGTCTCTTATAATAATGTACATAAATATTGAAATTATTTACAATTATTACGAACTTCAATCTTTTTATTAAACCCTTGTTGATAGATCGTGCAATGGTACGCTCAGGCGGGATAAATTGTTAGTAAGGTTTCCTATAGTTTCAACATTCAACGTGGTTTATTTGCCACGGGCCACAGTTCAGGTTACTCCGGATTTTGCTTTATACGAACGTATATAAATCATAACAATTTATCCCTTGCTAGTTTCTGGCCGTGACTTCGTTCACGTTAAAGAAAGAAAGAAAGAAAATACCATAATATACTAAAACACAACCATATTTTTATAAACTTCCCCTGTATAGGTACTACGTTTGTGGTTGTGGTCTCAGTAGTCTAAATATTGAGAAAGCCAGGACTGGTGTGCAGGTGACGCAGGAGCAAGAGACGTACAGTTGTCCGTGTGAGAAGCAGCTCGTCTTGAGGGCGACCACCACTGCCAGGAGCAATTTCCTATTGCTTGCGAAGGGGCAAAGAAGGCGTTCAATAATTAATTAAAAACGAAAAAATATCGTTTTTAGTTAATTATTGAACGCCTGCGTTCTTTCATATATATTGCCTAATGGCACAACACATATACACTGACTGATGATTTTTTACAGATTATTCCTGACGAACGGCTTTAGTGATTAAAGTGATGTAACAGTAGATTGTAAATACATAGGATTTCTCATTAACAGTCACCTAACCATACATATTTATTTTAATTATATATTTACAGATGACGTAAGATATCATTTTAGATAGGATCTTTATGTTTTTCTGTGTACGTTCTACGAAGTATCATAAAATAATATACATAAAAAAAAGGTTTAAAAAAACACAATCACATCAATAGTTGGGAATCGAACTTTGGTTTGCAAAGCAGTCATCGAACCTTTAAGCTAGTTGCTTTGTTGAAAGATGACTAAAATAAAAAGCTGCTCTTATAACAGTCTGGTAATAGGTACATATTTATATTGTGTTCTCTCTCATCCAAGTCTCAGTTCCTACGAAATGTGAGAAGTTTTTTTGCGATTTCCGACTTTTCTAGTACTCAAACCTCAGTCGGTACACTACACTTTTTGATCCGTTTACGAAACAAGATCGATTGGTATCAAAAAAGTTTTTGTGTAAATTACCCATTTTCATACTAACTGTAGTATTTTTTCAAAATCTGTGAATACAGAGTAAAGTGTTTTAAAAAGTTAAGGACGGTGCCGGTGCAATAGTCCTGTAGATTTACTTGATAATTCAGAGGTCGGGATCCCGGCGCTCGGTTGACTTTGTGCGGTAGACATGCGGCCGTAGTAAATGTACTGCCAGTACTTCAGCGCCGTTATCTCGTTCTCGTTGACGTCCCGGTCTCGTTGTGGTGAACAAACAGTGTAAGACCGTTTTCTTGTAGCGACAACGGTTAACTAACCTGCCCTTATTGCCCCTTCTCAAAAATCCACCCTGTATATGTCACGCATTATTGACTGCTTAGCTCCATAAATGTATAGCGTGGTGATAATCATTTAAAACGTTAAATTCATAACTATCTGCAATATTCTAACCTTTTGGCTCGTCTTTTTACAATTTGCGGTAAACTATAGAAGAAAACGAACAAATCGCAATATTTCTAATCCCCCATAGCAAATACCGTGATAATTTATAACCTTTAGACTGACCAGACTTATAGGTAATATCTATGCAAGATTTGAAAAAATCTATCCAATAGTATATGCGTGATGCATGGAACATACATTCAGATAAACAGAGAAAAATACTAAAAACTATATTTTCGGCATTAGAATCGTTTCCAGATCTCGCAGCAATTACATTTTCTGAAAAGAAAAAAATCAATTTACAGTTTTAATTTTTGTCACTATTTTATTATACGCTTACATAGCTTTAGCAGATAATAACAATGACACAAGATGTAACATGATACGCTCTCGTATATTTCATTCATACCTATAAAAACTTTCAGCATTGGTTTGTTCGTAGTTTCATATTTCTAGTTCGCGTGGAGCACTCAGAATTCAGGGTCATATAAAAAAAAAACTCTTCTGGGTTATTGAAAACTAAATTGCCTGCGATACCCTGCAAAGATTATTTATTTTGAAGTAGATTGAAATAAAAGTAAATAAGAGAAATAACTGGTTTCAAAAAAGCTAATTAATCTGAAGAGTTATAAATAAATAAACCGTATTCTAGTCAGATATCTCGTTTGGTAGAAAAAATTGTGTTTTTAGATGTTTGTAAAATATAATCTGTTGCAGTACCTATTGATCCGATTACTTATATTATTATTATCACTTATTTATTAGCATATGCTGTTAGAAAAATTCGTAATTTAACTAACATAGAGACAGGCCGTTTAGTGTACTTTAGCTATTTTCATAGTGTAATGTCGTACGGTATTCTGTTGTGGGGAAATGCCGCCGACGTTCAAACTATCTTTGTTTTGCAGAAAAGAGCTGTTCGATCAATTTATAAATTAAGTCCGAGACACTCTCTCAGAGATAAATTTAAGGAGATAAATGTAATGACTGTGCCTTCTCAGTATATTTTTGATAATCTTTTATATGCCCATAAAAACATAAAATTGTTTAAAACATACAGTGATATCCATAACATAAATACTAGGAACAAACACAAATTTGTTGTACCTACAACAAGGCTCAAGAAAATAGGTGGCTCCTTTAGATGCCAATGTATACGCTTTTATAATAAACTTCCAAGCCATGTACAAGATCTAAGCCTTAATAAATTCAAATCATTCACTAAACGCAAGTTGTGCCACAAGGCTTTTTATGCCGTTAAAGATTACATTGAGGACAAAAAGGCATCGGATTGAGCTGCTCCAATTTTATTATTTCTTTATTTTTTTACTTTCGGAACTTTGTTTATTTTGCTAACTTTAAAATTATATACACAATGACATGAATATTTACTTTGTGAAGTATAATATCTTTTTTTTTGTTTTGATTATTGTGAATGTGAGGACTATGTGGGTCATATATATATATATATATATTTATTTATTTTTCTCAGTTACTTTTAATGATAATCTGGCAGTTGTGAGTACTTTATGCGACCTACCCAAATGTCCTTTCTTTGGTATTGTTCGTCGAATCATTGAGCTCCTTTTTTTAAGTTCTGAGTTGAGCTTCACGATTACTGACAAATGCGTGCATGGAATGGACAGGTCCACTCAAATCTGTATGGTTCTTTCCTCAAAAGACCATTTCAGACACAAATCTACATGGTCCTCAAATGAAATGCTCTGTCAAAGATTATTTCCTGGTTTTTATATACACATTGACATTAATGAATTTTATATATACAACGACATGAATATTTACTTTTAAAGTATTATATTATTTTATTTTTTGTGAATGTGAAGACTTTCTTTTTGTTTTGTTTATAATTTTTTCTCAGTTAGTTCTAATTATAGTCTGACAGTTTGAGTAATTTATGCGGCCTGCCCAAATGTCCGTTCTTTGGTATTGTTCGTCGAATCGTTGAGCTCCTTAAATTCTGAGTTGAGCTGCACGATAACTGACAAATGCGTGCACTGACTGGACAGGCCCTCTCAACCTGTGTGATGCTTTCCTCAAAAGACCACTTCAGACACCAATCTACATGGTTTTCACATGATTTGACCAATTTTATGTCTGGACTTTAAAAGAGACTGTGACCTCTGAGTTTGTTTCGGCCTTTCTTCTCAGAGTAGTCAGATAGGAAACGCCGACCTCATCTAGTTTTTAAAATACGATTGACGTGTAAAAGTGTTTGATAAAACCTATTTACAGAAATAAAATCATTTATCATTTACTTACAAATGGTTTTAGGTACTGATAAAAATCAGTAATTTCGAATAACATAAGTTTAAAGAAATTTCACGGACGAAAGGAAGAAATTTCTCGGGCGAAACAAGTTCTGAATAAAGAGCTATTGCATATAGAATGTAGTTACTTTCAGTGTACACTCGTATATCCAACTTTTTGATAAACCGGGATAACAGGAACTTTCTGCAAAAGTAGACCAAAGTGGACCAATTTGATTTTAAGTACAATAAATAAAATAGTGAGTTAAAAAACATAATAATATTATCGCCGGTAAAAGCTAATTCAAGTTAAAGTTTTTTTTTTACTCTATATTCTTATACTACAAAATCCAGTTCAATCTGTATTAAAAATGTATCATACCGTGGATGGAAACTACTGTAAAACAATCAAGAATTTTAAACTTAGTTCTAATACAAACTTACTGTTTTAATTATTCATCGGTCGTGGATCGAATGGATGGCGTCATAGTAAGTGGATAACTAAGGTAATGTACTAGTTTTAACACTATGACACATGTATAAATATCCTTTCTCTATCTTTTTTTTTTTGAAGTGAAAACTTCTTACTTCTTTAGGCGCGTTGGGCATTTTTGAGATGGGACTCAACCATTGCTTTCGCGACACCGTGATGACACTACCTTTTGACCATTAAAAATACATCAAACGCGTCGATTGCCACGTTGCCGATTTTTTTGAAGTTTACACTGCTGTCGGCACTCCCGGAGTGCCAGTTTTTTTTTTGGGTTGGAAATTATCAAATAGGATCCTTTTGATTATACGGAGATATTTAAAGTCAAAGCTCCAACGTTTTTTTTTACAAAAACAAGTTTTAAAAGTTATGACTTAACTATAAATATTCCCACGATTCATGTACCTTTGCATGCACCGAGAAGCACAGTGTTTTGCGTGCGTTAGTTGCGTACTATCCTACACGACAAATTTACACCAAAAATAAAAGTCGTCGCAGCAATTATTTTTGCACTAAGTTACTTAGCTTATGTACAGAATGCGTGGTTGACGGCTTCAAGACGAGTCTTTTTTACATCCTGCAAAAAAAAAAAAATAAAGATGATGAAGAAGAAGATTTGTTAATATTTTTCTAGTTATAGCATTTATTTCGTATCTTAGAAATATAATGTCTGACTGCCTGCTGTTTGGTCTAGTGCTCCAAGCGCTACTGCTGAACATGAGGTCCTGGGTTGACTCCCAAATCGGACAAAATATTATGGTACCTATATATGGTAAATGTAATTTTGATAAAAAAATAAAAAAAAATAATAATAAATACTTAAAAAATAAACAAATAAAATTAATTAGGTTTTTCCATCAAAATTTTCTCAGTAGCAGCCCGGAGTCAGGATCTATGCCTGATTGATGGCGACATGTGGGTGTACTATGGGTACCTCTGCCTAATCCTTTGGGAATTACAGGCGTGATTTTATGTAGAAATAGAATGTTCTTAAATAAAACTGAGCTTCCGTGTATATCGTAAGAAAACGTTTTTAATTATTATCATAGTACATTCTATTAGTGTACTACTTCAAGTGCTACGAGGCTATGAGTGGCTACGAGAGCTACGAGCTTTGGGCTACGAGAAATTTCACAGACGTTAAAATGCTACGCCAGAATAACGTAAAGGCTTCATTATAATTTTTCAAACCCATTTATGGTAGTTAATATTTCAAAAATGATAGGTAGTTTCGATGACCTAAAAGGTACGAAAATTTCACAAAAGAAATTTATACCGACGCCATGCTATTGACATTTCGTGTCGTAACCACTTTTGCTATCCATCATGTTACTTCGACCTTAAATCAAAACCGTTTATGGTGTAATACTTGCCTATTACAGTATTAAAACTGCATGAGTTTGATGTCAATTAGGCGTGCTACACACTTGTTCGGCATTAATCGGCACAAGCACAAATGTAACTACTTGGTTTTATACTTAAAAGATGTAGGAGTTATGTATATCGCCAGCGGAGCTTTTTGTTACCCAAAAAATATAAGTAATTATTTAGTACCCAGCACCCTAATTGCGTAACACACTTTCAATTACAATCCGAGGGTTTTGAAGGAAATTTCTAATCTATTACTTTATAGAATTTTCATCTGAAAAGATTATTCCTGCGGGTTTTGGATTAGAAGTTAGTTAAGTTTTATTCCCCGTTAAAAGTAAAAAAATCACCAGCGCGCGGCGGTGTTGAGAACAGATTCCCAACACCGCCGCCCGCTGGTGGCAGTGAATGAGGGGTGCAGGTACAGAGGCGAGTCAGCTGGCCTCACAGCTCGCGCCTCAGCAGTCAGCTGTTGCACGCTTTCACGCACTGCTGCGCTTACGCGTTTTACTAACGTACAATTGATTCTTGTTTGATCTTAACCGCATACACCTTCATGTTATACAGTCCACTCACTCATCTTTCATTTAACTCCATCACGATCTATCGTCGCGATCAGGGACCTTTCTTGTTACATAATTTGTATCGCTATAATAAAATAAAATAAACTTTTTTTAACTGGAACAGAAGTTTATTATTCTAACAATAATTTCCTTATAATTTCTTAAGACTTAAGAAAATAAATAAGTTTTTATGAACATACGTTTAACGGCAACCCTGATGCATGAATGATTAATAAATTAGAGCACAATTTAAGGGTCAGCACAGACCAAGCAGCAAAATTAAATTCTGTATCATCATTTTTATTGATAATTCATGTTAATTGAATGAATCCTATACCTTTTTTTATCAATGAATATCTGGTAGCGTAAACTAAACGTCCAAGTTAATATTTATTTAGTAACGTACCTATATAGATGGCCGCAAAGTGTGTACGGTTATCTACAATATCATGATTTTACAGGAGAGCACTTTAAACGTAAAACTTTATATGATAATTAATAGAAGAACAAAGCTATCTTCTTCTATTTTACAACATTTACTTAATAGAGCATTACCAAGGAAATGGTTAAGGTCAATTAATGATTTTTTTTTAATACGGTAGATGTTCTCTACTACTTCGTACAAAAAAGTAAACTAACTGAGGCAACTGCCTTTCAACTGTCTTTTTCTTTTTTATCGAGGTAGACCGCGGCTAAGGTGTTGTGACGATGTAATCATGTTTGTGGGGCCAACATGGCCTGAAATCGTACAAAACAGAGAGATTTGGAAGGAAAAAGTGGAGGCCTTTACCTAGCAGTGGTATAGGCTAACAAAAAAAAAAAACACAATTATTTGTATTTTTAATTACTTGGTATAATAAATAAAGGTACGGTGGGCTGCATCAATAGGGTACCCCAGTTGTAATAAAATTTTAATACAACAGGGGTACCCAATTAATTAAGCCGTAACGTAAGTAATTATTTCGCCAACGTGACTTTTTGCTGTTGTACTAAAATATCGCAACTTTAAAAAACTGACGTTGAAACGGCTATGTGACTAAATATCTTTGTTTACAACTGGTGAACGAACCTATTGTCCGACGTATACACGGGCTAATGGTATAAGTCCTAATGGTTACAAATAGTTCTTTCACAACACCTCCACCAAGACTTCCTATAATTAATTAACTTACGGTAAATTCAGGTCCTCCAATTTATTATAAACCCAGTGTATGTCACTGTGGGTGATAGTTATTTCGATAGTTGGTGGTACTCAGCCTACTATGAGGTGATCTCCACCCCGCGGGGTGTTCAGCCACCCCACTCGAAGTCACGCGACGAGGTCTTACAGGTTCTGCTTAGTGGCTAATATTGCCTATGATAAATACATATTTCGTTTTTTTTTCGAGGTAATTATTGAGTCTGTTCGTTTTGTTCAGCTCGTGCCATTTGAGGTCTGGATTTTCTTCGGGGTCTGCTGCGACGACTTCTGGCTGCGTCAAGGTTCCACAGCTTATTTGGCATGAGGTAGACGTGGCCAGCCCAGTTCCCCTACAACTCTGCGGCTTTTTGAGCAACGTCAGTAATTGTGTTCTGGTACGCAGTCTAGTGTGAGGAGAGTACTTTGCTTAGCAGTGGGATGATTCAGGTTAACAGTAACAGTTATTAGTGAGTCTGCTCTTCATCTCGATCTCCCCTAATGGAAAACGATACCACGACGACCCATTGTAAGGAGTGTAGATATACAGAATGTGCGTATTCTGAAAGTTTGTGTCTATGCTTGTGAAGTGTGCGTGATGAAGGTTGAGAAGAAGTTCGATAGTATTCTCTTGCAGTACCTACCTTTTAAATTGAATGGTAAAATAAAGATGGTGGAACCAGTTGAGGTAACTCCCGCGTGCACTCGGGAGAGCAACGTTTTCTCATCGATTTGGCCTCTAAACATTCTACTCTAAAAGCCCAGTGACAGTTAGAATATGACGTTTGCGTGTAAGCGAGTTTAAACGAACGTAGAACCAGAACCACAAGCACGAGCATTCTTTTCTTGATTTTTTTGACAATGAATAGGTACATTCCTTGCAAAGTTATTTTACATCTGAATTTGCATCACTGTCATAATCACATTGATCTTTAGTCACGTTACAATAAGGTTCTTTTTAAGTTGCTGCTGTTAGACGTAATATAATTGTGAAATGAATGTAGACCAACGAAACAAATCTCAGTCACTGTTTACACAAAAATAATTTAGTAGAATGGGGATAAAATATGCATTCGCTCTTTTTTATATACCGAACATATTGCAAAAGTCTTTAAAACATTGCGCAGGCGCAGCGGCGTTATATTACGCTAGTAAGTAGCGCGCAGCCAAGTGACGTCATCACTGCTTTACGGACCCCGTTAGAACCTACGTGCACTATTGGCTAGGTCCTTGGTCGACAAACCGCGGCTCGGGAGCCGCATGGCCTATAGAGTGCGGCTCTGTACAAATGTCGATGAGTGCGAGAATAGATACGAGCGGGGGTCGGGGTTTTGGTCATTAAACAAGATATCAGGTTTTATTCAAAATACAAAATATATTTTATTGATTAGTAGAAAATTAATCATTTACAAAGGTTTCAAAGGTTGTCAAGATTAACTTGTTAATAAGGAAGATGCTTTCATCATATTTTTATTATCAGCCGATATGATGAAAGTATCCTACTTCTTAGCAAGGTAATTTTAGGAAGCGTTGTGGAGTGAAAGATTATGGGAGTTTTAAAGATTAAAAGAAAAGTGTATTGAGACAGTTTGGACATAACAGAAAGGATTGGCTCTCATAAGAAACCTTAGTCGTTATAGTCTTGATATTTGGCTCTATTAACTTATGAGTTTGCCGACCACTGGGCTAGGTTATGTATTTTGAATAGATTGCTAATAGGTTGAATTTTGGTTTTTGATCATTTGTAGCGCATGATATATACATTCATACATAATGTATGAATGTAGGTACCTGAAATCATCTTCATATATTATGTATGAGGGTGACACCTGTTCGAAAGCCTACTCATACAACTGATTTCGAACAGGTGTAAAACTATGTTTGTGTATAAGCAGGAGTGTACCCTATTACGTTAAAATTAAACACATTTTGGGCCTACTAATTATTTATTTAGTTAAATTACTTCTATATGATATTGTTGAATATATTCCACTCTAAACATTTATTAATTTTTATGTAATCTTAAAAATATAGGTAATAGAAAAGTTGTTTTCATATTTATTTTTTTATAAAATATATTATTCTGTAAAAATACATGTCATTTGAAACACAGCGATCAATGTGTGAATATTCTGTAAACATCACTTCGAGGTAACAATAAATGTTCGCTTTCAATATGCGTGTTCAGCAGTTGAGTAATATGGCTTATGAGTCCAGTCCTTGTACACTGCTCTCTGTATCAACTAACTCTTAGATACGCACTGACAAAACCATTTTTAAAGCATTAATAACAACAACTCAATCTTAAAACGCACTACGAATGGACCTCGGCCATATAAATAGGACCAGATCGTTAAAAATATTTACGCGATTCATGTTACAAAATGTGATGCTTCCTTTCTGAAATACCTGGCTCAATTGGTAAGTCATCAAAACTGCAGCACAAATTGTTGCATGTAACGCGCATTGTAATGCATTTTAAGTTGCATTGCTCTTCATTAAATAATAAAAGTAAGTCGTAGAAATCGCTATACAGCATTCCTAATTCTATCGGTACAAAAATATTATGCACATGTCACAATTTATCAAAGCTATCATGTGCTTGAAAGTAAGCAACGCCCACACTTTTTTTTGTGTTTTTCTAAATTTTTTGTGTTTTGGTTGCTTCCTATAAGTTTTTCACATTTAAATAGCTGTGACTTTTCGAAATGTGACATGTGTACCACATCGATTCTCAACCCGCAAACATTTGTATACATATAAATATTTATGTAGATTACAGAAACATTTTATAAACTCTTTTAAGTAAAATTAGCTGTGCGAACTGTACGGTTTTTTCATTTCTTTTACTTCTTTGTTTCCAAGCTAAAACTACCTTTTGTTTTTTTTAAATATTTCTGTTTTTTTTTCTTTTAATTTTTTTTTTATTACGAACGGTTCGCTCAGTTAAATTTAAACAACAATTTGTAACGTGCGAAAATATTGATGGTACGTACCAATAGTGCCAGTTTTGCTAGGTAATTGACAACTGTTACCGATTCATGCCACATAACCCAGTGGTACATTTACTGCGGTCAAAGGATAGAACGGTTACTCATCAATAACGTTCAAAACTCGTACAAGAGGTACATAACGTATATTTATTTTACAAAAATACATACGAGGGACATGAAGATAAATCGCAGCTAAAACGTTATTCAAACTATAGCCAACTAGTCTTTTCTACCCAAAAACCGATAACGGTTTAGTTATCAATAACTAGTTTTTGAGATTTTATTTGTGTTTAGGTATTGTATTTTTTTTTTGTCTTTTTTCCAGTCTTTCTCAGTTCAATAAATTGGCTGCGATTAATCTTACCCCCACAATCTGCGTAAATCTTGTACTCCACATTCCTTTGCTTAGCACCCGCCAAATTCATGTATTCTCACTAGAAGTGCCATAATACTACTACGGTAACTAACTACTAATAGATAAAACTTCTAATTATTTAAAAATGATTATATATGATTTTACTACATCGAATTGGATATAGAAGCCGATTTTTATTATTGCCTATTCGATGGGAAGTTGTTAACTATTTTTTGTTTGTGTATTTTTTTAAAGTGTTGATGTACCAAATATTATAACTAAGTACAGAATTATATCTACTACAGCACAGCCATAAGATGATAACCGCTATTCCGATTTGAAAAATTTACATTAAAATATTACTTAGAAATAAACTAATTTGATTTAGAATTACTACGCCACAATTACCTTTCGCTGCCGCTAGTGCAAAATTATAACCAAATTATTTTTTAAAAATATAATTGGTATTTGTTGTTGTTGTATTTACAAGTTGTTGTTGTTTATGTATATTTTTAGTATAAGCTGATGTCGTTTTGTATACGGCTTCCATACTTTGAGAGGTCGAATTATGCGGGTAATGTTTTGTTTAACTTGTTGTTTTGTTTTATATATCTTTCTTAGAGCTGATAGCTCAAAGGTTAGGAAATGCGAAAAACTAAAATACTTTTCCATAAACGCATGTATTAAAACATGCAGTTGTTGTTTGAATAGCTGGCTGCAAAATATGAAATAAATGTTTTCAAGCCAAAATGTCAATAAATAAATACGGAATCTGATGTTGTACAGTAGGTCTATTTGGTGGTGTTTGTTGGCTAGTTCTGTTTAGGTGATTTTCCAACTTCTTTCATCCGACAACCAACCGACCAGTGATATCAAGTTGTCGGGAGTCCTAGTAGAAAATCGCCCTAAGGCCCTTTATACACGGCACGGTTTCTTTACGGTACGGGCATGTTAATCGCGCCGTAAAAAAATCGTGTGACATTGTATATGACACGGTTGTATGGTACACGGCGTTGGGGCGGTTGTTGTAGTGTTGCCATGTTGCCAACAAACTTCCATAGTGATCCATACAACACTGACGACCGTGCCTACATAGGTCGAATATACCGTAAATAAAACGTGTGCGTACAAAGGGCCTACATATGTCGGCAACTATTTCATAACACTAAACTCACTAGATGAGCAGCTAAACTAATCTACATTCGCTACGGCCTATTTAAACGTTCTTATGAATATGTTCATAAACATAATATATATTTTTTATCATATAATCTACTTTTATACTTAAATTGATTTGATTAAATGCTGGCCCGGATTTTTTAAAAGTTTTTTTATAAAAATGGCTCCTGTGCCGATCTATTATAGTGATATGTTTAAGTGGGGCTCTTATTTAAACAAATCACTATTAACAAATCATTAAATCTAAGTAATCTTGATTTTGGAATCTATTTTAATTTGAATATCGAATTTAATCTAAGTTACCTTGATTTTGGAATCTATTTTAATTTGAATATCGAATTAAATCTAAGTTACCTTGATTTTGGAATCTATTTTAATTTGAATATCGAATTAAATCTAAGTTACCTTGATTTTGGAATCTATTTTAATTTGAATATGGAATTAAATCTAAGTTACCTTGATTTTGGAATCTATTTTAATTTGAATATAGAATTAAATCTAAGTTACCTTGATTTTGGAATCTATGCTAATTTGAATATCGAATTAAATCTAAGTTACCTTGATTTTGGAATCTATTTTTAGGTTCTATTAATTTGATTATACATTTTGAAATAATAATATAAGATTTTGCGAAATAAATATAATGTCGCTTTATCCAGGTTACATATTACTATGGGAATCCTCTTTCGCCCTCATGAAATATGTAATCATGTCAATTGGCAGAGGGAAGACGATCGTTGAATTCTTCTCTGCCGAAATGGTGTTCAGCGTCTGCAAGGATAGCCTAGTGTTAATAAAGTACACTGTGTATTCTTTCCACTTTTTTCTTGTTGACATTCAAGTTTGCCTTTTAATGGTCTAATTACGCAATTGAAATATAATTATTTGATTTGAAAACTTTTAACAATATGTATAATGAAACGTATACCTAATTAATTTAGCACAAAACACAGAGATTCAATTTTACACAAAGAAAAAACAACGAGCTAAAATATTAAAAACATTGAGCTTGGAAGTTGTGCCAAATAGGTCCAGTTCACCTCACGTACATACTGCCAGACACTGTTCAGATTACTAGACCTGACCCTGGTTTTTAAGACGCAAATATATGCCAGTGACCTTGAGTGGTTAGCTTGCGTGTTCTGTGCTGAGCTCACGCAACGCGTAGTACGTTCAGCCAGTAATAGGACTCGCTCATTAAGGAGCGCTGTCCCAAATTAGATGCATTATTAATTTATTATACATAAAAAAGGTATTTTAATAAAAAATGTATACTATAAGATCAATAATTAAATTATCTTTAAAATGGTGAAGGTTTCAGAAAAATACGCTTGCTAGATTTTGAGTGATTCTCAGTTTTTTATCTATTCTATTTATCCGCGTTAGACATGACTTTACAAATTTAATATAAACATAATATAAAATGTTCCTATATGCTCCAATTTAACATATATTTTTCCCAAATCATTAACACTACTCGTTTAGACGTGATCTTCAGTATAAAATCATTAAAAGTCGGTTATCATCGCCTTAAAACCGTTTATTCTGAAAGTGGGCAACGTCGCAAATGGATGTCACATATTTCGCTGTTTTGATTAATTGGGCAATATTACTGTATGGAAATAAGAAATGTGGCTAACAATTGAACTAGAATATTAATAATGAATTGCAATTGCCAGTTTACTTATACCGCAAGCTGCGTTATGAACTTCGTTCGAAAAACAAAAACGTTCGCGATTCTAAAAATTCTGTTGAATGTAGGAACTATAGCTGTCAATAAAACGGTACCTGAAGGTAGCGCAGTTGTAATGCCGCTGGGCTATCGCCGATGACCTCCGAGGCCTCTCGAAGGGCACGAGAGGCTTTTTGTTCGCCTTCGGCCGCGATCACTTTGGCACGGGCCTCCCTGGCGGCCTCGGCTTCTGCTGCCATTGCCCTTTGGAGCTGGACAGGTAGCCGCACGTCTTTTCTGTTAAGGAAGACATGTTTGAATATCTGCGTTCAAGCTCTGGAAACATTTGATCATAATTATTTTCTTCGTTTATCGAGTGACTTTTATTCTTATATTTTTGGAATTTAATATGTTTAGTAACTTTGTAGTTCTATTTTCAGTTCAGAGAGCGGTTATATTTTCTTCAGCGTCAATTATTTAGAGACGATCTCAAGTAAAGTATAAAAAATGTTTTCGACTTAGTTAATGACGCTTAAGTGTGTGTTTTATGAAATATAGTTAGATAAATAAGTTTGGATATCTAATTTAAAAATTCCAAACTTAAAGTTATAATGTCAGAGATCCAATGATGCATAGAAGGTCGATTTTTTCAAAGCCAAGGCACCTTTATCTTTATGTGTTAGCGAAAAAATGGCAAAGTTTGATCAAGTTTCCAGAATTTTCCATGTCACGGATAATTTTAAAACCTGTAATAATTTCAGACCGAAACATTTTGAATTTACGAAGCAAAAGCAGAATTAAGTTAGTGATTTTTAATTGATTGAATCGTAAATCTTCGTGCAAACTTTTCCCATTCATTTCCTGTAGCTTCAACGGTTAAGGCCACTTCTCAAAAATCCACTCTGTTAATCAATGATGTGAGTTTTATCGATTATCATGTACCCTAGCCGACTTATCTTCCCGAAGATGACAGCTCCACAACCTAAAGGAAAAAGAAACTCACATTTCAACGCGTTCCACCTTGATACCCCAGGCCTCGGTGGCCTCATCCAGGGACAGCTGCATGGTTCCAGAAATCGTCTCGCGCTCGCTTAGGATCTCGTGTAAAGGCCGGGTTCCCATAGTATTACGTAAGGTAGTCTGAGCTAGAAGCCTGGTGGAGTGATGAGCGTTTTCAACGTTGGCGATGGAGATGGTTGCATTGTGGACACGGTAGTACACCACTGCGTCCACTGATACTGTTACGGAATCTTTTGTCAAAACCTGCAACAGTTTTCTTGGGTAGTGGTGTGAGCTTCAATGAAAAAGTTTATTTTACAAAAAATTATAAGCTAGTCATATTTTTTATTTATTAGCCTTTTCTGTCCCACACTTGGGCCAAGGCCTCCCCTCTTCCCTCCATTCCTCTCGATGTTGTGCTTATTTTCGCCGATTCATGAGGATAGATTAATTAAGATTACAAATATGTTAAAAATTACATCTTCGTACTAAATATCATAAAATTGGGAGTGTGATTAATACCGATAATGAAGCACTTGACGTATACGTAGGTGTTGCTTAGGCAGGAATAATTTATTACAATCGATGAAATGTGATACATTCCCAATATATAAATGTAAATTTATTGTTTTTCTGTGAGCTTATTACTTACTAGCTTTTAAATTTTTGTAGCTAACTAACAAACAAAAACCAGCCAATTGCGTGTCGGATTACGCACAATGAAGGGTTTCGTAGTTGGGATGGATTTATCTCAAATACAAACTTAAAATTGTAGTTGAAATGCATGTTCTCCCATACAATCCAACTGCAAATGTAAGTTTGTACGCACAATATTGAGAGATTTACCATGTTATTTTAAGACCGTAGACTTCTTATAGGTTTTCCTGTAATTTATGAGTAAAGAGCCATAAAAAGTATTTTTCAACATTTTAGGTGCAGTAGTTTCGGAGATAAGAAGAGGGAATGGTCAATTTTTTTCGAATTTCATAAATTTCTTTGGGTTTATTTTAAAATTATATAAAAAAAAAATTTAAGATCCTCGCAACAAGTCCTTTCATAGAAAACTGCTCGAAAAACCTTTCTTTTAAATTTCTTGTTTTCCCCCCCAAAAGTGACCCCTATATTCAAAATTCATTTATTTAGAAATACATATGTGTACCAAATTAAAACTTAATCGATCCGTTAGATTCGGAGCAAATTCGCTGCGACAGACGAATAGACAGACAGATGAGAGATCTTATAAGGGTTCTGCTTTTTCCTTTTGAGGTACGGAACCCTAAGAATAGATTATTGTTATCTATGAAAATAAATAAATTTAAATCTATGGTACCTCTTGCGGCGGGATGTCGTAGGTTCGGGTTCGCAGGTCTACACGAGCATAGTTGTCAATACAAGGTAAGATGAAGAAAATCCCTAAAACAATACAACAAGTCATGCATCTACCACTTTAAACCACACAGGAAAATCGTCATAAAAGTCTCTGGCTGAACCTGCGTCCTATTTGAAAACAGTTTAAGGCGAAAACGTCAGCTCGCAAAATTAAACTTTTCTTACATTTCTTGCAATTTGCAGGTCAGTACCAGGTTGTTATTTGATCTAAATATGATTCGCGGCCATATTAAATATTTGGGAGTGCCTCCGGTGCCGGCACCAGCTTCCGAATCGGCTGCCGTTGCCGGTTGCTGAATTGGCTGCCGGCACTGAGTTTGGCAAAAAAAAGGGGGAAAGCGGGGTTGGCAATTTGGCATATAAGAGTAGATAGGCGGGGTAGGCATAATTAAAAAAACATGTAATAAAGCATTATTTTTTTCCAGTATTATATTTCCATAGCCAATGATTTCCATATTCCAGTAATCAAGTACTAAGTACCCGAAACCGAACTAGTTAGATTAGGTTAAATATTTTTATTCGCAAAAAAGGTTATTTAGGTTAGAACTGTTACCCTTCGCCAAAAACGACTAGAATATATAGAAAAAAAAAATACTTTAGTTAGAGTTAGTTAGTTGGAGTTCTGAATACTGGAATTGATTCCATAAACGCTGCGCTGCCAGTGTCCATTATGGGAGCTGGCGGTGCCGGCCACAGAGTATGTAATGTATCGGCATCCGATGTTTTTAATCTCGGCTGCCGGCAGAAATGTCATGCCGGTTCCCAAAATAATGGCGTTATTTCTGAGGCACTCCCTAAATATTTATATAAGAATTAAAATCATAAAAATCATCAATACAACTCTCTAAATTCATATTATCCTATGGAATTACTATTTCATGATATCATGACATTTTATTAGTAGTAAATACGGGAGTGCGTTTTGCAAGGTTTTTGTTTTTTATTTTATTTTTTTGTTAATTTCTTCTACAATGTTTATCCTCAATCCGATTTTTTCACTGACAGGTGAAACGCTTCAGCTTGTCAGACTTTTTTGTGGCTACTACTTTAAGTTTTCTGTATATAGGGTGGTAGGGACATCGACGCGAAAACAGTTACCATGGATCCAGTACCTACATAATTCTGAACGCACTTGCGTTGAAATTAAAAAAAAAATTATAGATACTACATTTTTCTATGAAACAGCTGATTTTTTTTAAATAACCGACGAAAAATTTCAACGCGTGGGGTTTCAGACCCATGTACTGAACCTATAGTAATCGTTTTCGCGTCGATGTCCCTGCCACCCTGTATACTTCTCCAAAATCCATAATACGATTTCCGACAGCCGACTCTTAAAGCTTTGTACAGCTATATGTGCTAAAATACTATGTACTTACCCGGTCCCTTAGCACCTCCAGATAGCAGCCGACCTAAACGGAAAATAACAGCTCTTTCGTATTCTTGGACTACCTTCAAACAAAAGAAAACATACATTTTCATTCGGTTCTACAAGGCAACTATTGATTTTGCACAAATATACTTTAACTAATCTATACGTAGTACAACTTCGCCAGCTATACAGGTGATGAACCCAATATGCAAAAACTAGTTTGGTAATAAAAGAATCTCATGTTATTATGATCACCAAATGTTGATCGCTGTATACCATTATCTTTCTGCCCTTGTCCCATGTTACGTGGGGCTGGCGCACCACGTTTTCTCTTTCAACAACTTTCTTGTCAACCGTCACTCTATAATTCACTCCCTTCTCTTTCATAGAATTTCTCACACAGTCCATCCATCTTTTCTAGGGCCGCTCTCCCTCTTTATCCATCAACATTTATATTCAACACTCCAATCCGCTCCAAGCTCACGGCCGTGGCATACCAAAACAAGTCAATACCTAAGATTTCAAACGTAGATTTTTGTCTGCCGCGTCAAAAGATGGTCGCGTTTCGGTTTTATTTTGACACCTCTGACACACAGTGTCGCAGAGACTTGACTTGATGGTCATGAAAACGCCATTGTTGTTGTATGAGCTTGTATGAGCTCGCTCTTCTCAGTATGGACACTTTTTCGTTCGACTTAGAACGGTGAGGGAAATCTACATATTAATTTTACAGATATAATTCCTAAATAAAAGCACACTGTTGGATTATCGGCGCTGAGCCGTCTTTGAGGTTTTTTTTGTAGTTTACGTGACTTAATATCAGTAGACAATTGAAAATCAAACAGAAAAAGAAATCCTATGACAAAACAAATATTTCTGAGTCGAATTATGTAAAAGAGTGAATTTCGTAAAAAGTGCGGTTGTCTTTCTACTTTGCTGCCGTCGCACTGTCTACACGGAATGTCATTTTTGTCTATTCTTTCGTCGACAAAACCTGTTTCTACGATGGTCATGTTACGCGTGCTGGTGTTGAAGACATTACGGCCATAAGCGCAGCTTAAACCGCATAAAAAGGTTTTCATTTAATAAAAAGCTTTTTATAAAATGAAAAGTCTTTTTGATACACTGTCAAACCAATAAGTGGGTTGTTAAGTTCGATCAAGTCTATGCTTCCACCACCCATTGAACTGGAGCAGTACTTACGTAGGTACACAGTACATATGAATTGGCAAATAAACCTCTGTTTATGCACTGTAGTGTTCGGACTAGCGTTTACGTAACTCTACGTATTGGGTTGGTTAACAACCACGGTATGGTTTTGACCGCATTTGTAAATATTGATTTTTTTCGATGAATATGAAGCGTTGAAAGTTGTTATCTGTTTTCATGTCTATTTTTAGGGCCTCTTAACCGATTTTTCGTACGTGCCCAACTTGTAATGGTTTGAATAATATACGCGGTAAGTGAATAGTATCTAGCTCGTTGGTCTAGTCACAAGGGCTACTATTGAGCATGAGGTTCAGGTTCTATTCCCGGGACGGCCAAAGTGTTATTGGGTGTTTCCATCTAGCATATGTCAGTAGCAGACCATAGTCTGGATTTGGGCACGGTTGATGCCAATGGGCTCGCCCCCGTATTACATGGGAATTTCACTCACAGTCACAACCGGCAAAATTTAAGTTAATTATATTGTACAATGTACACCTCTGCCTAACAACTCAGGGAAATCTAGCGTGACGTTCGTGTTATGTTTTAAGTACATAATGAAAAAACTGCCCTTTTAAAATATATCGTGACAAGG